>OU461587.1:3654501-6054501 GCA_911812115.1 Pristionchus exspectatus | reverse complement strand
ATGTGCGAAAATAGTAGGGAATCGATGCACTCGGACTCTTGTCTTTCTAGTTCCATACTCATCCCGCAATTATTCTCAAGTTACCGACTTGCGCACGCAAGTTTCTGCTCATACAGATAGCGGAAATTCAGCCACTTCCTTTTCCTTCTTCCCAAATGCACTCTAGTTCATCTCACCAAGACTAATGTATGTGAGGTTGGGAGGTTTGGAGGGATCATGACAACAAGAGGAACAAGAAGTGGTTCAGTTGTGTTTCAGCCAATCCTCGAAAGCTAGCCATATCTCATAAAATTAATTATTCTATGTTATCTATGTTGAAAAGAATTTTTAAAAAGCTCTCTTGGGTCTTCAGGGCATGAAATATGCAGACTATGAAATATTTTGACCTGGCAATTGAAGTTTATTTCGGGCGCTCAACCTGCTCGAAGTCATCGAAATCGTCCTTCTGCAGATTCTACGAATGCTGCCCCAATCCGTACCCGGACATTAGCTACTTCTTCGCCATCAAAAGGAACCCGTCGTACTATCTGGTGAGTAGGGTTAACCGTTCGGAAATCGGAAAGGCCGAAACTCAACTGGCAAAAACTACTCTCTTTCCGGAATGAGAGTCGAACAATGAACTTTCCGAAACTCTTCCGAAACTATTCCTTTGTCCGAAACTTCATTGTCCATTGTTCGACTCTCATTCCGGAAAAGAGTGATTTTGCCAGTTGAGTTTCGGCCTATCCGATTTCCGAACGGTTAACCCTACTGGTGAGTATTGTAGCAAAAGGTCACCCTTTGTTATTTCTTCGTGTCAACACACTTTGATTTCGTATGACCCTTCTGGGCCTGGATTTTGCCCGTGATTACTTCGTTTAGCCTAATATAGCACGCTACGTTTCGACTAAATTACTACTTGTTTGGAACAACTGAATTGATCTTGAACAATCACAGGCCTAAAAACAAAAACACGGAATTGGATTCTCATTGTCTTTTTCCAGTTCACCCTGATCATTCCATCCGCCTTCATCACTATCGTCACCGTCATTGGCTTCTTCACTCCTCACTCGAGCACGGGAGAGAATACGGAAAAAGCGAGTTATCCTTGATTTTTGATCTGCAATCGATGCATTAAAAAAATTGTATATTTATCCTTGAAAACCCCTGATCAATAACACGCACAGGAATTCACTGCCGTATGAATTAATACTGAAACCTATTCCTTTCTCTACGCATGTTATGTGAAACAATTGTGCAATTCTCCATTCCCAATCCGTTGAGGGTTTAGAAAATTTGCCCATTTCAGGTTTCGCTGGGCGTCACTGCTCTGCTGTCGCTGGCCATTATTTGTGAGTTTGCAAAACGATTTTCGAAAATAATTCCGAAAATTCAGTGATGATGGTGTCCGATAAGCTGCCGGCCACTTCGGATTCCGTGCCTTTACTGGGACAAGTAAGTACTTCGTAAAAATAAAATCAGTTATCGATCTTCCACTCCTAACTACCGTAATCTATCCCAAAAATTCGGATTCTTGGAAATATAGTCAGTCCTCTATCGCCCATTCCTGACTACCGTACCCTTCAGTACTACGTCGGTCTGATCTTCATCATGTTCCTCGCCACGTACTGCACCACGTTCACGCTGGGCATTCAGATGAACGGCAATGCGGGCCGGCCGATCCCAAAGGTATACGGTACCACGATAGCAGGAACGGGTACGGTACTTAGCGCTATTGACGAGGACAGAGGATGATTTGGTTTAGCACGAAATTTTGAGTCTCTGACACCTGAGTGAGAGATAACAGAGAAAATTGTGATCAAAAATCATCACTGTAATCGTAGAAGGAAGCAACTCTAGAGAGTTTACCTATGTTTCATTCTTCCAATAAAAGTTCTTCTTGAAAAATTGGTTTGATGAGCTTTTCGATAATTCCTCAGATTAAAAAATTTTTTATCTTTCAATATTGCTCGTAGTTCTGACGTTCTGTTTCTCATGTGATGATAATCAACACGATAAATAAATAAATTCTAGCGAATGCGGTCGTTCCTGCTCTCGATCCAAGTGAACCGTAGCCTCTTTCTCAAGTATTTCTTCGGCACTGAGCTTACAAACACCCAAGAATCCATCAAAATGAGACTCAAGAAATACGTAAGTTTGGCTTCATTTCAGGTCCACGTCAAAACTAAAGCTCAAAATATGGTCCACGATCTCTTCATTTCACATACTCTGTCGATGGACGAGTAGTAGAAGACTGTAAACAATGAAGAGAGCGTGGGTCATAAGCCGACCTCTCGTCAAAACAGTACGATTTGCTTCAATTCCTCCCTAATTTCCCTTACTTTCAACCTGCTTTTCTCATCAAAACTGTACCTTTGTTCACAGCAACAATTGTAAGTAGTTAGAGGCTTTGCCTACTTGTTTGCACTTATCAATCTTTTCTCCGTAACCTATGGATGGCTTTGGAAAAAATGACTTCACATTTTGCATGGTCTCTCGCCGAGAAAGTGTGCAAAATTCAGAGAACATTTTTTGCTAAGCCGTCCGTACCGTAACCCTGACTACCGTACTCCCCAGGCTTGTTTTCGTTGCAGGAAAAACTGAGCGAATTGAAGCGTCTTTTCGCCCGGGACATACTCGCTTTCCAGCAAACGCTCATCAAGGGACACGGCGGCTCGCCTCCTGATGTACGCATGAGCAAAGACCTTGCCGAGGTTTAGAGATCAAAGATCAAATATCTCCGATCTTTGAGGAGAACCCCCACTGTTGTGCATTCCCCTGAGTTCATGAGTGTGATTGAGAACATTTCCCTTCTCCTGAGTTCCTTCTGTCGGCCGTGAAAAGACAAACCCCCCTGTCGTAAACCTGGAATTTCGTTTTGCGAAAATCGATAAATCAGTAATTTGACAGGCGGAAGAAGTGCAGCGACAGGACATGTCGAGGAAGATTTCGGAGATGCCCGCGAGTGATGTGAATGAGAAGGATAAGGTGCGGAGATAACAAAATATTTCTTGATTGATCACTGCATCATTAGAGTGCAAGAAAATTTCGATTTGGAGCGATAGACGAAAAACGGGCAAATAATGAAGACAGGGTTCTGGTTTCAAGCTGCATGAATGGAGCGTTCGTCTGGATCATACAGTTGTGAATGCTCAATTCGATCTTTTTCAAGCAACTTTCTGCTCAACAGAATCTTTCAATGATCTGTTTGCTCTTGATCATTAACGCAATCTCCTATGAACATCAACCTAATTGTATGACCGGGTAATGAATCCTCAGACGCTCAACTCGATCGTGATCTTGCTGTTCTATTGCATTTTAATGCAAAAATACATGTAATTTAATAAATTAGGTACAAAAAGAAATCAATAAATGATACTGTGTAATTCTCGGCATCGTGAAGAATACTGTAGAGTCTTCTTAGTGGAGCAAGTGTGGGCACGAGAGGAAGGCGAAAGTTGATGAAGTTGAAAAAAAAGATGGATATTCAGGTGCTGAACTCGATCGTGATGGACGTCTACAATGCCGTTCAATCAATTCGACAGGACCTCACGGCGCACGAGCATCTGAGAAGGATC
Organism: Pristionchus exspectatus; assembly: GCA_911812115.1. Lineage (NCBI taxonomy): Eukaryota > Metazoa > Nematoda > Chromadorea > Rhabditida > Neodiplogasteridae > Pristionchus > Pristionchus exspectatus. The sequence continues at coordinate 6,050,944 of OU461587.1, read as the reverse complement.
CGGAAGGAGTGGCAGATGCTCGCGAGGTGAGGGTCGGGAGATTTCGGAAGGAGATGATACTTTTGCCGACGATCGCCAAAGAGATACTCTAATACCTAATCACGTGAAAATGGCTGAATTGACGAGAGTTTCGATGCCTTTTTGTGCAGTAAATGATGGCATGTGGAGTGGGAATTACCTATCGATAATTCCTATCCTTTTCGTATAGTACCTGAAACACATCTCATTTCGCGATCAGTGTTAGACAACCATTTGCACTAACCACTCAGTGCAACATAAATTTCCCTACCGAAAAAAAACCAATAATCCTCTCCTACCGTAATCCGCTTCTTCCGTTCAGGATGCTGGAGAAGATTATCATGTGGATCTTCATCATTTGCACGATAGTTTTCGCGTGCGTCATGCTCTACGACACTCAGGTACCGTAATCCTACAGTTATCTTACCCTACCGTAATCATACCGTAATTTTTCTTACCGTATCCAGACAATGACCCAATTAAGGCGTTATCGTAAAGTGTTGAGCATGTGGAAATATAAAAAAATCGTTCTTATCCTTTTTCTCATCTAGTCAATCGATTCTACCGTATCCCTACCGTAATCCTCCTTCCCTTCAGGACCCACCCCTCATCACGGACGAGTACATGCAGGAGATGGTCAAACAATGAGCATTATCGATTTTCCAATTATCGATCGAGCGATACCGTATTCCTTTCAATACCGTATCCCCTCAATATTTCTCAACAATTATCGATCGATCGGCAATCCCCTTACTCAAATGAGCTTTTCTTTCGTCCATCGACCTTACTCTCTCATTCTCATCTTGCCGAGATATTTCTTCTCTGTAACTACACTCTTTCCCGATACGGTGTACATCACTCAACATGAGTGAACGCTATTAGTGATAAAGAAATTTTCGGAGATTTTTATCTTCGATTTTAGAGCCCCATTTAACAACTTCAATTGAGGATATTCATTCAAAATCTAAATGCTTGGTCGCAAGAATTTCCACGACAAATTATATATCGTACCGAATGAAAATTTCGGTACGAATCGCAAAAAATTGGCAAAAATTGGCAATTTTTGGTTACTTTTGAAAATATCGTTCAAAACACAATTTCCTGAGCCGTCTTTGGGCTTGTTCGACGCGCCGTAGCGTTCTCTACAGGTTTTCATTATTAAAAATAATTAAATAACCTTAAAAAGTCATGAAAATCATTAAAAAAGACATTGTATCGTTACGGTAGTTAGCATTTGTAGTTTGTAGGTTGCAAAAAATTTGGAAATTTCTGCTAACTACAGTAATGATAGCATATCATGTTTAATTATTTTCGTGCTTTTCTAAAGTTATTTATCTATTTTTAATAATAAGAAGTGATAGAGTACGCGACGGTGCATCGAACAAGCCCAAAGACGTCTCAGGAAATTGTGTTTTGAACGATTCACTGGAAAAAGTAACCAAAAATTGCCAATTTTTGTCAATTTTTCGCGATTCGTACCGAAATTTTCATTCGGTACGATAGATGATTTCGCAGTAATAATAATGTCCATTAATTACACGTTAAACGATCGATCACAATATGTCTTCGCCGATTCGGGTAGTCATGAGTTTTCACATCATAGAGTCCGATTTGGACATCCATCGAAGGAGCTTTCGTCCAAGTATGAAAATGCACTTTCTTGTCAGAGTTATGAAGCACCTTAATTCGAAAAAATTCATCTTGCGAAACCAGTAAACCATGAACTTATCTACCTTGAGCAGCTTCTCAATTTCGGTTATTGGTAGACAAACGTCCGGGAGCAATGAAATTTCAAACTCGTTGCACTTTCGTTTAAGGATTTCACGAATGAAAATAATGGAGTGCAAAATCGATGCTGATTCTGCATCGCACGAACCGCCAACAATAATCACCAGCTTATTCACAATGTCAGCAAGTTTCAACAAAAATTCGACAGATTCTGAAACGTTGTGTATATATTTTAATTTAGGTAATACATTTCGTTAAACTTTCACGTTTGACATGCAACTAACCCTCGGTCACAAATATCGTAGTAAAATCAACAGATGTCGGTTTGGTTTGCTTGATAAAGTTCAAGTAGACGCTGCTGAAACGGCGCAATTGGTTTTGGAGAAAGACTAATATCTCGAAATGTCGAATTAGTAATTATTTAAAAGTATCGATTTAAATATGCTAATAATAATAAAGCAGGAAAATGCGGGAAAACGGACAAATCGTTCATTTCTTCCGTCCAATGTCCAATACGAACGTTTGGGACAACTTTTCCTTCCAAAAATTCCAAGCAATGTCGAACAATTTCCGGTGCTGGAATAGAAATGCTTAGACTCAGCACTTTGTAATGTTCAATATGCGGCTTTAAATCATCAAACAATTGTTTCATGGCGGCTTCCGTAAGAGTAATTGCAAGCATCTAAATATTATCTTCACGATTGATCTTTTTAAAGGTAGAATCTCACATCACTATGCTGTTCTTTTGCAAATGCGAAATCACGTTTCTCAGTCGCTGAAAGACAAAAATTCCTCCACATGAGAAAGTTAGGCAAATCATCAAATCGAAATCCAATATCTATCAATTCGGAAGTAGTTACCTAAATAATATTTTCACAAATATTTAATGTTATTGTAAACTAACATGTTTTTCGAATATCATCCGCGGAATACAAATTTTCCGAATTCCGACTATTAACGTATCCACATTCATTTTCATTGACTTGCTGACCTATAAGATGATTGTCAAACAATAAAATAAACGAATAAATCACTTACCTCTCTCATTCGCATTGCGGATTTATCATCCAAGAATTTATAAATAATGCCTATTGATCTGCAAGGAAGACACAGCAAATTCACCAGCATACCGAACTATTTTTGTTCAAATATTTTGCTTAGGCTTCTTTTCACCCCGTTGCGATTTTTGAATAACCCTCAGGCAATGCTCACACTTCGTAAGACAACACTAGGTGGGACACACTGGTAAGGCCAACTGTTATCCTGAATACATCACCCTGCGGTCCAACCACCACACCACTATTCGTCCCTTTCCTCTCCATTCCATTCCACGTCTTCTTTGGCCCTCCCTTTCGAGTTCGCACTTTTATTAACTCTCTAGATACTAGGGTTGATCGTTCGGAACGGAATTCGGAAAATCCGAAACTCTAATTCAATTATCTCTCTTTTCCGGAACGAGAGTCGAACAATGGCCTTTCCGAAACTCTTCCGAAACTATTCCTTTGTCCGAAACTTCATTCGCAAGATTGGAAAGGGTGGAGAGCGGTTCAAAATGATTAGGAGGGAAAGTCTGACATATATGTTTCAAGAAAGAAAGGAAACCAAAATAGGGAGAGAGTATCGTGAGAAAGTGAGGGAGACGGTGAACTTGGGATGTGGGTAACGGAGCGGATTGGGTATTACGGTGCTCCTCCCTCTCTGCTCGCGGGTGCGCTAGGGAAGAGAGCGAAAGGAAATGGGCAGCGGATTCGTTCGTTGGAGCGAATCCGCGAATTGAGGGAAAGATAGGAATAGGCTGTTCACGTCGTCCTCAAACCCTCAAACCTTTGTAGTGAGGGAGAGTTTTCGCTCAAGGCGGATTGCGCGATTCACTTCTCTTTCTAACGAATTAGTTGCCCCTTCCCTCTTGCTTCTTCCCTAGCGGATCCGGTAAAAGAGTTGAAATTCATGAAAGATTCGGTTGTGTTTCAAAACATTAATATTGTTTCAATCTAAGAGTATTAATTTTTCACTATTGAAACATATCTTTGATATTTTGAAACCCTACACCGACATTTTCTCTGAGCGATTCGACAAATGAGAGAGTTTCGGAATAGTTTCGGAGTTTCGGAAGAGTTTCGGAAAGTCCATTGTTCGACTTTCATTCCGGAAAGATAGTGATTTTTCCAGTTGAGTTTCGGCCTTTCCGATTTCCGAACGGTTAACCCTACTAGATACCAATCTTCTTGAGCATCGGATTGGACCATAAAAAATAACGCAATTAAATCACAAAGGAACGCAGAAGCAGAGGAAGAAACAGATGTGTTCGTGCAAACAACAAGAAGGCTACGGTTCAAACAATTTCAACGTTCCTGTGTCAAAAGCTAGCATGTAGTCTGTACTGTAGTAATACAATTGAAACATAACACAAGTGATAGCAACGCAGCACAACTTTATCATCGTTGCATAAAAAACGTCAGAACTGCCGTTTTCTATTATTCAATTAAATTATTCGAGCGGCTAGGCCTCATTGTCGCAACGGTACGTTCCTGCAACAAAAATATTTAATCTTTGATCTTTCATACCTGCCTACCGTACCCACATCCAGATACAGTAGCCTAATACCGTATCCTTCATCCCTTACCATTAATAATGGCGAGTTGCACGAGTTGTCTTCTCTTGTGTTCATCATTCGAAGGAGTGAGGAGCTTGGAAACGGCCGAGACACCACGATGAAGCTTCACTTCAGCTAGAGCCTGAGTTGGGTGCGGTTGGGTACTGTACCAGTGTACTGTATCTGGTACTGTATCTGGTATCAGGGTACGGTACCATGGATCCATGGTACCGTATCCTCACTACCGTATACCTGAGAGACGTCAGTGGCCTTAATGAGCACGTGGAGAGGCTCAGTCAGATGTTCCCAGCCAGGATGATTGAGGAGACGAGCTTCACGAACGGGATCCTGAGGGATATTGGGTTACTGTAGGGGTAAGGGTAGGGTCCGGTAGTCCAAGGCACCGAGTTACCGTACCCCAGCCAGGGTCCACCGCATACCTTGACGGATCCTCGACCGCGCACGAGAATATTGCACTCGGTCTCACTCTCAATCTGCTTCACACTGATACCACGAGGACCGAGGATACGACCAATGAAATTGCATCTGCAATACGATACTGTAGATTCTCGTAGACTGAATCCAGAATACAGTAGCCGGTTGCTTCAGTTACTGTAGTCTGAATACGGTATCGGATACCGTACCTCGGGTAGTATGGAATGGGGATCTTCTCTTGGACGGTGACTCCTCCCTCGAATGGGTCGAAGTGAGATCCGACCAGGGCAGCATACGCTCTGAAGAGGGATACGGTAGGGTACGGTAGTGACGATCATTATTGGGACACGGTTGGGGTACGGCGTTTGTGTTCAGTTCGTGATTGTGGATCAGGGTAAGGTATTCGTCTTCGTTGATGGCTGTATCCGACCTCTGAATTGCGAGAATATTCTCGTGTGCGCTGATCGTGCGAGGAGACGTGGGAGTGAATGTATCACGCTGAAATTACGGTATGATTACGGTATCGATCGATTGAAGGGTACGGTAGCCTCACCAGGGCTGACGGACTGAAGAGCGAAGCGGCGACAGTGGACGGAGGAGGGATCAGAGGAGGCAAGGGAGCCGACTGAGCGGGTACGGTAGACGAGGGGGCAGGGCCAGAGCCCGTTGCGACACCACCAGGGTACAGTACACACCTGAACATAGTACGGTAGGGTCACTTGGGTTACGGTATCCGTACCAGACTCGATCGATTTCTTCATTGAGAAGACGAAGGGCGTGTGGATAGGCACCGGGCAGGGCATTGAGCTCGCGCATATCCTGTAATTTGATCTTTGATCTTTGGTCTTTGTTCTACAGTACCTTGACCAGCTCATCCAGATACTTGGCACTGTCCTCTGTTGCGTCACCACAGGATGAAACGTCCTGAAGGAGAGATCAATTGAAGGAGAGATCAATTCAAAGATCAACTACAGTATGCCTCAGCACCAGATACCCTGGATACAGTATGCGGGCACAGTATCCAGGCTACAGTATCCCCACAATATACCTGTTCGACTCTGTTATGACCTTGGGCTGCGATCATTTTCTGCTTCGGATTTGTCGCTATGTGAAAGTTCGTCACGCGTTGTGAAGGAAAAGCTCGCGAGAGGGAGTGAACCGCGGATGCACCGATGCTGAAATGAAGTCAGTTATCGATAGAGTACCGTAACCGATGGATGAGGGAGGGGTACGGTAGGTTGGTGGGAGATGGACAGCACAGTCGGATGATACAGTAACCCGATCGGGTATCGGTGGGGGTATTGATTGATGTGTACCCAAAACAGTAGGGGAAACCGAGGATTCTCACTCCCTCGATCGATACTCCTTGGGATCCTGCTAGGATCCCAGGGGGTATCGATCGAGGGAGGGAGACGAGAGGGGAGGGCGAAACTCACCGGCGCCGACGCGAGAAAATGTGAAGAATGAAAAGAGAAGGAGGGAGAAATCGATCGAGATGGAAAAAAGAGTGAAGAATCGAATTGTTGCTGGTGCAAGACTTCAATTATTCCTTTGTTCGAATATAACTCAATTTACAGACACTAAGGGATATTTGATTGGGTTAGAAGTTATTATTGAAGTGATAAATTAGAGATCAAAGACCACACCTAGTAGCTTCAAACGATGCTTACATTCTAAGAAAACGTTATACAATCGAAAAAAATAATTGGTGAAGTGTGTGAATTGTTGATAGAGATGGTCAGTAGCATCGGATTTTTTATTTTACGTTTATATGTGTGTATTACATATGTAGATGCTCTATAGTCAAGCATCTACGGGCTGGAGAAAAATCGTGAGTATGAATCTTCAACGATCCGATTTGGACATTCATTGAATCTGCTCTTGTCCATGCAGTGATGTAGACTTTCTTGAATGTGACATGTTGGAGAACCTTGCGAATGGGATGGAGATTAGAATATTTGTATTTCAAATGTGCAATACCTCAAGTATGTGTTCCGTATCCTCCAATTGCACATTGACGTTATTCATGTAACCAATTGATAGTACTTTTATTTTTCGGCTAATAATTTCTTGGAGAAAGGAAGGTGAAATGAAAAATAGAGTAGCCTCGGGGCAATTTGGCTCAGAGAAAATATCTATTTTGTGCACAATATCAGCAAGCTGCAATGCGAAGTCGACAGACTCTGAAATTATTATCAATGGACCTATTTTCATTATCGTGAGAGTATTTCCCATTCCACTCGTAGTTGACCTTTGACGAACTGAGTGGAGGGAGGAGGGAGGAAGAGGCCGGGAGGAGGCTAGTGATCTACCTGCTCTCCTCCCCCCTACCTCTTCCCTTCCTCTCTCTCCCAGACAATCAATACGCTAACCAGCACATTGAGTTTGCTGAGAATTTGAAACGCACGATAATTTTGAAATATAAATAAACCTTTCGAAATATCGCTTATTTTAAACGTGGCATCTATAGGTTTGAGCTGCATCAGTAAATGGAGACATCCAGCGCTAAAATGATTCGACGCTAGACTTTGAAAAGGAACTAGTTCCTACTAGTCAAATCGAGAGTGGGCTCTCCTTATTCCACTCACTCTTACTCAAGTGGAGCAGTTCATTTGACTAGTAAGGAACTAGTTCCCTTGTTCCTTTTCAAAGTCTATTCGACACTAATATAATCAATGACATATCAAATAAGAAGATGTAAATCTCACAAGTCATCCATTTGTGAAGATCGATAACTGATGTAAACAATAGGAATAAATCTTTTCTCCAGAAAATTCGTGAAGATCCTAGTGGTTTGTGAGTCCGAAATGTAGATACTGAGTTTGGTAATATTGTTGTTTATAAGAATCGATTTCGTATAAGAAATGAACTTTTGAACTTCTTTCTTCTTCATTTCTGCACTAATCCACTGAAAATTTAGTTTAGAAACTAGTTTTGTAATTATCGAAACCTACATATTGGGTATCGTCGTATGTAACCCTATTTAATGAGAGATTATCGAGTACTGTGTTGAAAAAGTTTCTCCAGAGGTTGTAATTTGATAGACTTCTAACACCAGTATACATAGTTATTTGTATCGTACGATTTTCCTCCTGTTCGGATACGATAAATTTTTTTCAACTGCATCGTAAAGACGTACATTTTTTTCAAATCGAAGATCAGGAATTGGTAATTTTCGAATTATTGGGATAACCATATCAACATTGTATTTTAGCATATAGCTGACCTAGAAATCAGGATCACATTAGAATACACACTAAAATCACCTCTCTGTGTCGCATTATTGTCTTGTCGTCTAAGAATCGATAAATGACAGTAACCACATGAAGAGGAATGCTTTGAAAATCGATAAAGTGCCGATTGTGTTTACGTTGTATTCCGAAACACCGAAGCATTGTTCAAAAAAAATTTGAAAATAAATGGAGAAAATAATGAACTCTCTTTTCTTGGCGTCCTTTCTTATCATATGCATGTGGCGTTTTTAGCATTCGAAAGTATCTTGAGTAACTTGCAGAAAATTCGGGCGTTCGCGCCAATACTCGATATTCAAAAAATGACTCCAATTTCAAAAGTGCAGTAGATGTTTACTCCGGAAGGTGGTGACGTGATGTTATTCGGCAGTATCAATATAGATTATTTTAGATCGTTGACCATCTCTTGTCCTACAATTTTGAGAGATTTCAATGGCGCATACACAAGGATAGACAATTTGAGCACAACAAATTATCTTAGGGACGGAAAAGCCAAGTCATGCACGTCTACCACACATTTATACAACGAAATCTTGTGTGTTTGAAAACGATTCAATATTGAATTTCAGGTATACATTTCACATGTGTTTCTTTTGCATCTTTGCATAAATGTTAGTCGTGTAATTTATCAAATCAGTGAATAAATAAAAGAACTTATTCGAACGAATAGCAAAAATTAAATTTGATGCAGCAGAAAATTCGATATTTATGATGTTCATCCATGGATGTGCCGGCATTCTGTTGAATGTAATTAATCAGCATTCTTGCAGTAAATATGTCGATGTTGACATATAAAATTCTGGAAAAAAAAATTGGCGTCTAATTTTATTTTCGCGCCATCAACAATATTTAAAATTGTGAGTGACAAAAAGAGAGACGCTCTATAAATTCTCGGAAATTTTGTGCGCTAACATGATTAAGATTTCTACTTTACCTCAAATAGTTCTTCTTATCTATGAAAGTTACATGAATACGAATTCTTCTTTTGAGCCGTGATCCTCTTCTGACTAATCTATTCAGAAATGCCGCTCAGCAGTCGGCGAGGGATACTTCACCCGAACATTCTTGGACACGTTTTCAAATATCTCGACTGGCCAATCAAAATGCGTATGAGAGAGGTGAACCAATCGGATATATCAACGGGCAAATCTAATTTCAGATTTCCCAAGAAACGAAGGAAAATATTGATGCGGTCATTCTGGCGTCTCTAGAATCCCGTGTGGAGCTACGTGTCGAGCATAAGGTTCTTGAACAATATGGGCATTTTGATGTTCCGTTCCAAACTCGTTCACATTTTCATGGTCAAAACATGACCATAATCATCATCATACAACCATTTCAGAAATCGAGAGGGAAAGCCATTCCTACGATATCATTTTCCTGCTCTGGTTTTGTTGCACATACGCTTTGGCGAAACTGCTTCCTATCTTGCTTCCACCTCTTAAAAATTGCCAAATCCGCGTTGACCGAAAACAAAAATGCAAGATTTTTCTTCTGTGTTCTTTTACTACTGTGTTGATGCGAATATAACTTCAGAATACCAGACTCGTGGTTTCAATGGCGCTCAATAAATTTAGAGTGTTCCTCAATTACTTGAAGCCATTAGTCGGAAGATCACAGATTCAATATCTTGCCGTTGAAAGAGAGATTAAACCGGAGACAATTCATTTATGCTTGGACTTTCTTTCGAATCGGATCATTCCAAACATGGCTATATATTTCGGTGAATTTGAGAGACCAAAATAGTGAGTAAAAATACATATATACGTTTGCAACGATATTTGGATCGCCTATTTTCAGCGAAGTTTATCTCGAACTGATTAAACATGCAAGGCCAAAGCATATCGAATATTCTTCTCAACAGATGATTGTCAGAAAAGGTTTAGATATATTTTGTTAAACTATTTTGTTGATTTATCAGTATACACTTCGAATCGAGTTTGTGAGAATGTTTTTGCAGATTTAATCGAATTTTTGATACAACTTTCCGAATATGTTAGATCAATCTTCATTGACATGCGTCCTCAAATGAAAATGTCAGCTTTGATAAACATTGCCGATTTTACTCGAGAAATGATTAGTAGGAAATGCGAAAAATTGGAAATTTCCTTGGAATGTGAAATGTGTTCAATTTCTCTTACTGACATTGAGAGACTGACAAAGGTATGTGAAGGTTCATATAAATGATAAGTTATAATTGAAATTTTTTTAAATTTGTTTGCTTTAGGTTCTGAATAGCTCGAATAAAAATGTTGCGATAAGTGCATTAACTTCATCTTCTCAAATGAGCACCCAAATTGGCACTTATCGCGTGAATATCTTCGGCGGGAATAAAGCTATTATCAGGAAACTGGACTTTTGATGGAAACTGCAAATTTTATAGAAGTTCTCACCGAGTTCGTGCAAAGTTGAAATTAATTATCTTTTTTTGGCATAAAGAATTCATTGACGCATAAAAATATTATGTTAACAATTCAATAACGTTTGCAGATTTTTTCTCGCGTAAATTCCCATTTTGCATGCTCACCCCTGTTTACGCACTTCTCCCCTCCATTTCCACCCCACTCCTCCTCCTCATCCTCTTCCTCCCACCGCTTCGCGAGCGGTCTCCGCTCTTCTCTCACCTTCGTCCCTCTCCGCTAGAGTGCGTAATACGGCACGCCGTCTCTTCATTTCGCACACTCTCTCGTCCGGTAGAGTGAGCAGAGAGTATGCGAAATCAAGAGACGGTGACCCGTATTACGCACTCTACTCTCAGCCCCCGAATTGTTTCTTCTCGTGTCCTCGTCACCGCCCAATAAATGCAGAGCAGCACCGACCGAACGGAGCAGGACGGACTGAGCAGCGAGTACGCATGTCTTTATTACCTAATTGATCTTTGATCTTTGACCTGCCGATCTTGATCTTTGATCTTTACCGTTGTAACGTGCACAATCGCTGAATGCAGTGTTTCTTAGTATATTATCTTGCCGGCGACCCTAGAAAGGACGAGACAGTCGCAATATAGCAGTCGTCTAGTCAGCAGCAGGTCATACCGAAGGGTAGTGCAATCGACATAAGATGGCTGTACAATCGCTTTGACGTTGACGCACCTTTGCTTTCTTCGTTGATCTCACACTAAATTTGTCCTTTCAGCGCGGAAGATGGCGGCATCGTCACGAGAAGGGCCGGCAAGAGTCCGGGCGGAGGAGAAGGAGGTGGAGGAGGAGGGAAGTCTCCCGGAGGTGAGAGATCAAAGATCAATATTGCGAATTGGAAGAGCACAACTTAACTGTCTTGCCTAGCTTCCAATTACTGGGCTGATCAGCACTATATCGATACCGTAACTTGCCTACCGTATCCCGCCCTACCGTATACTTCCTCAGGCACTAACAAGCGTCGACGCGCGGGCAAAGGCTACATGGACATGATCTACTGCCTGGCCAGTCAGCGATACAGCGGAAATTACGTGAGATCACAGATCAAAGATCAGTTCCCAATAGGCTATCGTACCACCCGATTGCAGTTCAACTTCAAGTTCAGCGACATTCTGCGCGTGCTCGTCGAGATTCGCGGCATATTCGAAAACGGTATGGCAAGAAAATCGATAAGCGAAGTCGGCATACTGCAACGCATTCATTTGCGATAGGGATTCTGAAGGGCTCGCAATTGATCTCATTGTAGTTTGGTGCTCTTTGGATTACTGTAGGATTCTGAAGTTTTGTACCTTACGCAACTGTAGGATAACGGTACAGTTGAGGGTACGGTAATCTATCCCTCACATTGCAGAAAAGATGCTCATCGAGTGCCAAACGCCCGTTGTCGTCGTTGGCGACCTACACGGACAGGTATACTGTAGGCATACCGTAATCACCGGGTATCGATCGGTATTGGCTACGGGTGACTGGAAGCCACTGCATATTTTATCGCACACATACCGTACCTCCTTGCAATCGACCTACCGTATTCTCTTACAGTACACTGACCTACTGCGCGCATTCAACCTGTTCAACGTCGGCACAGGTAGTATTCTGACTCTCTCCATTTCCCATGCTCGCTCACTTTCTCTGATCGACTAGAGAGCATGGAAAAGTGAGAGACGAGACCGATTCGCAGGCGCCAAAGTCCGGCCCGGCTACCTCACGCAACGATTCGTATTCACTGGCGATTATGTGGACAGGTTTGATCTTTGAACTCTTGTTTTTTTCATTCCGAGTAGAGACAGAGAATGATCTCTGATCGCATGAATCTTCACCTGTTTTGCATCTCTTTATAACTTGATCTTTGATCTTTCCCCTCCAGAGGCAAGCAATCGCTCGAGGTGATCATGCTGCTCTTCCTGCTCAAGATCAAGTTCAAGAAATCGGTACGATTATCATAGAATTCAAAAAACTTGTCACACACCACGGAATATAACGTTCCGTTCCAATCTATGGTGTACTTTTTTCGCCACTTTCGCATCGTTTTTCACGCATGATATGTTATTTTTTTCTGTTTCTAAAGCAATAACCGATTATTATAGCGCGATGAGAAGTGATTGCAAAAGAGCGCTTGATTAAATTCGCATTTTCACGCGTTGCCGCGCACAATATTTCTGAAGCTCCGCCCCCTTAGCGTAATAGACGTGTGTCCGGAACGTTTTATTTCTATGATAATCGTTGATCTACCGCAATCTACCGTACTCTGTCATGATATGATGTATACTCACGTCAATGCATGTCTGTACTAAAAAAATTCTCCCAGTAAGGAAAATCAACTTTTTTGTACTGTTATTAACAGAACCTCTCAATGCTGTGAGATCAATGATCAAAAATCAACTACCGTACCCCTCATCCTGCAGTACCTCCTTCTGCGCGGGAACCACGAGTGCAAGGCGATCAACCGCGTGTACGGCTTCAAGGCCGAGCTCGAGGAGCGATTCGACAAGGTTCGTTGATCTTTGATCTCTGAACTAGAATATTGTCTGGAACCCATTGATCAAAGATCAAAGACCGGAGATCAAAGTTCAAAGATCAAAGTTCAGGACGAATCGAACAAGCTGTTTCACATGTTCAACGAGGTGTTCACGTACATGCCGCTCGCCTGTCTCGTTAGTAAGTGAATTTCGCCGTTTTGTTTAATTTTGAAAAGATCAAAGATCACGACGAGTCAATTTGATAACGATTGCCATGCCATACACTAGTCTGCATGTAATGTTCTAATAAAAAGAGAGCATAAAAATGCATTAGTCAACTATGCAAAGGCGATCTCAGTATAAGGATTCATGATGTCAAACGATTACTGATGATTAGTAGTACCGTGAAAAATGGAACAATTGTCGATATCTATTTTACAATACGTCGAGTTATCTCACTACTGGGAATCCTATGATAGGTAATCGATCAATAATCTTCTGAAGGCGGTTCGATCCTGTGCATGCACGGCGGCATCGCGCCCTCGGCCACGTGTCTGGACGACATACGGAATGTGAGTGGGACGGGGATAGAGAGCAAAGATCAAAGATCAAACTTCATCACTGCAATAGTCTAGCCAGACCATCGTGAATCGCGATTGCGTACTTAATTATTATAGCGTACAGCTTGAACAATTCGTGCGCGATTAGAGCGATTAGGGCAATGGGTGTTCCGGCAAACCATTTTCTGATCTTTGACCTTTGACCGTTGATCTCTGACCTCTTTCAGATTCCGAAGCCATTGATCGACCCGCCCGAGGATGAGATTGGCTGCGATCTGCTGTGGGCTGACCCCATGATCGGATTGAAGGGGTACGGTAGCCTCGGATACAGTAGCTGAATCTCTAATTTTTCTGTCGATGATCGAGCTGTAGGGAACGGTAGGCTACGGTAACTGGTTAGCATTATCGATTGGCTGACAGTGCTTTCGATGGTCGGACTAAAGGGGTACGGTGGGGGGGGGAGATTACGGCAGCTGAATCGGGCGGATTATCGATTGATCGGCTGCAAGTTTGCTACGACAATATCGAAAGTCGACCACGTAATCAACCGGTACCGTTCTGGGTGTGATAGATATGAGCGGAAACTGCAGCGATTACGATATGCCTTCGACCGGTTATCGATTGATTACTGTACCTTAACTCCTACAGGCATCGTCCCAACTCGGTACGCGGCGTGAGCAAGCACTTTGGGGAGGACGTGTTGGAGGATTTTATGAAGAGGCTGGATCTGACGCTGGTTGTGAGGGGGCATCAGGTAATGTAATCGTTTGAAAATTGTATTGATTCGTGGGCTCAAAAACAGCTGTGAACCGCAGTGGATTTTTTGAGAATGAAAAGGTCATCATTATTTGTGCCGGATATTCTTCAATGATTAACGAATGCGCTAAATATGGAATGCAGTATTAACAAATTATCGAATGGCTCAAACGATCTTTGATCTTCGAGATGATGATGAACGGCTTCAACTTCTTCCACGACAAGCGTCTCGTCACCGTGTTCACCGCCTCCTCCTACTATCCGGACCGGGTGAGTGATACCTTACGGTTCCGGATCTGGCTCTAGAATTTCCGGATGCAAATCCCGCTTTCCGTATCCGTCATCTAATTACCGGTTCCATTTCTGGATCTCGAATTTCCGGCTCCGGCCCACTGAATCCGTCACCTAATTCCCGGTTCACCAGGCGAACAACGGCGTGGTGATGTACATCAATCGCGAGGGCCGCTGCGGTTTCAAGATCCTCACGCCGCAGGAGGAGAAGGGTAAGAGCAGATGATGATTGGAAGGGAGAATCGGAGAGAAAGGGGTCGGAGTCTGAGCAAAAGGAGCGGGGCTTGAAAGTAATCGTAACGGGTGAAGTGTGCTGATGTGAGCATCATGATTATGTACATTGGCTACGGATGCAGCAAAGTTGCTTGTGAACTGAGCGTGGCTTAGGAAGTGGGCGGAGCTTCCTCGATTCAACCAATATCTTCACAGGCGGTAAAGTGTTCCGAGGGGCGCACGACGACGCGAATGCGTACGATACGGGATATGTCGTGTTCGGAGAGGAGAAGGTATCACATTTGTGAAACGGTACGATGGAAATTGAACAAGTAATACACTGTTTCGTGAGCCAAGGGTATCACCTATGCTCACAAATACGGGGAGAAATCTATACGCCGATGACAATGAGTATTTTCAGAACTTTGAATGCTAACAATATTAAAAATAACATGTTTCAGGGAGCGGAAAAGAAGGGCAAGAAGAAGGGCGACTCGAAGAGATCGGAGAAAGAGGTGGAAAATGTTTTTTTTACTTTTTTATTTCGTTTTGAAGCAAAAATTGCGATGAAATTCTTCGTGAAGTTGGTTACTATGGCTGATTGTAATTAAAATTAGCGATTGTACAACTCCTACTTGTTTTTTTTTAATTTAGAAGTAAAACCCCTCGTTTTAGGGAGACGACAAGAAAGGGAAGCCGCGCAAGAGCGATTCGAAGAGATCGGAGAAGGAAAAGGAATTACTCAAGCCGATCAAATCGCTTTTCCAAAATTTAAAGTGAGAAAATCGACATCGATGAGAGAATCGAAGCACATATCTGGAGAAAAACACTCCTGGACAAACTGATAAATTTATTATGAGAAATATTCGAATTTGTTCACGCCGTTTATTCGCCGTTTACATGCAGCATCCGATCTAAAGTGGGATCGTACCTAGTGCTCGAAATACGGGTCATCGTCTCTTCATTCCACGCGCTCTCTCACCGGTCAGAGGGCGAGAGAGTGTGTAAAATGAAGAGACGACGACCCGTTTTTCAAACTCTAATCGTACCGGATTTCCGTTGTGGTCAAGCTGCGAGCACGACTGAATGTTGTTCAATATGCCCAGCAGCAACGCCTGATCGAGATGTCTAACAATAAGGAGAAAATATTATTTGAGGGATTTTCAATCCTGTTGATGTTGATACAATGATTAACATCAAGATGTAGACAAAAAAAATTACAAAAAATCAATGATTGTCAGAAAATACAATTTGTTTCGAAAGAGCGCAAGTGAATACTTCAGTAACTGAATTCTGGAAAAAAAATATTTGCCAGAAAAAATAGTTGTTCTAAAATATTTTGAGAGATTTGATTGCACGTAACTATAAACGAGATACATCAAACTGATTTTGTCAATAAGCTTTCAACATAAACTGCATTGGAATATTGGATAGCTTTCGCATAAAAGGTGACGATCTCTGCTTCAAAACATCGAGCGAACCAAAAATGTTCGCTTTCACATTCATTTTGCTCTTGAGCAATGCAATGGTTTCCTTCTGTGAACCGATTCGTTCAATGAGTGAAGATCAGCCTAATTGTATTCTTGGCGATTGGAGTTCAACGAACGGTGAGTTAGGCGCTTCGAGAAAGGAGTAATCCTTGCTTTTATTATTAAAGGGGGAGGGGCACGAATATTTTCGCACATAAGCTGAGCATGTGGAGTAATAGGGATGCTTTACCCGATCAGAGATCAGTTTATCCGAAGTGCTAGAAATACCTCTAAAGCTCACTACGGAATTTTAAAGTTTCATTGATTGTGCAGGCACGATTTGGGGTACTGTATTCTCGTATTGATTTCATTGGATTGGCAGTCGAAAATAACAGCAATAGTGAGGTTTGCACACGGAGGAAGTCGAACCAGCCTGTGCCGGATAGCGAGGCAAAAATACAACCACCAGGCTACGTGCCATTATATTCGTTGAGTCTAGACGGCTTAGTTAAGGGAGAGGACAGAGTGAAGCCCAGTGCTGATTACTGTAGGTGCAGCTGGGGTGCAGGCACGTCGTGGTGGGATCCACCAATTTCGATTCGTGCCCCTCCCCCTTTAAGGAACTCTGAACGTGGATCCACCGTTGAACCAAGGAATGGCAAATTGTGCAATGTGTCGAATGACTCTGTCGATTGAGGGAAATTATATGAGAAGTCACTTGGAATGTGATACCAATGCTGAGGTAAAAGTTTGACAATCCTGAATATTGTAAAAGAGACTTGAACAGAGGAGAAAGGATCCCGTGAGTTATTGCAATGACAAATCAAATGGAATTGAGTGTGTTTGCAATGGAGAGTCAGTGTTTTCGATTA
Organism: Pristionchus exspectatus; assembly: GCA_911812115.1. Lineage (NCBI taxonomy): Eukaryota > Metazoa > Nematoda > Chromadorea > Rhabditida > Neodiplogasteridae > Pristionchus > Pristionchus exspectatus. Next base: position 6,033,885 of record OU461587.1, on the reverse strand, counting down.
CTCTCTTTTTAATACACTATTTGACAGTCGATGCAATTCTATTCCTACACTATATGCCAATGAACCTGCTTTCAAAGAGTATTTACACAAAGAATCGGAAAATATGAAGATACAGTTCAATAGAGAATCTGGAGCCATAGAGATTATTCAATCCTGATAAACGTTTTATTCATCTGTAGAAACGAGCATCATATATGCACACTGTTTCGATTTGTCATCAATTCAAAAGAATAATTCAAAAGAAAATTAATTATTATTTCCATAGCCTGATCGAGATGTATCATATAAGAATGCCGGCTAGAAAACACTGGTTCTTTGCCCTTCTATCCCGCTGTCAATACATTTCGTCCTCTCATTTATTTCTGCCTGAACCATTCAACAAATGCATACTTACTATCTCCACTCGCTCAATGCATCATAATTATGGTTTACCCGTAAATAGTACACAGCAATCGATGTCTGAGGACAACAAGAGCGCACTGAATGAAATCATATTTATTTTCTTGTAATTTAATTTGAGTAAAGTGAATATAAAGTTGGTGATAAAGATAATAAAGCTACATGCCCTTTACCTTGTTTGTCTCGACTCATCAATCTTGATTACAAGTCCAGGCACGATTTTACCATCGGCCAATTTCGAAACAAGCAAAAAAATTTGAGGCGTTGGAAATCCAATTTCCAAGGTAGAAATTTGACACTGAGCTCTGAACAGCAATGGTGCAAGTCGATCGATGAATTCAGTAGCCTCAATATAAGACATCCTTGTGTGCATTTCCTGTGATTAATCAAATTATTAATTATTTTAAATATCAGAAACACTAAAAATAATAATTAACCTTTGAGTGAAAGCTGATTCCTGGTGTTTGGAGATAATTCACAGCGGACATAAGAAAGACCTTGCCTTGAAGATTGTTTCTCGAAAATGATAATACGATTGAGATAGTTTCGTCAGTCTGAATTGTTTTTGTTTTGTATATTAAATTATTCAATTTCCTAAAGTTTGTAACAGCAAGCGGATATCTCCTTCAGAGTGAAGAAACATTATCTACAGACAGAGAGGGAAGGTGTGTTTTTGGAGAAATCGCTAAAGAATATTCGGAACGGACCTCTTCATACAGAACGATTCGATCGATAACTGGTGAAGTATTTCGATTGAGTACGGTAGCTTCGGCGAGTTCTTTCGAGATTTTACACACCTGAGCGAATTACGCTTTAAAAAATATACAAAATATCAAATCTTCAGAACATCAGATCAACATAGATCTTTAAAAATATCGGACTAGGCGAGTAATTATAGGGGAAAAGTTCCAAACTCTTACTAATCAGGGCGAAAAACATACTTTTCTCATAGCAAGCAACGAGCTATCGTCGGCATTAGTGAAAATCGGCTCCAATATTTCGATCGGAAGCTCCAGAAGAGACATCGTACTATCTAAAAATATGAAATATATTTGAACAAACATGAAGAATAGATTAGTGGGGACGATTACCGAAAAATGCTCTTGCCACGCACCTCTGTAATGAACGAATCGAATGCGATCGGTCGATGTTGATTGGAAGTGGCTGAGTAAGTGGGACAGGGACTGGGCCCTTCCGATCTGTGCGAGAGAACGGAATGCTCTTTTTCATTTACAGATTATATATTTTTAGTGCCTCGTAAACTCATCGAGCGCAGTGAAAAAAGTTTTCAATCTAAAAATGTGAACAGAATCTTCCAAATATCACATCTTGATCGAAATCATTAGAATTCTGGTGTGAGTGTATGAAAGAAAAACTCACATGTCCATCACGAAATTGTTTTGATTAGTGACCTCTAAAAAGTCCATATGCAAAGTTAATTGTTCGTTGTTGATTTCCTTTGTTCCCCACATTCTCCACTCTCTCTCCCTCTCTTTCTCCCCTCATTCGTCCCTCTACTCGTCCTTCTAATCGGTTGCCATCCCCTCAATGCCTCCCCTCTTACTCCTTCTCCTTCTCTTCGCTCTTCTCCCTCTCGCCTCGTCGCTGCAAGACTGCCATGGGCATACGGTAAGCTGAGGGGGAATCAATTACCGTATCCTGCTGTAAATGCTGGGGAATCGACAGCCATTATAACCGTTTATTGTGCGATATTGGAGACGCTACCGTAACCGTGCTATGCACGAGCTACAGTAAACTCTGATTACGTTGAAATCGATACCGTATTTGTTATAATCGATAATACTTACCTACCGTACTCGAATAACAAGCGGAACACTAAAATGGTTCCTCCAGGTCTGCCTCCACATTGTCACGTGCTACGATGATTCCATGGTGAATCCCGGCGAAAGACGGCCATTACCCAATGTCTCAGGTATACAAGAGCTGGAGATATGAAACCGTCGTCTATTCATTTTGCACACTCTCTCTCCGCCCGAGTGAGAAAAGAATCTGTGGAATCTGTGGCGGTTTCATTTCTAACTGGTACAGGGAAGGCCCTCTGGATCGAAATGGATATTGTCCATTAGTTTTCGAAATACGGGTAGCCGTCTCTTCATTTCACGCAGTCTCTAGCTATATAGTCAATTAATCCCTCCATTTCAGTCGCGGCGCAGGATCTGAGTAAGGCTGTCGAAAAGATACGCGAGAACTGCGATGGAATCGGAGTGATATCGACGCTGGCCATAGTGTAAGGAGGGAAGACAGCAGAGCAATGATGGCAAATCGGACAATGCGTACGAAATTAGTAGAGAGACGCTCGACCGATTTGCCATGACTCCTGCTCGAAATACGGGCCGACTTCGTGACACCGACATCCCGCCCACTCGATAGACCAAATAGTGTGCATAATGCAATACGCATTCCGACGACCTCACTCAATTAGAGTGTCGAAAACAAATATCCAAATATTCGAAAATAACTCTTTGCTCTCCACATTCTGATTTCTCTCTCGTCAAAAATGCGGTTCACTTGCCTGCTAACCAAACATTTTTGGAAATTTTTTTTCGACACTCTACACTCAATATGTCTTTTCGCCGGCTCATCGGCCGGTCTTCTGTATTTAGTGCGAAAATACGTGAAAACCTATACATGCCCGAAATATTAGCAATAAAGTCAGTTTGCAGTGCATCATTCTCTTCATTGAATGTTTCGTTCGAAACGGACCTGCGCTACGCCGAAATCTTCATTGGAAAGCCGGAGGATTTGAATTACCTCCGATTTCATACCGGCAACGGGAGTCAAAATCTCAAAATCAACGGACTAGAAGGCGGTACTCTAGGAATAAGGTTGTCAGAATGATGAATCCGTCTCTTCATTCCATCTGCTCTCTCAAGAGAGAAACGAGTGAATGAAGAGACGGATTTTTCACTCTGACAACCCCAGATTTCAAGAAAACGCTATCCTCTTTTCGCGTGCACCACATCGAAAGAATTTTCGAAATAAACAGGACAATTTTTGCCAATATACGATAGCATCGTCGATCGATACCGTATCACGTTACAGTACTCGAAGTGACTAAACGCGCGCCAATCGAGGCATACGGCCGCACGACTTACTCGTTCCAGTTGGAGCATCCGAACAAGGTGGACTTGATGAGCTTACAATGGAGTTTGATCTTTGATCTTTGCAGAAACGCTTTCAAGCTTTCATTGGGACACCCCTCTTCTTTAAAACCAGCGAACTCCCCATCGTTTATACATTGGATAATGAGTTGATTGAAATGAAATTATTCTTGAAGCAGCTCAAGGATAATTGTGAGTTTGCATTGAGTTAGAGTTTGGTGAGAAGTTCCCGCATTCCTCAATTCGAAATGCCATCTTGTCAGTAAGACAGAATGAATGCCGACTGAGAAGTGTGGGATATGTTTCGCCGAACCCTGGACAGAACCTTACCTTCGGCTTGTGAGAATGAGGAATCCTCTCATCATTACTCTCATTAGAGTGACTAGAGAGCCGAGATGAATGGAGAGACGATTTCGTCTTTCTAATCGCCCTGTAATTAAGTGGGGAAATATCGATGCTTTTCAGTGGCCTGCGACGTCGTCCTCGTTAAAGACGCGTGTCGCGATAGGACGCAGTGTCATCAGGTGTAATTGTTTTTTACTTAATTAATTAAATTTGCATATTCAGGCTATAATCAGCGGTCACTCAGTAAACTGCACATCGCCCGGGCAGCTTCAGTAAGACTTAGTCAAATAAATGTTAAATGAAGTACTCGATTAAAGGGTGAAGAAGAACAACGAGGATTGGAAATCGATGAAGTCCATTTCGTGCAAAGACCAGCAATGGAAGATTATCAAGCCTGATGATTTGCCCATCGATTCCCGGACGCTTTCGAAGTTCGCTGCTATGAGCCCGCTACCACTACGAGTGAGTAAGAATTGCGTAATTTGTTCAGTACGACTGTCCCTTGTGATCGCACAGCTGAAATCGATGTGGTTACAAAGGAAACATTTGCATTCCTCGTGCTCTTCAACAGGGGTGATGGAGCACGCGGAATACAGAGACGATTTCTTAATCCTGGCAGCCCTAGTCACAATGGTGCTTCTCTTTTTTTTTTGCCCAAGCAACAATCGCTCCGAATGTGGAGGGGGTGAGCAATGAGAATGGTAGGGAGGGAATACTCTTCGATGAAATGGGCCAAAAGAGACATTACAATAATATTGCAGCCACGACTCCTGCAGCACCGACCACAACGCCGATGACGTCCAACGCGACTGCGACTCCATCCGCGGCAACTACCGACGTCGTGATGATCGCACCAACGACTATGGTATCTATCGGATTTCATGCTAGTGCATCAATTCGACTACCAAGGGGATGCTGCTCACACTAAAATATTAATTGAGTTTTGTGCAAATTCGAGAAAATATAATACTTTTCATGAAAGTACACAAATTATCTACTAATAAGTAGCCAGAGAGTAACATTGACGAATATTGTATTCCAGCTCACTGCTTCCGCTCCGAACGAGACTGTGGCCCATCCCGATCCGATTCATCAGACTGCAAGAAACGGCAGTACTTCAGCCCCTGACACGGAGCCGAGAGTGGAGGGCAAGGGAAAGAGCAAGGAAGATAAAATGACGGGACTGCGTAAGCGATTTTGGTTTCGCAAATTTCCTTCTCTTCCCCACTGTTGCCACCATCGACGAATAAGTCTGCGAAAACTACTAACAAACGATGTTCATTATTTTGGATATTCTGGATATGGAAAAAAATATTTTTTAAAAGGAAAAAAATTCAGTCAACAATAAGTGGATGTGGATCGGCATCGGCGCAGCTTTCCTTGCAATTATCGCCATAGGCAACGTTATTGGGGTGAGGAAGAATGATATTTTATATATTAAAAATGTATTGATTATTCTATTAATTAGTACTAATTCAGTGCATTCTCTGTCGTCGAAAGCAAGGCGGCGAAAGCAAGGCGAGTGTGAAGAAGGTTGAGAAGAAGAGGCGCAGTGAGAAGTCACCCAAGAGAAATAAGAAGAAGAAGGTTGAATATGAATATTTTTTGGAAATAAAATTTTGCAATTCAGTCAGCCAAACAGAAGAAGGACGATGAGTCGTCGTGAGTTTGATCATTCATTTTCTCATCGAATATTGATCTTTGATCTTTGTTCAGAAGTGCTCAGCCCGAGTCCTCCGAATCGAAAGTCGAAGTTCCTGAGAAAACCGTGGAAAGGAAGCCACTGATGCAGAAATCTCTTCATGTGAGCATTTTATTTCGGTTTCATCTATAATTTAAATATAATCATAAAACAGAAGAATTTACGAAAAAAAACCTATAAGAAACAATCAAAATAAAATAAACACCATTCACAGCCGACGGTCTCCTCGGACGCTACGGTGAATTATCTCGATCGTCTCAAGACTGAAGACTTAAACTGAAACGTGTGAAGAAGATTGAATGAAATCGCAACACGAATGAAGAGCATCTGAGCACTCGAATTGTTACTAACATTGAGAATGAAAAAGGGAAAGATGTTCACGAAAATTCCAAAACTTACAATAGTGCGGAACAACATTTATCAGTGTCCATTTTTGGGAGGTAACCAAAAAGGGGTGTCAGAAAGCTATTCTCCTCATTTGATGTAATCGTTTCGAACGGTCTCGGGACACAGGATTAGACTTCATTATTGTCACAGACACAATGGTTCAATTGAGAACAGTGCCAGTCTCGGCGCATTTTTAGTAAGCCACTAATTGTCTCAGAAATTCTTCATTTACGACGAAATTTTACACTTTTTTAACTGTAATACGGTTCATAGATCTCTGCTCTATATCTTCAATTTGTAATTTTTCTAAAAATAAGGTCCATAAAAGAATTCATTTGGCACTGAGTCTACAAAAACATAAAACATATTTCTCAAGACTCAAACAGCTTCTCCGTCGAAAAGTAGTCTTTGTGAACAAGACTGATTGTTGAGATGCTTTGCAATTGCAAGTCCACAGCTTACGACTTTATTCGATCACATTCCCCTATTTCACTGTGCATTCATTTTTCATAGACAGCGTTCCTATATTGATAAGAGCATCGCCAGAGGAACTCCCTCTTTTGTTTAGTGTACTGTAGTCGAAGCGTCCATATTCATTGGCACTTTTGTAAAGGTGATGGATAAAATATACTACTTACTAGTCATTGAACGTTATTGCAATGCCCATCGCGTTTCGGACATTGCCTCTAAATGTTATCGGCAAAATTTGTGGATTCTTGGAAAAATTGACACTGCTTCAAATGAGACTGGTAAGTGCGCTGAATATTTGAATATTCCAATGGTTTATTTTTCAGGTCAGTCAATACACAAAGAATGTCATGCAGATTTCACTGATTAATTCTTCTAGAAAAACAACAATTAACGAGATCTACTTTATCTGGAATGTGCGTTCAAATTATATGGTTCAATTCCAACTTCTCTTCTCTCGCATTCTGATTGCATAATTCATTGCTACAGAAGACTTAGACTCAAACAAATTTATCCATATTAGGAAACCGCAGAGACCGTAGATTTCCTGCTTTTCTTTGATTGCCGACGAAACGCAATCTCCAACATATTTTTCTTATCTGTGTTCAGTAATCTTCAATATCCAAAAATGAAGTTCATCGTAAAACATTATATGGTAATGTGTGTCACGTTTTTCAACAGTAGATGAAGCTTTCTAGAGCGGTCTGTTCAGAATTGATGAACTGTGCATTCTTCTCACATATTTGAAACCGATCATTCGAAAATCTAGAATTAATATGCTCAAAATATCACATGCTGGACCGGAATTATATAAATTGCTCCAGATTATTTTCGAATATAAACGAATCAGGAATGTGACATGTAGCGTACCAGAATCTATGGCTGACTTGTGAGTTTCCCGTGCAATACAATTTGAATTCTTCTACTTTCAGCAATCCTTTAATCGACTTGACTAAATTGATCAGGCCTCGAACCTTCATCTGTACTCTCCGGCCTCTTACGAAAGGTTGCTGGAAGACTAAACAGCTTGTGGATACTACTTTATGCAAATACCTTACATTTATTTTTCCAGATCGCATGCATGTCATGCAGAAGCTGGCAGATATGGTAAATGTTCTCAAGTTAAATGTGGAGTTGCGCTCATCGCAACCCATTGAACTAAACCTCGCCTCGTTCATTTCCGATTTGCTAAATCGCAAATGTAATACGATTGACCTCGTCTCAATGTCGGAAAAGCCTCGATTCTGTCAGTCTGATATTGAGAAAGTGGTCCAGGTTTGGTAGGCATTTTATGCCCTGAAAACCATGGAATCTTCAGTTTTTGCATCACACCGAACGACCTTTTCGACTTCGTCTCTTTATGACAGGCGAAGTGATTAGTGCACAAATTGGAGAATATCGTGTTAGCACCAAAACATTTCCGATTCCGCACTTATGTGATATGTCAATCAATCATCTCCGTTTGAACTGAGCCTTGTTTGCTTGTTTTTGAACTGATAAAATCTTTTCCTCGAATTTCCTCGAATTTTTGCATAAATGAGAAGCGAATTGAATAAAATTAAAATTAGTTTATTCTCCAGCCTCAAACAGCTGAACCGTCGGAATGTAGACAATAACAACAACACCAATATCACAGAGTGATGGTTTTCCCCAGAGAATATGATAATGATGAGCGTAGTGGCTTGGATGGTATTGGATGGTAAAGAGTAGCTCACATGCCCAGAGCCTTCCTGTAATTGATTTCATCACAATCATCATGGCGAATTTTTCAAAAAAAAAGTGTCATTTCTAACAGGATTTGAAATTTGTACTACATCAGGACTACCGTAATCAATCAATAATCAAGACTATATCGTACCAGGTGCGCTCGCCAATCACGTAGATCGGGGTGGGACGCTGGAAGCCGTTGAAGGTGGTCGAGGCGGCGCACGTATACGCGCCCATGTCCTGCAACGAACGTGCGATTAGAATACGGTAGTCGGATCAATTATCGATCGATTGTATACAGTACTAATCAATTAACGATCGATTGTATACGGTACTAATCAATTATCGATCGATAAAGATACCGTACCTCATAGATGAGCCAGTCGCCCACGTCCAGCGCCCGCATCATCTTCTTGTCCTGAAAAAATCGATAATTATAATAAATTCTAAAAACCGGACATTTTACATTGAAACTTTTAAAAGTAACAAAAAGTTGGCGCCAATTCAAAATTCAAAAGTTACCGTACCTCGATCTGGTCGAGCGAGTCACAGGTCGGGCCCCAGATGGTCGACGGGTACTTCTCGCCCTCGAGATCCTGCAAATCGATGAATGATCTACAGTAATCTCTACCGTAATCTAAGAGTGGTGTGCTACCGTATTCCGCGTTCTGTCTTTTCCCACAACTCACAAAGAGCGGTCGGCCAGTCGGGTGGGCGTGGTCGAATAGAATGCAGTTGAAGCTGCCGTACACGCCGTCGTTGATGTAGTACATGTGGCCGGTGGCTGCGGCGTCGCAGGCTGGAATATAATAAGTCAGTTGTCGGTTGGCCATCGTTGTGTGTCTAGGGTGATTATCTGATAAACCCGATGTCAATTGGTTGTCTGCATGATACGGTAAAAAAATGCCTAATAAATAGTCAGTCTTCGATCCCCTATCGTCGTGCGCCCCTGAGTACGGTAGCCGATACTCACCATTCTTGGTGATCTTCTCGGCAGGCACTGCGGTGTGCGCGATTACGTTCGCCACCAGCGTGAAGGGGCGCGCCGCGAAGAATCTGGGAACATTGCCATTGAGCCGGGAATTCCATGCAGAACCGGGAAATGCAAGGATCCGGAGAATAGGTTGTACCTGCCGGGCTCGGCGATCAGGCGCACCTCCGGCTCCGGGAAGAACTCGCCGACGGCCGAGCGAATGAGCGCAGCGATCTGAAAAGAGATCAATTATTGATTGCCGTAACTCCACGCTACCGTATACCGTAACTCTGGACTACCGTGTCTAGCTGACGCAATCGATACTTGATTTCAATTCTACCGTAACCCCTGACTGCCGAACCCCTACCGTACCTGCTCGAAGGGGGTGTGGTGCTCTCCTCCCGGGAATCCGCCGCCCATGTCCACGATCTCCATCTTGTGCCCGAGTCCGAGCCCGAGGTCGAACAGGTTTCTGCGAGGATTATCGATTGATGATGGATACCGTATCCTACAGTCCAACATTCTACACCGACAGAATCCGTCAGAAAGGATGAAAGTCGGGATATGTTTCAGAATCATTTCATATTTCGATGTGGCCTTGCTGTTCGATGTTTTGTTGTTTAACTCTTCTTAAACTAAAAATGACGTGCATCTACAGTACCCTAACCATACCTCGCATGCCCGAGGGCGACACGGTACGCGGACGGGTCGTTGCAGCCGGAGCCCACGTGGAAGCTGCAGAAATTTCAATTGTTTCCGATTTTTTAGGGCGAAATTCAAATTCGAATGTTCAAATCCTCACCTTACACCGATGACGGCGATGCCCAGATCGGCGGCGCGCTTGAGCAGCTCGGGAGCTTGCTGGAAACAGTCGATCGATAAGGCTACCGTAACCCCAAAACTACCGTAATCCAGACTACCGTAAACTACCGTACCTTGACGGGCTCAGCGCCGAACTTGAGGTTGAGCGGGCAGGTGGCCGTGGGGTCGGAGACAGCGATACGGAGGATCAGCCTGGAATCAGGGTGTTGACCTGCTGGACTACCGTATCCTGGGGCTACTGTTACCCCCGACTACCGTACTCACTCAGGGCACTTGTGGTGCTTGGCGATCTTCTCCAGCTCCTCGGCGTTGTCGAAGGTCATCATGGTGACGCCCTGGAAGTCGATAATTGCTACCGTAGTATACACTATCCCCGGAGGCGATCGATAACTGATTTTCTTCAGGGCTACAGTATCTCAAAGATCGATCGATCACTGATTCACGATACCGTATCCACTGATCGATCGATCGATAACTGACAGCTACCGTATCCCTACCGTACCTTCTCATTCCTCTGACTACCGTAATCCTACCGTATCCCACAGATCGATCGATAACTGAAAGCTACCGTATCCCCCCACCGTATACCTTCTCCTCAGCGTGGGCGATAAAGGAGCGGGTCTTGCACGGATTGGCGTAGATGATGCGCTCCTGCGCCACGCCCATTCGCATCACCTGAGAAAATCGATAATTAGCTACCGTAATCGGCTGAGTACCGTATCCTGCAGTAACCGTATCGACTACTGTATCAGCGACTGTAAGCAACCATAAAGATTTGCTAAAGTATTGCATACTAATGGAAATTATTGCTAATATAGCTACAGTATCCCCAGTGTCTCGACTACCGTATCCTACCGTATACTCACAATATCGATTTCCTCGCGGGACGCGCAGTCGAAGCCGACGCCGAGGGCGGCCAGAGCCTGCACCATCGTCTCGTCCGAGTTGCACTTCACAGCGTAGAAGGGCTGGAAGGAGGGACGATTGGAGAGCAAAGATCTAAGATCAAAATATGCGTTTCGAAGTTTTCATTCGATCGTTCTACTAGAAAAAATAGCGTGAGTTGTGTTTCACGAATAGGGCAAAAGTTGTTCGAGCTGGCGCAAATTGATTATCATTATTTATCATATTTTTTTAAAAGCAACAATACTCCCGTCTCATTCACCCCTAATGAAGTCTGTTGATTTGTTCATTTTCTGCAGTTGGGGATTGCTCTCTGAGATCAAATATCAAAGTTCAAGTCTCTTCCGTACCTCGATCTGAGGCAGCTCTCTCTTCCACAGCTTGAATCTTTCGTAGAGCGCGTCCAGGTTGATGATCATGAACGCCTCGTCATTGTCCTGCAAAGATCAGAGATCAGAGACCATAAGTCAAAGATCAAACTACCGTACCTTCATGTTCTTGGCGTCAGCAATGGCTCGGGCCAGAGGCAGAACGTCGACCGGCTGCTCGGTCACGTTGACCTGAAATACCGTAATCAGAGTTACCGTATCCCTCGGATCGTTAACTACCGTACCCCGGCGCTGCAGTATCCTACAGTAGACTATACTTCCCTGCTCCAATCTGAACCGTAACCTGATTCGAATACCGTACTCCTCCTACAGTATCATCAGCTACGGAACCCCCCACCGTACCTTGCTGTCTCCGATGACCTCCCTGCGCATGTACATGGCGGTTTCCATTATTCTTTCCAGATTTCTTGGGGGAATTGGTAGTCCGGTTTCTCGGTTGTTCAGTACGGTTCACTTAGATCGTTCACTTGTTCACGGGTTTGAGGCTGGAGATCTGCAAAGATCAAAAATCAGATACTAATCTCGAAAGGTCAAAGATCAAGGATAAAGCAACGGACCTCAGACCCAAGGCGACAGTCCGACGGTTTGATCGTGGAAGACAAAGATGAATGGAGCCTCCTCGTCGATTACTGGATCGACAAAGAACTGCAAGAGATCAAAGATTAAACTACAGTTTCCCGAGATCAAACTATGGAGTTCAAAGATCAAAGATCAGCAAGGACCTTGGTGTATCTAGCGGCCCTGACGGCGCACGCTACTGCTGCTTCCTTTCCAGTGGAGTTGATTTTCAAGGCCGAAGCTTGTCACGGGCTGCAATGTGTTACGGTATGAGGGTACGGTGGGCGGTTCGGTGGGTCAGATTCTTCAATTAAAAAGATAGAGAGGGATTACGATAGCTGGTTTAGTGGGTCAGATGCATGATCTTGGCAAAACTCACGTAATCAAACGTCTACGACAAGTTGACAGGCAACTTCTTGTCGTGACGCGCTGGTCGCTGTGAGAGCAAGTTGAGTGTCGACTGAAATGACTGCGAGGTTACGGTAGTTCCGAGGGTCAGGCGGGGTACGATAGGTCAACGCACAAAAATGAAGAATGAACCAATGATAATGATATTGGAATAATGATTGTGTGGTGATTAGAAATACGGTAGTGAACAATACGGTGGGAAGATCTAATCAATATTCGAAATCGGCTGAAGTAACGAAGGGGGAAGGGAAAAAGGAGAGAAGGAAGAGGCGAGGTGTCAATGTGCGCTCGCTCAAAGGACGATTGTGATTGTGTGATAGGGGGAAGGAAGATTGGGGGAATGAGAGGAGGGAGGCGAGCCCCCTCTATGCTCCCCTCGTCTCTCCGCCTACCGTATGCTCTCTACCGTACCCACTGGTCGCCCTCTCGTCTCTCTTTCTCTCCCCTTTCCTACATGTCAATGACAGGCCGGTTGCGGTCGCTGTTACCCCGGAAGTGGCGTCATCGGCGAATATCGATTTTCGAAACTATCCGGGGTGACCTACCATCGACACTCTATTTCATACTGGCGTTATCAAATTCAGTTGTGAACTTTAGCCAGACACATCACTTTCTCATTGTGAAAGAAGTGAGGCGGAAATAGGCACTGTTTTGATATGGAGTGGCACATGTTTGCCACTTATTAGCGGCGATCAAGGACCACGATCTAGAGTAGAAAGTGATGCAACGCTTGGATCAAAAGGAAAAATGTGCAAAGATCAGGCACATTTAATCCTTCGCACTTCTTTCGTGGAAAGTGTTGCCAATTCCCGGAATTCCGCTGATAAGCGACCATAAAATCAAGCAGACTGCATTTTATGGACATTTTATTGGATCAGAATTGACTACGAAATCAGCATATCATATCAGAAATCGTAGTTGCTTCCCAAAATCAGCGCAGAATCCGTAATTAAAAGGTGAATTGAAAAGGTGTTGTGCAATATTGAACCAGCATTTGTATTTGCGTTTGACTTGATTACTAACTTGTTTTTGGCCAGGAGTTGCTAATCTTTTTCGTCGTTAGTACCAAAAAGGAACAGGTTCGTCATAAATCCGACCAATAGCTCAAGTGCTAAAAACGTATCCACTATACGAAGATTCAACGAAATCATGCTGATAAAGGGTGATAGTGGTCCGTAAAATAATCTAGCGTCTCCATCTAAGCTGTCTAGCTCTACATAACCGGGGAGGGAGCGTGCAGAATGAGGAGACTTCAGTAGTGGTGATAGCAGCCCATAAAATAGCGCGATTAGTAGATAGTCGTCGTCTCTTGAGTGATCGAGAGATCAAAATCAGGTAAGGAATGTGTCCGCTCGCACGCTCTAGTGAGCATGTGCGATTCACACGACATTAACACACACACGCGCCTTCATTCAAGCGTTTTACAGATCTTGAAAAAATATTGGCAAAAAGATATCTTGAGCGTCTGGCGCTTCTACGAAATTTTGGCAATACCGTACGCGTGAAACTCAATTCTCATTTCGACTAATTATTTCGCTGAAATGAGAGAAGCAAAGTGTAAACTGTGCATCATGCTTCGAAATTCGAAATCATCTAAACGTGCGTCTCGTTTCATTCTCAAGACATTCGAAGAAGAAGCTCCAATACGATACAGCGCACGTGCGTGTCACATTCTGTAGGGTGACTCATGCCGTCCCCTTTTGACAGAACCGATTGAGAAAGCACCCGAAGCAAATAATTAGCAGTGCGCCGTGATGAAGCATCGAATCATACAATGCGCTCTCGGTATAGTTTCCACTTTTAGAGTGCCTGGCCGGGAATAAATAGAGCGCTCCTGTCGGTTTCACATCTAATAATACATGATTTCCGAAAGATCAAGAACTGAACGTTTCCAGTGGGAGCATTGCGTAAAGAAACGTCTAGTTTTCACATCTACTTCTTCATTAGCAATCGATCTTCCTGGAAAGCACGGATAGCTTCTATCGTAGATCAATGCGCCCAATCAAAGAGAGGGAAAGTGTGGAATAATCTTCCGTTGCAACTCGCCCAATCGCACTACAAGTGCACATGGGAGCGAGTCCAAAGGGCAATCGGCTAGTCGCCTTTGATTTCCTCCCCCCCCCCCCAATCGTCCCCTCAGGGGATGAAAGGTTGACGAAGAGTCACCCCGTTACGCGCGGCTTTTTGCTGACCGCTACACTTATCAGGGGAAAGCAGTGTCTATTGATACTATTCTAGAGTGTGCATTCAAAACTACCGCCTTTTCCAAACCCTCAAGGAATGAAAAGAAGTGAAGAGTCACCCCATTACATATGGTCAGTCGTCCAAGAGAAATGTGTGTGGAAAAAGAGTATCCATTGATCTTTTGACTTGTGCCTCAAGGAAAGAAGAGTCACCGCATCCCTTTGTTGCCCAACAAGCGTGCTTTGTACGACAACAGAACCCCTGAATCCTGGCCACGATGACTCATGTTTTCCACATATTATAGACATACAGTATCCCTGCACAGTCACCCCTGTTTACAATATCGCACCTATTTTGGCGTTACCGTAACCCGACGGTCATCCCCAATGTTGTTTTGGCATGCGCTCACATGTCAAAAAACGGCGGCGGGAAACGTCTGTCGCACTACAAGAGTGCGGCCTACAGAGTACGACGTTTGACAACACACACACGGCCATCTAAGTAGTGTCAACACTCCCAAGTACGGAACGGACACTGAATGGGGTGATAGATCAGAATCCACCGTTCTATTTCGTCTAATACGGACATGGGATGAGCAAAATCCAGAGTTATGCAGTAACGCCTGGATCTAAGCATGCTAGCTGCAGTATTTTCAGATAGGATAGTCTACGGTACTAGCTCGGAATAATCAGCGCATCAATGGAGGCTGGGTAGATCAATGAGGCAACAATAATGCGTAGAAATGAAGAAAATTCGAAGGCATCGAAGTGATTCCCCTTCCCCAGTTCCAGTCCTTATATAGGCCCCCTCATTCTGAGTATCTCGCACTGACCGTCAGCTGTAGCACAGTGAGTACACTCGCACCCCTCGCCCTCCCTCCCCTCCGCCCGCACTCTCTCGCCCCTCTTCTTCTCTGCACTCTCTCCCTTCCCCGTGCTCTCTCGTCACTCTCATCGTCTAACCCTCTCCGGCGGCGTCCCCCTTGCCTGCGTACATGATGATGCGGAGGCGAGAGAGTGGGCAAGTCGGAGAGAGCGCCGACGATAGAGAGGCGAGATAGTGTGCGATTTTGAGAGACGCAGAGAGAGGTTTGGGTTCAAAACAGATTGATGCCCTCGGGCGATAAGAGAGTTGGTCTTTGATCTTTCGGCGGGGCCAAATCGGAGACTGCTCAGACGAAAACAGGATACGATAAGACAAGAATAGAAGAGAGGTAATGATGATTTCAATTAGAATAAAAATTTAATTGGATAAATAATGAAGAAGAGGAAGGTGATATGAAATCACTTCTGGTCACGGTGGCAATGTCTTCTCCTATCCCCTTATATACCACAACGGGGCGCACCCGATCGGGCGGTGAGTAATGGGCGCACACGTACAGCGAACGAAGTCACACTACTGTGTTGGCGTATACCTCGACCCCCTTCATTCTCCCTTCGTCGTCTCCCCCAGTCGAGTACTGGGTGAAATAGCGTTATATTGAAAGAGAGGCAGTAGATCAATTGCGAACCTTCATCATCATCTTCCCTCGTTAATCACAGTAAGGAGATAGTAGACAGTACGAGGAGTTCCTGCGTAGGATGCATAGCATCATTCGAGAAAAGATGCCTAATGAAGAAACGAATTCGTTCAATCGCCAACTCTCCTAAACTGCTTACTTGTTGTATTTCCCACTTTCTCTGATCGACCAGTTCACTGATTAGTAAGGAAGCGATCCCCTTCCTTCATGTCATTCACGTGTGATCAGTTCACTCCGTTCGCCAAGTTATGTGTGATATCGGGAAGTGAGTACGGTCCAGGAATGCAGTAAAGGCAAAGAACATGCGTTCCCTAATTTATTGACAAATTTTTATCAGATATCGTTCCAATATAATATTTTACAATAATGTTCTAAATGAGATGAAAAAACTGCGCCATTTTACCTCTCGTATTGTCATTTTAGCCTACGTTTCTGCAAACGATAGTGTAATGCCAAAAAAATAGTTGAACACGACTTATAATTTATTAGTGGATCCCAAGGAGCTGCGTTGCGCAACGTCATTTCGAGTGTGTTCTATTCACAAGTCAGCCAGAAACAGAGTTTTTTGTTGTATTACAAACAATGCCATCTGATTTGTGGTGCATCCAATTTGTTGTGATCCCAATACGTAGTGTGACCGGAATAGAGGCGACTGCGATCATAGGCGCGAGTCCAGAGAATCATTTGTCCCACTCGCTCGCCCTTTGCTAGTTTGATCTTGCCCTCCCCCCCCCTTCTCCTATTGTTTTTCTTCTCACCTCCTCATCTCACGACGTCAATGTACTCTCACCCCTTGGCCACGGTAGGTCAGAGATGATAAAAGTGTGCACGGGAAAAGAGAGGATGCTTTGATCTGTGTCTTGAAGTACCGTGCATCACTGGTTCCGGTAGCCTTGCTGGGAATAATGTGTTCCGAAAATCCCAATGATTTAATCTTTTTCGTGCGCTATTCCATAGTCGACAGGATAAGGTCAAAGTTAGTGCTGTAAAACATTGGCTTCCGTAGTCTGAATGTTAGAGTGTGTACACTATCCCAAGAAAGAAAGTCTCATAACGCTAGGCGTTTGATCTGCGGACAGGGTATTCCTGTACCCAAAATAGACGCGAGATGTTATTTATGGGGATGATGGGAATACGACCCCTGCCATGGGATCGATGGAGGTTTGGTCTAACTCTCTTACTTACCCATGCTGTCTCGGTTTCTCTGATCGTTGAGAGACAAGGCATAATTGAGAGAATAAGATGAAGAGTACTCAATCGAAGGTATACAGTGCCACGAGTCCAAATCGCCATCTCAGGGAACAACCTGTACCCAAATCCATAAGAGTGATGCATGAGAGATGGTTATCTTTAGGACTGACGGGGCCGAGTCGAGTCCAAAGAAGTATCTTCCTCCTAACAGAGATCATAGAGCCATCTTGGGCCACTCAAGAAGACAGGGAGCGAATATCATCCGTGTTCTCATGAGGGATTAATCAATTCAAACAATCCTCCTTCCTTCCATTCGAAACAATAGGAAGATCAATCAGTCAGGGTCAGGATGCACTCAATAAGATACGATTGCGACTGTCGTTGTTCCCATGATCTCATCCAAAAAGCTGCTGAGTGAGATCAAACTACCAGCTGATTGGGAATTCAGCGAAGATCTGTGATACAACTGAGTTGGTAGAACCAAAGGAACATGCCAAAGGAAAGCAGCTATCCAGGAAACGTCGTCTAATTGTGATAAATTCAGCGAAATGCTGAGATCGCAACTGAGTCAGTGTAATCAAAGGAACAGGCTAGCCGGTCAGCAAACCAGGAAAAAACTTCTACTACTCGTCTGACTGAGCGAATTCAGCGAAGAGCCGTGATCTGCGATTGCTCATTCAGGTGGATCAAATTAACAAGCTTCGAAACTAATAGCGCCGTCGTAGCCTATTCGTCGTTGTAATTCCTTTGGATGTCCCTCCTATTTAACGTTACTGATTTCGTATAATTTTACTTGCGTCAGTCATTCATTCTCAATCGTCAATCGAATTTCGTGTAAATTCCAGAGATCGAAGTGACACTTGGCTCCTATCACCCAATGCGTGGCATTGATATCATTTCCTATTTCGAGTGTTGATCGAGTGCGCTCGAAGAGAATCATTGTGTCTCTAGACACATTGATCTCGTGTCAAGAGTGGAGAGGCCAGAGTGTTGTTTCGAAAATTGATACCCAAATCGAGAAAATTATGTGAAAGAATGCTAACTCCGTAGCTCCGTAACGTGATATTTTAGCAATAGCTCCTATTTCTCTTCCCACATAAAAGGGAACAGGGATAGGAGCTATTTCTAGAGCTCATTTCTAGTTGCAGTCAATCAATCAAGAAATATTGATCTCGGCGCACACCGAGAGTGAAGAGACCAAAGTCGCATAAAAATGAATCGCATCCAGAAAAGGGATCTTAGCTATTTCAGGAACAGATTAGTCGGTTCAATGGCCACAGCATTCTGACCCCCATTGTTCTCTCCAGAAAAGGGTGAACAAGGGGATTAACTTTTGAATTTTCCAGCCACACCGTAATCGGACTGCAAAAATTCAAAATGAGCGGGGAGAGCGGTCGCTCCTCCCGCCCAGGCCTTGTAGTTCGATTCATGCAAAGTGCGCAAGTACATATGTAAAGATCTCCCCCTTCTCTGTCGGAGAAGAATGCCGTGTGGCGCAAAGATCCATCACATCAACCACTCTGATCTCGTCTCGGTGCGTGCCAACTGACGGGGCAAGTCCAAACCGTCATGGGTCTATCCTGCACCCAGCGAGTATGGCAGATGGTTATCTTTATGGTTGTGAGCAGACACTCAGTGTGGGAGGGTCCACGTAGTAGTACTATCGCTTGCAATTGATCAAGAGAAATCTATGTTTCAGGGGGGGGAATGATAGAAACAGGTCCGTCTGTACAAGGCATAGCTAAGTAGCTAAGGCTAGCTAAGGCATAGCTGTGTCGAGAATTCGTGTATTTTGTGCACTGCGATGAGCTCGATTGCTTATCATTTATTGTTAGGTTTCGGATGTGTTTAATTTTACGTTGTTTCTTCGCCATACGAATCCGCTCCGATCTGCAAGTGAACTTTGATCTTTGATCTTCAAAAAAACAGCTACAACTGTAAGTACGTAAGTACCTATTGTCATATTGGACGTATCTAGGCAAGAGCTACAGCATCTGTATTACTACCATTTTCAGCGTACAAGTGTTCAGAAAAAAGAACAGTATTGTGAACATCAAGAGCTACAGTAGGCTACCGTATACCTCAACAATCCTCTACGTCCGTCTTCGAGGGTCGATTGGACAGACCTCCTGCGCCAGCGGCTGCAGCTGCCGTGACTCCGCCCCCTGCCGCAATCGGCTGCAGCGCTGCAAGTATACTGTATGAGTACTGTAGGTCTCGGAATACAGTAGGGGTACTGTGGTTTCTGTATGAATCAGCATCTTAGGCAGCAAATAGCAAAGATCGATGTGCAGAAAGAAATCAGAGATCAAAGATCATAAATCGAGAGATCAAAGATCAGACCTCCTCTCGGCTCAGCCTCGCTCGTCTTCTGCGTGTCCGTCGGCGTCTCCGAGCTGCGAGGCGCCGGCCCCTTCTGGAAGAGGAAGGTACGGTAGGGCTCGGTGGGTGATCGATGATTGATTTATTACGAACACGAATACGGTAGACTACGGTAGGGTTCGATAGGGGATTAATAATTGAGTGTTTTTTGGAACATCCGGAAAGATCACTAATATATTCGATACTTGGTTTGTGAACTACGGTACTTGATCGACTATCGATTGACTACAGTACCCTACGGTATATACCTTCTTGCTGCTACTCGTTCCACTTCTCCTCCTTCCCCTTCCTCCTCCTCCTCCTCCTCCCTCGTCCTTGTCCTCGATCGAATCCCACATCGACTTGATATCCTCCATCGTCGGATACTCGACCGCCTTCCGAAACTCCCGACGGATCGCTATTTGCTCCTGCAAAGAGATCAAAGATCAAACTATAATAACGATCAGAAAGTAGGCGATTAGACATCAAAGATCACAGAACAGAGTTCTTCTTTGTACGATCATAACCCTGGGATCTGATCACCAATCAATCAAGGAATCAGAGAAATCACCAATCAAAGATCAAAGATCAAACTCGCCTCCTTGCCGGCGAGCGGCTCGACTTTGGGCGTGAGCACGCGGCCGTCGGGTGCCGTGTACGACGGCACGCGCTGGTTGTACTGTCAAAGATCAAAGATCAGCAAGATACGGTAATCGTGACTACAGCAAACTGGAAACTGCCATTACAAGAGACTTCTGTACACTTTACAAGGGTAGGATACAGCTGGATGTTGTTAGGGTAGGATACAGCTGGATGTCACTAAACCGTACTCTTAAGGGAGCTACCATACCCTCTCCTGATACCGCAGCGAATCGGGCTACAGTACTCTACAGGAAGCTACAGTACCACCAGCTACCGTACCGGAACTCAACAGGAAGCTACAGTTCCCGTAGCTACCGTACCGGATCTACAGTACGCCAGCTACCGTACCGACTCCACAGTACCCTCAGCTAGCGTACCGGGTCGGCCGGGAAGGTCATCCGGTAGCGCAGCGCCTCGCTGTCCTCGCTCTCTTCGTCACTGTCCGTCACTGGAATTGGAGATACTGTAGCTACCGTAGTCCGATCGACAGTGCTCCTTGATCAACCGAATGCCCAACTACCGTACCCACATCCGATCTACCGTACTCGAGGTCGGGTATCCTTCTAATGGAGGCACTATGGCTATCGTTCTCCATGATCTACCGTATCGATCGATACCGTAATCCCTTACGATCGAGCATCTTCCTCCGCTGATTCTCCTTGGCCTTCTTGTCGCTCTTCTTCTTCTCCCGAGTACGCTTCGCCATGTTGCTCGCCCTAAAGGAAGGAGGGGTACGGTATGTAACGGTATGTAACGGTAGGATACGGTAGCTACCGTAATCTTGCCCAGTCTACGTTACCATGATCTAGATACCGATGTGGCAAAGCATAAGAAAAGAAAAGAAAAGATATTGATGAAGACCTCAACACTATCGTACTCTTCACAGGTTACAGTAGATAAGCATTTCACTGCCGGTTACCGTACTCCGACTACGGTATCCCAAGTTACCGTACCTCTCCAGTAGACTGCGCCTCCGTGGTCGCGAATCGGACGTCAGCGGCGGCCCACGGCGACGAGAGTTCTGGAATGAATACCGTAATCGAGGAGGAGGTGTAGGGGTACTATACCCTACCGTACCCTATTCTATCGTATCCCTAGAGTGCACTTCCTTTCTATGTGCTTCAGTAATCCTGTCGTATCCAGATTACTGTAACCCCGCCCGATCGCATACCTTGATTAGACGGCACTATACAGTATCCCACCGTTCCTTGGCCGTATACGACCTTGGCCCTATCGTACTCAGACTACCGTAACCTACAGTATCCCTACCGTATACCTTGGCGGTATACGACGGGGCTCTCTTGCCCGAGGAGGGCGTCTGACTATTCGGTCCTCGCTTGCCCGTCAGTGAGATGTTGCTGCGCTGCGGGTTGGCCACCACTCGACGGTTCCGGCAGCGCGACGGCGGATCCTGAAGTGATTGGGTTACGGTAGTCTCGTCGATATCGAATTCTAAACTACAGTAATCCTACAGTAATCTGCTGGTAGGTTATTGTGAGAATCGTATTCTAAACTTCAGTAACCGTTCTATAATCGACAGTCGTCTACCGTAAGACAGTAGTAGGTCAGATGCCATCGTAGCTTAGAGTAGGCTACCGTTGCCATCTAAGGCGCTACAGTACCTCATGATTACAGTACCCCCAACCGTACCTCGGGCCTCCTTCGTCCCTCCCTCCGTTGGGCGATATCCTTGACTCGTCGTGATTCGGGTCGTGCCCTCGCCGTCTTGATGCTCGTCAGCTGCACTGCCGTCGTCGTCGTCGTCGTGGGCAGTGTACGATCCCGTCGAGGCGATTCCTGCGTCTGCAAAGGAGGGATACGGTAGGGAGGGGATACGGTATCGATCGATTCGCTCTGGGATATCTACTGTGTCGAATGGTCCGGCGGGAAACGGTATTGATTGGTCAGGTGGGGTACGGTGTCGAACGGGTACGTTTTTGATTGGTCTGGAGTACGGTACGGGTACTGTTTCGATGAGCTCTTTATTCATTGTGAGGGTACGGTATTCCCGGGATACGGTATCCCGCCCGATCGATCGATATACCTTGTTGGTGGAGACCTCGAGGTCATCGTGGAAGTGCTTGAGGGACGCACTCCGCCGTGTCGCCTCCGTCTTCTGTGAAAGGGATACGGTAAGGTAGAATTACGGTAATACGGTAGTCGAGGTGGAATATCGATTCCTACAGTAACTTTCGTCTCAGACTGTGATGGTGATTCGAATAGATATCTGCCGAATCCTACGGTAACCTCTAACATCTCATGACTTCGTTACAGTAATCAATGCTTTCCATTGATCTACAGACACTGACTAGTACAGTAATCCTACAGCAACCACCGTATACCTTCAGGCAGCAGCTACTTACTCTACAGCAACCTATGAATTCTCAGACTGCCACGGTAATCAATAACTACCGTATCCTACAGTAACCTGAAGAGTAATCGATCATTTCAGTATACCTTCTGCTTCATGCAGCAGCTGCCGATCACGGTCGCTGCAGCAACGGCCGCAGCCAGCGTGTAGTAGAGCGCCGCGAGTGGGATCATCATCGACCACCACTCGCCATCGACGGACGGAGAGCGAATGAGGGGAGGAGGAGAAGGAGAAGGATGAGGGGGGGTTATGCAAATGAGTCAATCAATTCTCCAATCCTGCTGTGTCTCTTTAATTCGCGTTCTGTCTCGTATTTCAATAAAAGTGATTGCACAAAAATCTAAATTTTTTCACTTCAACAATGCCTTCTAGTTCTGTATCGGTTCATATTGAGTAATAGACATTGAGGAGGAAACGCGTTTCCCGGGAAATGGCAAAAGATTGCATCAGCGTCTTCTTTATCAACTAGACGCGCTCCACCTCCCCGCGGTGGGGCCGATCGGAGAACGAAAAAGAGGGTCGTTCCATACCGAGGCACGCTGACGACTGCCTGACAGTGTGCATCTCCTCGTGGGTACTCAAGGGGGGGGGGGCTTGCGAGAGGGAGGCACATGAGTTGCACGCAAGTGGAGAAACGCACAAGCACAGTTAGCTGAGTGGTAACGCACTCGTCTAGGAGCCGCGACCCCTGGGTTCGACTCCCGACGGGTGCGCCAAACTATTGCTAGCAAAAATTGGTATGATGATATTGCTAATCCATTCTCCGAGCGACGTTCGTGCTCCTGCCAGCGGGCCTCGGTGGTACGGCCCTTTCTCGGGTTCTCCGATTGAGGCGCCGACCCCACAGCGGGGAGGTGGAACGCGTAAAGCTGATAATACGGCGCTGATCCAATTTTTGCAGTTTCTCGCTATGTGTCTCTCATTCTCTCCCCTCTTTGCGTTCTTTATCCCAACCTCGCCTTCAAATTATAAAATATGAATATAATACAATTATATTCAACTCTTCATTACCTCCTATTTCATTTCGGATTATGCAAAGTGGAAATCGAATTATTATTGATCGATTGAATCGCCCTCCCCTCCTCATTCCCACCCCTATGCGTCCGCTCTGTGTGGTCGCTTCGCTCCTTCTCCTCGTCTTCGCCCCGCCTCCTTCCTCCGCGGAGCGCACCATCCGGCTGAAGGTACGGTAGGATACCGTATTCTGATCGCAAACTGATCTACCGTAATCCTTGCAGGCGGTCGGAGATGAACCCCATCACCACCACCACAGCAGCAGCGACAAACATGCTCATCTGTCGTCCATCGAGGAGCTACCGTACTGCAGAGCTGGTGAGGAATACGGTAGATGGAGAGTGAAGAGTGGTGTCCTGATGATCTTTGATCAATCTGTGATAATCAGTGATCTTTGCCGAGACTCTTACCTGCCCTGCGCTTTGAGATATCTACATTTTTCTACTGATACATTGATCTTTGAACTTTTGCCAGATCCTTACAAGCACCATATCCGATTGATCTTTGATCTTTGATTTCTGACCTGATTGATCTTTGATCTCTGATCTTTGCAGATCCCTACGAGCACCTTCACTGGACGATCGTCGGGGGCGTGATCACTGCCCTCCTGGTCGCCCTCATCTACGTGCACTCCCAGTACGCGGTGAGTGAGCAGAGATCAAAGATCAACTTCCTTCTTACCGTGCCTATCGTTGCAATCAATTCCGAAACAATCAGTGTCGTCTAAGTTCGAGGCAGAATCGACGTATCGTATAGTACAGTAATCGATCTACCGTACCCCATCAACCGTACCCCTCCCCATTTCAGTCGATGCAGTACCAACACGCGCTGCTCGTGCGCATCTACCGTGGGCGCGCGCGACGAGACCACGAGGATCACGCGGCTATTAGGAAGGAATTGGTACGGTAGATTACGGTATCCCGAAGATTGATAGCTGTGGGGTTACGGTATCCTGACTAATCGATCGATTGGTGCTAGGGTTACGGTATCCGTCTAATCAATCGATTGTAGAAAGGTCGTCGAATGGGCGCGCGTCTGAGCGAGTACCTGGACAGAAAGGCGGCCGAGGTATACGGTAGCTACCGTAATCCATCTACAGTAACCACTAAGAGTACGGTATCTTAGAGATACTGTAGTTGAGTTGAGATTACTGTTGATCCGGTTTACGGTACTTGAGCCTAACCTACCGTACTCCCTTTGCAGAATGGGCTGGACGACGTGAAGACTGCGCGGGACGCCGTGCCCCGGCCCCAGCGTGTGCCGTCGCGTCGCAGTCGGCGGTCGGTGCGTCGCGTGCGGACGGAGGACGAGATTCGTGAGGACTTATTCGCGGACCCGGCCAACAATGCGGCCCTCGTCTCAGAACGGTCATCGTCGCCGAAGAAGCCGAAGGATCTGCCCATCACCTACGCCTTCGACATCAAGGAAAGCTACAATGACGACCTGATCAGTCCCCCGCCAGCACCCGCCCCGAAACCAACCCAGCCGGCCTCGGACCCTCCCGCTTCAGACCCCAAATCCCAGCCCGCCTCGGACCCTCCCTCAACCAAGATTAAAGTCGAGCCAAAGTCGGACTAGCCGACCCCCGCCCCTCCTAATCTACTCGGCAGTCTCTGTAGAAATAAAAACAGAATTGCATAAAGGCTGTCAAAAACACGTGACACAGTGCAGAGAAACGGCACACGTGAGGGTAGACTGCACTATGAATACTAAGCTCAACCGCTGAAGAGTATATAATATATTTTAACAAAACACAGACTATATTTTAACAAAACACCAAGGACATTTCGGCACTTTCCTAGTTTATAACCAAGCCCCGCCCCCTTTTCCGGAAAGTTCCGACATTTCCACGGCCCTCCAGGGCCTTACGCTCGTCCGCTTCCATTTCCACTAGAAGACCGGCTTGGCAGCGTGCCAAGAATTCCATACACTTTCACACATTTCTTGAAATACTTAGTTCGTGATAGCTTTTTATTTTCCGTACAAGAACCTGATACTGTAATTTTTCAAAAAAAACTTCCGTACGTCTCTTCAATCGCTTCTTATCTCTAGGCTGAGTATCACAAATGAGCCACGCAGCGATTTTTGAATAATATTAACTCGCGGTAATTAGTTTGCGGCGGACTGCTGACTCCGCCCAGCCGGTTTTGGAAGCGGAGGAGTAGAGGGTCGTGCATTTCCGAACAAATTGAAGAGAACCATTACCGTGAAGAGCCGGGGTTTGCTCGCGAGAGATGATTTTCCGTACAGTATCCTAGTATTGGAGATATAACCGAGAACTGACTGTTTTGCACATCTGACGTCATCGCCGTCTTTATTGATTTTTCACGCTGTTTTTGCTGTACTTTTTTGTTAGTTTTTCATCCCAATCTTTGCCCAGATACCTTCCGCTCATGGGTGATCAACTAGACACGTCGGTAGAGATCCTGGAAGAGGAGGACGCCGTCGCAAGTAGTGAGTAGTCACTTTTTCCACGTTTTTCTTTTGCTCCTTCTGTTCAATTGGGCTAGAATGATATGGAAAGCTGATCAAGTCGTGTCAGAATGGTGAACGATCAGTGTGGTGTTAGTTTAAGGACAAAAAAGAACTTGGAACTTGTGGGTGAGAAATGAGACGAGCGAACGAATGAATACATTTGGTCACTAAAGTAAAGTAGTACCAAATTATCTCAGGTTCTGCCAAGTCTTCCTCGTCGAAAACGCCGATTATTGTGATCAGTGAGGAGCCAGCGACGGAAGTGGTCAGCTATTTTTTTCACATTGTATACCCTCATTATTGAAATAATGCAGGGTATCTAAAAGATAACGAGCTATTGATTCCATGCGTACTGATCATAGGAGCTTTTTTTAATGTTTGAGTACCTAGCGCTAGCCACATATGTTCCCTACGGAAATCGCTCTAGCGGATCCTGTAACTCCACTTATCATGTCATTCCCAGGTTGCTCCTCGTGGGGACGCGCTATAAGTTGGGATTAACGTATAGCTTCAGCCATCATTGCACATATTGACTAGCGGGGTTAACAAAATATTCACAATCGCCCTTCAAGGTTGCCTCTTGCGGGATTGCAATGAACGCGCGACTTTGAGTATCTAATATCTGCTCTCTATTCTCTAGCCTCGTTAATTCGCATTTTGGAATCACCCGTACCAAACTAGGCAAATTTTCACCCCTTCCCTCAAATTTCCTCCCTAGAAAACAAGGAAGAGCCCTATATCTACCATCGTTTTCCCTTCTCAGAATATAAACTTCCCTTTGCAGATAACCCCTCGCGGGAATGCCCTCTACGCGCGTCTCGCTGTGCTCATGGGATCGGCCGTGTCCAAGGAGGACGCGTTGAGTGAGATGAAGGAGATGAGCAGACAGGTACATCTTTGAAACATTGTGAAACCGTGAATTCAAGTCGAATAGTCCAAATTTGCAATTTGATCAAGGTTAGCATTTGTGGACGACGCATGGTCATCAATAATCAATCACTAATTGTTGATATTTTTGTCCCAGTCCCAGTCCCAGTCTTCAGACTATTGAAGTGCAATACTCTTACAAAGTATACGAAAAGATTGCAGCTCCGATTTCACTAGTTCTAGTTTGGAGTAGAATTCAGAAGTTGTACACAAGTTATTCAGATCGTGATTTCTTCTTGGAACTAAATACTTTTTGTATTCTGATTCTGATCAGGATTAGATAGAGCTCGTCGCAAGTTTAACTTCGTCTATTATAGCCAACGATCTAGACCCCGCTTTTAAACCTCTCCATGGATCTCCATCATCCCATTTCCATTGCAGACGGTTGCTCGTAAGCGTGAGGCGGGCGTGGCCGAGTTGTGGGACGCGGGCGAGGAGCTGTCCGATCCCGCCGCCGCGCTCATGCAGGGCAGAGACCGCCCACCGCCCAAGAGAATCGGACCACCCGCCGCCGTGATCACTGGTGAGGATAGAATTCAACTTTGAATGGAATTCAACAGAATATCACAAAAAATACGTGTACAGTTCTCGTAAAGTGCTTGAAACTTGAGATTTCTAAGTGTAGGTTTATAAACAAAACACGAGGTTGTGATCGCAAATTATTGAGGTAATGTTTGCCTGAATTTCAAAGGAATATCGTTGAAGCATAGCTGAAAGACTGTATGTTTAGTGTGTGAAACCTGAACTGCGTAGCCATAGGTTTGAATAGAAAACGCAAAGATCGTTTGTGACCGCAGGTGATTGGAGGGAACTTTTGATTCTCATATATGTTATATCAAGATGAAATCGTTGAAACATGGCTGTGAGACCCTTCTTCAGTGTGTGAAACTTGAATTGCGTAGGAAAGGTTGAATTGGTAACTCGTGGATCAACTGCGCGCATAATTTTTTTAGGGATTTTTGACTAACTCCTCAGAAGAATATTATTGAAGCAGGGTTGTGACGATCTTGTTCAGCGTGTGAAACCTGAACGGCGTAGGCAGGTTTGAATACTCTGGTATTGTTCACCTAATAGGCCACCTAATATCCCACCTAATAGGTGACAAGTTAGGTGGCATTATAGGTGAGTTATTAGGTGGCCTATTAGGTGAGCGGCGCTATTAGGTGGCCTATCCTGGGGGAAACTTCTATTAGGTGAGACAGCAGATGCCAGGGGTGCTTATTAGGTGGCCTATTAGGTGGAATACTGTAAGGAAAATCGTCTTTCGGGTTTTCTCGTCGTCGTTCCTCCCGCCCCCACCCCCCCCCTTCCCCGCTCATTCACACCGTGGGTACGTTTACTGTTTATCCGTACGAATGATATACCTCGATCAACACATTTAAATGCAAATACCGTATCCTATTTTGAGAACAAATGAGCATCAATTCAAAGCAATACAAATTTCGTCAATAACAACATTAGAATTCGAGGCTGTTCTATCTTATTCTCTTGAGAAGACTGATCTTACGAAACTCGCTACCGTATCTCCTAACAAAGAAAATCATAAGCTCATTGAAAACTAGAAAGAAAACAACATGATAAATGTCGATCAACTTATTTAAATGCAAATACCGTATCCTACTTTGGTATGTGGTGTGCGACGACCACATTCGAACTTGCTAAAAACACACTGCGCTAGGTTAACAGAAGATCAGACAGTTTAAATTTAAAAATGAGAGCGTGCACCACAAGAACATACCTTGCATATCAGCTGGCGGCGCGTATCCACACGATCACTTCATCACGCAAACCGCGACTCGAGTCGAGATCGCTGCAATTAAACTGATAAAATGGATATAAAGGAGAAGGGAAGAACAGCAATAACAAACAAGAAATAGCAGGTTAATCAACCTCAATTTTGACTGCGTTACACAGTCGCCAGCATACTACGATTACAAAAAACCGAAAACCAACTAGAATTCTCACAGCAATTATAAAAAGCGAACATAAAACAAAAAAAAACCGACTCCGACAGGCTCCAAAAATCGATAGCTGAAAAATCGATACGCGTTGCGTACGCGTCGCGGCATCCTGGCGCGCGCTCGTAACTTTGCTGGCGCGCTTACTGTATTAGGTGACCTATTAGGTGGGATATTAGGTGACCTATTAGGCGAGAAAAACCCGTCCCTCCCCTTTATCGGTGGCCTATTAGGTGAGGCCCTTTCTTTTAGGTGGCCTATTAGGAATGCTTATTAGGTGACCTATTAGGTGAGTTCAAGCCCTGTTCGGCTCGGACGGTTTATAGGTGGCCTATTAGGTAGAGCCCCTTGACCCCTCCATATTAGGTGGCCTATTAGGTGAACAATACCAGAGTAGACAACGTGAGGGTCGGATGTGCACTATTGGACTTTATCCCGGTTGGGCGGAGGGAGTGCGGGGCGCGGTAACAAAAAGTGAAATTTGTGACAATTTTTGGAGCCCTCTAATGGTGACACGGAATAAATATATGCAGAGCCCCCTGTCATCGCGCGATTGTGATCTAAAGTTTTCCAATGAGCACATGTATGATTTTATTCCTTGTCCTATCTCTCTCTCTCTCAGGTTCAGTGAATCGTGTGCATCCCTCGCCCACGATGGCGGACAAGCGCAAGCCGCCCGGAATTACGGTGAGTCATTTATTTATTTTTAATTATGTAAATATTCTATTTTGTAATAAGATTTTCATTGTTCAGTATCTTATTGTTAGTAGACGCCGATATCTCAGTTGCAAGGTTTGGTAGGAAGCTGCATTTGCGTTTCACTGGTGAGGTAAATCTTGGAGTGCTGCAGGTTGTCCGATAGTACCTGAATGCCAGATAATACCTTCTCCTATTATATAACAAGGAAATCCCAATGTATCGCTGGTTTAGTAGAAAGCTGAATTGGTGTTGCACAGGTGGCATAAGTTTAGGAGTGTTTGTGGTTCTTTTTTAGTCAACAAATTGTCGAATGCAGTAATTCCTAGCATATCGATATTGCCGTCTCCGTTCATAACCGTAGCCTTTCTCAGGCGGACAAATCGTCATCCTCCGGATCGGAGGAGTCACAGGACGCCTCTACGTCGTCCGCCTCCTTCTCTGATCGAGCGAAGGCATCCGCGTCCGAGATTCCGAAGACGACGAACAAGGTACGGTAGCTGGTACTATTGGAATATCGTAGATAATGTGGGCTTCGAATCGTGAATACTAATCCCTATTCGAATTTCGAAAATACAAAACAATCGAATACTATCCTAGAAGATTTGGTGTTCCACATGTGATACAAATCAGTGAAGGGTTTTAAGTTTACAATATCTTTTTTTTTAAATGTTTACAATACTTGGAATAACTTATCTTACAGTGCACAGTATGTCATCGAATTCACGTTACACTAGGGGTATAACATCACTCATGTTTACTGTTCCGCAATACTGTCATCGCTTGTATCGAACAATACTATTAATCTATCTAACAATTGCAAGTATTCGTATACGATTAGAATCTACAGAGATAAAGTAAAATAGGCTGAATATTCTGTGGCTGAACAACTAGATTTTCTCGCAGCGTATTCGACTATCTAGGTGGTCTGGGTTTTACAGCACTATCGAATTGAGGTTGCACAAGGAATACAACTGTAGAATTTGTCCCGGATTTCAATCGTATCTCTTCTTTGAATCTAGATCATTATTGAGCAGTTATGATTTTGCTAGAGCAACATAATCCTCTAGAATGAAGAATAAAAGTAGAATGAAATATTAAACGCTAACTTAGAAGACTAGGTAGCGTAGTCCTTGTATTGTCCCGGGAGATCACTGGTCACTTTCGATGTCATAATTTCGCGGGGGTCCGCAAAAGGCCGGGTCCGTGGATCCGCAGTGGAAAAAATGGACACTTCGCAGACCCTCAAACCGCACGGAGCGCCGAAATTTTTTTTTTAACGAAAACCTCTCCGCCGATCCGCAACCCAACAAGCTAGGACGTTGGTAGCTCATCAGTGCAGGTGATTATGTCTACTTTGCAGCTGTGCATCATCTGCCACGACTCGGCCGCCTCGTCGCCCAATCCGCTGCTGACGTGCGCCACGTGCACGCTCACCACGCACGCCAAGTGCGCCAAGCCGCCCGTCGAGAAGGACGTGAGTTGGCTCTCTTCATTCCGTGTCAGTGTTGAGCACAGGGTCGGATATCGAACTATACCCCCGATTTCGGAAGCATTTCCCACGATTTTCACTAGGATTTTGCAGTACCCCCGATTTTGCCCAAGTGTCACTGTTTCGTGTACATCCCATCTATCAGAGAATAGTGAGCTCATGCGGAGTCCCCTAGTGGTATACGGGAAGTGGAGGGGGGTTATTGAAGACAACTCGAATAGAAATTACATGTCGCCGGTATCGGTTGAGGTATTAGATCTGTCGAATCAGAAATTCACCATGTAGTGCCATTTTATTCGAGCCATTTTTTTAGGTTTTGCTGATAGGTGCAGGAAATATGCCAAATTTGTTGAAGTAGGCGCTTTTGGGTTGCCCAGATTTGTGAAATAGTTTGCCGAGAAACATTTCTCGATCAATCTCCGATTTTCGTTTTTCGCAGCAACACCTTTACAGTATTAGTGATTGATTCACGAGTTCTCCTCCCCCGTACTTCGTTAAAACATGTAGCTTACATCAACTAAATATAGCAATTCAGCAGCTCTAGTTACTGTAGTGCCTGATTATTGTAATTACTGTAGTATTTGATTACTGTACCCTCAATTATCGATTACCCTCATCCCCTCAGGAATTCTCGTCCCCTCGCTTCTCATACACGTGCACGGCGTGCACTCGTCGGCCGCGATCCGAGAGCCCGAAACCATCGGCAGCCCGCCACCATTCGGCCATCCTTCTCACGGCGCCTCACGATGGACGGAGGAAGAAGACGGTCGAGGTACGGTATTGATTAGTTAGGGCTGGGTCACGGTAGGTTGTTGAAGAGTACAGAAATATACAGGCAGTGATCAACTAGTGTGAATCGAAGTTTTGATATTTTTCTCCAACAGACTCTGGCATCAATCCTCTGCGTAAAGGAAGATAGGAAAAGTGCATGTGAAACATGGAACAAAACACCTTGTTATTTTTCTGAATTTCGTTTTTGTATTCTATTTTGATCAAGCGTTACTATCTAGGTTGTATAATGTTGAATGCTGCAATTGCGCAGTGAGGATTGGTTTTTTCGACGGCGATTCCTGGCGATATTGAAAATACAGGAGAATATGCTTGGTAAAGTGCGCCTGAAACATGAAACTTCAGTTCAAATAAATTGTCCACCCTTCTCATTTTGCAATGTGCCATCGCCGGTCAGGCATACCAGAGGAACATGCATCAAAGAGTAGGGATGGGGATTGTTTTGCACATTCCTGATGATGATCCCCTCCTTCTTCTCAGATGCCGTCCAAGCTGGCGAAGGGCGGCGCGGACGAGGCGAAGCGACGGAAGACGACGGAGGGAGAGGAGGTGAGAGGGGCAGGGCGGAGGGGGGTATGACCCAACCATGAAACGAGAAGTTGTGCGGTCGAATGGCGTTCAAGATACGACGTGCGCTTGATGTTTCACGAGGCGCACATAGGTTTCGAGTTCATTAGCCAGGCTGCTCAGATGGAGTATTTCTCATTTCATAAAGAAACAAAATCGGGGAATGAGAAGAGTGGAAGGAGGGATGATTGGCTATCACCCAGACATGAAAAGAGAAATAGTATGGCCGAAAGGAGGTTGACTTGCTGTAGAAGCCGCTCACAATCAGACAGGCAAAAAAATATTTGAAAAAAAAAGAGTGAGGAAGCACGCTTGGTGTTTCAAAGAACGGGCATAAGCTAGTGTTCACTCATCAAGTTTTAACTAACTACTTTTTACTAAATTCGACTGGAGTTTGTGAAGCCTAAAAAAATAGTTAGTCACACAAGTTGCAACAGACTACTCCCTAGGGTGGACGATAAAGATGACTCCTTTCGCGACGCGGTTCACTTTAGACAGCGTGATAGCGTATGATGAAAAGATGATGAAATGAAAAGACTGAACTTGGAGAATTGATGTTGCATGGAGCTCGTATAGGTTTCGAATTCACTAAAACCGTTGCTATGCATAGGAAACTATACATAATTACGATATTATCGAATTCACAAATATCATTTATTTGTCTTCACGCTTTAGTAGCTCACGAATATTACAGATGATCGTGAGTACTGTTGTATGCTACAATTACGACACCTAGAAATGTCAGGGCAAAAAAACAGGGAAAGGTAAATATGACATCTTGGACACGGCACACCTGCGGGAGTCTACTGATAGTGACAATTTTATACAGCGAATTCAGTCAGGAGAGCCTATTCATTCATCGTCTAATTTACCGCTTGATCTAGTCGGGAAAAAATAAAATATAAAATTATTTTTTTAAATCGATATTTCAGATGTCGGACCGTAAGCTGATCGGGGCGAGACTGCGTGAGAAGCTGCAGGCAGGAAAGAAGAAGGGAGAGGAGAAGGGAGGAGACGAATGAGTCTTCACTCTCTCCCTTTCCCAGGCTCTCTCGCCCCTCTCTGACCGACGAGAGATGTTAGTGATTTATCGATTGTTTCTTCCTAGTTTGTCTGACTTTGTTTGCAGTGAAATAAGATTGAAAACTGAATATGTTGTTTATTGTGGCTAGGGTTCACCATTGTTTTAGTAGACTGGGCACTTTGAGCAGGTAGGGAGGGCTATGTAAGAAATGACCTCTTCATTTTCCACACAATCAAATCGGAAAGAGAGGTTGGAGAGAGGGTGAAATGAGAGCTTACTTTCTTACAAAACCATCCTTCTTTCTGAGCTGTTTCCCCATTTGTGCATAACCTCCTAAACTGACACATGTGCTTTCGCCGCTTCACGCTGATGTGATGATAGGTTTTGTTGGCGGTGTTCTTTCGCTAATTTAGACCCTATTCTCGTTTACGTTTTGCTTAATCTTGTTCGGTTTTGCTGTACCACATGTGTGTGTGTCGACGCGAATTCGGGTTGATAAAAATGATGAACGGTTACGGTATTGGGGTATTCAATTCAATTAAATTCAATGTTTATTCCGCTACGGTAATATAATCATGAGAGGATCGACGTAATGAGTGAGCATAAAAAACGGAGGTCATTGAATCGAACTGAATTGGTATGATGTCAAACATCGCAAGATGATTGTGGATTGATAATTTGTATAGTCCAAGGAGTGAAAAAGCTATTGTCAAGAATACAATAGGGAAACTGTTTGTGAGTGCAAGAAGAAAAGGTCAGAGATAGTAGCCAAAACAATGACATTTACAGAAGCGGCAGCTTCTTTGAGGTTGATGTTTAGGTGACGATGTGAACCAAAGTAGGAAACCAGGGACTGATGAAATTCATCATTTGACAACAACTGGCACCTGTCAGCGCTTTACGTGACTCCGAATATCTTAAAGTGCGGGTTGGGTGTGCTACTTGCGATCTAGTATTCGATCCATGATCAATGACGGTGAAATAGATACGGTAGGTCTGGGGCACGGTACGCTCCCTTCGATAGATCTTCTCCATGCTCACCCCGCCCTTTTCCCCTTTAATATCGAAGGTGCTGCCCCATCCCCCCCCCTTTCCTCACCACAAACCTCTCACCGCTAGTGAATCACGTTCAGGAGCCGTTCGGTGGCTCTGAATCAGCCTCCTCCCAGGGGAGGAAAGACAATGAATGTATTAGGATGAACGCCCCCTCCTCCCTCCCTCCCATCCCCTCACCTTTATGGTTATCGATCGATTGATAAACGCACGGTGTAGCACGTAGATCAATTCAGAAAGTCGGCGGTGGTGGTGTGGCTACCGTAACCGGGGTGCTACCGTATTCACAATGGCCAAATCTCGGCAATCCCTCGCCAGTTGTGCGTGTGCTTCTGCTCGAACAACCGTGTTCCACACTACACACCGGGTGAGATTAGCGTGATAGGACCGCGGAATGGGACGAGGGATACGGTAGGAGTTATCGATCAAGAGACAAAGAAAGGGAGGGAAATTCGAAAAAAAAAGAGTAGGAGCGACGCACTATTTCTCTCTCTCGATCGGTCCGAGTCAGCGCCTTCCTTATCAGTAACAGAGGAGTGTCAAGGGGAAGATTGATGACGGTGGAAGGAGTGGGAAGGAGATTACGGTAGTCCGCCGGGTCAGATCGACGAGTACGGTAGGTCAGAGCAGCGAGGGATCCCGTCCACTCGGGTAGGCCGGTCGACTGAGGAATGGAGGTGGAAGGTGTGAAGATGGGGGATGGAAGGTGGGAGGGGCGATGGAAAGACGGGGAGGAGGAGAGGGATGAATCACAATCTCCCTTCTTCTCCCCTTCTTTCCTCCCCTCCTCCTTCTACCCCAAGATGGGGTATGAAGAAGGGCGACGAGATAGTGGACGAATCGAGGAGACAGCGGGCAGAGAAGAAGGTGAGAGATATGGGGATTAGAGGAGGATCAGACGGGGAGAGATCACTGGGTCCGGTCATTGTTTGAGTGGGTCTGGATAACGAGCAATTTCCATATCTGTACTCATCTGATTCATGCGATGCACACATCCCCAGAACTCGTATTCCATCTGCAACTATCTATTGTATTTACCCTCAATGTTTCCGTTGTTCGATTCATACACTGGATGAGATGTGCACAGTCCGACTCTCTCGCTTTCTCCCCTCTCTTTGAGGTGTCATGCCCTAGCTGGCAATACTTTGTGCAAATAGTGATAGGCCCCTCCATCAAATCGCGGATCTCTCCTTTACCTGTAGTCTCTCGCCACCTCTAGCAGACAAGAGCCCTTTGGATAGTACCTTTCTTATTCCATCCCCTTCGATTGATCACACGACGAATCAGTATGCAAGCACTATCGCCGATCAAGAAGAAAGAGCCGAAGGTGGAATAGCTGACTTGTTGGAAGAAGGGAACCCCCAAATCACCCATGCCCCCACTCCTTTGGATGTAACAACACCATTATTATTTATAATTCATCGTGAATCTCTGTAATCTAAAGTACATATCAATTTAAATTATGGAGCACAACTACGCACAATGTTCTCAACGGAATGAGGTACTGCACAGTAGCGGGAAATGGATCGTATCAACTGACAACAAAACGATGCACGACGGATTGGGTATAAAGGGGGCTTAGAAGATCGCATCGGATAAAATCGAGATCAAAGGAAAAAGGAGTACAAGCCTCGTAGCAAGTAAAGTTATAAATTGTGAAAAAGGGAGGTACAATTCTAGGGACAGGAAATGGGCTTAGTCGACCTCCTCCATTCTAGAGGCATCCTCGGCGGCTCCCTCGACCTTGGGGGCGTCAGAGGAAACTCCGGAGCCGGAGGGGAGGTTCTCCTCCTCATCCTCCTCGTTGATGTCAAGACCGAGCTTGATCATGCGGAAGATGCGAGAGGCGTGCTGGGTGGGGTCCTCGAGGGTGAATCCGGAGGAGAGAAGGGCAGTCTCGAAGAGAAGGTTGACGAGATCCTTCACGGTCTTGTCGTTCTTGTCGGCCTCGACGCGCTCGGCAAGGGTCCTGCAATAGCATGGTTGAAAATCAATCGATAAATAATTTCGAAACTAGAATTGAGCTACTGAGGTACTATCCATGAAGCATCAAGTTCACCGTTTAGTTTTTGGAAGTGCAAGAATGGGTGAAAGGGGAGCGCAAGAACCGCACTAATTTATGTCCATAAAACAACTCACTTGACGATGGCGTGGTCGGGGTTGATCTCGAGGTGCTTCTTGGCAGCCATGTATCCCATGGTGGAGGAGTCACGGAGGGCCTGAGCCTTCATGATGCGCTCCATGTTGGCGGACCATCCGTACTCGGAGGTGACGATGCAGCAAGGAGAGCTGACCAGACGCTCTGAGACGGCGACCTGCAAGGCAATCGATGAGCTTCTAGAAGCCAACAGTCGTAATACAAATTAATTAATTAATTAATTAAAAATATATGAATTAATAAATAAATAAACATAAGTGTTACTCACCTTCTCGACCTTCTTCTCGAGGATGTCCTTGATGGCCTTGCAGAGGTTCTCGAACTTGACCTTGTCTTCCTCGAACTTCTTCTTCTGCTCCTCAGAGGTGGGGAGCTCGAGTCCCTCCTTGGTGACGGAAACGAGCTTCTTTCCGTCGTACTCCTTGAGCTGCTGGACGCAGTACTCATCGATGGGGTCGGTCATGTAGAGGACCTGAAGAATAACAAATGAAAAATGATCAACTGGAATGATGAAAGTGTCACAGCTTCCCAATAGGCCAATATTTCCAGATATCTCACCTCGAATCCTCCCTTGCGAACGCGCTCAACGAAGGCAGAGTTGGCGACGGCATCCTTTGACTCTCCAGTGATGTAGTAGATCTGGCTCTGGTTCTCCTTCATGCGCGAGACGTAGTCCTTGAGGGAAGTGACCTCCTCGCCAGAGGTGGAGGAAGAGTAGCGAAGGAAGTCAGCAAGCTTCTTGCGGTTGGTCGAGTCCTCGTGGATGCCGAGCTTGAGGTTCTTTCCGAAGTGCTCGTAGAACTTCTTGAAGTTGTCCTTGTCCTCGGCGATCTCCTCGAAGAGCTCGACGCACTTCTTGACGAGATTCTTGCGGATCACCTTGAGGATCTTCGACTGCTGGAGCATCTCACGAGAGATGTTCAGGGGAAGGTCCTCAGAGTCGACAACTCCTCTGACGAAGTTGAGGTACTCGGGCATCAGCTCGTCGCAGTTCTCCATGATGAACACACGACGCACGTAGAGCTGCAATTAATGTTTTAGCGTGTGAATGAAACAATGAATTTTAATAAACGGAAATAGACAATTAAAATAAATAAAGTACCTTGATCGAGTTCTTGGCCTTCTTGTTCTCGAAGAG
This sequence comes from Pristionchus exspectatus, assembly GCA_911812115.1. Taxonomy (NCBI): domain Eukaryota; kingdom Metazoa; phylum Nematoda; class Chromadorea; order Rhabditida; family Neodiplogasteridae; genus Pristionchus; species Pristionchus exspectatus. Next base: position 5,996,143 of record OU461587.1, on the reverse strand, counting down.
ATCGAAGGGAGCGCGCTGGGGCACGTAGAGGAGAGCACGGAACTCGAGCTGTCCCTCGACGGAGAAGTGCTTGACGGCGAGATGGTCCTCCCAGTCTGCAAAGTAATTCATTAATATTTTATGCATTTGAAACACAAAGAAAGCAAGCAAAATATCAGGAATACTTACCGTTTGAGAGAGACTTGTAGAATTCGGCGTACTCCTCGTTGGAGATGTCATCGGGGTTGCGAGTCCAGATGGGCTTCTGCTTGTTCAGCTCCTCATCCTCGGTGTACTTCTCCTTGATCTTCTTAGTCTTCTTCTCGTTCTTCTTGTCGGCATCCTCGTCCTCTCCGACATTCTCGACCTCTCCCTCCTTCTTCTCCTCCTTCTCCTCATCGGCCTCGTCATCCTCAACCTCCTTCTCACGCTCCTTCTCGACGACGAGCTTGATGGGGTATCCGATGAACTGCGAGTGCTTCTTGATGATCTCCTTGATCTTGCGCTCCTCGAGGTACTCGATCTGATCCTCCTTGATGTGCATGGTGATCTTGGTACCACGGGTGACCTCAGGGTCATTGACGGTCCTGCAAAGAAAACAAATTTATTTTCAAGTCCCGCGAACTTTCTTTGGCCAGACCCCTATGATTTATAGCGATCGGGTAAATGGATTCGAGAAGGTTCTAATTGCCACCGTCACTATGGCTACACTCGTCTTGCCCCCCTAGAGTGAATGTGCACGCTTGGGACAGATGGAAGCGAGAGATGCACTTAGGGTCAAATGAAGAGAGAAAAGGCGAGAGAGAGGGGTGAGGTAAAGGACAGACGGGAGGGTGAATGCACTTACTTCACGGTGAAAGATCCTCCGGCGGACGACTCCCACACATGGCACTCGTCATCGTTGTTCTTGGACGTCACGGTGACCTTGTCGGCAACGAGGAAAGCCGAGTAGAATCCGACTCCGAACTGTCCGATCATGGAGATATCGGCTCCGGCCTGGAGGGCCTCCATGAAGGCCTTGGTGCCAGACTTGGCGATGGTTCCAAGGTTGTTGACGAGGTCAGCCTTGGTCATTCCGATTCCGGAATCGAAGATGGTGAGGGTCTGCAAGCAAACAAATAAATAATGGTCACACCTTCACAAAAAATGGACAAAAACAAACAGAAACGGCCATCTCACCTTCTCAGCCTTGTTGGGCGTGATCTTGATGTAGAGCTCCTTACCAGAATCGAGCTCTGACGGCTCAGTGAGAGCCTGATATCTCAACTTGTCGAGAGCGTCAGACGAGTTGGAGACTAGCTCTCGAAGGAAGATTTCCTGAAAGAGAGATTCGTTCAAGGGAGAAACTCGAACATGAATACAGGCAAGACCAAAAGTTGTTAAAATATCGGATTAGTAGTTTCGAAAATACGTGAAATAAGGAATATTTGACGAAATTGCTCACCTTGTTGCTGTAGAACGTATTAATGATCAAGCTCATTAATTGGGCGATTTCGGCTTGAAAGCCAAAGGTCTCAGTTGAGGACTCAGCGGACATCTGAAAGTATTCGGTTTAATAAAGCCTACGAGTGAACAAGGAAATAAAAATTCGAAACGTAATGTGAAAAGGGCTCAAAATTAGAATATCAATGAGGAAATGAAAGGAAATAGACTTGGAAAGGAACAGGAATGGATGGGGGTGAGTAATAAAAAGGATCAAGAAGTACGGGAACAGCTACCGACGCAGTGTAAACGCACAAATGTGGATGGGAACAGAGGCAAAGATGCGAGAAGGCTCTTTAACTCAATTCGAATCGTCTAGAATTCGAACAGGCGGGGTCCGACGCTGATTGGTCGAGAGCGATTCGATTCCTTCTAGAAGGTAGGCGGAGTTTTGGCAAATAGCCAAGTTTTGAATCCGAAAGAGCGCGAAAGTGGTGATCAAGTTACTTAATAGCTTTTATCGACAAATTCTCGATTACTGTGTGGTTTTGCGCTATTTTTGACAAATATAAACCAGTAGTATACATTATGAAACGAGTTTTCGGTGATTTCATCAGTATTTGTCAAGAACGCGACGCGTTTTCCGCTTGCTTCGAAACTGTGTTTCGAAATGGCCTTATTCACTCGAAATTTCATCATTTCTGTACGGGAGAACACGCACGTGCATCAGCGGTTATCAATCGACGTTAGTGTATCGACGGGCTTTCCGACCAATCTTTCAGACAAGCTGTAAAATCGATCAAAACAGCTTTATAATAGTGAACAATCGGTGATGCGAAGTGCTTACACTCACTAGAAATACAGTATATCACAGCCAAAACAAGTTAAATTATTAGATGAATGATGAAATTTCAGATGGTGGATAAATCGTCGATCGTTCTCTTATACTCCTTGTTCGGACTGAATGGCTCCCAACGGGACGCCGGGTAGATGTGCTTGTTACGCTCGTACCAACTTCGCAGAACGACCTGAATTGGGATGTAATTAGATCACAGCTATCATTGGTTTGTTAGGCATCTAGCAGCACGGCTTGAACGATGTGGCATTATCGCATAGTGACGAAATCAACTCATTTTCATCATGTTTCTAGAAAATTCTTTCAAGACATCCCATTCTGATCGCTCATAGTAAAGCTGTTATGATGCCGCTCTATCCAAATCAGATTCACTTTCACTAACGCTTTACTAGCCCCCCCCCCGTATTCCACGAATAAAGTTCCTACTAGAAACTTCCTAGTTTTCTTCTCATAAACTTTTACGAGGAGAAGTCACCAACTTTAGCGGGATGGCTCTCGCCCGAGTCGAGTGCGGCGTCCTGCCGGATTCTGATCTCGGCGACGGCGTCGAAAATGTACAGCGGGCCCGTCTTGCCCATCTTCTTCGACACGATGAAGTCTTGGAACCTGAATCCGCCTGGGCCTATCATGTCTAATCTCACTGTCACGGATTGATTTCTCACATTTTCGCTTCTAATCCGGACGAAAAAAATAATAATGAAAGTACAAGAATGACGTGCTAAACCCGCCACATCGCTGTTTCACTCACGTGTGAAAGTGCGGGATGATGAGGTCCTCCTTGACGAACATGAGGCCCTCGGGCGTGATCGTTTTCAACTCGGAGAAGTCCTTTCGCAGCGCCTGAATTAACCATTGCATTTGTTTCAAGAAGAGAATCCACTGACAATGAACGTTTTTAGCATGGACAATCAATCTCAACGCAAAGTTCATTTTTCAAATCATAATTTGCACTTTTTGTCCGAAACCTGGATGATTAAAGTTTCAAGATTTGTAGAGGTCACCGTTGCTTCTGTGTTTTTATACAAGTAGTTTGTAACGATATCCAAATGGGCCGATAACGATTGGTTGAAAACGACAGGATCACCATCCAGTTTTCACCATTCATTATTCACTGTTATCCTAAACAGTCCTGGCCCATCTGGGTTTCACCATATCTCCTTCTACACTCCTATTGTTCGCCTTCACCTTCATGAGTCGGCAGGAACTGGGGTGATTGACAATTTCTTATGAGGGCTGTCTTACACCCGGGTTTTAAAGAAACTGGTTGTTTTCGGTTTCCATATTTAGGTTAATGCACTCACATCTATCGCCTTCAGAAGGAACTGGGCGATCGTGAGGCCTCGCTTGACGCGAATGTTCTTCCGGTGGCTGGACCCGTCCCAGTACGCGTACGCTACCTGCAGTATTGTAATCATTATTTGCACGCTTATTTTATTTAAGAACTGTCCATGTTTTTTTTAACAATTCAAAAAATCGAGCAGAAATAAGCAGCCATTTCAATAATAACAGAAGGCCACTTCAAGGCACCGTTTATTTTTTCTTGCTCCAAATCTAGCGAAAATTAGTCAACATTTCGAAAATCGCAGATGAATAGGAAATCGCTCTGTCTCAAACCGAGACTTGATCGTAGCCAATTACTAGTGATAGGCGATTGCTTACCAATTGCAATTGAAATTGCTAATGATGCTACTAATTACTAATGACAGCACTCTGACATTGAGCACGAAGATCCCATTCCCCTCCCTAAACTTACCATCCTGCAGGCCCATTGAATTGACAACAGGGTAAATATGCGTATATGTGTGCTACTGACGGTCCCATTCCCTACCGTAATCTCTTCATTCTTCTCCTTCTCCTGCTGCATGTGCCATTCGTGCGCCAGCTGCTGCTTCTTTCTGCAATATTAAGGGGAATTGAGGAACGCAAAACTGACATGCACTTTTTTTTTTGAAATCAACATTAACACTTGTCTATACTACACTCGTACTAAGCATTTCAATAATACTTCCACAATAGAACGTCAACATTCCTAGCCTAGTAACTCTTCACAATGACAGCTAAATATTATGGTTTCTATGCATGTTCAGCGAGGCTAACAAGAAGTAGGTGAAACATCACTATACCTGGCCATCTCCAGCTCGCGGTCCTTGTCCGGCAGGAAGCTCGTATCCACGGACGGATCCATACCGAGTCTCTGCAAGAACGATCATTATTCAAGTAGATGTGAAACCCAGAACAACCGATTCCACGTCACCTATTTCACCGTCCGGACGGCTCTCAAACCAGGGGAATTCGTCACAAATGCAGCCGAAAATCGGTGATTTCGTCACCGATATTCAGAGGTTTTTATTTTTGCAAGGGATTTACTGCACTCCAAAAAAGCGGTGATTACTTAAGTGTCTCTCCAAAATGTCTCATACAATATTGATTTTTGTAAACCGTTCTCCGAAAATAGGGGAACTTATGAGGTTCAAATTACCCATTTCGACATTGAATGTGGCCACGAACTTTCTTGGGAATGACGATCGGCTCGCCGTCTTCTTCCTCGTCGTCGTCGAACGCGAACGACAGCGGCTTTTTCTGAAGAAATAACTAAATATTGAATTTAAAAATCATGAGTCTTACTCAGCACAAAATCTCGAGGCGTTAATTTATTGTAAAAGTTTGATCATGCCCACCAAGTTTTCCCTTTCATTCTAAATTTACTTTCAAATTAATAAAGAAATGCTCACGACAATGTCCCTCTTGGTCGTTTTGCTCTCATCCTGCTTCTTCTCGTCCTTCTTCGTCGTTTCACCCGCTGCTTGCGCCACTTCGTGCACTCTGCAACCCATTTCATTCGATTTATCTTCCCAATACTTATCAAGTCTGTTCAAAAATTAAACGAACTCCTCATTGTAAATGTTCTCTCACCGGTAAGAAAGAGCGAAAGAGCATCGCGAAATAGGGTTGGCAATACGGGCTAAACGGTACCGCTAAAACCGCTATGTTCTCCCCCTCTCCCCACTCGAAAATGGGTGTTGACCCGGCTCGTCTAGAACACCCCCCCTCTTAAGATCGAGCGACCGCGACTCGCGAGACGTAGCGGTTTTAACGGTTTTAGCGGTACCGCTACCTCTTCCCTCCTCGTAGCGGTACGGTTAAACCGCTACTGTTAAGCCAACCCTATTGTGAAATGAAAATTGCGATAAATTTTAGAACAGCCCTGATACAGATGCTGAGTTTAAGAAAGTATCAAGATCGCTTGGTTACTCCACTGTAAGTATTTCCTTAACTGATGATCTGGCAACGTCTTCTCATCTTTATGGCAGATATACAGGCAAATACAACTCCAGGTACACCGAGCACCCTATTTGCAACGAAATATCCTAACATTAATGAGGTCACTCAACACCCATTTTCTCACCGTTGATGGACGGCGTTTCTTTGCTGGTCTCTCATCTCCTCGAGGGTCATGAGACCGACCGTTCTCGACTTGATCGTCTCCTCAAGCGCATCGTAGTTCGCCGTGAACTTCGTGTCGATGTCATTGTTCACTGCAAGGGATTTGGTTTAGGGTGAAACCGAGAACGACCGGGGAGCAACCCGACAGGCACTAGACAATGAACAATGTTCTAGCCACGATAAAACATCCATTATATCTTATACTAGAAGGTTTTAGGCATGAAAACCCACAAGTTTTGGCGCGTTCCTCTTCAAGTTTTTGCTTCTGCAGTTCAATATCTTCCTTGGCGCGCTCACGTCGCTTCGCCAGATGTATCAGACGTCCCTCGTCGGCCCGTGACATTATGCAAGCTTCTACAATCACGAAAATATAATAAAAATAACGTAAAAACAGCGCCAATCGATAAACAAAATTTTTCGAAAAAAAAGAGCTTTCAGTTTGCAATACGTACAAGAGTATCAAAAATACGGTAGATTTGGACAGCTTGCGGTTCTCAATCTTCCGGTTCTACCGTATCTTTCCTCTGCGCTCTTTTAAATTGTGATGTATAATTAGCCTGAGGGTTACAAACCCATTGAATGCGTACGACTTGCTAACATATCACAAGCGTTTTTCATCACATATAAAATTAATACTTTATCGACCACAATCTAGTGCACGCGGTATTTGGGAATGGACCGAATAGCACAGGGCGAGATAAAATCGGAATGTAACAAGGAAATATTAACTGCAACAACAATAGGCCCAGTAGTGCATGCAATATACACAAGAGCTTACGATCAATCAAACATAGCTTATGGTTAGGTTAGTCAGACTGAAAAATAGGAATGATATTGGTTAGTGACAGGTAAAACGGGACCAGTCGCGGGTTCAGAATAAGGGAGGGTAACTACAATGGTTTCTAAAACTACTGTAATCGATTGGCGATCGATTATTTCTTCTGAGGAGTACGGTAGGATTTGATGGCTGCACGCAGCAGATCCGATTCGGGCGTCTGTCGCAGACTGTAGCATCTGAAATGCCGTCATTAGGGAGGTGGATAATGCTGACAGTCAACGGTATGCGGTTGCATACTACTTCTACACACCGTCCATCAGAACTTAAAAATAGAAAAGAAATTCATAGGCGATCAAATAGAAAAGTCAAGATTATTTGGTGACACCAGATATTTTCTGGTTTCAAGGATATTCCATAACATCGAAGTGTGCGGTCACATTCAATGTGTCAATGTCTCCAATATAAAAAACAACAACTGTCGCACTTTCCAATGATTGCCACATCTCCGCTTGATTTATTGTTACACGACTAAATTTCGACAGTCCATCGCTACTACACACCCTACCGTACCTTTCAATGTCCTCCTTCGTGAGCACTGCGGCCAGGTTGTACGCGCACTCAAAGTTGTCCCGAGCGAACTGCGTCAGCTCCTGAATGGAAAGCAGTTACCGTAACCCAATTATACTCGGTATCTTTAATTCACAAACTGATTTGCATGGAATAAATACGAGATGTATTGAAACAGCAGGGAAATAGATTCCATGACACGTATTGAACATAAACTTAGAATCACCAACCAGATTGCCGGGTCTGATCATGAGCAGGGCCCGCATGCCGGCAGTGCGTGCTGCCGCCGCCTCTGCAATCAATAAGCATTGACTCTACCGTAGTACGGTAACTGCCCCAATCGATCACAGTACGCTACAGTACCTTCTTCAATGTCTCTACAATCAATAAAGGTCTACGAAAGAAGACCACCAACTACGAATTTTGCACTACCCCATTATCTACTCCCTACCGTATCCGCCCCAATCTGGCTTGATATCGATCGACTACCGTACCCTACCGTACCTTCTTCGATGTCAGTGACGAACAGTATGTTCTGCGCCGGCTTCCCAATCGCGTCTGCGAGTCTGGAAAATATGAAATATTTAGGTGAATTAAAGCCAGGCAAGTGAAGGCGTTTTTGATATTGTTCTTAAATTCAAAACTAGGCGACTTGAAGTCTCAGTTTTAGTTCATACGTTACCTGAGAAAGGGCCCATCAATAGGTCTTGGAATACGGCCAGAAAACAAAACATCCACTCGTCAGTATATTGGGAGTTTCTTGTTTCCATATTTATATTTCTGGTTTCCTGCACCAAAATAGCAGTGATTGGTGCCTATCCAAAATGTCTCATACATTATTCATTTTTGTAAACCATTCCTATTCCCAATCCCAAACCCATGACTGCACTCACTTGACATAGCTGTCGTGCTCCCGCTTGTGGCCAATGTCCGCCAGCGAGAACTTGTACCGAATGTACTGGAAGAATAGAATATTGAAACGGGAAGAAACAATCCACCAGGATCGCCCTCCTTCGTATTCCGGAGAGGAGTGAACAAAATTCGCACATATATTCCTAATAGCCTACCTTGTTAATTAAAGGTACTAGATCTAGCCATAGTCAGTCTGCTTACATGTTAAAGGTTTATTGAGTTTACCAATGCTGAATCGCCCTCCTTCAGACAATCAAAATTCCCTAATTTCTCTCTGAAGCCAACCCCGATGATTGAGGTTACATCATCCCGGTATCTACGGAACCGAACTGCGATCAACGAACCAATGCGGCATCGCCCTCCTTCGTGTGGCGGAGGAACTGCTCCTGGGCCTCCCTCGACCCGGAAGAGTACGTGTAGATCGGCACGAGCAGCTGGAGAGAATTCATTGAATACGGTATTCCATCGTACCTCGTAACACTTCAAGCTGCCACCCACCCGATTATATATATTGGGAGTAATTCTTTTGCACCAACAGTACCGAAACAAATGATGTTTCTACCGTAATTTACAATGATTCTACCATGGTTTGAACCGGGTCAAAATATCACACATTCATTTTCAACCGATTTAAAATAAAAACAAACCTGCTTGAGTACGGGCAGCACGTCCGGGAAGAGCCTGCAAAGCGAAGAAATCAACTCGTTGCCCAGATTTAGCCCAGGAATATCAATTCCCAACACGATTAAGATTTCAACGCAAGGTCAAAGGTAGCAAGTTACAGATAATAGCTCATGGGGACAAATGTACGACACGATTTAGGTTTTAATAGAAGTATAACAGCTAATCGAGTTTGCTGATACATTAAGTTGATGACAATTTGTATCATTCGAAAAAACGAACGAACCCGCGCAATTAAGGTTTCACAACAAAAAAAAAACAAAACGACTCACTCCGCAGTCAGATCGCCGCTCGCGTAGCCCTCCTTCCAGATGTGACCCTGCAGCTCCTTCATGCCCGGAATCTAAATGGAGGGATGGAACTCGCGCGATTGCGGTTTCCTCGGAAATACGAAACCGATACAAATATATATGAGCAGTAAATCATGTCAGCGGTTTTCAATACGTTTCAAAAGTTCTCATCAGGCTCCTGGAATCTAAATAAGGATTGAGCTCGCGTGATTGCGGTTTCGTGCTAAATAGGAAGTAGACGCAAGAAAAGCTATTCAATGTGAAGAATGTATCCAGCAGAATTATAATATATTGTTTTTTCTCCCCTTGATTTGGTGTTTCAGAACAGATTCAAGATGAAGCATACCTTGAGATCCTTCTTGGTCCAGTACTTGACATTCTTCGCAATGTCTCCGATCGCCGCCTCGTCATTGCTGCCGATCGAGCGGATCTTCAAATCGGATATTTTATATTGAAATAATATTTTGCTCCTAGAATTTCTGATAAAATTAAGCGGTTGCTATCACTGGTATCACTGGATCGAATATCTAATCAGAGAAACGGAATGACTCAATTAAAGAAATCAGATCTACAAATCACACTCGATATTAAAATTAGCATGATTCGTGTTTCATAGAATATACGAAAAGATGCAAGTGAAGTAGTTCAGTGAACGTGATATTCCTTTCATCAAAAAATATCAGACATCGTTTCAGGGACAGGTGATGATAATCACCAAACCCATAACCACCAAATAACTGAAACAAATCCGCGCGAGATTTATCGGATGTAAACTGAAGCGCCAAATTTGGTCATTTGACTGACGCCATCAATATATACTTATAACTCACATCTCGGTCGCCCTTGGCGATCTCCTCCGCACTGTCCGCGCGAATTCGGGCGATCACCTGTAGAATATATGTTTCAAAAACATAAAAAGGTATGCTAACTCAACCTCTTTGATGTGCGGCTCGTGGAGATTCTTGCGGAGAAATGCCTCAGTCCGCTTGGAGGCGTACGGGAACAGCACATCCTGAAGGGGGTTTAATTGACTTTTGCTTGCACGATTTTGGTTTCATCGAATCAAATCATGTCAGTAATTTGCAGGATTCATGGAAACATTTTCACAAAAGTAAAAGGATAGCTAACGTAAGTGGGAATCAAGTTCTTTTTACTTACAAGTGAGAAGCAAAGAAGCGAAGGCCAGAATAGGAGAAGAGTGAAACTAACCCTGACGAATGAGATGGTACAGATGGTGCCCTCAAGGTCGAGCACGAGTGCGTCGTACGGTCGCGCGCCCTCGATGCCGCTCATCCTACTCGAATGCGGTGGACTGATAAGCTGATATCACGCCAGAACATTCAGGAAGACGAGTCAATGAAAGGCCGATTAGCAAACTTGAGGACTTTAGTGCGCACCAAAAACAAGGAGAATAGTAAGAGACGGCTCTTCTTCACAACTGAGAAGAAATAAGTTAACTTAAATAAGTTTAAAGCATAGAAAAGTCGAAAATTGAGTGAAAGTAAATTAGGGACATGCAAACCGGAAAATCAAATTTGATAGCCGGGGAGAGGTCTGTGCCGGGAAATGAACGTCGAACTGCCCGGGAATTCAAATCTCCTCAGTAAAATTGTTTATAGGGAGGACCACGTGAAATTTCAAAAGCTTCCTAAAATTCTGTTTTAAGCTGCTATGGGGTAATCGATGATGTAGAATCATAACTTCACTAGTAAAATTAGAGAAAATTCGAAAATCGCTTAGTAATTAGCTAAAACTCTAAACCCCGCCCATCGTGGTGTGGTGACAGGAAGTGTGAATTGCGTTGGGTCAGTATTTATCAGCGTGTCAATTGTTGAAATTTTCAAGTTTATTTATTATTTGTTTTCTTTTTTTAATTCAAACGCTAAATTCCAGAAGGTAACTAATTGACCGTTTGGTTAGCCAATAACGTCATACAACTCTAGTTATCAGTGAATCCTTTTTGATACCGTACACCACCTACGAGATGAAGTAGGTTAAAATAACTCTGGTCTCATAATTTTAGTTTTAAATTATGCCTCACAACATTCTAAAATCACTTCTATCGATCCATGCATAGGAAAACGTCTTATAAGGAAATAATCGGCACCCAGGAAGTTAAATAAATGAAAACTTCGACGTTTAATTTTATGATGTTGGCTACGCTGGAAATTCCTATTTTTTTATTCAAAGCTGCTTTTGATGTCAAAGAACACATCACAGAAGAAATTGTAAAGGGGCATGATATTAATCGCTTGCTAACTGATAAAAACTATACTGCCCAGAAATTAACATCAAAATTAAACATGTTGGCTACGCTGGAAATTTCTTATCTTTCAACAGGACATTTCATGATTCGAGACGTACATAATCGACAAAAATCAGAGAGGGGCATGCTCGAGAATTAGATAAATTCAAGAATTTAAAAAATAACGTTGAGATTTGAATTCGCGGGTGGTATAAAGCAGAAAGCCTATCACAGGAAATTCGCCGGGCCTGGGTGCGAACTTTCCGGTTTGGTCCTCCCTAAATTGTTTATTCGTGTTTAAACGACTATATAAAGATCCGCCTCTCTGCTTTTTTGCATTTCGAGGAGTTCGAACAACAATATATCGACAGCAAAAAATTAAAAAATATCGGTCTTCGCAAACATGTTCAAATTCGACAACAAAAATCGGGAAAAATAGTTTTTATTTAATATCAGGTTAATTAAGATATCCGCCTCTGTGTTTCAACCACGTACTTGTTTTAAAGATCATTAAGGTGATATGTGGAAAAAATGAGAAAAATCGGTCTTCGCAAACCTTATCAAAAACAGTGTCAAACATTCCGTGCAATCAAGGGTCCTGTGTTGTTGTTTACAAACTACGACTGTTTTTGTCTATATTTCGTGCACCTAATAGCTTAATTACATGCTGTGAAAAACATTTCAATGTGTAATTCTCAACTTCAGCTACATATTCACCTAATTAGGTACGGCTACAGTATACCGGAATTCGAAAAGTGATAAGTACGTTCGCTGAGAACTGAAAAAAAGCTATTATACATATCAATTATTGTTCAAGTAAAATTGCTCTATCCAATAGAGCAAAAAATGAAAAGACGAAACAAATTTGAAAATATTAGCATCTGACACGTTGAAATATAGTGACCAAGTGAACCGTACACTCGCTGGCACTACACCACGAGGGGCGGGGCTAAGAAGGAGTGCTCGTATCTTGCTTAAATAAAATTGTTTCAAAATTCTGGAAGTGCTATCTTGATTCTGCATGTCCGATAGCCCCGCAACCGAAAAATAGGAATTTTAAATAGAGTTTGAAATTTTACGTGAATGTCCCTAAAAGTAAATTCCGCAACCGACTACAAACTACATTTGGCAAAGTGCCATACCGTAGTCCGAATTGTCTATCACGAAGTGATTTTTATTATTTCGATTTTTGTTCCGGGTTACTGTAGGTGTCAAATTTACATCAATCTCATATTCTTTGAAGAATTTCATAAATTGTCATTATTTTCAGCAACTGAACATCATGTAATGTTCTCGAAGACTACTAAATATCTATCTCATCACTCCAACCCACGGCGTTCTGACCACAATTGTTCTCTCCAGATAAGGGTGAACAAGGGGATTAAGTTTTGAATCTTTCCCGCCGGCGCGAAAAATTCAAAATGAGCTGGGAGAGCGGTCGCTCTTCCCGCCCAGGCTTTGCAGTTCGATTCATACAAAGTGAGCGAGTAGATATGTAAAGGTCTGTCTGAGGAGAATGATGTGAATACTTAGGTAGATCGATCTCATGTCATATTTTGTGCTCAACTGAGATGACAGAAACCTGTAATTCCGAAAAAGTAATTCCGCCCACTACTCATGGTGTGACTTCTGGGGCTGCTGAGAAATGCGATTGTGAAGAAAGAGAAAGGGGAGGAGGGAGCTCTCTGAATTGATCGACCAGACAAACAATGCTTCTCAGGTAGCCAAATAGAGACTCGGAGCGAGAGAAAGACAACGTCAGACAAGAGGGCAGTTCGTCTTTTCTCAGCCGACGAATATGGCTCCAGACCACTCTCTCGATTTCCCCTTGTCTCTCGTTTATCCGATACATTTTTCCACTTATTATCTTGTATACTTGTCCTATCCAATGGGTATCTCAGAAAAAAAAACGTGGTTTGAGAACAATGAGACCATTACTCCATTATGTCCCTTTCCGGTCGACCTCTAATGACAGGTGGTTTAGACAGGGGATAGGGAGAGAGAGGCTGCCTTGAAACTGGCAGAGGGACTATCAAGAGGCCCCTAGTCCATTCAAAGGGCGTTCGCTCTTTAGAAAGAGCCCCATCTCGAGAGATTAGGGTCGTCTCCCTCTTATGGTCTGTTCGCAATGGAGGAATAGTCTTAGCCAGAAATCACCCTGTCAGGAAGGCCCCCCGGAATAACTTCCTTTCTCTCACCAATACTTGTTTTCGCAGATTAGAGATCTTGATCATGAGATGAGCTTAACTCACCGCTGTTCACGGTTGTTCGTTCTTTCTTACGTATTTCCATTTACATGATTATTTTTCTACTAAAATGTACATGATAACAAGAATAAATTAACTAAATTGATGTGAATTTTAATTAAGAAAAAAAGATATTTAAATAATTAATCACACGCGCGCTCTAACTTTAATTACTACGGTATCCGAAATATTTATTGAATTTTTTTGAATTTCGTTCGAATTTTTTATGTGCCTTTTTCGCTCGTTTTCTTGCGTTATGACCGTTCGACTACTTTCCTTTATCACGAACACCCCTTCTCTAACCAGCCGCCGCTATCCATAACTACCTAAACTGTGCAATACGTTTGATTTACGAGGACAACGGGGGAAAACGAGTGATAGGGACGGTTTCGCTCTCCATGCCTCTTGCGCGGTTCGCTTTCACTTCTTCTTGGCCGTTTTTGCGCGCTCTTTTCCCTTTTCAGAAGGTGCGTTCGCGAATCTTTTTGTGCACTGGCCAAACACTCTGCGCGCGGACTCGCATCTCTGACCGATTAGGTGTTGGTTCAATCGTCTTTTCTCTGTAGTCTTTCTCTCTGGGATTACCCGAGTGACTCATTCGTATCATTTGTTTTCTGATTCATTCTACTTGCGCTTTGTGCATTTGAAACCCGGCGGATACTCCGAGTTTCCGACTCGAATAGTTCTAAGCGCGCATCCTTGTTTTACTCGCCTTTTCGATAGAGTGACTCGAGAACCCTTGAGCCCCGAGCACATCCGCGTTTCGCAATAGTCAAACATCCCGTCAGTCCCCTTCCATAGTTACCTTATTCAGCCGGGACACAGCCTTCCTTGTGCATGCTTTGAGTACTTTCCCCTTCATCTCGTTTCTCTCGTTTCTCCCCCTCTCACTCGCTCTATTGCCTCCTAACTCCCTTGTCTCCTTGTTTCGCATAATCCAGTGTTGAGTAGGCGCTAGAGAGGCTGATACGGATCATTTACCTGCCGTGTCTGAATGGGAATCAATTCCGCCTGACTGAGGAAACTAATATCGCCGAGTTCGATCAGAACCAAGCCGGAACCCGAATCTGATTCACTCCTGACCCGGGTCGGTCATCTTTTGTGACTAGAGCGGGCCTCTCCCTTCTTCTTCTCCTCCCTATCCTCCCTCCTTTCCCAATTCACATGCTTATCACCGCCTGTGACTACGCGTCATGTTGACTTTCTTCCTTCCCTTTTTTGTTGCTGGAAAGCCTTGCGAAACTGCGCCTTATTTGCCTACTACGCTCACCCGCTGACTTTACAATATACACACCTAGTCCATAAAATAATAGTTGGCTATATTGTGTCACCTCTTTCCTGCTGTGAAAACTGAAGTTATAGTTTGCCTTGTGTATGCTATCGTTGGTATACACTCGGCCGGTGCTTGTATGTTAATTTACAAGTGACTACATTGCTGAATATATTAATATGGGTGCATGTTTGCCATTCCGAGCGCTCCCCTATCTCCGTGTCCCCTGATCTTTTGTTGTTTCCTCCTTCCCTCCACGTCTGCCTGCTCAGATCCAGTATAGAATAAGTGGCTCGAATTTAGCCGATTCTTGCCCGCAGAATGAATCTCCTTTTCGATTGATCGATTTATCAAAACGGTTATCGATTGATCACACTAGATGATGTTGCTTGTCACGTTTCGCACGCGCTTATCAATAGATCAGCGCTAACAATCATGAATGGTATCCGCGCACTGGTTCAAGCGAGTGCTTTAGACTTGAACTTTTGCGGCCTTGCTCAAGAGTTTCACTAACGGGGCATTGAGGTTCTCATCATATTTTTTTGCTCCAGACAGTCGAAATCTGGGTCAGAATCCGAAAAAGCGGCGAGGTTTGAGTGTGGAAATAGTTGGTACACTCACCGGGGACTGACTATAATCGGCACGCGCGGCGCAGGTCATTTTCGAGAAGTCTCCACTTACTGTCTCTCTTTCTCTGTTTCCATCCATCCCCCACTATCCCCCCCCTCTTCACCCTAGGGGGGGGGACAGGTATCTCTCTCCTTCACTCCACTCTGTTCACTCTGTTGACCCATCTACCTACTCCTGCTATTACGGGAAGAGGAGGGGGAGCGCTTCCCTGCCCCTGGGGGCGCGTGAGAAGTGATTGCTCCACCGTTATGTGGACTATAGCAATGATTAGTCGAGTACTGTAGGCAGATTCTTTTTCAATCATCGATTATTCTTCCACTTTAGACTTCGATTGCCTGTTCGAGAGCCCATTCATCCATTGTAAGCGCTAGATCATTGCTATTACAGTTAACCCTGCCCTCGGGCGACAAGTGAGCCGTTTCGCTGATTGCAGTTATTGTTTCCGATCGTGTGAAAGTTCAAGGATGTGGTTGACTGAACGCGCATGGTCGCGGGCCGATTCATTCGATAGAAGCATTAGTGAGCATAGTTAGTTCTGCAATGCGCTATGGGGATTAACTGAAGGCATAATCACACAGGTTGTCCACTAATAATATCGTTTTGATGCCGATCGCGCAAGTTCGAGAGCCCGTTTGGCCTCTGCAGACTGCTGCGGGGGTTTATTCCACTAGAGCGCGCACAACGTATCAATTCCATGATTCGCCCTTCATCCCTACTCTCCATTCCGCCTTTATTCCCCCTCACTTCTCACCGTCCGTCCCACTCTCTCCACTTTCTAACTGCAGCCATCAAAAGGCGCGCCTGTTTTATGAGTTGCTCTCATTAGGGGAAACGGAACAGCGCCCGGTCCAGCGTATTGTATCTTTGATCTACCTATGTGTGGGATTGTGGATTTTTCGCTTCTAATCGGTTACGTTTACGCATTTTTTCGGCTCGGCCACTAGGCAGAAACGAGCTTCATCGCTGGATCATATCACTGAGTTGTGCACTGGGATTGATTAATCGTCTTCTGCGTATTCCTTCAAGATATAATTCTATCTTAGATATACTTTCTCTGATAGAATTCGACAATCCTGCTCGCTGCGAAAGCGCTTTTTTCATTCCTGTCACAAATTTCTCATCGTCGTTTTGAATCTTCTCTTTTCACCCGGCAGACTAGGGTTCCACCGCGGAGACATATTCTCGAGTTGCTAATCTTTTTGATGTGTCATTCGATCGTCGTGATTAAAATGTTAATAATAATTATTTCTCGTGAATGCTTTCGACGCTACTTCCCACATCTCAATGTTGCGCATGACTCTGTTGTTTTTTTTCTCGGTATAATTGTCACATTCTACCGTACTCCTTCATCAGTGCTTTCGGCCAATTCGTTTCCGTTTAATGTGCCGTGGTCCAGAATTGATATTTTCTTATTTTTGCTATGGTACTCACATTATACCGTATTCGAGCTCGATAAATGATCCGCCGTCTCTTCATTTCACACACTCTCTCACCGGCCCGAGTTGCGAGAGAGTGTTAGGAATGAAGAGACCGCTCTTAGTTCAAGCTCTATACTCCTTCTGTGCTTTCGGTCGTCTCGTATTCGCTTAATATGCCGCGATCCATATTATTTTCTTCGTATTTTTGCTGTGGTAATCACACTATATCGTACTCCTTCAGTGCTTTCGATCGTTTCGATGAGCGGATGCTAAGATAGGATAAGAGAAGAGAAGAGAAGCAGCAGCAATGATGGCGGACGGTGGAATGACACTCGGCAGAGGCCATTCCACGCCCATCGACAACTACAAGAGAGGTACGGTAGGGAGGATACGGTAGGAGTGGGAGGTGGGAGGGGATCGATAAGTGATTTTATAGTGCACTTTGTGGTGGTAGGGAGGTTCAGTAGGTGGAATGACAGCGAAGGATGGCATTGTATTGGATTTTGCAGTGGAAAATGCTAAATCCGTGAAAGTGGTGAACTTTGGTTGCATGTATTTATATTATCTGGTGAGCGATTCTCTCGGTAATTTGTAGTTTAATTCTCTTACAATAATATTGAGATATTTGAGTACGGTAACTAGCCGAATCGCGAACTGACCGTCTCTAGGGTACGGTAGCCTACAGTATACTAATCGGCGTCATTGCAGGCGCACGCGTGTGGCATCGTCACGCGGAGCTGGTGTGGATCGCGGGCGAGCTCCAGACGGACGTGACCTTCTCGACGACGTCTATCAGGATTCTACTCGACGATGGAGAGGTACGGTAGGGGATTACGGTATAAAGGGGTACGGTATAGGAAAGAATTATTTATTGATTGATAATTGTGAAGGTACGGTACATCGAAATGTATGGGTTCATAGATGATCATGTGAGAGTGATGAAACGGGGGTGCGGCTAGTGACATCGTGCGTAGTTTGAGATGAATTTAATTTATTGTACTTATTTACGAACGAAAAACTGGTATCGATCAACTTATTCGAGCTTGTTGATGATTATGGGCAAGTCCTGAAGCATTAGCGCGGCTGGTGAGAGGGTTCCACCGCGGAGACATAGATCGATACGGTATCATTGCACCGACTCTATTGCAGACAGTGGAGTACCCTCTCAAGTCGCCCGATCAACTGCCGTTCCTTCGCAATCCGGAGATCCTCATCGGCGCCGACGACCTCACGACGCTGTCCTACTTGCACGAGCCGGCAGGTACGGTAGGGTTATCGATGGGGGTACGGTAGGACTGGAGATCGACCATTGATCGTGAGGTACGGTGGTGTTATCGAGTTTTTGCTTATTTGTTCGCAAGTTGT
This sequence comes from Pristionchus exspectatus, assembly GCA_911812115.1. NCBI lineage: Eukaryota > Metazoa > Nematoda > Chromadorea > Rhabditida > Neodiplogasteridae > Pristionchus > Pristionchus exspectatus. The sequence goes on along the minus strand of OU461587.1, from coordinate 5,978,040 downwards.
ACGCCAGGTATATTGCACTCCAGCAGTCGCAATGTAGATGTAGATGCGTTGAAACGTGATTTGGTCTAGTGCAATTTACTATCGATTGATTGTGAGCTATGAAAAAACGTAATTCGACACAAAGTGTTGACTGAATTGCGACTGTCCTGATGACGATGGTAATCAGCGAATGGTGAAACATTAAATCGCTTTTGAATGTTCCGAGTAACTTCTAATCACAATGCTCAATTTTTGTTGTTATTCACCAAGAAATCAATTGCTCAAATATTGGCACTGCAATGAGCCCGATGTAGATGTGTGTGCGGTGAAACATGAGATCAGCTTTGTTAGCGATGTTTTGCGCACGAGCAGCTAAGAAAACGCTTTTTGTTTGCCGCCAAATGCACTTGTGCTGTTGCTGAAACACGTGTCTGCGGTGATTGATCTAGGATATTTTCTTTAAACGATCTTTTGCCAATGAATTCATCGTATTCCGTAGCATCTCGATACCATTATCTCCTCCATACCGTAATCCTCCCGCCTCTTCTCAGTGCTCCACAATGTCGCTTTCCGCTTCGTGGAGAAGGAGGCCGTCTACACGTACTGCGGCATCGTCCTCGTGGCAGTGAACCCGTATGCGGATTGCCGCGATCTGTACGGAGATGAGATGATTCAGGTACGGTAGGGATACGGTAGGCGTACGGTAGGGAGGTTAGAGTACGGTAGGAGAGCAGTGAAATTCTACGGAGGTGAGATGATCCAGGTACGGTAGTACTGTAGGGGTATTACGGTAGGGGGTACTGTAGAGTGTGCGGTACTGACAATGAGGTTAGGGGAAGGAACTGTACGAGGAAATACAAAGGATTGGTAGGTGTATTAGACACGGTGCCCGGAGAACACTGTTTTGGAAGTGAATATCGAAGTTATGTATCAATTGTGGAGCGCAAATGCGCCGGTGGAAGTGCGATTTGGTTGCTTCGGTATGGTCTCATATCGGTTTCCTTGCTAATTCAAGTATCTTACTGGCTCCACGCAGCAGCGAACTAACTGCTGATAATTTCTTTGATCTACAGTAATTGCTCTCATAGATAACTCCTCTGTATTTGATCTTTGATCCCTGATCGTTGTTGTCCTTTGCAGGTGTACCGTGGCGTGGGCAAGCAAGTGCGCGGCCTCGACCCGCACATCTACGCCGTCGCCGAGGAGGTACGGTAGCTATTATTTGATTAGTATTTGAATTCCCGCCAATAAATGAGAATTTTCGAAGAATCGAACGTTTTGTGTAGAGGTTCAATATTTGCTAAAAGCTGGATAGGTGTTTCACAGATGGGTTTTGAGATGAATGAAAAGAAAGTAAGTCGATTAACCCAGCTTTCGGTAGTTAAAATCATCTTTCTCGAAGGGGATATCAGTTGGACGAATGGTCTAGTGATGATTCGAGCTCGGTAGAGCATTCTAGAAATACTAATTATGTTGTTGATCGTGAAGAGGGTGAGAGAGTGTGTGAAACGAGGAGAGTCATCAACATTCTAATCCATTTCCCCATACAGGCGTTCTACGACCTCGCCGAGTACGGCAAGAACCAGTCTGTGATCGTGAGCGGCGAATCGGGAGCCGGAAAGACCGTATCCGCCAAATACGTCATGAGGTACGGTAGGGGGGTTAGCATGTATTGCAGTGTCTGTGGTATTCTGATGTGATTTGATATTGATTGGAGTTGGAAGGTGTGCAGGATTGCACGATGACCGATGCTTGATCGCTTGTGGTTGAGGTGAAACGACGTTCATCCAGGCCCGAAAATCTACATTCACGTGAAATTTTCGTTGAAAAATATACTGTGTTATGTGTGGATCTCATGCATCTTGGTTTCAATGCTGAAAAGTAAAATGCCGGACTCTTACGAATGTGGCGAAACGGTGTTGAACCAATCCAGAACACCGAATTCACATTTCATTTGCGTAGAAATAAAAGTACTATGTATTATGTTAGCTCAACGGCAAAGTAAGTGCTATTGGTGACAGGAAAACGTGCGGTTCTTATGGATAGGGTGAAACTGCTTTCCGCCGACTACTTGCCGAACAAATTATTATCAATAATAATAACATAAATTACCAGATACTTCGCGTCGGTGGCGGGCTCGCGCAAGGGCGGACCGGGCATCGAACAGCGTGTTCTCGCTTCGAACCCCATAATGGAAGCGATCGGAAACGCAAAGGTACCTGGTGATTTTGATGTTTGATCTATGATCTTTGATTTTTGATCGTTGATGGTTGTTTGCCTGGACTAGGTGGGCTGCAGTCGCGTGCATTCTATGTGTATCGGTTAATTGACTTGGTTTTGATGTTTTGATGACGTGTGGGATACAAAAAAAAGTTAACACGTAACGTTGAAGAGGCCTATTTGATTATTCGCTGTACTGGTTTGATATGAGCCCAATGTTTGACAAACAATTGATGTCATAAACAATTGACAATTGATGTCATATACAATTGATGTCATAAACAACCACTCTTTCGCTAAAATGGTCTTGTTAGATTTGAAATGGTTGGCTTGATGGTGATTCGCGGCTTCATGTTATCTACTTGAGGGGAAAATGTTGCGTCAATTGTTACTTCGGAAATTCTTTCTTTAAGAGACTGTCTCCATAAAAATTGACCACTACCCGGACATTTCCGCCAGGACTTTCGATTCAGCCCTCCATATTGTTATCATGGATGAGTGTCAGGACCCTGTTTACAATGGGCACTATATAGCCGCAACGCGTCGCCAACGCGGCGCGTCAGCTGCGCGCGAAGTTCAAAAAATCGATTTTCATAACTTTGCAACGAAGCAAGTTAGACTTGAAATTATTTTTGCGTTGTGTTAGAGTGCTCATATCTGCAAACTTTCAACAGAAAAGTTCGGCCTGGGTCAACTGGAAAGTCGATTCTTCAAGTTCAAATTGTGGTTTTTGGCCACTCTCACCCCATTTTTGGAAGGGGGGCAAGGTCCCACATAGTACACATTGTAGCCCTCTGATGTGTAGAAAAGTTGTACTACAATTGAACGAAATCGATCATCTTCCTCGTAGGAAAAGCGAATGCCGAACCCTGAAAACACCCATTTCTCACAAATCGATTATTCCGCAGCCACAAAATTTATACATCAATCGGACGTGCTAGTACCCAAAGGTATTTATTTGAACATATCAGAGTGTTTGAAGCCATTTGAAATTTAGAAAATAATTAAATCCGATGCGAGGATCATGAGCCCGAGTGAAACCTAAACCAGCCGGGTTTGTTATTTCGCAATATTTTCGAACAAATTGAGGCTCAAAAAATTGGCAATAATCATGTGAACATACACACCAAGTTTCAACGATCAAAAGCTAACTACTACAATCGGTCAAGCTGTAATACAAAAACTGAAATATTTTTTTTTTAGAATTTCAATTTTTTGTCGATCTTGAAAGCGATTGCTATGAAACTTGGTGTGTATGTTCACATGATTATTGCCAATTTTTTGAGCATCATTTTGTTCGAAAATATTGCGAAATAGCAAACCCGGCTGGTTTAGGTTTCACTCGGGCTCATGATCCTCGCATCGGATTTAATTATTTTCTAAATTTCAAATGGCTTCAAACACTCTGATATGTTCAAATAAATACCTTTGGGTACTAGCACGTCCGATTGATGTATAAATTTTGTGGCTGCGGAATAATCGATTTGTGAGAAATGGGTGTTTTCAGGGTTCGGCATTCGCTTTTCCTACGAGGAAGATGATCGATTTCGTTCAATTGTAGTACAACTTTTCTACACATCAGAGGGCTACAATGTGTACTATGTGGGACCTTGCCCCCCTTCCAAAAATGGGGTGAGAGTGGCCAAAAACCACAATTTGAACTTGAAGAATCGACTTTCCAGTTGACCCAGGCCGAACTTTTCTGTTGAAAGTTTGCAGATATGAGCACTCTAACACAACGCAAAAATAATTTCAAGTCTAACTTGCTTCGTTGCAAAGTTATGAAAATCGATTTTTTGAACTTCGCGCGCAGCTGACGCGCCGCGTTGGCGACGCGTTGCGGCTATATAGTGCCCATTGTAAACAGGGTCCTGACACTCATCCATGATAACAATATGGAGGGCTGAATCGAAAGTCCTGGCGGAAATGTCCGGAAGTGGGCGAAAATGGTAAATTTTTATGGAGACAGTCTCTTAAAAAAATACTTTCATGGCGCTCAGTGTCAATTGTATGTGTCATTTATAGATAATCGCTTTTTAAATGATTCCGAATGAATAAAATCAATAATCTTGCAGACGATCCGGAACGACAACTCGTCTCGATTTGGCAAGTACATTCAGCTGAACTTCGGCGATCGATACGCCATCTCGGGAGCGGAAATGAGAACGTACCTCCTCGAGAAGTCCCGACTCGTATTCCAGGTACGGTAGGGGTTACGGTAGTCTTGAAATATTACTGTATCCAAGATGAGGATGGTAGGAACGGTAGCGGGATATGGTTGCGTAAACTATGGCTCCGAGAAAACTGTAGGCGACAAGTCATTGAAAATGGAGACGGATGGCAAGGCAAGTGGATTAAGGTAGACGATTAATCGATCAATCGTGAACTGACTTTCCTTTGCAGGCGTCGAACGAGCGCAACTACCACATATTCTACCAGATGTGCGCTGCGAGAGAGGACGCACTGCTGAAGGGCATGAAACTCGGTAAGTGACCTGTGAGGGGGTACGGTAGGAAAGGCGGTGGGATACGGTAGTAGACAGGTCATTGGTATTGGGAGGATGTAGTGAGTCACACTGTATTCAAGCTCAAATCGATGCACGGTTGATCCCCAGAAACTTTAGCTATGGCGAAAGCGCACTTTCACCGGGTGACGCATTGACTATATACTCGCAATAAATTGTGTTCCACTACACTGTAGCGTTGTTCTGTGTGTGTACAAGTGGAGCCGTAGGATCACGAGCAGATATGGCAATATGGTGGGGGGTACGGTATCGTGGTGTGCGGTTACGGTAGCCTAATGGTGCGTCGCGTGCTACAGGGTCGGCCGACACCTATCACTACACGGCGCAAGGCCGCGCCAGTCTGCTGGAGGGCGTCGATGACGGCGAGGAATTCAGAGCGACCGTGCAGGTGAGCGATTACGGTAGTTGTGGAGTACGGTAGCCGAGGATTACGGTATCTGGATTACGGTAGGCACAAAATATTGGTCACCGTCTCTGCATTTCGCGCACTCTCTAGCCAAAATCAGAGAAACCGCGACTGCGAAAGTGAGAGTGCACGACGAGTCTTGTCATGAAAGTTGAAAATTTGATATCATTTCGAGATAGAGGCCGATTTTGACTAGGTGATTCTCAGCTTTCCACTTCACTTATTGTTAGTACATGAGACCACGGGTGCTCATCAGTACATTCTGAGTTTCTGTGTGAACTAAATACAATTCAATGTCATGGGATCGTCACGCAAACCATCTTGCGCGTGAATGATGAGCGAGAGAGCACGGGTGTTGAAGAGAGGGTTACATTCTGATCTTTGAACTCTAATCCCCTCTTCAGGCTCTCACGGAGGTCGGCTTCTCGGCGGACGCGCAGCGAGATCTACTCAAGGTATGGTATACAACTGATAACTATTAATTTATTGTCTAATTACGAAATTATCTCCTTTTTTTGGTTTGAGTACACAAGTGCTATTGATTCTGAGTACTCCCTCCTCTTATGTAGAACTGGTGAAACGTCAGCTTTCCATGTTTGAGAAACTTTGTTTTCGAAATCGTTATCTCCTAGTAATTTTTGCTTACAAGTTAGTTGTTAGTTAAGCTGAAATTACTTTATCTAATTATACTATATTATTTTTAATAAATAAATTTTTCATTGATTAACCTCATTTCCAGGTTCTGGCGGGCGTGCTCACACTGGGCAACGTGCAGTTCTCGGTGGGCGGAGGCGACGATGCGACCGCTGTCCAGGTTTCTGATCTTTGATCTTTGGCTTGTCGGTTTTTATCTTTGATCTTCATTCGGGGAGTATAGATAGCGATTACGTGGCTATAGCGGTTGGTGCCGCAGCGATAGCTCGTATTACTATGAAATCTTGTAATCATGTCCTTTCGAGTTGGAAACAAAATTTGCGTACTTTTCGATTCCGATACGTGTTTTTCAACAATTTGTCAGCTTCATTTAATCTATTTTTGGTGATCAATAATCAATAACACTACCGTAATCTCAGCGCGATTCTTCCGGCGCGGTTCGTCAGTTGTGCGAGGAGCTGTACGGCATCGACGAGTCGGACCTTCGACTGTGGCTGACGAATCGGGAGATCCGTGCCGTCACGGAGGTCGTCCGGAAGCCCCTGAATAGGGACGAGGTACGGTAGAACAGAGCTGTTCAATACCAAACGGGAGCCAATAATGGAGTAAAACGTAAAATACCTAGTGGTCTGGTAATCATTTACCATGAAAATGTGCGAGGTAGGTTGAGAGATGCGGAAGCAGTGGTATTGCAAAAAATATAGTGAGAGTGAGATGAATTGTGAGCGATATCAGACATGGATCACTAGTTGAAGTCGCGGTTCACGAAAGCTTTATCAACGGGTCATTCGGATCATTGGTAGTACATATCCGTTTTCCAAGCCCAATAAAATTCGAAAACTGGTTAATTGAAAGTAATTGAAAGTCACGGTATCTCATTCCTGCACGTTCAGGCTTCCCGCAACCGCGACGCGCTCGCCAAGATGATCTACGCGCACACATTCAATTGGGTCGTCGAGAAGGTACGGTAGCTGATTTGCGATTCATTGATTAGTGATTTATTTCCTTTTCTTATTACGTATCCCATGACAATTGGAATAGAAGCTGAGATGCAAAGGGAGACTGAATTTGGTCAAGTAAGTAACCGCCAAATCTTTACTACGCTCCGTGGCACCTTCTATTATTCGTTACTCCGTACGTTTTCAATCAATTGTCAATTGCACTACAATATACAGTGCCCATCAAATATCGATTCTAGCTACCGTACCCATCAAGTATCGATTCTCTTAGGTGAATCTGGCCCTCCGTGGCACCTTCTCCTCGTCGTCGTCCCCTTCGAAGGGCGCGCCCAAGCCGCAGAGATTCATAGGCGTCCTCGATATCTACGGGTCAGTCGGGGGATCTCAGAAGGAAGAGGGTACGGTGTGATATCGATCAAGAGATAAGGTGAATCTACGGATGAGTGGAGGGTCTTGAGTGGTAAAAGGCAGAAGTGGTACGCAAGCGAGGCATAGGGCAATGCGATATCTAGAGTATCCCAGAAAAGGACATTGAATGGTTGTTGTTCCGTGGGAGCAGTTGAATGGGAGAGGCAGGACGGTGATTTTGATCCCATGGTGATATGGCGCTTCACAAACAGGATATGTGCGGGAGCGGTCGGTCCTCGACGATCCGGTCGCAGTTGAAGGGTTGAAAAATGTTTATGAGTGACTATCTGAGTCGAGCAAAATAACGTTGGCACTAGCCAAAAATCGAAATCCTCCAAATTTTTTTTGGTGAGTAGTACTCATGGAGTGTACCTCGATGCTACCTTATTTAGTGTTCCGGTTGACCCTCCGCCGAATGGCAACGAATTTTTAAGTGAAACATAACCCAACCGACTTTGCCATTTCGTAATCGTTTGAAACGATTGATATCACACATAATGTGTATCCCCTCCGTGAATATTCACCCAAAGTTTCAACTCGATCGGATTCAAACTGATTGAGAAAACACGAAAAATCTATTTTTTTCCACAAAAGTTAGTGAAGAATCTGGTTCAGCTTTAATGAAAAACCTTTTTTATTTTTCTATATTATAGAGCATCCATTTACCTAACTATGATCCCAGTATGAGTGAAAAAACTTCCGCATTCCTGAACTTCTTAAATAAAGAGTGTCAAAGATACTGAAAAAAGTCAGTTCACGATATGCTCTGACTACCGTATCACCTCGGTGGCCGGAAGAGAAAACCGATCCTTATCAGGAATATTTCTCCCCCTGACCCGGAGTTCATGATTACTCCAAAACTCGGAATGTTACAGTACCCAAATATACCGTAACCCGAGTTACCGTAATCATAATATCGCGAACTGACTTTATTATTAAAAATGTGCTTTAAAAATCCGTTCTTTGGTGATTCATGGACAACTTGACTTGGAAAAATTTATTTATATTTTTTCAACTAAAAATTATAGTCGAGTGGCTAACGTGTTTGCCTTGGAATCCGAAGTTTGGTGGTTCGAGTCCTGTCGATGCCAAATGTTTTTGCCAAGATTCTGGGAGTTCGAAAAAATCATTCGAAGTTACCGTATTCTTCTACCGCACTCTGGGTGCGATGTGTCAACGTTGGTTCGGTATGAAGTTATGTGCCACAGGAATTTAATACTTCGATGGGAGGTTGTTTACTAGTAAAGAGCGCATCCTAGAATAACCGGGTTGGATAAAACTTCGATTACCGAGGTTGTTTACTAGTAAAGAGCGCGTCCTAGAATCACCGGGTTAGACAAATCTTCGATTACCGAGGTTGTTTACTAGTAAAGAGCGCGTCCTAGAATAACCGGGTTGGATAAAACTTCGATTACGTAGGTTGTTTACTAGTAAAGAGCGCGTCCTAGAATCGCCGGGTTAGACAAAATTAAAAAAAAATTACCTCGGTGATTCTAGGACGCATTCTTTACTAGTAAACAACCTACGTAATCGAAGTTTTATCCAACCCGGTTATTCTAGGACGCGCTCTTTACTAGTAAACAACCTCGGTAATCGAAGATTTGTCTAACCCGGTGATTCTAGGACGCGCTCTTTACTAGTAAACAACCTCGGTAATCGAAGATTTGTCTAACCCGGCGATTCTAGGACGCGCTCTTTACTAGTAAACAACCTCGGTAATCGAAGATTTGTCTAACCCGGTGATTCTAGGACGCGCTCTTTACTAGTAAACAACCTCCCATCGAAGTATTAAATTCCTGTGGCACATAACTTCATACCGAACCAACGTTGACACATCGCACCCAGAGTGCGGTAGAAGAATACGGTAACTTCGAATGATTTTTTCGAACTCCCAGAATCTTGGCAAAAACATTTGGCATCGACAGGACTCGAACCACCAAACTTCGGATTCCAAGGCAAACACGTTAGCCACTCGACTATAATTTTTAGTTGAAAAAATATAAATAAATTTTTCCAAGTCAAGTTGTCCATGAATCACCAAAGAACGGATTTTTAAAGCACATTTTTAATAATAAAGTCAGTTCGCGATATTATGATTACGGTAACTCGGGTTACGGTATATTTGGGTACTGTAACATTCCGAGTTTTGGAGTAATCATGAACTCCGGGTCAGGGGGAGAAGTATTCCTGATAAGGATCGGTTTTCTCTTCCGGCCACCGAGGTGATACGGTAGTCAGAGCATATCGTGAACTGACTTTTTTCAGTATCTTTGACACTCTTTATTTAAGAAGTTCAGGAATGCGGAAGTTTTTTCACTCATACTGGGATCATAGTTAGGTAAATGGATGCTCTATAATATAGAAAAATAAAAAAGGTTTTTCATTAAAGCTGAACCAGATTCTTCACTAACTTTTGTGGAAAAAAATAGATTTTTCGTGTTTTCTCAATCAGTTTGAATCCGATCGAGTTGAAACTTTGGGTGAATATTCACGGAGGGGATACACATTATGTGTGATATCAATCGTTTCAAACGATTACGAAATGACAATGTCGGTTGGGTTATGTTTCACTTAAAAATTCGTTGCCATTCGGCGGAGGGTCAACCGGAACACTAAATAAGGTAGCATCGAGGTACACTCCATGAGTACTACTCACCAAAAAAAATTTGGAGGATTTCGATTTTTGGCTAGTGCCAAGGGTCAGTGCAAAGTTTTTCACTGACTCAGATAGTCACTCTTATCGATCCAAGGATATATGAGAGTGGCCTAAGCAATCAATAAACGTGGGCGTGGCCTAATCGATCGACTCGAAAGTGGGCGCCGCCTACTCCTCCTCCTCATTCCAGATTCGAGACGTTCGAGGTCAATTCGTTCGAGCAATTCTGCATCAATTACGCGAACGAGAAGCTGCAGCAACAGTTCAATCAGCACGTATTCAAGCTGGAACAGGCCGAGTATGAGAGGTCAGCAGGGGGCGGACAGTCACGTCAATATTTTGATTTTTGTCGATGAGGGCGTAATAACATTGAGAAACAGAAGATAGGCCAAGTAATAGGATATCGTAGGATCGTGAAATCAGCGGGTTCGCTCTTTGTCTTTTTTCATAGAATATTTTTTCCCAAGGCTATCATACAGCAATCAAAGCGACACAGAACTGTGCGGTATTAAAACTTCTTTGAATCGTGAAATCACGTGGAGTAGTGGATATTTAGCTGCTCAAATTGGCAAGACAGATTTTCCACTCACTAGGTCATTCAATGTCGTTTCGTAGTCTATGTATGTGTACAGCTAAATGTGTTGCCAGTAATACTGTTGTTGCTGATTAGTACTGACATTGAGACGAGTATCTACTTCTTAACCGGATTCAGTAGTACATAGGTGGGCGCTTGGAAGGGTTTACGAATAAATTGTCAATTTTTCGTGACATTCAACCGGAATTTTAACCGAACCCCCCACTTACTATATATTAATATGATATAACAGTACTTTTGCAGGGAGGAGATCGCGTGGGTGCGCATCGACTTCTACGACAATCAGCCGTGCATCGACCTGATCGAGGCACGGCCGGGACTGATCAACTATCTCGATGAGCAGTGCAAGGTTAGAGAGGAGCTTGAGGGAGGAAAGGGGCTGAGCTTAGGTGGTAATCAGATGATGTGATTTGGGCCAAAGAACTACGAGCAGATCATTGTATTATTTCTCGATCGGACCATATGAAAGTGGGGGTGAAACGAAGAGATTGCTGGTGTTGGTTACTTTCTGAATTTTGCTGTTTTTGCATGTTTTTCGGTGTTTGTTCTCGTAGCCTAGCTAAAAGTAATGCGGCCTGGTTCACAGGCCTCAGGCGAGTGATATTAAAAGTTAGACGGCTAATTATACGGCAACCGAGAATAATTTTCGAACTTTCCCTCTCTGCAGGTCGTCAAAGGTTCGGATCCGGGCTGGCTCGACCAGATCACAAACTGCCCGACGCTCAAGAAGTCGGCCCAGCTGCAGCTACCCAAGATCCGCAGCGCGTCCTTCATGGTGAGTAGAGTTCGAATTACGGGTAATCGTCTCTTCACTTTACACACTCTCACGTCTCTCTGACCGCTGAGAGACTACGTGAAATGAAGAGACGATTACCCGTATTTCGAACTGTAATGGTGAGTGGGCATTTCCAATCATCAAACAGGAAGACATTGGTAGATTGAGAGGTCCGAATGTGAAAAATAATGTGTAAAGAAAATATGCAAGATGAAGAGAATGGGTGCAGCTTAAAATATTGCCTCCATTCCCCGTGCTTCAGATCAAACACTTCGCTGCGGACGTCTCGTACACGGTAGACGGATTCCTCGAGAAGAACAAGGACACCGTCAACGAGCAGTTGATGGCGGTAGTGGCGGCGACCAAGGTGAGTGGAGTTTGATCTTTGATCTTTAGAGTTTGTAGTTTGATTATTGGCGGATATGTCCAACAAACTTGTGGTTTAAACTCTTTAGGGCGTCGAAGTTTAATGAAATTTTTTAAAAAAAATATGAAAATTTTGAGAGATTGAGGTTTCATAGTTGCTATGTATGCGTGTTTTAATCTTGGAGAACAATTGTTTGTCCCTACACTTTTATAAATAATAATAATGATTACTCTGACATTAGAAGCAAATGTTTGTCTGAAGGTCTGACCTTCTATCGTCTAGTTTGCATCAATGAATGACCAATTTGTGGGCGTCTTCTAAAAGTGATCATTTTCCCATTCCCAGGGACAAGATTAGGGCTGTCAGGGTGAAGAATCCGTCTCTTCATTTCGCGCGCTCTCTCGTCACTCTGACCGGTGAGAGAGTATGATGAATGAAGAGACGGATTCTTCATCCTGACCGCCCTAGATAAGATGTGCAGTGATCTTTGATGATTGTGTTTCTGTAGTTTTACCATCTCTCTTTTCCAGTTCCCGCTCCTTCGCGAGATTCTCGAGCCGTCAGTTGGCGATCTGGCACAGGCTGCGGCCGCGGGAGGAAAGAAAATGAAGAAGACGGTGGCCAGTCAGGTACGGTAGAAGATGGTAGGAGGAAGGGATTACGGTAGATACGGTAGGCGGAAGATGGGATGTGACGGTTGAATGAGATGGAGAGGAGAGGAGTTTTAGTGACTGGTGTGTATCAAGCAGATCGCATCGAAAGGCTGTTGATCATGGTACTTTGATGCACACGTGGTCAATCCACTTTGCAGATTGTTGAGACCGAAATACGAAACGCTAGCTTTAGTGTTAGGAATATATTTGTTAGATTGTTTGTACAGTATGTGTGAAATCTACCTACTAGGACTATTGGGAGATACGGTAGCTGATAGGATTACGGTAGTCTCCTTGGATTATCGATCGATCGATTCCAGTTCCGCGATTCGCTGAAGGACCTGATGACGGTGCTGGAGAGCACGCGACCGCACTACGTGCGATGCATCAAACCGAATGATGAGAAGATGAGGTACGGTAGGATACGGTAGTGAGAAGAGTACGGTAACATGAGAACGGAAGCTAGGGTACAGTAGGTAGAGATAGGAGTACAGTAGGCTGAGAACAATGATTGTCCATGTCCGACAATGCAGGTACAATTCAAGGAAAGTTGCTCTACTCGAGGTAGTGAGAGATAGTGTATGGTAGAAAGTTCGGCACGACAGTGGTCGTACTCGGAAACTTGCTCAGTACGATGTAGCTATTTTTTTGTTGTTGTGTTGTTTAGATGTGGAGATGTGGAGGGCGCTGTCGTATTGCTACTGCATTCTTCGCTTGTGATATTATCACATCATGAAACCCCGCCTCACCAAGATTTTCGAATGGAATTGGAACGCTCGAAATGAAATATTTATTTGCAGGTTCACGTTCGATCCGAAGCGCGCGATACAGCAGCTGAGGGCGTGCGGAGTACTGGAGACGGTTAGTGATGTTTATTATTATTATTATTATTATTAAAAATGGATAGAAGTGTAAAAAAATAGCAACAGTTCTTGAGAGGTGGGCTTTTAAATATAATTTAACTGGTTTGGTTGTGGAGATATTGTATCTGAACCAGGGACTAGGGTGCTACAAGTTGTTCTGATATCGCCTATCATATTTTTACTCTGACTTGTTTCTCGTTCCGGGAATAACGAGTACAATTTAAACAATCGCGCGTCTTTGCATGAAGTGCGCGCTTTCTGCGCTCGCCCCGCCCGCTTCCACTTTCTCGTGCTTTTTTCGATTTTCATCCTTTTCTTTCACGTTTTACTGCTTATTTATTGTTCCTTTGTTCATAAATTTGTAGGAAGGACCACTCTGAAGCGGAAACGACGAGGCTCGATGGCCGGATTGCTGTTAATTGATTAGGTTTGACATTTGTTCAACTTATTTAAATTTTGAGTTGATGCTGGTTGCTTGTGAAACCCTTTGAGGTTCCCGAAAGTGCCTGGTAGCCTTCTCCACCCGCGAAGCGGACGGGACACGCCGATTTGAAAAGGTTTGCCTACGATTTTTCGGGGTTTTTGTGGGTTGAAGCTATGCTTATTCGTGACTTCAGTTTCAAAAGAACTCGAATATTTCTCATTTTTGCACTAGTGGATCCGTAGGGGCAGGAATATCATCCATTTCAAATGAGTTGTCATGTTCCTTATCTAATAATTCAAGTCGTCCAGGTGGCTGACAAGTTCAACGGGTGTCCGCGATTGATTCGATGAATCCGTTCTTCGCCGCTGATTCGCCCATCCAATCAACATCTTCCGATCAGAAAGCCACCCTTTACGGCAGGAAGTACCTAGTCTAAGACCTTTTCTCATATAATAGGCACCTTTCGTATGTTAATAGTTTTTCATGTTTCGTAGTGTACATAATTTATTATGTCGGAATTGTGATAAAGTATTTACTTTGAAAGAAGTTTGTAATTTTAAATTTATCGACATATAAATCCGTCACAATTGAATTTCTAGTGATACATTTTATAAAAACACTAATCAAGGGAAAGAGAGGGAAGGGAGAATGAGGGTGGGGAGGGAGTAGCTGTGTGCAGCATGACGAAACGAATCCGCGATGCAGCAACGAACGCGGACACGGACCACTCGTTGAACTTGTCAGCCACCTGGACGACTTGAATTATTAAGGAACATGACAACTCATTTGAAATCGATGATATTCCTGCCCCTACGGGTCCACTAGTGCAAAAATGAGAAATATTCGAGTTCTTTTGAAACTGAAGTCACGAATAAGCATAGCTTCAACCCACAAAAACCCGAAAAATCGTAGGCAAACCTTTTCAAATCGGCGTGTCCCGTCCGCTTCGCGGGTGGAGAAGGCTACCAGGCACTTTCGGGAACCTCAAAGGGTTTCACAAGCAACCAGCATCAACTCAAAATTTAAATAAGTTGAACAAATGTCAAACCTAATCTTTATACACATGATTTGTGTATGGGAACTGTTGTGTGTTAGCGATAGGAGACTAGGGGAGAAGCGTCTTTATCTCATGGTGGTAGGAGCGAGACTGGCCTAGAGAATACCCGACAGCCGCTTGGAAGGCGGGTGAGGCAATGGAACAGATGGTGTGCAATCTCTAGGCTCTCGAGTAGTATGAATGAACAATGAGTCATGGGACTCCCCCTAATACACGGGCCAATCGATACTAACCCATAACGTCCCCCCTTTTCGACAAGCAAGCGCCCTCGCTTGCAAGTCTATAGACAAGAAACGTACTAGATGGGAGCTACGATTCTAGTCTTGTCACAATAAAAACTATGTCAAGATCTTAAAACAATAGAAAATAAGTGACGGCTCAGTCTCGCAACCCTAGTCAAATAATCGCTAACAACAGAACAGTGATGATTACAAACTCAATAACCCACAGTACGCCAAATTGATCAGCAGAATATTCCTTGTAGATCTTCGCATCATGATTTCAAGTGATATCCGTTATAGACGACTGGCAGTAGTCGTAGAAAGGGGAATAAGGGACGCTCTATGGGCGTGGGAACTTCGGCGTTTCTTCTGACGCTATTAGCCTCTCTGGCTCGTTCCATTTTTGTCGCTTCCTTGGCTGACAAGTAGATTAATAATGAGTACCGGTAGAGGGGAGCGGATAGTTGATGGAATACAGGAGTTGACGATTTGCAATTGTAGACTGTAGAGCGAATTGGGCGACTGGGGTGACGGGGTTCGGGTCATCCTGGTGTCCCGGACCAGGGAAATGGGTGGGTCGGTAGGTCACCCGTGAGAAGTAGGTCGTGGTATTGCGGTGGTAGAAACCTACTTCTCTCCCCCGCAGGACCTCCACTTTATACACATGATTTGTGTATGGGAACTGTTGTGTGTTAGCGATAGGAGACTAGGGGAGAAGCGTCTTTATCTCATGGTGGTAGGAGCGAGACTGGCCTAGAGAATACCCGACAGCCGCTTGGAAGGCGGGTGAGGCAATGGAACAGATGGTGTGCAATCTCTAGGCTCTCGAGTAGTATGAATGAACAATGAGTCATGGGACTCCCCCTAATACACGGGCCAATCGATACTAACCCATAACGTAATCAATTAACAGCAATCCGGCCATCGAGCCTCGTCGTTTCCGCTTCAGAGTGGTCCTTCCTACAAATTTATGAACAAAGGAACAATAAATAAGCAGTAAAACGTGAAAGAAAAGGATGAAAATCGAAAAAAGCACGAGAAAGTGGAAGCGGGCGGGGCGAGCGCAGAAAGCGCGCACTTCATGCAAAGACGCGCGATTGTTTAAATTGTCGCCGAATTACAATCGTATCATTTTAAAAATGTGATATGAATCTTTTGCATCGGCATAGAATAACAATTCAGTTCTTGTGTCTTCCGATGATCGTTGATTTTCCACGGTGGGTAGGTGAATGGGTGATTCGCGAGCGGGATGAAGTCCATCCGGAGTATCCGGTTGCAATATTTGGAAAGATACATAGCCACTAGAAGAATTAATTTATTTGTAACTGGAGAAGTGGGTATTCAAGTAGTATTGATCCCACAGTCTACATGCGCACGAGTGATTAACAATGATTAATTGTAACGTCTAGCCCATGATCGAATATTAGAATAACAAATCAATTACACACTAAACCTACAGTACCTTGACAGTACCGTATAATTCCCATTCTACAGGTGCGAATCTCCGCAGCCGGCTACCCCTCGCGCTGGAACTACGACGACTTCGGCAAGCGCTACCGCGTACTGTACCCGGAAGGTGAGCTATTATGGTGTCCTGTCTGCGGTTTGTGATGAGTGTCAAAGTTGTATTGAAACCCCAGCATCCTCAAAACGCTTGAAGCACAGCTGTGGCAGAAATGAACCGGGTGCTTCTTCAGCGAGAGTGAACAGCGAAGCAAGGATGTCACAGTAGTTGTAGGAATGAAAATTGATCAGCAATGTTGTCTTCGTAGTACGATACAGTACCATCCCATGCGCTACCGTAATCGTACCGACTACCGTAACCTTTCCGTAATCCATTTGCAGGCCGGGCGATGTGGCGTGACGCGCCGCGCAAGTTCGCCTCTGCCGCCTGCGCCAAGCACCTGGAAGAAGGCAAGTTCGCCCTCGGAAAGACCAAGATGTTCTTCCGCACGGGACAGGTGAGGAGATTATTGTACTACTGTAGAGTGGTGAATGAGCGATTGGGGGGGGGAGCGAGTGATGTGTTTGGCCTTACCACTTAGAAAATCAATTTAACGATACCTGTCGTTCTCACAATCGTTGCCGAGTTATCGAGTTAAAAAGTATGAGGGCAGGCGAAGGGGGGCTACAGGAGGAATACTATTGGGATTGGAAATGCGCAACTTCAATAGCATCATGACTCTTTTGTGCAATTAGTTACTCGTTAACCGGGGACGCAGATTGAGAGAAGCGAACGCCAAATATGGCACTATGGAAGCAACATTTGACCGTTGGTGATCTGGTGCTGCAACGATTGTAGATATAATGGTGGAGATCCTCTCAATGATTGTGTTGACGTAAATGTTGAGAAAAGTATTTTTAAGTCGTAATCTTCTCATAATCTAACTTAATTAAACTAATTAATTAATCATAATGTAATTCCCAGGTGGCGCTGCTTGAGCGGAAGCGGACGGAGACACTGAAGGCGTCCGCGTTGAAGATCCAGACGATTTGGAGGTTAGTGAGAGCCAGTGGTCAAATACTCATGTCATGAAACTTAAATTGTGGCGTGTTTTACACATTTTGAAGGTTAATGGACAAGTGGTGGTTAGGTTTCGTATTATTTTCTCTGTTTTGTGTAATTTTGGTATGTTTTTCTCTAATTTTTGTTCAAATTATGCTCAAAGCGTGGCATGCAAAGGTCCTTTTGAGGGTAGTATTTGATCTCTGGTTAGAGCTGTCTCTCTGATTCCCATGCCCTCTCGTTGGTTAGAGTAACGAGATGAGGTTTAACAAGGGGAGAAAGGGGAGAACGGATGAATGAGGTTGAGGGAAGAAGGATGAGTGAAGTTAGTGAGAGCTGTCTCTCTCTCTCTATTGTGTCCAGATGGTCATAGATCAATTGCGGTAGGGCAGAAAATAGTTCCCTATTACTGAAGAATGTCGGTCTTCCTGGGGTCGTTTTGTCTCTCTGACTCCCCTACTCTCTCGTCGGTTAAAAAATTTGTACTGACTGACTATCTCAAACTGCTATGTTTTCATCAGTGGGAATTTCGTTCATGAAGCGAGTATCATTAATTTTATGATTTACCGATGATAATTTTGAATATGGCTTAATGGTAGTGCGAAGAAAAAAACATATTGGTATCGGTGCGTTGAAGGGCATTATGCAAACCCCATGAAACACGCGATCACCAGGTACATTTCACTACACCAAAAGTGGGAAAGTGGCTTTTTTTAAATACGAGGTAAATCACCATTGATGTTCATGCTATAAAAGCCGTTAGGTATTCACCGTGAAGCGCAAGAAAACTAGGAATCAAATCTAAATTGAATTGTTTTTCTTTCCAGAGGCTACGTGGCGCGCAAGCGCTACCAGACGATCCGGAACAGCGTCAAACTCATACAGGTTTGCTGATTATCGATTGATTTTTCGTTCGAACTATCGTACCCCTGATAAAGTACAGTAACCCGACGAGTTAAAGTACTCGCCAAATGAATCAAAACGTGTCAATTTTAAGCATCGTCCATTGTAATTTTGTACTCGAATGCGGCTAATATTTAGCCACAGTAACTTACCGTAATCCTCTCGTTGCAGGCGGCCGGTCGCGCCTTCATGGTCTACCGCGCGGCGAAGTACCTGCAGATGCACCGCGCGTCGATCGCCATCCAGACCGCATGGAGGTATACGGTAGCATCATACCACACCACACTCGTGCCCGACGTTTACTAAACGTCGCCTTGCAGACGGCACGCGGCCGAGAAGCGCTACACGCAGATGCGCAAGGCGGCGCTCGCCATTCAGGCCGCGTTCAGGGCCGCCCGCGTGCGCAAAGTGGTGCTCAAGGTGGGCGACGATTACCAATTTATGCGAGACTGTCGAAAAATCGACAGGCCGACGTTTACTAGGTGACACACCACATCATTTCAGTTGCGCTACGAGAAGAGCGCGCTCACGATCCAGCGGTACTGGCGCGGCTACATGGTGCGAAGGGAGGAGATACGGTAGGTCGACGGGAGTACGATATCAGATTATGATTATCGATTTTCCAGTCGTCTCCGCAAGATCATCAAGGTGCAATCGTGCGTGCGCCGCTTCATCGCCAAGAGGCGGCTCAGGAAGCTCAAGGTACGGTAGCTTTTGAGGGGTTACAGTAGCTAGGTGTGATCACAGACTGCGTTTCTTGTTCGCAGCGCGTTTTGCTAGACAGCTGCAGTAGTTTTCAACGATGACGCTTTGAATTTCGTATATGGCTCATTTTACAGTATCTAGAGAGCTACTGTAGTCCATGGGGCAATCGCAGACTGCGTTTATTGTTTGCCCTTTTTTCTTCCGCCGTTCAATCTCTGTGGATAAGCCGATTAGGCCGCTCCCCTCTCGCCCTCGTTTCACTCTCATCATCTGTGTTTCACCCGCTTTCGTTAACAAGCGTACTGGCTTTTCGTTGATTCCCGCCCGCGCGAGAGCCGCTTTAGCCAGGAGACGTGCGTTCTGGCACGTAGATCGTCATTGTACTTTTGGGAAGCGCCATTCATCCGTATTCTCACGTGTTCTCTTCTTGCTTGCTATAACGGCGAACTTGACTTGTAAGGAAGGAAAGGATCCATTGGGAAACAGGACCCCTGATCAGATTAGTGGTCAATCGTTAAGCGCATGGCCTAGCCTACTTTGACAATGTTATCGCGTTGTGGTGTGTTGTCTAAAGGAGTGTGCATGTTATCTCGTTTGTCTTAGCTTATATAGGGGGTGCGGGCGATCCTTAGGCTACCAACCAGAGTGATAAAGTTATCTCTGAGCCGCGTGGTGATTAGTGTTGTGATTGTGGGACAGGGCAACTGGTTTTAGATGAGTCAGGAAGCTCAGCTTGATCGTCGTATTGAGGAGCGCGAGTAAATATCAGTTCAGTGAAACTCAAAGTTGCGTTTTTCAAATTGTCATTTTTTATGACCTTTTCGTTGCGTATCGTTCAATAATCGACGTTATGTGTTGCGCATACCTTTATCGTCCTTCTGAAGCTCAGAATTTGCGTGTCTTACACAGATCATGATAATGCTGCTTATTCGATAGAAAATATTTGAAAAATCGTCGTTTTGAAAAGCGTTTCTCTCTGACATCTCTCTGAAACTTGAAGTTGCGTGTTCGAATCGATATGTGTACCTTCATGCGCCTAGGCAAACTCTTTTTTTTGTCGTCGAGATGAGTATGATTGCCAGCGTCAGCGAATGCCATTCTGACCCCTGACATCTCCCATCCTTCAAAGATGCGCAGAATATGCTCTCCTCTTTTGCTTCTAGTCAGAGAGAAGTGAGAGAGTGTTGCAAAATGAGAGGGACAGACGCTCCCTGTCGAAATACGTTCGTAGTTGTGACTGTCATCCGTCATCTTTCATGTCGAGCAGTGACATGACTCTCTCGTTTTGCCATGCTCTCTCGCTCGGGCAGAGTAACGAGAGAGTGTGCGAAACGAGGAGACAGTTGCCCCTTCACTTTGGCTGATAATCCCCCGAGACGGCGCGCGCGAAGGGGGTTCGGGACAGGGTCAGGGAGGGATGAGGGAAGTGCGCCAGATTTCCTCGTCCCCGCGCGCTTTCGTGTTTCGCTGATGTGCCATAGTGTGAAGGATTGAGGAAGAGCAATTCTGTGAAAGGTTCTAATAGCACAGCCCCCTAGGAGCCGACATAGGGGTGCAGAAAACGTCCGAAATCCGGTGAAAAAAACCGGCAATTAGCACATGAAGCTACAGTTAGCAAGTTGCCTGATTTTGCAATTAGTTCGAAATCTCTCGCAACGATCACCCTGATCCTGCATTTCCAGTTCTCGATAGGAGGCTACTTTCCGGAAAACGGCCGCAACTACTGTAGCTCTCCAACGCAATCCTCAGTTCACGATTCGCAGCTGTATCCGTCTTTAAATCCGTAGCCGGAAAAAAGTATAACATACTTTCGGTGTTTAGTGTCGAAAAATCACAGCCCAGATTTGGCAGCTCTGGACGTTTTTCTCAGCCCTATGTCGGCTTCCCGGGGGCTGTGTAATAGTAGAAAGATCTTGTTGTTAGCTGTGTGAGAGTGCGAGAGCTATTTATAAGGGAAGATTCATGATTCCGCGCGCGTTCGTGTTTCGCCGATGTGTATGGGGATGGAGGAAGAGCGATTTTTGGGAGGCATTTGCTGATAAAATATGACCGAGTGTAGAAAAGATAGGAAATATGCGATAAATCAAGATTCCCGCTCCCACGCGATTTCGTGTTTCGCTAATTAGTGATATCGCCTGGGATTGATAGGGAACGATGGTCCCATCATTGATATTGTCAGAATAAATTAATGAGTTTGTGAAATGGAGAGGGCATGCGATAGTAATAGAAGGATATCCGGAAGCAGGCTGCAGCATCCATTCCTCATCCGTGCTCATTGTCTGATCCTCTCGTTATGCCATGCTCTCTCGTCGGCCACAGATCTGACTCTCTCACTTCGCCACGCTCTCTCGTATCTCTGACGAGAGATAGAGCATGGAATAGAGGGCATTGCTAGTCCCTTCTCCCTATCGCATGCCTATCATCAATCATTCACTCATTGCTGCATGTCGTTCTATGTACAGTTTTCCGCTATTTTAATGCTATTTTCAAAATCCTGGCGTGTTGCGGTTTCGGGGAGGACAGATATAGGGCCATTGAGAGTGCAACGCGATTCGTCCAAGTTTGCCGCTTATATAGCAAAATTAGTACCACGTTATTCAAAAGTAAGATTTTGTTCGAATCAACCAGCTGTGCAGTTCGTGGTTTCGAGATTAGTACATTAGATACCTTATGGGTATCAAGGCGGTAATGAATTCGCCGCGTCTGCTGTTTAACATTTCTTGATCGCTCTGATGACTACTGTGATCAATTTATCTTGACAATAAGTGGTTTCTGATCTTTAATCTTTGATCTTTGATCTCTTGCAGATCGAGGCGAAGAGCGTGGGCCATCTGCAGAAGCTGAACTCCGGCCTGGAGAACAAGATCATCGAGCTGCAGCAGAAGCTGGACGTGTCGGTGAGTGGAATATTTAACTTTGTGATTTAATTAAAGGAAATTATATTATAAATTCTTGGAATATAGAGCGTCATGATCCTCGATGAACAATTGCGCTGTTATCGAGGGTTGCGTATATAGAGCGAATTTGAAACCTATGAAACGCGGGGATTGCTGAAATTCATGAATCCTCAAATTGCAGAACGCGGAAGTGTCTCGACTGCACGGGCAGGAGCGGGAGATGGACCAGCTGAAGATGCAGCTGATGGAGAGAGATATGGAGAGGTGAGAGGACCTATGCATGTCACAATTTTAGTCCAATTTGAACAAAAATTAGAGAAAAGTGTACCACCGATTGACGAAATCGGAGAATATCCAAGTTTGTAATAGCATATCACATCCTGGGTTTCATGACCTACGTACTTGACCTCTGATATTATGTATGGGGGGATCGTAGTACCAGGAGGGACATTGTGGAAGCAATTTGTGATGGGAGAATGCAAGCGGGATGTGAACCATTGCTTTACATATTGCCTAGAATTCGGTGATAAGCGAAATAGCTACCATCGAACCGTCACTCTGAGAATACCCACATGATGGAACACAAAATCACAACCGCTCAAAGGAACGTCAAGGAACAACGCAACTGTTCTCTCAATATCTCTCTCCTTCAGCTGCATTGTCTCTTCAGCTGCATTGTCTGCAGCTGAAGGAAAGAGATATGGAGAGGTGGTCAGGGTGATCATCCAGGAGGAGGGGGATATAGGGAGATGATGCCAAGTGTGAGAGTTGTGAATAGATTCAGAATCGCCTCATTCGTGTTTCAATCGTTGATCATAGTCAGATTATTTGCTTAGGTTTTGCTGGTCATCTGTTTCCGTATAGTTTATAAAGTAATATCTTGCAAAAAATAGTCATGTCAGGGCGCACGCGATCGCGCTACGCACGCGCCTGGAGGAGATGGAGGGCGAGGTGGAGCAATTGCAGGTGGGAGTTTTGTTTCGGTATTAATATCTACCTGACCGTTATCGATCAGAGCAGTGAAATTGATCCATGTCGTGTAAAGGTCGAGAAAGTGCAGGTGTGAGTAGTGTCTCACACTCACAATCAGCGTGCTCATGCACGGGCAGGTAACCCGGAAGGTTAATTGCAGTACCTGTAACTTTGAAATATTCGAATATTTCTTACGAAACAGTGAGAGGTGGAGCAACTGCAGGTGGCTCTTGTGTTTCATTTCGAACATATATTTCATGGCACTAGAGATGATTGATTGTACATGTGAAGGTGAAGCATTTGCAATACGTTTTTGGATAGAGGAGGTTTTTAGATAGAACAATAGCACATGCGATTGGTGTTTCGATAGGTTTATGCATATATCGATGCTTCATTGGAATTGATATGAATAGACGGCTGGCCTGTTAGGAAAGAATAATATTATGGATAGTGTGGTGATCACTTGGACGTGGTAGGTGGAGCAACTGTCGGTGAAAGTTGGGTTTCACTCCGGCTATGAGTTCGGGTTATGCAACCGGTG
The DNA here is from genome assembly GCA_911812115.1 of Pristionchus exspectatus. Taxonomy (NCBI): domain Eukaryota; kingdom Metazoa; phylum Nematoda; class Chromadorea; order Rhabditida; family Neodiplogasteridae; genus Pristionchus; species Pristionchus exspectatus. The sequence goes on along the minus strand of OU461587.1, from coordinate 5,954,755 downwards.
GTTGATTTGTTCACGATCTTCGCTATTAATGCCCAAAAAGGGAGGATTTTAATTGTGGATAGTGGAATGATCATCGTTGATCATCGTCATCAACTGCAGGCACAATTTGTGTTTCATGCTGTCTAAGTATTCCGATGCTCGCTCGTGTTCTGATTTTGATTTTGGCGACATTTAACGAAAAATAATGATTATTTATCATGCTACGCAGCTATTTCATAGGCCTTCGCCACGATTTGTTTGCCTCAAGATGAATCGACATTCGGATAATCGTGAGGCTGCTGTTTCATTGAATCTAATTAAGGGATTGATTATCATTCGTAGCCGATTTCTGAAATGATCAGATGCGCTGGAATGAGATCCCGCAAGAGGCATCACTAGATGCTCAGATATGCATAAATGGCGGAGGTCGCTGAGTGACAAGGCTGATTGGGGATTCATTGGTGGGATGAGAGGAGGGAGGGGTAGATCGAGTCGCTATTCTCACCAGGAACTCTTCTAAACTATTCCCTCATGTCATAACCAGCTCTGCATTGATTGCTGATGAAAAATGATAGTTGATCTTTAACCTTTGACCTTTGACCTTTGACCTTTGACCTTTGACCTTTGACCTTTGACCTTTGACCTTTGACCTTTGATCACCCTCCAGATGGATTGCATCATCAAGGACGAGGAGCGCGAGGCGGTCGTGAAGAAGATGGAGCTGCTCCAGCTCGATGCCGAGAAGGTATACTACGGTAGTATCGATTGATCGGGGACCCTGGGGGTACGGTAGTATCGATTGATCGGGGACCCTGGAGGTACGGTAACGGTGATTTATCGATTTTCTGACCTGGATTACGGTAGCGCTTAATGATTTTCCTGTCCTATTAGAGTACGGTAGGGCAAGCCGCTGTAAGTATTTAGTGCCTGCGTTTTTGTTCCGCGAATCGCGAGAAAACAAGCCGCAATAAAGCGAGAATAGTGCGGAGCCAATTTCGTATGCATTTTGAGAGAAGGGCCCCCGGAAATTTAGTGCCCTTTTTGAGAAGGAAAAGTTGGCGCTCATTTCCTCCTTTTCTCGTTCCCTGAGGCTCCCTTTCTTTCTCCGTCTTTCGTCTAATTAAAAAGTGAATTGCCAAGCAAGCAAGCGCATTCGAGGGCCTTTTCTTCCGTCTTCTTTTGCCTCTGAATCGATACAACGAACAACGAAGAATGGTAAGGAATTTGTGTACAAAATTTTCTAAAACACTCCTCGTTTCGCATGCTCTCTCGCCGGTTAGAGAGATCGGGATAGCATTGTTAGCACCTGGCATTTTGTAGTTCCATCACGCTTTGTAATATGTTGCACAATGAATAGAAGGCAATACGAGCTTCGCTCTAATTAAAAAGTAATAGTAAAAGTAGTCATATCTAAATAGAGGGGAAAATATCATGGTCATCTAACCCTACCGTAGCCCCCTGCTTACCGTACTCCCTCGACAGTATTCTCTTTTCAGCGCGCGGCAGACGCGGCGCGTGCTATCGTGGACGCGGAGGAGCGGGCGGCGGAGGCGGCCGCGGCACTCGCGGACGCGGAGAAGGACCGACGCGCCCTCGAGAAGGCGCTCAACTCGGGTAGGGGCATGAGCACGATCCGCCTCATTCTGTACGCGTACGAGCGGATCACGGCCGCATTCTGGTCCGCGCTCGACGTGAATACGGTAGCACTCCAGAACTGAAGCGACAACTGACTTTATTCCCCGATCCCCTTTTGGATACGGTAGAATTGATTGCAAACTGAATTTATTCCTCAACCAACTACATTGTTAATAGATAGAGCTAAGAAAGAGAGATTATAGAGAGCTTACTAGGTATCCAATTGACCATCTCTCCCCGAGAGCATTCCATAGACACACTTTGATTTTCCCCCCATGTTTCCACATTTCCACCTCCCTGTATAGTATTGATTTACTCAGTGATTTCTACTTGTCCCAGTATTCTCGTCTAATTGATTCGTGCAGTTTAGTTCTTTGTAGCCATGAAATGGTCTTATGTGTTTAGTTGCTTTGTCGTGTATCCAAATGTGAATTTATGTGTGTTTGAGTAGTGTAACTTTCGTTTCGTTCGTGACTGAAATACAGTACTGATGTCGTCCAGTGTGTTTGATCTTTGATCTTTGATCTGGTGAGTGGTTGTGAGACCGCACTGAGTGTATCTTGTGCATGCATTTATAACTATTTTAGCTGTTGATTTATTTATTTTTCTATTCGATGAGCCTCGAATCACTGTCAACCAGATTTGTTTGCGAAGTAATCTTGACGAAACATAGATTCTCCCGAAAATCATGAAACCCAGTTTGTATTGTATTGCATAGCATTGACCCCACTTGATACTCAGCCAGTGCCTTGATACCCATCACAATTTCAGAGCTTTATTCAAGTATTTTAATTACTTTAATTAACTTTCTTTAATCAATTTAACGGACCCCCTTTGCAGAATGTCTTGCTTTAATGACCACCTAGAGTTCAGAGCTCTATTCAATTATTCTTTTCAGAATGCTTTCGTTATAATGCCCACCTTATTTATTTCAGAGATATAAGCTATTTATTTTATGCTAATTAATTATATATTTATTAAATTCCCTTTCAGAATGCAATCATCGTGCCCTCGCGGAGGCGGAGATGGGAGCGATGCGGGAGCAGCTGCTGGCCAACGCCAATCTGCTCGCCAGTCCGGCATTCTCCCGAGCCGGAAGTGTGCGGGGAGAAGTCGCCCGAGGTACGGTAGTTGGTTTAGTTATTGATTTTCTACGCCCTAAAAGGCGTGACGAACTTATTCAAATTGATGAAAAATGGGTCGTTTTATAGCGTTAGTTACTGTGGGAGAGCCGGTGCCATTAGCTGGTGATGAGGCACGGTATGCTGACTGTAATTGAATGAAGGAGACTAGGGACTAGGTATCTAGAGTAAGAACGCTCATGCAATTCCTTATCAGTGCACAGTCTATTTGCCCGCCGCAAACCACTCAACGTTATCAAAGTGGTCTCAAGCATGCACTATATTTGCCTATTTATCACTTGATATTGGGGGGAGGGGGTAGTGACGAGTCGGCTGATTGTCAGGCTGGGCAAGATTTTTGTTACTTTTTTTTACATACGAGAACGCGCGAGGATCGAAGTTGCACTTTTGGTTAGACATAAGGGAAACCATTGCAACCACAATGTGGCGAGATGCCAAACTTATTTGTCCATTTTTTTCACTCTCGCACGTCCGGTCGATTAAAGCTAACAGCTGTAAGTGTTTGCATGCACTATTTGAAACCGTTGCAACCAGAATGTGGCGAGATAGTACGTTCCCGGCTAAAGTTTGGTAAAAGAAATGCTTTCAAATTAAAAATCTTCATCAATCGAAGTTGGACATTTGCATCTACTAAATAAAACCTTTGTAGCCACAAAGTTGCGTGATGTTTACGTTTTATTTATTTTTGAATTTGAGCTGGCGCACTATCAATCGCATTTGGCCATTCTTACTAACAGTATCCATTGCAGCCACAATGTCGCTGGGTGGCGCCGCCGGAGCGGCAGGCGGCTCGCCGCTGGCCGAGGCGTACGCTGCAGGGGGCGGAGCTGCTGCAGCTGCTGCAGACGGCAGCGGCAGCATCGATGAGATCACGCTCATCAGCCGACAGCAGCAAATCATCAATGAGCTGAGGATACGGTATGTTCGTTTTGTAGACAAAAAACAGAAGAAAAGTTGTAATTATTGGAGTAGCGCAAGATGCCGAGTTTATTGAGTAGGTGCAATATTCCGAGACATGAGGTGTAGCTGAAGCGTGAGTGTTGCATGAATCGCTGAATTCATTTCGAGCAGTTATATTTTTGAGCAGAGATCATTGGTAGTTATTACACGTAGAGCATTTTCCGGGGCATAGCATGTAGCTGAAGCGCTAAAGCAGATTCAAACGATCTCGATTTCCAATGTTGAAAGAGACGCAAGTTATGTGTAGTTTTTTTTAAAAACAACATTTGTCCGTAGAATCGTGTAGCGAGCTAAACTTGACATATGCCGAATCGCTGCAGCTCGAATCTCCCAAGAAACATTTTTTGTTATGTTTTTACTACAGCTAGTTACTCTTGGGGTTTATGTATTTTACATGAATTAATATACTTAATTAACCTAATTAATTAATCATAATTAAGTTCGGACCAGCACCAGCGGGAGAACGAGCGGCTCAAGGCGATTCTGGACGCGAATGCGCTCGTCGATTCGCTCGATAAGCGGACCTCGCTGAGGGCATTTGAGAACCAGCGAGTGCAGGTGAGGGAGGGACTGGAATCTAAGCTAAGCGGGACTAGAGTGTAGTCTGCAGTTTCGCTTGAGCCGCTCCATCATTTTCGAGCAATGCAGTATTTTTTTCAACATCAAGCGTGCTGGACATCGCCGGGGAGGTTCCAACTTTGATTTACGATTGTGCTGAAACAGCGATGTTTCTAGTATTTCGTTGTCCCGCCATTTTCCAAAGTATGCGAGAAAACGAAAATTTGAGCGAGTTCGACGAAAAACCCCTTATTTCTGGTCATTTCCTGCAGGAGTTGGAGTGCGCGTACGCGAAGCTGAAGGCGGAGCTCGATCGACTGGCGAGCGAGAGAGCGGAGAGAGGAGGAGTCGAGGGAATGGATCTCAAGTTACTCGTGGATAGAACGATGGAGGAGAATGAGAGGTGAGTTGTGAATCAAATTGAGAGTGTGATTGTGGGACGGTAGTCATCGGAAAGAAGATTCGGCGAAACACGAAAGCTACGGGAGGGAAAAAGAGGGAATGGATCTGAAATTGCTCATTGAAAGTTGGAATCAAAAGGGATTTAATTGCGACAGACTCTAAAAAAAGAGATATGATGAATGGCTGAAGCATACTAGCACCGTGATTGTACGAAGATGGAAGCATGTCCAGTGAAGTGCGTATTTTCATAAGAGAATGATCACCTTCAAGGCTTAAACCGAATTAAGAAATGCCTTGGGTGTGTGATATAGTGGGTAACTGAAACACAAGTGTTGCTTGATGTCAGCGATGTGAATCTGTCGTAGCAAAAAACGACTGGCTATATATACTACAGTAGTCTAGTGGAATTAATCTGACTATCAGTCATTAGATTACGGTAGTCGACCATGGGGACGTAATCCGATTCCCCACTGCAGACGTCGCGAGGAGTCGGTGGAGCTGCGCGCGCTACTGTCCAATCGATTCGAGCGCCAGTCGACCCATGGAGGACCATCGGCGTCGCCCCGACCGGATTCGGGTAAGGGATTACGGTAGTTCGCCCATATCAAGATCTTGTCTAAGGCCGAATTCGGGTAAGAGAGAGAGAGAGAATTCTGGTAAGACCGTATTATACGGTAGAGGGAGGGGTATACGGTAGTTTCCTTGCGTCATGAACCTGTTCGAGGTGAGCATTTCGGTGAGAGGGAAACGATGGGGGGAGTCAGCATTGAAAAGTATCCGAAACTTTTTTATTACCAAGTCAAAACGCCTCACATATTGCGTTTATCAAAAAGATTGGGTTACATCAAGATCGTAAAACGGTAAACTTGTGGGACAATGTTGCTGTGGAACATGTTGAGTGATGGATATTCGTTAGATCAATTTGGTGGATTCCGGTGCCCTTGGTGGTTCGGGGCTGTCACTGATCCATGATATCGCGCTTCTCTGACCGGCGAGGGACAAGGCGTAATCGATAGAGGGAGAACGGATTACGGTAGCTCTAGGTGGTTCGCCCGGTCACGTTCCTTACTAGCAGGCCACTGGTGAGCTAAGCATTACGGTAGCTCCATGGGTCACAGTAACTCCAGGGATTGCGGTAGCTCTCGATGGTTCGCCCGGTCATCCTCATTACTTGCAGGCCAATGGTGAGCTACTGATTACGGTAGCTCTAGGGATTACGGTAGCCCCCTGGTTCGCCCGGTCACGTTCCTTACTAGCAGGCCACTGGTCGGCGACGCACTCGGAGGACGGCAGCAGCATGAGCGGCGACCTGGACGAGGAGCTGTGTCTGGAGCGGCAGTGCCGACAACTGAAGGCGCTCATCGAGTGAGTTGGCGCGAGAGAGGTGTTCGTTAGAAATGACCGAGTTTCGTGAGATTTATGAGTATGGGCGCACTTGGAGTAAGTTGACGCGAGGGAGGTGTCCATTAGAAACGATCTGATTTTGTGAGGTTTATGAGTAAAGGCGCACATCGAATGAGTTGGCACGGAGAAACTGCTCATTAGAAATGATCGAATTTTGTGAGCAATGGCGCACATCGTGTGAGTGGGCGCGAGAGAGGTGTTCATTAGAAATGATCGAGTTTGGGAATAGTGGCGCACATCGAGTGAGTGAAGTATCTATTATAAATGATAGAAGAAGAAGCACGTTTGGCGTGTTTGAGAATGTGTAAGTACACCCGGCAGTGTGGTGCTGCAGCCGATAGTCATATACCTCGCCTGATGTTGTGGATAATGATACGAGAGCGTTTCGGCTGTTGTTGAAGATAATTTAGTACATCAGAGGTCTCTCAACGTTCCATGTCGAGGTTGATAGCCCGGTTGATTGGTGGTATGCACAATTGTCATAACCAAGGTGCTATGATACGAAGTTATTCGTATGAAGGTTGTCCTTGTATAAAAATAATTCAATTGTGTGTAGACATGATACAGATACAGATTTATCCTGATATCAAGGCACTGGGCCTGCAGGAAGAAACATCGTTAGGGAGGGGATAAGGGATCTTCGTACTCAGTATCAAAGGGTCAAGGGATGGTATCTTCTTAGCTTTTTGTTGTCGGTGGCCCGTCGCGCTTAGTCGATGGCTTGAGTCCAGAAGTAGGTCATCCAGCCGCCGAAGTCCTGACTTGCGTGGTCAAGAGTAAACTCACGAAGTAGTCTTCTTTAATGGGGCTTTTCTTGGCCGTAGATAACTTGAGACGATTAGAATCCGTCCTGGATCCTCCTCTTGATGATCCAAGTGGGCGATGCTCGTCGGGTTGCCCAAGCTGACGGACGAGGATTCTCCAAACTGGGGATGGAAGAGAGCGGGGGTGAGAGTCGACCGCCCGTCGTGAGCGCAAGAATGGAGAATGGAGAATGGAGAATCGTTCTCCATTGTGTGTAGACTATCCAATAATTCTCGTCACGAAAGCGCACGTCGAGTGCGCTGACCCCGAAGAAGCGTCCGTTGAAATTCATCGAAAAAAGTGAGCTTTGCAGATCGCTGACGCGCGACGTGACCGACCGCAACGCGGAGATCACGCGACTGGAGCGACGACTGCTCGATAGCGCGCCCGTGATTACGGTAAGTCCCTGGGATACGGTTGGACGGGTGCGGTACGGTATTGAGGAAAGGAAACGCTGTCGGTGGAGTGTAAAGTGGCTATGGTAATGGTAGTATCAGGCAAAGAGTACGGTAGCACGTCGGGATGGCGAGGTTGGGTTACGGTAGCAAAGGGAATCGTGCGAGGCAAGCTGGCAGGTGTGAAGGCGAGTAAACATGCAAACAAGAGGAATGGTGCATGGGTAGGGAATTGGTAATGTGGGAAGTTTGGGTGAATGGGAAAGTATGGAGCTGTAAGTACAAGTTGAATCAACCTGGTGAGATTGCGCTTCGGGAAATTGTATTATTGGTTGTGCTGCATAGTCGTCAATGCTCTGCGAGTGTCTAGGTGTAAATATTACCAATGATTGCCAGAGAGGGTTATTAGTAGCATTGAACGGTAAATTTGTCAGATTTGCAGTTGCCAAAAGCAGAAGTGGCCATGAGTCATTAGTTCCGCATGAAAGAGTGAGTTAGGGGTGTAGGGGGCCCTCCCTCCCTCCTCCTACCTTTATTACCTGCCCTCTTCATGCTTTCTACTCACCCCCACAGGCTGTCACCTCTATTGATCTACCTTTTCCCTCCCCGGGGCAGGGAAGGGGAGAGCGCAGAGAGAAAAGGGTGGAAGCCATAGAAAGGAGTGGAGTGGAGGAAAGAACGGTTTATATGGAAGAGAGCTATCACTTCCCCTCTCATTGCTATGCAGTTTGAGCCATGTTCTCGCGTCTCTTCATATTGCGTGCTCCATCAGTTGTTTTACCGCGGAAAAAGTGAAGGATTTGAGAGATTATACGATTTATATGGAGTTGGAGCCATGTTCATGTGTCTCTTCATATTGCGTAGTCTCTAGCTGCTGTCTAACCGACGAGAGAACGTGTGAAACGGAGAGACGATAGGCAGTTCGCACCTGTATCACGAGCGAGAGAAAGAAGTGTTGATGGTACGAATAGATGCCCCAGTTAGGGCGGCTGTTTGTTGTTGTCGGGAGATTCGCTGTTCGATTCGCGCTGAATATCTGTGTTTTTTTTTTAGAAGAACCTGCTTTAGGTTTGCCGTAGGAATGCCAGTTTTTGGTAAATTATGGCCCCATGTGAGTGAGATTGTTGTCAAAATTGTCGTTATTGCTCGAGTATTTGCGCATCTGATGATTACTTTGTTTTCAACTGAGGAGATGGTCATTATGCCGTAGGGACAGCGCCTTTTCCGAGTTATGACACCACATTGGAGAGATTGTTGTGTGTTTTCGGGTCGCGCTGTAGCCTTTTGAGGAGATTTTTCTCACTTATACTCCCCTTTGTTCCAGCCCATCTTGAAATGGTCGATTGCAAAGAGAGGTGTTAAAATCTCTCGCAATCAGATGGAGATAAGCCTTTTTCTCTCTGTTGTCTCGACCTCATGGGCAGAGAGATCGTCTCTCGTTCCGCAATGCTATCTTGTCCGCCATAGAAGCGAGAGAGCATGGATAAGTGAGAGAGTCAGGCCACTCGAGAGGGTTCTGCCCCCTCCGTCACCCCCTATCAGTGGGCTTCTGACTCATTGCCCGCGTCGCAGCTGATGGAGCCGTCACCGTGTCCGGCTATTGCCTTTTTCTCGTGCCGCGCTTCCAGTAGGGTTGACGTTTCGAGGAATGGTCTTGTCATTTGTCGGCTAGAGTTTTCTGATATCTTGAGTGTGTAGAGGTCAACGAACGTCATAACTTGCGTGTATCTGAGGAAATGCCACTCATGTAGGTTTCATCATGAATTGTTTCGAGGAATGGTCTACTTGTTTGGCGCGATCCAGTAGCCGATGGATGTCTTCCCCCGTTGGCTTTAAAAAAATTTCCCTCGATTTACACAGGTGCTACTTGTGGTCGTGAGTCATATTGCTTGCTTTTCCATCACAGCCTATCAGCCATTTTTGACCAGCAGATTTCGCGCTTCATGCACTGATCATGTCGTTGTGCGTGCTCTTATAGATTAGTGTTGCGCTCTTATAGTGTTGGAAAAAATTGATACTGTTGATACACCTATAAAAAAAACGTATGACTGGCAAAAAAAGCAGGAGAATGTGCGGAAGTTGAATGAAGCCCGGCACTTTGCAGTCAGTGCCAGGCGCAGATTGGAACCGGTCGATATCGCCGAGAAATATTCACCCAGAATGCAATGGATCAGACCAGGCAACCTATCTCGGCAAGGGAGGGAGGGGAGAGAGAGAGAACGGCTCGCCCCTCTCACCTCTCGCCTATATAGTGCAGGGAGAGAGCGCGCGCTAGCCGCGACGGGTTAGAGAGAGGCCGGAGAGCGCGCGCCTGTAGAGAGGACACCAGCAGCGTTGGCGCTTCGAGGAGTGATCAAGTCTTTCGGTGAACTTGTTTGAGCAATATTGCTATGTTGCGCTGTCGAAAAACTATTACTGATTGGGAATTGAGGAGCATCGCATTGCTTCGACAGCGTATAGAATTAGCCTACATGGTTCTGTCACTCCTCACATCCGTTAGTGATTAAATTTCATTGAAGACTTGCCTTGTACAGTAACTAATTATTGCGTTCTTAAATTAATTAGAGGCTTCGCTGTATTTCTGTTTGCCGATAATATTGATGAATCGTCTGGTGGACCAGTAGAGTTGGCGCTTCGAGGGATGGCCTAGTCTTTCTGCGCACTTCTTTAAGCAATGTTACGACCTAGTCTTGTGAATTACTATTACTCCTTATCTATTCAGGGTCTCAAAAAATGCTACGTGCGATCTTTCTTGGCCGTATCCCGGTCGCGTTTTGAGATAAAGCAGTAGCTAATGTAGCCAGACACTCCATTGCACAGCCAATCTCTCCTTCTAAAATGAGAGGCTTCTTTGTCTTCGTTTCTGCACATAATGATGTTGTTTGTCTGAAATGGTGGATTCCGAGCAATTTTATACGCATCTGCAGCGATGTCTTTATAGTGTTGTTGGGAATTCTTGCGTCTACTAATCATCGTTCCTTTGTAAGAGAGAATATCCAAGAGGTGGCGATGTTCACTAGCTAGTAGCTGCTGACTTGGCTGACGATAACGACCGCCGGTTTCATGCATAGACAAGCAGCGAAAGAATAGGGAATGAGACGAAGATGTGGGAGGGGAACTTTCTGTTGTCTTCCCACTCGAATTCGATCCTGCCCTTTTGACCTCTCCTTCTTTCAGCCAAGATTTATTGCGCGAATCTCAGTCTTGCTTTAGAAGGAAAATGGGAAGATGATGGATGCGTCTGAGATTGGAAGGAAAGAGAGAAGAAAAGCGCAGATTCTCCTTTTGGATCAGCTATTGTTTGGTGTCCTTCTCGTCGTAGCCCTGCATTTTGGCGGAAATGGTGTGAGAAGCGCGTAAGAGATGCGAGGGAAGAGCTGATGTGCAGCCTCGTTGCTGCTGTTGAATGGGGGTGTTGGAAGAGGAAGAAAAGGCGTAAATGGCACGCGATGCGCTTTTCTCGCGTCTTTTTGTCGTTATCGCTACCACGAGAGACGTTTATTAGATGCCGTAAGGGGACTTTGATTTTGGGTGAACCGTGAAACATAGGTGTTGCTGCTCACATAGATTTTTTACATTTTGATTAGCGCTCACCTATGGACACCTACGGAAAATCGTAAACATCGCTTCAGCTTGAATTTAGAGCACGAGTAGAAACACAAATTAGTCGGTTTCCTTTTTTTGCTGTTGAGAATTTGGATGTTTGGACAACAGAGAGCAAATCGAAATTGAAACACCCGCCAATGATCATTAGTTATCCTTTGTGTGAAGCACGGCTCACCCTAGTCGCGAGGCAGTGTGGTACAGGAGTTGTATCCCCACTCCACTTCATCCATTCCCTTTTCTTTTCCTTTCTCTCTCTCTCTTTTTGCCCTCATCTATTCTCATTCTTCTTCCTCTTCCTCCTCCCATCCTTAACGCTCTCCCTTTCACTACTACCGTCCCCTCACTCTATCCCCACTCCCCCCCCCTCTTTCTCCTCCGCTGACCAGTATTATGCCTATTATCCCTCACACTTCCCCTCACTAACCACCTTCCACCCGTGTGTCCACTATTGCGGCCACTTGCGAGCGGCGGGTTCGTAGGTCACAGATTTATCGATTTATTGATTGATTCCTGGAATAGGAATACGGTACCGTCATCTGTCGCGTGATCTATTCGCTTTTACGGTTCCGAAATTGAGTGTTGTTTCCCAAGCGCGTTCTGTGTTTCACCCAGTTCAGAAAAGCCTGGTATGCTCGGGGGATTCGATCATCATCCACAGTTGCTTCAAAAATATGATTAATGGCACATTGTGTGAAACATATATAATAGTTCAGTAGAAAGTTATTGGTCGTATAATAATATCGAACACTTCATCGATCATGGCAGAAGCTTGAACATGTATGCCTTGTACGCAGTGTGTTTGTGTGAGAAAGATAGTTGTGAAATACGCAGGATAAGTCGGGAGAGCAAGAGAGAGGAGACGAGAATATGAGTATTCTCACGTTGATTCAGCCTTCCATGAGTCACGCACGTCCGGTATTTGTGATTGTCTCACCATTTTAAAGGCTATCTGCCTGATCAGATAAGGCGAGAGAGCGTGGGAAATGAGGAGGGTGAGGTGATTGCTAACCATGACTAGAGTTTCGATCCAGACGGTTTTACTCGTCTCTTTTTTCTGCAAAGATTGATAGTGATATTTCAATCATTTATTTTTCAATAGTGTAGCGAAAGGAGATTGAAATCCCCAGAGCGCAAGTGCCTTTCGTGTACAGGGTGAAACACTGGTGTCGCTTGCGAAACATGATCCGAATTTTCGTTTTGAACCGTTTCACCCTTTTCTCGTTTTCTCCCCTTCCAATGCTCTTCCTTCGTTGACCCTCACCCTTTCTTCATTTCCTACCCATCTCAAGTTTCTCCGAGGTGCGCGAGTACACAAAGTTTACATTGATTCGACCGAATGACACGAGAAATGGCGATTATCGCCTCTCTTTTCTGAGCGGAAGGCTTAGAATTGAGACGGAAGACTAATTAGCATGAGCTAATTACTCGCCCGCTTAATCGCCGCATTTTCTTCGTCGTGTCTAGCAATGCTCTAGTCTCTCCACTTCACTTGATCTTTACTCAGGCAGAGAAGCAAGAGAGTACGGCGACATGAGAGAGACGTGTGCTTATTTATCGCCTAGTTTCTGCTCCTTTTTCGTTTTTCTCCGGTCTCTTTTTTTGTCATCTCTGTCTCTGCGTGCGCGATGACAAATGCCCAATGCCACGGGGAATATATTGGCGTATGTAGAGGCACTCCTTATTTTGCATGCTATTTCGCCGATTTGTCTGGGAGAGTCCCTGCTCTGCCTCAAGCATAGGTTGAGAGGCATTGTCTCTAGCCAAGCAAGGAAGAGGTGGAGAGGTTCCAGCCCCTCGCGGGCTGGTTGTCATGACGAAATTGGGGCCAGAAGGCAAGGGTGAAAGGGCCCTCAAGCTAGCTTTTGAAGGGCGTTTTTCCTCCCTGCATTCTCTACCTTTGTTCTCTAGTGGAAAATTTTTGTTGTTTGGTCCATGCACCAACAGCTCCGTGTGAGAGTGTTCCCAAAAAATGGAGCCATCGATTGAATCACCGGGGGCTTTGATCGGCGCCCTTTGAACGAGCGATTCGTGTTCGACTGTCTGCCTAATTTACGACCATTCAAAGAGGGGAATTGAGAGGGGGGGGGGCAGGAATTTGATGGCCCTGCTCGTTTCGTCCCCCGTTTGTTGCAATTGCCCTGCTACCCCCTAAAGCGGTCGATTGACTCATGCCGCGCCCCTTTCCTTGGCTCTGAATTGGGCCAAACGAGTGAGAACTTGATCATTATTGCTCCATGTTCCCAGTGTTTCTATGCAATTTTCGTTGGTTAAATAGGTTCTATTGCAGTACGCAAAGGGGCTTTGTATTGGCTAATGTGTGTACAGGTCTCATTGTCAATGATTTGTGCGATCTTCTGTAGTTCAGCATTTCAAGCACCGTTTGTGTTTCACAGAGGCCACATAGGTTGAGTGGATTGTCTTTTTCAATCGCTTCTCCCCTGCATTTAAAAACAATCAAGGCGTGGTATTATTCAACGGTTGTTGTAGGCTTTTGATCTTTCTCGATGTTTTACGAGTCCGAAATCAGCTCTCTGTGACGTATGAATGACCCATTCGGCACTGTTTCTTTCTACTTCTCTCGCACTAGAATGCCTCCATAAACTCGACGATATAGTGCCCTTTCTTTTTCTGCGCTCTCTCGCTTTCACCTTGTCTCTCGCCTCCTCCACAACACTTCTGGTCACCCATCCACACCCAAATGGAGCCAGGCAATAGCCAGGGAGTGTATGGAGGGGAGAGTGAGGGAGTAGACAGATCTGGTTATATGTGCCATCTCACTCGTCCCCCTGTGCTTGCTGCTATATTACCCCATTCGCCCTGTATACAAGCGTGTGTACCCCCATTGTTCCGCGAAGATATGCCCCCGATTCCGTCGCAATTCTGACCCAGAAATGCAGTGTTCGAGTTATCGTTCTAAATTCTACTTTTGTGACCCTCACTTCTTTTTTTCTCGACCATGATTACTGTATGCGCGGCGCTATATTGATATCATTTGCTGCATTGAATTACTCCGCTCTTTCGTGCCTATATCGTAGTAAGAACTGATAGTTATCAGCGCGCCCCGACCGGACTACGGTACTCCTCGACCTACTGTACTCGAAGGGCGGTTACCGTAACCCCTTCTCTGAATGGTGGGAGTGAATGGCCGAAGCGGGTCTTCCGTCGGGTCGAGAGAGATGGACCACCCCGCAGAGAAGTACTATCAGATGACTGTCGTCGATATTGATGATGAGGACGACGAGGAGGAAGAGGATGAGGATGGGCTGAAAGTAAGGGTGGGGGCAGGGGGTGATCTTTGATCTGGCTGAACGGTGTTATTGGGAGAACATTAGGGAACGTAAAAATTAGTTGTATGTACCAGCGTTTCGACTACATATCGGATAGCGCAGTCTGTGCGTGTTTCGTGTAGCGCCCGAAACGCGGAATGTGCGGGGCGGGGAGGGAAGAGCATCAGACCAGAAGAGGAAGGAGATGAAGTGTGTGCGCAGCTGTGCGGGAATGGGCAAGGGGCGGAATGGAGATGGGGATGGGGAGATGGGTCTGTACTATTAAGGGGGGGGGAGAGGTAGTGAAATGAAGTGGTTTAGATGGTGCTGTAAATTTTTGAAAACGTTATTAGATGCGAAAATTTTAATTCGGTCGGTGCTTCAGCATGGGCTCATTGCAAAAGCGGAGGTTGGGAAGGGGATATTGTTATGGTTGCTATACGATCACAATTCCTCCCATTGCAGAAGTACTCGGAGACGTCGACGGAGGACTCGATCCGATCCATCCACGGCCAGCTCAACCATCTCGTACTCGAGAATCTGGTCAGTGAGGAGATGACCTTTGGTCTTTGGTCTTTGAAAACTAAATTTGGAAAGTTGAGCGGTGTTAGGGAATCTGGTAGTCATCGATGGTCTTGTATATTTGATGTTTGGGAAACGACGAGATGGAATAATCAATGGGAGGTGTTTTCACGTATTTTGCGAGCACGATGAAGCGTGGATGGGCATGGCGTTTTGTTTCCGAGTGCCCTTTCCGTATCGACCGGTGATCATTTATAGTTCTTCTTTTTCCTAGTTTCGTGAAAAGAGCATCATTCATGCTTTGACTTCCTCATTTTTTTAATTGATCCTTGTTTCCTGTGAGAGACGAAATCAATAGATTAGCTAGCGCACTAAGTAACTCGTGTGTATCTAGTTGATTAGATGGGAGATCAAAGGAGGGGAAGGAGGAGAAAGGGAGAGTAGAACGGCCGGCCGGGCGAAAATGACTGGCTGATCAATGGTTCCATTTGGGCAATCAATGTTTGTGTTTCACTGGGATCACTTTAGTCTAGTGTGCTGCCTTCTTCAATTGTTGGGCTTTGAATCTTTTGTAAATAACTACATGTCGTTATTGCCCGGACTGGCCTATGAATTCTAGCCGATCAGTTTATGCTTCATGGAGATGATATAGGTGGAGTGGATACCCCATTCCAATTATGTTCCGTTTATCCTGTCAGAAATAGATATTTTTAACACGATTCAACACGAACAGTGGTTTTTGGCTCATTCTTGTTTTATTCGGACAATGAAAGTTTGCGTTTCACTGATGCGCCATAAGTCGACTGGATAGCTCTATCAGCGCTAAAAAATATAAAAAATGTCAACACGATTAACCGATGTTATCCAGTCCGTGGTTTTTGTTTCACCTCGAAAGAGTGGGATTTGGGGCCCTTGCCGCTCACATACTGGGTCAATCCCCTTCACTCTTCGTATTCGTGTTGAACTATTCCTTCTTTTCACCCCTCCCGAACACTCTCTCAATTCGCAGTGTTCTCTCGTTAGGGCAGAGAAACGAGTGACCGTGAGAAAGCGAGAGAGTCCCTGTCTAAACTCTCCCATTTGTTCGTGTCTTGTTTTTGTTCTTCTTTCCCTCATTCTCGATGGTTTGAAAACGAACGTCCTCCCTCCTTTCATCTCTTGCGTGACAGTAAATTGGCGTTTTTTGGGTGTTCTAACTTGCGTAACGGCGTCAGTTAGTTACACACATGATACTCTATCGGCCATGTGTCAAACTCTGCCCAATAATAGAACTAATCAATAGGAACAGGATGCGATAATCTGCACAGTTTTTCATCAGTGTTTTGATGGTTGGCCATGATTTTACACGTATTCTTCTCGTTCTTTCTCGCCCTTTTGTTTGGCCGAATTTTCTCGATGGTCTTTTTCTATCCTGGTGGAAGTGCGGGTGGTTTCGAGTTTCAGAAAGTGTAGAAGATGATGGGAGGGAGGGAAAAGCAAGACAATGGGAGTCAATAGTCTCACAGCCCTCCTTCGCATTTTGCCTCCGAAATGGGAAGTGCTTGGTTTGAAGCAGCCCTGTTAGAGGCTGGGGTCCCGTCACGATCAGATTACCGTATCCCCCTGTGATTATCGATCTATTGATTACAGTATCCTAGCACCTAGATTCCGACCCGACTACCGTATCCTGCGATTATCGATCAATCTGACTACCGTATCCCTCCCTGATTATCGATCTCCCTTGCAGTCGCTGAACGAGAAGATTCTGCGGGCGTCGGAGGAGCTGACGGAGACGCGCGGCCAGCTGCGAGGATACACCGGTGGCCTCGGCTTCTCGCTAGGTTTGAAATATTTGAATTCCCGCCGGAAATTTGGAAATGAATAGCAGACTAGTTGAAATTTCGACAGGAGCGTTGGTGATTTTGGAGTAGGGAGATTTGGGTGGCAGAGATAGTAGAAGTTCAGAGATTGGTGGTTGAATTGATTTGTTCAAGATTTCCTGGTCTAGTAACATAATAATAGTCGGTAAACGCTTATTGTGGATTTTAGCACATTTATCAAGAGTAGGCGCTGTTGTGCACAGTGTCTGATATTTGGTAAAAATATCGAGCTTTAATTATATAAAAATAATTTAATTATTTAATTAAAGATAACACGTCGGACTCGGAGATCATCCGGCTGGAGACGCTGAGCAAGGAGAGCTGCGAGCACTCGGCACTGCTGGAGGTGAGGGCTGACTATTGAGGAAAAAGTGCATATTAGATGCGCCGGGTTAGAGCGGAGGAAGTTGAGGGAATTTCTGGAATTGAAAAAGGGAAATATGATCTGTCCTGTTAGCATTGCGAGAATGAGAGATTGAGATTTTTGTTTCGACGGAAAAAACTGGTTTCCAATATCTGAAAACTAGGCAATCCTAACTTTAGGCGTCATTGAAACCGCTCTCCCCCCAGGTGTTCAACGTGCCCGAGTTTGCGCGTGTGCTCGTGTGCGATCTGAAGCCCCGACTCGCCCGGTTGATCACGAAGTGCTTCCCCGCATACTGTCTGCTGGTCGCATTCAGGTACGGTAGCTGGATACGTTATACTAGGGTACGGTAGGACTGTTGGTAACGGTAGGGCATGCGGACTTGTGAATACAAAGTGCATTCCGCATAATGTCTGCTCGTGCGGTTGGAAAGCAGGTGTTGTAGGATACGGCTGAAGATAGGTCGCGATGGCATATTAATTTTTTTTGTGTTTTAAAGCTTAAAATCCAAAAAAATATTGTGGTTTTGAACAAGTACGAATACATACTATGACTGTGGAACACATCTCCGCCTTGTGCCCAGGATTCATCCAGAAATCCAAGCGATGATGATACATACTTATCATTAGCCATTCAGATACCATGACCACGCGCGCGACGAAGCGTCGCTCACTGGCCTATTCAATACAGTGCACATTATGCTCAAGGATACGCTCACGGTCAGCCAACTCCGCCCACTTTTTAGCCCCGCCCCTTTGAATATTCCTCTTCAAATTTGAGCTTCGAATAGTATGATTGTTGGAAAAAACGAACGGTCCACGACTGAATCATCTGCTCTAACTTATCCTTGTAGACTGGATGCAGCACAGATGCTCCTGGGTTCCGAAAATGAAATTTTGAGTCAAAATTTGAAATTTGTTGCAGAATTCGCGCGATCTTGACGTGCTATCGCTATGGCTGGTGAACACGTGGCGGCTGTTCAATCTGCTGCGGCAGTACAGTGGAGAGGCCGGAGGAGAGGTACGGTAAGGGGGGGGTACGGTGTATCGATTGGGAAATTACGATATAAAGCGAGAGGAAAGTTCGAAAGTGTGCGAGAAATATATGGATACGATTGCCGAAGTGAGAGACGTATTGAATGAGTGAAAGAGTATAACGATTATCCGAGAGAAAGGTAGCGAATCGATATTATAGAGCCACGGTAGCTATAGGGTACGGTAGTCGATCAATAATTAGACAATCTTCCGTTCAGGAGTGGCACGCGCAGAACACGGAGCGACAGAATGCGCAGCGCATGCAGGCATTCGATGTGGAACCGATCAGGAGACAGCTCAAGGTGAGCAGGGATACGGTAGGAGTGTGGTAGAGGGCGATCGAGAACTGGCTGAATTTGATGGGAGAGTGGGGTATGTGTTGAGCACAGAGAGACATATAACGATGAGCCATTACGGTAAAAGTACGGTAATTCATGCGAAATTACGATGTTCTTCAACGACAATGTTATCGCATGTGATAGTGATGCAAAAAAGGAGACGTACATATTACAGTCATAGAACCCAGAGTGCTTATATGTTATTCGTGAAACATGGATTTTCTCGGAGCTTTCTCGATATTTCCGAAATTTGCTTTCTTGATTCTCTCTGAACACGGCTGATTCGTGGTTTCAATGATATTCCAAATCTTTATCGAGTCTGCGTGTTGTGATTGACCTTGCGTTTATATCCAGTCCAATAAAATAAAATAAAACATTCAGGCCCGAGTGGACGACGCGTACCAGGCACTGATGAAGCACGCGATCGAACCCGTTCTGAACAATAAGATTGGTGAGAATTGATCTTTGATCTTTAGTCTTTGATCTTTAGTCTTTGATCTTTCCTCAAAATACTGAAAAGGCAGTGTACAATATTCACGACAACGCGCTGTTAGTATATTTCTAGAAGATTCCCGGTGATTTTGCCAGGAAATTTAGGAGTGCGGATCGGTGTTTCACTTTTGTTACATACTATAGAGGGATCGGGTTGATGCAATTCGCTTCTTGATTCTAACTTTAAAATCAAACATATTTTGAAATAAATTCACGGCATGGATACCTCCAGTGCGAATACATTACTTTATTATTATTATTATTATTATTATTATTATTATTATTAATATTACTTGCAGTACCGGGCATTCTACAGCACGAATCAGACTGGATGAATGGGGGCGGTAAGAAGGAGTCGAAAGAGGGCAAAGATGGCAAGGCATTGGACGATCTCATTGATCTCCTCAATTTCATCCATGCCAAGCTGTCCGTCTACGGAGCGGATACAGTGCTGCTGGGAACGGTGAGTGCCTTTGTTATTGTTATTGTTTTGGTGTTTTTGTTTTTCACTCTGGTGTTGATTGAGGATCGTGCGTAAAATTCTGCAGGTAATGTTCAAGTTTGGTTAATGTTAGTTTTTTACCCGGTCCTCTTCTGTTTCAGCGTCAGATTACATTAATCGCAGTTTCTTGATCCTCAATTGATCCTCATTGATCTGGCTTTCATTCCGAAAATGTCATACCCCAATCAGGAAAAGGATAAGATCCTCCTCGCGATCTTAGTATCTTTAAAATATCAAAGATCAACAAAATCAATTCCTTGCAGGTGTTCGGTCAGATTTCCGCGTGGATTTGTGCTCTCGCCCTCAATCATCTCATGTTCAGAAAGGAGCTGTGCAACTTCGAGAAGGCCATCCAGATCAAGTGAGACCGGGACTAAGATTGAGCTGAATTTATAGCCATTCAATGATTTTGCCTTTGTATTGATTATAGATCACCTGATATTCAGCTTATTGAACAATACTTAATAGTTGTGAGGCACATGGCAGATATGTGCCTCGCGAATGCTTTGTAAATGCCTCGGCGGGGTTTCGATAATCTGATGAGGGCTTGTTGGACTAATAACCTATTTATAAGATACACGCAGTATACACATTTACTTATATATTAATAATATTTTATCTACGTCCGAATCGCAACGAGACCGAAAAGTGACATTAATAAGGTGGAAAAGCAGGAAAGGGATTAATATAATTACTGCTCAGACACAACGTGACGGAGGTGCAGTCGTGGCTGCACTCGAAGGGACTGGGAGAGCATCGGGCAGAGCTGGAACCACTGGTACAGGCCAGCCATCTGCTACAGAGCAAGAAGGTACGATAGGGTTACGGTAGTTCGAAAATTGGGCAAAGAATTGGAGGAACATGATTTAGTGATAGGAAGGGATGAGTGACGGTATGGCGAACCATTAGTTCAAATTATTTGTTTTTTTTTAAATAGAAATCTCGAGCGCATTGCAAAAATGATGAATCGAGAGACTAAGAGGGGAATGTGAAACCTAGATGCACCTTGAAATATAATCAAATAATTTGAAGGACGAGGCGAACATCGACACGCTGTGCGGAGAGATGACGAGCAAGCTCAAACCGAGACAGGTATGGAGAGGGGAGGGAGGTATAAAAAGGGTTTCGATCGAGGGAGGGTTATAGGCTTTAAAAAATTAATAATGCTCCGTGAAAAAAATAAATTCAAAAAGTCACCAAATCTTCAAAATATCCTTTTACAAAAGTTGTTCGCTGATTGTTTACAAACTACGGGTTCAAAAACGAACCGCGTTGTTTCGAGAACGGTTGAGAACTGTTTGAATAAAGTAGGATGTTTCACCGTCTGCGCCTCATAAATCGTTGCTGCATAAATGTCGGAGTAGTTGTTGGCCATGTGAAACGCAGATGTAGCGATGAGGTTAATGCATAAGATTGAGGTTAAGATTTCGATGTCAGCTATAACAATGCAGCTACATTTTCGCGCATGCGATCGTTACAATGCACATTTTGACGACGAAGATAACTGAAAACACTGACAATGATTGTGCTCGAGGGGTGCTCAAGCAAAAGAGGCGGAACTGCGTCAGAGGATTAAATCTAAATATTCCATCGTATTCGGTGGTGGTGATCCCTACCAAAATCTCGAATAGTCGTTCTGTTACGGGTCGTTCTTGAGCAAAAGCGGAGGAGTCGAGGTGACATCTAAATCTAACTTACACTCCGTTTTGAAGGTGGTGGCGATCCTGCAGCACTACGCGCCTTCCGACGGCTTCGAGGAGCGATGTCTCGACGCGGATTTCCTTGTGAAGGTGCAGAAGAAGCTGAATGAGAGGAACGAACCCGATCCGGTAAGTGGAATAACCGGATCCGGTAAGTAGATCCGTTGTTTGATACTGTAGACGATTCCCCGGATCTGGCCTCAGATTGCAGTGGCTGGTTAGTTTGAAAACAGAGTTAAATGAGAAGGGAGAAGGCGATGAACTGAACGATTGTAAAATTGAATTTGAGCAACTAGGCAGATGCGGGTTGCGGGACGTGAGGATAAACCAATTGATTGGTTGAACAATATTGCTGATTGCTTCGATGGTTTAAAAAAAATTCATAGTTTCCCTTCATCTATTGTAAGACTTTGAACTGACAATGGGCATTGGCTTCAAGTACAGCTCGGCTAATATTGAAGTAATTATTTAAATTTGCAGGATTCGCTGATCATGATGGGCACGTACCTGAAGCCGTTCGACAGTCGACCCTTCGTCTACTCGGAATTCCAATTGGAATCCCTCGCCCTCCCCTCCTGTCTGCACCTCAACCAAGTATCGAGGTTACTGTAGGCTACGGTAGTCGATTGTCTTGTTTCCCAACTA
This sequence comes from Pristionchus exspectatus, assembly GCA_911812115.1. Lineage (NCBI taxonomy): Eukaryota > Metazoa > Nematoda > Chromadorea > Rhabditida > Neodiplogasteridae > Pristionchus > Pristionchus exspectatus. The sequence goes on along the minus strand of OU461587.1, from coordinate 5,933,148 downwards.
AGTTTCGAGGTTTGCCGAGGAATACTGTAGACCCGATATCGATTGATTGTACCGTAACCATTTCCTGACCATAATTCGTGGCCGATTCGATGTTTACCTCAACTCTATAGAGGATATAAGTTATTTGTCTCCTAATCCTCCTCCCCTTGTGAATTACGGTATCGAACAAACTACGGGTAGTTTTGTATGCATCTTTTAATATCGCCTCCCCGTCCCTCCTACAAATCGTCAGTTTGAGCCAGAAAGAAAACTAAAGAGAGCTACGGTTGTATGAATTTCCATTAATTGTAATAGTTTACTATGTTGATAATCTAGTCGGAGATATTTTTGTTGTACAGCTTGAATCAGATTGCTACATTTTCTTATTATTGCGGATTCTCACAAAGTTGTTCACTTGTGTTCGTTCCGTCTGCCTCTAGTTTGCCCCCATATCAGAATAAAGACAGTTATCATTATTCATTTACTAGTCAATTGATTCATAGAATGAGCGAATACACAACGAATTGAGACGAAAGAGGATTGAATGCAGAAACTCCGTGAGATCGTCTGTATTACGCCGAGACATGTCTTCGGTAGCGGTAATAATTGTGCTCCTCTGAGCTGCTGCTACGGCGAATGTTCATCTCGAACCTGAAATGGTGGGATTTCGGTATCTATCTATATGGTTACGGTACCTGAATCTGACCAAGCAAAGAAAAGTCGAACAAGAAAATACCGTACCATAGCTGTCTCGCTCTGCTCTTGGCCTTGAGCTCATTGATGGTCATATCAGTCTGGAGGTGCTTGATCTTCTCATACAGATTTCCCACTCCGGCCTCATCAGCGCGTGCTTGCTGAGATTACGGTAGTTGAGATGGGTCAGATATGTGTTTGACATACCCAGTATTTATTCTTAGCAAGGCGCTGGGTTTCCTTGATTTCGACGATGCGCTCGAAGGATTTCTGAAAATGATTTTTTACAACTTGATTAGTGTAAACGTGAATGAGAAGCAGCAAACAGTAAAATCCCTGCCTATTCCTCTTACACAGCGTGTCAGAGAGAGGAATTTCCTTTGTTCTCCGCGTCCACTCATTGTCCATGGGCGCAGGGAGACAATAGTTAAATAATAAATGTGAAACATATCCATCATATCAATCATGATATATTCGTCTATGTCATCTAGTGTCACCATATCAGTTTCGCCCCGATCAGTTTAATTTTATTTTTTAAAATTTTATTTTAAATTCTTTACGTTCACCTAAGTTTTCCCACGAGCACGTAAATTTAAACCCCCACACCCGCATTATTTTCGGAACCCTTGGGAGATTCCCAAAAAAACTGTACGATTCGATTTTTAACGATAAGGTAATATTTTCGAGAATTTTGTGATTCGAGGTCAATAATTCGTTTTTCTCGAAAACATTCCACTATCGTTAAAAATCGAATCGCACAACTTTTTAGGAAATCTTCCAAGGGTTCCGAAAATAATGCGGGTGTGGGGGTTTCCCTTTACGTGCTCATGGGAAAACTTAGTTGAGTATTGACATCTTTTCTGAAATATTCGAAATTTTGTATGCGTAAACCAAATATGTTTCAATAACACATTCAATAACGCATTCAATTTCTCTTCAATTTCACAGTTCATTCTCCCCTCTCATTCTGCGACGACCGCGCAATTTGCACGGAGTGGAGAGGAATAAGAGGGAGGGGAAAGGGCTCAATGAATCACTCTTGGACGCCATTTTCTCTCTTTGACACGCTGTGTCTTATGAACAAGCCATAAATTGGTTGATTGCGGTAGCTTGATATTATTGATTTTGTACCTGAATCTCGGGAGTTTGTCTCGCAAGAATTTCGTCAATCTTCACCTTCAATTCGGCTCTGGAATGAGGATACTGTAATCAAGGTTACGGTAATGTACCGTACCTCGGAGTATAATCATCATCGTCCATTGCGTCGAGAACGCGGCGATCCGGACCGTAAACGAGATCCTGAGTGGAAAATCACGGTAATTGAACTGATTATCGATTGAAGAGCCCTTACTTCAAGCTCGTCTATGTAGAGTGGCGAATCAGCCAGGGTTGAAGATATGAGAAGAGCCAATCCGAGAAGATGGAAGAGCATTGTGGAGTACGGTAGGATATGGTAGAAGGAAGGAGACGAGTTCATGCTTCATGGTCGTTTGGCGCCCCTTTTATATGAACTGTTACTAACCAACTAGCAGCTCTTAACTGTGGCATGGTTACTAATGGTCGCATCAATCTTAGAACTTGCTCAGAATAAGAAAGAGAAAGTTATTAATCTATTGAGACTTGGATTACTAATCTCACTTTTCATTTCGTTTCAATTTCAAAATCGTTTTTAGTTATTGTTCTCTGAAATACAAAACAATATAAAATTGAGAAAGGAAATAGATGAGATTATTTATGATCACAAATCGAAATTCTTCAGAAGTTCCGTTTCATATCGTACTTTCTCCGATTTCTCATGTCTTTCATCGTATTCTATGTACAAAAAATTCGTTCTTTTCAGTGCATAAATTTGAGACAAGATGCATTCAAGATAATAATTATCAACGCTTTATCTTTTCTATTACATCATGTAGATTCTACTCGGGAATCTTGTCAGTATCCAACAGCGTAATTCTCCTTGTTCTGACTCGTCTCTACGCGGGTATTGATCACCCTCTTCGTGCCATGGAACTGAATCTGCAATGATTAAAGTTAAATTGCCATTTAAAGCTATGTTTAAATAATAAAAATAATACCGCCGTAGTGCCGTTGAAGCGCGTCTGCCAGTCCTGCAATCATAATCATTACTTTTATGAGTATTTAACTTTAATTAAATAAAATAAAAACTAACAATGGAGTGCTGGTCGTAGGGCGTGGCGCAGTGTTCGATCTTCTTGCACAGACCATCACGGAGATTGGTCTGGAATGGAATCGATCTTTGATCTTTGATCTTCGATCTCACATATTTCTCATTTTTCTCAATTTGCTCATTAATACTACAGTACGCTATCAAATGGGCTCTTCATTTCCCATCGTAGTGTTTCTCGAAAGAATATTTTTCCCCTTTTCAACTCAACTTCACCTTTTGATATTTTCAATGAGCAGATGACCAAGAGGCAACGGCGAAATGGCTTCCCAATTTCTAACCTGGATACTGTATCGGTCAAAGATCATCTTTTTCTCCTCGAGCGAGTAGAATGCCATCGGAATGTGCAAGACGTCGTTGAAGTCGGGATCTGAAAGATCAAAGATCAACACTCATTTAGAGAAAATCACATTATTTTACTGTTTCCAAGACACTAAAGATCAAAGATCAACAGCGTTCGTTCACTCGTTGCTCCATTCTATAGACTGTACAGTACAGTCTTATTAAAACTCCTAATTTACCATTTGCCCCCTTACTCTCACAATTTTCTAGAGGTGTTTTTTCAGAATTACGGAAAGATCAAAGATCAACCCACTCGTTGCTCCCTTGTACTTCCTCAGTCGGAGCATCACCCGCAGTGCAGTGATGATGTTGGCGTGGAAGGCGCGTTCGCCCTGTGCGGAGGTGACAATCTCCACCGTAGTCTGGAAAATACAGTATCGTAATAGGAGAGAGTACGGCAAGAGAGAGAGGAGTAATGTAGAGATACGGAACAGGATTTTGCGAACTGATTATTTAATTTGTTTTTTTTTGCGAACTGATAATTTAATTTGTTGGTAATTTGTTAGTAGGCATGATTCACAAGAGACGGGGACGATCCCATCTGACATTCTTTGGATCCGATGAAGAGTATTATAGAGGAGTTCGACACATGTGAAATCAAGAGACGACGGGTCAGTTCTCAAGCTCTATATAATAATCTCACCAATCCACTCGAAATGCGAATCGGCACGTTCAGGTCGAAATTCTTCTTCTTGTGTGTAGTGGAGTAGTTCCCGAATTTACTAAATTAGTTAAAATTAAAATAATAATTGATTTTCAATCTCTCACGCTTTCTGCTCGGAAATCGTGACGGCGAGTGTGTCGGGAATCTTTGTCCTGAAAAAAATACATACTTCTCTTTATATTGCATTTCGCATTTCAGAGACGCCCATTTCCCTAGTCCATCCACTCTTCCCAAACAATTCTCCCTCCCGGGATAAATCCAGATATCTATCTATATTTCGGAGACTAGCAACTATGAACGAAAAAAACGAACGTCGACTTGGACTTCGCTCCGAAGAGAAACGAGATGGATGCGCCGGCGCCCTCCTACAATCAATTTTCGTTTATTTATTGAATAAACATTGCTTAATAAATATTATGACTGATACAACATTAATTAATTAAATAATTATAATAACTGACCAGTTTCGGCATCTTATCCCAATCATGGAAAGTCAGCAGCGACTCGGGCACGAAATCCGCAACGTGCTTTCTCTGTTAGGAAATTATTTGATTTTTTTATTATTATTTTGAAAGTCAAAATCTACTATATATAATTTTCAATATTCGTTCACGCGCCGATTTGCTACATTGAAGCAGATGTATTCATTTGCCTTCTTTTTCTAGCAATAGGATCATGGATTTCATCTTTGCCGATTTTCGACGCCAACTTAGTGTTTTCCAATTGAGAAAATGTGCAAAACGGTGTTCATGCAGGCCTAATTTTGATTTTCATATGCTGCTATGCTCACCCATTCCTTCATGTTGAAGATGAGCTGGAATGGATTTCGAATGGCGTGAAGGAGCACGTGTCGATAGATCATAAGCATCATATCGTCCGTGAACGGGTGCTCGCCGCGAGCAGAGTGCGCCAATTCTTGATCGATCATTACTGAAAAGCACCATATTTCGATTTTTATGGATCTCGAAGTACTGTAATCGCAGTATCAGTCCGAAGTAAAATATCGATTTGTTTACCGTAAGGACAGAGCACTAATTCATTATCAAAAAATTGTTGTCGTATCTTCAATTATTTCTAAATATTGTACAGTAGGGTTAACCGTTCGGAAATCGGAAAGGCCGAAACTCTCTCTTTCCGGAATGAGAGTCGAACAATGAACTTTCCGAAACTCTTCCGAAACTATTCGTTTGTCCGAAACTCCATTGTCCATTGTTCGACTCTCATTCCGGAAAGAGAGTGATTTTGCCAGTTGAGTTTCGGCCTAGCCGATTTCCGAACGGTTAACCCTATTGTACAGTGCGAAATAAAACGAACCCATGGACATTTCGACGATTTTCTTCACGAGTTCTCCGGCGAATCCTGGCACAGTGTCCACGCGGAAACGATCCGTCTTCAAAACACGCCAATTTATTTTTAAAATATTTAAATATTTTAAAAATATATATTGATCGCAAACCAAAAATATGCTTGCTAATCCACTCACATGCTGAGTCGTTTCGCGGCTCCACCGATTCGTGTTGCTCACTGCAATGTTTTTGTCTACATTTTTTGGTGTAGAATTCGGTCTGGTTTTGCTTCCATATATGAACACCCCCAAAAATGGGGCAACTATACTTATTCCCAATAGTGGATACTCAGTGATTATTGTCATTTCGGGGATACTGGATCGGTTTCTTATCTAGTAATGCCAGGGAAAGGGACAGGGGGAGAGGAGAAGAGAGATGACACACCCTTTCTCGTCGAACGAGACGCTTCGGCGTTTTTTTATTCCCAACCACGTCCCATGCCCAATTAATTCACTTTTCGGCCGCTCACTCTCTCGTAAAAATGAAGAATAAAAGTAATGTATTTGGTCAACTCAATACCAATTACCCAATTAATTGGTATTGTATCTGAGTATTGGAGCAATGTTCTCGTCTCTTCATTTTGCGTTATCTCTAGTCAGTCAGAGAAACGAGAGAACATTGCGAAATGAAGAGACGGATTCTTCACCGTGACAGCCATAGTATTGAATTGACATCGCTAGTGTTCACCCTGTTTCGATTCGGGCGCTGCCCAGCTCATGTCAGCAATCCAATCCCGTCGTCCGACGTCCGTATTCACCTTCGGCTGAACGCACTGAAAAATGTGTAAATTTGTAAAAAAATCGAGATTAAAGATCAAAAAGCAACTTTTGGGGGCAAATTTTTTGGGGGCAAAGCTGAAGTGTTTCCCGCCACTGACCAAGTATGAACCTCATTGTCAGGAGACCATTTTAAGCAACTGTGCCACATTCCCTTGTGTAATCCGGTTTCGTAAGCTAAAATTTTCTACCCTCTGTAAACCTGGAGCACACTCACATCATTGATGTCGTCCATGTTGAGGTCGATGTAGTTGAAATCGCCCTTGTACTTCTGTTCCTGATCACGAATCTCCCACGGAATGAAGAACAGCTGAGATTTTACCGTTTTATTATTCTGATTCTCTCTGGGTGTTTGCCGAACGATATCACCAGCGAAATGGGGTATTCATTTGCATTTTTTCGTCAGAATTTTTTAAATCGAAATTCGCAGCATTTTTAGCCATGCGATGTTCCACTGATACATCATCAAAACCAGCTCGAAACACTGACCGCCGTCTCTTCATTTCGCACACTCTGCGAGGCAGCGAGAGAGCGTGCGAAATGAAGAGACGGTAGTTCGCATCACTCCCACCTGATTATCTCTCGGCATTCCTTTCGTATTCGTGAGCGGAATGGTGAACGCTTTGTCCCATCGGTTCAGACTACTGCAATTTACTGTTTTTGAAAGTGGAAGTACGGAGGTCAGGATGACGTATCCGTCTCTTCATTCCGCTGACCGGTCTTCAATAGTAGATAAATTCAAGGGTTTTTATATTGACTCTACAAAGCTTTTTTTGCAATTTAACGGGCAGTTACTCTTTTCCAAGGATAAAATGCAAAAAGGTAAGTACAAATCAAAAGATTCTCGAAAGAAAAAGGTACAAATCAAAAGATTCAAAAGACCTGAGAATGTAAGATCGCTTGGACGTGTCATGGAAAATGTTGAAGTATTCCCTCCTAGAAAGAAAAGTGATTTCTTTAGGAAACTGTACTTTAAAATGGCACTCTTCACTCGTTCATAAATTATAGACTGGCAATCAGGCAAAAATTGCGTGAAATTCACATGATATATTTAATTATATAATACATAAATGTAATTGGATAACCCACTTAATGCCGTCCAAATCAATGTTCGATGTAACATGTCGGGCGTTCAGGTAGAACATCTGGTTCTTATTTCCCGTAGGGAAAATATCGGGACGGAGCATCGAATTGCAGATCAAGGCCTGAGCATATGAGCATTAGAGTGCGCAATGCGGGTCGCCGTCTCTTCATTTCAAGCACTCTCTTTCGCCTCTCGAGTAGAGTTCGAAATACGGGTAATCGTCTCTTCATTTCACACACTCTCTCATCTCTCTGAGTGTGTGAAATGAAGAGGCGATTACCCGTATTTCGAACTCTACTCTCGAGCTTCCGTGAGAATGAAGAATGAAGAGACGGCAACTCGCATTGCGCACTCTAATGAGCAGTCGATCATGATAAATTAACGAGCCGGACTCATCATCGCCAATGCAAGGCACAAAAAGAAAAAAAAAGAAAATTCTCACCTGCGCAAAGCACTCCCTCAGCTGACCCTTGGCCATGTGGCAGCGGCGCGTCAGAACACTGCAGTCGAAATCCTGGAGAGTTCAAGGATCAGAGATCAAAGATCAGGCAGTCGGTGAGCCCGACAAGTTAACGTTCTGGATGGGCAGAGATCAAAGATCACATTTGCCGAAGGTTGAACGGTGACGTCACTTCGCATTCAAAGATCACAGATCAGAGGTCTCAAAGATCACCAACTTTTGTGTAGAATGACGCGCCGAAGTACGACATTAGTTTTGGCTGCTGTACCTTCGGCAACTCCTGAACGGAAATTTTGGAATTTATCGAATATCTACAGTAACCCAACACGTTATTTATCGATTCAGTATGAAATTCAAGGTACTGGGTATCTGACCAGTGTAATACGCCAACTAAGTTATCGATCGCACTACCGTAATCCTCAGTTATCGATCGCCCTACCGTAATCCGTCTACCGTACTCCTCATCTCACCCATTCGATGAAGTGGAGCATCGAGTATTCGAAAAAGACGATGATGCCGAATATGGCGGCGAGGAGGAAGATGATGTGGAGGATGCCGCGACTGAGAAAGGAGGTCTTTGATCTTTGGTCAATGATCTTTGATCTTTATTCTCGCATTATTCATCTGGCCTCCGATCCGCACTTCCATCTCGACAGTGACCAAACAGTACCCCCAAAATAAATCGCCAACTGTTGCACTACGGTAATATTCTTCTATTGTACCCCTACCGTACTCCTATGTAACATACCCCAACCGTACCCCCTACCGTAGTACTCACGCGATCTCTCCACGCATGGTCTTCGTTTCCTTCGATTTCTTCTCCTTCACAGCCTTTTCTCCTTTAGAGTCCACAGAGGTCGACCCGCTTCTGTATAGTTATCGATTAGACCCCAGTATTTAGATACCGTAACCCGACAATTATCGATTAGTCGACTACGGTAACCCAAGAATCGATTGATCAATGAAGATCTGTGCTGTCCCTTACAGTACTCCCGCCACAGCCCAGTCACCATCGCTCAGTCCGTGTTTCAGTTATCACTTCGGCTACAGTATTCGGCCTACAGTACTCCCGCCGGTGCTACCGTAGCCTACCCCGTAGCCTAAACTCACGTTCGCCTGCTTGCCCTCGAAGAAGCTTCCGGCGTGCTGCCCTGCAATTATCGATTTATTATTCGCGCCAATTTCAAAAATTCAAAAAGTTACCGTACATCTCGCTTTGCGGGGCGGCGTCTTACAGAGCTCTGCATGCTGACCGAGGGGGCGGGGAAGAGTGTGAAGTGGGAGGGGTTTATATAGTCTTCCTTTATTGGCTCTCGCATATGTAGAGTGAAGATAAGTGAGATGGACGAGGGGGATAAGGCGATTATGAGTGAGACGAATATGTAAATGCTGGAATTAGATTTCTTCAATAGTCCCACTGGTTGTCCTCCCTCACCGCCTAACCATTTGATCTTTGGCCACCCCTCACTCCCTCCTCGCCTTTGCTCAAGACGGATTGTGAAATATTCTCTCCCCGTTGTCCCTCTCACCCCCCCTCCTTGCCCTCCTCTAGTCTCTTCAATCTCTCCTTTCTCTTCACTCTCACGATGTTTCATCATATGCGCAGATTGAGTGAGTGCATTTTAAACAATAAATAATATATACGTATAATAATATTTGGTAATTCGTATTCAGGTGTTGTTACCGGGGCCGCTGTTGGCGGAATCGTCGGAGCTAGCGCCGCAACGACAATTTTCATCGGAACTGCCTGTTGGCTCAGCGAGGGCTTCAACGAGGAGTATGTTCACTCAGGTTTTTTTTCTATAACAAAGAGTATCTTCTAAATGTAGCTAAATTATTTCTATCTCGAAATTTCGAAAATCAAGTCGGGCAGTTGATTGATGACTGTTCAGGGAATGCTCTACACGTCACAAGTTGGACCTGCCGTTTCGGACAGCCGACAAGGAAAGAAGGGGACTGGTGGCAGGGGTGAGATACTCAGTTATAAAATCAACTGTGCAGCCGCATCATTTTCGGAGATAAATATGTACAGATTCAGTAAAAAAAACGGATTCTCTGAAACAAAAATGTGAGCAAACGAAATGAGAAAAAGACAATTCAGTACTGACGCCCTTTCATTTCAGCGTCCCGACCCGCTGAAGGTACGTTCGCACTACGAGGAGGATTGATTTCTCAATGAATTACTTTCGAAATCATGGAATTATCTAATCAAAACCAATTTAGGGAAGCTCGGTGAAATTCAGCATCGATCGACCGGTATTCTGGGCCATCAACAGAAAAACGAAGGTGGTACTTGAAGCCACGGTGGATATTGCACTGCCGAATGCAAAACTGGACAGAGATTTCAAGGAGGTGTGTTGATAACATGGTTGATAGAGTATTGAGTATCGCCTTAAAACATCGTTTACGACAATTATGCGTAAATTCTGATCGTAGATACAATCCTACCACGTCCACAATTTCAGATCTGCGAGCGCCTAGAGATGGAAGGAATTCAGATCAAGGAGAAGACTGAAGCGGAAGTATATTTTCTTCAATTTCAATAAATAATATAAAATTAAAAATGTAATTAAGGCTCGTTGTGCGCTCACTGAATATGCCCTCTTTCATCTTCACAATGGAATCAAAAGACATTCGGAGAAGAAATGCGACGATAAATGTGGATTGGGTGTGTCTGATTCTGACAATATTCGAAATCCCACTTCACATCCTTCTTTTTTCGACAGCCCACCCATCCTATCAGCCCAATAAAGAGAAAACGTGTATAACCGTTTGTAATGCATTGCCACCCCCCCCCCCACTTTATCCGAAGAACAAATTTCTACCTCAATCCATTGCCTTTTATTCCATTCTTCACATTTCTGCATTAAGCTTGTAAATATTATTCATTCAACTGCCATGTATTGCTCATATTCATCAATAAACTAATTTTTTTAAATTCCTTACAATCTAATAAATCCAATAGTGAAGCCCAGATAATACAATTACACTATCTCTTTAGCGTGTTGGCTACTCATGGGAAAACAGATATTCTGACCCCATTTCGACCTTTGGACTCATTGGGTTGATCTGTGAACTACCCGCTGGCTTTCCTTTCCCTTCCACCCTCGAGATGGATTGTGAAATATTCTTCAGCACTCCCTCCCTCACCCCTTCTCTCCCCTCGCCTCTCCAATCTCTCCCCTTCTCTGCTCATTCGTCCATGTTTCATCATCAGCTCAGATTGGCTTTTCGATCAAGTGAGTGAACAATAATTTATCTAGTTAAAATTCTAATTCGGATATGGTTTCACTTTTCAGGTCGGCGTTTACTAACCTCACAATCTGTCTCGAATCCCGCCCGCAAACCAAGCACCTTTGGTTCCGTGGTAGCCGCCACTGGAATTGGCGGTGTTCTAGGTGCCGGCTTGGCCAGTGGACTCCTATTCGGGACCTACTTCTGGTTCGAGAGGGACGATAACAAGTACGCTCTTGTCAAATTTAGGAGTAGGGGATGTCAGAGTACGCTTCATCACTGACCGATGAGAGGGGATGAAAATTGAAGAGACATGTTCTTTATTCTAATAGTCCTAAATAGGTTCCGCTTTCAGCTTTTCCAACCATGCAACTATTATAGATTATGTGACACTCGAACGCAATTGACGCTGCCGGATGAAACACCAGGACTTCCGAAAAGAGATAGAATCGCAAAAGCGAGTTGAATTTTTTTTAAATTGATTAATTATCAATCAATGTTCAAATTAATTGATTCGTTTGCAGGATGGATTTATCAATTTCAAGCTCTCTCATCCCACATTCTACAACTGGTGGTTCGGCGGAACTGATTTGTTCTTGAATGCGAGTGTCAGGGTAGAGCTTCCCAATGCGGAGCTTGGCTCCGACTACAAGCAGGTTCGCTCCGGAAATCCTTTTTTAAAGGGGGATAGGCATCAATCAAAGTTGGTGGGTCCCACCACGAAGAGCCTGAAACGTTGCGATCCTACTGTAAACTCTACGCACTTATCATAGTAACTCTGGGCAAGGAGATCACCATGGCTCGTAGCCTAGCGGTTGTGCTTTTGCCTAGCTATCCAACACCCGTTGGTTCGACTCCCGCCGAGCGCAATCCTCACTATTGCCGCTATTTTCGACTCCCAATCCAATAAAATCAATACGAGAATACAGTACCCCGAATCTTGCCTGAAACATCAATGAACTTTAAAATTCTGTAGTGAGCTTTAGAGGCATTTCTAGAACTTCGGATAAAGTGATCTCTTATCGGGTAGCCATTCTCTATCATTCCACGTTGCCAGTTTGTGCACGAAAATATTGATGCCTATCCCCCTTTAAAAGAAAATATTGATGAGCCGTGATGAGCAGTTTAAATAGGAAAACATTGAGGGTTCCAAAAATACAAGAGATGAAGACAGATAAAAATTACAGATCTGTGACATACTCGAGCTGAATGGAGTACACGTCGAGGAAAAATCGGAAACGGGGGTGGGTGATTGAAGGTTGACATCCGGAATTCCTTTCCGCAATTTAGTTCCCGGTTCTGTACCGTAAGCTTGGTAATTTGCAGGCCCGACTCGCGCTTGCCGACTTTGCTCTTCGTCATCTTCACAATGGAGTGAGGGAGCAATTCGAGAAGGAGGAGAGGGACAATGGATGGGAAATCATCGATATGGCTGATGTCAAGAGCTAATCCTACAAGACCTAAGAATTCGAAGCTGCCCTCTAAGATCTTTCGACATCTTTTCATAATCAGCTGAACACCATCTGTACAAATATCCCTCTAGCAATTTTCTACCTCTATTGTCTCTGATTCTACCTCAAACGATCCATTCCAGCATTCATTAGCAATTTTGTTTTTGCGCAAATCTTTCACAGTCTCAATAAATTTATCTTGTTCTTACATGTGTCGTCAGCAACAATAGACCCTTCATACACTAATTCAGCAGCAAATTCTGCCTCTCAGAAGATGAGATTGAATGCAACAATAAAAACCAGAGGCAATGAATATATGTGGGCAATCGATGAAGTGGTTGTTGGGGCTGAAATGGTTTATTATTAGCACTTCGGTCAAACAAATCAGAAATTGAGTTCGATTACTTACCAGTGGTACTCGTTTGCGAGGTTGTTGAAGCGGTTGTAGTAATCTTGGAGGCTGTGGCCGTTGTTGTTGTACTCGTGGGCATTGTTCGGCGTTGGGCTTCAAAATTCTCAATAAAACCCCAATGACTTTTGCAAAATACCTTGAGTTGTTTGGCCATCGGAATCCTCAGTAGTTTGTCCTATTCCTGAATGAAAAAACTCATTTCTTGCCCAAAAGATGCATTACCGAGCCATTTCTTGATGTTCTCTAGCGTCGTTTCTCTTGCTGCAGTCAAAGAGGCAGGATCATTAATCGTCGGCTCTTGCATGTCCGTACAGTGGGAGGTGCCTGAATCCAATTATTTATCAAGTTCACCAAAATCACCAAGTTCTCGCATATTTTTCTACGTTTGCTGAAAATTATGAAGGCTAGGCTGCCTAAGAGCCGGCTTCTTAGAAACAAAACAAGATCAAGGGTCTGATCAAGAATCGAACTTTTGATAACGATGGGCACAACGCTCTCATCGAGGTGTCCTCGCTCCAGCATTCCCAGTACGTGCCACGGATCGGCGTCGCCGTTGGTGAAGACGACGTTTGTTGCCTGAAATATGGAAAAAATAGACATTCATTCGAAAATTGTCTCCACGCTCATCATATTTAGATAGATTGTTAACATACAGTACTGAAAACAACGGAGATGGTGGTGCAAGCAACGACATAGGATTATGGCGGCGGTGCTCGTGAACGGCTCTACCACGAAACACTGGCAAAAATGGCAGAATCGAGAGCGAATAGGTCAACTAACATTGTATCTCTTGCGTCCTCCATACTGATAGAGTGTTCTCGCAACTCCCTTCTGAATGTGATCCATTCCCACTCCGAAGATCCGCTCACACATTGTTACGAAGAAACTGGAAAGGAGAATAGAGTTAATCTTCTGCCGAGCAGGGGAGAATACGGGAGAAAATGACACAATCGAGGATTGAAGGGAGGCGAGAGAGAGACGAACGAACCTCGTATAAGTTTCACCCAGAGATCAAGAATGCATTTACGAAATTACTCAGATAACGTTAGATTTTTCTATCAATATACAACAAAGTGTTACAAAAGTCGTCATTCGATCTGATTCAGAAGCGTTGCCCGAATCTAACAGAATCTCACTTAATCGGAACAGGCGTGCCAAAGATGCCTTTTCCATAGTCCGTCGTCTGATAGAATCCGATCTCGTTACAAGTCTGCCACATGTAAAGCACTTCTGAATTTAATTTAATCGATTTTAATTACGAAATAACAAATTATTCACCTTTAATGTCGTGGTCGGAGAAGCTGGGGTCTTTGCCATCTAAAAATTTATACAATTTATTGCTAAATATATTATTTCGTAGTTCAGACTTTTTTAGGTGACTTCTAAAATTTCGTCAAACACTGTAGCACAACGCCCGACAAATTGGATTGATGGAGAATTCCATCCAGGGGTGATCGTGTGTCCAACACTGGATTTCAAAAATAGATAGTATAAAAACCTATGTGATTGAGCCCATCGAGATAGGGTTGGATCTCTTCCTCGAAACTGCTCCGAGTTTCCACATCAGGACCGTCGTCGCTCATTCGTTCCTGGACGGCTCTGAAATGAGATTCAAAATACAAATTAGATGCCCTAATTCAATGCTCATCTGCCCCTGAAAAATCACTGAGAGTTTCGCCGAGCCCCTACCCCCCGTTGAAAAGTAAAGATTGAGGTTGCTAGGAGATGATTAACCGTGTTCTCACCTCAGTTGGTCAAGTGGGGTATCGTAGAAGTCTTTTTCCATCGGGTAGCACAGCGATTCCACCTTCTGCAACAAATCTTCTCTCTCGTATTTTCAAAGGTCTCTCTGATCGCTCTCGAATGAATGAAGAAAGAAGAAACGGATTCTTCACCCTTACTTCAACGCTCCCAAAAGGCTGGAATTGGCAGAAAATGTCACACCTGATTTTTAACCGGATTGTACTGTACAGCATCCTGGAATACCGCGTACAATTCTTGGAAGACTTCATTTAGATCAAGTGGATTGATAGTTTCGTCCTCGTTGCCCGTCCAGGTCGGTCGTAATCTTAATATTGATTGTGTTTCGACGAAATTCTGATCAAACTCAATCACAATGAAAATATCTTCTAAAATAAGAAGCGTGAAACACATCCCTTTTGCCTTTTCCATGTTCAATAATAATTATATCAGAAATTCCATCCGGGAGTATCTACCAGAATTGCATCAGGTAATTATCCCTAACCCCTTTCCATTGTTGTTCTCTTGCTAAATAAACTAAATACGTTTTGAAATGTTTGTCACGTTTTTTTTAATTACTCAAACGAACTTGAATGTCTCCTGAATCTTCTTCCTTCCTTCGGGACTCATCGTCAGTTCTCTCAACTGTTCGAATGCATCGGCAGTACGATCGTGACACTTCTGCGATTGTCTCGTGAGCACGTCCTCCACGACCTCGAGGTATTCTGAAAATAGTTTATGTATTCAATTCAAGTGATCTCTACTTTTCTATGACCGGTGCACTACAAAATATAAATATATATTCCGTTGTTGCCTTTTGTGATAAGTCCTGCGGGAGAGCACTGCAATGCTGGCTACATTGCTTGCGATAAAGTGTTTTTTTAAACGGAGGGGAAAGCGAGATCAATCACAATTCAAAACATCTGTTAATAGAAGAAGCGTGAAACACATCTGATTTTGCCTCATTTTTTCAATACCAAATTCTATCGGAAATTCAGATTTCGATTATCAGAATTGCATCTGCCGTACAATCGTCTGACTCTCTCATTTCGCAGTGTTCTCTCGTTTCTAGACGAAAAGATTGCTCTGTCAGTCCCAATCCCTTACCATAATTGTCGACCTCTTGCTGCACGGGTGCAGATGAGGCAACGGCACCGATGATCAGTTCGGGGAACCACTCACGAGACCACGCTGCGAGCATGCCTGCGAAAGGAATACGTAAAATTGATTCACTATAACATCTCGTTGATAGTACGGGTAGTACGGTTTCGCGGGAAAATTCAAACTTAGATCTATGTTTCAGATCGTTGTACACTCATGTTTTCCTACTTTGGTCGGATAACAGTTATGATATTTTTAAAGAAGCCCAATCCCTCACCCGGATACGATCCTCCAAAGGTGATCCACGGCCCGGTCCTTCCATTCCTCACTTGCTGCGTGCGAATAAACGTCGCCACATCGTACATCATTTGAGCCGAGGAGAGGAACTGGAGGTCGTTCGTGCTGCGAAAAGAACCATGATTTCATGCGATTACGGTCTGTCGGAACAAAAAAAGGTTAAGCGATTTTGATGCAAACTACGCAACTGCTAATCAATGATTGGTAAGGTCTTGGTAATGTTCCAGCTAATATTTGTCTTGGTGATGTTATTGCTATTTGACGAATAGCTGAAACATTACCAAGATTGAGAAAGTGATTACCCCAGTTTGCTCTTGCCATAGTATCGATGCTCCAGTAGGAAAGCGTTCGCTCCAACTTCCTTTGCGAATCTCAGCCAGGGAAGATTCTCGTTTTGCACCCAATAAATGTCCTCGAGGCCTGGAAATTCACCGAATCTGGTATCTTCGAGCAATCTTATAAATGATTCCTCTCTATGTTCTACTCCGAACTAGCAAAGATCTCTTCGAACGTGGGCGAAAAACAAAAAAAACATGTGCGCACGAACCTTCCCCTCCAATCAGCAGGAAATTCGGCCCGTCAGCAGTGCCATAGTTGAGGTTGAAGAACCATTGCTGAATTACACTGACTCATTTTCACTGGAATTCGAAATAGGGTGATCTCTTCATTGCATTTACTCTTTCTCTGGTTAGAGAGGCGAGATAGTGTATCGAATGAAGAGAGTCTATCGCTAACCTGCTTGAAGGTGCGATCCTCATTGGGATTGAAGTGATTGAACGTCTGCTCGATCCAATCGTTCCCGACGTTTTCGACGTCCAGTTGAGCCTTGAATTAGCGATTACAAATCGAAACGTGTCTCTCTCTCTCGCTTGCTTCAAACGCTTTCTGACAAACAAATTATTTTTAAAAAATTGGCATAAGTTTCTTCACTATTTACTTACCATGAATTTCTTATTTCAACAATATTCTGCTCACCATGTTGTCGGAAGGCGCATTCTCAAAAATCCTCCGCTTTCCGGTGAATTTGTTCCATTTCGATCGTTTGTATGATCTGGTGCGATCCGTGCTTGTTCGCTTAGCTCGAATCTTAAATCAGGTTTTTCTTGCAAAATTGAGGAAAGAAATGAGGTTTTATTGCTCAATTCTTCAGTGATCAATTCACGGACTGAGATGTGTTTCACGAAACACTCAAGTGGAATACTGTTGCGACAGAAATAGTTTTCAACTGTCAGCGCTTCTAAAAACAATAATTACGACTAGGGCTGTCAGGACGAAGAAGCCGTCTCTTCATTCTTCCTTCTGCTCAGAGTGAGCATGCGGAATAAAGAGGCAAATGCTATCGTGCGTTTCAAATGCTCAGCAAACTCAATGTGCTGGTTAGCGTATTGACTGTCTGGGAAAGAGAGGAAGGGAAGAGGTAGGGCGGAGGAGAGCAGGTAGATCACTAGCCTCCTCCCGGCCTCTTCCTAACTCCGCCCATCGAACGGTAGTTAACGGTCAACTACGAGTGGAACGGAAAATAATTTCACGATAAGTGAACAAACCAAAGCGGCGGGAGAGTTCACATTAGCCGGAAGGGCTGGCTTCACATAGCTCTCGTACAAGTCGGGACGCTGGCCGACATGGTCGGTGATTTCGACTGAAATTCATCGTTATCTTTATCTGATTAGAGACAAACATTACGTACTGAAAAGAAGTTGCAGGATGCCCCATGAACAATCGAAAGGGAACATGCTTTTGGTATCAAGATTAGTGGAATACCTCTATCGGGTACAGGAAAGACTGGGTCGATCCACCTTCGTATGTTCTCGAGGGTCAGCGTCTGCACTTGGACCATCTGAAAGTGCAATAACTTCAACTCAATCAGCATCATCCCCTATAATGTTGTTTGTTCGAATTATTTTGATTCGCGATTATTATTCGCGAATAACAATGGAGATTCGCGAATAATCCAAGGCGTTTCACGAACAATAAAATTGTTATTCGAATTCGATTTTATTCGATCTAACTTCACTAATTCCCTAAGCCAAGTCCCACGAATAGGTGTTGAATGGAGCACGAAGCTTTCCAATAATCAATTTTAGCTCGTGCCGATTCCTTCTTTACCAATAAGTGAAACCGATCTAGAACTATGTGTTCTCACATTATCAGTGCACGTCTCACTCGGAGCGAGACAAGATCCGTGGAGGTCCGAGCAGTGCGAGCCGTCTGATAGGATATTAAAAATAATAATTCTTAGGATAAGACTGCTTCCTTCGGATAAGTTTCTTATTCATTTTTCTCTTTCTTATTGCTAGAAGATAATCGACATGTGTTTCACGCAGTGTTGTAAAGAAGTGCGAAGCACAAAAAAAGGTAATGGGCTTCAGATTCATTAGAAAACTCACCTTCAATCTCAGCGATGACCACACTCCAGTGCTTCGGATCGCTTGTTTTGGCCAGGAAACTCCACGGATCTTGAGTTCCGTGTGATAGAACGACGTTAGTGCCCTTCAATGGATAAATGAGCAGTGTTTTACTAACAATAAGAGACTATAATTCTAGAATGTGTATGTTCGTTCGTCACACTCGATATTTCTACTCATAAATAGGCTCAAATTACGGGTACAAGCCAGCGAACAGAACAGCAATGAACACTGTCAGCAGATCAAAACCCCGCCGAAGGTAGGGGCAAAATTGGCTGGTAAAAAATAATGAAATTTCTCACAGCATAATAATCACGTTCTCCGTAATAATCATTCGTTGAATCCACGTTCTTCTTAATTTGATCCGCATCAATGCCGAAGAGCTCAGTGCAGTATTCAAAGTAGGCTCTGCAATATTGTGAATCACCTTCAGCCAGACATTATAAATATACAGTATACTGTGATGGCTGTGAAAAAATTTACCAGTATCTCATTTCGCAATACTCTCTCGGTGTTTCTAGCCGGCGAGAGAGCATTGTGAAGTGAGAGACCGGTAAATTTTTGCATAGCCCTACTGTGATCGCTACCTGGTCGTGAAAACCTGTCCGAACACATTGGTTCCTGTATCGGTGGTCGCGAAATACCCGAACTCTGCGCAGGTCTGGTACAGCCAGATGCGGTCTGAAATAGAGTTCGAAATACGGGTAATCGTCTCTTCATTCCGCACTCTCTCTCACAGCTCAGAGAGGCGATAGAGCGTGCAGAATGAAGAAACGATTACCCGTATTTCGAACTCGACTCTGAAAGTAACGTTTTTTCAGGATGAACGCTTCTCTTCATTCTTAGCACTTTTTTTCTAATGATTCGATGAGCGGTGATAGGTGATGATAGTTTGATCCTATTCAGGCCAAGATGGATAGAATGGGCACTATTTAAACATGCCCTCATAATAGATTCGGTCAATCGCGTAGCGGTCCCTACTTCATAGCTCTTGCAAACCTTCATAATCCCCTTGGAAATTCACGTCGAATAGAGCGGATAATGACGAAGTGAAGTTGACATCCATTCCCTGAATGATTTCGGATTTTGATTTGAACACCGTCCAGTTCCAAGACGTGGGATGTTTGACGGAAATTTATCTCACAGAAGGGACTACTGTTAGAAAAGCCTTGAGTGGGTCGTAGCCGTCGCCATTGGCAGTGAATTGCTGCAAAATGGTAGCATCAATTTGTGAAATCTTCAGGATCCATTGCTTCTTTTTGTCATGCAGGAGGAGAAAATACAAGCACATACGATATATCGTGTTGATATTTTAGCTGAGATTGATGAATCAAATCGTACCTGGCAAAGCTCCTTAGGCGGTGGCGAGTCGTACTGAGCCGAGTCCATGAAGGGATCCTGAAGAGGGGATGGATGTTCGATTTCTTGTTTCTCTCAATCTATTTCATAGAGTTGTTCAACTGCCCAAGGGCGAGTCAAACTGCTTTTTCAGATCCCATGAGCTTCGGAAGAATACAAACTGACAATGAGAAATCCGTAAAATGTGTCGATCTCGCTTGGTGTAAGCACTTCATAATCGGATAGTGCAGGGGAAATCCTGAATGATGACAATAAATCCTAAATTTGAGCCTGCTCAGAGATTACTATAATAATCACTCAGAACAACATAATTCACATTTCGCCACTTGCTTCACCCAGCTCTTCATTTCTCTAGCTTTTTGGAATGAAAATGCGCTTACCCGCATTACGAACAGCGTTTTACGAAGAGGCAATCGGCATGGCCTATTTAATAATATCAATTCTCACCCGAACATCTCCGTCAATTGATCCCTTCCTTTCGGTGACTGGAATAGTTTCGTCGCCTCTTCTAATCCTTTTGAAATCTGCTCGTAGCACAGACCTCCTTCCTTGGCAAAGACCGCATCCACGGTTTGGAGGTAGCCTGAATCGAATCATTAGTATTTTCAAGAATTGAATTTCCTATAATTATAAACGCTGTGAAAACATGCAAAAGTAATGTTTATGAAACATAACTAATTTGTTTGAAAAGAATCGGTGAAGGAAATACCGTAGAAGTCCATTTGGGAGAGAAGTGGCGCTGAAGAGGAAAGTGATCCAGCGATGAGTTCGGGATGCTTGAGACGAGACCATGCAGCGAGGTTGCCTGAAAAGTTCGAGTGGTCCAAACTATTTGGAATCACAATCAGCGAGCTAGTCCAACGACACATTGTTGATACTCAAGAAATACTCATTTCATTGAAAAGTGTCGTCTGAAAGAATCGGAACGCTTTTTTATGATATTAGGTCCTTAAAATAATAGAAACAACTTCTCACCAGCATAGGATCCTCCCACAACAATCCACTTCTGCTCTCCATCCTTCTCTTGATTCTTCTGTCTGATAAACTCGGCAACGTCCTCGACTGCTTG
This sequence comes from Pristionchus exspectatus, assembly GCA_911812115.1. Lineage (NCBI taxonomy): Eukaryota > Metazoa > Nematoda > Chromadorea > Rhabditida > Neodiplogasteridae > Pristionchus > Pristionchus exspectatus. Next base: position 5,912,551 of record OU461587.1, on the reverse strand, counting down.
ACGGGAGGATAAATACTTGAGATTAGAGGTGGAGGTGTCCCTGAAAAATCGCCACTCATTTTAATAATGGGTGCTGAAGAACCCGTCTCTTCTTAACAATTGTTCTACCGCGCTTTATTCCACTTAGAAGAAAACGCTGAGTTATCAGGCTTATGATTGCCTTCGAAATGAAAAAAAGAACATACTCGGTCGGATGCGATGCTCCATAGAATCGATGTTCAATACTGTAGATGGTCGCTCCCACTCGGGTCACGTACTCCATGTACGCACCCGATTGGACCTGTGAGAGAGCCGCAGTTTGCTGCAAGAATACATGATTGTTCATCCATCAGTCGAGGATAATGGTGAATTCATTATACAGAAGAATAAAGGAAGATTGCATTTTCCAATTCTATAAAAATAATAACTAACCTCTCCCGATAGATACAGGAAGTTCACATTACTCCCTTCCTTGGCCTTGTTTAGATTGAAGAAATATTTCTAAAAAAATCGATTTTTCACTTGTGCATTAGTATCAGAGACACACCTGTTTCCACGTTTTCCCATTATTTTCATCGAAATGGTCCAATTTTTGGGTGATCCAGTCGCTACCGAGGTTGGGATCCTCCAGAAGGCTAATTGGGGCCTGAATCAGTAAAGATTATTGTTTGAAAGGTGGAGAAGTGTTGGGAGGTTTCTTGATAATCCAGCATAAAATGATCTAACCGTCTGGTGCAGATGGCTCGTGAATCCTCCTCGTCTCCTGCAGCCGAACATGCGTGGTAGAGCCGCATTGGAGATTGTGGCCAAGACCTGGAAATTCCATTTCGAAATGAATTTTGCCCGAAAAAATTGTTGTGTTTCACGCATTTTTGAAAATGTTGCGCTGCCAGAGTGGAACTATAATGGTGCTTCGAAACGATCTATGAAAGTAAAATGGTTCGATACTCACCACGCAAACGACCAGCAACCTCATCGGCTAAAAGTGTGCACTGACTAGATAGATGACGGATTGTGAGGGAGAAGGGCCGGAAGATCAGCGCGATACGTGGGAAGGAGATTAGACGTAGGGAATGACAATGTATTAAGGCTCCGTTTCATCCTTTTTTGGGCATTATCACCGTCGCTCTGGCTGATGATAGAGCGTGATGATTAAAGAGAGGGATCATTCATCATTCTGACAGTCGGGAGATCGACATTATCAGTTGATCACGGTCATTTTCAGAGAAGGCAAAGTGAGTGCGCACCCCAGCATCTGTTGAACAGGGCCGTATTTTATATGAAGAATGATTATGAACAATATGACAATCCTTACCTTCATTGCTAGTTTTGTGCTTCCTTTTGATCAATACATTTGTGGATATTTTTCCACAAATAGGATGTATATTGTTTAAGTGATTTGTTTTTAATTGAATAAATATTATCTTTTTATTCGTATTTACACATTAGATGCAATTCTAGAATAGTTGCATGCAAACGAACGAACAATGTCAAAAGCGAGCACATGGAATGGACAAAAGAGAACGAAATCAAATACGAAGAGATCTTTTGTATCTGTAGCCCTCCTCAGAGCTGTGAGATCCGTGACGAATGTTCATCTCGAACCTAAATTTGTTGGGTTTACGTTTTCGGAATCTGGCCCAGAGCACAAAAGTTGACTCAATGAACTACCGTACCACAACTGTCTTGCTCTGCTCTTCGCCTTGAGTTCATTGATGGTCATATCAGTCTGGAGATGCTTGATCTTCTCATACAGATTTCCGACTCCGGCATCGTCGGCTCTTGCTTGCTGAAATTACGGTAGTTGAGCAGGGTCAGATAGATGCTTCACATACCCAGTGATTGTTCTTAGCCAACCGTTGGGATTCCTTCATTTCAACGATGTGTTCGAAGGCTTTCTGAATGAGTACGGTAAGCTGATTTTGTCTGTTTTTGTGTACCTGAATCTGGGGAGATTGCTTTGCAAGAATCAGATCGACTTTCACCTTCAGTTCAGATCTGAAATGATATCGTAATGTATGTATTTTTACAATATTTTTACGGTGGTCGAAATGGTACTGTGCATATGATACAGTAATAAATTATACCTCGGGGTATAATCATCATCATCCATTGCATCCAAAATATGACGATCGGGACCACGAACGAGATCCTGAGTGGATGATTACGGTAATTCGACTGATTATCGATTGAAGAGCCCTTACTTCAAGCTCGTCGATGTATAGTGGAGAATCGGCGAGGGTTGAAGAGACGAGAAGTGCCAATCCGAGAAGATGAAAGAGCATTGTGGATTACGGTAGGATACGGTAGAAGGAAGGAGTTTGAATGATTTTCCATGCTGAGTCGACAGTCTTTTATACTCACAGACCGTTAGTAACTAACATCTCGGGTTAGTGGCATGAAGTTAGTGAGGCTCGGTAGCAGAAAGTGAAAGTAGTTTCTCCTTTGGAGTGAGAAGAAGAGTGATTAGTAATTTCGCTTTTCTATGACTGGACAGCGTTAATCATCTTTATTGGGATAATTATTTATTTAGATAGTTGATGATAAACTGAGAATGGAGGCACGATTATTGTCTGTACAGTTATTGAACTTATAGAATGAGTACAAGAAAGGAAATGGCCACGTTGACCTTGGAAGTTCGCACGCGCAAACTTAGATAGTTCTCTTGTTTTCACACCAGTTATTTAGCCTGACACAAGTTCATTACACTACGCTGTATCATAATTCAGAAACAGTTTCTCATTATCGTCTAGAACAAGTTGAGGTCATCATCTTTGACTGTTTTCTTCACGCATGGTGATGTATACTCATTGCTGATCACTAGCCCCGCATGTCGGTTACTAACGAGCTGCGTATAAATTGTCGCTCAATCACCCTGAAGAATCATTCACTGACCTTCCTTTTACCGTATCCTACCGTACTCCACAATGCTCTTTCATCTTCTCGGATTGGCCATTCTCATCTCTCCAACTCTAGCTGATGCTCCACTCTACATCGACGAGCTTGAGGTGAGGATTCTTCAATCGATAACCAGTCCAATTACCGTAATCTTCCCTCCAGGATCTCGTTCGTGGTCCCGACCGTCATATTCTCGATGCAATGGACGATGATGATTATACCCCGAGGTACAGAACGTTACCGTATCCTAGCTTACAGTATCCTCATTGCAGAGCCGAACTGAAGGTGAAGATTGACGAAATTCTTGCGAGACAATCTCCCTCGATTCAGGTACGGAAAATCGATTTTGCTCAAGCTACAGTAACCTTCCAGAAAGCCTTCGAGCACATTGTTGAATTGAAGGAAACCCAGCGTCTTGCTAAGAACAATCACTGGGTATGTGAAGCATCTATCTGACCCTGCTCAACTACCGTAATTTCAGCAAGCAAGAGCCGACGATGCCGGTGTCGGAAATCTGTACGAGAAGATCAAGCACCTCCAGACTGATATGACCATCAATGAGCTGAAGGCCAAGAGCAGAACCAGACAGCTCTGGTACGGTAGTTTGTTGAGTCAGATTTAGTCCGTTGGGTCAGATTCAGATACCGTAACCGTCAAATTTCAGGTACGAGATGAACATTCGTCACGGATCTCACAGCTCGGAGGAGGGCTACAGATACAGAAGATCTCTTCGTCATTGATTTCAACTTGTTTTTCTTCCGTAATTCTTGTGTTATTGTTTTATATCATTTTTATTGAACGACGTTATGATAATATAGAACAAATATTGATTCACTTTTAATCATGTGCGGATTCACAATCAAAATTTTTGAAAACGTGTTGAAAGTCTAACTTCGAAGCTTCGAATGGATGAACGAAGTTTCAACATGTTTATTGTCGACCTCTAAGCAATACACTACAAGATCGATCAAATGTTAAATTTATTTTAATAAATAACTAGGGACATTCAAACCGGGAAATAAAAAATGAGAGCCGGGGAAAGGTACGTGCCACTAGTTGTAAACGTCGAAATGAGGCAATTCAAATATCAGTTATAATTTTGTTTTTCCTAATTAAATCACAATTTAAGAGGTGTACCTCTCTATTTTTATGTTAAATGATAAGTTTACATGTTTGCGAAAAACATATAAAAAATAGGGGAAAATCCACAGATGCAAACATGTTCAAATTGAGCATAGATTTTTAACCTTTTTATTTTTATTGCCTAGCGAGCGAGTTTCGAGATGTACCTTTCCGTTTCTATTTTTGAATCGTTTTATGAACTAAAAATGACGACTCAGCAAAAAATTAGACAAATCTACAGACGCAAACCTTATCAAAAATAGCTTCAAACATTCAGTGAATTCAAGGCTCCTTTCTCTTTGTTCGCGAGCTACGACTTGTTTCGCCCACATTTTATGCATTGCATAAGTTAACTGGACACTGTGAAAGTATTTTAACACATATTTCTTATGAATTAGCTTCACATTGATCAATTGAGGCGCCGCTACAGTATGCCAAAATTAAATAAGTTGTATGTACGTTCGCTACGATCCGAAAAATACTTCTATACTAGTCAATTATTGAATAAGTAAAATTGCTCCATCTAATAGGGCCAAAAATAAAAGGGAGAAATGCATTTGAAAATATTCGCATCTGACATGTGAAAATAAAGTGACACAGCTAACCGCACACTCGCGGGCACTACACCACGAGGGGCGGGGCTAAGAATGGGTGCCTGGATCTCGCTTAAATTAAAATATTTTAAAATTCTGGAAGTGTACTCGTGATTCTGCACGCCCGAGAGCCCCACAACCAAAAAATTGGAAATTTTAATTGAGTTTGAATTTTTACGTGAATGTCCCTAATTTAATAAATAACAAAATAAAAAGTCAGTACAAGTTGGTGGTGCGTCGTGTGCGACTATTCCCAAACCTCGATCGCGTCGGCACACTCGCTTGCTCACCATGGTGATTTCAAATTTCGACGCTTCAATTAGCGTTGTTTTTCGTCGTGTTTTTCATTTCCATTCTGCTCATTCAATCATGACTTACCTGCTCAGCAGCCCCTTTTCTGCAATGGACGAGCACATGGACCAGTCGCCCGAAGACGCTCCCGACCCGGTGCAGGTTTGTTTCATCCATGTTATTCCCCCTCGTGTCTGAAGCTCGATATCACCTATGCTATTAAATTTAGGACAAATTAACGTGATCTTAGTTGATGTGTATCATCTTCTACTCAAATTCCGTTTTTAGAGTATACGTTTTCGCCGAATACCCACCGGGCTTTCTTCTAGGGCTCACACAGGGGAAGAACCTTGCGAAATTAAAGGGTTTCCCGCAATACAATTGGTTAATCTGCTTTCTTTTCAGCAGGACAGAATCGACGAGGCGGACGACGTCATCGGTGACGATGACGACGATTATCCGATGGACCGCAGCAGAGAGGACGAGGACCCCTTCGTCAGTTGATTATCATGATTTCTGATGTTATTCCCCGACTCTGAAGCTCAAATATCACCCGTCCTTTTGCATTTGGCGTTAGCAAGGTTACTAGGAAGCATAATTTGGCACGAGAATATCATATTTCAAATTATCTTTTTTTCTGACAAACAAACTACTCAAATAAAGGCGCGTGTAGACGCTTTTTATAGCGTGTAGACGAGTTGAATTGATAACTTTCATTCGTGTAGTTCATCAGACGATAGAGCATTGTTAAATGACGGAGTCACGCGATCGATTCAATACTAACTTTAGTTGCAAGTTAGTTATCATGCATTGTTGGGCGAACCCACTAATATTCGTGTGCACCCTCGCAATCGGACACGTTGTCGGACCCCGTACTCCCGCAAATTATCTATTGCACTATTGAAATTATGGAAAAAAAGTTTTAAAAATAGCTTGGTTATAAAAGTTATTGGCTGCCGCTCAACGCTAATTCAATATTAATATAATAATTTAAATAATCCGTCCATGATTAGCAGGTGCCGGCGCGACGCGGGTTCCGTCACAAGTTCCTGCGCATGGACGAGGAGTTTGGAGCGGCGAGAAAGAAGAAGGAGGAGAAGGACAGGAAGACGCCCGAACCGAGATGTGAGCGGGAAATTTAAATTGTTTTATGTATTGTTTGATGTATCAATCTCGTTTATTTGAAAAACATGAAATGTTCATGCTCAAAACGTTGATCCCTGTTGCTTCCTTGATAAGGTTTTCTGAATTATCAGAGGCACTGCTCGAGGGTATTTTGCATATTGAACTTCCTAAAAGCAAACTCCTACTTTTCAGTCTCGAAAAATTGAAATTGCATGTTAGTTCTGCGTTGCACAGTTTCATTATTAGAAAGGCTGATCAGGAAATAATGAGTCATTTTTCAAATATAAATTTGCAGTCTCGGCCAAGTCCCCGGTGGCAACGGTGAAGGTCCACAACGCTGAGGCCGTCCATCTCAAGAAGCTCAGCGACGCCTACGAGCCCAATGCCTTCGTCAACCGAATCGATGTGAGTTTTTCAGTTTAATATTTATTTTATTAATTTTTCCAAGCGATCTCAGAAGTACATTATTTTTTGTCTATGCGAGGGCTAAGGAAGATTCCTTGGAACACAGAATCGTCTGTTTCGAACTTCAAATCACGCTGTGTTTTGCTGCTTCATCGCTTGGTTACCTTTCCTTGCCGATGTTCCTGTTGATCTTATTGCCTAAATTTTTCAAAGACCCAATATCCGTTTCAATTTGAAAATCATTCGATCACAATCTAATAAATAATTATCCCTTCATCTTCTCAGTTCATCATGGACGGATGTCCTCCGCTCGAGAAGGAATGCTTCCTTCTCCTCGTCAACTTCCTCAAGGAGGTGAGTGAAAAAAAGGGGGGGGATAAGGAATGGGTGAAACGTGAAGTCACCGGGTTGCTGTGCTATTTTTTCAATTGTTATATTTTAATATTAACTGTAATCTGCAGACGAAGCGCAACGCGCAGAAGTATCACGCGCTGTACACGCGGGCGGAGACGCGCCCCTGGGGAGCGGACGCGGATGTGCCACCGGTGAGGATATTATACATATTTTTTATCTTTGAATCGAAAAAAATGTAGTTTGAATACCACTAGGAAGTCGAAAGTTTCACGATTTGCTCATATTTCGATGTTCACTACTCGGACAATTTGAGCCAGGTTGGCCGTCTACAAAGTTAATCATTACTTGAAAAACACATCAAGACCTCGTGAATAAACATCAAAAGTGCTCTATTATTTCTGAATTTACTTACTTAATTAATTAATTAATTAATTAACCACTAATTAAGATGGACAAGGAATATTACGAGCTGACGCACGCGGCGGCCAGCTCGAGGACGGACTCGCTGCTGCACGAGCTGAAGAAACAGAAGGACGAGGGAGTCAAGGTACGGTAGGAGGGATACGGTAGGTGCATGGTGGGTCGCAAGGATGAGGGAGTTAAGGCACAGCAGAGGGAGTACGGCAGGAAGGGAGGGGACACGGTATTAAGATGCTATTGTACGGTAGTATGATGGGATACCGTAGGAGGATGGTATGAAGTCGACAATAGTCAGATTTATGTTGCATAAATTATGTATTATGTTTTTGAAACGCAAATAAGCATCGTATTAGAAGATTGGTGTTGCTCTGATGATAATGAAAGATGGAAACGCAAGACGTCGCGGTCGAGATGGTTAGTATAGGGCGCGTCCGATTAATAAGTTCGGTTTACTCCGAGGGTAATGAGTGCTTGAAAAGCCAGAGATAGGGGTGGATGAAAAACGTTAAATGAGATATAGAAATAGTGGTTTGAGAGACAAGAGCCAATGGAAAGATTAGCAGAAGAAGAGCTGAGAGCTTAGAATGCATTGTATTTCTGAAACACGAATACTTCCCTTTTGCGAAACATTTGCACTTTTTCTAGTGCATGATGCGATGAGTTGTGTGTGTTTCCAATATGAAGGAGTGCAATCCTAGCGCTGACGTAGCTCGGATTCTTATGAACACATTGAATCTTCACTTCACTAGGTACATTTACTGTGAATTATAATTTCCTGTGCAAATTGAAGCACAATTTTGTTAGGGTATCATTACATATTTAATTAAATAAAGTAAAATTAAATAAATTGTCAGGAATCGACGCGTCGCGCGATGGAGGATCTCGTCGTGCACTACTCGAAGACGGGCCAGCTCACCGAGGCATTCAAGGTGAGCGCTCACTCTAGACGCTCCGGGTTAGAGAGGGAGAAAGATAGATTAGGGAACAAAATCGGATTGGACAGTGGGCTCGTCGTCGTTTAATTTTTGCGTGCAAACGAGAAAAGATCTGCTACTAGTGAAAAAAAATGATCATACAACGGCATGATTTTTCCCATTTTTTCGCCGGCCAGCTGCAAAATGATGAGATGCTTGAGATGCTTGAAATCTAATCTGGCCCTATTTCCAGGCCTTCAACCGGGGCATGCGCGAGTACTGCACGCAGATGAGACACGTCATCACGGTGAGTTGTTTGTTGTTATTGTTGATTGTTGTTGTTTTGTTATTGTATAGTTGCCTTGGACAGATTGGGGTAGGCAAGTTCGAAGAAGTTAGTAATAGCGATGAGGCAGGGATGTGGAGGGACGAAATCGGAAAATATGACAATCGCTTTTTTTGTTTGGTTATTTACACCCGAAGCCGATCATTCAGTGCATGGCACCGAAATAAGGTCCTTTTGAGTTAGTCGTGAAACATCATACTCGGAAGCAATTTTTTTCGATTTCCAATCGTTGTGTTATTATATTTCCATTAACCCACTGACATTAGTTGTAGTTATGAAACGTTAAGATTGCTGGTTAACTGTCTAGTTCCTCTCAATTACCGCTCAAACTGATAACTATATATTTTAATATAATTAAAATATAATTCGCAGATGTACACCACGTGGCTGGAGACTGCTGTCCTTCTCTTCGAGTGGCATCGCGTCTCCCCGTTGATCTCCCAGAGTGAGAGGGCGTTGCAGGAGGCTGAGGAGGCAGAGAATGTAAGCATTATTTTAAATTCAACTACCGTATATCGTTTCCTTGTAAATAACCTTGCATATGGGTTTAGGATGAGGCACGCAATAGCCGGGGGTTGACAATGGAAAGAGAAATACATTTTTAGTTGATGTTTTCTTTTCTGGTTTCCATGCGACAATCGTAGTTGGGTGTTCTCGAAGTGCTTTGTGCACCTCTTGTAGCACCAAAGGATCGGGTTTGCCCCCCATGTGAAATATTCGTGATGAAAAGCTTACGGGGGTTTACCGTGGAGCCACTGATAGTAGTCGTTGACTTGTTATACTTAAAATAACAACACCAATAATAATAATAATCATCATTATCATTTTGCAGCAAGCGAACGGTCCGGGCGGTCGTCTCAATCGCAATCAGTACGACCAGGTGGAGGCGTCCAGGAAGACGAACAAGCTGTTGATTGCAGTCAGCAGGGTACGGTAACTGAGGTGGGGGGGGGGTACGATAGGGGGATTGGGAATTGATTTTAATGAGTGAGCAGGAGGTTGGTTTCCAATGAGCAGGGTGCCGGTAAGTAGAATTGGGAATAGCAGGAAAAACTACAAAGTCGGTAGAGGGAAATGAATTTACCGGTCATTGCTTGGGATTAATAGACCAGCGTTCCTGAAGCTATCGTGGTAGTGAAAAACAAGCAGAATAAGAAGAATTGGCGGAACGGAGATCTTTCGGGTTGAATAATCGTATTTTCTTTCAATTAGGTTGTCAATTCCAGCGAGAGTATGAGCAGCTGGTATCTAATGGACGGAATACTGTAACTGTATTCTTATTAGATTAATATAATTAAATTTAATTATTTCCCAAAATTGCAGAGCAAGCTGAACGCGATCGTCGGCCTGTCGTCGATCGAGCAGAAGAACTACAAGCACGCCTGCGAGCGATTCCTCCAGGTACAGTAGGGGGCAGTGAAGAACGGTTACGGTAGAAAGGGGGTGGATACGGTAGTGAAGCGGGGCTTTAATTTGTACTATGAGTAGCAGCAATGTGGTGGCTTCGAGAATGAGATTATTATTTTTTTTTGTAATCGGAGGCTTGATTTTATCTTCGCGGAAGGTGACTGGTCACTGTGTGATATCTGCGCGGCGCAAATCCCTCTGGTCCAATCATGCAATGCAACTGTCTTGGGAATCGACGCGCTGTTGAGACTATTTTCGATGCGTTTTCTGTAATTTGCTTTCGTGTTTCACTATGTCTAGAATAGGGGTTGGGTTGATTACGTGGCAATTTTGTTGAGAAGTGCCCACAATTATTATTATTGTTGTTATTGTTATCGTTATCAATTCCAATTCTTCTCAGGTGGAGGCGGACCATCTCTCGGAGCCGTGGCTGCTCGCGCCCTTCGACATTGCCCGCTACGGGTCACTGTGCGCCCTCGCGACTCTCGAGCGATCCGAGATGAAGGCCAAGTGCCTGGACAGCAAGTTCAGGTAGGAGTGGGGCGCGATTGTTTGAAGAGGTGAACGCGAAAAGAGTAGGTGAATACGCGCAACATCGACTTTTGAATTGACAAAGTCGACTTGTGCGTTTGATATTGGTGAGCCCGCGGGTCGAAAAAATATAGTTTTATCATCATTGATGTGGAGCAAAGAAGGGTGACATGGTAAATAGGAGAAACCAGAAGATACCTGGACTTGGTCGTACACATTCGGGGGAAACAGCAGGTGACTGCGAGCCACACCGAATTTTCAATAAACAAATTAGGTTGCGTTGGTAATACGACGAGAGTATCTGCGACCAAAGCAATTTTATATTATTCTGTGAAGCGGATGCATTGAGAAATGGTAGAGGTCGCTGTACTTGATCGTAATGTTAGTCTTGCACATGCGGAAAGTGAGCCGGTGAATTCCGGCCGCACCGATTCTCCAATAGGCAATGCCCATTCTCGTCATTGATGCGTTGCGCGATGGTTACACAAACTATTTAAATAAATACAATTATTGTGTAGGAAGTTGCTACGCAATTAGACTATCACTAGAATTTATAGTTATTATTCTAATTAATTAATTAACTTTATTAATTAATTAAATATTAATTGCAGGAAGATGCTGGAGACGGAGCCGAAGCTGGTGGAGGCGCTCACTTGCTACACGCGCTCCCAGTTCACACGATTCTTCGAGATCGTTAATGGATTGCAGGATACGGTAAGTATTGATTGGTTGGAGTGAACGTGTTTGACTAGGATACGGTAAGTATTGATTGGTTGGAGTGAACGTGTTTGACTAGGATACGGTAAGTATTGATTGGTTGGAGTGAACGTGTTTGACTAGGATACGGTAAGTGGGGAGGGGTATTGATTGGACATTCTGTATTGGAAATGGCATTGAATCACGCTGCGATTTAAAGTTTCACTTTGCTTATCAAATTTTATGAAATTGTCAAAGAGGTAGTAGTACTGCTTTCGATAGAAGAAATATTTATTTAATTTACATTTGTCGCTAATCACGGGTTTCATCATTAGTCCAAACGTTGATAGAACTCAGGCGCCGCAATCATTCTTGGTAGAATCACTTATAATGTATTACGGTAATGGATCGATAATTGATCACCGTAATCTCTGTCAGATGCTGCTGGATCCGTACTTCTCCTCGCACGTCGCTCGCATCTACGAGCTGATCAAGAAGAGAGCACTCGCCCAGTATCTCGCGCCCTTTGCCGTCGCCGATCTGGCCACGATGGCCGGCGTGTTTGGAATGAAACAGGACGAGGTACGGTAGAGGGGGGGGGTACGGTAGGAGTGGGCAGAAAGAGGTACGGTATGAGGGGGGGGGTGGGGGTACGGTAGCAAGAATGAATTAATGGGCCAGTAGAATGTGTTTGGGTTTAGCCGGAATTTATCGAAAATTGGCAAAATCAAGAGAGCTAGAATATGGTAGGACAATGGAACGGAGGAGTAGCGGGTGCATGATTAATGTGCTTCACACTTCAGTGCATTTCTGGCTAAAGAGATCTTTGCCACGTGCAAGTTAAGAAATGGAGGTAATAAAAAACGATCTAGTTGCAGTGTGATTGCGCGCTTCACACTAATCATAGGATACATAGAAATGCTGCTACACTAGTGGGGCTGTCTTACTTCGGGAAAAAAATTTAATTTATTGTTTGTATAATAAGAAGGCATTAGAGGTCATACGGGCTGAATTGTGATTGAATAGACACATATAAATGATCTCCAGCACATCATTAGTGCCTTGATTAACGGGATAACTTTGCCTCCCTTGGTATTAATCTAATCCAACCCGCTCCATTGCAGTTGTGCACGGAGATCATCTCTCTGATCGACAAGGGCGTCATCAAGGGACGATTCGACGAGAGGGCCGGAATCATCGAGATGCGCGCTCCCGATGAGAGGGCGGCAGCCCATCAGAAGTGAGTACGGTATAATGCGTAAAAACAAATTGTACGCACCTGGTAAACTGGTGCTGCGATAAGGGGACAAATAAAGAAAGTCATTAGACGATTGTATCATCTTAATGTTAGGAAAATGTATCGAGCTTGTGAAGGGAACGAAAATTGCGACTTCTGTGCTTCATTGGTGAACCAACTATACTTACTAGCTCTTTGATGTGATCGAGTTCTGGATTGTTCTAGATATACCTATTTACACTGCTGTGCTACATCCTCGCTTGATCATCTGAGTGCGGAGCCCCCGAGAAGAAATTTTCGAAAATTTGCGGGGCCTCCTCGTTGTCCGAAACGTTTTTCGCGGAGCCCCCTAACAGAAAATTTTCGAAAATTGCGGGGCCCCCGACCAACTAGCGGGACTTAGCCCATCAGTGCCTATTTATCGTCACGGAAACGGGATACTTGTTACATAGATTTACTTTATTAGTGCATTTTTGTTTGATGGTTATTGTCAGTAGTGTAGGCACGGTTGCGGCAATCTGGTGTGGGTTACGGTGGTCTGTCGTTTCCCATTCATCACTCTCTTCAATTGCAGACTGGCGGACACGTGCGAGCGCGTGTGCGCGCGCGCCGAGTACACGGTGCTGCGCGCCCTGATCCAGAGCAACAAGGTTGGGATTAATTAATCAATAATGTTTTATTGTTATTTGTAATTAATTAGTAAATTTGGTGTGTGTGATACAGAGCAACAAGGTTGGGCAGTTATTTTATTATTTTTATTAATGTTATTAAAATTTAATTATGATAAATTTGTTGCTAATGTATTCTACTAAAGTACTGACTAGTTTTGGGTATTTTTATATAATAGTTTGTCTGTTATATTTAATTTTTTTTAAATTGATTATGCTAAATCTTAGGTGTTCGTCTCGGCGGACGACTCGAAGCCGGCGAGGGGCAAGAGAAGGACGAATGATGAGAGTGAGTCGTGGAAATTGGCTTTCTGGTTGTTCACTTATGTTTCAGTCTAATGTTTACTTGGTTGGAGCGAGGACAGTGTTGCTGCGACGCTCAATATTTGTGAAACTAATTGCCCCGTGACGTAGTGTTGCGCGCTGTACTGATAATGCTGGTTGCTGACTTTGAGCAGTATTAGACTCGAACATGAGATCAATCAATAATTAACGATTTATTAATTAATAAAATCAATAATTAATAAAATCGGGAATTACAGACCATCGCGAGGAGTCGGCGGGCGGCGGCGGCGGAGGAATCATGCGGAACGTGCGATCGACTATGATGAGAATGGTGAGTACGGTAGTACGGTAGTGAAGGACAGCGAGGGTTGGTGGGCGGTGAGTGTTGGGTTTCGCGCTGCGCTCTTAAACTTATTTATTCTCGATCGATAGTGGTCTGCACGAACTTTCCTTATGCATCAAATAATTGAACATGCGATCGACCATGATGAGAATGGTAAGGACGGTAGGAGTGGATACAGAGGACAGTATTACGGTAGTGAAGAAGAATGGGCAACTGCAAAAAAAGTGCGAATTTACATATTAGTGAGTACGAAGATTCAAATTTAGGTTGCCAGGTGAGTCTTGAGTTTCGAGATGCGCATTTAACTCATTCGTCTTAAGTTTTCTAGTGGTCCCGTGGACAACATTGCAAAAAATAGACATAATAAATATCATGATAACAATTACCTTCAACTTGTCTAGGTTACCCAGCGGATGTTGGGTGTCACGCTGTGCCCTTAAACTGATTCGCTTTAAGATATCTATTGTTGCCATCTGAGACAGTCGAAAAAGTGTGTACGAACAGCTGATTACCGTTTCGTGTATTGCATAATATCAATTCCCTTTCTCTTTCTCTTCGTCAGGTTCGTGGGGGCGCCGGTCGTGACGCGGGCTCATCTTCATCGTCGAATCGCGAGCCATCGCTGACGTCGATGCTGGCACCGCTAGGAAGAGAGACTGCGGGAGGAGGAGTGGGAGGACACTCGAATGAGGCCGATTCGTCCGCTGGTGAGTTGTGTTGGTGAAACGGTAGTGTGGGGGATACGGTAGACTCTGGTCGGATGCTAAAATGGGCCTAATTAGTGGTGCAGAGTACGGTGGTGCTTGGTATGGTGGGGTCGGTGGGGTTTGTCCTCACAATCAGCTGGAAAGTGATCTGGAAGTGTGGCAGTAAATATTTATTGTATCACCAAGCTGAGCTGAATCGTCTATGGAAAGTGATCAGGGGATGAAGAAAGAGTGGAACGAGAAAGCGCCTGTCGAGTGTTGGTTTTGAGAGATGTCGAGCATGCAGAATTCCTTTACTAGCTCTAGGTGGGTGGAAGTATGGTAGCTGAAATCACTGTTTCCAATAAATGGCTTTTTAAAATTTATTTTTTGCAATTCCGAAATGAAATGGAACTACTCGATCCAAAGTGTTGTGGTGATTAACAATGTGTGAAATGCGAAATCTACGGGTTGTTCGAAGCTTGCAAATACGCGCTTTCTTACTAATAGTGATGAAATTGAAAAAGTGTTGTATTCAATAAATATAATATTAGTAATAATTGAATATTTTTGCAGAAGGCGAACACGCCTCGGGTCCGGGTCGTCTCTCTTCCTTCTCCGCCTTCCGCTCCCATCACGCAATCTCCCAGCCGCAGTCCATCCCCACCTCCTCCTCATCCACCGGCTCGTCGCAGTCGGCCGACCATCTCAACACGAGCAGCGCCATGGAGGCCGAACCCAGCGAGCCCCACCACTAGGGACCACCCACGAAGGATACCGTATCACCCGTTGTCCCCTCTTGTACTGTGCCCCCCCCAAGCCCCACCCTCGAGAAGAGTACCGTAACCCCCTGTATCGCTCGGTCCCTTCTGACACCACTGTATTGTGTTAATATCCCTGGCTAAAACCCGCTCGAACATTGTCCCTAACCGAACAATAAGGCACAAACGACTCCTCTATCGAGAACTGCGGTTAGGTGAGGGAGATTACGGTAGTGTCCCATGGCTGTGTGCCCTCTGACCCCGCTCCATCCCCCCCCCCCCATTCAACCAGTGTTTATCGTGTTTCGCCCATCTTATCTTATTCACCCGTCTTTATGAGTTTTGGTTAATCGGCTCTAGATACCGAGTATGAGTGTGTATTGAAAGAATGCCCCGTTTCGAAGTAGTCGCCTCTCTCAATTTCACGCGTTCTTTTCATCTGTCTCTAACCGACGAGATAGTGTGTGAAATGAGGAGAGCTCTGCTGTCTACACTCGGGTTGCCCAAATTCCCCCCGTCTCCTGTTAAACGCTCCTGTAGTCTAAATGTAAATTATTCGCAGTGTTTTCGTATTTGAAATCGATCTGTTTAAATTCGAAGTTGATAAAGTGCACTAAAAATGGGGTCGCAAGAAGACTGAAATGAGCGAAGTGAACACTATCACGAGTTTGGAGAACTCGAACGCTGTATCTAAACAGAGAGCAATAACGTTGAATACGATAATTTCTTAATGCAAAATATGATGGTGTTCTATTGCATTATCAGATTTCGTTGGAAGCCAATTGATAATGATTGGCATTGATACTGAACCCTACCGTATCTACGATTTTGGTGCAATTAATCGATAATTGAGGTGTAATGGCGACCCAGCAATCGCTCGCTGACCGTACAACGCAGTGGAGAGCGGAGGTACGGTCTCGGTTGTTGATTTGGATTGGATACTGAATATACTATTCTGAAAGAGATTTGAACGAAGTTAAAGAAATAGTTCATGTCGCTACGCTGAATGGTAAAAATTGTGAATCAGATCGCATATCTATTTTAGCGAAGAATGCGCTTGTTCTTCGCTTCATGGTTAGCTGATTTGGGTAGGGTGTCCTGTTGAAAATGATGCTTGATGTGTTTATCACGCCTCTCACCTAAGATTCGACCTGAATCTGTCAGCGAGCCATTTTTCGATGTCGGGTTTTCAACGGTTTTGGGTCCCCCAAGACCCTTCTGGCAACCCCCTAAAAGGATTAGTGTCAAACATCATTCCCGACCGAGCTGCAGCGGCTGCAAGGTGCAGCCGTCCAACTTTGAGCTGATATTTCTACCCTTCAACAATGTCCTAGAAAAAACTTTTCTTCTTGAGCTAGGGGTTATTTTCGATGCTTTATCGACCTGTACCGGTCGCTTATCGATTTTTCGTGTTTTAAATCTGTATTTCGTTTTTGAGAAATATTGAAAAAACTGCCTCAAAAACTAAGAATTTTATTGTTCACGTTTGTAGAGCTCGTCAAGAGCTTTCGAATGATAGGTCTGCGCTCGCATATCGAGGGGACTGAGTATGGTTTCATGACAAAAAACTGTCTTTCAAACGTTTAAACTTCTTTTTAACAGTCGCTCGCCGATTCATTCCACTATCGCGAGTGAAATGACCCGGTGTGAGACCCAAATTCTCGATATGTTTCATTTACCCTTCATCCATGCACTGAGTCGTGATTTTTGAAATTACAATTGCGAATGAAACACATCGATAATTTACATCGGGCACCGGGTCATTTCACTCGTGAGAGTGGAATGAATCGGCGAGCGACTGATGAAAATAAGTTTAAACGTTTGAAAGACAGTTTTTTGGCATGAAACCATACTCAGTCCCCTCGATATGTGAGCGCAGACCTATCATTCGAAAGCTCTTGACGAGCTCTACAAACGTGAACAATAAAATTCTTACAACAATAAATGTTAGTTTTTGAGGCAGTTTTTTCAATATTTCTCAAAAACGAAATACAGATTTAAAACACGAAAAATCGATAAGCGACCGGCACAGGTCGATAAAGCATCGAAAATAACCCCTAGCTCAAGAAGAAAAGTTTTTTCTAGGACATTGTTGAAGGGTAGAAATATCAGCTCAAAGTTGGACGACTGCACCTTGCAGCCGCTGCAGCTCGGCCGGGAATGATGTTTGACACTAATCCTTTTAGGGGGTTGCCAGAAGGGTCTTGGGGGACCCAAAACCGTTGAAAACCCTACATCGAAAAATGGCTCGCTGACAAAAATCGTATACTTTGAGTCGATTCTTAGGTGAGAGGCGTGTTATGAAAACAATATATTTTCTTCGTCTACACCTTCACTAATTTGGAATCAATCTGTTTTTTTCTATCTGTATTTTCTATATTTTTTTTATCGCAGGCGGCCGCCCTTTCGTCTTCCGACCGTCTTGGAGGTCTTGTATTCAAGACGTTCGATCTACTGGGACAATTGCAGAATAAGGACTTGGGAGCTGAGGTGAGATCATGCAATCAATACTTTATCAGGAGTAGAGCTCGAGAAATGATACCGCCATCTCTTCATTTCACGCAATCTCTCGCCGACCGAGTGGGCGAGAAAGTGTGCAAAATGAAGAGACGGCGGTTTCATTTCCCGAGCTCTAATCGGAGTCATACGGCAAGTGTTTGGGTTCAGAGTGTATGTGATACCGTCTGTTCTCTCGGTGAACCGGTGAGATGCTAGATTGATAGATTAGATGGACTTATCCTGACATGAGACAATGGGCCTGCAGGCTGAAACATCACTAGAGATTGGGATCTTCGTACTCGTCAGTGACAAAGGGATGGTTCTGACCGGATTGGGCTGTTGAGATTCGACTTGAGTGTTGATTGTGACTCTACTGCACGTGTAGGAATCGCTAGCAACGGTGTGGATTGTTTTCGGATGACGGGTTACATCTATTTCATTGCCAGGGGGATTTATAAATGGAGATAGGTACAGTAAGTGTGGTGCGCGAAAGAGCTGAATGGAATCGTGTTGGTACCTTCAAGTGTTTGTTTTCGATTTTGAGATTTGTGAGGTTATATGTGAAGCGAGCGAAACAGTGTACAAGAGATGAATATGAGTACTCTTGATTTTTTTGTAGATGAATGAAGTGTAACGGGAACGTACTAGGTAAAATCAAAATCATTTAAGGATCTCGAATTTGGGTTGCAATCGTTCGAGATGGAAAGAGAATTCATGAAGAAACATGATAGAATGTGAGCGATTTATTTATTTTTATTTTTGTATCGTGTTATTCTTTGTTTCTCCGAATTCCGAAATTAAATTAATTTTGGAAATATCATGGTAATATGAAAGACGGCTGAAAAGATAATAGCAGTAGACAGATGCTATCTTGTAATCAAAACTCCTTTTTACAATGTTCTTTTTCAATTGAGATTTATCTAGTAAAATTAGTTTGCGGTAACCCAAATGTATTCAAATTGCAGCCCTACCACTCCCCACGAATCGTTGGTATACCGTCTAGTTGAGACATTCTATGGTACAGTGGAGAAGATGAAAACCGAGGGAAGAATCAGAGTGAAAGAGGTAATTATATTATTAATATTGTTAAATAGGCCATTCATGTCACTTGCGTTTGTGTTCATGCAATCCTGCCAATTAAAATAATTGTGGAAAATATTCCATAAAAGGTGTGATATAAAAGGCACTGAAACAGCAACTATGCGGGTCTCGAATTTCACAAACTGTTCATGCCATCTGGATTAAATGCCTATTTTTTCAGGACAACGCTCTACTCGATGAATCCAAGTCAACTTCAAGTAGAATGAAAGGAGCAAAGGGAGAGAATGGCAGGGAGAAACAGCCCGTTGTAATCATTTATTTTCTTATTTATTTAAATATTGCTGAAAATTGTCTTGATTGCATCACCAGTTTGATTTACGTTTCTTGAGTAATTATATTAATGATGGCCCTTGCAGCAGCCTCCTCCGGTCAGTGCTGCAGCAGTAGCTGAAACTGCAGCCCCTGTAGCCCTTCCTCCGCCGGTCGAAATTGCAGCACCCGTGGCTGCAGTCGCTGCAACAACTACTCCACCTGCAGCAACTACGACCACTGAGACAAAGAAGAAGGCAAGTGGAGAAATGAAGATGCTAGGCACTATAGTGATCTGTTCTGATTGTAGCCCAAAATGCAGGTAAAGGTAAAGTTACATCCATAATCAATGCGATTTTATATTCGTCGTGTTATCGGCTACGAGTAGTGTTTCGTACCATAGTTAAGGAGATAACTCAACATTGATCATGCATTGTTAATTGTCTTAACATTTTTCCTTTTAAAAACAATTACTGCAGATTGCTGATTCGATGGAGCTGCCTAAAGACGAGCCAATCGATGACGTTTTCTTCAAGGTTGAGGTGAAACGAATTTTGAATTGGAATTATCGTATCAAAAAGATTACAGGATATCTGGGGAGACGAAATGGTGACCAGGGATGAAGAGATGTCCAATAATGATGCGGTTGGTTGATTGATTTAATATTTTCCATTATTATCATTGCTGATTGTCGAAAATGGTTAACATATACTGATATCCCATAATGTTTAAGGTGAAATCGATGGAGATAGTGGAAAGACCTCGAATAATGTGCTTAACGCTGATAGGACTCAGTCTGAAGTACATTTGAATATGAATGATAATTTCTTTGTGTTCAGAAGTGAAATTTGCTAACAATTAACTAAATTATTAAAATCTAAATATTAATTTATAATACAATTATAAATGGTCAGATGCCTGCATTGAATGGCATAGGAGAAGAATTTGATCTCGAGAATGAGGGAGTTGATTCAACGATGCAGGATAATCAAATTATGAAAGAAGATAGAGAGAGGGTGATTTTTTGCTATTTGAGGGTCAACTTCCTAACCAAATACATCCTTAATCCAGGACTGTTCCGAGGCTGTTGAAACGAGCAAGAATAGAAGATCATCGAGAGTCGTGACAAGACCGGTGTCGCCCTCTATCAATTCTGAACCATTGGCAAAGAAAGCGAAGGGCGAATCTTCGAAGACGAAAAAGGTGACTTTATTTTTTTGTGACTTGAGAGTTTGCTATCAGTTATGAACGCCAAAACATGATCCCATTTCAGACAACTCCTCAATGTCTTCAATGCGAGGTGAGGGTTGCACTAATTAAATGGGTATCATTGTGACAGCTCATTGTGGAAGTTTCCATTATTATAATTTATATCTGGGTTGTGCGAAAAAAATTTCGATCTCTCTTTTCGCAATGCTCTGTCGCCGGTCTGAGAAACTGAGAGAGTATTGTGAGATGAGAGATCGGAAAAAACATTTTCGCAGTCCAGGTTTATTTGTTCCTTCAGGCATATCCATCGACACCCATTGGATATATTTTTCATCTTAGCCGTCATCACCAGTCTACTCTGATTGCTGTAAGTTTGTTGCATATTTTCCACAAACATGGCCGTTAATTTTCAGCATGGAATCTATCTGCTGTGCGCGTGTGGCGTCAAATATCGCCATATTCATCCCCATGTCAAGCACACCGACGAGGTATAATATCTATAACAGCTAGAGCCGAAGACCCTTCAACCTAATTTAGAAATGACACATACATAATAAACCGTTCCGCTTATTATTAGTCCTATCTGTCATTTCTAAATTAGGTTGAAGGATCTTCGGCTCTAGCTGTTATAGAACTCGATAGAACTCGTTTCCTAGAGCTTCTAGTAGCTGCGACAATGAATTTTTTTGGTTATTTATCAATTTTATCTAAACGACACCTCATTGTCAGTCAAGTTTACAATTTTTTAATTACTGCGCTGGGGCTGTGTTAACTGAACGCAATTGTATTGCTCTTAATTATTATATTTTCCCAGTGCGCCCGTACCAACTACACCATGCACAAACTCACCGAACAGTAAGCACAGCCAAGACATGTTCGAGATAATTGAAATGCGTTTCTTTCTTCTTTCTTTGTTGCTCTACTACCGATTTTGTGTTGCTCTCCGTGTTACCAATAGTTCGTACGGTAAATTCATCCAAAGGTCGTCATGTTTTATCATATCCTCGTTTAATGTTATCGAGTTCTTTTTACGGTTATATTCCTCAAGTTTTCTGTGAGACAGATATCTGTGAGACAGACTTTAAATTTCTTTATTTGATAAAGTAAAATTGCTATACTTTGGTTCACCGTCGATGAATTTCTGTTCAATCTGTCACAGTATACAGAATAATTATCTCGATGGCCAATCAAGACATTGGATGTCGTTGATACTGTATCATATCTACAAATTTTGGTGCAATTAATCGATAATTGAGGTGCAATGGCGACTCATCAATCGCTTGCTGACCGTACAACGCAGTTGAGGGCGGAGGTACGGCGGCGGGTATTGATTTGGATTGGATATTGAAAATTTAATTGTAAATCTGATGGTGCAACTTTCTCTTATTGTGTAGCAGGCAGTTCTGCGTTGCACGGTTTCCTGTTTTCGTATCGTGTGGTGTTACAAATGATACTTGGATAATCTCTGAAAACAATGCATTTTCTTCGTCTATAGCCTATATCACCCATCAGTACTGTGTTATCATTTTTTTCACAATTGCGACTCTCATTCTTTTTTTTGCACTATTGTTCTTTCAAACTATCAGCAGTGTCAACCCGGAATTGGACTACTTTTCCATTATTGTAGTGTTTTTCCATATCAGGCGGATGCCCTCTCCTCTTCCGATCGTCTCGGAAGTCTTGTTGTTAAGACGTCTGAGCTACTGGGACATTTGCAGAATAATGAGTTGGGATCTGAGGTGAGATCAGTCAATCAATACTTTCAATCCATGAGCATACGTCAGGTTAGAGTGCATGCTGATCTCGTTTGTATCAGTATTCTCCCGGTGCACCGGTGAAATGCTAGTTAGATATAGATTAAATAGATTTATCCTGACATTAGGCAATGGGTCTGCTGGATGAAACATCAATATGCATTATGTGTGGTGCGCGAAAGAATTGGGTGGAATCATGCTGTTTTTTGTGTGTTTTGGGTTTGCTACGCGAAATGAGAAGCGAGTGAAACAGAAAACTGGAGGTGAATTTGATTTATCTTGATTTCTTGTAAATGAGTGAAGTGTGAAACGGCAAAGATTTAGGCAAAATTAAAATAATTTTAGGAGCTCGAATTCCGACTGCAATCGTATGAGGCAGAAAGAGAATTAGTGATGAAACATGACCGAATGTGAGCGATTTATTTATTTATTTTTGTATTGTGTTATTCTTTGTTATATTTCGGAAATATCGTGGTTATATGAGAGACCGTTGAAAATATTAGCAGTAGACAGCTGCTATCTTGTAATCAAAACTGCCTTTTACAATGTTTTTTTTTCAATTGTGATTGATATTGTAAAAATATAGTTTGCGGTAACCCAGATATATCGAAATTGCAGTCCTACCACTCCTCTTCGATCGATCGTATACCGTTTGGTGGAGACACTGTATGGTACAGTGGAGAAGATGAAGACCGAGGGAAGAATTAGAGTGAAAGAGGTAGTTATAATATTAATATTATCGATAAGGAAAGGCAATTCGTGGCATTTGCGTGTTTTTTTTCGGAATGAGTGAGTTTACCAATGACAATTTCAGCCTTACCTAACATTTCTAACAGCTGGCCTTACCAGTGGGTCCCACCTAGCGTTGTCTCACGACGTAAAATCGCTTGACGTGGATACACCTTTTTTTTATACACCTTTACCAATGACATTCGATTGGATCTCGAAAACAAAAAGGAATTTGTTTTTGTCACGACAAAGTAGGCCGATACTATGTGTGACTTATACTAGAACATCCGCAGCACCATTTATCGTATGGAACGAAAAGCCAAGGAAGAGCTCGATCCTCTTCCTTTTATACACATACACATGAATCACCCTCCTGCAGGGTGCTAAAGTGATAGTTACACGTGTTCAAATATCATCGATTCTATAGAGAGAGAATCGATGACAGTTTTGTGGTAGTAGAAACGTGAAGCGTTAACAGTGCAATAGTTTGAAGGTTATATTGACTAGAAAATATTTCTTGAAACGATAATGTTATCCTGAAATGGCAACTATGAGGGTCTCGAACATTTTCACAAAATGTTGATCTCACCTGCAATTTAATGTCTATTTTTTCAGGACAACACTCTACTCGATGAATCAAAGTCGACTTTAAGTGGAATGAAAGGAGCGGAGGGAGAGAATAGCCGTGAGAAAGAGCCCGATGTAAGAATTTATTTTCTTATTTTTTTAAAATGAATTATATTTCCAAAAAATTTCTTGATTGTCTCGTTAGTTTTACGTTTCTGGGATAATGATAATAATGATGGCCCTTGCAGCAGCTTCCTCCAGTAAGTGCTGCTGCTGCAGCTGCAACTGCAGCCCCTGCAGCCCCTCCTCCTCCGCCGGTCGAAATTGCAGAACCCGTGGCTGCAGTCGCTGCAGCGACTACTCCGCTTGCAGAAAACGAGCCAATCGATGACGTTTTCTTCAAGGTTGAGGTGAAACGAGTTTTAAATTGGAATTATTGTATCAAGAAGATTTCAGGATATCTGGGGAGACGAAATGGCAATCGGGGATGAAGAGATGCCCAATAATGATGCGGTAGGTTGATTGATTTAAATTTTTAATTCACTATTATCATTGCTGACTGTCGATAATGACGAAAATATACTGATATCTCATAATGGCTAAAGGTGAAATCGATGGAGATAGTGGAAACACCTCGAATAATGTGCTTAACGCTGATAGGACTCAGTCTGAAGTACATTTGAATATGAATGATAATTTCTTTGTGTTCAGAAGTGAAATTTGCTAACAATTAACTAAATTATTAAAATCTAAATATTAATTTATAATACAATTATAAATGGTCAGATGCCTGCATTGAATGGCATGGGAGAAGAATTTGATCTCGAGAATGAGGGAGTTGATTCAACGATGCAGGATAATCAAATTATGAAAGAAGATAGAGAGAGGGTGATTTTTTTGCTATTTGAGGGTCAACTTCCTAACCAAATACATCCTTAATCCAGGACTGTTCCGAGGTTGTTGAAACGAGAAAGAATAGAAGATCATCGAGAGTCGTGACAAGACCGGTGTCGCCCTCTATCGATTCTGAACCATTGGCAAAGAAAGCGAAGGGCGAATCTTCGACGAATACAAAGGTGACTTTATTTTTATCACTAGAGAAGGTAGTTCACTTCCAGTTTCCTATTATTTATGAACGCCAAAACATGATCTCATTTCAGACAACTCCTCAATGTCTTCAATGCGAGGTGAGGGTTGCACTAAATAAATGGGTATCATTGTGACAGCTCATTGTGGAAGTTTCCATTGTTATAGTTTATATCTGGGCTGTGCGAAACATTTTCGATCTCTCATTTCACAATGCTCTGTCGCTGGTCAGGGAAACTGAGAGAGCATTGCGAAATGAGAGATCAAAAACATTTTGCACAGCCCAGGTTAGTATGTTCCTTCATTGTCAGGCATATCCATCGACACCCCTTGGATATATTAAGCATCTTCGTTGTTATCACCAGTCTACTCTGATTGCTGTTAGTTTGTTAGATAATTTTCCCCAACCAGGGATCAATTACCTAGGCGAAAACATTTATTTAAGATGAGTACGTTTTTCAGTCCAAAGGCGAAAAGACGAGTACGTTTTGAAAAAATCTCAATTTTTTACCCCTATTTTTCCGAGTCGGCCTGCCTCCGGCGGGCACGTTTTATGTCTAAAATCAGAAAAAAGCGGTACGGTTAAAATTAACGTACAAGTTGACCCCTGTCCCCAACATGACTGTTTATATTCAGCATGGAGTCTATCTGATGTGCGCGTGCGGCGCCAAGTTCCGCCATTCTACTCCCGATATCAAGCACACTGACGAGGTATCTTCCCTCGAATTATTTATCTTTTTTTTTTGCTGAGCGATGTCTCTACCAAGTTTACGATTTTTCTTTCTGTGTTTTTACGAAGGCTGATATAATTATTGTATTTTCCCAGTGCGCCCGTACCGGCTACACCATGCACAAACTCACCGAACAGTAAGCACAAAGAAGACATATTCGATCTTGCTTCTTCCTTTGTTTCTATACAATTGATCATTGTCCTGTTTACCATGTTACTAATAGTTCACCAATAGTTCACCACTAGTTCACATCAGTAAGCACAAACAACACATATTCAAGATAATTGAAATGCGTTTCTTTCTTCTTTCTTTGTTGCTCTACTACCGATTTTGTGTTGCTCTCCGTGTTACCAATAGTTCGTACGGTAAATTCATCCAAAGGTCGTCATGTTTTATCATATCATTGTTTTTTATCATTGTTTTTATCGAGTTCTTTTTACGGTTAGATTACTCAAGTTTACTGTGAGACAGATATCCATCTCAAATTTCTTTATTTGATAAAGTAAAATTGATATACTTTTTTGCACCGTCGATGAATTTCTGTTCAATCTGTTACAGTATACAGAATAATTATCTCAATAGCCAATCAAGGCATTGGATGTCACTGATATTGATTGTATCATATCTACAATTTTGGTGCGATTAATCGATAATTGAGGTTTAATGGCGACTCATCAATCGCTTGCTGACCGTACAACGCTGTTGAGGGCGGAGGTACGGTAGCGGTTATTGATTTGGATTGGATATTGAATATTTAATTGTAAATCTGATGGAGCAATTGTGTGACATGCAGTTCTGCGTTGCACGGTTTCCTGATTACGTATCGTGTGGTGTTGATTATGATACTCGGATTATCTCTGAAAACATATGTTTTTCGTCTATAGCCTATATCATCCTTCACTACCCTTTTAAAAATTTTGAGAAAAACATGCCACCGATCGATGGTAACAAAGGAAGTGACCCGAAATCTTGCTACCGCAAATGCAAAAAGCCTTCAAAGATCTTGGGTTTCATGGCTTGAATATTTGATCGATGATGCAGGCGGCCGCCCTTTCGTCTTCCGACCGTCTCGGAAGTCTTGTCTCCAAGACGTACGATCTACTGGGACAATTACAGAGGAAGGAGTTGGGATCAGAGGTGAGATCGGTGTTAGGTCGAATGTGAACCTACTGGATGAGAACCAAAAAAGTTGTTGAAGGGTGCAGTATTTTGTCAGAGCATTCAACACACCACAAACGGAATCAAAAAATGGTACAAACCGAGATGGGATGTTGAGATTCTATTTGTGTGTTGATTGTGAATCTTGTGCACGTGTAGGAAGTGTTAGCCACGGTGAGAATATTGTTTTCGGATGACGGGCACTGTTGGGTTATATTCCGGGCGAGGGTGGTGCGATGCCCGAAGAGAACTTTTTCGAAATTGCGGTGACCCCTGCCATCTGGCGGATAATAGCCCATCAGTGCTGACGGGTTACATCGATTTCAGGATTTTCTAATTGGAGAAGGGACAGTAAGTGCGAGGAAAATTCGGTGGAATCATGTTGGGTTTTTTTTTGTGTTTTTGGAAGTTTCATTGCTTACTTCGGTTTTCTATATGAAATGAGAAGCAAATGAAACAGAAAACTAGAGGTTAATTGAAACTTTTTATATTTATTGTTGATGAAGTGTGAAACGGGAAAGTTTTACGTAAAATTAAAATAATTTGAGGGTGTGGTGCGCGAAAGAATTGGGTGGAATCATGTTAGTGATTTAGCGCTTTCTGGAAATTCGTTGCTTCTTTTGGGTTATATGCAAAATAAGAAGCGAGTGAAACCGAAAACTGGAGGTGAATTTGATTTATCTTGATTTCTTGTAAATGAGTGAAGTGTGAAACGGGAAAGAATTAGGTAAAATTACAATATTTTGAGGATCTCGAATTCGGGCTGCAATCGTTCGAGGCAGAAAGAGAATTAGTGAAGAGACATGATCGAATGTGAGTGATTTATTTATTTATTTTTGTATTATGTTATTCTTTGTTTCACCGAATTCCGAAAATAAATTTCTCTTAGAAATATCATGGTTATATGAATGACGGTTGAAAAAGTTGAGCAGAATTATAATCTAGGAAAAATATAGTTTGCGGTAGGTATATCGAAATTGCAGCCCTACCACTCCCCTCCGAACGATGGTATACGGTTTGGTGGAGACACTTTATGGTACAGTGGAGAAGATGAAGACCGAGGGAAGAATCAAAGTGAAAGAGGTAGTTATATTAATAATATTATCGATAAGGAAAGGCAATTCGTCGCATTTGCGTTTTTTCGGAATGAGTGAGTTTGCCAATGACATTCGATTGAAACTCGAAAACGTAAAGGAAATTGTTTTATGGTAGTAGAAACGTGAAGCGTTAACAGTGCAATAGTTTGAAGGTTATATTGACTAGAAACTATTTCTTGAAACGATAGTTACCCTGAAACGACAACTATGCGGGTCTCGAACATTTTCACAAAATTTTGATCTCACATGTCTATTTTTTCAGGACAACACTCTACTCGATGAATCCAAGTCGACTTTAAGTGGAATGAAAGGAGCGGAGGGAGAGAATAGCCGTGAGAAAGAGCCCGTTGTAAGAATTTTTTCTTATTTATTTAAATGAATTGTATTGCCAAAAATTTTCTTGATTGTTTCGCTAGTTTGATTTACGTTTCTGGGATAATGATAATAATGATGACCCTTGCAGCAGCCTTCTGCAGTCAGTACTGCTGCAGCAGCCGCAACTGCAGCCCCTGCAGCCCCTCCTCCTCCGTCGGTCCACACAGCACTCGTGGCTGCAGCTCCACCTGCTGCAGCTGCAGCTTCTGCACCAACGGCGTCCACTGAGAAGAGGAGGAAGGCAAGTGTGGGAAGAGTAGGGGGTGAAGTTGCTTGTCGCTAATAATTAGTTGTGATTAGAGATTGGACTACACGGTACGAATGACTATATACACGCTAGTGAGGCAACTCACAGTTGATCATTACAATAGTTGTCTCTGCATTTTACATTGTGAAAACAATTACTGCAGATTAGTGATGTCAACTTAATACCCAATTTTCAGAGTCAATACCAATTAATTGGGTAATTGGTATTGGGTTGACCAATTAATTGACTTTTATTCCTCATTTTCTGAGGGATTGAGCGGCCGCAAAATCATTTAATTGGGTATTGGAATTGGTTGAACAGCCCTACTGCAGATGCCACTCCCGATGCAGCTGCCCAAAGAAGAGCCAATCGATGACATTTCTGAGATTGTAATCGATACAATCAAGGATGAGGTGAAACGTGTTTTGATTTGGATTCACAATATAAACCAAAATTTGATTAAGTTTAAAGCGACTCCACTATGTAACCCCAGCAAAGAATGTTTCGGACAGGCGCAAATTAGTCGAGAATGATCGATTTTTACATTTGTACCCCCGTAGACACTCACCAATCTCCATCACATGACTTTACTGGAAGCCGCTCAGGGCTGGGAAACATTTAACGGATCTCTCACTTCACGCTGCTCTCTCGCCGGTTAGAAACACCGAGAGAGCATTGCGAAATGAGAGATCCATTAAGTGTTTGCCCATTCCTGATGCCACTCACTAATGAAGCCATTCCAGAATGTCGAGGCGGGTGAAACTGCAGTCAAGAATGAAGAGATGTCCAATGGCGATGCGGTAGGTAGCTTTACTCAATGATCTTGAAAAAATGATGAATCACAAATATGCAGGTTGCTGATGGCGAAATAGCTGGAGATATTGGCGACTTTGCGAATAATATTCATAATGATGATCGGGCGCAATCTGAGGTACATTTGCATATTTATTGTGATTCCTTGGGCATAATAAATAATAATATAACCAAACCAATTTTTTTGAAATAATGGTTAAACATGTTGTTATACTTATTCAGATGCCTGTATTGGTCGACATGAGAGATGGGTTCGAGAATGAAGGAAATTATGCAATGATGAATGATCCGCAGGATAATGAAATGATGAGTGAAGATGGTGAAAAGGAGGATGGAGATATGGAAAAGGTGATTTTTTCCATAAATTTCAGGTTTAGTTTCCGGATCCCTAATTTATCGTTAGTCTACAGGACTCATCCGAAATGGATCGTAAGAGACGGTCCTCGAGAAAGGTGTGCAAACCTGCGAAGTTCACTCAAGAATCTGAACCATTGGTGAAGAGACGGAGAACTAATGCTTCCAATAACATGATGAATGTGAGTTAATTGTTTTTTTTTTGTGAATGGAGTGATAGAAGTTAGTTCGATTTTCGTTTGCTTTAATGTTTTAACGCCAAGATAGAATTTCATTTCAGACGGCTCCTAAGTGTCTTCTATGCGAGGTGAGGAATGGACTTATTATATGGACACTACGGAATTTGTGCTTTTTAGTTTTAAATATTTTCTCACAAAGGTATGTCCGCCGACACTACGTGCATATATGGGTCACCTGTACAGCCGTCATCGGATGAATCTCAGTGATGTAAGTTTGTCACGTTTTCTGCACAAATACACCCTTTGGCGTTTGTTCGATTTTTGGCCAGACTTTTCTCGCAGAGTATTCTTTCCTTACCATTCTCATTGCCTACATCCTCCACATTCACAGCCGGTTGTTACCTGGGCCAAAAATCGAAGAAGTAGATGGAATTAACACTCAATAAGACAGTAACATTCACACAGTCCTCACAGTAAACTTGAGTAATCTAACCGTAACCCTTTCACGTTCAGCTCGGAGTCTATCTGCTGTGCGCGTGCGGCGCGAAATTCCGCCATTCTCGTCCCGATTCCCAGCACACCGACGAGGTATCGATACATAATAAATTGTTCCACTTATATTACAAGTCCTAACTGTCATTCCTGAATTAGGCTGAAGGGTATTCGGCTCTAGCTACTATTACTAATCGTTTCCTAGAGGGTCTAGTAGCGTGGTCTAGTAACTGCGAAAATGATGATCTTGAATATGATCAATATTTACCTAGCCAATTAAATGGTCCGTATTAATTGATCAGCTTTTGATCAGCTTTGACAATAAACACCGTATTGTCAAAGCTAATCAAATGAATTGTACGATACCGCCCGTTGAATTACTTATCAATTTTAAATGAACGATACCTCAACTACGTTTCTAAATTATTTTCTACTGAGTTATTGGGCTGATTTTTCTGAACACAATTGTATTGCTCTTAATTATTATATTTTCGCAGTGCGCCCGTTCCGACTACACTGTGCACAAACTCACTGGTCAGTAAGCGCAAACAAGCCATATTCGAGAAAATTGAAATGAGTTTCTTGCTTCTTCCTTTGTTGCTATACAATTGATCTTTCTTTGTTGCTATACAATTGATCTTTCTTAGTTGTTATGCAATTGATCTTTCTTTGTTGCTATACAATTGATCTTTCTTTCTTGCTATACAATTGATCTTTCTTAGTTGCTATGCAATTGATCTTTCTTTGTTGCTATACAAATGATCTTTCTTTGTTGCTATACAATTGATCTTTCTTAGTTGTTATGCAATTGATCTTTCTTTGTTGCTATACAATTGATCATTGTACTGTTTATCATGTTGTCAATAGTTCACCACTAGTTCACATCAGTAAGCACAAACAATACATATTCGAGATAATTGAAATGTGTTTCTTGCTTCTTTCTTTGTTGCTCTTTAACTGATTTTTCTCTCTCGCCCTGCTGTCAATAGTTCACTGCTAAGGGCATCCAATGCTTCACCGTTGTTATTTTATCATAATTTATAATTGTATTTATTTATTTCTGTTTACGGTTAGAGTACTCAAGAGTGCTTTCCGTTCTTCTGATAAAGCAGTGCTGCTTTACTTTTGGAGTCTCGATAATTTCTGAACAATTTATTACAGTATGCAGAAGAAATATAAAACATTCTTTAATGAATAATGATTTTGAATTCGGCGATAGATCATACAGTGGAATGTGGATGGGGAATGGCACGATAGTGTACAACAAGAGGAGGATAAGGGTAAATTCAATTGAGCTCGAAATATGAGCCGCCGTCTCCTCATTTTCCACACTTTCTCATCGGTCAGAGAAGCGAGAGAAGAGCGTGTGTGAAATGAAGAGACGGTGACCTGTATTGCGAACTCTATAAACTCTAGCGAGAAGTCTCAACGATGACGTCTGTCTACGATTTGACAACTCCGAAGATCTGCAGAAGGTACATAAAGATGTACACGACGTCGATGAAGATCTGCAAATTTTTAAAATAATAATAATTTTTAAAATAATCACGTCGGCTCGTTATTTCGTCACTCCTTTGGTGGAGGCGTCTGAGGAATGGGAAAATTTTTCTCAATGGCAGTTCGTATAAATACAATGCGATCCGTCAGTTCAGTTAATTGTTGTACAATAGACTAATTCCGCGAAAGGGAAGCCCATGACTGAAACAGTGCCGCACAGTTAAAGATTGTAAAATAATTACCTGCACAGCAGCGTATACATACTCTTCGGGCGAAATGGAGTGACGACGACCGCCCATGATCATCTGAGAATGAGGGAGATTACGGTAAAAGGCAAAAGGCAAAGGTGTATACACGTCATGTGATTTTACGTCGTAAGACAACGCTAGGTGGGACCCACTGGTAAGGCCAGCCGTTAAGGTTACGGTAGATTATTGATTACGGTAATGGTACGGTAGATGTTATTGAAAGCAGCTACAGTATTGCTAGATTCTGGGCACCAGGGGAGTCGATCAAAATGGAAACCGAGAAGAGCGCGAGTGCTGATTTCTTACCACTAATGAGCACGAGCAGGCAACAAAGAAATGAATAGATTACGGTATACCTGAATATCAATAGCCAGATAGATCATGAAGATGGTGCACGCGAGCACGGACCACACCATGTTCAGCCAGTAGGCGCCGGCCCACCTGCAGAGATCAAAGATCAATTGGGAGAGATCAAAGACCTGTCAGAAGAGATCAAAGATCAGGCTGAAGAAATCAAAGATCTGTCTGATGCATCTCTATTGTTTCCTCACTGCCTTTATTTAAAAAAAAACACTAGCTTCATAGTTCGTTCCAGCCCAAGACAATGCACCAAATCAATGTGAATGATGCACATCATTCGTTCTTCATTGCGAATAGTCGGATCTGAGACGGAAAACGGAATTTCATACAGTTTTCTTACCAGTAAATGTATCCAAATGAGAAGATGCCGATCCAGAACAGGTACATCGTCAGGAGGATTGCGACCCCGGCGCAGCTGAAAATTTAGAGAATCAAAGAAATCAGATTTCAAAGATCATTTCAAGGTGTGGGCCGTACATGTCTAAGATCGGTTGATGAAAGTTTGCGAAACTGAAAATTAAAAGAAAAATTCGAGCGGCCATCGAGATCAAAATAGATACCTAAACTTACTTTCTCATATCGAATCGAGTCTGGCAGGAGAAAAGGGCGATCGTACCCACAGAGACGACCAGGAGGGCTACCTGAATAATGTACCTTCAATCGAGCTCGAAATATGAGGCGCGTTCTCGCGAAATAGTGCCAATAATTTTACAAGAAAGTGAATGTTATTCTCACACAGAGGATGATGGAGTCGACGGTGAAGAAGGCGCACAGCTGAGCGACGAGGAATCCGAGGGCCGCAGCCTGGAAAGAATGTAAAAATATTTATAATTATTAAAATAAATTTTAGGGTTAGTTGCTTGTGCATCTACAATGTCAATAGAAGTTGCACTGCTTTCAGCAATATATTTCAAAGTTCGCCATTTTTATTCGCAAGTCAGTTATGTTTCAAGATGCTCACTTAGGGCATTCAATACGGAACTAATTCAATAACAATTTGTAGATAAGAAGCGCGTTCCACAATCAAGGAAGAATTCGGTATGTAGAATACTTAGATCAACGATCAAAATCAAATAAATCACCATAATAAACGCGATCAAGATATTCGCGGCAACATCTTCCAACAATCTATCACAATGTATGAAACGCCATGAGCACTACTAGGTTGATTTGCAGCAATTCAAATAATGATTATCAAAAGAACAATTCTCCTCACTAACCATAATAAACGCGATCAAGATGTTGGCGGGGAACTTCTTCCTTAGGTTGCCCCCGCAGATGATCGCGAAGTAGAGCACGAGGAAGACAACGCTGGAAAATAATTATTTCTGTATTTGTTCAGTTTATCATTTTATCATTGGTTAAGTTGAATGTGTGATGGAAACTTTTTTTATTCGACGATCGTGTTGTGCGATACAGGCAAAAGCCGAAGACAGATAGCATGCACTTCGAATCTTTGGTTCAATCCAGACCAAAGATCAGAGATCTGAGAAGAACCACCCACCAAGCTCCGCCCATCACGTAAAGCGACGTGTCCGTCTTCATCCATGTGTTGACTGGCTCTACGAACACAGCGACGGCACATTCGGCAACGACGATGATCAACTGAGGAATATACTGATATTTTATGAACAGTTATTTGTATTATTGATTTTTTTGAAAGAGAAGGGGAAGCTGTAATTACAGAACCCATTATGATCGCATTTGATCAAGATTGTGAAACACATTCAGCAGATTCACTACATCGATGTTTGATTTTCTATGTTTTGAGACGTCTAAGTCTCTGATTTATTCTGCTGCAGTTGATCAATTAATTATACAGTCCTCAAGCGATAAGTGGGCGGAGTTTGAAGAGGTAGGCCCCAAAATCTTACTCTTAGTCTTAGTCCCTCCTCACTCACCATCAACGTCACCAGTCCGAAGACTTTCCGAATGAACGCTGCTCGTACCGATGCCTCCGAGAAGGCGATATTGGCCAGATACGCTGAATACAGATCAAAGATTAGTGTCAATCAACTATACTTAGTTGCATTCTTTGATTGGTGCCCAATGAAGATTTTCGTTGCAATAAGAGATAGGGTCAAAAGGCGATCACTTTTGCTCAGTTCGCCTTTGTTAATATAAAAATGATGCCAACCTGGCTTGCCCGCCTCGACATCTTCCGGGGGCGCGGTGGGCGCAGTGCCCAGTCCAGCCTGTGGGTCGTAGCTGTAGGCAGGGACGGAGGGAGGAGGCGCCGGAGGACCGGAATTGTACTGGAAAAGGATAAAGTCATAATCTCGTCAATCTAGGCATTTGCGCCCTGTGGGAGATCACTGCTAGGGGAGTGATTATTCCAGGACAATTATCTCTTCTTCGGGCCTACTTTACCGCGTGATCTAGAAGTTATACTGATAGATTGAATCGATGAAATCATTGTTCGTTCACTCTTGGCGTTAGTTTCAAATGTTCATTGTGCAGAAAAAATTGTTTTAAGAAAACCCATTGCTTCGCCAATACGTCGAGAATTCGTTGTTGTAAGATTTCGAAAATCTTCGTCATTCTTCTCAGTCGCCTGCTGATACCGATGAGTCAAGGGATGATTCATTTCACTTTGTTTCAAAATGTCATTTCCTGTGTTTCCTGTGTTTCCTGTGTTTCCTGTGTTTCATGTTATTCATGGATGGAATCACTGATATCATTACATGAATGCGCGCAATGTTCGACCAATTTCAATACGTTGACTTGAGCATGCTGACTCTATAGAAAAATACGATTATTGTCTAATATCAACCTCCCAAGTCATTGACTTTCATCATGGGTATTTGAATTGACATCACTAGAGGGCAACGTTGCACTGACTGACACTGTCTTGTGAATTCCAATTCCTAGGAAGATTATGGGAAGCTATTCTCAGCACCAATGAATCAAAAACTAAGCTCTTTCAATTCCTGTCAGCGAAACGATTGGGACTCATTATCATATATGATTCGAAAGTTCGAAAGAGTATTAGTAAAATGCAGTGTGGTTGCTGAATCAGGACCGGAAATCGCTTTAATCGGAACAAATGTGATTTCCTGTACCAAATTGTACAACGAGCATTATGTTATCGCTCTACATCTCAATGTTTTCTCGCATTTTTCCTAATTACCCTACCATTATCCCTCATATTGATTGACTACTAACTGCTAAAAAGTTTAGAGCGTCAAAAAATCGTCTCTCAAGATCTGAATGCTCACATGCTGGTCATATCCGACTCCTCCGGTCTGAGGGTGTTGATCGTTGCTGGGCGGCATGGCCGGATTGCTGTACGCGTACGTGTATTGCGTCTGCAATTTTCAGAAGTTAAATATATTATCAAATCAGAGGAGGTTCACTCAGTTGGGATCTCAATAAAAATCGAATGTGTTTCAGTCGTTGCTAAAGATCGAATGAGATGTGTTACTTTCAATATCGATCGGTTCTTTTTTTTACAAAAATTATTAAATTCTGAGGTGGTTTGCCTTGATTTCTTTCTCAATGGGTTGGTTCAGAACGTGAAACGAAATATAGTCTCAATATTATGGTGGATTGCGCTAACCTGCGCGGGGTAGAAGTTATCAGCAGTCGAGCTGCTCCACGCCTCCTCCTGTTGTTGCGGCATCGTGCTGAATGAATATTACGATTGGATGCTGTAAAATGAACTGTTAGGAGTACGATAAGGTGTGTTTTATTGGGTACGGTAGCGCATGGAAGCACAATATTTAAATGGAATTTACGACATAACAAGATGGATAGTGATCCCGTCTCTTAATTGCCCATATTTTGCAGATTAGTATGGCCCGCAGAACAAGCATAATTCGCCGGAAGAAATCGATCAGAGAGTGTTGAGGTGCGGCGAAATCGACAGAATTGTGAAAGCATTGTTGATAGAGTGAGGATGAAAAGCTTGAGTCACAGTGAGATAAGGACAGACCAGCTTCACAATGTAGTCTCAACTTGTTAGCGAAAGATGAATACGAAGACAGACGAAAGACGAAAGATGAAAGATGAAAGAAGAAAAATGGATTCTCTGACGGAGGAGAGATAAGGTACAATGAGACGATGATGAGGAGAGAACATTGCTCAGTGTCAGGGCACTTTCACAATGTACTTTCACTTTACACGATTAGCATCAGGAATCCGGAAAAAAAACGTTGAAGGAAAAATACACGAACATCGTCAATGAAAGAATCATTATAAAAAAAGCAATAGAATCCGAGAAAAACTCTATTAAATTTGTAGGGACCACCATCGATTATGCAAATCAGTGATTCATGACTCGGAATCTATCTCAAGTTATTAAACAACAGTATAGAATCATTTTTTGTTCAGAGAATACCTACCTAAAGACTTTGGTTTTCGAGAAAATTGCAAAATTTTGAAAAGTTGGTTTTCAAAAACGAGAGACAATTTACTTTGAAGGTCTGTAAATCCAGAACAACGAGTTGCCCGCGACTTCTGACTTTTCCTAGGGATAGACTAGGGTCCAGTCAAAGATGTGTTAAAAAATTAGCTAAATCAATGGGCTCCTTCGATTTTTTTTGAGATCAAAGATCAAAATAATTACAATTATTAGGGTTTGAAAAAAAGATGGAAGGAGCCCATTGATTTGGCTAATTTTTTAACACGTCATGCGTAGGGCACTAGTCCATCACTGGGAAGTGTCAGAAGTCGCGGGCAACTCGTTTCACGAAATCTAGAACGATTTAAATTCTAAGTTTCTTCAAAAGTTGAGTGTTTTTGAGATATTTTCGTTAAAAAATATGTGAAGGAGCCCATTAATTTTTCCAAAATTTTGAGCAAAGTTGCTCGATATAGTGTACTAATGATCGCTGAAGTCAGAACCCGCGGGCAATCAGGCTCCTTCGAGATAATTTGCATCGCGTGCGCACGAGTCGATAAAAATAGGATGGTGGTCCCTAAAAAAAATTTGACGACAAACATTGGGTGAATGAGGTGAAGCTGAGCATGAGTCAGCACGTGAGTTCCTTTTCTAGTGGAAACCTTATCAGGAGGGGTGACTGGGCTTTTCTCCCCCCCCCCTCCCCTATCGCACCTTCTTTCCCTCCTTCCATCTCCCACTCCTTCTCTCTATCGAAGATGATTCATGATGGCGTAGTGCCTTCTGATGAAGTCAATACACGAGAACAATACAAACAGGAAAATTGGGAAGTCGTGATAATTAATCAAAGAGAATGATAAATGAAAAGATGAACAGGTTCATATTTTCCAATACAAGGAATGATTCATGATAGGAGTAATGCTTCGGATGAAGTGTCAAAGGGATTGCGCAAGGCAGTGCGTGATCACAAACAATGCCCCGAGAAAGGAACGATCAATGTAGTTTAAACAGTTTGACGCATCGCAGAATGTGAAAAGCGGAACTTGAGAAGTGCATGCATCATTATCATTCGAGACGCTGTGCTTATTATTTATGTTCGAAAAACACTGGCTTTCGGGTGCTCGAGAAAAATGTGTATTTATCTGTAGAGAAAATTACAGGCAATTAGACCGTGGCTCCACTTTGGAGATCGTGGATCCTAGATCAAAGATCAATTATCTGAACCATCCCCGGCGAATTGGACGGACGTCCTTGACACAGAACGGGCGACGGCAGAAAGGGCAGTTGGCCTGAAATTCATACTAAAATTTCAAAAAATATTCTAGATGTAAACTATCGTCCGGTGCACTTCTCATACATAAATATTTTACATATTCATACGTATTTTGTGCCCAATGAATTTCATGTGCTGAATCAACAGATGAGAAAAGCTATTGAACCTAACTGGGCTTCTAAAGTAGAGTTACTATAAGGTGGGAGGAGGGGGCGCATAGCCGAAGAACCTTCCTTTCTATTAGACTTCCTTTCTATTCCTTTCTATAAGTTTCTAATAAGGGCTTCCGACGTAGAATTGCTAGGATAGCGCACCCCGTCATTCCGAGTATTCTCTTGATTCTTCATTCGGACCGCCCATTCCCATAGTAAAAGATCAGGATACCGACCCTTTCCCTCAGCCAGAGCAGTGAACGACTCTGCTTCTGCTGAGCTTGAGCGAAGATTCGGCCGAGACAGGGGGAGCACCACGAGGGACGGCAAGTGCACTCGCCACAGGTGGGAGGAGGGGGTGCATAGCCGAAGAGGGGAAAGGAGGGAGCGACCCTGAAATTGATAAAGTTATTTCATTTGAAAATTATCATGCATCAATCAGTTCATTTCCATTGAAATTTATAAAATGCTTAAAAAATATAGTTGATGGCATGCATTTACCATCATGAAAAACAGAATTGAGCAGCAAAAAAATAACAAATTTAAAAAAAACATTTACAAACCAATTGCATCCCTTCCTGATGATGACATCCGGACGTGCAGTATGGCAGGCGAAACACGAGTCCAGAGACTGCTGAAATAAATAAAAAATATTTGAGGTGGGAAATTTCCAAATAACATAATTGAAGGGAATACTGAGTCTAGCTGTCTCTATCGTCAGACGAATGAACACATGAAATTTTCGTCCTGACAGTACTAATAATGAATAGATCTATGAACATATAGCAATGAAAGGTAATCAGAGGCACTCTTCAGATTTCAAAGATAAATGAATCAATAATTTAACAAAAACCAAACTGACTTCAGTCTCGTCCACGGCGCACGGCTCGTTCAGCTTTACACTGTGTACGAACTTCTTAAAATTCACTCTTTTATTTTTCGAACAATTCTCATCAAATTTTTCCCACTGACTGTCGATAAATAATACAAATGAAGATGTTGTTCAAAGTATTACCTCAACGAACAATTCCTCCTTTTTCTTGCACTTCCATTCCACGCTAGTGAAATTCCGAAGGGACGGCAGGGTGTAGGAGGGAATTCTGCAGTTCATCTTTTTTTGCGATAAAAATAATCCCACCACACTATTCGAAATTTTACAGACAAGACTGAAAAAAACAAGAGCGCTCGAAAACAAAGTGGAAATCGCGAAATTTCGTGTTAAACGTACCTAAAACTGTAGCTCCGACCACTCTCCTTGTGCACCGCAAGGATCGTCAGTATCTCATCGTACAACTGAAAGAATTATTTTACATTATCATTTTCCAGGCCTCTCAAGTATTTCCTCTCAAGTAGATCCTCGAACATCGGTAGCAATCGTTTTGCATGGGTCGATTTGGGTATGATTGGGTGAAAAAATGAAAAAAATATCATGAAACTCACACTATCAGTCGTTCCGACAACGCTGAAAGTCATCTGAGCCATTCGTTCCAACGAGTATCCGAATCTTCGTTCGTTGATGAAGAGATGCACATTGCAGAAAATGAACTGCGAGTCTGCAAATGTAATTCAAATATTATTTTTGATGATGGCACGTTTAGGAACCCTCGAAATGCGGCATTTTGAGAACCCAGATTCCTTTCTTTTTATAGCGACTTTCACATAATTCGCTATCTTTTTTCCATTCATCACAATGATTCATCAATCAAATCAGTCCCCGATACCCCATGGGTAGTTACTGTACTGTGATGTTTGTCGTTGTCGTCCAACGCACTCATTTGCATGTGCACTTTCACCCATCCCGTCTGATCTCCCCAATTACCATGTCCTTGTAACTCGCCAGCAATTTCATTTGCATATTGGCTCTCTCACTCTCCCTTCACTCTCAGTTCAACCTCACTTTACATAATTACTTTTCTCGCCCTATAAAAGGACGGCCATTCCTCCAATCACCAGAGTCACACTGAACCTCTCCTCGTTCACTTACGAGTCATTTCCACTGTGCAGGGCCAAGACCCTCACAGCCAGTCATAGATCCTCAGGATCTCAGTCACTCCAGTATCACCTCAACCTCACTACAGTATCCCTCGCGGATCTCACTTCAGTACCCTCATCACTTCCCTTTCCCCGTCCTATCCCCTTCCCTGGCTTTGTAATAATAAATTATTATTGTTACTTCACTGAGCAATCACACCGTACCGTACATCATCTACCGTACACCTCAGTACATTCAGTCAGCGTCACACTCGTTCTAAGCTTGTCCCTGCCCCTCTGACATCTACCGTGTATCGTCGATACCGTAGTTTCAGTCTGGGTATCGTGGAAAGATAGAGCGAGTTCGCATATGGTGCATCTACCAATTCAAGAGCCCATCCAGTAGTCCCGCGTGGCAGCAACAACTATTCATTCACTACCACTGAACTCAATCAATTCAGTCACAATGACCAGTTTCTTCGCTCCTCAATACGAGCGCATTCATGCACTTCATTCACAAATCAGACAGTCAACTTCTGATTTCAATTCCATCATTGACTCATGCTCAGAGATCAAAGATCACACTGATCACGAATCAAAGGACAACATGCTCCGCACAGCCTTCAGCGGCCTCAGGTCCACTGTCCAGTCTTTCGATGACGCTATGGACAGACTACAACGTCAAGTCGATCGAATGGCAACTGAGACGGCCGACCAGAAGACAGCAAAAATGAAGGAAGATGGACTTCTCGAGCAACTCGTGGAGGGAGAGGAGGAGGATCTCTACTATGATCAGGTATACCTCAAGGGTCGATTCCTCACTTCCATGAGAGATCAAATGACCAATGCCCTTGATGATGCTCTCTGCCGAGTCAAATCTCGCATCCAGAGAGAGTCCATTCTCTCTTCTCATTCCACTCATTCAACTGTCAATCAGCACGATCAATTCACTCAATCAGCTGTCATTCAGCCTGATCATTCCATTTCGAATTTCATTTCAAATGATTTGCCCCCAATCCTCTCAAGATTGTCGGGACCACAATCTCCAGTCATCACTCTCACTCCATTTGACGGAGAATCCACTCAGTGGGAATCATTTTACAGTCAGTTCACCAGTATCATTGAGTCGAAATCCCACATTTCGGATCACGAAAAACTCGTGCATCTCCGAAATGCTCTCACGGGATCTGCACTCAGAGCAGTTCAAGGCATTCCAACTGAGGCCAAGAACCTCAAGCCGACTATCGATCGACTCAAATCAGTATTTGGGAAGAGCAAAAGATCAAACACCATCTTGATCAATCAGCTATTTGCCATCAGACCCAAATCATCCAGCTTCGAGCATCAACTCGAATGTACTCAGGATTTTATCAATAAAATCCATCAGTTAGATGACAAATCACTTGTCGATAACTTTGCCCTCATTAATCAAATCGCTGGCACGATTCACTCAAAACATCTCGAGAAGATGTACAAAGAAGAGCCTTCTACCATGATGGAAGCGCTCGAGCTCATTGAATCAGATCTCAGAGAAATCATCGAAATATCCAAACTCAAGTCAACATTCAGTTCAACCCGATCTGATCATCTGTCATACCAGAAACAGAGAGGGCCCAATCCAGTGTCAGAAACTGCGAATACCAGATCATTCATGCCGAAACAATCGGTCAAGTTTCCACCATGCATTTACTGTGGTGAACACCAGTTTTCCGACTGTCCCACTATCAGTTCAATCTCTCAGAGAAAGTCAATTCTGAAAGAGAAAAAGGTCTGTTTCAAGTGCCTTTCTCCTCATCCATTCGATCAGCAGTGTAATCGGAAGTGCACTCAGTGCTCGAAACCGCATCACAAATCCATCTGTGACTCAAGTAACAACAATTCAAAGCTGAATCAGTCCAGCATCAATGCAATTGTCACTACCAATCAGCCAGTCAATGGGGTAGCCAGACTATTCACTACCTCAGCACTTCTTCAGAATCCTGTGAGCAATCAATCCACTATCAGACACGTTCTCCTCGATACCGGAGGAATGATGTCAATCATCTCTCGATCACTTGCTACTGAGTTGAATCTCAAATCCCATCGCACTGAACCCATGTGTATCAGTGGTGTGGGTGGAGAATCGACTGGTAGTGACGTCTTCGACGTGGTGAAAGTGAACATTCTCACTTCAAAAGGATCTCATTCAATCGAAGCACTCGTTATGGATTCAGTGATAACCAGATCCATGAATCTCAAACCACTTTCTGTTCACGATTACGCAGTTGTCCAAGCACACTGTGGAAATCATCCTCATCTCATTGAGAACACCATTGTATCTCCAGACCTGTTGATTTCCATCACAGAAACACAGGATCTTCTCGCTGATTCCACTACAATCATTCTCCCCAGTGGCTACAAATTGGTTCAATCAATTCTCGGTCCAATGATCACGGGTCGAGCCAATTCACAGAACTCATCCATTCAGTATCAGAACAACATTCTGACCAGTTTAATCACAGACGTTCCACCTACAGCCGACCCACCGTACACTCGAGTGGTTGAATTCATTCAATCCCCACTCATCGATCTCACACGATATTCCACTCTAAACAAAGCAATCCGAATCACTGGATTCATTCTCAGATTCGTTCAAAGAACTCTGAAAAATTCAACGAATATCACTCTCAAACAGAAGTATGATTCACCATTCAATTCAACTTCACTTCTCAGTGCATTCGAAAGAACTCGAGCACTTCAATCACTCATTCGAAACCATCAATCATGTCATATCAAACCCCATGAGGTTTGGATCAGAAACGGTCTCATCTCACAGGATGATTACGGTATCTGGCGAGCCAATACTCGACTCGATCATGCAACCATTCAAGCCGACACACGGCATCCCATCCTTATCCCATCAAATGAGGATTCAAAGCTGGCTCGTCTCATCATTGCCGATACTCACGAGTTCATGTATCATGCTGGCACTGAAAACGTGCTAAATCAACTGAAACAACAGTACTGGATCCCACGCAGCCGTCAGCTCGTGAAATCACAGATCCGTTCATGCATCACATGCAGAAAGGCTAACAATTTGCCTTATCAATACACTCAAACTCCTCCATTCCCAATTGATCGGGTATCAGTATCAAGACCATTCCAATCAACTGGAATCGATTTCATCGGTCCCTTCAATTCCAATGAGAATGCAAAGATGTATGCGATCATATTCACTTGTCTCAGTTCGAGACTATCACACATCGAAGTGACCACTTCACTTCTCCCCTCATCATTCATCAATGCATTTCGTCGTTTCACTTCCAGACGAGGAACACCCATTAATGTTCTCTCCGATCAAGCAACAACACTCAAGTTGTCAAGCACATTGCTCAAAGGTTACAACAGTGAACATTCACTGAATACTTTGTTTCAATCAGAATCCATTCAATGGAAGTTCACTACCAGTCATGCCCCATGGAAAGGCGCCGTCTATGAAAGACTCATCAGAATCTTCAAAGATTGTCTATCAAAATCCATCGGGAAACGCAAACTTTCAATCGATGAATTTGCAACAATCACAGCAGAAATCGAGGCAGTGCTCAACACGAGACCACTCACTTACGTCGCATCTGACGAAATCAAATCATACTCCAATCCGGTTCTCAGACCAATCGATCTCATCATGCCCAATTCAACTCTATCAATGCATATTCACTCATCAAGAGTCGACAATGACAACGATTATCTACCTCCTGGGGAAGAGAATATGAGTCGTTCCACTGCCATTCATCAATTGTCACGAACAATTGAAATCATCAATAATTTCTGGTCCAGATGGCAAACTGAGTATCTGACCACGATCAGAGATTCCAAAAAGGATCCTGATCCTCTTCATTCGTATCGATCCTCATCCATCTCTCCCAAGCCAGGAGCCATCGTACTCATAATTGACGAGTCAGGCAACACTCCCCGCTCCTCATGGCACATGGGCAGAATCATCACTGTCAGTGGTTCAGAAGCCACACTCAAATCTCATGTTGGACGCACAATTCAACGTCCTATCAATCTCCTCATTCCTCTCGAAATCGACTCAGATGTCGATCCATCCAAATCGATCAAAGATCAATCAATTGATCATCAAATGACGACTAGAGCCAAGTCTCGGCGTCAGGCGGGAGGGCATCTCCCTATCATCGATGAATAATCATATTTATTCTCACACTTCCCCATCATTCATCAAGTAATCTCCGCTTCAACGACATCGAAAGGATTCGTTTTATTTGTACATTTCTTTGTTTTCCCCATTCAATTGTAAACCATTAGTCGTCCGTCAACACCATTTTTACCCCTCAACACTTCAACTCCATCAATTC
Organism: Pristionchus exspectatus; assembly: GCA_911812115.1. Lineage (NCBI taxonomy): Eukaryota > Metazoa > Nematoda > Chromadorea > Rhabditida > Neodiplogasteridae > Pristionchus > Pristionchus exspectatus. Next base: position 5,868,652 of record OU461587.1, on the reverse strand, counting down.
TCACTCCAAATCATTCTACTTCATTCAAGAAGTCATTTCTTTTCATCTCACAACCAATCTCATTTCATTCATTTCCCTCAGGCGGGAGTATAGCGACTTTCACATAATTCGCTATCTTTTTTCCATTCATCACAATGATTCATCAATCAAATCAGTCCCCGATACCCCATGGGTAGTTACTGTACTGTGATGTTTGTCGTTGTCGTCCAACGCACTCATTTGCATGTGCACTTTCACCCATCCCGTCTGATCTCCCCAATTACCATGTCCTTGTAACTCGCCAGCAATTTCATTTGCATATTGGCTCTCTCACTCTCCCTTCACTCTCAGTTCAACCTCACTTTACATAATTACTTTTCTCGCCCTATAAAAGGACGGCCATTCCTCCAATCACCAGAGTCACACTGAACCTCTCCTCGTTCACTTACGAGTCATTTCCACTGTGCAGGGCCAAGACCCTCACAGCCAGTCATAGATCCTCAGGATCTCAGTCACTCCAGTATCACCTCAACCTCACTACAGTATCCCTCGCGGATCTCACTTCAGTACCCTCATCACTTCCCTTTCCCCGTCCTATCCCCTTCCCTGGCTTTGTAATAATAAATTATTATTGTTACTTCACTGAGCAATCACACCGTACCGTACATCATCTACCGTACACCTCAGTACATTCAGTCAGCGTCACACTCGTTCTAAGCTTGTCCCTGCCCCTCTGACATCTACCGTGTATCGTCGATACCGTAGTTTCAGTCTGGGTATCGTGGAAAGATAGAGCGAGTTCGCATACTTTTCTTTTAGTTCCTATCCATACATGAGGGGAGAAACATGGCGTTCTCGTTATGAAAATCCGACGAAATCTAGCGATGTGAAAAAACGTATTTTGCGTGAAAAAACGATGTTTAAAAATACGGATTTATCTCCCGTGAAATCAATGTACAATAAAATACGGGGATATTTTCCCGTGTTTTCATGCGACCTGAAAACACGGAAAAATATCCCCGTGTTTTCAGCTCGAGTGAAAACACGGGGATATTTTTCCGTGTTTTCAGGTCGCATGAAAACACGGGGATATTTTTCCGTGTTTTCAGGTCGCATGAAAACACGGAAGAAAAATGGCCATTTTTCCGTGATTTTCATGCGATGTCAAGGTCAAAAAAAAGCATGATCAATACAATGGATGTGAAAATTTTCAAAAAAAAATTTTTTTCCTAGAATCGATCTAGGGTAGTTTTAGACGACTAAAACGGCTATCTCATTGCGATTGACGTCCGGTCGACTTCAGATGCATCGTCGACGAGTCGTCGAGTATCTGCAATATTTAGCCTCAATTTCGATATTTTCTCATGTCATCTTTCCTGTTTTGCATGTGCTGATAAATTCTGGCTGTACAGTACGATTGTTGAAATGTGCTTACCATTATTCCACCTTTCCGAGTCCACTCTTCATCCATCGACGTCGCCCGCTCCAGCGGGAGGACTCGGCCTTTCACCTGCATGCGCATAAGTTTAGCGTTATTCCGTTACTTGATGGATACCATGTAAGGTTATTTGTTCCCGCCGTATAATGGTGTAATATGTAGTAAGCCGAAATGTGATGTCTATAATACCCCCTTGTAACTATAAAGCACCATGCTCGATATGTGTTATGATTATAGCGGAATTCGTCAAAATTATTGCTTGTCGACACCCCTCGACCTATGCTGAGTAACACTGTTGCGCGAATACTCCTTGATCAAATACATGTCTTGCTACTAACCAACCCCCCCCCCTCCCGGTCTCACATCGTTCATCCGTCGCTTCGTCGCGGCGTCGTCGACTTCTTCATCTGCGTCTACGATAGTGACCACGATGGCTGTAACTAGATTAATCATTATTCCGGTTAATTATTATTTGTCTAGTGTGCGGGCCAAACATCATTCGGACACTATCATGGCAGTCTATCAAGTGATGGTGGTGCACAGAATTGCCATGTTTTGATATTTTTTTTGTGACATCAGGAAAGGATACAGATTGTCATGGCACAAAGTCAGTGAACTATCATTTAGCATTGATACACAGAATCCACATGTGTGTGCACAAGGTTCCCATAATTCTCGTTTAGATACGGATTGGTAATACCCTTTTTTTTGGTTTTTTTTTTAAGCAAGCAGGCTGCTGTCATTGGCTCTACGTGATCTCGCTAAGAGATCGTGTGGTGTTGGTGCGCAAATGCGCCGTGTGCGCCAGACTACAGACTAGTTCATTTCTAGTTCTACGGTAGTGACGACGATGGCTGTAAATAGATGCCTACTCGAGATAAAGAGATATGGTATCTATAGTATGCAATTTTGGTAAGACCTGTATTACCCCACCCCCCCCCCCCCCTCGGCCTCACTTCATTCATACGTCGCTCCGTCGTCGACTACCTCGGGTCTCGCTGCCATTTCGACTGGCTGTAACATGTATTTATACTTTGGCTTGTAATCGAAGATACATTGGTTTGGTGCTAACTCCATGCGATGTCGTCTAGTTATGAAACCGCAACCCGTCTAGTTATGAAACCGCAATCGGGCAGTGAATTATCGTAGTTATCGTCCTAGTCGGATAGTGCGCAACCGGTATTGACTATCTGTATTCATATTCTTAATCTATCCTTATCGATGCGTGGACGCACCTGGTCAGAATTCAAGAAATTCTAAGTTGTTACCCCTCCCTTAAAAAAAAAATGCAAAACTTACTTTGTGTAGGCGATTCCTGCTCGATTCATGGTGATTGACGTCCGGTCGACTTCAGATGCGTCGTTGACGAGTCGTCGAGTATCGGCCTTTCACCTGCAAGCGCATTAGTTTAGCGTTATTCCGTTACTTGCTGCACCAATCATTGTTTTCTTTTGTCAATTCATGAGAGACTATCAAACTATGCCCATTCCTATTCCCTTAATGAGCCTTGTGACACTTCCAATCACCGAGTGATGGCGAATCTAATGAAGCTGCTACATTGATTCGACATGTCATTGAGCTGCTATGTTTCGGTTTGTAGACGAGTTGTACGGTCCTGATTGATAAAGCCGAAATGTAATGTCTATGATGCCGAAATGTAATGTCTATGATATTGTAACTATGAAGCACCATGCTTGCAATCGATATGTATTATGATTATAGCGGGAATCGTCAATATTATTGCTTGTCGACACCCATCGACCTATGCTGAGTAACACTGTTGCGCGAATACTCCTTGATCAAATACATGTCTTGCTACTAACCACCCCCCCCCCTTCCCGGTCTCACATCGTTCATCCGTCGCTTCGTCGCGGCGTCGTCGACTTCTTCATCAGCGTCTACGATAGTGACCACGATGGCTGTAACTAGATTAATCATTATTCCGGTTAATTCGGACACTGTCATGGCAGCCTATCATGTGGTGGTGGTGCACGGAATCGCCTTTTTTTTGTGACATCCGGAAAGGATACAGATTGTCATGGCACAAAGTCAGTGAACTATCTAGGTGCCATGCTCGACTTACTTAGTCGCCTACTCGAGATAAAGAAATTGGTTTCTATAGCATGCAATTTTGGTAAGACCAATCATTAAGTTGCAGTTCCTGGTTACAAGTCTACCCGTTGGTACCAATAATCACCAAGTCTGTGCGATATCTACATGTGGTTGACCGATGAGTGCGAATAATGTGCTAACACTGCTCTGTAATTGTATGCATCTATCAAATCTATCAAATAAGCTGCACAAAACCAACGATGCACCTGGTCGGAATTCCATAATTTCGAAGTGTTTTTACTAAAAAGCCAAGCTCACTTTGTGTATGCGATTCCTGCTCCATTCCGTCTCCCTCTTGATCGGTTGAGGATTGAGGTATTCTACATGGATGGCTACCATTTCGCTCTTCATGGGTACACATAGATTCGAGTAACAATGTTTATCGATTTAGGCGATTATAAACGATGAAACATAAAACGTAACAGTGAATTAGACAGTGTTCAACAATTAGTTGCTAGTAACAATGAGGCGAATAACAACAACTTCGAGTTAGCAATTTCTGATATTGGTCGTGTTTGATCTCTTGAGAGGGGATGCCCTTAGACGTTTAGGCGATTTACTATCTTCACTTTCAGACGACTTTCTCACTCGAGACTTGATATGAGGAAGTGAGAAATATTCTTCCTCAGACGATTTCATTACTCGAGGCTTTGGGTTAGGAAGAGAGACATGGTGGCCGACGTTGACTCCGCTATTCCGCAGTCTGTAATTGTGCGATTCTCATTGTATGACGAAAATTGAAACATACCGCATCGTGACATCGGACCAATGGACTATTCGTTCTTCGCGTAGATTCGACATCACTATTACTCGTCCAACCGTCCTAGAGGATGCGGTGTACTCACGATCATCTATATTCACGGTCCTCATTTCTCGCTTGGCGAGTTCCATAAACTGTAATAGCGCTCGAATGGGCATGCAAACAAATAACAAAAAGGAAAAGAAACTGACATGCATCATCGCAGGCGTTTCCATGAATCCTCCTTCATCTTCGCATATGTACGATCCGACGATTCCCTCTGATATGAGCTGGAATTGAACACACATTATAATGGAAAGGGATGATATAAATCACCTTGATCGCGGTCTCTGGTAGCACTATAAGCCCGCTCGCACAAGGATGTATCGGGGAAAGGGTAGTAGTGGGTGTTATGTGCAAGGGCACGCTTACACCATCCATATATATAGACGATATCGTATCCGGGTAAACCTTAGGCACGAATGGTTAATATGGATATACCAGCTATTACCGTACTCTTTTAAGCATGTTCTGAACGTATACAGCATCACTCGGATTTCTCACTATTGCGACCCATCGACGAATACCTTTTGCCCCATTGAATCCTTTGCTACATCTCATGGCGACTAATAATCCCTGAATATAATTTAATATCGAATGACCCACTATGCAACACTACCACGTAAAAAAAATAAATAAATACCGTTGCAAATGCAGATAGTGCTCGCTCCCCATTGAGTATGACGACGTCAGCGAATTCCGACACTGAGCACAGAGCATCGTACCTCTCTTTGTCGAGGGCACACGTTTCAGTGGACGATGCGAAAGACGAGACAAAATCCTTCTTGATGAATCTCTTCTCCTCAGTCGCCCATGTAATGAGCTTGTGACAAGTCACACCCGGTGCTATTGCGGGTGGCACAGGAAGCGCGTACTGGTGTTCGACGATTTCTGCTCGACATGGACGAGTATTGATCCTCCTATCGCACCTTATCATCTCGTTCGCCCTGAACATGGCGACCGCTGTGGGCCCATTGCTCTCGTGGTTTAAAAAAAAAACGCAAATCATAGGTAAGACGAGGAAGACTTTAACCTCTCGTTTTGCTTCGTTCATCAACATTGTTTGCCCGGCGAATATTTATCGTTACATAACCAAGGGCATAAATTACACTTCTGGATGACGGGAGACTTTATAAGTCTCTACCATATACAAATTAATCAGGCTTCAAGCCTTTACTATATTACAACAAATACACACGGGTCCTGTTCCTCCATTTGCATGTTCGCACTTCATCTCTCCAACATCGCTGTATTCGTTCCACACTTGGATTACATGGGAGGCGAATTTCTCGTATTCATCAGAATCGGATATCGAGTACTGCAGCATCTTCTTGAGGAACAGACGACTATTCTTGATTGCTTCCGCTTGTGCAATGTTGACCTGATTATTCTATCTTTTCTTTGTGCAATAGAGTCATGCCCATACCTTCACGGCGACTTCCTTATGGTCATCCATCGATCCAGTGAGCGGGATGTGCAATACGACCTCATCTTGCAGCGTGTTTGGGCATTTGCTCTCCACGCTGACCTCTCGAATGCTGCATTTGAGAGGTCAGATTTTCGCTTACCAAACACTGTCCACTCACTCTGCCATGACGTTCGCTAGAACGGCGATTTGTCCCAACGAGACCGGATGCACGCGGGTGTGCCATCGTCGCTTATCAGAGGTGATTAGACATTCCCTCTCTGTTGGCGGGTAGACGACGAAATTCCTCGATGCGGGCTGTTGATATGGGTGTTATTTACAATTGGAAGTCTTAATGATCTCACCACCGTTCTCGGTTCGTATCCATGGACGGAGACCGTCTTGGTCTTATCCTTGATTCGCTCGTCGAGTACTTTGTATCGAGGTGGAAGGGGTGTGTTCAGTGGTACACTCGGGTGTAGCAGCTCACGATCACCGATGAATACACCGATATTAGACGAGTACATGGTAATGAGACCTAAATATTTGATTACCCTTTTATGATTTCTGTACTCTCTCACCTGATATCAGCGCCCTCCCTTCCATATTCAATAGAGACGATTTCGGATTGTTTCTCACGAGCGGATACTTGTTGTGAGGCGATGCATCCTCTCCATTGAAGAGTTCAACTGTATCGACGAGTCCCGCGGTTCTGAGTGCTCTGCATATGCGACGAATCATCTGCTCGATTGCTTCTCTCCCTGATTTAATTAATCGATACATGTCACATCTAGTGTCTCACCTTCATCTTTGAAGATCATCTTGTACACCGCGGGAAATGAGCGCTCGCACGCGGCGACCTTATCCTTGATACGACTCGGCACATCTCTCGTCCATGAAACCGGGAGATTGGCGCCTCCTCGGTTTCCTCCTCTCCCTCCTCAATGCATCATTTCGTTTCCTTTTTTTATATACACATGCGTCACATACCTCGATGAGAACGAGACCCTCTTTCTCTTCCAGCCCATCGAGCATTGAAGAAGTTATTCTCCTGTATCTGATCGCCCCTGTGTTTCATCAACTCTCGGAATGGCTTGTCGTATGCTTTGACACGGAAATTTACTGCTTGGAGAAAGCTGAAATGTTGACAAATTTAATCAATCGTGCCCTTATGAAACTTGATCACCTGACGATTATCTCCGAGATCGCGACCTGTTCCGATTCGAATCTCGGGCAATCGACGACTTCTGATCGATCATGCGTGATGAGATGTGTGTTCACCTCGGCGAAAATACGAGTCGCGATAGCTCCGAAGTCGATTCCTCCTATCCCATCATCACCAGTGGCTTGTTGTAGTACCTGCAGTGTAGTCACTATTAGACTGAACGAATGTCTTGCTTACTCTGTCCTTGCATGCGTCGAGTGCACCGATCACGATTGAATGTGCGGCGATTCCAGCTCTCACTCCAGTGACGATGAGTGCGGCAGCTTGAGGACTCAGCATCGGGAATGAAGTCAGCAGAACTGACACAGCTTCCTTCACTTTCTTAGTCGAGCATCCGTCCTTTTCGAAATAGCCACAGATTTCAGCGTCGGCGAGCATCATCTCCTTGTGCAGTGGATTAGTGATTGCGAAGCGATAGATCTCATGTCGACCCGCATCACCGATCGGCACAAGAGTGTGCTCTCTCAGTAGAGTATTCTGAAACGATTATATTTTTTTTATCAGACGGACTATATAAAAGTACCATGGATATCATGTGATCGATTCGTTCGTCCCTCCGGTCCACCAAAACTTGTGTGTCGCACAGCATTCCGGTCCCAGCGTAGTAGAATCGTCCCGGTTTTCCCGTGCGGGTCAGTCTGCCTATAATATGGGAGATTTGACGGTAAAAAAATATATACTTACTCATCATTTGTTTGATTGAGTATCCGTCTGCGAATTCTCGGCGATTCTTTCTCACACCATGTGATCTGTAGTACCAGGGCGTTTGTGCCATCTCATTGAAGACGACTGCCTTGAGATCCTCGATCTCGAGGAACTCTCCGACATCTGCAGTCGTGATGACCTGGATTTGTCTCTCTATTGAAATATTGGGAATAATACAACTTACTATTCGGCCTTGGAGAAATTTCCCATGGAAGAATCTTCCAGGCGATTCCTTATTAGGGCTCTCGGGGGTCAAACGGAAAACTCGCGAGTCGATTTCTTCTCTTGTTCCATTGTACAGAATCGGATTGAAGTGCCATGGGAATGAAAGTCTCAGGGGCTTGAATGCGGCTTCGTCGATTTTATCGTCGAGTTTCCATCTGATCTGTGGCCCTTTCGCTTTTCCTTGTACCAGAGTCTTCACAAATGTTCTGCAAGTATTCAGAGCGTGAATAAATAAAGAGTTTCGCAATAAATATATACCCCATAGCAGATACTCCTTCCATGTGAGGCGCAATCACCAGGATCACACCCAGATCTCCCACAAAGTCCGGATTGTCCCAGTTCAATGGTCTTGTTGTTCCATCGGCGACTTTCTCTCTTGGGAAATCGGACATTATATCCTCTAATACTTTCGTGAGGGTGAACTGGCATAAGCGTCTGAAAGAAAACATAAAACACAACGTACTCGACACTATCACTACCTTGAAAATTGTCCTCCTGTTATCACCTGCCTCCCACGCTCGTTCTCCGCGGCGAATAGTCCATCCTTAGTCAGCGGGAATCTCCTGTTTCTCAGATGTGCACAGATCTGGGGATCGTCCATGACGCCTTCTATGCATTTGCTCTTGACGAATCCCAATTGGACTAGATTTCCAAACGGCGTCGGATCTGTTATGCACCTAGAAATTTAAATTACATATACGCAATTTTATGATCGTGATACTGTCATAAAAAAACGCTTACGTCGATTGCACCTCCTCCAGTTGTGGGAACATCATTCCTTCTCTCTTCGACGTCATCTTTTGAATGCATGCGCGGAATTTCCGGTGCCTGGATCAGATGGGCATATTAAATAATGTTAAATTTGGGTACTTACTTCGTTAGCATCTTCCATAGCAGAGACGATTCCTTTGGTTTATCGGGTGACATGAATATCACCAGCCGGCCGAGTGTGTGTCTTTCCATAGACTGAAGAGCATTGACGATTACCTGAAATTTCATTCCTATCTTATGATCTTATGATCATTTCAGGATACTCTACTGATTGTGTGATAGCTTACCAGATACATGTTGTCCCATGATCCATATCCTTCTCCTCCATCAATGAATAGCGTCTCCCATGAACCATCGGCGAGTGACTGATAATCGTTATTGTCTTAATAATAGATGTTTGTGCATACCCTCACTGCTGCTTCGGGGTCGACGATCGCTCCATGAGTATTCATCGGTTCATCTATCACAGGGATATTTCGCACCGACTCCGCCAGGCAAGTTTGGTCTGCCGGGCTGGCCCCACAATACTCGTTGTATTGGTTGATGTTGATTCTCGGGTGAATCTCAAATAAATGAAAATGGATATCCCCATACCTACCCCCCCCCCCCTATATCCTTACCTTCTTGAGATGTGCATGAAGCGATGCTCGCGCAGATGCTACGTTCCCAGTGACGAGGAATTTGTCCGTCAATGGTCGTCCGGTCATCTTCTCATCGTATTTGTGTCTCTCCAGATATTCGACGATCGCAGCATTGAAGTATGGGATCTACAATGCGATACAAATTGTGTTGGATATGGTAGAGGAAAAAAAGGGGGGGGGACTCACTCGAGACGATTTTCCACTCATGTGAGGACCGAAGACGATTGTGATATCATGGGTGGCCATCTCCTTCACCACTGATTCGAGCACAGACGATTCGACCTCGCACCAGGGTGTCAGATATCCCGACTTGATTCTCTCGGCGATTTCATCTCCTAGCATCTTCGCAGTGATGGGATTGTTGTTGTTGTTCGCATCGAGAGCGAAGTACGGACCGGATGTTGCTTTCATTGCTTGGAATGCAGGGTTGAATCTCATCCGATAGCTGGCGACCATCTTGGGATCGTCGCGTGTGATTCGAGGCGCCTTGGGGTATGCACCAGCATCTCGCTTCAAATCGAGACGCCTCTGCATCCGAGACGACCTATAGAGAAGACGTTCTTGATGACGAATGATGCGGCAATTCCAACGGGGCGAGCGCGCAGTATGCATAATGCAAATTGGTAAATATGCAAATAAACCAATAATCTGATGATAAATTGGAGAACATACGTCGAGAGCATAGGTATTGATTCATGGATAGAGAGACCATGTGTACGATAAACGCAAACATGAGATGGCGAACATAATATTTATCCGCTTTACGAGGTGTGGAATGTGTTTACAACACAACATCATGGGATTCCTCGACATAAAAAAAATACATAAAACACATCATACATAATTACACATTTGTGAGTAGTTGATTAGCGTAATAAAACTACTTCTTGACGTCGCCCCAGATCCAACCAGAGGGGGGTCCGTCGAGTGTAGATGATTCCTTATCGTGATTGTCTTGAGGGGTGGAAAGAGAAGCGATTGAAGGCGATTTAGTCATTCTTGGCTCCCTGGCACGGCAACGAGGCGATTCACCGCTGATCTTGATTGGACTAGTCTGGCACCCCGTCTCTCTCGTATTGGACACGATCTTGATAACTTCATCCTTGTGGATTGTGACAGTCGTTGACGACTTCCTCTCAATCTGGAAATGAAAGTACTAGATAATATTGTAAATACGAATTTGACCGTGATATATACCTTTATTTGCGTCGGACATCTGCCATTAGACGATTGATTATCAGAAGGATCGACTTCGATACCGTCGACTATCTCCTCGTTCTACAAGCACATTAGATTAGAGCGTTTCATGTACACATTGATATATCCTCCTTACCTCACTATCATAGGCGAGTGTGTTGTATGACGCAGTGAGTGAGATGGTTCTCGAACGGCTTCTGGCAGTGTTCAGTACAGAAGACGATTGGGCGGCATAGTTATCATCCTGAAATGGTGACAATTTTTTATTTTTTGTCATGTATCGCTTACCGTGTACTCGACAACATCCTTGGTGGTCGCCCACTTATCGATCACCTTCTGCATATCAATACCAACTACAGGAAGAGTAGGATCCATCGCATGCACTGGTGGATTGTGTGCCGGCGATTTCTCATCATCATCGATGGGAACGACTTTGAACGATGACGATTTGAGAATGAGAGTAGGATCCATCGCATGCACTGGTGGATTGTGTGTCGGCGATTTCTCATCATCATCGATGGGAACGACTTTGAACGATGACGATTTGAGAATGAGAGTAGGATCCATCGCATGCACTGGTGGATTGTGTGTCGGCGATTTCTCATCATCATCGATGGGAACGACTTTGAATGATGACGATTTGAGAATCATACTTGCAGTGGGCGGTTGACTCGGTACAGGCGTCTCATTCTGAGGGGAGGGAGGCACAGAAATTGGGACAGGTGGTACAGCAGTCGATTCTCTCATATCCCGAGGGGGGATGGGCACAGGAATAGGACCGGTAGGCGATTGATCCTCCTCATCTTGCCTCTTGTACACTCCATCAAGTTCGACTTGTCTGTCTGTTCTTTCGTATTCGTGCTGAAAAAAAATGAATAAAAGTTGAAATAATACATGTCATACTTCACGTCCCAGATTGGCCATATACATTCCCATCAGAGCCTGAGTGAACACGACCAGTCGTCCAGTATCCTTCGTGTATTCTCTCATTCTCGTCTGGAAGGTGTACAAGTCCTTATTGGGGACGACGAATATGAATCCGCCCCTATACGGGATGTCATTGCGAGTGCGATGATTGAGTGCATTGATGATCTAAATGGCATAAGGTTAGTGCTACAGGAAAAAAAATATAAATTCACGTGTGAGTACTGATGCATATCCAACGATGCAATGACGATGATCGGCTTGTGAGTGATCATTACATCCTGAATATGTAACCTTATTTCCCAGAATATGTAACCCATTTCCCCCAAAGGCCACAAAAAAAAAATCTCACATGCAGATGAATCGGCCTCGTCACACGAATGATGTTATTGACATCGTCGATTACCGGGATCTTATACTCCCCATGGTAACAGACGAGTCTCCGATTCTTGTCGAATGTTTCATGTGCCGCAACATCGGCGACCTTAAATAGTGCGAACATTGGCAAAATATTATACTAACATCGTGTACCACAGCATCGAATGCTTCCAAGTTATCCGGAAAGTCAGTGACGACTGCGAATTGACCACCGAACCCGCGAATATGCGCTCGAATGAAGGCGATATACAACTCCTTATGTTGGTGCGGAGTCATTGTGTGTACACCGGCCATGATGCGCATGTCGACTAGTCTTTTGAAGTCAGTACCGACGAGACATTCCGCATTGAACGCGCGCTCGAAATCAACCTGAATATATATATATATTTATAAAAAGATAACTGTATAGATATATGAAGTAAGTATGCATATAAATATAGTACCTTGTCAGAGACGACTACTTTCTCCTTGCCATCTTTGCCCTTGACTGTGTCGAAAGATCCACGGTTGGCGACTGTGGGCATTGTTCTGGGCACTGGCATGCTCGGAGGAGGATGAGACGGAGTCGGGACGATCACCCCTTCATACTGTGGGTTCGAGACCCTCACTGGTGACGTACGACGAAGGGACGGATATCCCGCCTGAACAATATATTCGCTATTATATATATATATATATATATATATATATATATATATATATATTCTCACCATGGGATCAACTGGAGTATTCGCTATTTTATATATATATATATATATATCTCACCATGGGATCAACTGGAGTACGCAATCCGAGGCGATTAACAATCGGCTCCGGCTCGTTCGGATTGATTGTTCCTCGCGGATACAAACGATGGCGATCGTCGTCCATTGCTGGAGAGATCCAGGCGATTACCTGCCTACAATAAATAAATATATAGACTTGCTTATATGAAGCACGTCATGGCACACAGAAATAAGAAAAAAGAACTAGAATAAATAAATAAATAACACAATAGGAATCGCTAAGATGACGATGGTCTAGACGTGGCAAAAAAAAGCAATGCTGTCAGAACCGCGAATTCGAAAAAACTACAGTACTCGGAATAAAAAATATGACCGGAATCGAGTTAGAGCGCGGAACGTTTTATTTTATTTTATTTTATTTTTTTTTTTGCAGCTTTAGATATTGATATATCGTAGTGGTATTAAACACATCACTGGATCATTTCTCGTGTTATTTTCCCAATATCATCTTCTTTATTTATAGTCGAATTAATATCATTACTATACAAACTCTCTTCTGAGACGAGAAATTGGCAGATAATGGATACGATAATGGGGTTAGTAGTCGATTTAAAATCGCCACTTCATTATATTCTATTCGAGAGCGAAAGAATGGGGACGGTTAAGATTTGAATGGATGTGGGGTAGTAAAACTAAAGTCTATGTGTGACAAATAGACGACTTGTCCATAGAGACTTGGCGAGGTAGATTGGGGTATATGGTATGGATGATACAGAACAGAAGGCGAACTACATATATATAACACATCGCATATACATTTGTACATAACACAGGCGAGTAATTATAATATCAGAACTGCTGCTCATTAATTATTGAAACCGGCAATGCGGAGAAGATCCTGCTGTCTGATGAACAGCGGATGCCATTCAACAGGGGCATCTTCACGTGAGAGAGGGGTCACGTGCACAACTCGATAGTAGAAGTGTCTAAAGGAATTGCGGATACCAGTTTAAAACATATTTCATCGCTCACCCCAAGGCGATTTCCCTGATCACCGTCGCACGATAAAATGTCCGTTTGCCTTCCGAGAAGTCGAGTTCAAGATTCTGCATAATGTTATCATCACGACCGAGAAGGGGAAAAAAAATGCACAACCTTAGTGTATGGAGCAGTGTTGAACTGGCTGGCGTACGCTGTCGCAGTGTAATCCCTGTCACTATACTCGAACTTGGCGATTCCCGTCTCATTGTCATACGAGGACTTAATGTGCGCCAGTTTATACTTTTTTAATAGTGACACTCACCACAGACCAGCCATCCGAGACTGTGACTTTGTCGGCGATATCGACCCCTCTGAGCGATAAGTTGCACAATCTCCTGATGTACAAATCCTTGTCGTCGTCAGTATGAACACGCACAGACGACTGGAAAAAAAGACATTATTGTTTTCTTTTTTTCCACTATACGAAACCTTTCCATCGTTGCCGTGCATATCAATCAGGCATCTGCGTATCCCATGTAGCATATCAACATCCAGAAACCACGATGCTCTATTCGCGATAAAATGTTCACCAGAATTGCTTTCAACCACATGGAGCGGTTCAATGGCTACTGCGCGCCACGGACAGTCCTGGGACACTGTTGAGCGCGAATACATAGCAATTCACATACCTCTCTCGCACCCCCTCCGATACATTGGAAGACGATCTCAATCTTGACTATATCACCCACGAGAATGTCATAGTATTCGTCGAATATCCCACGGATCGGCTTGCATTCATTGCGTGGGATATACGACATACCTGTGCAAGAATAGTGTGAATAACGAACAAGGAACAGACCAGCTCACCGACATAATCGTTCCACATGGTGACAGTGGAACGGTCGTACTTGATCACCATCGCCGGGACTATCATCTTGAGCATCGAGCTTTTGGATAGACGAATCTTCCTCAGCGGATAACTGCTGTCGACGAGTGACTCAATATTCACCGCCTTGAGAACAGACGAGTCACGTGGCTTGATGTTGATAGCGACGAGTTGACCCTGGAAGAAACGGCATCACAATACAATAGTAAGAGGGAGGATGGCGGACCTCGTAATTGGTCGCGATATCGTAGGCGATCAACTCTCCCTCTTTGAGATCAATGTACACATCATTCTCGATGTATCCCTCCTTCTCGACTGCAGGATGAGTGAGGATGGTGTGGTCGAAAAACCACATCGGCTCGAGGTTCGGTAGAGGGAAATTCGTGACACGAGGGATGATAGCCATCCCTGATTCAGGCGAGTAAACAATGCTGGCACCTTCAGCACCAGACCAGACGACAATCACTCCCGTCTAAAGACAATAATGACTGAACCAAAGATGGCATGTGAATACCTGATCACGCACAACAATTCCGTCCACATCGTCAATGGGTCCGCTCGACTCGGCATCAGGATGCATGCGACGCCAGTTGATAGATCTGGTAGGCGAGAAGAAATTCTGAAAATAATAATATTCTAGAAACGATGCAACGGTCATGCAAAGTATACCTTCATTTCAGTCGACAACCCCCCTGGATGCTCATTCACGATTTCCTTCATCGCAGGCGACGAACCTTTTCCTGGGTTACTCGCCATCTGGAAAGAGGGGGGGGGGTAAATGGAGGAAAGTTGAAAATTTAAAATATGATATTCACGGTGATTATAAACACCAATACGAAATAACCAGCAATGAAAATGTGTAATCTTCAATTTATTCCATCGGGGTATGGAAAAAAAGAAAAGTGAGCAACCAACAGCTTATGAGGAACATATAACAAATAAAAAGAAGTCAACAAAAATAAGGCGAGTATCCAGCCTATCGGATCAGCAATATTTCACAGATGATTGACGGTACTCGTCGATATCCATATTCGCCATGTCGAATAGGTATTTCGCTCCAATGTAGTATGGATGCCACTGGACAGGCACGTTGTTGCAGTCCAGGGGAGTAGCACTGACGACTCTGAACGACTTGTGTCTGAAATATTTCATTCTTTTTTTTCGTCATGAAACATCACTGCTCACCCTTGCACCATTTCGGCGACTATCGTTGCTCGGCAGAATCTCATCGTGTCATCACTATTGGGGTTGTTTCTCTAAAATACACACATTCTCATATTTCACACTGTCTAGAATCAACGAACCATAGACGACGGAAGATCGTCTCTAGCGGAGTATGCAGTCCAGACGACTTTCCCATCGTTGTTCTTGAATCGTGCACTGCCAGTCAGATGGTCATACGTCCACTGAAAAGCAGAACGGTAAACACGCAAACAACATACAGCCCACCGTCCAACCATCAGAAGTGTAGACATTTTCGGCGAATCCCAATCCACGGAGAGATATATCACACATACTCTTGATGATACAAGACTCCTCTATGTGGTTCACAAGTGGACGCTTCTATATAGTCGAAGTTTGGAAATAAAAAAATAATAGAAGATAAAAAAACGTACACGTTCAGGTCTGCCAGGCAGTAAGTATCTTCCAATATCCTCTTTCACGGAATCCGTCAGCCAAATCATTTTGCGACCGATGGAGATCGAGAAGTCGGCCCTCACTCCGGGTTTGTGAGGAGTGAGTGATACGGCACGCCATGGGCAATCCTACAAGAAAATGAAAATCGAATGCAGAGTAAGTGATACGCGTAAGAACCTCTCTAGCATTTCCACCAGTGCACTGGAAGACGACTTCAATATCGACAATGTCGAACTCGTTGAGAACGTCGAATCCGTTCATCGACTTCTTCTCATATACCGTACGAGGAGCATACGACCTCCCTGAATGAATGTACCATTGAATTGGCCAAATATATAAAAAAAAGTAAAACGATACTCACCAATAGTATCATTCCACATGAATACTGTGGTGCGATCAACACTTGTCACCATCGCAGAGGCCTTGACCTTGAGATTAGAAGTGGGTTCCAGGCGATACTTCATCAGATGATCACGATTGTCCTCGAGAATTGTGACATTAGACGATTTCGCGATCTTGAAGTTGAAGGCTACGAGTTGACCCTGAATAGAACATACATCATTCACTCGTTTCAGTGTGGCATACCTTGGAATTGCTGATGGCATCGTATCCAATCAGGGCTCCTTCTTTAAGATGAGTAAAGATCTTCGGGTTGATCAGCCCTCCCTTGTCCAGGTCGATTAGTAGTGGCGGCACAGGGAGAGTGTCGAGTATACTGTAGTCGATCGTCACCGATGCATCCGGGTGAGCATCGAATCGAGGAATGATGCTCATTCCCGACTCGGGCGAGTAAACAATACTACCATCAATAGTTCCATTCCACAAGACGATCATCCCAATCTGAGAAAATTCGGCCTAGATATCAAAACGCACATCGAATCATGGGTACCTGATCAGTGATATGATGTCCATATACGTCGATCGTAGATATGGGAAACGACGAGAAGTTCTGACTGGGGCAAATACGGCGCCACGTGGACATCTTATTCCACGAGAAGAATTCCTGAACGATGAAAGATTGGCATAAGATAACGAATGCAGTACTATACCTGCATCTGCTTGGATAGTCCGCCGGTGTTGAGCTGGGATCCGATGATGGGCGATTCCATAACTGAGAATATTGAAAACACATTAGAGATAAAACATAAGAATGTTCGATATTCGAGGTGATTTACAACACCACTCGAGACATTAATAATAGCTATATTCAAATGATGAATTATTTATTGCATATAACAACAAAACAATTTAGACGATTCAACATTTAGATCTGAGCTGTGTCTTCGTTCGTGAGCTCTGCATGATTGACGGCCACAAAGAGCTCCATCATTGTGACGTACATCGGGTGCCATGCGATAGGACATCCATCATCACGAAGAGGTGTCATCTTCAATCCTTGAGTGAAGTCGATTCTAAGAGAAAATTAGAAGGCAGAAAAAAAACAGAGCCCACCCAGTTCCCATTTGAGTGACATATGTCACAGTCCCGCCCGATGAGTCTTTCCCATCGATGATCCTTAACAATGATAAATATATATTTACTTCACAACGGGGAACAAACCACATGAGGCGCAGCATCACGACACGAGATGAACGCGACCATGCCAGTCGATTTATGCCTCAGCTTAACCTCTCCATTTCTCCACAGGTTGACGAACTGCAACAATAAACACGTCACGCATACAACAATAAGAGTTGATAAATTATAAATGAGAATGAAAGAGCTTACTATCCAGCCATCGGATGTTGTAACCTTCTCAGCAATATTCTCACCACGATGCGAGAGTAGAAAAAGCCCGGTCGAATAGTCATTCGAGTCGACTATCGGATCAGATGTAATGTCGACATCTCTCTGACAATAACAGATAACCACCACATAGAATGATCACACGATACCTTAGAAAGCATCTTGGTGACGAGTTCCGTAATCTTATCCACACAGATTTGATTAGGACATAGAGCGAGCCCTCTCTGCACGGATGAAACATGCAGAGGGGCTGCATTTACCCCCATCCAGGGACAGTTCTTAATATGAAAGGCGTATAGTAGAAGTAGAAACCAATGTGAAACGGTGAGAGATGCATACCTCCTCAAACCTATTACGGCTATTGACGAATACGACATCGACGATGATGAAATCTCCACAGACGAGTTGGTCGGCGAATCCGCATAATGAACGATGGATACACATGCGTCCTGCAAGTATGATTATGGTCATGTGCTGCTAGGAGAGGGATGGGGGGGGGGGTTCACCCGACCTAGAGCCCCAGACCCATCTGGCCGATCCTTGCCAAGTCGGAGGGGGCGGGGCCAGCGAAAATCACGGATAAAATCACGGGAAAAAGACGCCCCTAGAAATGAAGTGGGAAACCCGAAATTTCGCACACACGTCGAAAACACCCTAGGATGTTGTGATTATGCAAGCAAAATCTAAAAATTCGATTTTGAGGTCCCCAGCGGATGCTCCAAAGGTACCCCGGACCTCCACTTCCCGAGCTCCCCAGGGTCCCAGGGTTTCGAAATTTTCAAAAATAACCCCTACGAGTGCTCAGGGTACCTATGGGGACCCCCAAACCACTTTTGGACCCGATCGGTTACCATCAGTTTCATCCGACTTAGAGCCCCAGACCCATCTGGCCGATCCTTGCCAAGTCGGAGGGGGCGGGGCCAGCGAAAATCACGGATAAAATCACGGGAAAAAGACGCCCCTAGAAATGAAGTGGGAAACCCGAAATTTCGCACACACGTCGAAAACACCCTAGGATGTTGTGATTATGCAAGCAAAATCTAAAAATTCGATTTTGAGGTCCCCAGCGGATGCTCCAAAGGTACCCCGGACCTCCACTTCCCGAGCTCCCCAGGGTCCCAGGGTTTCGAAATTTTCAAAAATAACCCCCTACGAGTGCTCAGGGTACCTATGGGGACCCCCAAACCACTTTTGGACCCGATCGGTTACCATCAGTTTCATCCGACTTAGAGCCCCAGACCCATCTGGCCGATCCTTGCCAAGTCGGAGGGGGCGGGGCCAGCGAAAATCACGGATAAAATCACGGGAAAAAGACGCCCCTAGAAATGAAGTGGGAAACCCGAAATTTCGCACACACGTCGAAAACACCCTAGGATGTTGTGATTATGCAAGCAAAATCTAAAAATTCGATTTTGAGGTCCCCAGCGGATGCTCCAAAGGTACCCCGGACCTCCACTTCCCGAGCTCCCCAGGGTCCCAGGGTTTCGAAATTTTCAAAAATAACCCCCTACGAGTGCTCAGGGTACCTATGGGGACCCCCAAACCACTTTTGGACCCGATCGGTTACCATCAGTTTCATCCGACTTAGAGCCCCAGACCCATCTGGCCGATCCTTGCCAAGTCGGAGGGGGCGGGGCCAGCGAAAATCACGGATAAAATCACGGGAAAAAGACGCCCCTAGAAATGAAGTGGGAAACCCGAAATTTCGCACACACGTCGAAAACACCCTAGGATGTTGTGATTATGCAAGCAAAATCTAAAAATTCGATTTTGAGGTCCCCAGCGGATGCTCCAAAGGTACCCCGGACCTCCACTTCCCGAGCTCCCCAGGGTCCCAGGGTTTCGAAATTTTCAAAAATAACCCCTACGAGTGCTCAGGGTACCTATGGGGACCCCCAAACCACTTTTGGACCCGATCGGTTACCATCAGTTTCATCCGACTTAGAGCCCCAGACCCATCTGGCCGATCCTTGCCAAGTCGGAGGGGGCGGGGCCAGCGAAAATCACGGATAAAATCACGGGAAACCCGAAATAGCCCCAGAAATAGAGCACGACTTACCTAAGTTATCATTCCACATCACAATCTGCTCCCCACAGCCAATGACGAATCCAGGTACTCTGAGTGTGAGCGACGATCTTCTATCGATTCGCCGAGTGCGGCCCAGTCCAGCGTCGACGATTCTCTCCATTGGGTCGCCGATCGCACGGACGTTGGTCGCAATCCAAATTCCCTGAATAATAAAATAAATAAATTTTGAGTATGGGGTTAGCTTACGTTGTCGCTCAGCAACGCATCATAGGCGATGACGACTCCCTCACGGATCGACAAATATTCGGCGATTGGCATCGTCGTGCGGTATGGAACCACCATTTCACAGATTTCGCCGTGCAAAATGTCGTAGTAATCTAGCTCGACGATTCCATTCTCATCATTGACCCTGATGACAGGGAAGAGGCATCTTCCAGACTCAGGCGAGTATAGCACACTAGCATCCTCAGTCGAGTTCCACACAACTACGACACCTCGCTGAAGTGACTGAGGCGTTCACAAGCAAACAGGAAATAAATTTACCTGTCCTTCCATCTGACGACCCAACGTGAGTGCGTGAGAATGCATTCTCCTATCCGGATGAACACGCTCCCATGTATGCTTGTAATCACCGGAGAAGATTCGCTATAATATTCAATGAATTTGTAAAAAAAAAAGGAAACCATCGTCACAATGTACCTGGATATGACGAGAGAGCTTGGGCGGATCCATGATGGAAATGGCGATTCAGCGATGAAGTCGATTCAGAGATGAAGGCGATTCAGCGATGAAGGCGATTCGCGGATGAAATACTGAAGGATGAAATTAGTAAAGAAACAAAAAAAAACCCTGAGCAAAGTACGAAACGGCGACCAAAACGCCAATGAAGTAAATTGAGAATGGACCAATGTATTCAATTTTTTTATGCATAACAACAAGTAACAACAGACAATAGGCGATTCCTGAATATATCATATCAGAACACAATGAAACATCTTCGGCGAATATCCATCGACGTTAAAATAGATAACAACAACAAAAGAAAACAAAAGCATAGCACAAAAAAAAACTAAAACTATGTGGCAGAATCGACGAATTTCTTCAGCTCATCCATATTCTTGAGAAGCGGGTGGTAAACGACAGGGCTATTGTCGATTTCAGCCATAGGAGTGAGCAAGAGGACACGATTGAAGGCGATTCTTAAAAAAATTATTCCATATGACAATCAGGAACAAATAATAAAAGATAGTACCCCTCTCCAAAGTGTTGAACGTATGTCACTCTAAACTTCCTCCCGACGATTCCATAATCATCGATATAATCACCACCGGGCTTAAAACGAAAGGAATCATACAAATGAGAAAGGTGTCATAAATCGAGAAACTCACCACATAAGGATAGACATCAGGGAAAAGAACAAAAGCGTCGATTCCAGAATTATGCACCAGGCGACTATTAACGAGGCCATACGAGATGAGCTAGACAAACCAGAGTTTTTTTTCTTATAAAAAAACCAACCGTCCATCCATCCGAAGTGTTTATCTTATCCGCCACGCCTACGGCACGAAGTGCCATGTCCCACATACTCCCAACACGATCGACGATTCTGACACCCTCTCCGATTGCGGAACTATCGAAATTAGATGTATCAATAGCAATCGAAGGCGATTCACTATCATCATTGACAGTCTGAAAGATTAGAAGGAAGGAAACAGTGAACATAGCACAGGATCGCACCTGAGCCAAAATCCTCTTCGGAGGTCTCCTCTTCTTGATAGTCGATCCAACATCTGACCCATGCGACGACATCAGATCACCAGGTGCAACAGTCTCCGCGGCGACTACTCCATGAACAGATGTATCGATAGTCAAACTAGCGATACCAGATGCCACATTGTCGACACCGGACTAAAGGGAACATAAATATAGAGAATTCTATTGAGATTGATGTATAAACTAGCTGTATACCTCACGCATACGAAAAATTCCGTCGAGTGCAGTCTTCTCATAGTTCGTAAGAGGCGTAAACTCGCGAGAAGTGATGGCATCTGGGAATTGGTCGCAACAGATCGGAATACAACGTACACACATCCACGGAGTCGCCTAGATTTATATGGATGAAGGAAAGAACAATCAGCGAAACTTGCAAACCTCGTCGAATCCACAATAATTCTTGATGAACACGACATCGGCGATAACAGAGTCGAATACACGCATCGACGGGACATCAAAGAAACATCCAGGCATGTCGATTCTCCCTCAAGATTAAACATCAATCAATTTAATAAAGGGAACACAAAGCGTTTCTTCATTACCGATATCATCGTTCCACAGCTTGGCTCTCCCCCCAGCAACCCCCGTCAATATCTGGATCCGAGACACAAGAGCGGGAACGCGCAGTCTAAGCTTCGAGCGACGATAATACAGAAGATGTCTGGGGATATCAGGACGCTTGAGGATGCGCTGCAGAACGCGGACGTTGGGACGGATGTTCACGGCGACCCAATGACCCTTAAATGATAAAACATCATCGTCATAGTATTACGCACGTGTTACAAATGATGTAGAAATGAAACCAACACTGTCATTCAACACTGCATCATAATTGACGATTGCCCCCTCGAACATTTTGGGATGTTCGACATTTGACAGGTAGAGACGATTTCCAACTTGAGAGTCTTCAAGAAGCCCTGCTCCATAATCGAGGAAGAGTCGAGTTGCACTCTCTTCTGGACCATCCCGGATGATTCGAGACGGCGGGAAAACGCATTTCCCGGAATGCGGCGAATAGACGACTCCAGCCTCCTCACCGCCCCATACGACGATTATTCCCTCCTGATAGGAACCATGTCAGCACCACCAAACAACTACAATGGAAATATTTTTTTTTTAATTCACCTGATTATGAAGAAGTGCAATGTGCGGATGAGGAACGGGACAGAGGCGCCTCCAGAGAATCGGATTATCAATGGGCATGAGAGTCTGAAATAGGACAGATCATTCGAGAACAAACAACTAAGACCACCTGCAGTCTCAGTGAAAGTCTGCTACCCGGACGATAAAGCATCCTTAAAAATAATAAACATCTAAAATGGGGACTAATCAGGTATGAATAGTGATCATGGACACCATACATAGCTCCATACAAAAACATACGAGAAAGAGAGAGAAGGATAGAAGATTTATACTAGATTAGTATAAACCAATTAGTATATGCAAGACTATTACGAAGAGTATGAAGGCGAGTTCAAATCAATAACAACAACAAAACAGCAACAACGAATAAAACAATGAGTAGAGACGATTCCGTATAATCACCTATCCGGGATGGATGCATGACTCCACACACATCACACAAGTGCCCGTTTGATGAGACCATGGCTGAATGTCGGCGACGACGATTCTCATCTGGTTTCATGAGAGATTTAAATGTGAACAATGAAAGTATGCAACGTACCTCATTAAGCTCAGCCGAGCCAAGATCCTGGCCACACACAACATCTACGACAGATGCCAATGGAAATGCGTTCATTGCATTATGAACTGCACTCTGACCGCGACATCCAATGTGAGCCATGTTGAGAATAGGTGATTCGAACTCAGCGCTCACGGCAGTACCCGGGAAAAAAACAACATTGATAATTTGTAAAAGGACAAAGGCACCATACCTCAAATTTACCACACACTGAAAGTGCACGACGAACAGCACTAATGATTGCGTCGATTCCAGATCCACTCATAGTCGAACTCAGCATACGGCAACCATCACGTCTACCAATCTTGACAGATACGCCCTCGAAATGGACTTTTCCAGGCGAGCTGAAGTAAACTACATAAAAAAATGAAACAATGGAAGTGAAACCTTTTAATCTTCCTTTCCATTTCCCCACGAAGCAAGTCGACGAATCTATCATCCACGTCGCCTCGAGAGCAGTCGAGTATGCAAACAGGGACCAATAGGCCCTCGCCAAGGACATCACGATGTCCACACATCACTCGCTCTCGAAGATGCTGAGAGAAAACCCCATTGAGAAGCAATTACGAGAGCAATAAATGCAATAGAACTGACCCACACCTGCTCTTTGATCTTTGAACGAAGCACAGAGGCAAATTTGGCATAGTACAGCGAGAAGCAGGAAGCGATCTCGTCATTATTCACGACGATTGAGACGATCTTCACTTTACCACCGATGAATCGCTCGACCTCACCGTTAGCAAAAAGCCTCAGACGACGACGAATCGCAATCAACTTGTGGCAGGTATTCTTGAAGAAAGCTCTTGATTTCTGCGTGGTGTCGAACGCTGCCTCCCGCGTTTCCTGGCGAATCTTCTTCAGAGCCGCGATCCATTCAGAATGGTCATCGGAATACTTCGGGTGATCATTGAAAGCATTTTTATATTGTGAGACGAGTTCAGCATCCATCCTCTCGCGAAAATTGAAACAGTCCTGATAAGTCTTTGTTTTTAATTAATGGTCAAACACATACACACCTCGACAACCTCTGCTGCAACATGATCCATGCAGTATCCGTGAATAAATCCAACAGATACTTCTCTGTCAGATGCATACTTTGAAAGAAGACGAGCCTGAATCATGTTACATTGACAGATGGAGCACGAGGAAGAATAAATAAATGCACCTCGATCGATAAAAGCGTGGCAATGAAGATCCCGACGATTCTATCAATCCTATGGCAATCAGCGGCGAGTGAATCCACAATATCCATAGATGGAATGACATGAGCAACGGCTCTCGTCATGGTTTCAGCAGCACCGATGACGTCACTGGGAACATACCGCAGATACATCGAAACGTCCATATCGGACAAGAAGGCGAGTCCCTATAAATAAGTCCCTATAATCCTTCATTCCCTATCTCTCTTTTTTTCCCCTACTTTTTTTTCATACTTTTTCCTTTTTTTCCTACTTTTTTTCCCTACTTGCGAGGGGCGTCGTACTGACGAGGTCCACCCTTCGTGAGGCGGTTGTGTGTCTACGACCCAATGGACCGAAACA
Source organism: Pristionchus exspectatus (assembly GCA_911812115.1). Taxonomy (NCBI): domain Eukaryota; kingdom Metazoa; phylum Nematoda; class Chromadorea; order Rhabditida; family Neodiplogasteridae; genus Pristionchus; species Pristionchus exspectatus. Next base: position 5,843,832 of record OU461587.1, on the reverse strand, counting down.
TCCAACCGCATTTATTTAGGAAGTTTCATTTTAAACTCTAAACTCATACTATATCATGAAACATAAGACGATACGAAACCCAACTTACATATGTATCAGTGTACGAATCGACGAATTGGTGCATCAACGAGGCGAGTGAACTTCTTGCAAAATAGGCGACTCCATTCTCATCAAGAAGTCGTACGAGTCCTTCAATGAAAAAAAAAGACACATGACACGAAGGAAGAGAAAACACACCTCCTTCACCGCTTCTGTCGAGTACACTCGCGATCCGCGCCATAGCTCCTCCCTCTTCGATAATACGTAGAATGCCTGCAGATATAACAAACTGGATTCAATCATCAATTAAGACAATTTTCTTAAAAAAAAAGAATAACCCCCATACCTCTTCCGGAATCGATAGACTGAAGCCTACCCTTCAGATCGGCGAGTGTCGCAGATCCTAGCGTAGTCGTCACACGACCCATTATCTCACGATACAGCACAAGCGGGGATTCCGCCATGACACTAGAAATAAGAATATTACACAAAAAAAAGGATTCATTTGATAAGGTATTGCATCGGAAATTAACCGATAGGGAGAGAGGTTTCCTTTTTTTTTTAACAATCACAACATTTATCAAGGGATGTCCAGTAAAAGGAAAGGCGATAACAACTCATAACTTGGGACAGACGAGTTTACAACAATCAAGAGTAATCAACAATTCAGATTCGGCGAGTAAACAAACTCAAAGCTTAATAGAATCTATCCACTCAGAGAGCACATTAGCACTCTTCTTTACAGAATCTCTCCTCGATACCTTAGTCTTGCCATCAGGTCCAATTCCAGACTCAAGAGATTGTGACGCAATCTTCGCCATCAGGCGAATACCATCCTCGAGAATCTCCAACGCAGTACTCATCACCACGCCTCGATCACGAACATACGTCCCAATACCCTCATGGAGCATGAGGACAGCAGGTTTGAGATGAGTATACACGATCTTATGACACGTGATACTAGCCCAAATACGAGACGACGGCTGTCCGAAAGAAAGGAGGCGATTATCCATTTCATCGTCGCGATGAGGGCTCTTGACGATCCCGAATTGAGATAGAACTTGACGAATGATCGACACATGCCTCTTGAGGAGGAGAAGATTCGCGTTGATCGTCTGAATGTCGACTTCAGAACAAGTGACGACGATTGCAGCACACTCAGCAGCAAGCGAATCAATCGCAGGAGAAATGTAAACATCAAGTCGATGTTTCATCATCCCTGCTTCATCACACCCTTCGACAGTGCACCCGACGTTCGTGAGAGCGAAGCACTAGAATAATAGTGATATTGGAACGAGACTAGTGAATACAGTTTCTTACAGTCGATTTTAAATCCCCGCAGAAACCGAAAGACGGAGACGACGACGACTCCATCTGAACAGTCTAATTAGCGTATATTCCAATGAACAACGAGAGATATACAGCGGGCAAAGAACCCGTGAGGAAAGGACAGAATGAGAGGAAAAAATATTTCACAACAACATTTATCAATCTAGCAAGAAACTACTGACGAGTCAGCATCAACAAACAGTCTCCAGACGAGTCAGAATCAACAAACAAGAGAAAGCAATTGGACACAACTGAAACAAAGTCACTTATATGCCGCCTCCATCCAAGTAACCGTCTCATCAATGGCGCCCAACTTCTCGAGGATCAAGTATGAACCATCGTCGACTATCATCTTCTTCCGGATATTGCTGACGCAACCTCGGATATGCTGGAGAACAACGGGCATAGTCTTAGCCACGGGCCGAGGCGTCTGGAGGGCCCGAGGCGTCTGGAACATATATTAATAATAATAATAATAAAACAACAAAATCAAATAAGATATCATGAACAAAACAAGAATAGTTAAACACTGACCTTCCCATCTTTCTTGGCAGGCGATTTTCCCTTGAAATCATCGACACCCATCGCATCGAATGCGTCGATCGTCTGGGGGGCCCGAGGCGTCTGGAACATATATTAATAATAATAATAATAAAAACAACAAAATCAAATAAGATATCATGAACAAAACAAGAATTGTCAAACGCTGACCTTCCCATCTTTCCTGGCAGGCGATTTTCCCTTGAAATCCTCGACATCCATTGCATCGAATGCGTCGAACGACAGAGGGTCGAACGACAGAGATGGTGAAACAGCTCGAGCATTCTACAAGAATACAAAAATAAATTCTATAAGAGATAAAAATCAAAATATAACAGGCCATAACAACCTTAAAAAACCATAACATTAAAAAAATCATACATCAACATAAGGCGATTCCGAACGCTTCACAGCAGCCCGCCTCTTAACGAGATGCTCACTGGAATCGTCGTCGAATGGACCAGTCGGAGTTCCTCGCTTGTTCCTCATCACATCAGACTGAAAAATATCTGTGTCGGGATTAATCGAATTTTATACCGAATAGCATATACGTACCTGCATAGGCGAATCTACACGAGCGAATCGAGGCGAGTTCGCATTGGCGACGATAGACGATTGAACAATCATAGCAGATGCATCCCGAGCAAACACAGGTCTATTATCTAAAAGAATTAACATCAAATAAATAACACTTTTTTTTTAACTGAAAGAACTGACAAATAACAAAAAAATAAAAACTGACCGAGTCCATTACGGAGAGGAGTCGGCTGAACAGTGAGAGCAGCAATACGTCGAGGTGTTGCCGGTACTCGCTGCCTGAGACTGGCATACTCATCAGCGGCGACTTCAGCATCACGGCGACAGGTTTCGATGAATCGCACGATGCAAGGAGGAGCGACACGATCACGAGGCAGGATACGAGTATCAAAGAAGTCATCCTGCAATAGAAAAATGAATATTAAACAAAGGAAGAAATAAACAAAAGAAGGAATGAAATGAGCAAGTAAATACTCACAAGCCATTTCATTGCATTGGCACCATCAGTCGTCCCGTGCGCATCGAGATCTTGATCCGGGTAATACATGAACATTCCCATATGGGAGAGTTCAGACGAGTCCTTATCTCCGCGACAGATATCTTGAACGAGCACCCAGTACTTGTGGCGATGATCCATCTTATGCCGGTACGCATCGGCTAAATCCAAGTCCTGCGCCTCAGACGATCTCCCCATTGTAACTCTGAAATTTATTTATTACTGATTCACACACAAACAATTACATACTAAAGGCGAGTTAACAACATTAACAATAACGAGTGATAAGACGATTAAATATCGAGTTAATATTCAAAGGCGAATTAACATCATCAACAATAAATGACGAATGATAATATTGTAGACTCTAGACGATTTCAACCTTCATATGCTTCAATAGCTGAGGGCAAACAATCAGGGCGACTATATGGCGTGCATCAACACCGAGAGAAACAGGGCAAAAGACGATAAATCTTCTAACTTTGCGAACATCGAGAGCAATGAGGAGATCGGGCAAGAGAGAACGGAATTTGTCAATATAGGAAAGAGACGGAATATTGAGAAAGACAGTGTCTATCTTGCTAAGTGTGATTCTCCTAAACAATGAATATGTCCCTACAAGGAAGTCGATTCCATCCCCATTTCGGAAGAAATGACCTGCTGCATATTGCTGAAGGGGGCCAAGGGGACCCCCCTGCCCTCGAGAGACCATAGTCATGTTTTCACAATGGACGAATTTATATCCAGTCTCACAGTAAGCCTGAACCAGAAATAAAGTTAATAGCAGTCACACAACCACATTTTTTTTTCAAACCGTCTCTATGTCCCTCCACGAAGCCATAGACGAGTTCCAATTCGGTCCGAGTAACACCGATCGCATCGTGATACAACCCTTGATCAGACCAACCGACTGGATCCTATTAGAGATAAGAGGCGACTGAAGTGGATATAGGTAAGCACATTGACAAAAGCGGAATATAATCACCAAAAGCTCATATCTTTCGCCCGCAGGGTGCATCACAAAAGTAACGGGAGTACGATAGCAGGAGTCGACGATAGACGATATTTTATTAATCCCGGGTTGATTACTAACTATAGGATGCAAATCCGATGGCGAGTACTTCCATTGCAACTCACGAGGGCGAGAATTATCCCACTCATCAAGGATACTACCCAATTCAGCCATCTGGAACACACACCCAAGGAAATGAGAAATGGAAAATAGAATTTAAAAAGGGATATAGTAGGGTGTCATCAACCCATCATCACAAACAACAATCTCATTCATATAAGATTAAACTTTATCGGCATAGCACATCAACAACAACATAACAATGAAATGCGAATTAGCATATAACAAAAAAAAAAAGGAAAGAACAATAGACGACTACTACTCAATTCGCAGAAGGCGAGTAATTCTTCTTCTTTCTCGAAACACGGCCATACTTACTGACCCGAGTCGGGGGCATGGGGGTGATTGCGACGAGTACAGGATCCTCGTCGTTATCTCGCATATCCCTATCATCGGGAATGGCGACTGTCTTGTTCGTATCGTCACTGACTGCAGCGAGGATATTCGTCCTGTCTCTCCTGCGCTTCTGAAATTTAAATTATATAACTTTTTTTTTAATGAAAAAAAGGAATACCTTCCTCTGCACCGTCGAGTCATCGTCGTTGTTGCCCGCCGGAGGGTCATCATCGCTATCCGCCAGCGGTGGTGGGAGAGGGCGATCAAGAAGAGCCAACTCCTGAAGAGTACTAATTAATACATTAAAACATTGAAATCCATAACATTATAAATAAAAACAAAAGAAAAAAAAGGAACCTCGAGGTAACGGAGGCAATGCTTGAAGTCGAATTCACCCCTCTTCTTGGTCGCATTGAGAACATCTTGATGGCGACTAATCCTATCGATGCAAAATGCCCTCATGGTGCCATCATCATCACCCGTCAATAAAACATCAACGAATCTCGCCATATAACCATCACCGGCTTTCTCGAAAGCAGATTTAGCGGTCATGCTCATCGGATGCGACTTGTAAGTACGTCCATGAAGTCTCAATTTCATGGCGATTGCAAGCTCCTCGCGCTCGCCGGCCTCCTCCTCTGCATCATCGTCGATTCTCGGCGATTTCGCATCGATCTCAGCACAGATGTCATACAGCGAAAGGCGATCTGAAGATGCAAAACATTCAAGGTGCAATACATTTAAGTTCACCGAATGAGGATACACAATAAAAGATATTTAAACCAACCCCCATCTCTCGGAAGTGTGAGTCCGTTGAGATCAGACTCCCTCTTGGTCGTCCCCATTCCAGCCAACTTGAGCTGATTCATCAGGGCAGACGAGCTCGCATCGAACATCCGCTGATACCTCGCACGAGGAAAGCATCTCTTAGCAAAGACGAGTCGATCATTCTTCCCTTTATCACCCTAAAAATTTAGCCAATAAAGTGATTTGCAGAATGACTGACCAATAAAACCTCACCTCAACAAAAAGAGGGCAGCCTTTCGACATCTCTTCATCAGTGAGAGGGATCAATTCACGAGCAGCCTCCCTCGCGACAGACGACACATAGTTGACACGATGACTAAGGCCCTCGGCAAAACGAAGGAACGACTTGTTGTCGAATCGAACATCTGAATTTCATTGCATTGGACGAAAAAAATGTGAATAAGTATACCTCCATGATTGTCCTTATAGATGAGGAAGTAGTGTTGCTGGGCCAGATAGTCGAATTCGTAACAAGCAGTGTGTAACGGAATCTTCGAGGCGAATTTGTAGTAGTTGAAATCAACGTGAGCAGTTGTATTCTTGATCGCCCCGATCACATCGGCGAGCTCTAAAATGAAATAGTTAATGGCCACCAAAAAAAAAAGACCGGGGAAACCTCACCCGTCGGCGTTCCGATATCCTCCTTCTGGATGGCCTTGCTTATCGCTCCGAAGTGTGCATCCAACGAGTTGTGCGTATGTCCCACTGTTGGGAAGTACAAATGAACCTCGCGTAGGCGAGGAATCATCTCAAGTAGTAAGCCGAATGCACGCAGAGTATGAATACTCTTATTCACTGATGCGTTGTCGAGTACCATTGCTATGCAACGAGGCATATAGGCGACTTGATCTCCTCGCAACACATGCAACAAATTCGAGATGAGTGCATCAGTGCTTGGAGCACCTCCCCATCCGTAAGGATAGATGAAGTCGTGGTTCGCCAAAGAGTAACCAGACGCAGCAGCTGCATCCTTGTCTTCAAATGAATTCAGCTCCGTCTCCACGGCGACTTTCTCATCGTAAGAGTAACCACCAGGGTTCTTCTTCATGGTCCTCTTCAACGAATTCAATTCTTGAATCCGAAGAGTATCCGCGTCTTTCTGGCTCTTACTGGGCTTCGGACGAGACGAGTCAGAAAAGCTCAGCTGCAGGCCAGTCACATAACAATCCAGCCGCTCCAACGTCTCATCGTTCTTTCCTTTTTCCTTGTTCGGGAGCTGCAATCCAATCGTTGCGTAACACGCCCCCCCCCCTCCCTCTAAAAAAAAAAAAAAAAACCCCCAATCGTCGCGTCCATAGCTGACTATAATAACTACGCAAAGAATGTCGAGGGAGAGGGAGAGAGGGAGACAGAGAGGGAGAGATAGAGGAGGATGAGGAGGAAAGGAAGAGAGAGGGGGGGGGGGGCGCACCTTCGTCTTATCCTTCGATAGTCCATCGGCAGTGAAGGCGAGTACAGAGACGGGCATCTTAGCGCCAGTCTCGAACGCGGCGTAAGTGAGCATCCTCTCCGCACTATAACAATAAATCTATACTCAATTTCATCACGGCATCAAAACTCACGTTATATGCTCGGCATGAAAATTGCGTAGAGTCGACAATCTCTCTAGGGCACTGAGAAGTTTCACACGACGCGAAGAGATAGAATTGACGACTTCCACGTTCGAAGATGTTGCAGCTGCTGCGCTGATACGATTGAGGAGAGATCGGATTTCTTCATGATCAACTTCTTCATCATCGTCGACTACATCATCATCACTCATGCGGTCTCCATCACCGTCACCACCAACAGCGAGATCGGCGATTCCATCAGCCATATTGTCGACTTCTCCATCCATCCCACCACCCATCACACAATCGTCCATTCCATCGTCCATTCCATCATCCATCTCACCGTCCAATTCACCCATGCGGAGCTCGACGAGTCCATTTCCATTTGCAGCGTCACGAGGGATAGACAAATCTTGATCATTAAGATGTCCATCGACGAACAACTGCATGTCATCGTCATTGAAATCCAGGATCTCGGACTGGAAGACGAGTGCAGGAGTAATTTTGAACGGTTCCTGATCACGTCGAACTCGGGCGTTCAACAATTCACAGTATCTGCTCGTCTCCACATCCCTCGTGGGAACAACTTCATCGATTGTGATTTCACGGATGTCGACTTCCCGATTCTCTTCCTCACTCCTCAATCTTGCAGTGTTCTTCCTGGCGTTCCCATATCGTCGAAACAGGGAATACAGAACAGCCTTCCTCATCGAGATAACCTTCGCTTGCACCACTTGAGCAGTGCGTGTCTGAGCAGCTGAATTCGATAAGTATAACAGCTACATCATGGAAAGAATATCAAACCTTTAGACGATTTTCGGCCGGCGCCATTAGACATGCGCACAATTGCGGCGATTCTTCTATATTCCTGTCCGAGAGTCACACACACATCACACCTCATAAACGAGTCAACCTACAATTAAAATATGCTAATGAAACTAGATAAACACGCATACCCCTCGCCTTCGAATTCCGACCCCCACGTATTTGTCGAGATTATGTTTCGTCAGCGTGCCATGGCGAGAATTCGTCCTCAGGAAATGCCTGCAATGAGACATGATGTAGAGTTACAACAAACAAGCAATAAAAAAAGTCCGAAAACTAACTTCTTACTCTCCCCCCTGGCGAGCATAAGAGATCCACTCAACGGGTTGAACTGTCCGACGAGTAATGACTCAACACCAATCCGAGCGATAGATCGGACAGTCGACTCGCCGAGTTGCCCAACAGCGCCAAATCGATTGGTGACAAACGCATCACCAAATACGACGGAATGCAGCATGCGGCGATACCTATATATATAAATGTGAGGTAGAGGTAGGGCATAAAAGATAGGGTATAAAAGAGTAACATACATTCTCGGAGGAACACAGAGGACTCCAATGAAAAACGTCTCGCAGACTTGAAGAGAGGCGATTCGACGATCAACATGAATCTCGACGAGTTCCTGTCCCTCGACCATCTGGGGTATGGTCAATCTGAAGTGAAATCAAGAGTAACGAGGAATGCCCCCCCCCCCCATCCTTCCACCAAAGAAAAAAACCGCACCTGGGATACAGGAAAGCGAGTACACAATTTCGCAGCCTCTCTGCAGTGATGATATTCCTCAGAGAACGATAGAAGCCACTGCGGATTTGCAACACTTCTCGTCTGTAAATAAGAATAGTAATAATAATAATAGTAATAATAATAATAATAACAATATGTATATAATAATAGTAATAATAATATTAAATTAATAAAAATAAGAAAAACAATAGTAAAACCAACCCACACAGGAATGAACAGATTGCACCAGTTCTCACAGCATCTCTTCGCGACCAGATGAGTCGGGTATTCGGGTTCGAATGAGGATGAGATCATCTCCTCTTGATATCTACACGCATCAATGAACATGTCGTCGACAGGATCGAAGACGGATCCAACCTCGTGCATCCGCTTGTTCCGCCGCGAGCTGCCCACCCTGAACATATAATTAAATTAAAATTAAACGAATCATATATTTAAATTATTATACTATTTAAATTATGCTGATGGTAAATATTAATATTATAACATCTATTAACAACTAAATGCTGACAAAACCACTAAACGCTGACAAACATACATGTCAGACGAGTATCCGAGTAGACGGTAAAGACGAGTAGACGGTAAAGACGATAAAGACGTCAAGATCGAGGGTAGGCGATTACACCTGAAAATCAATAGAAATAAATAGAAAAACAAAAAAACAACAACAATAACAATCGATTTATCGATTGGAAAAAAAGAAAAAGTCATTTGAAAATATTTCGCGATACTCAGCCACAAAATCAGGGTAATCGTGGTGAGAAACAACCGAAAAATTTGAAAAGATTACGGTATCGGGGGATTGATTTTCTTTTTTTGGCGCGAATTTTCCGTGATTCCTTGTATTTACGGTTTATTTTCGTGTTTTTTTACGTTTATTCATTAATTTCTTTATTGTTCTACTTATATAAAACACATACATTCTTTTAGTAATGTCGGATTACGAAATCGACGACCCGTTAAAGGAGAAGATATCGTCAGGACGCATGCAGACACTCTGTAACTCGTCGCGAAACAAACTAAAAGGAATCGACAGAGAAGGAATAATGACACAGGTTTGATTTAATTATAAACCTCAGTGGAGTAATGTAAAATACTTTGCAGATGAGGAAGATGGGGACACAACCTATATGCGCGACACCGAAAACTGGCGAATCGCAGGTAAGTATTTAAATTTAACAACGGATTACGAAAAAGTGTGTAAAATGCCAACACACTTCAGCTCATAAAACAACTAGGGAGACTGAAGAAAGGAGAAACGAAGCGCAGCCAGCCGCAACTGGACCCGGACACACCCGCGAAGAAGTGCAAGATGAGAGAGGGTGGAGACTCGCCGAAAAATAGATCGTCTAGCGAGGTCGGTTCACACTGACTTATTATTTAATAACTTATCATTTAATACATACGCTAGAATCATCACCAGAGCCATAGCATATATTGCCTATTTTGGGGAAGTACATATATGCCTATTTTGGGGAAGTACATTCGTGTATAGGCATTACTTCGATCACTGGCAAATAGTCACACGTTACAGGTTTCCATAGAATCGTATGAAGAGGAACGCATCACAGACGGAGATGAAGATGAAGAGGAGAGTGATGAAGACGAAGATGAAGAGGAGGAAGAAGAGATGGATGAAGATGACGAAGAGGAAGAGAACGAACACATGGATGAGAATGAAATCAACAACGACGCCATGGACAAGGGTAGAATCGCCAATATTAAGAAGGAGGTAATCGCCGGCAAGAAAGTGGATGGCCAAATGGAACAGTTGGATGAAATCGTCAGAAAGGAAGAACGAAGAGAGAGTAGAGTTGTGGAGCAGCAAGATGTGTTGCTGGGCCAGATAGTCGAATTCGTAACAAGCAGTGTGTAACGGAATCTTCGAGGCGAATTTGTAGTAGTTGAAATCAACGTGAGCAGTTGTATTCTTGATCGCCCCGATCACATCGGCGAGCTCTAAAATGAAATAGTTAATGGCCACCAAAAAAAAAAGACCGGGGAAACCTCACCCGTCGGCGTTCCGATATCCTCCTTCTGGATGGCCTTGCTTATCGCTCCGAAGTGTGCATCCAACGAGTTGTGCGTATGTCCCACTGTTGGGAAGTACAAATGAACCTCGCGTAGGCGAGGAATCATCTCAAGTAGTAAGCCGAATGCACGCAGAGTATGAATACTCTTATTCACTGATGCGTTGTCGAGTACCATTGCTATGCAACGAGGCATATAGGCGACTTGATCTCCTCGCAACACATGCAACAAATTCGAGATGAGTGCATCAGTGCTTGGAGCACCTCCCCATCCGTAAGGATAGATGAAGTCGTGGTTCGCCAAAGAGTAACCAGACGCAGCAGCTGCATCCTTGTCTTCAAATGAATTCAGCTCCGTCTCCACGGCGACTTTCTCATCGTAAGAGTAACCACCAGGGTTCTTCTTCATGGTCCTCTTCAACGAATTCAATTCTTGAATCCGAAGAGTATCCGCGTCTTTCTGGCTCTTACTGGGCTTCGGACGAGACGAGTCAGAAAAGCTCAGCTGCAGGCCAGTCACATAACAATCCAGCCGCTCCAACGTCTCATCGTTCTTTCCTTTTTCCTTGTTCGGGAGCTGCAATCCAATCGTTGCGTAACACGCCCCCCCCCCTCCCTCTAAAAAAAAAAAAAAAACCCCCAATCGTCGCGTCCATAGCTGACTATAATAACTACGCAAAGAATGTCGAGGGAGAGGGAGAGAGGGAGACAGAGAGGGAGAGATAGAGGAGGATGAGGAGGAAAGGAAGAGAGAGGGGGGGGGGCGCACCTTCGTCTTATCCTTCGATAGTCCATCGGCAGTGAAGGCGAGTACAGAGACGGGCATCTTAGCGCCAGTCTCGAACGCGGCGTAAGTGAGCATCCTCTCCGCACTATAACAATAAATCTATACTCAATTTCATCACGGCATCAAAACTCACGTTATATGCTCGGCATGAAAATTGCGTAGAGTCGACAATCTCTCTAGGGCACTGAGAAGTTTCACACGACGCGAAGAGATAGAATTGACGACTTCCACGTTCGAAGATGTTGCAGCTGCTGCGCTGATACGATTGAGGAGAGATCGGATTTCTTCATGATCAACTTCTTCATCATCGTCGACTACATCATCATCACTCATGCGGTCTCCATCACCGTCACCACCAACAGCGAGATCGGCGATTCCATCAGCCATATTGTCGACTTCTCCATCCATCCCACCACCCATCACACAATCGTCCATTCCATCGTCCATTCCATCATCCATCTCACCGTCCAATTCACCCATGCGGAGCTCGACGAGTCCATTTCCATTTGCAGCGTCACGAGGGATAGACAAATCTTGATCATTAAGATGTCCATCGACGAACAACTGCATGTCATCGTCATTGAAATCCAGGATCTCGGACTGGAAGACGAGTGCAGGAGTAATTTTGAACGGTTCCTGATCACGTCGAACTCGGGCGTTCAACAATTCACAGTATCTGCTCGTCTCCACATCCCTCGTGGGAACAACTTCATCGATTGTGATTTCACGGATGTCGACTTCCCGATTCTCTTCCTCACTCCTCAATCTTGCAGTGTTCTTCCTGGCGTTCCCATATCGTCGAAACAGGGAATACAGAACAGCCTTCCTCATCGAGATAACCTTCGCTTGCACCACTTGAGCAGTGCGTGTCTGAGCAGCTGAATTCGATAAGTATAACAGCTACATCATGGAAAGAATATCAAACCTTTAGACGATTTTCGGCCGGCGCCATTAGACATGCGCACAATTGCGGCGATTCTTCTATATTCCTGTCCGAGAGTCACACACACATCACACCTCATAAACGAGTCAACCTACAATTAAAATATGCTAATGAAACTAGATAAACACGCATACCCCTCGCCTTCGAATTCCGACCCCCACGTATTTGTCGAGATTATGTTTCGTCAGCGTGCCATGGCGAGAATTCGTCCTCAGGAAATGCCTGCAATGAGACATGATGTAGAGTTACAACAAACAAGCAATAAAAAAAGTCCGAAAACTAACTTCTTACTCTCCCCCCTGGCGAGCATAAGAGATCCACTCAACGGGTTGAACTGTCCGACGAGTAATGACTCAACACCAATCCGAGCGATAGATCGGACAGTCGACTCGCCGAGTTGCCCAACAGCGCCAAATCGATTGGTGACAAACGCATCACCAAATACGACGGAATGCAGCATGCGGCGATACCTATATATATAAATGTGAGGTAGAGGTAGGGCATAAAAGATAGGGTATAAAAGAGTAACATACATTCTCGGAGGAACACAGAGGACTCCAATGAAAAACGTCTCGCAGACTTGAAGAGAGGCGATTCGACGATCAACATGAATCTCGACGAGTTCCTGTCCCTCGACCATCTGGGGTATGGTCAATCTGAAGTGAAATCAAGAGTAACGAGGAATGCCCCCCCCCCATCCTTCCACCAAAGAAAAAAACCGCACCTGGGATACAGGAAAGCGAGTACACAATTTCGCAGCCTCTCTGCAGTGATGATATTCCTCAGAGAACGATAGAAGCCACTGCGGATTTGCAACACTTCTCGTCTGTAAATAAGAATAGTAATAATAATAATAGTAATAATAATAATAATAACAATATGTATATAATAATAGTAATAATAATATTAAATTAATAAAAATAAGAAAAACAATAGTAAAACCAACCCACACAGGAATGAACAGATTGCACCAGTTCTCACAGCATCTCTTCGCGACCAGATGAGTCGGGTATTCGGGTTCGAATGAGGATGAGATCATCTCCTCTTGATATCTACACGCATCAATGAACATGTCGTCGACAGGATCGAAGACGGATCCAACCTCGTGCATCCGCTTGTTCCGCCGCGAGCTGCCCACCCTGAACATATAATTAAATTAAAATTAAACGAATCATATATTTAAATTATTATACTATTTAAATTATGCTGATGGTAAATATTAATATTATAACATCTATTAACAACTAAATGCTGACAAAACCACTAAACGCTGACAAACATACATGTCAGACGAGTATCCGAGTAGACGGTAAAGACGAGTAGACGGTAAAGACGATAAAGACGTCAAGATCGAGGGTAGGCGATTACACCTGAAAATCAATAGAAATAAATAGAAAAACAAAAAAACAACAACAATAACAATCGATTTATCGATTGGAAAAAAAGAAAAAGTCATTTGAAAATATTTCGCGATACTCAGCCACAAAATCAGGGTAATCGTGGTGAGAAACAACCGAAAAATTTGAAAAGATTACGGTATCGGGGGATTGATTTTCTTTTTTTGGCGCGAATTTTCCGTGATTCCTTGTATTTACGGTTTATTTTCGTGTTTTTTTACGTTTATTCATTAATTTCTTTATTGTTCTACTTATATAAAACACATACATTCTTTTAGTAATGTCGGATTACGAAATCGACGACCCGTTAAAGGAGAAGATATCGTCAGGACGCATGCAGACACTCTGTAACTCGTCGCGAAACAAACTAAAAGGAATCGACAGAGAAGGAATAATGACACAGGTTTGATTTAATTATAAACCTCAGTGGAGTAATGTAAAATACTTTGCAGATGAGGAAGATGGGGACACAACCTATATGCGCGACACCGAAAACTGGCGAATCGCAGGTAAGTATTTAAATTTAACAACGGATTACGAAAAAGTGTGTAAAATGCCAACACACTTCAGCTCATAAAACAACTAGGGAGACTGAAGAAAGGAGAAACGAAGCGCAGCCAGCCGCAACTGGACCCGGACACACCCGCGAAGAAGTGCAAGATGAGAGAGGGTGGAGACTCGCCGAAAAATAGATCGTCTAGCGAGGTCGGTTCACACTGACTTATTATTTAATAACTTATCATTTAATACATACGCTAGAATCATCACCAGAGCCATAGCATATATTGCCTATTTTGGGGAAGTACATATATGCCTATTTTGGGGAAGTACATTCGTGTATAGGCATTACTTCGATCACTGGCAAATAGTCACACGTTACAGGTTTCCATAGAATCGTATGAAGAGGAACGCATCACAGACGGAGATGAAGATGAAGAGGAGAGTGATGAAGACGAAGATGAAGAGGAGGAAGAAGAGATGGATGAAGATGACGAAGAGGAAGAGAACGAACACATGGATGAGAATGAAATCAACAACGACGCCATGGACAAGGGTAGAATCGCCAATATTAAGAAGGAGGTAATCGCCGGCAAGAAAGTGGATGGCCAAATGGAACAGTTGGATGAAATCGTCAGAAAGGAAGAACGAAGAGAGAGTAGAGTTGTGGAGCAGCAAGATGGAAGGTATAAGGAGCAGATATCGGATTCAGATGATGAAGAACTGGACGAAACTATCGAAGGAGATGAGCTCGACAAAGACAAAAGGCTCGACGAGGTACATATATATATATATATTATCCAGGCTTAGGGAAATATCTGATATTGAAGGTTGAATACGAGAGTCAGCCGGCAGAAGAAACAGAAATGAGAAAGCGTGTAATCGTCGAGTGGCCAGAGAATACACTTGCTGTTAACGAGGTACATTAAGGGGAGGGGGGGGGGTTACATGTGCATATTAGTGAATATTTAAGGGAAAAGAGGAGGACAAAGAAGAAGAAAGGCTCGATCAGAACCGCAACAACAACAGATCATTACTCGACGAACTGGAAATGGAAGAATCGATGGATGAGAATGAGATGGAAATCCAAGTAAGCATGATGCATGATCTCCTTTTATTCAGAAATATTCCAAAACCAACCAAGTAATAATCAGGGGAAGAAGACGACACTCGACGAATTCTCACAGCTCGCCAACCAACTACCGATTTCGCAATCGACTCCGCGCCCAAAGGATCCAAACGATTTCGGCGAAGACGAGGAAGACGTTAGTTTCTGATAGGAGAGAACGTGAGAGAGGAATGAAGGGTGGGTATCGCAGTGAGTGGGTATCGCAGAATTTCCGTTTCACTTAAACAGTCAGTAAAAATCAAAAAATAACCCAATTAATCCCCAGGGGCAGAAGACGACACTCAACGAGTACTCACAACTCGCTGATCAACTACCGATTTCGCAACCGACTCAACGCCCAACGGATGATCCATATGAATACGATGAAGATGAGGGCGAGGTTAGTGCATGACAGGGGGGGGGGAATGGGGGGGGGGGTTGAGAGTTGAGAATACGAGAATAATGACTACCACACAGACGGAAGCGACGAAACAGAAGAGAAGGAAGGGAAGAGATGATGTGCCAGAGAATGAGGATGTGATGATCGACTTCACAACTATTCGTCCACTTCAAGCAAAACCCGATGCACCTAAGAAAAGAAGACCGAAGATCGTCGTGAGAGAAGATGAGAACAGTCAAGAGCAAGCATTACGAGGACAGACAAAACAGCAGAAGAAGGATAAAATCGCCTTACTGCTAAGAAAATCTCAATACTTCACAAGAATGGCAACTGATGCCAGCATCAATACACTGGTGAGCGCAAGAGCAATCGAAACAGTGACTCCTACCGCGGGCGTCGTTCAAGAACGCGCCAATATGCGGATAAGAACCGCGGAGGAGGAACTGAGGGCGGTATTCTCCAAGCAAAAAGATGCGATATCGACTGCTGGATCGGTGAGATCATATTCATATTACAATATTCAAAATGGAGTTCAAGAACATGTGAGATTAATGGACAAAAAACAAACCTCAGGCAAAGTACAACGCTGAAGCGCGGGACAAGGCACTCTACATCGTGGCCAAAAAGAATGAGGCTATATCGACTGTCTGCCAGACACCGACGTTGGTAAGATATATTAATAACTGATTTAAAGAGAAATGTATCTCTCAGGTGCACGTGAACGACATAACATGGAACGCATACGACAACGTCATAGATGAAGATCTTCTAGTCGACATAAAGCATGACATTGCAACGGGAATGCGATCGGTAATCAGAACCGCCGTCCAAGGGTACCTCATGGATGAGTCGTCAGAAGAAGGGAGACCAAGGTGAGTTCTATATCCATATATATCTTTCATCCTATCGGTATGCTCTTCACAGAGTCTTCATAAACGAAGGAGCCATATACGTCCAGGCGATGCGCGAACTCGGCAATGAGATAATAGACGAGCGCCCCGACTACTACAAGCCGCTGAACTCGACTAACCGACCAGACGTCACCCGAAAGGCGTACACCCAGATGATGACGCCAAGTGGTGGAGGGCGAACGAGAGGATCATCTTTCGATGATGACGAGGGAAACTTTAGCATGTCTCCAGCAGTATCAGCAAGCCAACAGCCATCGACGGATAATCAACGGGACAACCCGTTCGCATACGTGAGTATATATAGCTTTCTTCTATCGCTCGCTTATTGGTGTAATGTAACAAATAATGTAATTTCAATATTCAGATAATCGTCGAGATTCTCAACAAGAATAAAGTAGCAATCGAGGACGCTGATCTCGCAGTCGTGAAACTATTGGAGAAGAAACCTGTAGCGACAACATCCCTGGCAGTATCGGTGAGTGATTCTGCATGAGCCTGTCATAAGCCCCAATAAAGTGTACAACAGATCAAAAATGTAAGCATGAAAAATTGCAGTTGATCAATGCGAGAATCGCCGCAAGGGCTAAAGGACTAGACGGGAAAGATCTGAAGCAAGACGACATCAGAAAGGAGATGAAGTCGACGCTGAACATCAACCTAACCCAGATCCGGTGTATTCAATTAGATAAGAAGACATTCGATGCGCTAATCGACACACTGAATGTAAGATGCTTTATTGCTTTGCTCGTGTTAATGTTTATATTTAAATGTCCAACATAAAAAGTGAGATTTAGATAGCTGAGATAACGGAAGGGAAATTCGTCGAGAAGTACCTATCTGCACGATCAGTATGTAGTACAAGCGCAGACGGAGTACTTCGGAGTCTGAAGGTATTCGAAATCGACAAGGAGCGGGCACTTCAGGTAAATCCTCATTTCAAGTAAGGAATGTTGTTGCATACAACGCAGTAACCGAGAAAAGACAAATACAGATTCTGATCGAGCACAAGGAGAGAATACTGTACCCTCTAATGGGAGCGAATGTGCCGCAAAAAGATGCACAAATCGTCGAAGATGCACTGGATTTGGATAAGGATAGCACATTCAGGAAGATTACGTGAGTAGTTTCAAAAGGGCGAGACCGAGAAGAGGGGGGGGGGGGTTGCAAACGAACGTGTCCTGTTCAGGAAGATGCTAGGTAAAAACCAAAGGATGGATACATCGATACTCCTCGGAATTAGACGCGACCCGGCAAAGATTCTGGAGGTATTTATCCGAGGATGCATACACACCATTCATAGTCCCTGTGTTACAGCTCGTCTCGCGAGAGTTGGATCCGTGTGTGGCGTTCAGAAAGACCAAGTTCGTGCACAGGGCCGAAAACGACAACGATGCATGGGATCGATGCATAATCGCCTTCATATCATATCGGGTTAGTAACCCCCCCCCCCCTTTACTTGCAATGTACAAATGTATGATATCAGGAACTCGTCAACAATAAAGAAGCTTTCACGAAGCCGTTGGGATTGGGAAATCGCCCAATCTTCCTATTCATCACTGACGTGGAACAAGCATCGACAGACTCGTCTCAGATAACGGAACTCTTCAAGGACGAATACAATGAGATCGAAGCTACAAAATATAGTGTTTACTGTGTCCGGTATAAACAATCAGGTGAGAGACTTCAACAAAAAAAAACTTGTATCTAACATATTGTTCCTTTCAAGACACGGAGGCATCAGACTTCATACAGTGCACTCTAATAGGAGGGAAGAATGGAGTTGCATGGGGAAGTACAAAGCTGAGGGAAGAATGCTCGAAATTCGGAATCGACAACAAAATTGAGAACTTTGTAAGTTTCGTTATTTCCATATCAGAGTCTCAAAAGTATTTTGCAGAAGCTGAGAAGGATGATGTTTAATCATCTGAAAGAAAACATCTCGAAACAGAAAGTTTCGCTTGAGAATGAGAACAATTCGGTATTCGTCCATAGCGGAAGATGTAAAGCGATAGCAGGTACTAAATTCCGATCAAACCCAAATGATAAGCTTTAATTAAGCAATCGTCGCAAACATGGCACCCCATAGAGTGACCATATCGGCAAAGGAGGATTCTGAAGAGTACAAGATATTCGTCAAGACGTACGAAAAGATGTTGGAAGCCCGGTTCCATAATATACCGGTGTTCAAACAAGAGGAATTCTGGGAGCCAAAGGAAGGAGGTCGTCTTACGAAGAAACAGGAGAAGCAGAATCTGAAGATGAGAAAGAATGCTGTCGATGCCGCAGATCTGGATTAACGGTAATCGACGTAGGTTGAATAGTGAAAATCGTCTTAATGCCCCAATGACCCCCTTTTTTAATACACTTACTCTAAACATACTCATCAATACTCATACTCTCGTATAATAACACATTTTTTATCACAAATAACCGTTTTATCGTAAATAACAGTAATTGATACAATCATGCATAGAATAGGATTTTTCCAGTAGAAATGTGTAGTCGCCATTGTGACCCCAGTTGACCTGCAATAACGTTGATTTTAACTCTACATCACTCACAACCACGTTAAATCATCATTGTAATAGTTTTGTTAACTTTTTTCCTAACTTCATAAATTAATTCATTTTTTAAGAAATTCTTCCGTGATTTTTTACACCAGAAAAACACGGAAAAACGGCCAAAATTAGGCCCGTGTTTTTATCCATGCGGAAAACACGGGGATATTTTTCCGTGTTTTCGGGTCAGGTGAAAACACGGGGATATTTTTCCGTGTTTTCACTCGACCTGAAAACACGGAAAAATATCCCCGTATTTTCCGCTTGGATAAAAACACGGGGATATTTTTCCGCATTTCCAGCACACAATAAAACACGGGGATATTTTTCCGCGATTTTCACTGTTTTTTTTTTTTTTTTTCACATCGCCAAATTCCGTCGAATTTTCATAACGAGAACGCCATGTTTCTCCCCTCATATACACAAGTTCCTATAGGTGACATCACCCAATCATTGCTCCCTTCTGGGTTAGAACGGATGTTTTTTTTTCATAGGTTATGCTGTTTTGGAACGGCAGCAAGTATATGAATTTTTATATTTAAAGGAGGCGTATCATGAAAAATCAGTTCATGCTCTTGAGATCATGATCCGATTGGAATCCAGAACGATATTAGAAAGCCGAAGTTTGAAAGTTGTACGTCCACTCTGGGACGAGATATCCCCGTCCAAAGTATCAGGAAAGGACAGGGAAAACGCCGCGAAAATTCAAATATTTTACGCAGCGCCAATGGGGAGGAAGGGAAGGTAGATCACGAAGGATAGATCGAAAGGTCATCGTTGTCTCGCCCATTATTGATTGACTAGAAAGGGATTTTTCTTTGTTCCCGCAGGTTCTTCCCATCGACAAAAACTGATCTACTCCTTGGCGATTTGCCAAAAGAACCTTGGCAATTTTCCAAAATATTGCAAGGCTCGGCATATCGTTGTAAGAGTCGCAACATTTGAATTTCAAAAGTTCATGATACGCCTCCTTTAAAGAAGGCGTAAACTCCAAAATCGGGGAAGCACTTCCCTGTGCAATCAGGGGGAAGTACTGTAAGAGGGTGAGAGTGACAGACGCGAGAGTTTTTCGCTCCTCTCCCGTCTCTTCCCATCTCCTCTGCGTCTTGACCTAGCTCCCTTCCCTTTGCACCGCGCATCTTGATTTTGCCTGTGCCCTGTAGAAACTTTGCGCGCGTGTAACTCAGTTCAAAGTTGAGCTAGAGAGTTCTAATTTTCAAATTCGGAGTGTGGTTTACGGAAACTATCGACCTATGACGTCAGATATCCCCCGAAAATATTGAGTTTACTCCTTCTTTAAGTCTTAAACATTTGTACATACGCGGCCCTCTCCACGCGAATTGTTGCATGCCACTGTAGGGGAAATCGTCGATAATGCTCAGTTCCACTTGGATGAAGCCCTTCGGCACTCTGCAAAATTTGCAATGAAAGGCGCTTCTTCAATTATGGCCCAGAATATTGTCACAAAATTAGCCTCCATTGTTTATCACTTTTCGCGATTCTTACTGGAATTTTAATTCGGTTCGGTGAGAGTAAATCAAACAAACCGTCTGATGCCTCTTGCGTGTAAGCAGATATCGAGTGCGATGTCTTTGAAACAAACTGCAAGAATTATAATTAAGAAAGTTTGTAAAGGGGAAATAATGTGCAAACCGGACCTGCAAGAAGACATTGTGTGCACATTTTAGCGAGCTTTAACATTGGCAGCGAACTGGAATACACATTTTTTTGATATACGGCTTGAATTTTCATTGTAGTGCAATCTATGCCCAAAAAGATCTGAAATAGAATTGGTAAACGAACTCGTGAATTTCAATTTCAATGTAGATGAAGGCACATGGTAGAATCGACAAGAAGAATCGATTGAAGGACGTCTGCAAGGATATCTTTTTTCTATTATTATTCACTTTATTCAGAATCGAGGCACGACACAATTTTTTTAACCGAAACGTAAACGTAAACCACAAAAAAATACAAACCTTCATGATCAGATACGTCAGAAATTCAACGTCGTATCTCAGCAGTCTGAATGACGATCAGAATTATGCAATGATGTCCCCTGCTTTTTCTCTGCCCGTAACATTTTTAAACGTGCTACTGCCTTCCTGCACCTCACATCCGGGTTAGATTTTCGTGAAAAAAAGGAGTCAGGTCGGAATGCGTTGCGTTGTCGATGCGTCGCGTGTTGTTCCCGAACGGTCATAAAGCCGTACTGCCATACCTCGGATGGAGATTCTCCAGTGTGAGTCCCCATCGCACGAACGGTTCGGGCGGCCAGATGATTGGAACCTGCGAGGAAAAGTAAAATAGAGCAGGCTTCCTAATGAAAATAAATACACTTTTTGATAAAAATTGAGGTTCGGATATGAATTGAGCGTTGAGTTTTGTTGTGTCTCAGACAGCAGGTAGCCATGGTCAGAATTAGGCTTTGAGAAGGAACTAGGAACTATTATTTCCTTACTAGTTATTGAGTAGGTAGTAAGGAACTTGTTCCCTAGTTCCTTTTCAAAGTCTAGTCACAATTGCTCACCAATATCAGCAGGAAGATGGCCAGATCCCACCAGAAGGCAACGGGGAGGTGGGGCGAGAATGGACCCGGATCGAGCGTACCATAGGCCAGATATCGATCGACCAGTTCGGATACGGCGTCCATCGCTGAATACGGTAGTGGGTACGGTAGCTTTGTCAGATCGACAATCTCCTCTCCTCGGGTGCACATGGGAGAGGCGCGTACCGTATTGTTAAGTAACGGTAGCGTACGGTAGGAAGTATCTACTGTCCGACAAAGTACAAAATAAACGCTGAAATCCTCACAAATATCGATTGGACGTCAGAAGAGACCACCTTCAGCGACGCGAGACACGAAGAATGGGAAAGCTATTTTTCATTTTGCATTTGTAGAATTTATCCATGCATTTACATAACATCATATTTGTTTTTACTAAAATCTGCACGTTTCCATAAATTTCACTACGATTTAGCCGATCCGTAAACTTGTTACAGTAACAGTCACAACTTTAATCATCATCATTTCAGTGGCATTCAAAAATCACACAGGAGCAACCATATTGAAGAGCTATTCAACCAGAATTTCGTAATCTAACACGTCTACGGGGGTGCATTATTATGGCATATTAACGGCTATCTAAAATCTATACAGCTATTGGCACGGAAAACTGAGTGGAACTAGATAATTTCTAAAATATATATATGAGACACTATCTGAGAAGATTCACATATGACCGTACAAGGAAAAGTGAAAATTCGCTAAAAAATTACCATAGGGGTAACTTTTGACGTAGAATCCGAAAATCGACCTTAGAAAACCATATCTTCAAAACTGAATTTTTTACAGGGCGCTTCACCCTGTGACAGGGCATAACTAAATTTTGAAACGGAGCATCCAAGCCCAATTTTCGATACTAATTCTAATATATTTCGAGTAAAAAAACATTTTTGTGAAAAAGTGAAAAAATAGCTCAACCCTGCAAAAAGTTACACTGACTTTTTACCCAAAAAGTGTCTGGCATAAAAAAACGAGATGCGGGGTTTCTTTGAAAGTATTTTTAAACGATTCCTCATGAAAAACTACACTAGTGTGAATTTTTTGGTCCGATATTTCTTTCCCCAACCGAGTCATCCGAGCCGCCGAAGAGCAAATAATGCATTTTTTCGATATACGGTTTTTGTAAAATAGCCTCATGTTCCATTTATTTTTACTTTTCTTCTACCCATTGTAATTTCTAACATATTTTATCATTATTTAGAACGATTTCTGTTATTTGACGCCAGTCATTTGTCCCAGAACCGGCTTTTTACGAACTTTCCGGCTCTGGGCCCTGCTCAAACGTATCTCAGCTCCCAGAGCAGATAAAAACTTCGCTCCGGGCTTAAAAAAGCGAAAAAAAATTCTTTACTAATTTCTTAAAAATTTGTCTTCGATTCGAAAAAAATAATACTTGCGACAAAGTAAAACGAAAATGTATTCTGCAGGAACAACTTGCAAAACAATTGATTGATATGGGATATATATATTTTTTTTGTAGAATATGGCCAACGACATATTTCGAAAAATACAGATCATTTGTCCCAGAACCGGCTTTCAGTAATTTCCGGTCCGGATGCCATGTTTCACCTCCCCGATGTGCTGGAGGTCTGAAATTGGGCTCAGAATGTGCGCAATCGAAAAACAAACTACTACTACATACTACAACGAACTACTTTTAACAAAAAATTTTATTGATATGACTCCTCCTAATGTCCTAATTTTATTTTTTTTTCATTTTATAGGCGTGAGCTCAAAATTTTAAATGGTTCTGGTCACTATTTCAACAGCATCTTTTTTGGCTTCATGTTTATCGATTTTGTTTCGAAGTAAAAGTAGTTTGTTTTTCGATTACGCACATTTTGAGCCCAATTTCAGACCTCCAGCACATCGGGGAGGTGAAACATGGCATCCGGACCGGAAATTACTGAAAGCCGGTTCTGGGACAAATGATCTGTATTTTTCGAAATATGTCGTTGGCCATATTCTACAAAAAATATATATGGCCCATATCAATCAATTTTTTTCAAGTTGTTCCTGCAGAATACATTTTCGTTTTACTTTGTCGCAAGTATTATTTTTTCGAATCGAAGACTCTTCAATTTTTTTTAGAAATTTTTAAGAAATTAGTAAAGAATTTTTTTCCGCTTTTTTTAAGCCCGGAGCGAAGTTTTTATCTGCTCTGGGAGCTGAGATACGTTTGAGCAGGGCCCAGAGCCGGAAAGTTCGTAAAAAGCCGGTTCTGGGACAAATGACTGGCGTCAAATAACAGAAATCGTTCTAAATAATGATAAAATATGTTAGAAATTACAATGGGTAGAAGAAAAGTAAAAATAAATGGAACATGAGGCTATTTTACAAAAACCGTATATCGAAAAAATGCATTATTTGCTCTTCGGCGGCTCGGATGACTCGGTTGGGGAAAGAAATATCGGACCAAAAAATTCACACTAGTGTAGTTTTTCATGAGGAATCGTTTAAAAATACTTTCAAAGAAACCCCGCATCTCGTTTTTTTATGCCAGACACTTTTTGGGTAAAAAGTCAGTGTAACTTTTTGCAGGGTTGAGCTATTTTTTCACTTTTTCACAAAAATGTTTTTTTACTCGAAATATATTAGAATTAGTATCGAAAATTGGGCTTGGATGCTCCGTTTCAAAATTTAGTTATGCCCTGTCACAGGGTGAAGCGCCCTGTAAAAAATTCAGTTTTGAAGATATGGTTTACTAAGGTCGATTTTCTGATTCTACGTCAAAAGTTACCCCTAGGGTAATTTTTCAGCGAATTTTCATTTTTTCCTTGTACGGATCATGGGTCAAATTGCTCGGTTTTCTCAGATAGTGTCTCATATTAGTCTTTCTCTCGTTTCGTGCCGAAAATGCGGACGAGATACACGAAAATGTTGAGAATATCGAGGAATATCTGGGTGGAAGCGAAGACGTATTCTTCAGGGGAGACGGCGATGTCGGAATCGTCCATTAGGAGCTGGAATAGGGAATTTAAAATTAACTAAAATAAACAGAAAAAAATATTTTTTGTAATTATCTTGTTATTTTTGAACTTGATTTAACGGTTTTTATAGGATAAACTGGTAGTGATTTACTGAAGTTCATAAGGAAAAAACCATTTGTGCATTTCACGAATCTATTCTACGTGTGGGTCCATTTCTCAGTGGACGCCAATCTCATTCAGTCGTGCTTTGAGTTTATGTGATGGGTTTATGTGAAGGACTCGAGAGATCTCTCCATTGCACGTATTCGCTCGTTGAGTATGCGAAATTATGGTCTCTCGAAGAATGTATGATAAATTGGGAGAGGAATAGAGAAGAGTGGGAGGGAAGAAATGGAGGGCAACCGTAGTTCTTTTCTGGCTTTCTTTTTTTTTCCTCTTCAGTGCAGCCTTTGTGCCCACCGGAATCAGATTCCTATTGAATTGGTAGATAGTTTAGAAATGTTTTTCGAGCAATGATTTTTGTTTCCTATCGCAAGAGATGATAATGATCGAAACGATTAGAATCTTACTCACCATAAGTCCAGCATGATTCGTATTTAAATTTTGGGAAAAAAATCAATAAATAGTTCCTCATTGTTACTTTTAGCTACCGCTTCATACTCTGATGCAGTTGTCGCTATGGCAGGATGAAAAATTCGTCTATTCATTCCGCGTGCTCTCTCGTAACTGACCGAATTGATACTACGAGGAATGAAGAGACAGATTCTTCCATCTCACACACCAAATCGATATTGTCTATAGATACCGTAGTTATCGAGAGATACCGTATACCTGCACATCGATCACCAGATAGGTCATGGTGAGCGTGCAGCCGAGGATCGCGTAGTAGATGCTCCACCAAGTCGCGTGCGGCCAACTGCAAGAGATCTTTCTCGTCACGTCTCTGGTCTCCCACTGGGAAACCATTAAAAGTGGGCGAACCAGTGGGAAACGATATCCTCACCCACTGGGTGACGCGAATACAAATCAGTGGGTGCGAGAAACCAGAGAAGGTCTCTCTTCAATCCGCACTGGCTTTTATTTAATTTCACTCGTTATCAGAAGCGCAATTATTCTTTATGCAGCACTAATTCCGTTCCTACATAGGCTACATCGAGTTATTTTTTATCCATGAGTTCATGTTTGATCACTGTTATGGCTGGCACACGTAAGAACGCATTTCTTCATTCCACGTTCTCACATCACTTTGTGGGAGGAATGAAGAGACAGGATCTTCATCCCCTCTCTACCCTGATCTGATCTTTGATCTCAATCCTCACGTTAGCATGTAGAAAGTGGAGACGAAGGACGACAGGATAATGTAGGACCCGATCATTTTCGCGATGCCTGTTGACCTGAAGAGGTACGGTAGGATACTGTAGTCTAGATGTTCGATTTCTTGATGTTACTGTAGATTATCGATTGATTGACCTACCGCACAAGGTCGAAATTGGGATCGCATGCCAGCAGCGACAGCGCGACGCAAGACTGGCAGAGGAGAACGACCTGTAAGGGTACGGTAGTCGATAATGCATCAATTACGGTAGGTATACGGTAGGCCCTTACGCAGAGCAGTACGGAGTCTACAGTGTGCTTGGTGCAGAGAAAAGCAATCGGATAGCCGAGAGTCGTTGCCTAGGATAAATGAAGGCGGATTACAGTAACATGTGCATGTATCGATTAATTACTGTACGTTGTTTCCTAAATCTCAATCTGTTTCGGATATTGTTTTGCACCTTCTGATTGTCTGATGCTGGGTTACTGTAGCCGAGAAATTGTGTGCTCACCATCGCGAAGACGATGAACAAATTGATCGGAAACGATCTCCTCAAGCCATCAGTGAGAGCGAGCGCAGCGAAAAACACGAAGAATAGAACGCTGAAATCAATCGATAATCAGCGTCCATGGGCCAATCTGCCGATACTGTAGACCAGAAATACGATAATGAAAAGTGATCGATTGACCCACCCAGAGCTGATAAGTACTATCAATCCCTTCTCTGACTCCATCCAATTCGCTATTTTCTTCTGTGTCATGGCCAGCGCACATTCCACAGTGACTATCATCAGCTGAAACATTATTGTCCTTCACTTTTTTCTAGAGCCTGGAATTGGTAAGCGTTTCAATATTACTTGTTGAAAATGCTCATTTTTTGCAGAAAATTAAAGACATTTACCATCATCGCAACGATCCCAAATACTTTCCGCACGAAACCAGCCCGTATTGAGAGCGAGGAGTACGCGAGGACTTCAGGGTCATCTGAGATTACTGTATCTCAGGGAAATCGATAATGGACCTACCCTGGGAGCTTTCGAGATCGGGGTATGAAGGCGATGATCGCTGTTGAAACCGTTGCGGCTGCGGTTGCTGAGATTGGTTACGGTGTATCAATCCTATGTATCAGAATCTGATTCAGAAGTATGCAAAACAACACTCGATCTGAAATTTCTCATCAGATCGAGATATTTTCGCTGCCACAATGCATTCTGGGCATACTCTGTAGCATATGAAAACTCGTTGGGAAAACGAAAATCAATAACTGTGATCTACCGTATTCCTCTCGAAAATGTTCTCCACTAGCGGGGGCGCAGAGGGCTGCACGTAGCTTGTGCCCTCTTGCGGAAGAACGAAGGCCCAGGTGGCGTCTCGCGTAGACATTCTGAAGATACGGTAGGTCAGAATTACGCTAGGGAAGGGAAAACAATCGATTGGCGCAAACACATTAACAATGTATCATCGTGGGTATTAGGGAACATGCAAGCTGGAGGCGATAAGAAAATTTTCAGTCGAAGCAGAATTGATGCGAATTTTGCTGTGATATGCACGATTCTCTCGCATTGTGGTGTTGTTGTCGTGATATTTTAAAAAAGTGATTTTTCATTTTATATTTCGCATGAATTCAAATAAAAAATAAATTTATTTCAGAAATATTTAGGAAAATCTTTTAAATTCAAAGAAAAGTCTGACGTGGGATGTGCTCCAACTCAAATTTTAGCTTCGAGTCGACTGTGGCACAGCCCCCGGGAAGCCGACATAGGGCTGAGAAAAACGTCCAGAGCTGCCAAAAATGGGCTGTGATTTTTCGGCAGTAAACACCGAAAGTATGTTATACTTTTTTCCGGCTATGGATTTAAAGGCGGATACAGCTGTGAATCGCGAACTGAGGATTGCGTTGGAGAGATACAGTAGTTGCAGCCGTTTTCCGGAAAGTAGCCTCCTATCGAGAACTGGAAATGCAGGATCAGGGTGATCGTTGCGATAGATTTCGAACTAATTGCAAAATCAGGCAACTTGCTAACTGTAGCTTCATGTGCTAATTGCCGGTTTTTTTCACCGGATTTCGGACGTTTTCTGCACCCCCTATGTCGGCTCCTAGGGGGCTGTGCTGTGGTTTAATTTCGCATGAACATGTTTACTTGTTTGTTTACCCCTTTGTTTAGGTTTTCTCCGTTCTTTTGCATATAATCACATTTTACTAAAGTGATCTTTGCCACTTGTGGTGCGCTGACCCTCTTAGCCAACAAGGGTCATTAACCCGACAGGTGGGCCCATCTAGTTCTTGTTCACTTTCGTGGTTTTCAAAACACCCCTCCAATTATTTTCTCGTCTCCCTCGTTTTAATGGACGCTGTGCGCGCTCTCTAGTCTATTCTATTTCTGCGCCGCCATCACTCCTCCCATCACTCCTCCCACGGTTGTTATCATTGCCTGTGCGACTCCTCTCTTCACTGCGTATTCTCCAGTATTCTTTCTCCTCTGCTCGGCCCTTCGGTCTTCCCATTTCCCAGGGTTGTTATCATTTTGTGTGAGAGAGTGAGCAGCGCGTCTCGGGGGCACTCTTTCCTCCTTTCCTTCGGGAATGACATTCAGTGTCGCTCGGACGCATCTCACCCGTATTTCGCCCCAGTTTTCTCTATTATCTCTCTGTCGAGCGCTTGCTCATTCACTCTTGTTTTTCACTTTTCATCTCGCCTTTCCCTCTCGAGAACTCCATACTCGCGATCATCCCCACCCTTCCTTCTACTTCTCTACTTACAGTGAAAGGATACTCCTCACCAAACGACTCCCAACCATGGCCTATAACGCGGTGCGTAAGCGGTTTTGCCAGTAACGATAATGGACTTCTTTGCGATGATTGGTTCTAGCAATGGGGTCGTTTTGGGCTCGTAACTTGTAATTTTCAACTCAATTTTTCGCGAAAATGCGAATAAAAGCAAGAAAACCGGGCGCGAATGACCGACTTTTTGCACTTTTCGATCAAGATTGGCGAGAATTGCAGAGGCAATGAAAGCAAGAAGCGATCGCATAGGTAGAACGATGCGAATTGCATTGATTGGGGTTCGCAAACTGCTTCCAAGGTAATTGATTAGGTAGTTAGTTCTCAACATTACGAGATATCGCGAAACTCAAACGCGCCTTGAGTGATACCTATCGGAGTTGCAATCTGTCAACAAGATTCTATCGGAGTTTGAACTCGAGGGACATTAGGGGTTGAGATAATTGACGAATTGAATATATATTTAAATAAATATTTAAGTAATTATTTAAATTGCAGCTTGTTTCCAAGCAGCGCGAGTACTTCCTCTCCGGTGCCACCAGCTCGCTCAAGGGTAAGTAATTTAATTATTTAAAATATTTATTTTATTATTGTTGTTATTAATTAATTAACATAATAAAAATTGCCTAATTGCAGCTCGCAAGGAGAATCTGAACAAGCTGAAGCAGCTCATCAATGAGAACACGGACGAACTGTGCAATGCAGTCTACCGGGATCTGAGAAGGGTCAGTTGATGGGCCGTGAAAAATGGTTTTAGATCTGTTCTTTCGCATTGATATCTCGTTGACCAGAAGGACTTAGAAATCGTAAGAAATGCGCGTTCGAAAATGTTTTTGCTTTGCCCGTACAACCAGGCGATTCGAAGTTGCAGTATCACCTTATGTTAGCTACCTGTGAAACTTTGGTGTTGAGTTATCGAATCATGAATAGGACAAATCACAGTTTTTTTTATCTTTCATCTGATGCTCATCCGCTATCTTTTATATCGATATCTAGGCTACAGTACCCCAATGTCGTTCCTTGTAGGACCCGCGTGCTACCGTGAACCTCGAGATCGGCAATGCGATCGTCGAGATCGACTACATGCTGAGCAATCTGGCCTCCTGGATGGAGCCGACGCGAGTAAGTATCGAATGTTTTCCCTGATTATCAATTTTTCAAGCCTGTTTATCGATTTATAATTTCGAAAATCGATAATTGATATCCATTTACAGGTGCAGAAGACGCACCTGACGGCGCTCGACACGCCGCTGATCTACAAGGACCCCAAGGTGAGAGGGGCGATGTGGTTTAGGAGATTGAGTGATGCACGAGTGGGGCGGGTTGTAGACTGTTTTTAAAAAGGCTCCAGCCTGAAGTAAATATTTGACGAGGTTTTTATTCGTGAACTCGAAATTGAAAATGGTAGTTGGGATTCATAAAACTGTTGTAGATGGACTGAAACGCAAATATTCAGGTTAAACAAGTTTTGAAATTTTTCGTTGCTGAGGAATAATTAAATATGGCGAGATTTGCGAGGCTTTAGTGGGTAATCTGAAACGCGAATGGGACGAGTTGGGATAACTACAACTATGTTTAAAATATAATTATGTAATTAATTCAGGGAATCGTGCTGATCATCTCCCCATGGAACTACCCGATCGCGATGATCCTGCTGCCGCTCATTCCCGCTCTGGCTGCTGGTGAGTGAATGCATTGATATTGGTATGCCTGAAGTGCATTGCCTCTTCTTGCTGACCAGCGAGCATTGTAATGACCATGAAACGGCTAAGCGACCACTCCACCTTTATGGAAATATGCGTATCTAATTGTTGATCATCTTTCCATAACTATTTTCGGAACTTGTAGGATGCTCGTTGAGATTCGCAACATGGCAGTGGTGTATTGCCTCTGCTCGCTAATGAGCGAGTATTGTTATGGCGATGAAACGGCGAAGTGGCAGCTCCGTGTTACGAAAATGCGAAATTGAAGAGCAATCTATATCTTTTTCGAGAATTGGAATAAGCTCGCTGATTATTAGAATTCTATTTCGCAGTGTGCATCCAACTTACTGTCTTCGCTACTTGCCAACGAGTATTGTTATGACGATGAAACGGCAAAGTGGCCACTCCACTTTTCGCATCTCGCGCTCATTTTTTGCAGGGTCCTGACTCTCTCTGTTCCGCACACTCTAGTTGGGTAGTGATAGAGAACGGGAAATGAGGAGAGACAGACGATTAGTTCTAGAACATAATCAATAGAGGGGATTTATGTTTGGCAGAATGATATCGTCCGCGCGCCTAGTTTGTAGTCTACCGAAGAGCCAATGATCAGACGCTCTTCGATTAGAGTGATATATCGCTTTGTCTGACCTGTCAGAAACGTTGGGATGAGCAGAGGTCAATGTTTCATCATGCATTCCGAGCATTAAAGAGGTTGAGATATCGGCGAATGTATAGCTCTAGTGTAGCCGAAAGATGGCGGGTAAGATAGTAGCGAACATCGCACAAATTTGGCATGTGCTAATTCTCTGTGAATGAGCAACCGTTGGCTAAATTAGGGTTTCATGGCAGATAAAAGACTGAAAATTTTCGGCATGTGTCCATTCTCTGTAAACCGTAAAAGTCCATTGGGTGAATCCCGTTGCTCTCTTGACCTTTAGAGCCTTTTCAAAGATAAGAAGATTGCAAGATTGGCAAGAGTGTTGATTGCGCAGGACAGGAAAGGGAGTGGAAGGATTGGAAAATTTCTTCGAGTGAAGGAAGGCCGAAATGGTTCGTAGCGTATTCTGTGCAGCGATGCGAATGGGGTGAAGGCGAATGATAGTTTCGCAGAGATGCATTGTATGTGGTGGTGTATGCCCGTCTAACTCTCTTCATATTGCATGCTATCTTGCCCTGTATGCCCATATTGGGAGCATTTCTCCCTAAATGGAGGTGAAAAGTAAGAGTTTTGGCGTGTTACGCGATCGAACTCCGCGTTCCTGTTCTGATAATCTGCAGTTGTTAGTGGGAAGAGAGGGATGGAATGGAAGGAGTAACGAGTACTGGGAGTTGAGGGGAATGGATACTCCATACTGTCTATAACTGTCCAGTGATACATCGAAATGAGTTCGATGAATGGCCTGTCAATGAGCCTCTCCGTGTATGGTCAACGAAAGAGCACGTAAATAGAGGAGAGTTCAATGTTTGGTCCATGAAATGAGAGGATCTCAAAGCAGCGTACTGACCAGAAGTGTATGATCAATGAATGAACAAGGAAAAAGAGAGATGAACATGTGAAGGGGAAGAAACGGTCGCGTGATAAACAATCAGCAGAAGGATCGATGCAAAGCAAAAAATAAAGGAATCTGTGGTGGAATTTGAGGGGAATCATGAAATCGGGAACGAAATTGGCCGGTTGTGAGAGAATAAATTGGCTATAATCTTTGTTTGGAATTGACGATTTTCACTGCGAGTTTATGGGAACTATCCAACGTTATTCAAAATATAATAGTCGATGAGCATAACGCAGTGAACAATCGAGAGCGATCGGAGGTATACAGTTTTCGAGTGTCAAATGCAATGGTAAACAACATCGTGATCCTCATGGTAGAAAATCAGTTGTCGATAGGGCTACCGTACCACTCAAAAGAATAATCAATCGATTGTCAGGTAACACGGTGATTATCAAGCCGTCGGAGATCTCCGCCCACACGGCGAAGGCCTTCGAGGACATCATTCCCAAGTACTTCAATGAGGTGGGAAATATTTTTGATAGCAATCCGGATATATCATGGGAACAGTTATTGTTGTGTATACGAGTGCTGGGTGAAACGCGAATGATGGGGGGGGGGGGGTGTGTGTGAACAGTGGCGGGCTTTTGCCCGCTATTGGCAGATGAAAACCCATCATCATCCCAAAAGTACTTCATTCAATGAGGTGGGGAATATTTATTTGCAAGGAGATCGTGGGAATATTGTGTAAACAGTACGTGTTGCGAACTTGAGCTCTAGTTGTAAGTGAAACGCGAGTGATGGGGTGTAAGAATGATCAGAAGAAGATTAGGAACGAGAACATCTGTTAAGAATACTACATTTTTCTCTAAAGCTTCAGCCGGATCAGCCGTATCATTAAAATCCTCATGGGTGCGAATATGAGTGCGATGTGAAACGTGGATGAGACGATTTTCAGTTTGATCTATTTTCGCTTTTTGTAGATGTAGGAGAGTGTATGATTGCTGCTGTTGAATCGTGTGCGGTTCGATGCTGTGCTTATTGTTAGATTTCGATCTTTTTTTTGGCGTTTGAGACTCCAGCCAGCAGAATTAAATCTATCGCATCTCTAGCGAGGATGACTAGCCCATGAAACGCCAATCGTTCATCGCGAAATATGTGCTATTATTTTGCGCAACCGGAGGTCGATCAGCACGATCACCTCTCCAGCAAACATCAGCCACGCGTGAAACCCCAAATTGATTTTCTTGAAATCGGCGAAAACTTTGATGCATTGAACAGAATCACCATGTTTTTATGCGACCGTTAGTGAAGAGAGAATCAATTCAAGCAGTTCTCGATCGAACATGATCCGCGCGTGAAACCATAATCGAATACCTGAAAATTCGCGATGTACAAAAGTTGCTCTTCTCGGTGCTCAGACAAAGCGATAGAGCATGGGAAATGGAGAGAGTCAGACGAAAAAACCGATAATTCAATCGCTAATCGTTGCAGGAGATGATGGCGGTCGTGAGCGGCGGCATTCCCGAGTCGACGGCCCTCCTCAAGGAGAGGTACGGTAGATCTATCGATTATGGTAGCAGATAATAGGCCATATTCGTAACCTGCACGTTTGCGGTATCAATCGTTCTATGAGTGCCTTGACTTGCGTAACGAACAATGGATCTTCGATCATTATTTGAGCAAGTCAAAAATTGCTCCTTCCTGTGGTATTAGGTTTCACTCAATCTATTACCGAATGGATTTGCACAGGCACTAGTTGATCTCATATGGCTTGAATGGGAATAAATAGCAAATTATCCCAAATCAATATCCCTCACTATTTTTTGCGTTTCATCCGTTCAATAACCTCCCCCTCCCCTCTGCAGATTCGACCACATCCTGTACACGGGCTGCCCGCCCGTCGCCAAGGTGATCATGGAGGCGGCCTCGAAGCACCTCACGCCCGTGACACTGGAGCTGGGAGGAAAGTGGTGAGACCTACCGGATCGATATTGAGGGGTTACGGTAGATGCGAGGCTAATGGTGAGACCTACCGGATCGATTATTTTTGATTACGGTAGCTGATGTGACGGGCGCGTGATATGGTGTGGAAAAATAGAGGAAAGATGAAGCACAAGTAGTCGTTTTGTTTATTATTTTATTTTTCCACAGACAAGAGTGCTTGTGATTGTGAATCTAGCGCGTTAGAGTAGATGAGTAGTTGTTGAAACAGGAGTGTGCTTATAAAGCTAAATTGTAGGTTGTTCGATTTGAAACGCATTCTTTATTGCAATATTCCGAAACCGTGAAGGAAGAGTATACACTGAAGCGCGAGTGTGATAGTTGATTATTTGCAAAAAAAGGAGTCCAATAAATTGTTCATAACTGACGAACCAGGAGAAGAGTAGGCGGTGAAACTCGAATCGAACAAGTGCTGCAACTTTTCTAATGGCGCGATTGAAACTAGTATCAAACATATTGTTTAATTAATTAATTAACTCAAATTCGCAGCCCGGTCGTTATCGAGGACTAGTGACTAGAGCTTCTTGATAGTGTGCATTATTATTATATTTATTTATTTATTAACATCAAATTTAATTAATTAATAGCAATTATAATTCTTAGCCCGGTGGTTGTCGAGGACGACGCGGACATTGAGACGTCGGCGAAGCGCATCGTGTGGGGCAAGTGGCTGAACAACGGACAGACCTGTCTCGCGCCCGATTACATCATGGTATCGCAGAAGTGAGTGATACGGTAGGGGAGTACGGTAGTCAGGGTTTGGGAGGGACGTGATAAGGTTACGGTGGGAAATCGTAGAAGTGTAGGTGTACGGTAGTTTGGTAGGATGGTAGCTAAACGTGGAAAGAGGGACAAACTGGTGCTACATCATGGTCTCCCAGAAGTGAGTACGGGTTTTTTTTAAGATTTCGGTATGGGAGCAGATCACTGAATAAAGAAAGAGTTGGTTTATCGTCAGTAATGGAAGCGAAATCAGACCATTTGCTTCGTGATTGGGGTTGTAGAGCACGTGAAACAGAGAAATTGCGAGATCTTTTGATCGATTTGTTCTCCTTCAATCGTTACTCAAGCCAACTATCTTTCATTTTCTATTGGTACCTAGAGCTGTTGGAACGGTAAATTGGCAAGTTCGATCTAATTTCACGAAATATCTATTTAATAATAATTTAATTAATATTATTCTTTGTTCGAACATTCATCGGACTCTCTCATTTAGCAATGGTCTCTCGTCGATCAGAGAAGCGAGAGAGTATGAAATGAGTTCCTCCTTTATTCAGGACGAAACCTCGCCTCCTGGACGCGATGCGCAAGGTGCTCGTCGACTTCTACACGGACGAGCCTAAGTCGAGCAAGGACTACTCGAGAATCATCTCGGAGCGACACTTTGAGTGAGTACGGTAGAGTACGGTTGCCGGGTTACGGTAAGCGACTATTTGGGAGGTGGACTCGAGAAGCATTTTGAGTGAGTACGGTAGGGAGATTACGGTAGATATGGGGGATACGGTAGGATAGGTAGGGTATGAGAAATTTGTGGATGAGAGGGACATTCACGATGATATTGGCTGTATTTGTGCTTTTTTGTTGATTTTGTCGAATCATCAATCCGTTGGGCTAGCGCTGAAGTGAAGTAGAGAGTGTGCTCACGGAATGTGCCGGGTTGGCAATAGGTGGTTAGTACTTTGCGATAGCGGAGCTGGTCAAATTGATTGACGCTTAATGACTTGCCTGAAGAGGAAAGCATGCGCATGCAATGCTCCGGGGGAAAAATAGATGGTTAAAGTTAACGAATGAACTCACTTCACTGGGTGATCACCCCTCACTTGCTTGAAGATCAAACTGTGCACGCCTAATGCGCCTGGTTGGGCCCAGACTTGAGATGATTTCGAAATTATTTTAATTTATTTATTAAATAAATTACTAAATTGCAGCCGCCTCGTCTCGCTGCTGGACAAGACGAAGGGCAACCACGCCGTCGAGTTGGGCGTGCCCGATAGGTATTGTTGTTGTTGTTATTATTATTATTATTATTATTGTTGTTGTTGTTGTTCATTTAAATTTTAATATATATGGTTACGTGACAATAGGCGCTGGTATCGTGCAGTCTCCATAGGGCATAGAGTGCATTTTAATTGAGGTGGTACGGTATTTTAGATATTTAATTTAATTCAAAATTGCAGGGAGGACCTCTTCATCCCTCCGACGATTCTCGACGTGACCAGGGAGGATGTCTTCATGGAGGATGAGGTGAGATGCTTGCTTTGTCTGTACGCGCGCGCTTGTCTTTGGGTCGGGTCATGTCTGATTTGGTTTCTAAGATGTACGAAGAAGAGTGAAGGCGCCAGCCTGATTGAGGTTCCGAAGTCAAGTCAAGATTGGCGAGTGGGGAAGCAAGCCAATGGGTCTCTCATAGGGACCGTAGAAAACTGTTTCTCGTTTTTATGCCTGGACATGGTGTCGGACAATCGTCGACATTTTGTGTTTCACGACCTGCTTGTAATCCAGGGTTATGAGAGTAGATAATTCTTCGTAGGCTTATCCTGTAAACTAAAAATCATGTGCCACCTTCAATATTTATGCCTCAAGCTCCTTTGAAGATAGGCGGGGGTGCGCTACGTTTGATTATGTGTCAGTTCCTCTTTTAAGATTATCTATGTGAGCCGATGAACAGCCTATCAAATAGGGTTGGCGATCTCTAAATTGTTCCTGGACATGGTCGTTGCCAATCATCCATTTTCGGGTTTCACGAACATCATGTAGTCTACGACTGTGAGAGTGAGACAATATCTGAGTCGCTATCACTGCAAAAAATATCAATGAATATTCTCGCTCCACCCTCAACTTCCGTGCTTCAAGTTCTAGTGGTAATAAGCGAGCGGTGTTGTCTCCGATTTAGCATCTGTTGTTTATGCAATATTCCAACTGTTCACATCCCTGCTTGTCGAAATAGGGCTGAGAATAGGTGATTTCCCGCTGTAGTCGTCTACTGGACATAAATTAGCCAACCCTGCGTATCAAACACATGTTTTCGGCATGCCAAC
This sequence comes from Pristionchus exspectatus, assembly GCA_911812115.1. Taxonomy (NCBI): domain Eukaryota; kingdom Metazoa; phylum Nematoda; class Chromadorea; order Rhabditida; family Neodiplogasteridae; genus Pristionchus; species Pristionchus exspectatus. The sequence continues at coordinate 5,807,039 of OU461587.1, read as the reverse complement.
AGATGTGCAGACGCGAAAAAATGTGCAGAGCGAGTAAACAGCGAGAGCCGATCGATAGGAATTATCATATGGGGAAGGAATGAGAAGAGTTTTTCGAGGGATGTGCTCGAAATTGGCAATGATTAGCAGGGAAATTATGACAGCAAATCTCCACTACCTACGATGACTTTGAGAAATGGAATGGCAAACCTCCGTTTTTGAGTTTTCGTTTTTGAGTTTTTTTTACGTGATATTCAATCGTATTCATATCATGCTTCGATACTCATCGCAGCTTAGTCTTTCCCTGATTTACTAAAAAAAACTCTCTCCCGGGGTGTACCCTGTAGTGTAGTTGGCATCTTTGTCTCTTTGTTTACGGTGTGAGTGATGGAATCATTGGGGTTGTTAGTGATAAGAAAGAAGAAGAAAAAGAAAAGAGAACGAAGGGATCCAGAGATAGGAGGGGCCGATATAGCAGAGAACAAGATCAGAAAGCATGAGGAAATCATTATGCATAGCGATAGTTTCTAGTCTGACCCCGGGAAATGGATGACGAAAGTGAGAAATATCATTGAAAATAGATGGGAAGCGCGTATTCTAGTGATGGGCGAGGAACCGGGGATCGCCGGGAATTTTTAAAATGAAAGAAAGGCGATTACGCAAGTGATGATCGAAATGGGAAATCACGGTTGCAACAGGGAGATGTAACATTGAAATTTGTTCGATAGGCAATGGGTAGACGATAGATGTCATAAATAATATTTCAAGGACCGTTACATTTCATTTGCAAGCAATAGCTCCCATGAAATTCTGTTTTTTTTCATTTGAGAAACGCCAGTACGCAAAATGAATATCGGAAAGGAAGATCTCGGTTGCAGCAGGTTGATAAATTGTGGCAATTTTGTTGATAGGTAATGGGTTTAGGTCAGGGGATTCATAAATAATAATATAGTAGAAGAATTGCATATAAATCAAACTATTGTTCTAATCAGAATCGCATCAAAACTTTTTTTAAAAATCGATACCAATCAATAATCTTACCGTACCCTTACCGTACTCCCATTCTCAGATCTTCGGCCCCATCCTGCCCGTGATGACCGTCTCCGGCGTGAACGACGCGATCGCGTACATCAAGGCCGGCGAGAAGCCCCTCGCAGCGTACATCTTCACCAGGAGCGAGGATAAGGTACGGTGATTCTAAAATTACTTGACGGGTGTTAAGTGGTTCATTTGTGCTGCACGAGTGCGCTATCCGTTCCATCTCACCCGCTGTGCTAATTATGACGGCATAAATTTTTGGAAAAAAAACAATTAGTCATTATGAAAGGTGAACAAGTTCAACAAGGTTAGGTAGTTCTTCCGTGTTACACGCGTGCGATATCGTCCAGAGCTCACCCGTTGCGGCAATAATCCCGCGTTGCTTACTAAACCACTTCCCCCTTCATTTGTAGGAAGCAGAAGTTCCTAACCGGTATTTAGGACGTGAACTTCAGTGTCTCAGTCATACCCTATCTGCTCGAAACATATTGTTGTGCTAGTACATTGGCGAAATTGTTCATATTTACACATACAGCTAAAATAACCTGTCAGAAGCTAGGCTGCCAGGAGTTAGGTGGTTCTTCAGTGTTGCGTACGCGCGATATCCTTTCGAACACATTTTTTTTTGCCAATGGATTGCAAAAAGGATGGGTCAACAACTTCCTCACAATCAGGTGAAGCAGTTTCTGACTGGGGTTAGGTGGTTCTTCAGTGCTACACATGTGCAATATTCGATTGGGCTCGCCTACTTTGCCAATTGTATCACATCATGCTATCAATTTATAAAGAACCCTTCTCTTTTCAGGTGAAGAAGTTCCTGACCGAGACCTCTTCCGGCGCCGTGACCGTCAACGACGTGATCATGCACCTGACGGTGGACACGCTGCCCTTCGGAGGAGTCGGCAACTCGGGCATGGGCAGATACAGGTGAGGGGGCGGGGAGCGTTGGGTGGAACGGGAACTTTACTGGTTCGAATATCAAACTTTCAAATAAGATCGTTGAAATAGCTGCAGAAACAATGGTTACTATTTTATATAGCAATGCTTCCGAACATCGATCATTTGTGACTTACGGGGTTTATAGAAACGGATTGAAACGTGGAATTTACGGTTTCGAATTTGAAAAGTCATCAAAAATAAAATTCGTTGCAGAGGCAAGTACGGCTTCGACACGTTCACGCACGAGAAGGCCGTGCTCAAGCGGCCCTTCTTCGGCGAGTCCCTCATGGCGTCAGTTGTTTTGGTTGTTGTTGTTATTGTTTTGATATTTTGGAAAAAAAGTCGTCTAATAATAGTGCTCCACTGTTCAAATGAAATGCATTAGGAAGCAAAATCTAGACAGTCTTTACAATTATTATTAGCATTTTGCTAACGTTGCTGATTCGTTAAATTTGGACATGGCAAAGTGCGGTTGCGGGAGATTTTTAAGTACAATGGCAATTAGGTGCTACGATACGTCGTAGTGATTTTCTTCAAGCTATTCAATACAAAATATTTTCGTATACCCCACCTGCATATAGCCTACACAATTCATTTCATGACTTTGTGATGTGGGGCTGCATTTGTATAGCTGAAGTGCAGGTGGAGCAACTGGCTGTAATGTATCTTCCATGTACTGCTATACAATATCATACTCCCTCCATCCATTGCAGCGTTCCTAAAAAACCAGCCTATGAAAAAATCTCCCACCTACCGTATCGTGCACCTACCGTACTCCTCCCCCATTTCAGCGTTCGTTACCCTCCGATGACCGATTCCAAATCGGCTCAGATGGCCAAGCTCACGGGCGCCCGCTACGCCCTTCCCGCCTGGCTGGGACGCGCGGCCGGATTCCTGCCCGGTGTGGTACTCTCCATCATCCTGGGAATGTTGATTCAGGTACGGTAGTGTAGTCGGTGTAGTCGTAGTGGTAGTGGAGGATGGCACGTAGAGGAACAGCAGTTGGCAACCCTTGAACAGTAATATCAGGGTTGCGGAAAGCGTGTTTCTAAACGTGCCATCGCCGTCGTAGTGGTAGCCCAGTAGTGGTAGCGAAAGGTTCCCCTTAGACGTCATCATGAAAGATGCCCCTCTACATTCTCCGTAATATCGCCCCTCTGACCGATGAGGGAATGCGAAGAATGAGGGACGGATTTTTTTCTCCTGATAGTCATAGTGGTAGCGTGGTGTGGTACTGGTGCTAATAGAGGTACTGTTAGTCAACGAATGGCGTCAATTGTACCGGTACTACTGTAGTTTCACTACGGTAGTTACAGTAATAGGTGGCGGTGAAAATCCTTTTGGTATTCTGTAGTGACACACCGCTGTTGTCTTCGAGGGATACTGTAAGTCTAACATGCCGATCGAGAGTCATACTGCAGTGTACTGTAGCTGTATCGATTACTGTATTATGATTTTGATCAGTTAATAGCTCGCTAGATCGATTGAAGGTTACTGTACTATATATTCCATTGGTTCATAACTCGCTAGACTGAAGGTTACTGTAATCGGATATTGGTAGCTGTAGATCACCCGCGAATATCGATTCGAGAATGATCATTATATCGTTTAGATCTTTGTGGTGGACCGTCTCATGAGAGCGATATTCTGTGAGTGATTGTGTGTGTGGCAGAGTGTAGCGATTTAGTAATCATCGACTTTTTCCTTGCCCACACCACGCCTTACAGTATCCCTGGATACGGTAGTCCTCCTGTGCACGGTATTTGCTATATGTAGACTGCAATTCGCTTACAGATGGTAATCACGTTCCCCTCTGTGCGATAGAGCCCGGTGGATTACAGTTTCGTTGATTGAAGCCCTTTTCAGAAGTACCGAGCACTGTTCTAAGAAGTATCCGTCGGCTACCGTACCCACACAACACGACCATTCCCCGATTACGGTAGAACCAAAGTAATCCCTCGCCCCTCGATACATCACCTCGCATTGTAATCTTTGTACGTCTCATGTTGCTAGTCAGGAAATAGTGCCCTCCTAATCACAACGCGTATACTACCGTAACCCTTATGGAAGCCCACACCTCTCGTGTAAGATACGTTTGAAAGTTGTAGATTGTATACAAGTATTTGCACTTTAGAAGCATTTGCAATAATCTCCGTCCCATCTTTTCGATTGTACACTATAGAGCTAAACCGTTGTGAAATAGTGAGAACACCACCCCTAACAAAGCGAATATCGATTGATAAAGTATGTTTTATAAATGTTATGGCTGGTTTTGTGTGTGAATGTCCGTCTGTACAGTGTCGGTGGAGTAATATCTGTGAGTGCTATAGTCGTGATCTTTGATCGTTATCTTTATTTGTGATCTTGTTTGGGTTCGTGACTGATTCTCGTTTGAATTTGAACCTTGCTCATTCAGGTTTCATTGGCGGCTTATAATTTACTAAATGCTTGAACTATAGTGGTTCCTTGCTTGTCAGTAGCTTCAAAAAAAATTATTAAGGCAGCGCCATTCTATCTGCAATGTTTACCACTTGTGCCTAGAAATTGTACCTCATTTATTTCGGTTTCATTGGTGATATGTAATTTGTCACATGCTTGAGCCTTGTTAGTGATTGGTTCGCGCTCGTTTCAACCTAAAATGTTATTACTGAATGAAGGGACTCTGCGCTGCCTCCAATGCTAACCACTCTTGTCTTCCAGCCCTCTGACCTTACATTAGCGCGTAACCTCAGTTCATGTCCTTGGCGATAGCAGTTCCGAGACAGAGATGACTCAAAATGTTTCGTTCGCTTGTATCTATAGAAATGAACGATCTCTATTTAGGTTTCATTGATGACTTGTATTCTGGCACATACTTGAACTTTAGTGGAATAGTGTGTTCAGGCTTCTTACAAATATTATTTTGAATGGGGACTCCGATCCTAACCACTCGTGTCTGCTAGCCCCGCTCTGACCTTAGCTCGTGACCTCAGTGCCTGCCCGTTCTCCAATAGTAGTTCCGAGAGAGAGATGGCGCAAGATTAGAGGGGCATGAATACCGTACCACCCGATGACTCTATTTGCCCTTTTATAGATGAGATAGAGAGTTGATTCTTTAAATAATTCAGCTTTTGTCATTCTAATGAGGCTTGTTGGCTTAATTGTTCCTTCACTGCCTATTAGGGAGACTAAATGTAAGATCCTTATGGCTCCATCCTATAGATTTACCCGGTCACGAGAGGTAGTCAGGGTGACCTCGCCCTATCCCTAATCCCTTTCCGAGATGGGAATGGCGCAAGATGGGTCATTCCGAGATAGAGGAAGGATATCAGACCACGTGATTGGGTGGGGAGACTATAGGGTAGTCTGGTGTCAAGTTTATGGTTCCATGAGGTTCCATACGACACGAGATATATCACAACAAGATTTTCTTAAAAGAGAAATAAATGAAAAGGGTTCCTTGTGGATAGCGTTTCCCCCTATTATTCCAATTCTAAATTGAGTGGTTCTGGAGCGAGGGAATTGTGTATAGCAGAGCATGAGATAGCCTTGAATGATAAGGCCAAATGTGTCACCTGACAAATCCCTGCTCCACTTTCATCTCAAAATGGGTGGATTGGACAGATAAAATGATTCAGTCTACAGATTTGGCCTTTGATCGTTGGGCCCACCACATCCCGACCCGTTCCGGTCCCTATGGCAACTTATAATATGCTCATTTCCTTTCCGACTTTCATCCCAAGAAGTGCAGTTTGGACAGATAAATAGCTTCGTGCTTTCTAGGAGTGTCCGTAGCCTTGATGTGACGGGTTCGAATTCAAATAACGAGCCGCCACTGGCCCATCTCAATCAGTCATTTCCCATTCCTGAGAGATGGGACTGTCTGGCAGACAGACAGTGCCTCTCTCCATTCGCCACACTATCTCGCCCGACCGTCTGGCCAAGCGGCTGATGTCTGGGCCCTCCATCTTTCCCATAGTCTCTCGTCCTACCCCCTCCTCGGGCCATTGGACACTACCAGTGTTAGCCAGCGGGGCGGGGACTGAATCATCTTTCTCGCAAGAAGGAAGACTGTCTGACCGCTCTGCGCTCTCTCGTTTTGCCGTGATCTCTAGCAGAGAAGAGCGCTAGACGATAGATAGTGTGCTCTCCCCTGCACTATACACGCACAGGCGCGCTGTTTTACTTTTCAAATTTCGCGCATGGAAAGGCGTATTTTCACCCCCAAAATCCGCCCGATTTTTCAGTGCCAAATAACCAATCGGGTCAAGAAGCAAACTGTGCAATGCAGGCGAGGAAGTGAGCGGATTCGAGGTGAGCCGGAGCTTGTTTTGATGTTATTGTTGTTGTTTTGACGTTGTTGTTGACATGGCATGATGCGAAATCGAGGGTATGGAGCGAAAGTGTAGCAATGTACGACCAGGAGGTTCGCGGTTTTGGCAGTTTGATATGGGCAGAGGAACTCTTGCGAAACCAATCGTGCGCTGGAATTGTCGATCAATATTATATTATTATATTTGGAAGCTCGATATGAATTTATTACAAGATCAATGTTGAGATGCATGCTTGTTATTGCCACCCACACCCCGAAGCATGCGAGATCCGGTCTGACAGCACATATTTTGCATGATTTTTTTCTAATTTTTTAAGTTGTAAACCGTGCTAAACGCCTAATATATTGAGGTGGTGTGGTGTGAGTGAGTGTGGTGACCGTACCACCCGACTGGCTCCTACTACTGCTTCGCACGTGCTCAGACCGGATCTCTGATCTCTGATCTCTGATCTTTGGTCCCCATCCCGACCCGACCCGTCCTGGCCCCTCCCCGATGGCAACTTACCTGGTTGCCTTCAGTAGCCAGCCGCCAGCCACCGAGGACGCTACCGTACTCGCTACCGTACCCGGACCGGATACCGTATTCCTACCGCGAGCCACCGAGCCACCTACCGTAACCGCGAGCCGATTCGCAAGCCTGCGTGTATCAAGACCGATCGCGATGGTCAAGAGAAGGGTGGGTGTTTACTTATTTGTTTTTTTTTTAAATTAAATTAAATTAATTTATTTAATATTATTAATTCAGGTTGAACAAGATGAGAGCAGCGAGGACAGCCCGAACAGTCTGGATGGTGCGGACTACACCGATCGGGTGCGGCCAGTGGTTCTGTCGTTTGCGAAAAGTCGCCTGTTGAAATTTTGACAAGATTGGGCGTTTTGGGCCTCTTTTACGGCGTTTTCGAGGCGTTTTTCAACGATTTGCTCTGCTTTTGTAAGAGATTCCGGCTGCAGGGATGGACGACGAACGGCGGCAGCGACTGGCGCAGCTTCTCATGGGCATTGTAAGCGGTTTTAATTCAATTTCATTTTAAAGTAATTATTTTTATGTTTTATCGGAAGTGCGTTGATTGCATTGGAGATAAGTAGCCCGAGTCACTGATGAAGGGCTGGTGAAACGGGAAATCTTGGGGCTGCAAAATTTCAAATTTTGTTTGATTTTTTCGAGAATTGTTCCCGATCAGATTGTAGTGAATGCGATCGCTTCGTGTTCATGGGGCTGCTGAAACAGCAAGCAATCGGAGTCGATTTTCATCTAGTTTTTGTTTAAAAATATAAAAAATATACATTATAAATAATATAGCTTCAGCGGTCTCGTCCCGATCCATGGTTATTCGTTAGTATTCGAAGCCGATGGATGCAAAATGGAATTTACAGTATAATAATAAATGATAAATTCAGCGGTCTCGGCCCGTCCACCTCGTCGGTCGGCCGTCGACGACGTCGCGGACGGAGAGGAGCGAGGGTGAGCGATTATGAGAGAATTTATGTCAATGAGCTTAAAGATTAGGATGATTGATGTAATAATTTGACTAGAAAAAGGAATAAGCCTTTGCATTATTATCCCAGATTCTGCTTACTTCTTGCAAAAGAGTTCTTGCAAAAGAAGCAGTAGTTATATTTGTACAGGAACCTTGAGCGAATTATGACTTCCGAATTTGTCTAATAGTTAAATAATAATAATCATAATAATATCATTAATATTCTCAGGGCGGATCAACACCAGCTGGTAGTGGCAATGGCGTCGAGGAGGAGAGCGACATCATGAAGGAGCTGCTCGAGATCGTTCTCTGGAATGGAGAGAAGGAGATAGGTGGGGCGGAGCTTGATCTTTGATCTTTAATGTGAGAGACGAACGTGGGAGAAGTGATTAGTGTTCAGCAGTTTTTTTTTGTTGAATTATCCTCAGGCGGACATCGCTCACAAGGCCCCCAAACGTTCAGCCTTTGAGGAGTCTGTGAAACGGGAATGGAAGGGGATTGATTGTAAAATTTGCGGAAGTGTTTCAAATTCTGAAAATATCTACAGCGATTTATTGTTAGGCACATTTTTATTACGCAGAATCCTCGATTCTATCATAAAATTCCAAATAGTTCGATTTCTAACGAATTGATGAAACCCGAATGAAATGGCCCTGATTGCCAATGTTGAACGAGAAATAGAGCAAGTAGAGCGATCTATTGAAATAATGAATGGTCTGGCGTCTGTTTAGTGTGTGCTTATGAGGCAAGGGTGATGGCCCGCATATACTAGGCATTTAAATTAGAATTTTGTTTTAATTAATTAAACTAGTTATTAATTAACTCAATCGCAGACATCACGGAGGAGCTGACGGACGAGGAGGACAGCGACGACGAGGAGATGGCGTGCATTAAGGTTGGTTGTTGTTGTTGTTGTTATGGCTGTTGTTATTGTTGTTGTTGTTAAGGCATGTCCTCCTTTATTGAAGTTATCATGGCTGATAGGAGGTATAGTACGGGTGAAACAGGAATGCGATTTGCTCAAACTAAATGTTTTAATTGAAAGTTGGAATGTTTTCACCCCGCGATTTTGCGGTTGCAATTGTAGCACGTAGGGAATTGTTAGTTCGATTGTGCAATATAACTCACAATATATTTTTATTAATTAATAATAATTAAGCGTCTAACGATGAAGCGCGAGCAGACGATTCGTCCGCGCGCCGCAGCAGGGACGAGTGCGGGAAAGAATGAAGGGGGAGAGGCGAAGGAGAAGGAGAAGGGAGCAAAGGTGAGGATGATGCTTTATGTGACAATTTATGAACTTCAACTGTTTGTAGTGCTGAATGTAGTTTGTTTTACGTAGCCGAACGGGATAAATTGCGCATCAGAGTTTCACGTTTCCCTTTAGTCCACAAGCAAATCAGTTAATGCTCCTGTGAGTCCGCCGATGAGTTTAAAATTACAAAAAATGCAGTGAAAAATGTTCACTTACTTTGAAATGTCCCTGCAGTCTTAATGTTTCGCTAGTAGTACATGTAGAGGTGGGATGGAGCATGACGATCCTTGTACTTCAGAGAATGAAAAAATTACAATCCACGTTTTAATGCATGAAAACGCGGGTGTCAAGTGGATATTTACAACCTGTGAGCCTTCCTGAGCTTTTCACAGCTTTCTCACAAACTCACAAGTTGCACGACCTTGTCGATACGTTCGACCTGGATAAAATGATAATTATGATGACTTGCAGGTGTCGAGTGGACCTCTCTCTATGTCCAATCTCAATATTTATGTTTCAACGATTGTTCATTAGGGTTAACCGTTCGGAAATCGGAAAGGCCGAAACTCAACTGGCAAAATCACTCTCTTTCCGGAATGAGAGTCGAACAATGAACTTTCCGAAACTCTTCCGAAACTATTCCTTTGTCCGAAACTCCATTGTCCATTGTTCGACTCTCATTCCGGAAAGAGAGTGATTTTGCCAGTTGAGTTTCGGCCTATCCGATTTCCGAACGGTTAACCCTATTGTTCATATAGTGCAAGAGTGGCTTTTTCCAATTAGAGTGTCATATACAAACAATAAAAGTACAAAACAGTAAAGATATAATATAATTAATGCTGCAGGTGTCAAGTGGGCCTCTCTCGGTGTCGAATCTCCGCTTCGACAGCCTCCTCAAGATCGGACCGAAGACGGAGCAGAAGTGAGAGTTTTCATTTATATTATTTGTTTATTTAAATATATTTTCGAAAATAATGACAGTAAGGCCACTGACAATCAACTAGCCACATTCGTGCTGCGCAGCTAGTTGAACATTAGGAGGGGTTGACGAGGCCGATGTTTGCACCGTATCGGTATAAAAAAAAGGTCAATAATATTCAATGAAAATCAACCATACGCTTTCACTGCAGATGCATTCGTGTATCATGGATAGGTGAATAGTAGGTAGCGATGGCGAGGAGTTGTCAAAGAGTTGTCAAACATATTAATAAGGGACACTGAAATCCAACCAGACGAGTTCGTGTTGCGCGAATAGTAGAATAGTAGTGAGGGATGGCGGGGCCGATGTTATCAGCCTCGAGGGTGTAAAAATATCGACAATAATTCTCAATGAGACGTGCCTCATTCGTGCTGCGCAGCTAATTCAAGAGTAGTTCGAGTTGGGTAGATCGATGTGACGTGGAACCCCGTGCCAACAAAAAATAATATAATATATATTCTCGATTGCAGGAAGCAGTCGATCGCGCGCCTCGAGCAGCGCACGACCACGATGGAGAGGGCGTTCAAGGTGAGCGAGAGGGGAAACGGTAGGATAGAGGGATTCGGTAGGATAGAGGGGTACGGTAGGATGGGGTTACGGTAAGATGTGGGATCCGGTGCGGTAGGATGAGGAGTATGTTAGGATGGAGATAAGCTAGGAGAGGGGTTACGGTATGGAGTACAGTAGGAGGGCGTTAGGTGAGGAGGGAGAGTGTACGGTAGGAGTACGGTAGGAACGGACTTATGGTAGGATACGGTAGGTATACGTTGGGATAGAAAGAAAGAAGGTATTCGAGAACGCCAAAGGGGGGGGGGGTGGTTTATTTGTGTATGGTGGGCCCTGCCAGTTTGTGTTTTGGGTAGGCTATGACAAGGCAGCGATCACAGTTCTATTGATGTATAGGTCGCAAATATGCTAATACATACTAACAAACTATCCATCGATATCTCTTTACGGCTACTGAGTTACCGTAATAGTATAACGATCGAATACATTAATTCCCGTCAACGTTTGAGATTAACATTTGGGATGTTTGGGGTGCTGGGATCCACTCATCACTGACGGTGACATTCTTCCTTGCAGGGCGTGCTCGACGGCAACTACGTCTCCTCGCCCTCTGCCTCCTCCACTTCGAAAGGGACGGAAGGAGTGTCGACGCGGACGACTTCTTCCTCAACGATCGTCGCTGGCGGAGGAGAGGAGGATAACTTCTGGGATGATGTCGAGTTCTAGGATACCGTAACCCCCAGAGTTACCGTATCCACATGCAGTTTTCGGATACCGTACCCCCAAAGTTACAGTATCCCACACACAGATACAGATACCGCACCCCAATGTCTATTGCATCTCAGAGTTACAGTACCCTTACCAATCTAGATACCGTATCCCTACCTACAGTATTCCAATGTTCGCTCCCTGATATCGCAATAACTCTTCCTATCGCTTCAATGTTTCCCCTTACCCCCGCAATAGTCTGTAAATTCCACCATCTCTATTCTGTGATTTACCCTATACACTTTTACACACATTTATGCACTAGTCCAGCATCTAGCCCCTTTCCTATCTCATGATATTTTCGAATCGTGCAAATTTCAACCTGCAAATATTTGCCCCTCTCATTTCTGATCGTTTCAATCGAATTTAGCCAATGCTCAGTCAATAGTAGCCACTTTGAAGTTTCATTATTCCCCTCCAATATGTTCGAACACCACCCGTAGTCTAATCATGCGAAAGAGCTTAGCCCCGCCCCCTTCTCATCATTGTGATTCTGTCCCACCGCAACAAACTCCTCTTCTTACCGTACCCCATCCCCCGCCTTGTGACCCGCCTGAGATACCGTAATCTTACCTCTCTCACTGTATATCCTTGCATACTGTACCAACCACCGTTTCAACCTTATGTGAATCCCTCTCTAGTGCTCCGAGTATTGAGAATACGCAGAAAGTTGCAAACCCTATGATATCTGAATGTCGCTAAGCTCTTTTCTGTGGAGTATTTCATGCGCTTATACCGCCTGAATTGTACTCGATTATGTGAGAAGTGAATAAAGATTAGACTCCAGGAAAGATTTAAATGCTTATTTGAGAACTTGTTGTAAGAACGAGCTGTTGTATCTGAAAGAGAATGGAAAATAAATGGTGCGTTGTCGGATGATCAGTGTCGAATAGACTTTGAAAAGGAACTAGGAAACTAGTTCCTTACTAGTCAAATGAACTGCTGAAAAGAGTGAGTGGAATGAGGAGAGTCCACTGTCGATTTGGCTAGTGAGGAACTAGTTCCTAGTTCCTTTTCAAAGTCTACTGTCGAATAAGAATCTACAGGAAACTAACCGATCTTTTACCTACTCTAAGTTTTCTTACAATCAGGACGTTCTATAGATCAAAGATCACAAATGAGTATTCATCCAGTGTTTTCTTATCCGACAGTGATCATTCGACATAGTAATGAGACAGCATGCGAAACGAAGAGAGTTAGAGAGAAAAACTGATGAACAAAGTTGTCAGAAAAATGGGAGAGAAGCGCCGTAGAAGCGAGAAGGAGGAGGAATCGGGAGAGAAGAAGAAAGTGAGGAAGGAGGAGGAGGAAGAAGAGGAGGTAAGGAAGGGGTGAAGCCGGGATTTTCTAAGAAAAAAATGTACCCTGTTATGTTTTCGTGGAATTTATTGAGATCGATTGTGTTCTCGTTATACTGCTCGACAGTGAGAAACCGTGGAGCGAACTCAATTAATGCCGCTGATGTTGAAGTTGTGGTTTTTCTCCAACGCGCTTACGCAATATTATTCAAGGTCTTGGTGTAAGAGTTCTGAAACACAGATGATCCTAGCACTTTTAGGAAGTCGAAGTGAAATCGAAGCGAGACAAGAGGAAGAAGAAGGAGGAAGTGGAGGAGGAAGAGGAAGCTGTCGAGGTATCATTTCGAGATTGTTTTTATTATTGTTTTATTAAAAATATAGCATAACAAAATCAAATTAGACGGGCTGTTGTGGAGCTTTTGAATGTTGCTGAAACCTGAATAAGTGAGGAAATTGTATCGCGCGATTACCTTTGCAATTATTTCAACTATCATTACGATACAAGAATACACTTTAATTAGATACAAGAATAAAGTTTAATTAATGAAAATGTATTCCAGGTCGAAGAAATCAGTGAGAAGAAGGACAAGAAGAAGAAGAAGTCGAAAAAGAGCGACGTGGATAAAGGAGAAGAGGTGAAGATGAGTTTCACCCGTTTGTCAAATGTGATTGGGTGAATTTGCATCGATTTGCGGCCCTTGGCAACGAAACAAGTAAATATGAGCGTTAGGGTTGGCAAAACGAGTCCAAACGCGAGTCCGAGACTATTTCATTCCGAACTTTTCGGACTGACCGGTGTCTCGGACTATCGATAGTCCGAATGATGGGACTATCGATAGTCCGAGACTATGCGTAGTCCCAAACTTTAAAATATGTTTCACTATGTTCTCGCGCCTTTTCTTCTCTCTCCCTCTCCCTTCAGCCTCCATCCCTGGCCTCTCCCAGTGGTTTTCGACCCGGCGCGACTAGAACTAAAGCCATCCACGGTGCTATTTCACATCCACGTTGTTTCTCACGGCTGAGCCAAGCAATCGACGCCGAATTATAGGGGAATGATCTCGAATTTGGTACCTCCGCCATGTTGTCCGCCATATCGTCCGCTACTTTGTTGTACCCACGCGCATGAATTTTGGATCATCACTCGGTTGAGGATGAGATATCATTAAATAGCTAAAGTTTGGTCTAACATTAAGTTAGACAAAGAGCTGCTCAATAGAACTAAAACACGGTTCAGAATTGAATCGATGAATCTCATTGTGACCTCGATGTTTGTTCAATTTTCTTAAAACTTTCAACCCCCGAAAGTTAAACAGTAAAAGTTGGGACTATCAATAGTCCGAGCCATTTCGTTCTCGGACTATCCATAGTCCCAAAAGTGAGAGATAATTTCTCACTCGGACTCATTCCAGACTATTTGCGCGCGAAGGAATCGGTCGGTTCAGACTATTTCTGCCAACCCTAATGAGCGTGCTTCAAGAGCATTTGATTGCCCTGTTCGTTTCCGTTTCTAGAAAACGTTAAATCTGGAGCGATAGCGCATGGTTCGATGTATGAGATGGGATTTCTTCTGGAAAAAAAAACTTCTCACGTAGGTGGATTGGCCCGTTTATTTTCGTTTCTAGTATGATCAAATGCATTGCGCTAAGGCTCTATTTGATGGAAGACAGATATGCATCTCGCATAAAATACTGTAAATTTTTTATTTATCCTGTTCATTCGCGTTTCTAGTACGCGACAAATATAAGACAAATACAGCGCGATAATGCTAGCTTGATTCCACTTCCACTTACGCGCTATAAAAACAAACAACACTTTTCTCAGTCCTCCTTCTCCCGACCTATTTTAGTGCTTTCAATTCTCCCTGTTCATTCGCGTTTCTAGAATAGTACAAATTTAATGCGATAATGCTCTCTTCGATTCAGATTGCGTGGTAAAAAATAATGCCTCTCATATCTCAATCGTCCTCTTCGCTCCTCTCATTGATTTTACATGTAGAGCGTTGTATTTTCCTTGCTTATTCGCGTTTCTCGTATGCGACAAAAACAATGCGTTGAGAATCGCTTCAATTAAGAACAATCATTCATTGGAAATTTATAATAGATGGATCTTTTCCAGTCCTCCTCCTCTCTCGACCTACCATTTTAAATTCTCACTGTTTATTCGCGTTTCTCGAACATAACACATCTAAAGCGGTTATTTTAGATTCGGGTTTCGAAAATTTAGAAAATAAGTAAATTATTTTCCAGTCGTCCTCCTCTCTCGACATCTTCGACGAGATCGCCGCCGTCTCCTCTTCCGCCCTCGACGATGAAGCCGTCGCGCGGCTGAGGAAGACGCTACAGGATAATAAGGATGATGTGAGTGGGAGGGGGGGGGGGTGATCTACATGAACGTATATACCGTAGTCTCTATTGTCCTCTCAGGGGCCATATTATTTTTCAAATTAGCATGCAATGCATTTCTTTGTCATGGCAACTTGCTAGTTTGAAGCGTTGAGAGATTTATACCGTATCTCGTGCACCTTGAGTTACTTACCGTAATCCCGTTCAGGAATCCTCGGTCAAATCGATTCGCGCGCGCGCCAGTTCCGTGCCCTTCCTCGCCTCGCTGCTGTGCTCCTATCACGCGACGCGTACGGTAGCCGACCAATCGATATTGGAGTGCCTGCACGCCCTCGAGCGACAGTATGGAGTCAATCTGAGGTATACGGTATATATCAGGAGAACGAGAGAGACCATGTACTGAATTAGAGGAGATAGGTTGAGGGTGAAACATTGAGCTAGCGCGCAATTTTTTTATTTAACAGTGGATTATTGTTATATTAGAAACCATATAACGATCCGATTAGCCATGTGTAATCTTAGCGTAAATAGAAGTTTGTTGAAACTTTGTAACAAATGGTTTCACTTGTCTATAGTTTCGCTTCTTCAGCATCCTATCTCCTCCGGTATTCGACGTGCTTACTTGAAATAATTGTGTCTTGTTGTCTTCGACATTGGCCTTAGGCTCTTAGGGTTGGCTTAACGACGTAAGTAATCATTCCACATCTTCAGTGTCATGTCTCCTCTGGTATTCGGCCCTCGTGCGAGAGAGAACTACGAAAAGCTGCGCGAGCTGGGACGATTCCTCCACATCAAACCGACGGCTGATCAGGTGGGTCAAGATCATACATTTGCATTACGAACCGAGGACCAAAAATGTATGGTGGTCTGATTGTGAACCGCACAGTTGACAGAGGTTATGTAGTTGACTCGGTTAAAAATATAGTTGCCTGATTACCGGCTCGGAAGCTATGAAAATGTTTGGTCAAGATGACTATTCGATTGGGGGTTATTTGTCATTATCGCCTTTCAAGAAGATATCGTTTGCAGCCCAAGATGGCTGTGATGATGGCAACATGAAACATGTGTTCACAGTACTTGTGACGGGAAAACTGGATTTGTTAACTTTTGAATATGCGAGGAAGGGGATTATTGTTGTCTGCCGTCGAGAGATGAATAGGAAGATAGTGTGAAACAGCTAATCACACTGTGTTTAGAAAACCGCTTTTGAATTTTTTCCGGTGGATAGATGAGACTATTGTTGTCATAGCGAGTTAGTGGGTGACATAACAATCGTGAAACAAGTAGTCGATAAGCTGAATAGAATAAGCTCCCAGCGCTCTTGCCCTCGCCCCGGTTAAAAACCTAATTGAAATAATTAATTTAATAATATATAATGAACAATGGTCTTACCAATGGGTCCCACCAAGCGTTGCCTTACGGCTGTAAGATCGCTTGACGCGGGTACACCTTTACCTTACCTTTAATGAATAATAATACTATTTGCAGGTGGTGGAGTGGCTAAGGTGGGAAAAGAATCAAGGGTGGATGAAGTTTCGCTAATAAATTATTAATAACAACAACAACGATAATAATAATTAAACTAATTGGAGGTTGTGGAGTGGATGGACGCGCAGCAGCTGTGGACGACAGTCATCATGGGCGATCATCCGAGGATGGAGGGGAGGCCGAGTCAGGTAACAAAGGGAGGGGTAGGGCAAGGGCTTTTTTTGTTGAGAAATGCGAAATTGAAAGAGCTAGAATGGTTGTTTTAATTGACATTTAAGACCATCAGAGGATGGCCGAGCCTTGGGAGAATAACTGAATTAAAATGAAACATGGTTTATGAGGCGAAAGGAATTTATCAGAACAGTTTGATTGTTTATTTTTATGATGTCAAGAACTAATGCTCCATTAGCCATGTGTGCTTTCAGTATAAAGATAGAGCTTGCGTGAAACATTAGAATTGCATGAAAAAAAAGATTTACCTTGTCGAGGCCTCGAATGCGGTCGAAATTGTCTGGTTTATCAATACGATTATTAGAGAAAGACGAGTAGTCAAGATTGTTTTTTAAAATATTTTTTGTATTTATTTAAATAAATTTGCAGATGTACGACACGAAGTTCGTGCTGCGCCTGCTGCTCAGCATCGTGCTGCCGGGCAGCGAGGTACGGTAGGGGTACGGTAGGGGAGATAACGGTAGGAATGGAGGAGGGGTACGGTAGGGGGGGGGGTATGGTAGGAAAGGAGGAGGGATCCGAGAAAGAAACCAATGCATTAAAACATATTGAGTATGTTGAAATGTGTTAAATCTGTTCTCTCTGTTCCAGCTGACTTGTCGCCTCTTCGTCGACCGTAACTGCCTCTCACTGGCGTTCGGCGCGTGCTCATCGGTCGACGAGGAAACGCGACGGCTGGCCATGATTCTGCTCCAGCGATTCCTTTCCCTCATGATGGAGTTGAAGGTACGGTAGAATACGGTAGTGTATTGATTGGATACGGTAGTGTATTGATTGGATACGGTAGTTGGGTGTGATAGCGTGAGAAATTGTGATGATGGTGTTGAGTGTACGGTAGCACACGGTAGTCTGTTATCGATTTTTATGGCGTAGCTTAGGGTTAACGTAGTTTCTGCAATTGTCTAAGAACCATAAGATCGCGGATAAGTTAGATAATCATTTAAATTAAATAATTAATTAATTAATCTCAGAACGACGAATTCGAGGAGAAGTCGATGGTGGTGTACCTTGTGCGGCTGTTCAAGAACAGTCTGGAACAGGAAGCCGCCAGAGTCAGCCATGGTTAGTGAATTTGAGTTGAGGGATAGGTGCTCTGGCTCTCTTCTTGTGCCCTACTCTCTCGCTATTTCTGACCAGCGAGAGCATGTGTGAAATAGAGAAGGAGACGTCGAATGGGCCATGGTGAAAGGGGGTGTGATAATTCAAAAAAAAAAAGAATTCAAAATACTGGGTGGTGTACGGTTTCATAGGTGAGTAAGTACGAGAAGATTTACATGCATGATAATTAATACGTCATCTTCTTTGAAAAAAAAATTGAATTCTACTATTTATCTTTAAAAAAGGTAATAATATATATTTCCAGTAATCTCTCACTTCTTCGCACGCACCTCCAAGCTGTTGCTCAACCCCGCCCACCCGGTGTACTCGCCCATCTGCGCATTCATCACCCTCAAGCCGGCCATGGAGATGAACCAGGTCAGGGGGGGGGGTTGTTGTTGTTGTTTTGATTCTAGCAAGAAAAATGGGTGGTATTTGCAATAGAATTCTCCTCGTACTAGCTGTAGCTGAAACTGTTCGATGTGTAGTAGTCAAACAGAGGCCGAAATTCGTTGGTTGTCGTATTTGTATAGAGCCTGGAAAGGATTTCTTAGATGTTTGTTTTTCCTAGGATAGTATCAACGACTAACAGTAGTTGAAAAGTTTAGATAAGTAGACACAACGAGACTTGAATTTCCCTGGTGCAGATAATAGAGATCGAAATTTAACTGAACACACAATGATCTTTGAAACACGGATTAATTCCTATTGATGTCGACATTGTTCATACTAGGTTCATTCTACTATACAGCGGTTAGACATATGGTGGTTAATTTGAAATTGTATTAAATACCGCACTCCTCAGGTGCCCGAGCTGTTCAAGTTGCTCCTCTCCTCGTCCACGGAGAACTTCGAGGCCGAACAGAGCTGGCTGCTCAATCTCCTGACTGCTGCGGTCGTCGATGCCGCAGACTACAGGGTGCTGCAGAATCGGTGAGTCGGAGTTGGATTTGAGGAGGCACCTCCGGGGGTAGTGGAGCTTCGCCACAAGCGCCAAAGGCAGATTTGTCATTAGGACATCGCCAGTTGATCTGTTTCTCATAAAGTTTAGTCGATGCTTCGAATCGGTGAGGGGGAGGGCAGTTGTGCGCTGTAGTTATGAAGAAATCAGCAATGTAAAAATAAATTGCTGAATTTGAGACGTGAGAAGTAGGTGTTTCATGGTTGCTACAAGTGTGTTGCTGAGCGGAGTCTGACGATTTGATCTCCGCCTGCGCCACCCACTACTACTAATTCCGCCAGTAGATAGTAAAATGTGAAAATATTAAATACGTAGATTTTGAAACGAGACTAATTGGTGTTTCAATGTTGTTACAAGTATCCGGGTGCTCGCAAGTTGTTAATCGCTTGCACGTGTACATTCTACAAAATAACCAATTGTATCACTTATGCATAGTCTATTCCATCTCTCATCTTCCAGATCGACGGTCCGTCTCATCTGCTCGCTCTTCGCCTCCTGTCTGTCGCGCATGGACACTCGCAAGGTACTGTAGAGAGGGGGGGATTAGCGATTGGATCTCTCAGTTTGCAATACTCTCTCGTCTGATAGAGAAAAGAGAGAGAATGGGAAAGTGAGAGAGAGCCAGAGCACTCTAGATTGTTTGCTGAGCAAAATTGTCTAAGATATTAAGGCAGTGGAGTATGCGTTTCAGAAGAGGATTAGGTATCAGAACATGCACTGAAAACGATATAGAGAATAGTGACGAAATCCTTAATGAACTAAGTTGAGTAGGTGAATCCGGATTTCATTACTTTGGAAAATTCGCGTTCCGTAATTTCGCTGATCCACGCACTGTCAATTTCAATTTTTATTCCATAACGCCTGAATTGAAATCAGAGTTCAAAGATCAAAGACCATCTCTTCCTCGATTCAGGGCGCGCTCGGCGTGCTGAAGGCGGTCGTGTCCATTCCGGCTGCTGCATTCGACGCGCTCGTGAAGCAGAATCTCGCCGGGTGGATCGCGGCCACGATGCAGGTATGTGGTGGTAGATATTTCGCTGAGAGTATGAACGCGCACTGTCTAATGCTCTACGCTCTAATGGTCTCTGAATCGCAGCCATCCATGGGGATACTTCGTACTGTAGGCAGTAGTGCAGTGCTGGGCGAGTGATAATTGGCTGAGAATAGTAAGCATAGAAATTGGTGGGGGTGTTGGGCTATTTGAATTGTATTCTGCTGAAATCTAGAACCAATCTTGGACGAGAGTATAGGTTATGATCAAATATAATTCGAGCTACATAGTTTTCAGCATGGTTCGAGCTGTAGAATCTATTTACTAGTAAAGAAATCTGATTAGGAACAATTATTAATGGAACTGTGTTGAAACAACTTTTTATTACAGCGCCCGAATCTGTCCCGCTGGGAGGTGATCTACCTCGGCGAGATCTACGCCCTTCTACTCGAGAACGCAAGGGTGTATGGTAGGGGAAGGACCGGAGCAGTGGTGGCCCTCGCCCTGGCCAAGATTACGGTACACTCGGTGAGCTGAGGGAGATACGATAGAAGTTGTGTAGTAGTGTGCTAGTGGGATACTGTACTCAATACGGCTTACGGACTTGTGGGTTACGGTATCCAATAAATCGATGATTCTCAGGTGACGCGTCGTCTTGGCGCGGGCGGCGTGACAACGGCGGATACGGTAGCCTACGGTCATATTGAACGGGCGGAGAAGTGTCTCCTGCGGGAGTGGACGGCGAGTCCCGAAGCGAAAGCAGAGGATACGGTAGACCAATGAGAGCATCGATCAGTTGTCATTTTGTCATTCTTGTTATTGTTTTCCCCTTTTCTTCTTTGACTTTTTTTGTTTGTGTTGTTTATTGTTGTTATTGCGTGGATAAATGAATTCGTATAACATTTTAAAAAATTCTCAATTCTATGCATACTTGGGGGAAATGAATCTGATATTGAATGAATCTGCGAGCGATATAGAAGAAAGATTGAGTCAGTTAGAATATTAAAAAGTCGTTATCAGTTGATAACACAAAAATTGATAAATAGCGCTGATGAAATCGAGTTGGGCCATTTTGGCAACTATGTACATTCAAGAAATTTGATAATTTATGATTAGGGCTCTCTTATTAGAAAATTTTCAGGAAATCCAATAAAGAGAACAAAGACTTTTCCCTCTCTCATTTTCTTGGTCTTGTTGTTCTTTCATGAAACGTTTACTGTGAAGAAAAACGGAGTGAAATTTGTGATTCAACCTAAACACGTTTTATCGAGAGAGGTTTCACAAGGTCTCTGCTATCATTAATCTTCAATATGTACCGTCCAACTTGAACGTTCAAGAGTCCAGGCGTCCAAAGAAATCTTCTTTTCCAATCGATGAAAATGCTGAAAGTTAATATTTGCCCGGTCTAATGAATGATTTATTCAACTACCTGAACTAATCGCTCGGCTTCTTCCGAAGTTATCAATATAGGCCGAACGTTGAATCTCAGCCGTTCACACTTTTTTGTTCGACTATCAATGTTTTTCATATCCGGGATGTATTAGATTAATATATGAGCGTGTGTGGACGGGGATTTCCAATGCTCCACCAGTTTTTAGAGAATGAATAAACAAACAAAAAATACCAGAATAAAAAATAAAATATTAAAAAAATTAGAATTCAATCGGAAAATCAATCTACTGACTACGGTGAGCAGAATCTTCTAGCTTTAGCTTTTACCCGGTTCTCGTTCAATACTTTCCGGCTGAAAATATCTCCTCGCTCTCAAAATTGCTTTGACGTTTTGAATTGTTCTACGTTTCTCCGTTTTATTTAATTTTTGCTAGAAATGAAAGGCGATAAAAGGTTATAAAAATCGCGTCCCAATCGAGCTCTCCCGCTCGATCGAAGCCCCTTCCCAATTGTCATAATGCCTTATTATTTGGGGCGTCATTAATCATGTTTTTATCGCCGTGTTCCACTAGTTTTTTGGAATCCCCGCAGTAATAATCATTGTTCTCTATAAAATATCATTGAATTCGTGGACATTGTACATCATCGAAGATTCGCGTAAGATTCGCGTATTGTAAAGATCTTTTCACAATCATTAGCTGGCTTGAAATACATTGCGCATTCGTTTTAACTTCCTTTCCCTACCTCATACAATGGCTTGAATCAACCATTAATAGGTTTCTCCTGTCTGCTTTTGGGAATAACTCATCTGTTCTAAATTCATTAATTTACTCTTTCATAGTTCCATCCTTCAGCTCAATACTCGTGTTTTATGATGATGGACCTGCTGTTGATTCAATATTCACTGTTTATAGTGCTCCGAATGGTCGCTCACTCCCGGACGATAACCTGTTGCCCTTCTGCGGCAAGAATTCGGATGACGACTTCGACGAGTGAGAGGACGAACGACAGTAACGTAAAGGTGAATCACTACAGATGGTTATTTTGCGATTACGGAAGCGTTAACACTTCATTGCTTTATCTGCCGTATCATAAATGCATTGCCTCCTCAGTTCTCAGGTGGTGCAATTCGGAATGCAGTGCCTTATCATAACTTATCCATAATGTAGGAATTTACCTTCTTTTGCCCGATTGACTCTAGGAATTCGTTATAATTTACTGCCTTAGAAATGACAAAAGCGGCGTAAGCCAAGCTCTAGTTATGCCTTGTTTGTTTAAGCTTCAGCATTTGCTAGTGTTCTCCTTTCTCCTTTAAGAAACTTCAAACCTGTTCTAATCTCTTTTCATTTAAAAAATCAGTTTTGCTTATTATCATCATGTATCGACATTATTAATTAATTGTCGACATTACTATTTACCTTCATCCATCAATATTTAGTGCCCGGAATCGCGGCTCGCTCTCGGACGATCAAATGTTGCCCATCTACGGCAAGAATGAGCAAGATGGCCTCAAGGAGTTATCAGCAGGAAAGAAGGAAAACGACGAAAATGAAGAGGTGAATCTCTACCTCTATAGCTTGTGATCACGGTCGCTTTATACTCGCTTTTAACTGTTGCAATTAAATGCGGTTACTTTTTTGTGCCTTTTTGTATATTAATTTTGGATGTTCTTCTTTAGCTGTAAGTGTACCTCACCGCACAATTTTACGACTATTCCACTAGGTAGGCACCTTAAGCGAACAAAAAATAGATCTTTTTTTAAATATTTGCTTTTACTAATTGTAATTTAGTCGTTATTTGCAGTTACAAGCTGTCGAGCTCTTCGTGGGCAAGCTGTCGAGCTCTTCGAACAAAGTCCTTCCGTTGCTGATCAAGGAATTCAAAAGCTAAGTTCCCCGCGCCCCCAACCCGAACACTAGGTCACTGCCTAGGTTCGGGTTCCCCGCGCCCCCAACCCGAACACTAGGCCACTGCCTAGGTTCGGGTTCCCCGCGCCCCCAACCCGAACACTAGGCCACTGCCTAGGTTCGGGTTCCCCGCGCTCCCAACCCGAACACTAGGCCACTGCCTAGGTTCGGGTTCCCCGCGCCCCCAACCCGAACACTAGGCCACTGCCTAGGTTCTCTTTAGTGCCTCTCATACGAGAGGTATTGACTGTTTTTTTCAGAACCAGTTCAACTTCGGCGACTGGATGACTCAATCAGGACGACCTTCAATTGCGGGCGACACGTGATGATTTCGTCGGTGAGTCAATGTTTTCGAAATCCTTTGTGAATAAAAAAATTCACTTTACAGTTGGATGATTGCCGTCACTCGGACGCGTTCTGTACTAAAGCGACTCCACATTGCTTCAAGAGGTACGGTAGATTTCCGTAGAGGTGATACAATCGTTATAGGGCAGGAAACCAGTAGAGTAGTAGAATGTAAAAGACCATCCTCCTCATCAAGAAAATAATTGAAATTATAACGGCGCCAAAGGTAAGATGGATTTAGGACACCTTTTGTTCTATCAACGTAGCCTGCTTTCCAAAAGTGAAATATTGAAAACTGCAATGATTAATGGGAGAATCGCTCGTCAATTTTTAATCCACCACCTGCACAGCCTTATTGATTATTGGTTACTATTTCAGAACCAGTTCAACTTCGGCGACTGGATGACTCAATCAGGACGACCTTCAATTGCGGGCGACACGTGATGATTTCGTCGGTGAGTCAATGTTTTCGAAATCCTTTGTGAATAAAAAAATTCACTTTACAGTTGGATGATTGCCGTCACTCGGACGCGTTCTGTACTAAAGCGACTCCACATTGCTTCAAGAGGTACGGTAGATTTCCGTAGAGGTGATACAATCGTTATAGGGCAGGAAACCAGTAGAGTAGTAGAATGTAAAAGACCATCCTCCTCATCAAGAAAATAATTGAAATTATAACGGCGCCAAAGGTAAGATGGATTTAGGACACCTTTTGTTCTATCAACGTAGCCTGCTTTCCAAAAGTGAAATATTGAAAACTGCAATGATTAATGGGAGAATCGCTCGTCAATTTTTAATCCACCACCTGCACAGCCTTATTGATAAATAGTTTGAGTTGTTAGAAGATTACAATCTACCGTATCTATTCGGCTGGTGCTCAACTTGTGGGTGTAAGTCCCCAATCTGTTCTGGCAGAACTTTTGTCCAGCCGATCAAATGAGGAATGATGGTCATCTTGAAAAACGCGAAAAAGCATTGCCTTCTTGACTACCTACCACACCGTAGTAGAGAGAGAAAGCAATCGCCTTCTGCCTAGCAAAATTAGCCTTAAATTCTTTACTTGCGAGAAGCATTGGCTACTTTTTTTCAGAATGAGCATGACTTCGGCAGTTGGATGGGCAGTTTGGAGCGTGGGAGCAGGGTGAGATTCTTCTACTACAAATGGAACAAAACAATTTAATCGGTGAGTTGATGTGTTCGTTTTCCTATATCAGACAAACAATTTAACTTTGCAGTTGGTTGACTACAAGTGCCATCTCCGGGCGCTCGATGTGCTGCTCCTAGGCTGGAATTTGCTCGTATCTATGTAGAAATATCACCATTTTTTGTGTTGTACTTGTTTCATTGATTATGCACCGATGCAATTGATCGACAGTTAGCCTGTAGAATAGTCGTTACACCGCTCTTACAATATGTTTTCAACTCAATTAGTCCTGTTTCTCTGGTCCTCGTTTTTTCATATAAATTTTCTTCCTTGAGAATAAATAAATTGTTTTCGAAAGAGCCTCCTGAATTGGTTTATTTCGAAGTCGTTTGTAACGATTATCTATATTTTGCCGACATGAGTAGTATTTAATAAAAATAAATTTGATTACGATTTAATGGCGAAATATAATGAATTGCTCATCTTCCTAGTATACGGTATTGATTAAGTTTATTGCGGCCTCGCTGTAAATAAATCAAAATGATTCACATCGTTTTTCGATTTGCTTTGATGGCGTTCCCTCACTATTTATTGTGGATATAATGATTTATTCTTGAATGCTACATACTAGGGTTGGCTAAACGATTACGACGTTGCAACGTTGCAATGGTAGGGGGAGTAGCAACGTTGCTACCTCTCTAGGGAAGGGCAGAGATAGGCGAGAGAGCGTGCAAAAATGAGAGGGTCTTCCCTTCCCTCGTTGCAACGTTGCTACCCTCCCCCTACCCTCGCCTCTCCGTAGCAACGTTGCTACCGGTAGCGCTACCTAGGGAACCGCTATTGCAACGTTGCACGGAAAGATCCTAGGAGAATTCAAGATTCAAACGCGCGGCACGAAAAACGCAAGACTGGGGCCGCGAAATTCGAAAATCCTACGCGTTGCGGTCGTCAGAGAAAAAACTCTCTCAAAATGTAACGCTATCTCGCTGTATAGCGCCCCAGCGTACTCATTTATTAACAAGTAGGGATTTAGTATTTGAATACGCTTGTTAAATTTACAATTTTTGTGTTAAACGATTACTCGCATAATTGTAGGGCTGCAAAGGTAGGAAGAGCAAATATTCAAAAGCGTACCAGCGAATGAGAGAGGAAAAAGCGTAAAAGCCTTCGGGACTTCCACTGTTTAGCGGATGTTGCTGTAGCTCATTTTTTGCAGCATTTTTCCCGAACATCCTAACTAGAATTCACCATTTTGTGTTACGGGATCTTTTCGTGGTTGCAAACACCGAAATGCCAACCTTACTACATACTGTCCTCTTTCGAGATTGCAAATTCAGACCAAGTAAACCGTCAATCAGAACTTGTTTGTTAACGAATTGTCCAATATTGTCAGCATTTTCCTATGTATTCCTCTTTCCTGTTGGGAACTACATACCTGTTCTCAATTCATTTGACCCTCCTTTAGAGACCTTTGGAAAATGTGCCCTTAATACCTTAGATTTCTCATTCATCACGACCTTTTCACTGTTTTCCGTTTGCTTTTTGCATTGCCGCAGCAACCATTCTTCAGTGATTGTATATCTTCTCATCGCAAATACCAGGTTTTCTGTTCTGCCTTTCATCTTTGCTTCTCAGTCTTGAATCATCACTCCCTCATATTCCCTTGTTCATCCTCCTATAAATATTTAAATGTAATCCTTGCTCTTATATCGCTGATTAATTAATCAATGTTATACTATCAATGTTTATAGTATCACGAATGGCCCCTCACTCACGGACGATCTACCGTGGCCCCTCTGCGACCAGAATGAATAAGACGACTTCGACGAGCGAGAGGATTCGACATGAAGGAGGAAAACGACGACAACGTAAAGGTGACTTACCGATCGATAACTTACGATTACACGAGTGTGAACACTTCATTACTTTGTTTACCTTCTCAGAAATTTATTTCCTCATTTATTATATCCTCTCATTTCTTGTAACTCATTATTTAGTGTGAATTTTCTCACAAAGCTAATAAATTGCGAATTAAACTTGAAGTAAGTGCGACCTCAGTGTAAGTACATCGAATTTAGGCATATTTGCTTCACATTTCTGCTGCCGTTTTAATGGCATTCCTGCTAAATAATCCGCCCACTTTTGTCTTTTTAATCTCTTCCTTAAATTAGTTGGTATTGAATTCTACTGCTACGTTTGCGTACGTTTCATTTATGCATGATAGCGATTTCAATTTTGGAGAATTACTATCATAATATCCACTGAATTTACGTTTCATGAGTAACGTTAGTAATGGCCCTATTCGATCTATATTATTTAATAAAATTAGATATTATTAAATTAAATTTTATTTGCAGATGCACGTGAACAAGGTGGCGATCACTCTCAACAAGGAAGGAACTTCTCATGCCGACCAAGGAATTTAAAAGCTAAGTTTAGGATGTGGCGTGAGCTAGGAGCTCTGTCACGCGTGCTTTAGAATGTGGCGTGAGCTAGGAGCTCTGTCATGCGTGCTAAAAAATGTGGCGTGAGCTAGGAGCTCTGTCACGCGTGCTAAAAATGTGCTTTAGGATGTGGCGTGAGCTAGGAGCTCTGTCACGCGTGCTAAAAAATGTGCTTTAGGATGTGGCGTGAGCTAGGAGCTCTGTCACGCGTGCTAAAAATGTGCTTTAGGATGTGGCGTGAGCTAGGAGCTCTGTCACGCGTGCTAAAAAATGTGCTTTAGGATGTGGCGTGAGCTAGGAGCTCTGTCACGCGTGCTAAAAAATGTGCTTTAGGATGTGGCGTGAGCTAGGAGCTCTGTCACGCGTGCTAAAAAATGTGCTTTAGGATGTGGCGTGAGCTAGGAGCTCTGTCACGCGTGCTAAAAATGTGCTTTAGGATGTGGCGTGAGCTAGGAGCTCTGTCACGCGTGCTAAAAAATGTGCTTTAGGATGTGGCGTGAGCTAGGAGCTCTGTCACGCGTGCTAAAAAATGTGCTTTAGGATGTGGCGTGAGCTAGGAGCTCTGTCACGCGTGCTAAAAAAATGTGGCGTGAGCTAGGAGCTCTGTCACGCGTGCTAAAAATGTGCTTTAGGATGTGGCGTGAGCTAGGAGCTCTGTCACGCGTGCTAAAAAATGTGCTTTAGGATGTGGCGTGAGCTAGGAGCTCTGTCACGCGTGCTAAAAAATGTGCTTTAGGATGTGGCGTGAGCTAGGAGCTCTGTCACGCGTGCTAAAAAAATGTGGCGTGAGCTAGGAGCTCTGTCACGCGTGCTAAAAAATGTGCTTTAGGATGTGGCGTGAGCTAGGAGATCTGTCACGCGTGCTAAAAAATGTGGCGTGAGCTAGGAGCTCTGTCACGCGTGCTAAAAAATGTGCTTTAGGATGTGGCGTGAGCTAGGAGCTCTGTCACGCGTGCTAAAAAATGTGGCGTGAGCTAGGAGCTCTGTCACGCATGCTAAAAAATGTGCTTTAGGATGTGGCGTGAGCTAGGAGCTCTGTCACGCGTGCTAAAAAATGTGCTTTAGGATGTGGCGTGAGCTAGGAGCTCTGTCACGCGTGCTAAAAAATGTGGCGTGAGCTAGGAGCTCTGTCACGCGTGCTAAAAAATGTGCTTTAGGATGTGGCGTGAGCTAGGAGCTCTGTCACGCGTGCTAAAAAAATGTGGCGTGAGCTAGGAGCTCTGTCACGCGTGCTAAAAAATGTGGCGTGAGCTAGGAGCTCTGTCATGCGTGCTTTAGGATGTGGCGTGAGCTAGGAGCTCTGTCACGCGTGTTAAAAAATGTGGCGTGAGCTAGGAGCTCTGTCATGCGTGCTTTAGGATGTGGCGTGAGCTAGGAGCTCTGCCGCGCTGAAATAGTAACCAATATCTCTCTCACGAGAGGTATTGGTTACTATGTCAGAACCAGTTCAACTTCGGCGACTGGATGACTCAATCAGGACGATCTTCAATTGCGGGCGACACGTGATGATTTCGTCGGTGAGTCAATGTTTTCGAAATCCTTTGTGAATAAAAAATTCACTTTACAGTTGGATGATTGCCGTCACTCGGACGCGTTCTGTACTAAAGCGACTCCACATTGCTTCAAGAGGTACGGTAGATTTCCGTAGAGGTGATACAATCGTTATAGGGCAGGAAACCAGTAGAGTAGTAGAATGTAAAAGACCATCCTCCTCATCAAGAAAATAATTGAAATTATAACGGCGCCAAAGGTAAGATGGATTTAGGACACCTTTTGTTCTATCAACGTAGCCTGCTTTCCAAAGTGAAATATTGAAAACTGCAATGATTAATGGGAGAATCGCTCGTCAATTTTTAATCCACCACCTGCACAGCCTTATTGATAAATAGTTTGAGTTGTTAGAAGATTACAATCTACCGTATCTATTCGGCTGGTGCTCAACTTGTGGGTGTAAGTCCCCAATCTGTTCTGGCAGAACTTTTGTCCAGCCGATCAAATGAGGAATGATGGTCATCTTGAAAAACGCGAAAAGCATTGCCTTCTTGACTACCTACCACACCGTAGTAGAGAGCGAAAGCAATCGCCTTCTGCCTAGCAAAATTAGCCTTAAATTCTTTACTTGCGAGAAGCATTGGCTACTTTTTTCAGAATGAGCATGACTTCGGCAGTTGGATGACTCAAAGCGTGGGAGCAGGGTGAGATTCTTCTACTACAAATGGAACAAAACAATTTAATCGGTGAGTTGATGTGTTCGTTTTCCTATATCAGACAAACAATTTAACTTTGCAGTTGGTTGACTACAAGTGCCATCTCCGGGCGCTCGATGTGCTGCTCCTAGGCTGGAATTTGCTCGTATCTATGTAGAAATATCACCATTTTTTGTGTTGTACTTGTTTCATTGATTATGCACCGATGCAATTGATCGACAGTTAGCCTGTAGAATAGTCGTTACACCGCTCTTACAATATGTTTTCAACTCAATTAGTCCTGTTTCTCTGGTCCTCGTTTTTTCATATAAATTTTCTTCCTTGAGAATAAATAAATTGTTTTCGAAAGAGCCTCCTGAATTGGTTTATTTCGAAGTCGTTTGTAACGATTATCTATATTTTGCCGACATGAGTAGTATTTAATAAAAATAAATTTGATTACGATTTAATGGCGAAATATAATGAATTGCTCATCTTCCTAGTATACGGTATTGATTAAGTTTATTGCGGCCTCGCTGTAAATAAATCAAAATGATTCACATCGTTTTTTTCGATTTGCTTTGATGGCGTTCCCTCACTATTTATTGTGGATATAATGATTTATTCTTGAATGCTACATACTAGGGTTGGCTAAACGATTACGACGTTGCAACGTTGCAATGGTAGGGGGGGGGGAGTAGCAACGTTGCTACCTCTCTAGGGAAGGGCAGAGATAGGCGAGAGAGCGTGCAAAAATGAGAGGGTCTTCCCTTCCCTCGTTGCAACGTTGCTACCCTCCCCCTACCCTCGCCTCTCCGTAGCAACGTTGCTACCGGTAGCGCTACCTAGGGAACCGCTATTGCAACGTTGCAAACACCGAAATGCCAACCTTACTACATACTGTCCTCTTTCGAGATTGCAAATTCAGAGCAAGTAAACCGTCAATCAGAACTTGTTTGTTAACGAATTGTCCAATATTGTCAGCATTTTCCTATGTATTCCTCTTTCCTGTTGGGAACTACATACCTGTTCTCAATTCATTTGACCCTCCTTTAGAGACCTTTGGAAAATGTGCCCTTAATACCTTGGGTTTCTCATTCATCACGACCTTTTCACTGTTTTCCGTTTGCTTTTTGCATTGCCGCAGCAACCATTCTTCAGTGATTGTATATCTTCTCATCGCAAATACCAGGTTTTCTGTTCTGCCTTTCATCTTTGCTTCTCAGTCTTGAATCATCACTCCCTCATATTCCCTTGTTCATCCTCCTATAAATATTTAAATGTAATCCTTGCTCTTATATCGCTGATTAATTAATCAATGTTATACTATCAATGTTTATAGTATCACGAATGGCCCCTCACTCACGGACGATCTACCGTGGCCCCTCTGCGACCAGAATGAATAAGACGACTTCGACGAGCGAGAGGATTCGACATGAAGGAGGAAAACGACGACAACGTAAAGGTGACTTACCGATCGATAACTTACGATTACATGAGTGTGAACACTTCATTACTTTGTTTACCTTCTCAGAAATTTATTTCCTCATTTATTATATCCTCTCATTTCTTGTAACTCATTATTTAGTGTGAATTTTCTCACAAAGCCAATAAATTGCGAATTAAACTTGAAGTAAGTGCGACCTCAGTGTAAGTACATCGAATTTAGGCATATTTGCTTCACATTTCTGCTGCCGTTTTAATGGCATTCCTGCTAAATAATCCGCCCACTTTTGTCTTTTTAATCTCTTCCTTAAATTAGTTGGTATTGAATTCTACTGCTACGTTTGCGTATGTTTCATTTATGCATGATAGCGATATCAATTTTGGAGAATTACTATCATAATATCCACTGAATTTACGTTTCATGAGTAACGTTAGTAATGGCCCTATTCGATCTATATTATTTAATAAAATTAGATATTATTAAATTAAATTTTATTTGCAGATGCACGTGAACAAGGTGGCGATCACTCTCAACAAGGAAGGAACTTCTCATGCCGACCAAGGAATTTAAAAGCTAAGTTTAGGATGTGGCGTGAGCTAGGAGCTCTGTCACGCGTGCTTTAGAATGTGGCGTGAGCTAGGAGCTCTGTCACGCGTGCTAAAAATGTGCTTTAGGATGTGGCGTGAGCTAGGAGCTCTGTCACGCGTGCTAAAAAATGTGCTTTAGGATGTGGCGTGAGCTAGGAGCTCTGTCACGCGTGCTAAAAAATGTGCTTTAGGATGTGGCGTGAGCTAGGAGCTCTGTCACGCGTGCTAAAAAATGTGGCGTGAGCTAGGAGCTCTGTCACGCGTGCTAAAAATGTGCTTTAGGATGTGGCGTGAGCTAGGAGCTCTGTCACGCGTGCTAAAAAATGTGCTTTAGGATGTGGCGTGAGCTAGGAGCTCTGTCACGCGTGCTAAAAAATGTGCTTTAGGATGTGGCGTGAGCTAGGAGCTCTGTCACGCGTGCTAAAAAATGTGCTTTAGGATGTGGCGTGAGCTAGGAGCTCTGTCACGCGTGCTAAAAAATGTGCTTTAGGATGTGGCGTGAGCTAGGAGCTCTGTCACGCGTGCTAAAAAATGTGGCGTGAGCTAGGAGCTCTGTCACGCGTGCTAAAAAATGTGCTTTAGGATGTGGCGTGAGCTAGGAGCTCTGTCACGCGTGCTAAAAAATGTGGCGTGAGCTAGGAGCTCTGTCACGCGTGCTAAAAAATGTGGCGTGAGCTAGGAGCTCTGTCACGCGTGCTAAAAAAATGTGGCGTGAGCTAGGAGCTCTGTCACGCGTGCTAAAAAATGTGGCGTGAGCTAGGAGCTCTGTCATGCGTGCTTTAGGATGTGGCGTGAGCTAGGAGCTCTGTCACGCGTGCTAAAAATGTGGCGTGAGCTAGGAGCTCTGTCACGCGTGCTAAAAAATGTGCTTTAGGATGTGGCGTGAGCTAGGAGCTCTGTCACGCGTGCTAAAAAAATGTGGCGTGAGCTAGGAGCTCTGTCACGCGTGCTAAAAAATGTGCTTTAGGATGTGGCGTGAGCTAGGAGCTCTGTCACGCGTGCTAAAAAATGTGCTTTAGGATGTGGCGTGAGCTAGGAGCTCTGTCACGCGTGCTAAAAAATGTGCTTTAGGATGTGGCGTGAGCTAGGAGCTCTGTCACGCGTGCTAAAAAAATGTGGCGTGAGCTAGGAGCTCTGTCACGCGTGCTAAAAAATGTGCTTTAGGATGTGGCGTGAGCTAGGAGCTCT
This sequence comes from Pristionchus exspectatus, assembly GCA_911812115.1. NCBI lineage: Eukaryota > Metazoa > Nematoda > Chromadorea > Rhabditida > Neodiplogasteridae > Pristionchus > Pristionchus exspectatus. The sequence continues at coordinate 5,774,735 of OU461587.1, read as the reverse complement.
GTCACGCGTGCTAAAAAATGTGCTTTAGGATGTGGCGTGAGCTAGGAGCTCTGTCACGCGTGCTAAAAAATGTGGCGTGAGCTAGGAGCTCTGTCACGCGTGCTAAAAAATGTGGCGTGAGCTAGGAGCTCTGTCATGCGTGCTTTAGGATGTGGCGTGAGCTAGGAGCTCTGTCACGCGTGCTAAAAAATGTGGCGTGAGCTAGGAGCTCTGTCACGCGTGCTAAAAAATGTGCTTTAGGATGTGGCGTGAGCTAGGAGCTCTGTCACGCGTGCTAAAAAATGTGCTTTAGGATGTGGCGTGAGCTAGGAGCTCTGTCACGCGTGCTAAAAAATGTGCTTTAGGATGTGGCGTGAGCTAGGAGCTCTGTCACGCGTGCTAAAAAATGTGCTTTAGGATGTGGCGTGAGCTAGGAGCTCTGTCACGCGTGCTAAAAAATGTGCTTTAGGATGTGGCGTGAGCTAGGAGCTCTGTCACGCGTGCTAAAAATGTGCTTTAGGATGTGGCGTGAGCTAGGAGCTCTGTCACGCGTGCTAAAAAATGTGCTTTAGGATGTGGCGTGAGCTAGGAGCTCTGTCACGCGTGCTAAAAAATGTGCTTTAGGATGTGGCGTGAGCTAGGAGCTCTGTCACGCGTGCTAAAAAATGTGGCGTGAGCTAGGAGCTCTGTCACGCGTGCTAAAAATGTGCTTTAGGATGTGGCGTGAGCTAGGAGCTCTGTCACGCGTGCTAAAAAATGTGCTTTAGGATGTGGCGTGAGCTAGGAGCTCTGTCACGCGTGCTAAAAAATGTGCTTTAGGATGTGGCGTGAGCTAGGAGCTCTGTCACGCGTGCTAAAAAAATGTGGCGTGAGCTAGGAGCTCTGTCACGCGTGCTAAAAAATGTGCTTTAGGAGGTGGCGTGAGCTAGGAGATCTGTCACGCGTGCTAAAAAATGTGGCGTGAGCTAGGAGCTCTGTCACGCGTGCTAAAAAATGTGCTTTAGGATGTGGCGTGAGCTAGGAGCTCTGTCACGCGTGCTAAAAAAATGTGGCGTGAGCTAGGAGCTCTGTCACGCATGCTAAAAAATGTGCTTTAGGATGTGGCGTGAGCTAGGAGCTCTGTCACGCGTGCTAAAAAATGTGCTTTAGGATGTGGCGTGAGCTAGGAGCTCTGTCACGCGTGCTAAAAAATGTGCTTTAGGATGTGGCGTGAGCTAGGAGCTCTGTCACGCGTGCTAAAAAAATGTGGCGTGAGCTAGGAGCTCTGTCACGCGTGCTAAAAAATGTGGCGTGAGCTAGGAGCTCTGTCATGCGTGCTTTAGGATGTGGCGTGAGCTAGGAGCTCTGTCACGCGTGTTAAAAAATGTGGCGTGAGCTAGGAGCTCTGTCATGCGTGCTTTAGGATGTGGCGTGAGCTAGGAGCTCTGCCGCGCTGAAATAGTAACCAATATCTCTCTCACGAGAGGTATTGGTTACTATGTCAGAACCAGTTCAACTTCGGCGACTGGATGACTCAATCAGGACGACCTTCAATTGCGGGCGACACGTGATGATTTCGTCGGTGAGTCAATGTTTTCGAAATCCTTTGTGAATAAAAAATTCACTTTACAGTTGGATGATTGCCGTCACTCGGACGCGTTCTGTACTAAAGCGACTCCACATTGCTTCAAGAGGTACGGTAGATTTCCGTAGAGGTGATACAATCGTTATAGGGCAGGAAACCAGTAGAGTAGTAGAATGTAAAAGACCATCCTCCTCATCAAGAAAATAATTGAAATTATAACGGCGCCAAAGGTAAGATGGATTTAGGACACCTTTTGTTCTATCAACGTAGCCTGCTTTCCAAAAGTGAAATATTGAAAACTGCAATGATTAATGGGAGAATCGCTCGTCAATTTTTAATCCACCACCTGCACAGCCTTATTGATAAATAGTTTGAGTTGTTAGAAGATTACAATCTACCGTATCTATTCGGCTGGTGCTCAACTTGTGGGTGTAAGTCCCCAATCTGTTCTGGCAGAACTTTTGTCCAGCCGATCAAATGAGGAATGATGGTCATCTTGAAAAACGCGAAAAAGCATTGCCTTCTTGACTACCTACCACACCGTAGTAGAGAGCGAAAGCAATCGCCTTCTGCCTAGCAAAATTAGCCTTAAATTCTTTACTTGCGAGAAGCATTGGCTACTTTTTTTCAGAATGAGCATGACTTCGGCAGTTGGATGACTCAAAGCGTGGGAGCAGGGTGAGATTCTTCTACTACAAATGGAACAAAACAATTTAATCGGTGAGTTGATGTGTTCGTTTTCCTATATCAGACAAACAATTTAACTTTGCAGTTGGTTGACTACAAGTGCCATCTCCGGGCGCTCGATGTGCTGCTCCTAGGCTGGAATTTGCTCGTATCTATGTAGAAATATCACCATTTTTTGTGTTGTACTTGTTTCATTGATTATGCACCGATGCAATTGATCGACAGTTAGCCTGTAGAATAGTCGTTACACCGCTCTTACAATATGTTTTCAACTCAATTAGTCCTGTTTCTCTGGTCCTCGTTTTTTTCATATAAATTTTCTTCCTTGAGAATAAATAAATTGTTTTCGAAAGAGCCTCCTGAATTGGTTTATTTCGAAGTCGTTTGTAACGATTATCTATATTTTGCCGACATGAGTAGTATTTAATAAAAATAAATTTGATTACGATTTAATGGCGAAATATAATGAATTGCTCATCTTCCTAGTATACGGTATTGATTAAGTTTATTGCGGCCTCGCTGTAAATAAATCAAAATGATTCACATCGTTTTTTTCGATTTGCTTTGATGGCGTTCCCTCACTATTTATTGTGGATATAATGATTTATTCTTGAATGCTACATACTAGGGTTGGCTAAACGATTACGACGTTGCAATGTTGCAATGGTAGGGGGGAGTAGCAACGTTGCTACCTCTCTAGGGAAGGGCAGAGATAGGCGAGAGAGCGTGCAAAAATGAGAGGGTCTTCCCTTCCCTCGTTGCAACGTTGCTACCCTCCCCCTACCCTCGCCTCTCCGTAGCAACGTTGCTACCGGTAGCGCTACCTAGGGAACCGCTATTGCAACGTTGCAAACACCGAAATGCCAACCTTACTACATACTGTCCTCTTTCGAGATTGCAAATTCAGAGCAAGTAAACCGTCAATCAGAACTTGTTTGTTAACGAATTGTCCAATATTGTCAGCATTTTCCTATGTATTCCTCTTTCCTGTTGGGAACTACATACCTGTTCTCAATTCATTTGACCCTCCTTTAGAGACCTTTGGAAAATGTGCCCTTAATACCTTGGGTTTCTCATTCATCACGACCTTTTCACTGTTTTCCGTTTGCTTTTTGCATTGCCGCAGCAACCATTCTTCAGTGATTGTATATCTTCTCATCGCAAATACCAGGTTTTCTGTTCTGCCTTTCATCTTTGCTTCTCAGTCTTGAATCATCACTCCCTCATATTCCCTTGTTCATCCTCCTATAAATATTTAAATGTAATCCTTGCTCTTATATCGCTGATTAATTAATCAATGTTATACTATCAATGTTTATAGTATCACGAATGGCCCCTCACTCACGGACGATCTACCGTGGCCCCTCTGCGACCAGAATGAATAAGACGACTTCGGACGAGCGAGAGGATTCGACATGAAGGAGGAAAACGACGACAACGTAAAGGTGACTTACCGATCGATAACTTACGATTACATGAGTGTGAACACTTCATTACTTTGTTTACCTTCTCAGAAATTTATTTCCTCATTTATTATATCCTCTCATTTCTTGTAACTCATTATTTAGTGTGAATTTTCTCACAAAGCCAATACACGTTAGTTCAAAGGCAGCATTTGGTGTGGCGCCAGATCCGTCAAAAAGTTTTTGCTCACTACACAACACTACGCCGACTTGTCCTAATCCTGCCGCCTTTTCCCAAGTCCCAGAGGGGCAGATTTCCCTGGGGATGGGAAGAGCTATAGTGGGGTTGTGAAACAAGCCCCGCGTGGTGTAGTGGTAAGTTTTTTCTATTGTGGATCCGAAGGTCGGGGGTTCGACCCCCGGCCACGGCAAGTGTCTATTGCCGCCTGCCACACCTATTGCAAAATTTGCCTGTGACTGAACTGATGTGAATAAATTGCGAATTAAACTTGAAGTAAGTGCGACCTCAGTGTAAGTACATCGAATTTAGGCATATTTGCTTCACATTTCTGCTGCCGTTTTAATGGCATTCCTGCTAAATAATCCGCCCACTTTTGTCTTTTTAATCTCTTCCTTAAATTAGTTGGTATTGAATTCTACTGCTACGTTTGCGTACGTTTCATTTATGCATGATAGCGATATCAATTTTGGAGAATTACTATCATAATATCCACTGAATTTACGTTTCATGAGTAACGTTAGTAATGGCCCTATTCGATCTATATTATTTAATAAAATTAGATATTATTAAATTAAATTTTATTTGCAGATGCACGTGAACAAGGTGGCGATCACTCTCAACAAGGAAGGAACTTCTCATGCCGACCAAGGAATTTAAAAGCTAAGTTTATGATGTGGCGTGAGCTAGGAGCTCTGTCACGCGTGCTAAAAAATGTGGCGTGAGCTAGGAGCTCTGTCACGCGTGCTAAAAAATGTGCTTTAGGATGTGGCGTGAGCTAGGAGCTCTGTCACGCGTGCTAAAAAAATGTGGCGTGAGCTAGGAGCTCTGTCACGCGTGCTAAAAAATGTGCTTTAGGATGTGGCGTGAGCTAGGAGCTCTGTCACGCGTGCTAAAAAATGTGCTTTAGGATGTGGCGTGAGCTAGGAGCTCTGTCACGCGTGCTAAAAAATGTGGCGTGAGCTAGGAGCTCTGTCACGCGTGCTAAAAAATGTGGCGTGAGCTAGGAGCTCTGTCACGCGTGCTAAAAAATGTGCTTTAGGATGTGGCGTGAGCTAGGAGCTCTGTCACGCGTGCTAAAAAAATGTGGCGTGAGCTAGGAGCTCTGTCACGCGTGCTAAAAAATGTGGCGTGAGCTAGGAGCTCTGTCACGCGTGCTAAAAAAATGTGGCGTGAGCTAGGAGCTCTGTCACGCGTGCTAAAAAATGTGGCGTGAGCTAGGAGCTCTGTCATGCGTGCTTTAGGATGTGGCGTGAGCTAGGAGCTCTGTCACGCGTGCTAAAAAATGTGGCGTGAGCTAGGAGCTCTGTCACGCGTGCTAAAAAATGTGCTTTAGGATGTGGCGTGAGCTAGGAGCTCTGTCACGCGTGCTAAAAAAATGTGGCGTGAGCTAGGAGCTCTGTCACGCGTGCTAAAAAATGTGCTTTAGGATGTGGCGTGAGCTAGGAGCTCTGTCACGCGTGCTAAAAAATGTGCTTTAGGATGTGGCGTGAGCTAGGAGCTCTGTCACGCGTGCTAAAAAATGTGGCGTGAGCTAGGAGCTCTGTCACGCGTGCTAAAAAATGTGGCGTGAGCTAGGAGCTCTGTCACGCGTGCTAAAAAATGTGGCGTGAGCTAGGAGCTCTGTCACGCGTGCTAAAAAAATGTGGCGTGAGCTAGGAGCTCTGTCACGCGTGCTAAAAAATGTGGCGTGAGCTAGGAGCTCTGTCATGCGTGCTTTAGGATGTGGCGTGAGCTAGGAGCTCTGTCACGCGTGCTAAAAATGTGGCGTGAGCTAGGAGCTCTGTCACGCGTGCTAAAAAATGTGCTTTAGGATGTGGCGTGAGCTAGGAGCTCTGTCACGCGTGCTAAAAAATGTGCTTTAGGATGTGGCGTGAGCTAGGAGCTCTGTCACGCGTGCTAAAAAATGTGCTTTAGGATGTGGCGTGAGCTAGGAGCTCTGTCACGCGTGCTAAAAAATGTGCTTTAGGATGTGGCGTGAGCTAGGAGCTCTGTCACGCGTGCTAAAAATGTGCTTTAGGATGTGGCGTGAGCTAGGAGCTCTGTCACGCGTGCTAAAAAATGTGCTTTAGGATGTGGCGTGAGCTAGGAGCTCTGTCACGCGTGCTAAAAAATGTGCTTTAGGATGTGGCGTGAGCTAGGAGCTCTGTCACGCGTGCTAAAAAATGTGCTTTAGGATGTGGCGTGAGCTAGGAGCTCTGTCACGCGTGCTAAAAAATGTGGCGTGAGCTAGGAGCTCTGTCACGCGTGCTAAAAAATGTGCTTTAGGATGTGGCGTGAGCTAGGAGCTCTGTCACGCGTGCTAAAAAAATGTGGCGTGAGCTAGGAGCTCTGTCACGCGTGCTAAAAAATGTGGCGTGAGCTAGGAGCTCTGTCACGCGTGCTAAAAAAATGTGGCGTGAGCTAGGAGCTCTGTCACGCGTGCTAAAAAATGTGGCGTGAGCTAGGAGCTCTGTCATGCGTGCTTTAGGATGTGGCGTGAGCTAGGAGCTCTGACACGCGTGCTAAAAAATGTGGCGTGAGCTAGGAGCTCTGTCACGTGTGCTAAAAAATGTGCTTTAGGATGTGGCGTGAGCTAGGAGCTCTGTCACGCGTGCTAAAAAATGTGCTTTAGGATGTGGCGTGAGCTAGGAGCTCTGTCACGCGTGCTAAAAAATGTGGCGTGAGCTAGGAGCTCTGTCACGCGTGCTAAAAAATGTGGCGTGAGCTAGGAGCTCTGTCATGCGTGCTTTAGGATGTGGCGTGAGCTAGGAGCTCTGTCACGCGTGCTAAAAAAATGTGGCGTGAGCTAGGAGCTCTGTCACGCGTGCTAAAAAATGTGCTTTAGGATGTGGCGTGAGCTAGGAGCTCTGTCACGCGTGCTAAAAAATGTGCTTTAGGATGTGGCGTGAGCTAGGAGCTCTGTCACGCGTGCTAAAAAATGTGGCGTGAGCTAGGAGCTCTGTCACGCGTGCTAAAAAATGTGCTTTAGGATGTGGCGTGAGCTAGGAGCTCTGTCACGCGTGCTAAAAAAATGTGGCGTGAGCTAGGAGCTCTGTCACGCGTGCTAAAAAATGTGGCGTGAGCTAGGAGCTCTGTCACACGTGCTAAAAAAATGTGGCGTGAGCTAGGAGCTCTGTCACGCGTGCTAAAAATGTGGCGTGAGCTAGGAGCTCTGTCACGCGTGTTAAAAAATGTGGCGTGAGCTAGGAGCTCTGTCACGCGTGCTAAAAAATGTGGCGTGAGCTAGGAGCTCTGTCACGCGTGCTAAAAATGTGCTTTAGGATGTGGCGTGAGCTAGGAGCTCTGTCACGCGTGCTAAAAAATGTGGCGTGAGCTAGGAGCTCTGTCACGCGTGCTAAAAAATGTGCTTTAGGATGTGGCGTGAGCTAGGAGCTCTGTCACGCGTGCTAAAAAATGTGGCGTGAGCTAGGAGCTCTGTCACGCGTGCTAAAAAATGTGCTTTAGGATGTGGCGTGAGCTAGGAGCTCTGTCACGCGTGCTAAAAAATGTGGCGTGAGCTAGGAGCTCTGTCACGCGTGCTAAAAAATGTGCTTTAGGATGTGGCGTGAGCTAGGAGCTCTGTCACGCGTGCTAAAAAATGTGGCGTGAGCTAGGAGCTCTGTCACGCGTGCTAAAAAATGTGCTTTAGGATGTGGCGTGAGCTAGGAGCTCTGTCACGCGTGCTAAAAAATGTGGCGTGAGCTAGGAGCTCTGTCACGCGTGCTAAAAAATGTGGCGTGAGCTAGGAGCTCTGTCACGCGTGCTAAAAATGTGCTTTAGGATGTGGCGTGAGCTAGGAGCTCTGTCACGCGTGCTAAAAAATGTGGCGTGAGCTAGGAGCTCTGCCGCGCTGAAATAGTAACCAATATCTCTCTCACGAGAGGTATTGGATACTATGTCAGAACCAGTTCAACTTCGGCGACTGGATGACTCAATCAGGACGACCTTCAATTGCGGGCGACACGTGATGATTTCGTCGGTGAGTCAATGTTTTCGAAATCCTTTGTGAATAAAAAAATTCACTTTACAGTTGGATGATTGCCGTCACTCGGACGCGTTCTGTACTAAAGCGACTCCACATTGCTTCAAGAGGTACGGTAGATTTCCGTAGAGGTGATACAATCGTTATAGGGCAGGAAACCAGTAGAGTAGTAGAATGTAAAAGACCATCCTCCTCATCAAGAAAATAATTGAAATGATAACGGCGCCAAAGGTAAGATGGATTTAGGACACCTTTTGTTCTATCAACGTAGCCTGCTTTCCAAAAGTGAAATATTGAAAACTGCAATGATTAATGGGAGAATCGCTCGTCAATTTTTAATCCACCACCTGCACAGCCTTATTGATAAATAGTTTGAGTTGTTAGAAGATTACAATCTACCGTATCTATTCGGCTGGTGCTCAACTTGTGGGTGTAAGTCCCCAATCTGTTCTGGCAGAACTTTTGTCCAGCCGATCAAATGAGGAATGATGGTCATCTTGAAAAACGCGAAAAAGCATTGCCTTCTTGACTACCTACCACACCGTAGTAGAGAGCGAAAGCAATCGCCTTCTGCCTAGCAAAATTAGCCTTAAATTCTTTACTTGCGAGAAGCATTGGCTACTTTTTTTCAGAATGAGCATGACTTCGGCAGTTGGATGACTCAAAGCGTGGGAGCAGGGTGAGATTCTTCTACTACAAATGGAACAAAACAATTTAATCGGTGAGTTGATGTGTTCGTTTTCCTATATCAGACAAACAATTTAACTTTGCAGTTGGTTGACTACAAGTGCCATCTCCGGGCGCTCGATGTGCTGCTCCTAGGCTGGAATTTGCTCGTATCTATGTAGAAATATCACCATTTTTTGTGTTGTACTTGTTTCATTGATTATGCACCGATGCAATTGATCGACAGTTAGCCTGTAGAATAGTCGTTACACCGCTCTTACAATATGTTTTCAACTCAATTAGTCCTGTTTCTCTGGTCCTCGTTTTTTTCATATAAATTTTCTTCCTTGAGAATAAATAAATTGTTTTCGAAAGAGCCTCCTGAATTGGTTTATTTCGAAGTCGTTTGTAACGATTATCTATATTTTGCCGACATGAGTAGTATTTAATAAAAATAAATTTGATTACGATTTAATGGCGAAATATAATGAATTGCTCATCTTCCTAGTATACGGTATTGATTAAGTTTATTGCGGCCTCGCTGTAAATAAATCAAAATGATTCACATCGTTTTTTTCGATTTGCTTTGATGGCGTTCCCTCACTATTTATTGTGGATATAATGATTTATTCTTGAATGCTACATACTAGGGTTGGCTAAACGATTACGACGTTGCAACGTTGCAATGGTAGGGGGGAGTAGCAACGTTGCTACCTCTCTAGGGAAGGGCAGAGATAGGCGAGAGAGCGTGCAAAAATGAGAGGGTCTTCCCTTCCCTCGTTGCAACGTTGCTACCCTCCCCCTACCCTCGCCTCTCCGTAGCAACGTTGCTACCGGTAGCGCTACCTAGGGAACCGCTATTGCAACGTTGCAAACACCGAAATGCCAACCTTACTACATACTGTCCTCTTTCGAGATTGCAAATTCAGAGCAAGTAAACCGTCAATCAGAACTTGTTTGTTAACGAATTGTCCAATATTGTCAGCATTTTCCTATGTATTCCTCTTTCCTGTTGGGAACTACATACCTGTTCTCAATTCATTTGACCCTCCTTTAGAGACCTTTGGAAAATGTGCCCTTAATACCTTGGGTTTCTCATTCATCACGACCTTTTCACTGTTTTCCGTTTGCTTTTTGCATTGCCGCAGCAACCATTCTTCAGTGATTGTATATCTTCTCATCGCAAATACCAGGTTTCTGTTCTGCCTTTCATCTTTGCTTCTCAGTCTTGAATCATCACTCCCTCATATTCCCTTGTTCATCCTCCTATAAATATTTAAATGTAATCCTTGCTCTTATATCGCTGATTAATTAATCAATGTTATACTATCAATGTTTATAGTATCACGAATGGCCCCTCACTCACGGACGATCTACCGTGGCCCCTCTGCGACCAGAATGAATAAGACGACTTCGACGAGCGAGAGGATTCGACATGAAGGAGGAAAACGACGACAACGTAAAGGTGACTTACCGATCGATAACTTACGATTACATGAGTGTGAACACTTCATTACTTTGTTTACCTTCTCAGAAATTTATTTCCTCATTTATTATATCCTCTCATTTCTTGTAACTCATTATTTAGTGTGAATTTTCTCACAAAGCCAATAAATTGCGAATTAAACTTGAAGTAAGTGCGACCTCAGTGTAAGTACATCGAATTTAGGCATATTTGCTTCACATTTCTGCTGCCGTTTTAATGGCATTCCTGCTAAATAATCCGCCCACTTTTGTCTTTTTAATCTCTTCCTTAAATTAGTTGGTATTGAATTCTACTGCTACGTTTGCGTATGTTTCATTTATGCATGATAGCGATATCAATTTTGGAGAATTACTATCATAATATTCACTGAATTTACGTTTCATGAGTAACGTTAGTAATGGCCCTATTCGATCTATATTATTTAATAAAATTAGATATTATTAAATTAAATTTTATTTGCAGATGCACGTGAACAAGGTGGCGATCACTCTCAACAAGGAAGGAACTTCTCATGCCGACCAAGGAATTTAAAAGCTAAGTTTAGGATGTGGCGTGAGCTAGGAGCTCTGTCACGCGTGCTTTAGAATGTGGCGTGAGCTAGGAGCTCTGTCATGCGTGCTAAAAAATGTGGCGTGAGCTAGGAGCTCTGTCACGCGTGCTAAAAATGTGCTTTAGGATGTGGCGTGAGCTAGGAGCTCTGTCACGCGTGCTAAAAAATGTGCTTTAGGATGTGGCGTGAGCTAGGAGCTCTGTCACGCGTGCTAAAAAATGTGCTTTAGGATGTGGCGTGAGCTAGGAGCTCTGTCACGCGTGCTAAAAAATGTGCTTTAGGATGTGGCGTGAGCTAGGAGCTCTGTCACGCGTGCTAAAAAATGTGCTTTAGGATGTGGCGTGAGCTAGGAGCTCTGTCACGCGTGCTAAAAAATGTGGCGTGAGCTAGGAGCTCTGTCACGCGTGCTAAAAAATGTGCTTTAGGATGTGGCGTGAGCTAGGAGCTCTGTCACGCGTGCTAAAAAATGTGCTTTAGGATGTGGCGTGAGCTAGGAGCTCTGTCACGCGTGCTAAAAAATGTGCTTTAGGATGTGGCGTGAGCTAGGAGCTCTGTCACGCGTGCTAAAAAATGTGCTTTAGGATGTGGCGTGAGCTAGGAGCTCTGTCACGCGTGCTAAAAAATGTGGCGTGAGCTAGGAGCTCTGTCACGCGTGCTAAAAAATGTGCTTTAGGATGTGGCGTGAGCTAGGAGCTCTGTCACGCGTGCTAAAAAAATGTGGCGTGAGCTAGGAGCTCTGTCACGCGTGCTAAAAAATGTGGCGTGAGCTAGGAGCTCTGTCACGCGTGCTAAAAAAATGTGGCGTGAGCTAGGAGCTCTGTCACGCGTGCTAAAAAATGTGGCGTGAGCTAGGAGCTCTGTCATGCGTGCTTTAGGATGTGGCGTGAGCTAGGAGCTCTGTCACGCGTGCTAAAAAATGTGGCGTGAGCTAGGAGCTCTGTCACGCGTGCTAAAAAATGTGCTTTAGGATGTGGCGTGAGCTAGGAGCTCTGTCACGCGTGCTAAAAAAATGTGGCGTGAGCTAGGAGCTCTGTCACGCGTGCTAAAAAATGTGCTTTAGGATGTGGCGTGAGCTAGGAGCTCTGTCACGCGTGCTAAAAAATGTGGCGTGAGCTAGGAGCTCTGTCACGCGTGCTAAAAAAATGTGGCGTGAGCTAGGAGCTCTGTCACGCGTGCTAAAAAATGTGGCGTGAGCTAGGAGCTCTGTCACGCGTGCTAAAAAATGTGGCGTGAGCTAGGAGCTCTGTCACGCGTGCTAAAAAATGTGGCGTGAGCTAGGAGCTCTGTCATGCGTGCTTTAGGATGTGGCGTGAGCTAGGAGCTCTGTCACGCGTGCTAAAAAATGTGGCGTGAGCTAGGAGCTCTGTCACGCGTGCTAAAAAATGTGCTTTAGGATGTGGCGTGAGCTAGGAGCTCTGTCACGCGTGCTAAAAAATGTGCTTTAGGATGTGGCGTGAGCTAGGAGCTCTGTCACGCGTGCTAAAAATGTGCTTTAGGATGTGGCGTGAGCTAGGAGCTCTGTCACGCGTGCTAAAAAATGTGCTTTAGGATGTGGCGTGAGCTAGGAGCTCTGTCACGCGTGCTAAAAAATGTGGCGTGAGCTAGGAGCTCTGTCACGCGTGCTAAAAAATGTGCTTTAGGATGTGGCGTGAGCTAGGAGCTCTGTCACGCGTGCTAAAAAAATGTGGCGTGAGCTAGGAGCTCTGTCACGCGTGCTAAAAAATGTGCTTTAGGATGTGGCGTGAGCTAGGAGCTCTGTCACGCGTGCTAAAAAATGTGCTTTAGGATGTGGCGTGAGCTAGGAGCTCTGTCACGCGTGCTAAAAAATGTGCTTTAGGATGTGGCGTGAGCTAGGAGCTCTGTCACGCGTGCTAAAAAATGTGCTTTAGGATGTGGCGTGAGCTAGGAGCTCTGTCACGCGTGCTAAAAAATGTGCTTTAGGATGTGGCGTGAGCTAGGAGCTCTGTCACGCGTGCTAAAAAATGTGGCGTGAGCTAGGAGCTCTGTCACGCGTGCTAAAAAATGTGCTTTAGGATGTGGCGTGAGCTAGGAGCTCTGTCACGCGTGCTAAAAAAATGTGGCGTGAGCTAGGAGCTCTGTCACGCGTGCTAAAAATGTGGCGTGAGCTAGGAGCTCTGTCACGCGTGCTAAAAAAATGTGGCGTGAGCTAGGAGCTCTGTCACGCGTGCTAAAAAATGTGGCGTGAGCTAGGAGCTCTGTCATGCGTGCTTTAGGATGTGGCGTGAGCTAGGAGCTCTGTCACGCGTGCTAAAAAATGTGGCGTGAGCTAGGAGCTCTGTCACGCGTGCTAAAAAATGTGCTTTAGGATGTGGCGTGAGCTAGGAGCTCTGTCACGCGTGCTAAAAAAATGTGGCGTGAGCTAGGAGCTCTGTCACGCGTGCTAAAAAATGTGCTTTAGGATGTGGCGTGAGCTAGGAGCTCTGTCACGCGTGCTAAAAAATGTGCTTTAGGATGTGGCGTGAGCTAGGAGCTCTGTCACGCGTGATAAAAAAATGTGGCGTGAGCTAGGAGCTCTGTCACGCGTGCTAAAAAAATGTGGCGTGAGCTAGGAGCTCTGTCACGCGTGCTAAAAAATGTGGCGTGAGCTAGGAGCTCTGTCACGCGTGTTAAAAAATGTGGCGTGAGCTAGGAGCTCTGTCACGCGTGCTAAAAAATGTGGCGTGAGCTAGGAGCTCTGTCACGCGTGCTAAAAAATGTGCTTTAGGATGTGGCGTGAGCTAGGAGCTCTGTCACGCGTGCTAAAAAATGTGGCGTGAGCTAGGAGCTCTGTCACGCGTGCTAAAAAATGTGCTTTAGGATGTGGCGTGAGCTAGGAGCTCTGTCACGCGTGCTAAAAAATGTGGCGTGAGCTAGGAGCTCTGTCACGCGTGCTAAAAAATGTGGCGTGAGCTAGGAGCTCTGTCACGCGTGCTAAAAAATGTGCTTTAGGATGTGGCGTGAGCTAGGAGCTCTGTCACGCGTGCTAAAAAATGTGGCGTGAGCTAGGAGCTCTGTCACGCGTGCTAAAAAAATGTGGCGTGAGCTAGGAGCTCTGTCACGCGTGCTAAAAAATGTGGCGTGAGCTAGGAGCTCTGTCACGCGTGCTAAAAAATGTGGCGTGAGCTAGGAGCTCTGTCACGCTTGCTAAAAAATGTGGCGTGAGCTAGGAGCTCTGTCACGCGTGCTAAAAATGTGCTTTAGGATGTGGCGTGAGCTAGGAGCTCTGTCACGCGTGCTAAAAAATGTGGCGTGAGCTAGGGGCTCTGTCACGCGTGCTAAAAAAATGTGCTTTAGGATGTGGCGTGAGCTAGGAGCTCTGTCACGCGTGCTAAAAAATGTGGCGTGAGCTAGGAGCTCTGTCACGCGTGCTAAAAAATGTGGCGTGAGCTAGGAGCTCTGTCACGCGTGCTAAAAAATGTGGCGTGAGCTAGGAGCTCTGTCACGCGTGCTAAAAAAAATGTGGCGTGAGCTAGGAGCTCTGCCGCGCTGAAATAGTAACCAATATCTCTCTCACGAGAGGTATTGGTTACTATGTCAGAACCAGTTCAACTTCGGCGACTGGATGACTCAATCAGGACGACCTTCAATTGCGGGCGACACGTGATGATTTCGTCGGTGAGTCAATGTTTTCGAAATCCTTTGTGAATAAAAAAATTCACTTTACAGTTGGATGATTGCCGTCACTCGGACGCGTTCTGTACTAAAGCGACTCCACATTGCTTCAAGAGGTACGGTAGATTTCCGTAGAGGTGATACAATCGTTATAGGGCAGGAAACCAGTAGAGTAGTAGAATGTAAAAGACCATCCTCCTCATCAAGAAAATAATTGAAATGATAACGGCGCCAAAGGTAAGATGGATTTAGGACACCTTTTGTTCTATCAACGTAGCCTGCTTTCCAAAAGTGAAATATTGAAAACTGCAATGATTAATGGAGAATCGCTCGTCAATTTTTAATCCACCACCTGCACAGCCTTATTGATAAATAGTTTGAGTTGTTAGAAGATTACAATCTACCGTATCTATTCGGCTGGTGCTCAACTTGTGGGTGTAAGTCCCCAATCTGTTCTGGCAGAACTTTTGTCCAGCCGATCAAATGAGGAATGATGGTCATCTTGAAAAACGCGAAAAAGCATTGCCTTCTTGACTACCTACCACACCGTAGTAGAGAGCGAAAGCAATCGCCTTCTGCCTAGCAAAATTAGCCTTAAATTCTTTACTTGCGAGAAGCATTGGCTACTTTTTTCAGAATGAGCATGACTTCGGCAGTTGGATGCGTGGGAGCAGGGTGAGATTCTTCTACTACAAATGGAACAAAACAATTTAATCGGTGAGTTGATGTGTTCGTTTTCCTATATCAGACAAACAATTTAACTGCAGTTGGTTGACTACAAGTGCCATCTCCGGGCGCTCGATGTGCTGCTCCTAGGCTGGAATTTGCTCGTATCTATGTAGAAATATCACCATTTTTTGTGTTGTACTTGTTTCATTGATTATGCACCGATGCAATTGATCGACAGTTAGCCTGTAGAATAGTCGTTACACCGCTCTTACAATATGTTTTCAACTCAATTAGTCCTGTTTCTCTGGTCCTCGTTTTTTCATATAAATTTTCTTCCTTGAGAATAAATAAATTGTTTTCGAAAGAGCCTCCTGAATTGGTTTATTTCGAAGTCGTTTGTAACGATTATCTATATTTTGCCGACGTGAGTAGTATTTAATAAAAATAAATTTGATTACGATTTAATGGCGAAATATAATGAATTGCTCATCTTCCTAGTATACGGTATTGATTAAGTTTATTGCGGCCTCGCTGTAAATAAATCAAAATGATTCACATCGTTTTTTTCGATTTGCTTTGATGGCGTTCCCTCACTATTTATTGTGGATATAATGATTTATTCTTGAATGCTACATACTAGGGTTGGCTAAACGATTACGACGTTGCAACGTTGCAATGGTAGGGGGGAGTAGCAACGTTGCTACCTATCGAGAGACTCGTAGCAACGTTGCTACCTCTCTAGGGAAGGGCAGAGATAGGCGAGAGAGCGTGCAAAAATGAGAGGGTCTTCCCTTCCCTCGTTGCAACGTTGCTACCCTCGCCTCTCCGTAGCAACGTTGCTACCGGTAGCGCTACCTAGGGAACCGCTATTGCAACGTTGCAAACACCGAAATGCCAACCTTACTACATGCTGTCCTCTTTCGAGATTGCAAATTCAGAGCAAGTAAACCGTCAATCAGAACTTGTTTGTTAACGAATTGTCCAATATTGTCAGCATTTTCCTATGTATTCCTCTTTCCTGTTGGGAACTACATACCTGTTCTCAATTCATTTGACCCTCCTTTAGAGACCTTTGGAAAATGTGCCCTTAATACCTTGGGTTTCTCATTCATCACGACCTTTTCACTGTTTTCCGTTTGCTTTTTGCATTGCCGCAGCAACCATTCTTCAGTGATTGTATATCTTCTCATCGCAAATACCAGGTTTTCTGTTCTGCCTTTCATCTTTGCTTCTCAGTCTTGAATCATCACTCCCTCATATTCCCTTGTTCATCCTCCTATAAATATTTAAATGTAATCCTTGCTCTTATATCGCTGATTAATTAATCAATGTTATACTATCAATGTTTATAGTATCACGAATGGCCCCTCACTCACGGACGATCTACCGTGGCCCCTCTGCGACCAGAATGAATAAGACGACTTCGACGAGCGAGAGGATTCGACATGAAGGAGGAAAACGACGACAACGTAAAGGTGACTTACCGATCGATAACTTACGATTACATGAGTGTGAACACTTCATTACTTTGTTTACCTTCTCAGAAATTTATTTCCTCATTTATTATATCCTCTCATTTCTTGTAACTCATTATTTAGTGTGAATTTTCTCACAAAGCCAATAAATTGCGAATTAAACTTGAAGTAAGTGCGACCTCAGTGTAAGTACATCGAATTTAGGCATATTTGCTTCACATTTCTGCTGCCGTTTTAATGGCATTCCTGCTAAATAATCCGCCCACTTTTGTCTTTTTAATCTCTTCCTTAAATTAGTTGGTATTGAATTCTACTGCTACGTTTGCGTACGTTTCATTTATGCATGATAGCGATATCAATTTTGGAGAATTACTATCATAATATCCACTGAATTTACGTTTCATGAGTAACGTTAGTAATGGCCCTATTCGATCTATATTATTTAATAAAATTAGATATTATTAAATTAAATTTTATTTGCAGATGCACGTGAACAAGGTGGCGATCACTCTCAACAAGGAAGGAACTTCTCATGCCGACCAAGGAATTTAAAAGCTAAGTTTAGGATGTGGCGTGAGCTAGGAGCTCAGTCACGCGTGCTTTAGAATGTGGCGTGAGCTAGGAGCTCTGTCATGCGTGCTAAAAAATGTGGCGTGAGCTAGGAGCTCTGTCACGCGTGCTAAAAAATGTGGCGTGAGCTAGGAGCTCTGTCACGCGTGCTTTAGGATGTGGCGTGAGCTAGGAGCTCTGTCACGCGTGCTAAAAAATGTGGCGTGAGCTAGGAGCTCTGTCACGCGTGCTTTAGGATGTGGCGTGAGCTAGGAGCTCTGTCACGCGTGCTAAAAAATGTGGCGTGAGCTAGGAGCTCTGTCACGCGTGCTAAAAAATGTGGCGTGAGCTAGGAGCTCTGTCACGCGTGCTAAAAAATGTGCTTTAGGATGTGGCGTGAGCTAGGAGCTCTGTCACGCGTGCTAAAAAAATGTGGCTTGAGCTAGGAGCTCTGTCACGCGTGCTAAAAAATGTGGCGTGAGCTAGGAGCTCTGTCACGCGTGCTAAAAAAATGTGGCGTGAGCTAGGAGCTCTGTCACGCGTGCTAAAAAATGTGGCGTGAGCTAGGAGCTCTGTCATGCGTGCTTTAGGATGTGGCGTGAGCTAGGAGCTCTGTCACGCGTGCTAAAAAATGTGGCGTGAGCTAGGAGCTCTGTCACGCGTGTTAAAAAATGTGGCGTGAGCTAGGAGCTCTGTCACGCGTGTTAAAAAATGTGGCGTGAGCTAGGAGCTCTGTCATGCGTGCTTTAGGATGTGGCGTGAGCTAGGAGCTCTGTCACGCGTGTTAAAAAATGTGGCGTGAGCTAGGAGCTCTGTCACGCGTGCTAAAAAATGTGGCGTGAGCTAGGAGCTCTGTCACGCGTGCTAAAAAATGTGCTTTAGGATGTGGCGTGAGCTAGGAGCTCTGTCACGCGTGCTAAAAAATGTGGCGTGAGCTAGGAGCTCTGTCACGCGTGTTAAAAAATGTGGCGTGAGCTAGGAGCTCTGTCACGCGTGCTAAAAAATGTGGCGTGAGCTAGGAGCTCTGTCACGCGTGCTAAAAAATGTGCTTTAGGATGTGGCGTGAGCTAGGAGCTCTGTCACGCGTGCTAAAAAAATGTGGCGTGAGCTAGGAGCTCTGTCACGCGTGCTAAAAAAATGTGGCGTGAGCTAGGAGCTCTGTCACGCGTGTTAAAAAATGTGGCGTGAGCTAGGAGCTCTGTCACGCGTGTTAAAAAATGTGGCGTGAGCTAGGAGCTCTGTCATGCGTGCTTTAGGATGTGGCGTGAGCTAGGAGCTCTGTCACGCGTGCTAAAAAATGTGGCGTGAGCTAGGAGCTCTGTCACGCGTGTTAAAAAATGTGGCGTGAGCTAGGAGCTCTGTCATGCGTGCTAAAAAATGTGGCGTGAGCTAGGAGCTCTGTCACGCGTGCTAAAAAATGTGCTTTAGGATGTGGCGTGAGCTAGGAGCTCTGTCACGCGTGCTAAAAAATGTGGCGTGAGCTAGGAGCTCTGTCACGCGTGTTAAAAAATGTGGCGTGAGCTAGGAGCTCTGTCACGCGTGCTAAAAAATGTGGCGTGAGCTAGGAGCTCTGTCACGCGTGCTAAAAAATGTGCTTTAGGATGTGGCGTGAGCTAGGAGCTCTGTCACGCGTGCTAAAAAATGTGGCGTGAGCTAGGAGCTCTGTCACGCGTGCTAAAAAAATGTGGCGTGAGCTAGGAGCTCTGTCACGCGTGTTAAAAAATGTGGCGTGAGCTAGGAGCTCTGTCACGCGTGTTAAAAAATGTGGCGTGAGCTAGGAGCTCTGTCATGCGTGCTTTAGGATGTGGCGTGAGCTAGGAGCTCTGTCACGCGTGCTAAAAAATGTGGCGTGAGCTAGGAGCTCTGTCACGCGTGCTAAAAAAATGTGGCGTGAGCTAGGAGCTCTGTCACGCGTGCTAAAAAAATGTGGCGTGAGCTAGGAGCTATGTCACGCGTGTTAAAAATGTGGCGTGAGCTAGGAGCTCTGTCACGCGTGTTAAAAAATGTGGCGTGAGCTAGGAGCTCTGTCATGCGTGCTTTAGGATGTGGCGTGAGCTAGGAGCTCTGTCACGCGTGCTAAAAAATGTGGCGTGAGCTAGGAGCTCTGTCACGCGTGTTAAAAAATGTGGCGTGAGCTAGGAGCTCTGTCATGCGTGCTAAAAAATGTGGCGTGAGCTAGGAGCTCTGTCACGCGTGCTAAAAAATGTGCTTTAGGATGTGGCGTGAGCTAGGAGCTCTGTCACGCGTGCTAAAAAATGTGGCGTGAGCTAGGAGCTCTGTCACGCGTGTTAAAAAATGTGGCGTGAGCTAGGAGCTCTGTCACGCGTGCTAAAAAATGTGGCGTGAGCTAGGAGCTCTGTCACGCGTGCTAAAAAATGTGCTTTAGGATGTGGCGTGAGCTAGGAGCTCTGTCACGCGTGCTAAAAAAATGTGGCGTGAGCTAGGAGCTCTGTCACGCGTGCTAAAAAATGTGGCGTGAGCTAGGAGCTCTGTCACGCGTGTTAAAAAATGTGGCGTGAGCTAGGAGCTCTGTCACGCGTGTTAAAAAATGTGGCGTGAGCTAGGAGCTCTGTCATGCGTGCTTTAGGATGTGGCGTGAGCTAGGAGCTCTGTCACGCGTGCTAAAAAATGTGGCGTGAGCTAGGAGCTCTGTCACGCGTGTTAAAAAATGTGGCGTGAGCTAGGAGCTCTGTCACGCGTGCTTTAGGATGTGGCGTGAGCTAGGAGCTCTGTCACGCGTGCTAAAAAATGTGGCGTGAGCTAGGAGCTCTGTCACGCGTGCTAAAAAATGTGCTTTAGGATGTGGCGTGAGCTAGGAGCTCTGTCACGCGTGCTAAAAAATGTGGCGTGAGCTAGGAGCTCTGTCACGCGTGCTAAAAAATGTGGCGTGAGCTAGGAGCTCTGTCACGCGTGCTAAAAAAATGTGGCGTGAGCTAGGAGCTCTGTCACGCGTGCTAAAAATGTGGCGTGAGCTAGGAGCTCTGTCATGCGTGCTAAAAAATGTGGCGTGAGCTAGGAGCTCTGTCACGCGTGCTAAAAAATGTGGCGTGAGCTAGGAGCTCTGTCATGCGTGCTTTAGGATGTGGCGTGAGCTAGGAGCTCTGTCACGCGTGCTAAAAAATGTGGCGTGAGCTAGGAGCTCTGTCACGCGTGCTAAAAAATGTGGCGTGAGCTAGGAGCTCTGTCATGCGTGCTTTAGGATGTGGCGTGAGCTAGGAGCTCTGTCACGCGTGCTAAAAAATGTGGCGTGAGCTAGGAGCTCTGTCACGCGTGCTAAAAAAATGTGGCGTGAGCTAGGAGCTCTGTCACGCGTGTTAAAAAATGTGGCGTGAGCTAGGAGCTCTGTCACGCGTGTTAAAAAATGTGGCGTGAGCTAGGAGCTCTGTCATGCGTGCTTTAGGATGTGGCGTGAGCTAGGAGCTCTGTCACGCGTGCTAAAAAATGTGGCGTGAGCTAGGAGCTCTGTCACGCGTGTTAAAAAATGTGGCGTGAGCTAGGAGCTCTGTCATGCGTGCTAAAAAATGTGGCGTGAGCTAGGAGCTCTGTCACGCGTGCTAAAAAATGTGCTTTAGGATGTGGCGTGAGCTAGGAGCTCTGTCACGCGTGCTAAAAAATGTGGCGTGAGCTAGGAGCTCTGTCACGCGTGTTAAAAAATGTGGCGTGAGCTAGGAGCTCTGTCACGCGTGCTAAAAAATGTGGCGTGAGCTAGGAGCTCTGTCACGCGTGCTAAAAAATGTGCTTTAGGATGTGGCGTGAGCTAGGAGCTCTGTCACGCGTGCTAAAAAATGTGGCGTGAGCTAGGAGCTCTGTCACGCGTGCTAAAAAAATGTGGCGTGAGCTAGGAGCTCTGTCACGCGTGTTAAAAAATGTGGCGTGAGCTAGGAGCTCTGTCACGCGTGTTAAAAAATGTGGCGTGAGCTAGGAGCTCTGTCATGCGTGCTTTAGGATGTGGCGTGAGCTAGGAGCTCTGTCACGCGTGCTAAAAAATGTGGCGTGAGCTAGGAGCTCTGTCACGCGTGTTAAAAAATGTGGCGTGAGCTAGGAGCTCTGTCACGCGTGCTTTAGGATGTGGCGTGAGCTAGGAGCTCTGTCACGCGTGCTAAAAAATGTGGCGTGAGCTAGGAGCTCTGTCACGCGTGCTAAAAAATGTGCTTTAGGATGTGGCGTGAGCTAGGAGCTCTGTCACGCGTGCTAAAAAATGTGGCGTGAGCTAGGAGCTCTGTCACGCGTGCTAAAAAATGTGGCGTGAGCTAGGAGCTCTGTCACGCGTGCTAAAAAATGTGGCGTGAGCTAGGAGCTCTGTCACGCGTGCTAAAAAATGTGGCGTGAGCTAGGAGCTCTGTCACGCGTGCTTTAGGATGTGGCGTGAGCTAGGAGCTCTGTCACGCGTGCTAAAAAATGTGGCGTGAGCTAGGAGCTCTGTCACGCGTGTTAAAAAATGTGGCGTGAGCTAGGAGCTCTGTCATGCGTGCTTTAGGATGTGGCGTGAGCTAGGAGCTCTGTCACGCGTGCTAAAAAATGTGGCGTGAGCTAGGAGCTCTGTCACGCGTGCTAAAAAATGTGGCGTGAGCTAGGAGCTCTGTCACGCGTGCTAAAAAATGTGGCGTGAGCTAGGAGCTCTGTCACGCGTGCTTTAGGATGTGGCGTGAGCTAGGAGCTCTGTCACGCGTGCTAAAAAATGTGGCGTGAGCTAGGAGCTCTGTCACGCGTGCTAAAAAATGTGCTTTAGGATGTGGCGTGAGCTAGGAGCTCTGTCACGCGTGCTAAAAAATGTGGCGTGAGCTAGGAGCTCTGTCACGCGTGTTAAAAAATGTGGCGTGAGCTAGGAGCTCTGTCATGCGTGCTAAAAAATGTGGCGTGAGCTAGGAGCTCTGTCACGCGTGCTAAAAAATGTGGCGTGAGCTAGGAGCTCTGTCACGCGTGCTTTAGGATGTGGCGTGAGCTAGGAGCTCTGTCACGCGTGCTAAAAAATGTGGCGTGAGCTAGGAGCTCTGTCACGCTTGCTAAAAAATGTGGCGTGAGCTAGGAGCTCTGTCACGCGTGCTAAAAATGTGCTTTAGGATGTGGCGTGAGCTAGGAGCTCTGTCACGCGTGCTAAAAAATGTGGCGTGAGCTAGGGCTCTGTCACGCGTGCTAAAAAATGTGCTTTAGGATGTGGCGTGAGCTAGGAGCTCTGTCACGCGTGCTAAAAAATGTGGCGTGAGCTAGGAGCTCTGTCACGCGTGCTAAAAATGTGGCGTGCGCTAGGAGCTCTGTCACGCGTGCTAAAAAATGTGGCGTGAGCTAGGAGCTCTGTCACGCGTGCTAAAAAAATGTGGCGTGAGCTAGGAGCTCTGCCGCGCTGAAATAGTAACCAATATCTCTCTCACGAGAGGTATTGGTTACTATGTCAGAACCAGTTCAACTTCGGCGACTGGATGACTCAATCAGGACGACCTTCAATTGCGGGCGACACGTGATGATTTCGTCGGTGAGTCAATGTTTTCGAAATCCTTTGTGAATAAAAAAATTCACTTTACAGTTGGATGATTGCCGTCACTCGGACGCGTTCTGTACTAAAGCGACTCCACATTGCTTCAAGAGGTACGGTAGATTTCCGTAGAGGTGATACAATCGTTATAGGGCAGGAAACCAGTAGAGTAGTAGAATGTAAAAGACCATCCTCCTCATCAAGAAAATAATTGAAATTATAACGGCGCCAAAGGTAAGATGGATTTAGGACACCTTTTGTTCTATCAACGTAGCCTGCTTTCCAAAAGTGAAATATTGAAAACTGCAATGATTAATGGGAGAATCGCTCGTCAATTTTTAATCCACCACCTGCACAGCCTTATTGATAAATAGTTTGAGTTGTTAGAAGATTACAATCTACCGTATCTATTCGGCTGGTGCTCAACTTGTGGGTGTAAGTCCCCAATTTGTTCTGGCAGAACTTTTGTCCAGCCGATCAAATGAGGAATGATGGTCATCTTGAAAAACGCGAAAAAGCATTGCCTTCTTGACTACCTGCCACACCGTAGTAGAGAGCGAAAGCAATCGCCTTCTGCCTAGCAAAATTAGCCTTAAATTCTTTACTTGCGAGAAGCATTGGCTACTTTTTTCAGAATGAGCATGACTTCGGCAGTTGGATGACTCAAAGC
This sequence comes from Pristionchus exspectatus, assembly GCA_911812115.1. NCBI lineage: Eukaryota > Metazoa > Nematoda > Chromadorea > Rhabditida > Neodiplogasteridae > Pristionchus > Pristionchus exspectatus. The sequence goes on along the minus strand of OU461587.1, from coordinate 5,751,753 downwards.
GTGGGAGCAGGGTGAGATTCTTCTACTACAAATGGAACAAAACAATTTAATCGGTGAGTTGATGTGTTCGTTTTCCTATATCAGACAAACAATTTAACTTTGCAGTTGGTTGACTACAAGTGCCATCTCCGGGCGCTCGATGTGCTGCTCCTAGGCTGGAATTTGCTCGTATCTATGTAGAAATATCACCATTTTTTGTGTTGTACTTGTTTCATTGATTATGCACCGATGCAATTGATCGACAGTTAGCCTGTAGAATAGTCGTTACACCGCTCTTACAATATGTTTTCAACTCAATTAGTCCTGTTTCTCTGGTCCTCGTTTTTTCATATAAATTTTCTTCCTTGAGAATAAATAAATTGTTTTCGAAAGAGCCTCCTGAATTGATTTGGTTTGTTTCAAAATCGTTTGCAACGATTGCCTATATTTTGCCGACATGAATTGTAATGAGTAGAATTTTATAAAAATAATCTGAAAAGTTAGTTTGCCCGCGTAGTATACGGTATTGATCTAGTCAATTGAGGCCTCGCTATAAATATGATATGTTAGTGATTCAAGCTTGCTTCTTTTTTTCTGATTTGTTTTGATGGCATTTCCTCACTATTTCTTACAAATGTATTCATTTATACTGGCTGTGTTTGTTCACATCGTTCTTGATCCATGCATCTCTTGTGAGATTCCAAATTCACTTCAGCATTTGCTAGTGTTCTCCTTTCTCCTTTAAGGAACTTCAAACCTATTCTAAACTCTCTTCCTTAAAAAAAACAGTTTTGCTTGTTATTATCGTGTATCGACATTATTATTTAACTGTCGACATTACTATTTACCTTCATCCATCAATATTTAGTGCCCCGAATCGCGGCTCGCTCTCGGACGATCAAATGTTGCCCGTCTACGGCAAGAATGAGCAAGATGGCCTCAAGGAGTTATTAGCAGGAAAGAAGGAAAACGACGAAAATGAAGAGGTGGATCTCTACCTCTATAGCTTGTGATCACGGTCGCTTTATCGGAAACTGTTGCAATTAAATGCGGTTACTTTTTTGTGCCTTTTTGTATATTAATTTTGGATGTTCTTCTTTAGCTGTCAGTGTACCTCACCGCACAATTTTACGACTATTCCACTAAGTCGGCACCTTGAGCGAACCAAAAATAGATCTTTTTTTTTAAATATTTGCTTTTACTAATTGTAATTTAGTCGTTATTTGCAGTTGCAAGCTGTCGAGCTCTTCGTGGGCAAGCTGTCGAGCTCTTCGAACAAAGTCCTTCCGTTGCTGATCAAGGAATTCAAAAGCTAAGTTCCCCCGCGCCCCCAACCCGAACACTAGGTCACTGCCTAGGTTCGGGTTCCCCGCGCCCCCAACCCGAACACTAGGTCACTGCCTAGGTTCGGGTTCCCCGCGCCCCCAACCCGAACACTAGGCCACTGCCTAGGTTCGGGTTCCCCGCGCCCCCAACCCGAACACTAGGCCACTGCCTAGGTTCGGGTTCCCCGCGCCCCCAACCCGAACACTAGGCCACTGCCTAGGTTCGGGTTCCCCGCGCTCCCAACCCGAACACTAGGCCACTGCCTAGGTTCGGGTTCCCCGCGCCCCCAACCCGAACACTAGGCCACTGCCTAGGTTCGGGTTCCCCGCGCCCCAACCCGAACACTAGGCCACTGCCTAGGTTCGGGTTCCCCGCGCCCCCAACCCGAACACTAGGCCACTGCCTAGGTTCGGGTTCCCCGCGCCCCCAACCCGAACACTAGGCCACTGCCTAGGTTCGAGTTCCCCGCGCCCCCAACCCGAACACTAGGCCACTGCCTAGGTTCGGGTTCCCCGCGCCCCCAACCCGAACACTAGGCCACTGCCTAGGTTCGGGTTCCCCGCGCCCCCAACCCGAACACTAGGCCACTGCCTAGGTTCGGGTTCCCCGCGCCCCCAACCCGAACACTAGGCCACTGCCTAGGTTCGGGTTCCCCGCGCCCCCAACCCGAACACTAGGCCACTGCCTAGGTTCGGGTTCCCCGCGCCCCCAACCCGAACACTAGGCCACTGCCTAGGTTCGGGTTCCCCGCGCCCCCAACCCGAACACTAGGCCACTGCCTAGGTTCGGGTTCCCCGCGCCCCCAACCCGAACACTAGGCCACTGCCTAGGTTCTCTTTAGTGCCTCTCATACGAGAGGTATTGACTATTTTTTCAGAACCAGTTCAACTTCGGCGGCTGGATGACTCAAGCAGGACGACGTTCAATTGCGGACGACACGTGACGATTTCGTCGGTGAGTCTTTTCGAATTGTTTCGAATTCCTATGTGTATCAATTATATTCCCTTTTGCAGTTGGATGACCCTCCACTTGGACACGTACTCTAGAGGAGCGACACATCATTGCTTCAAGAGGTACGTTAGATTACGGTAGAGGTACACTTATCTAAAAAGGGTAAGGCCCAACGGTTGGGGTTTGACAAGGAACTACAAGGACAAGGAAAAAGGAGTCAAGGGTGCATTTAGGAAATATTTAGTTCTTCCAATGTGTTTTGCCTTTGTTTTGCCAATATTTTTTTAGTTCAATTATTTGATAGTAAACCCATGGGAGAATCGCTCGTCAATTTTTAATAAACTAATGCAGTGTGTTCGATCTTGTTGATGAATATATTGAGTTGCTCGAAGATTTCAATATACTGAAAAAGTAACCGGTATCTCTCAGACAAAGGCAATTGGTTACTTTTCAGAATCAGTTGAACTTCGGCAGCTGGATGGCTCAAGGCCAGCGAGATTTTTCTACTACACCTGAAACAAAACGATTTCGTCGGTAAGTGTTCATTTTCCTATGTATGACAAAATTTCGCTTGCAGTTTGTTGATAACAAGCACCATCTCGGGACGATCGATGTGATTCTCAAAGACTGGAAGTTGCTTATGCCATTGTAGAATTATCACCACTAGTTTCGAGTTATATTTGTTTCACTGATTATGTACCGATGTAATTGATCGATGTCTAGCCTGTAGAATAGTAGCTACTTCGCTCTTAAAATACTTGATTAGTAATGTTTCATTGGCTTTAATTATTCTCGCATAATTGTTTCTGTTTCAGTAAGAATAAATGCTTTCGAAAGAGCCTCCTAATTTGGTTTGTTTCGGAATCGTTTGTAACGATTGCCTATATTTTGCCGAAATGAGTAGAATATATTACATCTGATTAAATAATTAGTGGTCAAATCAAATCAGTTTGTGGATCTTATTAGTATACGGTATTGAATCAATACTATTGATCAAGTTAATTGCGGCTTCGCTGTAAATAATTCGAAGTGATTCACATTTTCTGCTATTTTCTGGTTTGTTTTGATATCATCTCCTCACTATTTCTCAAGAATTCAATCATTTTTGTTGATCACGTTTGTTCACTTTATTCATTAATGCTACGTAATATCCTCTTGCAAGATTCCAATTCAAATCTCCCTTATGTTACTTGTTTGAATCAGCATTTTCCAATTTTTTCTATTGTGGGGCTGCATAATTCTTATTAATTCATTTCATTTCCTCCTTCAGAGATCGTCCGAATGCTTTCTCAAATAGTTTAGCATCGCATTACGTTTGGGTTTTCATTCATTGTGTCTTTTGTCACTGTGTTCCTCTTGGTTTTGCATTGCCGTAAACAAGATTCAGCCCGATATTTTTCTTATTTGACTTTTTGCACATCTTCTCATCGAAAACACCAGCTTTTCTGGCCTGCCTTTCATCTTTGCCAGCCTATTCTTGATTCACCACTCCTTCATATTGTGTTTTCAATCACCATACATATTTAAATGAATCATTCACCATACATATTTAAATGAATTCATGGCTGTGATATCACTGATTAATCAACCAATATTTAAAGTATCCCGGATGGCTGCTCACTCTCGGACGATCAACCGTTGCCGCTCTACGGCCAGAATGTGCAAGACGACTTCAACGAGTGAGAGGAATCGACATGAAGGAAGAAAACGACGAGAATGTAAAGGTGAATCACTACAATTGATAGCTTGCGAGTACGGTGTGAACATTTCTTTTCTTTATCTGCCGTCCCATTAATTCATTTTCATTTTCTTCGCATTTGCTCTCTCATTTTTCGCAACCTAATATGCAGACTGCGTTCTCTCAAAAAAAAAGCGAATAAAGTAACCATATATTCCTCTCTTTGTTTCTCCACTTTCGATTGTGCGTACTCCTTTACTTGATTGTCTGCTCCTCTAGTTTAGGGAGGGTATATTTCTTGCCCAATGGGTTAAAGTTAATTGGGTAAAGAAGTGACCAGTTATGCTGGCGATTTGAGAATTTGACTTCAATATTCAGATTATAAATCGATCATCTGATTTTGATTAATTGATCAATATTTATAGTGCCTCGCATGGCCGTTCACTCACGGACGATCAACTGTTGCTCATACACGGCAAGAATTCGATAGGCGACGCAAACGTGCGAACGGGAATATAATACGAAAGGAGCACGACACGAATGTAAAGGTGAGTCCCAATTAGACTTTGAAAAGGAACTAGGAACTAGTTCCTTACTAGTCAAATCGAGAGTGAACTCTCCTCATTCCACACACTCTTTCTCGTGTGGAGCAGTTCATATGACTATTAAGGAACTAGTTCCCTAGTTTCTTTTCAAAGTCTATTACGGAAGCGTGAACAATTAATTACTTTGTCTGTCTTCTCACAAAATTTATATTATTTATTTTTATTAAATTCACTATTATTAAAATTTGTCAATCAATATTTTATTTGCAGGTGCACGTTGATGAAATAGCGAGCACTCCGACCAAGGAAGGACCTTCTCATGCTGATCAAGGAATTCAAAAGCTAAGTTCCCCCGCGCCCCCAACCCGAACACTAGGCCACTGCCTAGGTTCGGGTTCCCCGCGCCCCCAACCCGAACACTAGGCCACTGCCTAGGTTCGGGTTCCCCGCGCCCCCAACCCGAACACTAGGCCACTGCCTAGGTTCGGGTTCCCCGCGCCCCCAACCCGAACACTAGGCCACTGCCTAGGTTCGGGTTCCCCGCGCCCCCAACCCGAACACTAGGCCACTGCCTAGGTTCGGGTTCCCCGCGCCCCCAACCCGAACACTAGGCCACTGCCTAGGTTCGGGTTCCCCGCGCCCCCAACCCGAACACTAGGCCACTGCCTAGGTTCGGGTTCCCCGCGCCCCCAACCCGAACACTAGGCCACTGCCTAGGTTCGGGTTCCCCGCGCCCCCAACCCGAACACTAGGCCACTGCCTAGGTTCGGGTTCCCCGCGCCCCCAACCCGAACACTAGGCCACTGCCTAGGTTCGGGTTCCCCGCGCCCCCAATCCGAACACTAGGCCACTGCCTAGGTTCGGGTTCCCCGCGCCCCCAACCCGAACACTAGGCCACTGCCTAGGTTCGGGTTCCCCGCGCCCCCAACCCGAACACTAGGCCACTGCCTAGGTTCGGGTTCCCCGCGCCCCCAACCCGAACACTAGGCCACTGCCTAGGTTCGGGTTCCCCGCGCCTCCAACCCGAACACTAGGCCACTGCCTAGGTTCGGGTTCCCCGCGCCCCCAACCCGAACACTAGGCCACTGCCTAGGTTCGGGTTCCCCGCGCCCCCAACCCGAACACTAGGCCACTGCCTAGGTTCGGGTTCCCCGCGCCCCCAACCCGAACACTAGGCCACTGCTAGGTTCGAGTTCCCCGCGCCCCCAACCCGAACACTAGGCCACTGCCTAGGTTCGGGTTCCCCGCGCCCCCAACCCGAACACTAGGCCACTGCTAGGTTCTCTTAGTGCCTCTCATACGAGAGGTATTGACTGTTTTTTTCAGAACCAGTTCAACTTCGGCGGCTGGATGACTCAAGCAGGACGACGTTCAATTGCGGACGACACGTGACGATTTCGTCGGTGAGTCTATGGTTTCGAATTCCTATGTGTATCAATTATATTCCCTTTTGCAGTTGGATGACCCTCCACTTGGACACGTACTCTAGAGGAGCGACACATCACTGCTTCAAGAGGTACGTTAGATTACGGTAGAGGTACACTTCACGGAATTTGGGGTCCACGCAAAAGCAAGACTCCGCCCACTTTTTGCTGATTGGCTGCTGCGTAGCGCCCACCAATCAATATGGATCAACCACCGTAATTACTGCGTAGCAGCCCCGCTCAAAACACCGGCCCCGGTCAGCTGAGTATCCACTCAGACTGACAGTCAACATGCTTAACAACAGCCCGCCAATTCAAATTTGATTTAATTTGAAAAGTAAATATTCGCTCAAAGGTTCCGTGTGTACGACGACTAATCCGACACCAAATTACTGTAATTTTTCGCATCAACCTGTAAATCGTGCTTTGAAATGGCGTGACTTATCTAAAAAGGGTAAGGCCCAACGGTTGGGGTTTGACAAGGAACTACAAGGACAAGGAAAAAGGAGTCAAGGGTGCATTTAGGAAATATTTAGTTCTTCCAATGTGTTTTGCCTTTGTTTTGCCAATATTTTTTAGTTCAATTATTTGATAGTAAACCCATGGGAGAATCGCTCGTCAATTTTTAATAAACTAATGCAGTGTGTTCGATCTTGTTGATGAATATATTGAGTTGCTCGAAGATTTCAATATACTGAAAAAGTAACCGGTATCTCTCAGACAAAGGCAATTGGTTACTTTTCAGAATCAGTTGAACTTCGGCAGCTGGATGGCTCAAGGCCAGCGAGATTTTTCTACTACACCTGAAACAAAACGATTTCGTCGGTAAGTGTTCATTTTCCTATGTATGACAAAATTTCGCTTGCAGTTTGTTGATAACAAGCACCATCTCGGGACGATCGATGTGATTCTCAAAGACTGGAAGTTGCTTATGCCATTGTAGAATTATCACCACTAGTTTCGAGTTATATTTGTTTCACTGATTATGTACCGATGTAATTGATCGATGTCTAGCCTGTAGAATAGTAGCTACTTCGCTCTTAAAATACTTGATTAGTAATGTTTCATTGGCTTTAATTATTCTCGCATAATTGTTTCTGTTTCAGTAAGAATAAATGCTTTCGAAAGAGCCTCCTAATTTGGTTTGTTTCGGAATCGTTTGTAACGATTGCCTATATTTTGCCGAAATGAGTAGAATATATTACATCTGATTAAATAATTAGTGGTCAAATCAAATCAGTTTGTGGATCTTATTAGTATACGGTATTGAATCAATACTATTGATCAAGTTAATTGCGGCTTCGCTGTAAATAATTCGAAGTGATTCACATTTTCTGCTATTTTCTGGTTTGTTTTGATTTCATCTCCTCACTATTTCTCAAGAATTCAATCAATTTTGTTGATCACGTTTGTTCACTTTATTCATTAATGCTACGTAATATCCTCTTGCAAGATTCCAATTCAAATCTCCCTTATGTTACTTGTTTGAATCAGCATTTTCCAATCTTTTTCTATTGTGGGGCTGCATAATTCTTATTAATTCATTTCATTTCCTCCTTCAGAGATCGTCCGAATGCTTTCTCAAATAGTTTAGCATCGCATTACGTTTGGGTTTTCATTCATTGTGTCTTTTGTCACTGTGTTCCTCTTGGTTTTGCATTGCCGTAAACAAGATTCAGCCCGATATTTTTCTTATTTGACTTTTTGCACATCTTCTCATCGAAAACACCAGCTTTTCTGGCCTGCCTTTCATCTTTGCCAGCCCATTCTTGATTCACCACTCCTTCATATTGTGTTTTCAATCACAGTTGGTTGTCGAGTGGAAGGCAAAGTGAGAGCGAGGCAACAACTGATTTATCTCCAGACGAGAGTGAGGAATGAGGGGTAGCCCGGTCTTTATATAGACCGGGACGAGCGTTCGCCCGTAGAGGGAAATGAGGGGCGAGGAATCAATGTCTCTTCAATACATATCTTTTTATCCTTTATTGTAATTCTTCTAATCCAATTGTTGATCTTGTTGACGTGTAGACGACGTGTACTAAATGTAGATCAGCGCTCTCTCACTTCTCTACCCAACTCCTCCCCCTAGTGATCATCTTCAGTGTCACTAGACAACTTTGACTAATATGTCATACGGGTGTGGGTGAGATGAGAGGCGTCTTCACAATATATTTAAAGTCTTGGAAGTTCGGCAACGCCTACGTCTTCCTATATCCGATATTCGGTTCTGTGGGGGACGTGGTCTACCTCCACCTTGCTTCTGAGTAAGCTAATAATTAGAAACTAGTTTATGCTCTGACTCTTGTGCTCTATGGCTAGCGAATCTGTCTCAATAGAGCTTGTTTATCGGAAACGAGATTATGCTCTGACTCATACGCGCTTAGGTAGAATCTGTCTCAGTAGAGCTTGAATAATAGACTAGAGGGCGTCCTCCCCCAGCTTTACTGGTGGGTGCTATGCGCTGAAAACTCTCTGTCTTTACCTCAGATTTATTACTGGGTTTCTCGACTTTTAGTCGCTAATGTGCAAATTTGGAAAATGGAAAACAGTCAAAACGAAGTTCAGGGAGGCGGAGCTATACTCTATTTGGGCGTAGGATGATCAATCCCACTCAAACACCTTTAACTTCAGCCGTCCTTTGGATTCCGTGACGGTAGACTGGTCCTAGATCCATATCGAATCTCTGGATCGACTCTCTTCCCCAAATTGAGGGTGATGGTATATTCAGGACGAACAATCTTGTAAGGATCTGTTTGGATCCCCACTTTACCTCAGTCTGCAGCACACCTCGGAATCTGAGCAGCTGACCACCGTAGGCCTTTGCTGCACGGTGTGTTTCCTGTAGACTGGGACTGCCCAAGGCTTTCCACGTCTGGTAGCCTATGACTGACACTGCAGAGCCTGTATCCAGCTCAAACTCTATGGGAGTTGTGTCAATAACTGCCTGAATGAGGCATTTGTGCGGAACAACCTCGGGTATCAGCTCCACAGCATGCACTTCAATGTGGTCGATGTCGTACTCGTAAAGACAGGCCTCATCTTCACTGACGATATTTGCCGACTCATCATTCAAACCATTGTATCTGCAGACATCGGTACTGTGACCATTTATCTTGCAAATATGGCAGAACTGTTGACGCTGGGAGTGAGTCCTTGACTGCTCTCTTTGATTGTGTCCTGTTCTGGAGTTGCGTGTTCGGTGATTAGGATACTCACCTCTATCACGCACAGTATGTACCGTGTCCAGTCCGGTACGGTGGAGCTCTTTGGCTCCACGTCCTGCTCTCTCGTGCGCTTCGGCCAATGCGAGTAATTGAGACGAGTCTTTGCCCGTTTGTTCGATCAACTTCTTTCTAGTGTCGTCAGAGCGTACACCAGATATGAATGCGAGAGCAATGAATGCATCTCTGACATCTGTGATCTTATCGAACTCGCACGACCTGGCTGCACTTTGGAGTTCTGCTAGGAACTCTGCTAGATTTTGAGTACCTTTTTGAGACAGCTGTGTCAGTCTAAATCTCTCAGACATCACCAAGGTTTTTGGTTGGAACCTAGCCGTCATGGCTTCTTTCAACTGCTCATATGTGTACTCTTCTAGCTCTTTGCCGGGCAATAGCCCTTCCAGTATACCGTAGTTTACGTCTCCAATTTCATCAAGAAATACGTACTTTTAGCTTCCTCGGATACTTTCCGAAGCTTCATAAAGTTTTCGAGACGTTTCAACCATATTCTCCATTCACTGTTCGGTACGTAGGGACCTGGAGGTTTACCTTGGTAGGGCGCTACTCCTACTACAGTAACCTGCGGTTTAACGTCCTGAGTGACGGAGCTTGCATCATCGATTTGGAAAATATCGTATTCGGAATACTCTGTATTCACAAGTGTCTCATTGAAGCTCTCTGACGTACTTGGTACCGTATCGGAGTCATTACCCGAAGGAACAGTATTCGAGATATTTCGCGTAAGTACTGTATTAGAGTTATTCCCCGAAGGTACTGTATTTGCGTTATTCCCGAAGGTACTGTATTCGCATTATTCCCCGAAAGTACTGTACTCGCGTTCTTCCCCGAAGGTACTGTTTTCGGGATACTCCTCGAAGGTACTGTATTCGGGCTTTTCCGCGTACGTACTGCCTCATTACACATTTTCCCCGAAGGTACTGTAGTACTTGTTTCTGGGGACACGTCAGAGGTGCTTTTCGATGCACGGGACGAGCAAGGGATACTCTGAGGATACACCTCGTGAGCCTGATACCTGCCATTCGGCTTGTGTGGTGATCCCCTTGAACGATCCGTGGAGATCGAATGAGAGTCGATGTGGTTGAGGGCAAGATGATCGCTCATCTTGGATACGGTATCTGATATTATGGGGTTAGCTTCAAATACGGGATTGTAGAGAGATTGGATCTCCAAATGGATGCTACAGTAACTCAGAGGGGTTCACTCTGGGGGAAACCTTGGATACTGTAGTCGATCTTGATCCGCGTAGCTCGAAGACTGAACGCCAGTTGGTTGTCGAGTGGAAGGCAAAGTGAGAGCGAGGCAACAACTGATTTATCTCCAGACGAGAGTGAGGAATGAGGGGTAGCCCGGTCTTTATATAGACCGGGACGAGCGTTCGCCCGTAGAGGGAAATGAGGGGCGAGGAATCAATGTCTCTTCAATACATATCTTTTTATCCTTTATTGTAATTCTTCTGATCCAATTGTTGATCTTGTTGACGTGTAGACGACGTGTACTAAATGTAGATCAGCGCTCTCTCACTTCTCTACCCAACTATCACCATACATATTTAAATGAATCATTCACCATACATATTTAAATGAATTCATGGCTGTGATATCACTGATTAATCAACCAATATTTAAAGTATCCCGGATGGCTGCTCACTCTCGGACGATCAACCGTTGCCGCTCTACGGCCAGAATGTGCAAGACGACTTCAACGAGTGAGAGGAATCGACATGAAGGAAGAAAACGACGAGAATGTAAAGGTGAATCACTACAATTGATAGCTTGCGAGTACGGTGTGAACATTTCTTTTCTTTATCTGCCGTCCCATTAATTCATTTGCATTTTCTTCGCATTTGCTCTCTCATTTTTCGCAACCCAATATGCAGACTGCGTTCTCTCAAAAAAAAAAGCGAATAAAGTAACCATATATTCCTCTCTTTGTTTCTCCACTTTCGATTGTGCGTACTCCTTTACTTGATTGTCTGCTCCTCTAGTTTAGGGAGGGGTATATTTCTTGCCCAATGGGTTGAAGTTAATTGGGTAAAGAAGTGACCAGTTATGCTGGCGATTTGAGGATTTGACTTCAATATTCAGATTATAAATCGATCATCTGATTTTGATTAATTGATCAATATTTATAGTGTCTCGCATGGCCGTTCACTCACGGACGATCAACTGTTGCTCATCCACGGCAAGAATTCGATAGGCGACGCAAACGTGCGAACGGGAATATAATACGAAAGGAGCACGACACGAATGTAAAGGTGAGTCCCAATTAGACTTTGAAAAGGAACTAGGAACTAGTTCCTTACTAGTCAAATCGAGAGTGAACTCTCCTCATTCCACACACTCTTTCTCGTGTGGAGCAGTTCATATGACTATTAAGGAACTAGTTCCCTAGTTTCTTTTCAAAGTCTATTACGGAAGCGTGAACAATTAATTACTTTGTCTGTCTTCTCACAAAATTTATATTTTTATTTTTATTAAATTCACTATTATTAAAATTTTTCAATCAATAATTTATTTGCAGGTGCACGTTGATGAAATAGCGCGCACTCCGACCAAGGAAGGACCTTCTCATGCTGACCAAGGAATACAAAAGCTAAGTTCCCCCGCGCCCCCAACCCGAACACTAGGCCACTGCCTAGGTTCGGGTTCCCCGCGCCCCCAACCCGAACACTAGGCCACTGCCTAGGTTCGGGTTCCCCGCGCCCCCAACCCGAACACTAGGCCACTGCCTAGGTTCGGGTTCCCCGCGCCCCCAACCCGAACACTAGGCCACTGCCTAGGTTCGAGTTCCCCGCGCCCACAACCCGAACACTAGGCCACTGCCTAGGTTCGGGTTCCCCGCGCCCCCAACCCGAACACTAGGCCACTGCCTAGGTTCGGGTTCCCCGCGCCCCCAACCCGAACACTAGGCCACTGCCTAGGTTCGGGTTCCCCGCGCCCCCAACCCGAACACTAGGCCACTGCCTAGGTTCGGGTTCCCCGCGCCCCCAACCCGAACACTAGGCCACTGCCTAGGTTCGGGTTCCCCGCGCCCCCAATCCGAACACTAGGCCACTGCCTAGGTTCGGGTTCCCCGCGCCCCCAACCCGAACACTAGGCCACTGCCTAGGTTCGGGTTCCCCGCGCCCCCAACCCGAACACTAGGCCACTGCCTAGGTTCGGGTTCCCCGCGCCCCCAACCCGAACACTAGGCCACTGCCTAGGTTCGGGTTCCCCGCGCCCCCAACCCGAACACTAGGCCACTGCCTAGGTTCGGGTTCCCCGCGCCCCCAATCCGAACACTAGGCCACTGCCTAGGTTCGGGTTCCCCGCGCCCCCAACCCGAACACTAGGCCACTGCCTAGGTTCGGGTTCCCCGCGCCCCCAACCCGAACACTAGGCCACTGCCTAGGTTCGGGTTCCCCGCGCCCCCCCGAACACTAGGCCACTGCCTAGGTTCGGGTTCCCCGCGCCCCCAACCCGAACACTAGGCCACTGCCTAGGTTCGGGTTCCCCGCGCCCCCAACCCGAACACTAGGCCACTGCCTAGGTTCGGGTTCCCCGCGCCCCCAACCCGAACACTAGGCCACTGCCTAGGTTCGGGTTCCCCGCGCCCCCAACCCGAACACTAGGCCACTGCCTAGGTTCGGGTTCCCCGCGCCCCCAACCCGAACACTAGGCCACTGCCTAGGTTCTCTTTAGTGCCTCTCATACGAGAGGTATTGACTGTTTTTTCAGAACCAGTTCAACTTCGGCGGCTGGATGACTCAAGCAGGACGACGTTCAATTGCGGACGACACGTGACGATTTCGTCGGTGAGTCTATGGTTTCGAATTCCTATGTGTATCAATTATATTCCCTTTTGCAGTTGGATGACCCTCCACTTGGACACGTACTCTAGAGGAGCGACACATCATTGCTTCAAGAGGTACGTTAGATTACGGTAGAGGTACACTTATCTAAAAAGGGTAAGGCCCAACGATTGGGGTTTGACAAGGAACTACAAGGACAAGGAAAAAGGAGTCAAGGGTGCATTTAGGAAATATTTAGTTCTTCCAATGTGTTTTGCCTTTGTTTTGCCAATATTTTTTTAGTTCAATTATTTGATAGTAAACCCATGGGAGAATCGCTCGTCAATTTTTAATAAACTAATGCAGTGTGTTCGATCTTGTTGATGAATATATTGAGTTGCTCGAAGATTTCAATATACTGAAAAAGTAACCGGTATCTCTCAGACAAAGGCAATTGGTTACTTTTCAGAATCAGTTCAACTTCGGCAGCTGGATGGCTCAAGGCCAGCGAGATTTTTCTACTACACCTGAAACAAAACGATTTCGTCGGTAAGTGTTCATTTTCCTATGTATGACAAAATTTCGCTTGCAGTTTGTTGATAACAAGCACCATCTCGGGACGATCGATGTGATTCTCAAAGACTGGAAGTTGCTTATGCCATTGTAGAATTATCACCACTAGTTTCGAGTTATATTTGTTTCACTGATTATGTACCGATGTAATTGATCGATGTCTAGCCTGTAGAATAGTAGCTACTTCGCTCTTAAAATACTTGATTAGTAATGTTTCATTGGCTTTAATTATTCTCGCATAATTGTTTCTGTTTCAGTAAGAATAAATGCTTTCGAAAGAGCCTCCTAATTTGGTTTGTTTCGGAATCGTTTGTAACGATTGCCTATATTTTGCCGAAATGAGTAGAATATATTACATCTGATTAAATAATTAGTGGTCAAATCAAATCAGTTTGTGGATCTTATTAGTATACGGTATTGAATCAATACTATTGATCAAGTTAATTGCGGCTTCGCTGTAAATAATTCGAAGTGATTCACATTTTCTGCTATTTTCTGGTTTGTTTTGATATCATCTCCTCACTATTTCTCAAGAATTCAATCATTTTTGTTGATCACGTTTGTTCACTTTATTCATTAATGCTACGTAATATCCTCTTGCAAGATTCCAATTCAAATCTCCCTTATGTTACTTGTTTGAATCAGCATTTTCCAATTTTTTCTATTGTGGGGCTGCATAATTCTTATTAATTCATTTCATTTCCTCCTTCAGAGATCGTCCGAATGCTTTCTCAAATAGTTTAGCATCGCATTACGTTTGGGTTTTCATTCATTGTGTCTTTTGTCACTGTGTTCCTCTTGGTTTTGCATTGCCGTAAACAAGATTCAGCCCGATATTTTTCTTATTTGACTTTTTGCACATCTTCTCATCGAAAACACCAGCTTTTCTGGCCTGCCTTTCATCTTTGCCAGCCCATTCTTGATTCACCACTCCTTCATATTGTGTTTTCAATCACCATACATATTTAAATGAATCATTCACCATACATATTTAAATGAATTCATGGCTGTGATATCACTGATTAATCAACCAATATTTAAAGTATCCCGGATGGCTGCTCACTCTCGGACGATCAACCGTTGCCGCTCTACGGCCAGAATGTGCAAGACGACTTCAACGAGTGAGAGGAATCGACATGAAGGAAGAAAACGACGAGAATGTAAAGGTGAATCACTACAATTGATAGCTTGCGAGTACGGTGTGAACATTTCTTTTCTTTATCTGCCGTCCCATTAATTCATTTTCATTTTCTTCGCATTTGCTCTCTCATTTTTCGCAACCTAATATGCAGACTGCGTTCTCTCAAAAAAAAAAGCGAATAAAGTAACCATATATTCCTCTCTTTGTTTCTCCACTTTCGATTGTGCGTACTCCTTTACTTGATTGTCTGCTCCTCTAGTTTAGGGAGGGGTATATTTCTTGCCCAATGGGTTAAAGTTAATTGGGTAAAGAAGTGACCAGTTATGCTGGCGATTTGAGGATTTGACTTCAATATTCAGATTATAAATCGATCATCTGATTTTGATTAATTGATCAATATTTATAGTGCCTCGCATGGCCGTTCACTCACGGACGATCAACTGTTGCTCATACACGGCAAGAATTCGATAGGCGACGCAAACGTGCGAACGGGAATATAATACGAAAGGAGCACGACACGAATGTAAAGGTGAGTCCCAATTAGACTTTGAAAAGGAACTAGGAACTAGTTCCTTACTAGTCAAATCGAGAGTGAACTCTCCTCATTCCACACACTCTTTCTCGTGTGGAGCAGTTCATATGACTATTAAGGAACTAGTTCCCTAGTTTCTTTTCAAAGTCTATTACGGAAGCGTGAACAATTAATTACTTTGTCTGTCTTCTCACAAAATTTATATTATTTATTTTTATTAAATTCACTATTATTAAAATTTTTCAATCAATAATTTATTTGCAGGTGCACGTTGATGAAATAGCGCGCACTCCGACCAAGGAAGTACCTTCTCATGCTGACCAAGGAATACAAAAGCTAAGTCCGGGCATTGCTTAAAGTTACTCAACCAGGACGATTTTGACCCCCTTTTTTATTTGCCCATTGAATAGAAAATAATCGAAATAGTATTGCTCGCGTATTTAAAAAGTCAGAAAAATCGATAATAACCCTAAAAAACGGCTCGGAATATCGGGACTGTGTCGGCATTGATTCAGGAAACGCGCGCGATTTAAATTCGAATACGGGGGACTTAATTGTTTATCGCTGTGACTCCTCCCATTTTCCCTTTCTGCGGTTCACTGACTCCTCATTTGTCTTTCCAGATTCAATAATGAAATAACAATTAATCAATAAACATAATTCAATAATTTATTTAATTCGTAGAAGATTTGGCCGCCATACACCGCCGTATGGTTTGGCCGGGCATTGGGCCCAGGAGGAAGAAGAGGACATCGAGGAGGCGGTGATGGGCGTGGCGGGTGGGTGGGCCTATCACTGCAAGCAGGAGGAAGAAGATGACATCGTAGAAGATTTGGCCGCCATACACCGCCGTATGGTTTGGCCGGGCATTGGGCCCAGGAGGAAGAAGAAGACGTCGTCCAAGATTTGGCCGCCATACACCGCCGTATGGTTTGGCCGGGCATTGGGCCCAGGAGGAAGAAGATGACATCGTAGAAGATTTGGCCGCCATACACCGCCGTATGGTTTGGCCGGGCATTGGGCCCAGGAGGAAGAAGAGGACATCGTAGAAGATTTGGCCGCCATACACCGCCGTATGGTTTGGCCGGGCATTGGGCCCAGGAGGAAGAAGATGACATCGAGGAGGCGGTGATGGGCGTGGCGGGTGGGTGGGCCTATCACTGCAAGCAGGAGGAAGAAGATGACATCGTAGAAGATTTGGCCGCCATACACCGCCGTATGGTTTGGCCGGGCATTGGGCCCAGGAGGAAGAAGAAGACGTCGTCCAAGATTTGGCCGCCATACACCGCCGTATGGTTTGGCCGGGCATTGGGCCCAGGAGGAAGAAGAAGACGTCGTCCAAGATTTGGCCGCCATACACCGCCGTATGGTTTGGCCGGGCATTGGGCCCAGGAGGAAGAAGAGGACATCGTAGAAGATTTGGCCGCCATACACCGCCGTATGGTTTGGCCGGGCATTGGGCCCAGGAGGAAGAAGATGACATCGAGGAGGCGGTGATGGGCGTGGCGGGTGGGTGGGCCTATCACTGCAAGCAGGAGGAAGAAGATGACATCGTAGAAGATTTGGCCGCCATACACCGCCGTATGGTTTGGCCGGGCATTGGGCCCAGGAGGAAGAAGAAGACGTCGTCCAAGATTTGGCCGCCATACACCGCCGTATGGTTTGGCCGGGCATTGGGCCCAGGAGGAAGAAGAAGACGTCGTCCAAGATTTGGCCGCCATACACCGCCGTATGGTTTGGCCGGGCATTGGGCCCAGGAGGAAGAAGAGGACATCGTAGAAGATTTGGCCGCCATACACCGCCGTATGGTTTGGCCGGGCATTGGGCCCAGGAGGAAGAAGATGACATCGAGGAGGCGGTGATGGGCGTGGCGGGTGGGTGGGCCTATCACTGCAAGCAGGAGGAAGAAGATGACATCGTAGAAGATTTGGCCGCCATACACCGCCGTATGGTTTGGCCGGGCATTGGGCCCAGGAGGAAGAAGAAGACGTCGTCCAAGATTTGGCCGCCATACACCGCCGTATGGTTTGGCCGGGCATTGGGCCCAGGAGGAAGAAGAAGACGTCGTCCAAGATTTGGCCGCCATACACCGCCGTATGGTTTGGCCGGGCATTGGGCCCAGGAGGAAGAAGAGGACATCGTAGAAGATTTGGCCGCCATACACCGCCGTATGGTTTGGCCGGGCATTGGGCCCAGGAGGAAGAAGAAGACGTCGTCCAAGATTTGGCCGCCATACACCGCCGTATGGTTTGGCCGGGCATTGGGCCCAGGAGGAAGAAGAAGACGTCGTCCAAGATTTGGCCGCCATACACCGCCGTATGGTTTGGCCGGGCATTGGGCCCAGGAGGAAGAAGATGACATCGTCCAAGATTTGGCCGCCATACACCGCCGTATGGTTTGGCCGGGCATTGGGCCCAGGAGGAAGAAGAAGACGTCGTCCAAGATTTTGCCGCCATACACCGCCGTATGGTTTGGCCGGGCATTGGGCCCAGGAGGAAGAAGATGACATCGTAGAAGATTTGGCCGCCATACACCGCCGTATGGTTTGGCCGGGCATTGGGCCCAGGAGGAAGAAGAGGACATCGTAGAAGATTTGGCCGCCATACACCGCCGTATGGTTTGGCCGGGCATTGGGCCCAGGAGGAAGAAGAAGACGTCGTCCAAGATTTGGCCGCCATACACCGCCGTATGGTTTGGCCGGGCATTGGGCCCAGGAGGAAGAAGAAGACGTCGTCCAAGATTTGGCCGCCATACACCGCCGTATGGTTTGGCCGGGCATTGGGCCCAGGAGGAAGAAGAGGACATCGTAGAAGATTTGGCCGCCATACACCGCCGTATGGTTTGGCCGGGCATTGGGCCCAGGAGGAAGAAGATGACATCGAGGAGGCGGTGATGGGCGTGGCGGGTGGGTGGGCCTATCACTGCAAGCAGGAGGAAGAAGATGACATCGTAGAAGATTTGGCCGCCATACACCGCCGTATGGTTTGGCCGGGCATTGGGCCCAGGAGGAAGAAGAAGACGTCGTCCAAGATTTGGCCGCCATACACCGCCGTATGGTTTGGCCGGTCATTGGGCCCAGGAGGAAGAAGAAGACGTCGTCCAAGATTTGGCCGCCATACACCGCCGTATGGTTTGGCCGGGCATTGGGCCCAGGAGGAAGAAGAGGACATCGTAGAAGATTTGGCCGCCATACACCGCCGTATGGTTTGGCCGGGCATTGGGCCCAGGAGGAAGAAGAAGACGTCGTCCAAGATTTGGCCGCCATACACCGCCGTATGGTTTGGCCGGGCATTGGGCCCAGGAGGAAGAAGAAGACGTCGTCCAAGATTTGGCCGCCATACACCGCCGTATGGTTTGGCCGGGCATTGGGCCCAGGAGGAAGAAGATGACATCGTCCAAGATTTGGCCGCCATACACCGCCGTATGGTTTGGCCGGGCATTGGGCCCAGGAGGAAGAAGAAGACGTCGTCCAAGATTTTGCCGCCATACACCGCCGTATGGTTTGGCCGGGCATTGGGCCCAGGAGGAAGAAGATGACATCGTAGAAGATTTGGCCGCCATACACCGCCGTATGGTTTGGCCGGGCATTGGGCCCAGGAGGAAGAAGAGGACATCGTAGAAGATTTGGCCGCCATACACCGCCGTATGGTTTGGCCGGGCATTGGGCCCAGGAGGAAGAAGATGACATCGAGGAGGCGGTGATGGCGTGGCGGGTGGGTGGGCCTATCACTGCAAGCAGGAGGAAGAAGATGACATCGTAGAAGATTTGGCCGCCATACACCGCCGTATGGTTTGGCCGGGCATTGGGCCCAGGAGGAAGAAGAAGACGTCGTCCAAGATTTGGCCGCCATACACCGCCGTATGGTTTGGCCGGGCATTGGGCCCAGGAGGAAGAAGAAGACGTCGTCCAAGATTTGGCCGCCATACACCGCCGTATGGTTTGGCCGGGCATTGGGCCCAGGAGGAAGAAGAGGACATCGTAGAAGATTTGGCCGCCATACACCGCCGTATGGTTTGGCCGGGCATTGGGCCCAGGAGGAAGAAGAAGACGTCGTCCAAGATTTGGCCGCCATACACCGCCGTATGGTTTGGCCGGGCATTGGGCCCAGGAGGAAGAAGAAGACGTCGTCCAAGATTTGGCCGCCATACACCGCCGTATGGTTTGGCCGGGCATTGGGCCCAGGAGGAAGAAGAGGACATCGTAGAAGATTTGGCCGCCATACACCGCCGTATGGTTTGGCCGGGCATTGGGCCCAGGAGGAAGAAGAAGACGTCGTCCAAGATTTGGCCGCCATACACCGCCGTATGGTTTGGCCGGGCATTGGGCCCAGGAGGAAGAAGAAGACGTCGTCCAAGATTTGGCCGCCATACACCGCCGTATGGTTTGGCCGGGCATTGGGCCCAGGAGGAAGAAGAAGACGTCGTCCAAGATTTGGCCGCCATACACCGCCGTATGGTTTGGCCGGGCATTGGGCCCAGGAGGAAGAAGATGACATCGTCCAAGATTTGGCCGCCATACACCGCCGTATGGTTTGGCCGGGCATTGGGCCCAGGAGGAAGAAGAAGACGTCGTCCAAGATTTGGCCGCCATACACCGCCGTATGGTTTGGCCGGGCATTGGGCCCAGGAGGAAGAAGAGGACATCGAGGAGGCGGTGATGGGCGTGGCGGGTGGGTGGGCCTATCACTGCAAGCAGGAGGAAGAAGATGACATCGTAGAAGATTTGGCCGCCATACACCGCCGTATGGTTTGGCCGGGCATTGGGCCCAGGAGGAAGAAGAAGACGTCGTCCAAGATTTGGCCGCCATACACCGCCGTATGGTTTGGCCGGGCATTGGGCCCAGGAGGAAGAAGAAGACGTCGTCCAAGATTTGGCCGCCATACACCGCCGTATGGTTTGGCAGGGCATTGGGCCCAGGAGGAAGAAGAGGACATCGTAGAAGATTTGGCCGCCATACACCGCCGTATGGTTTGGCCGGGCATTGGGCCCAGGAGGAAGAAGAAGACGTCGTCCAAGATTTGGCCGCCATACACCGCCGTATGGTTTGGCCGGGCATTGGGCCCAGGAGGAAGAAGAAGACGTCGTCCAAGATTTGGCCGCCATACACCGCCGTATGGTTTGGCCGGGCATTGGGCCCAGGAGGAAGAAGAGGACATCGTAGAAGATTTGGCCGCCATACACCGCCGTATGGTTTGGCCGGGCATCGGGCCCAGGAGGAAGAAGAGGACGTCGAGGAGGTGGTGATGGGCGTGGCTGGTAACCAATTGTAACAATTAATAATAGTCTATTCCATATCTTATCATTCAGCTCGACGGTCCGTTTCATCTGCTCGCTCTTCGCCTCCTGTCTGTCGCGCATGGACACTCGCAAGGTACTGTAAGGGGGGGGGGGGTTATCGATTGAGTTTAGGGTTGTGAAAACGGACGGACAATCCGGACAATATCCGTACATTTTGTCCGGACAAATTCAATTATCTCTATTCCGGACTCCTTTGTCTGTCCGGACGGACGTCCGTTGTCCGGACTGTCCGTGATAGACAATGGATTAATATATTTTTGATTATTTTCGATCGAAGATGAAATTGAGTTAATTGATGCAAATTGATTAATGAAAACTCGAGATTCATCGATCCTTTGTATGTCCGGACGCATTTGCATTCATTACGGACAATTCCGGACAATACGGTGTCCGTCCGGACACGGACAATAACGGACAATTCTCTTTTATTCTTCATTTCTCTTGTCCGTTGTCCGGTTTTGTCCGTTTTCGCAACCCTAATTGAGTTCTCTCAGTTGCAATGCTCTCTAGTTACAGGTTACAGGTAGATTCCAGGTTTCAGAAGGGGATTTAGGTATCAGAATAGGTAACAATTACGTTCAGTAGTAGTTCCTTTGTTAAAAAAGAATATCGTTGATCGTGTGCCAATTTAGTCTGCAATGAATCGGTGTTTCATCACGGAATGATTTACTTGTCGAGCTGACTTTCTATATTCGATCCTTCAATTCGTTGTTCAATTACATATTCTTGCCTTAGTATAATAATAAACAAATTCATCGAAGCTCGCGTTTGGTTTATTTAAGGTCTGCCATTAGGTATCTTGGCTTGTTTATTTTAATATTTTCGAAGCTCAAGATCATTGCTTTGAGTGTGCTTTGCGTACACCGTATTTTACAGATAAAAGTTTATTTTTTCGTAATTCAATGCTCCTTCCAAGTTGCAGAGATAGAGAACCGAACAGGGTTCAAAGATCAGAGATCATCTCTTCCTCGATTCAGGGCGCACTCGGTGTGCTGAAGGCGGTTGTGTCCATTCCGGCGGCTGCATTCGACGCGCTCGTAAAGCAGAATCTCGCCGGGTGGATCGCGGCCACGATGCAGGTATGTGGTGGTAGAAATGTTATATATTTTACTACGCCTGAAATGAGGTGGATTTACTGTAAATATTAATGTTGATGAGTAATGAACATTCTAATACCAAATGCGAACATTGCCGTTCACTAGTTAGCGCAGTTCGAAAGATATTTGTGCGAAATTCGGGCCTCGTGATTCGACGATGCAATGGTTAGTAATGTGATAGTCGCAGGTAAGGGATGTGATGGTAAGGCTGTACATTATACATAAAATAAATACAATAAATTTGAAAAAATAAAGAGCAGAAATGTAAGAACTTTGAACACTGCAATGCACAGGCACTTTAATGACGCACATCAATTGTTCGCCGCGATTCAGATTATGCTCATTAGCTCATCGAGCACAACCAATAGGAATCCAGTAGGGGCCAATACACTAAAACCAAACCGAACTTCGTTTCTTGCATGATTCGTGTTGCAGAACTTAGTTACAAGGAGAGAGATTTGATGGAGACCAATGGGATGGCGAAATTGTGGTAAATAAACAAATAATTGCAGCGCCCGAATCTGTCTCGCTGGGAGGTGATCTACCTCGGCGAGATCTACTCCCTTCTGCTCGAAAACGCGAGGGTGTACGGTAGGGGAAGGACCGGAGCAGTGGTGGCCCTCGCCCTGGCCAAGATTACAGTACACTCGGTGAGTTGAGGGGGTACGGTAGAAGTCGTGTAATAGTGTGATATTGGGATATGGTACTCAATAATCAATATGCTCATACTGATACGGTTGCGGGAGTACGGTTATTGTGGGTTACGGTATCCAATTAATCGATAATTGATGCGCTCTCAGGTGACGCGTCGTCTTGGCGCGGGCGGCGTGACAACGGCGGATACGGTAGCCTACGGTCATATTGTACGGGCGGAGAAGTGTCTCCTGCGAGAGTGGACGGCGAGTCCCGAAGCGACAGCGGAGGATACGGTAGACCAATGAGAGCATCGATCAGTTGCCATTCTTGTTATTGTTTTCCCCTTTTCTTGTTTGACTTTTTTTGTTTGTGTTGTTTATCGTTGTTATTGCGTGAATAAATTCGTATTGAATAGTAAATGTGTTTTGCCATTCGATTGTTTTATGGAACATACATAATAGACTAGGTTTTTTGATCGACATGTTACAAAGAAGGTGGTCACACTTCACAGAAATATTCGTAAAAGAATCAAAAAAAGAAAGACTGTCATGCGTTTTCCCCTAGAAACCCGTGGCCATTGTTCATCAATGATGCGTGCTTGTTACTTATCAGCCTTTCATTCAAATTGAAGGAGGTGTGCAATCTTATTTTTTCGAGTGAGCGAGCTGCTGAGCTTGTCCACAGGGCATAGCTCCCATTGAGCCTTGCGAGAACTGATTTTCAGGTAATAATGGATATAAATAGGCAGTGTACGAACATGAGCGTGGCCGCTGGGGATAACTCAGACTGAATGGATCCGACCTACGCTCACTCTTCAACCCTACAGCTATGTCAGCCTTTCCCCGGTAAGAAAGGTTACAACAAATATACGGTCACAATGGTACAAAGCTGCTTTGACATCTGAGCGTGCCCGCTGGGGATAAATGAGATTGGATGGATCCAATCTTGATGCGGAGGCACACGAACCAGTGCTATCATTCCTCCCGCTTTCTCTTGTGATGTTCTTATTCCGCACTTGCCATCATACGTTCTACTCTTCGTCCTAACTTTTCATTCTAGAATTGGACCCTTTATTGCGTTTACCCCTTGCTTATTTCTCTACTTATCTTTAGTTCCATTTCATTTTGCATTCACTAACGAGCACAGGTTTCGAGGAGAGTAAATTCGAACTAAGAGATAGCGATAATTGGTCCTTTTATCGAGTTTATCAATGTTTCGTTTCAGCATGTTCTCTACTCGTTATTTCGGCCCCCGCAGCGGGATATCCGTAATTTCTCCTTGGTATCTAGAGGACATGAACCGATTGCTCAATCGCGTTGTTTCGGAACCTCACAAAGCAGTGAAAATCAGCTTGGCGAACAAGCAGATTACTGAATACAGAAAAGCGAGTGAAGAGAGGTGAGGCTCTTTTTTTTAAAATATTTTTTTTCTAAATAAACTTTAAATATAACAACTAAAGAAAAATGCAAATGTTTTTTTCCGGATTTGTTCGTAAATGTTTTTTTTCAATCCCCTATCCTCTCAGTCTCGCTCGCGGCGACCGCTTCAGTCGCGCGTGCCGCGTCTGCCAAGCGGCTCATCCACGCGTACGCGTCGTCTCGACCGCGTGCGGCCACGCGTCTTGTCGCGGATGCGCCCGGGGACGGCGACGCTGTCCGATCTGCAATAGTCTGACGACGTTTGTTCGTCTCTTCGAGGAGGCCTCTCGTGATTGCGCCATCTGCATGGAAATCCCCTTTGAACGCGCCTTCTTCCCGTCCTGTGGCCACGTCGCTTGCTGTGCCTGCGCGACGGAATTGGGCAAGGGCGCTCAGTTTTGCGAAGTTCTTTCGAAAATGACAGTAATTTGCCCCTTCTGTCGAGTAAAATCGAAATCGGAACCCCTGAACGTACTGCACGAGGAATTGATTGAGAAGAAGAAAGATAAAACGAAGATTAGGATTCGATATCCAGTATCCCCGAAGAATCAGTATCCGATCAGTCAGAAGCAGAATTTCATCCGCCCCAATATTCGAATGAATCGTGTAAATCAGCCTCAGATGCGAGGCAATCATAGGCGTTGAGATTTTGTAATGATTTATTTATTATGCTGTCAGCTTCACTTTCCATTGTTTCATCATATTTTTTTCTGATTCTGTTGATATTTCGTAGGTTTAAAGAAAATTGTTCGATTTTTCGCTCCGATGGTAGAAATTTCATAGAGTAAACGCAAAATGATACTTTCAAATATAATATCGATCTCAAACAAAAAGATTTTATTGACTTCTAGGAACAACACATCTTTAGAAATTTAATGAAAGTTGAGTTTTAAATATGTCAATGAAAATGTTTAATACAATGATAAATAAAAAAAATCAATAAAGAAGATGTTCTATAGAGATCAGTTTGTGGCCTGCTGGAAACCTCATATCGGCTATATCTAACTTGTACTGTCCTATTTGAACATTCATAGGCTCTGCAAGGGCCCATGCTTCGAAAGAAATCTTCTTTTCCAGTCGGTGAAAATGCTGAAATTATCCTCCGATAGAGTGAGCAATACGTGTCGTGGCCATTTCATTTCACACTCGGTCGAGATGTGAGAGAAATGAAGACCCGTATTGCGTGCTCTAACAATCACGCGTATTATTTGTAATATGAATTACCTGCAATAATTTTTCCGCGTCTTTCAAAGTTATGAATGTAGACAAAATATTGAATAGGATTCGCACACAATTGCCATTCAAGATGTTTCGTGCAAATTCATCAATTTTTTGCACAGATTTCTTCATGAAACATATTTCCATTGAAAATACAAAATCCGCCAACTTCAATATGAACTCGCGAACGGCTGTAATTTTCACAATAAAATGGCAACTTATTCAGTGATATTCATGTTCTCGTATAGATCAAATTGTGCCCACTTTTTGAATCCTCTCGCACTTCGCAAATCACATGTATTGTGCGCACGCTTTTCAGAAGCTCGAACCATGGAGTGCTGATAAATTGGAGATTTGTTCTTGTCAATATCACGATATCTTACTAATCTGTGTGACGAAAATCAAGTCACACTCTAGCGCTCAGGAGAACTTTTCCAGCGAAAATGTGAGTGCACATACGAATTATGCTCGGATCATCGCAATAAATGACATGTTCTGCTTTGGAAAACAACGTTCTCTGTAGGGAATCTTTCAAGTATTCGAGAAAATTTAGAGCATTTACGCAATTCATCGATGTAGATAAATACTAACAAAATTGTTTGATTGTTCAATTGAAGAAAAAAAACGAACCTTCGCATCATCTTCCTCCTCTAATGCTTCAATTTTTGTCCGTACATTACGAATTTTGATTGTCCACATTGCATGGTCCATCATTTTTTTGAATCCAAAACGAATCCGTATTATTTTAGCCCCAGCATGTTCCTGAAATTTTAATGAAAAATATACCATTTATGATCAAATGTTTTCATGCAACGACTAGCGCAAATTGTAAGATATTTAAAGCTTCTTGATGAGCTTTCAGAAATTGCGCTTTAGGTGATCAACAGCGATGCACAGCATTCTGACTAGGGTTGGCTTGTCAAGCTAGATTGGAAGATCTTGAAAAGAAATAACTCAATTATCCCTTCTTGACAAGAACAACGATTTAAGATCTTGGTTCTTGAAATGATTTTGAAATTCAAAACTTTTCGTCATTTTTCACGGAGAGACCGGTCGATGGGGGTCGGTGTGGATGGAAAATGATCAACCAATCTTGAAAATCTTTAAATACTCTTGAATCTTGAATTGAAATGATCTTGAAAAGAATTGGCAATTTGCCAAGTCTTGCCAAGATCATTCTGCGCCATTCCAACCTTGAAATGCGGTTTCAGTCTTGACAAGCCAACCCTAATTCTGACCCCCTTTGTTCTCTCCAGAAAAGGGTGAACAAGGGGATTAAGTTTTGAATTTTCCCGCCACACCGTAATCAAATCGATATCAGAATATAAAATGTTTCTGAAACTTATCCTAATTTCAACCGTTCATCCACATTCAGAATAAAAATCGGGGTAATTTTCAGACACATTTTCTATTTCGAGTTTGTTGTTCGACTACTTCCCTTTTCTGTTGTGATAGAATGCTGTGGATGGTCAATGAATGCCAACTATCTCCATTTCGTGAGCACACTCAGACACATCGCTTGAGCGTCAGATTCATACGATTCAAAATATGCGTATCTCAATTCAAAATAGAGATGTGGACAGTGTGGATTTCGAAAACCTCTTAGTTTTTATCATTCGTTTCTCTTACTCCATCTTTAACAGATTAAACCCAAATAATGCGCCTATTAAGTAGGCAATAGCGAAATGCATACCGGTTGATCAATTCTGAAATGTTGCACATAATTATTTCTTGTCATCAACATTGACTCATCGACTATTTCCCTGATTGACTTTGAAACCTGTGCAAATAATATAAATGGATAGTAAAAGCTGAAAAATGATTCATTACCAATCTCATCCGAAACAGATATACACCTCGCACGAAGAACAAAATGGAATGCATCGAATTTCGAGGAAAACTAAGAATCTCGATTGCCATTTTACAAGAGGTGTTCGCAATGGAGGAATGAAAAGGTTCCGTTAATCAAGATACTTGCGTCCTGCTGGGCCAATAATTATTCAAGGAGTTCACAGAAGTATCTGCAGATGAAGTGAGGCGGTACACCC
The DNA here is from genome assembly GCA_911812115.1 of Pristionchus exspectatus. Taxonomy (NCBI): domain Eukaryota; kingdom Metazoa; phylum Nematoda; class Chromadorea; order Rhabditida; family Neodiplogasteridae; genus Pristionchus; species Pristionchus exspectatus. The sequence goes on along the minus strand of OU461587.1, from coordinate 5,724,877 downwards.
ATAATTCCCGGTGGTAATGCTCAATAAAGCCTTGGTGTTGATTTGCCACGGAAGAGCCACCACTGGGCTTAAGAACGCAGTAAAGACGCTAATTTTTTACTAAATTTGATAAAAATATTACAATACTTGTTGTGAAATGCCGATCGATTTTCTGAGCCTTTCTGAAAGTGGAATGAAATCACATTAGTGAAACTTTTCTGCCAAATTGAGAAAAAGACTATCGGCCTTCTCGCTTTATCATCCTTTTATTCACGCATAAATTACATGAAAATTTTGAAACCTTCAATTTGGAAAAATATAGAACATGTAACCCAAATAAACAGTATTTTTTTAATAGGAAAAGTGAAAATGTTGAGTGAGAAGAACACATGATTTCAATAGTCCACGTGCTTGATCGAAATCCTCTTTTCCAAAGCATTCGATCTGTCTATCTTCACTTTGTATGCTCCAATTTGACGATGCATTGAGAGGCCTGTAGTGAATGCTCTGAAGGAAACCTTCTTCGGCAAGCGATGGAAATACTGAAATGAATAAATTGAAGAACAAAAGTGACTTGATGTTTATTTTATTCACAGACAATTTTATTTTGTTTTATATATATATATAGTTTGTTGAGTGGAGCAAACAATGTATGAGTGACGAACCTGAACAAGTTTCACTGCTTCGGCAAGGGAAATTGGACGTCTTATCCTGTTGAATGAAACACTTTCGCATTTCATTTCTAGCATTTTTTGCGCTAGTACAGCAATGTTGAACGCTCTATCGCGGTCCACCGAAAATCCACAGATATCCACCGAAATTGCTCTTGTTTTGGAGGCGACGAGCAATAGATCCTTCCAGAAATCTGAAAGAATGCATCTTAACGTTTCAGACTTTGTTTCTTTTACTAATTTTTTTTTGCGTAGAGCGTGATAAAATAAATATCTTTCTTTTCTGATAAGAGTACTCAAATATGATGATAATGATTGCTACCTCTTGCGGATACTCGAATTTGGAACGAAACCGAGGCTGCTTCTTCGATTGCTGTTATCAGATCGATAAATGGAGCTCTTAATTGATCAATATTTCACAAACAACGAATTTATCATGCTAAAAACCAGTAGAAATCTGTCGATCTGTGAATATGTCTGAATGACAAAGGATAACTTACAAATCGTTGGGATCCTGGCTCATTTTAATGCTTCCTACAAATTTTCCTGTAAAAATAGCTGTACATGCTCGGATAATTTCAGCTTCTCCTTTAAAAATAGAGATATTTTGAAATATTGTTTGCGGATAAGTTTTGAAAAAATTGAGGAACAAGACAGCTTTCGCATTTGATAAGTAGAACGTTTCCTGTAAAAAAATATATGGAGATGCTCTAAATGGCTCCGCATGTTCATTAACTAAAAATTGTGCAGACCCTTGTATTAAATTAGTTTTGCCGAAAAGCAGAAGCTGAAAAGTTTATCTACATGTAATAATTTTAGTGAAGGCATGTTTATGATAATGAGCGAGAACCTATCCGATACCGTTATGAACACGAGGTAAACTCCGTGGGATTTATTTACAGCTAGCCCCTGAACAGAAAAAATAGCCGAGGTAACTTACAGCAAAAACGTTGTGATCTTCAGTTTCTTGCTTTGGTATGTCGAGTATTGCTCGAACATAATTAATGTATATTTTCCATAAGGAGTTATCATTTTGAGAGCGAAAGGAAAATGATACAACGCTTCGATCACGATTCTGGTAATAAAAAACGGAACATTTTGTTTCGCGTAAGAAATAATTTTCTTTAAAAAAAAAGAGTGCGAACCGTGCGAATTGAAAAGTCATATATGCGAGTTTTTCTAGTTCTCAGTAGCGACCCGTCAACGATTTCTTTCATTGATTTGTTGATCTGTGTTTTCAGTAAAATGAATACTCAACGGAGCTTGCGAAAAAAAACCTCTCTCAGACGAAGATGAAATTTAAGGTCCAGAAAAGTGAATGTTTTTTCCAACATATTTTGAGTGAGATTCAGCAAGGAGAAGGGCATTGCCGCAAGAAGAGAACAGAAAAATACAGAAATCAATGATGGACAATTTGCATAAGCGTGCCTTTCTGATGATAATCGTTTTTTAAAAATTCATACGAGGAAAGTCCGTTCAAGACTGAACATGACAGCTGCATCTCAACAGATAAAGTAAAGTAAAGTAAAGTAAAGTACTGAGTCGGTTACTAACGCGTAACGCGTCGTCGACTACCCCACGTCTGAACTGCAACTGGGGCCTAACCCGTGAGAACAGTGGCCTGTTGCTAAGGACTAACCGGCATGTTGTGTGCACGCTGGCGGGGAATTTGGATCGTGTTTACTAGGCACTACCAACATTTCTTAACCCCCTTGGTTGGGTGGATCTGCAGGCGCGGGGGGTCGAACTCGTGACCTTTCGATTCGCATTCTGGCACACAACCACTGCGCTACCCGGCCTGCTTATCTATTGGAAATTGGAAAAAAAAGAAAAAATTGGAAATTGGAAAAAAATGCAATATTGGAAAATATCTGGGCCGGCCGGCCGGCCCAGATATTTTCCAATATTGCATTTTTTTCTCCATTTTATTCGATAGTTTTTTTGTGCACATTGTTGCATATTTAAACTTTCAGACAAAAGTGATGAAGCAAAAACAAATAAACGTGAACATGGTCAATGACAGTGTCAGAGTGAACATAGCTCACATTGGTCACTGTGAGTCAACGTGTTTGATACCGAGCATCAAATATCTTCAAAGTGATCAATCGAGAGCCACTGCGCGTTGGCTGAGAATCGGTCGATCTTCACTCGGTAAGATCCAGAATGGATGTATGATGTGGCTGTGGTGGTTGCACTGAATGATACTCGTTTTCCGAGTCCATGGAATAACTGAAAACAATTATAAACTGAAAACATGCAACAATACAATTTGGCAAAACGGTTTCTGAGCATTTGTCTTGTCTACCGCCATACCCGATAGCAACAGTATGTGCTTTACTATCGTTTCACATACTCAGCAAACGTAGTCGTTATGAGCCCCATATGCCCCGGAAGAGAGAAAGGAGGATACAATCGTTTAAGGACAGCTGTGTATTGAATGGAAAATATTCTCACCTGTATCAATTTCTCCAGATCTTCAATCGTGAACGGATTTGTCTTTCCGTTGAACCATAACTTTGTGCACTTTAAGCGCAGCAATTCTTGAGCGAACAAGTACGTTTTTATTTCTGCGTTTTCTTTTCTCGGACAAATATCGATTACGTCCATAGTTTTCGCCATTTGCAACAGAAATTTACAAATATCTTAAAAAAGCTGCATCGGAAACCAAGGTTGCTTGAATACAATTAGAAAATTTAAAAGTTCATTGCAGGCCGTCTCCTTTTTGAACATTACAAGTTTGGACAATACCTTTTGTTACAATACCTTTTGTTAGAGTCTGACAATGACAAGAAATGAAAGATGTCTTCACGCATTTCAGCAAATCCATTAAACTGTAACGCTTAAAATTCAATTGAAATCATTTTACAACTCACTCATCTATATTATTATATTTAAAATCAATTCTTGGTATAGTTTTGACGGCAAATGTGTACGAACAAGCTTGTGTTATGATCGATTGTTTGGCCATGATGGAAACGTTGCAAAATTCTGTTCTTTTAATGACCGATTTTATACACTTAAAGGAGGTGTCCCACGAATCTCTGACTAACTGAGTTCTTGATGTGAGATGGTGGGTCGTGGCTACCCGATAACACTTTCGAAACTCCCATGTTTTAAATTTTCGTTTGAACTGAGATATGAGCATTTGGCTGCGTTCCAAGTGACCCTGCGCGCGCAGGCAACGAGCGAGAGAGCGTGCGAAATGAGGAGAGCGCGCCCTCTCACTCCTCACTTTGCATAATCGCCCGCGCGATTCGTGGGACGCCTTCTTTAATGAACATCACAGCCTTTGCCAAATTCGTGTAATAATTAACAGTCTGAAAAGTTAGATGCATCATGAAGTATCCAACCAACTTACCATCAAATGATCATCAAGTTCATCATATTCTGGGATCTGAGATATTCCCAGTTTAACTCGCAAATACCGACAATATAATTTCCATAGTCCAAAGTTTCTTTGGTCCTCAAAGGAAAACCGAAAGTGAATCTCATTATTTATTGATCGTTGAATTCCAAACTTCTAAAAATGTAATCGAATTTTCACTGTTCTGTCGTCAAATAATGCTTCTCTATTTACCCGTTTAAACAAGCACTTAACTGGACCATACAAAATTCACCTTTCTCGTCACGTTTCCAATATGCAACCATCTTACTTTAGTATCTCGAGTGTTGAGCAGGCAACTATCAACGATTTCCCTTATTACTTTTGAGACCTAAAATGTGCAACTTTGTGAGGCCTTGAGAGTAGACAAACTACCTCTCTCATCGTCATAAGCGATATATCGCTCAAATAAATGAATAAAAACTTTGCAGCATTCTGTGAACGACTCTGGAAGTCGACAGACATGTATTACACAGATGATTATGATTTCAAGACTGAGAAAATAGAAGGCGAATATAGTTGACTGGCGTCCTTCTTGTTCTAAAAAGACGCCAGCAATAACACTTGAAAGTGTGACGCGATTTCGCGAAAAGCCGAGAAAACAAAGTCACAAGCGGTAAAAGCACGGCGCTATTGGATTTTACACTTTTACACAAGACACTATATTTTCGAACAGTGATTTTTTCAACAACTTTTCAACAAAGTTTTGACAATTTAAAATTGCAACATCAAAGGTCTTCAAAATGATCGATCAAGAGCAGCTGTGCGTTTGGAAGGTATCGGTTGATTTTCACTCGGTAAGCTCCTGAGTGAAAATAAGTTTGTCGAGCAGTGGACGGCGCACTGAATGAGACTCTTTTGTCGATCCGATGGAAGAACTGAAAACAATTTTTTTTACAAAAGTTATCAACCCAAAGTCTGGGAACTTCTTCACATCTCTTGAAATTCAACTATACTCAAATAACTAATCGCCGAAAGCGAAACAAGCAAGAGGGAAAATAATAACCTGCAACAATTTCTCCACATCTTCAGTAGGGAAGGGATTAGTCTTTCCGTTGAACCATAGGTTGGAACATTTTAAGCGAAGCATTTTTTGCACGAGCAAATTAATTTTTATATCCACATTACTTTTTCTGGGATAAACGTAGATTGCATCCATAGTTTCAGCCATATTCAACAAGAATTCACGAACATCTACAAATACATCAAAAAAATCAGGAAATGATAAAAGTTTGATATAGGCAAACTGAAAATAACACCATTTGAACTTGAATTTTTAAATGTGCATTTCATGGCGCCGACTATTTTTTAATATTTAATTTAACTTAGATAAACTACCTTTTGTTAGCACACTACAGGGACATGAAATGGAAGTTGTTTTCACGCATTTCAGCAAATCCATCAAACTGTAAGGCGTGAGGTTCAAACGCAACCATTTGTCAACTCACTCTTCTCCATTATTATATGTGAAACCGATTTTTGAGATGTTTTTGCCGGTGAATGTGCTCGAACATGCTTGCATTATCTTCGCCCGTTTACACATGACTGAAACAAGGTCAAATCGTGTTCTTTTAACGACTGATTTTAAGCACTCAATGAAAATAACAGCCTTTGCCGAATTCATATAATATTTCCGAATCTGAAACGTACGATGTCGCTCGAAAAGTTCAATGAACTGACCATAATATTATATTGATCAAATTCCCCGTCTTCTGTTATTTCAAATTTTGCGCACAAATGTCGACAATATATTTTCCATAACTCAAAGTTTCTTAGGTCCTCAAAGCAAAACCGAATCTGAACGGCTTCCACGATTGGGCGTACTATTACCCCCTATAAATTGTAGTGGTAAGCGAATTTTCACTGTTGTACTTTCAAGCGATGTTTTTGCATGCGCATGCTCAAACTAACATAAAAACAAGATAAAAAAAAAAAAAAAAAAATTAAGAAAATTAAACTTCACTCTTCGCATCGGTTTTCCAATACACAGTGACGTTACTGTCGTATCTCGAGCGCATAACATGGAACTATCAACGGTTTCTCTCATCAGCTTGGAGATCTAAAAAAGTTTCAGTGATATTTCATTTGAAATAATGCGTAATACCTCTCTCATCCTCATCAGCGATCTATCGCTCAAGTAAGTGAATACAGACTTTATCCCATTGCGAGATGGGCCCAGCAAGTCGATCAACATTATTAATGTACAAATTGAGTTAGCACTAGGACCCAGACAGAAGCGAAAATGTTGAAATGGCGTCGCTTTTGAAACCAAGCGAAATACAAGCCGCGTTTGCGGGGAAAACGGAGAGAGCTTGTATTTCAAAGTGTTGCGAGAATTTTGGCATTTTCTTATTTCGGTTAGGTTGTCACAATCGTTTAAACGATGCTGCCTATCGACTTGCTGGGGCTTTCTCATAATTCAATTGAGACCATCTTCACATTCTTAGATGACAAATCGCTCCTGAGAATGCGACATATTTTTGGCAACTCTTGCTGAAAAATTACAATAAATCTTTGAAAGATCAGCAAACTGATGAGGGAAAGACAGTGTGAATATGTGTTAAGACAGTGTGAATATGTGTTTTCGAAATGAGTGAGTACTTTTCCAGATGTAATTTCTTCTTGTCTCTTCTCATCCTTCTCACCTCTCCGATTCGCAGTAAAGTGCCCAATAAAAAGGCGCGAGTCTCATTCTCAATGGAATCATTGTCTGATAAGACACTGAGACAGTACATGATTACTCTAACACCAATCAAAATCACACACAAACTTAACAGGAATCGTACGAAATTGAAAAGCGTGGTTCTTGGCACGATGCTCCAGAACTATGATAGTATCAAAACCTTATCGGTCTATCTGATTTATTTTGGAATTGAGCTGAATTGTGTCCGATAAGAGAGAGGTGCAGATAAGGCCAATGATCGTTAATGGAGAATGGACACAAAAGATTGGCTCACTTCACTCTCAGACGTTTCAACGAGATTCTCACAAATAATTGTTCTGATTCGCCCTCTTATAATTGAAGACGTATCTCGTTCCATTTCTGATTTGTTTTTCTTGAGAATTATGTTTTTGTTCAATGACAAGTAAAGTCTTTTGTAAAATTTGTTCTCTTTTCAGCCAGCAATGGCCAACTACTTGCTCGTTTCCGTCCTTCCCGTGCTCGTTACGCTCCTGTTGAGTTCCGGCATCTGGGTGGGGGTGAGTGATTTATGATCTTTGATCTTTGATCTCTGATCTCTGATCTTTGATCTCATTATTTCAATCCGGCATCGTTGAGGTCTACTTCATCTTTGACCTGGGCGGACCACAGGGAGGCGAGACGAATAACTATTACGGATGTATGCTTCGCATATTTTTCATTATTAAAACACACATTATTGGCTGATACAATCATGCTACGAAATTGAGAACATATGCTACGGATCAGCAAGCTCCGCGTTTTTTGGTTACATGAATTTTGAAAAAAGCGAGACAGATACAGAACACGCCTGGATAGCTTCGTGCATGTGAAATGGTTGAGCTGTCAGGCGACTCAACCACCACTTCGCCTCCGTCTTCGACTCTAGCGCCAGGACAGTGCGAATTAGGTGGAACGTATAGTCAGTGCACTGCCGATTGCGAGTGAGTTTATTTTAATCAATATTTTTAAATTAATCTGTATCGCACATCTATGCCGTCAGAAAAGGAGTTACTTTTTTTTTGTTGTAGCAATTAGGTAGAGCGAAAAATCGAGATATGTTTCAAAAATATTTAAAAACGAGAAACAGTTTTTGCAGAATGATACTTTCTTGTTTTGTTCGACAAAAAATATATACACACTGTTATCTAAAGAACAATCCCGAACATTGTGATCCGAAATTTTTTGAGAGCATCATAATTAAGCCTGACTTCCTCTGACCAACTGCATTATTGGAAGAAGATTGACTGTTCCCAGATTCGTTATCTGCGAGACGCTCCAGGATGATTTGTATCCGAACGAGCAATTCGGCACGACCTCTTCGACGGATTGCTGGCTACGGTTACTGAGTTAGTCAATCTCCCAAATTAATCTGAAATAACAATGTGGATTCAAACCACGTTTTGGCCGACAACACACACTCGATATGGGTGACGAGATAGCGTGCGTAGATAATACGTGACGCCGTCTTTTGTTCTGAAACTCGGTCGAGCATCGGCCCACATTCAGCGATTGAGATTTTTTTACACCAACTTGGAAAAACCATTGTAGCGTTGCGAAATTCTCATGGAATATATTCTGAGTGAAACATATCCATCTCGTATTTTCCTTCAGAAGAAGCAAAGGAGGAGATTGTCATCGGTTCTTATTACTGGTCACTGTTGATGAACGAGACTGCGGATTGCACGGACGACCTCGGGTACAGCAAGGATGTCAGTTGTAACTATTATAACCAAATCTGGCAACATTTCCTTGATCAATGATAATTGTTCAAAAAACGGATCGAGCTTCCAATTAGATGCTAATCGAATAATTTGCAAATATTTGCATATTGAAACATACTTACCAGATAACACACGAACAAATAATCAAAGCCTGCAAGCTATAAAATCGGCAATGCGGATAGAATAAACGTAATTGCAAGAAATGTACTCGCTTGAAGGGTCAGAAGATTTACGATGGTTTAATGGATAGAGCCAAGCGCGGCATCACCAATTGCGCTTTAATCATATTTCGTGCAGCTCTAGTTTGGGTTCGGTAACGCTGTGTCATCAATTTAATGTTATCGGATCTTGATCTTTGATCGGTGATCTCTAATCTCTGCTTTCCTCGCAGGGTCAGAAGATCTACGACGGTCTTATGGACGCCGCTAAGCGCGGCATCACCATTCGAATCGCGATGAACGAACCGTCGGGAGAGTACAGTTAGTTATTTACTGTTTACTTCCATTCGTTCTATCTTTCTTCTCCGTTAGTGATAAATCCTCAGCAAGAACTATTATTGGTATATTATCATTTTTATAGTCGCTTTCTCATCCATTTTTCTCTTCATCACAAGGAGAGAAACTCGTAACTTCTCACATTCAGCATTCAACGAGCCCTTCGCCATTCGTGATGCCAATCCGGAGAAGGTGCAAGTGCGCTCGCTCAATTTCTCGAAATGGTTCCCCGGATATGGACTGCTCCACACGAAGGTAACTATGAGGACAAATCTATCAGCGAGAAACTCTATAGTCTCTTTAAAAAATAAACATAGACAAAGTATAACGGAAATTTTTTTCAAATTTTCAATTGTTTGAATGTCGGCATTAACGATGTTTTGCAAAGAACGCAAATTGTGTACTGATATTGAAACTCACCGGAACGCGAAATGACTCTTTGAAATTGAATCATTTGTTGCGGGTATGATTCAGAATAAGTTTCACGCGGCACACAATTATCGAAAATGATTTAAGATTTGATATCATATGCGTGTGTAGAGCAACCAACATCAATTTATCCAGTCTTAGCACTGTCACTAACTTTGTCAATTCTAGTCATGGGCCGTCGACAGGAAGCACCCAAGTTGAACAAACAAACTATGATTGTACATGATCTCTTGACACAATATCGATTTATTTCATAGGATGATCCGATCAAAGATCACACTCCTTTAGATTGTTATTCGTTGAATTCGTAAATTCCAGTCTTGGGCCGTGGACGGGAAGCATTCGTACGTTGGATCGGCCAACTTCGACTGGCGATCGCTCGCACAGGTTTGTGAACTTGCGCAAATCGGCATAACTAGCGTCACAATTGTCTCTCATAACGGCTAAATAGCTCAGTAGAATCGCAATTCCATGGGGAATCCGATGGACTCGGAGACAGGTCATAGAAAGATTTTTGGGAAAGATTTGTGAACAAATTTCAAAAGTGAATAGGGCTGCAGAGTCACGAGTGTGTCCCTTTGTTCCACCTTCTCTCTCTCACAAAAGTAAAGGAATGAAGAGATGAATTCTTCACTCTGACAGCTCCGTAAGTGAAGAGATCAAAGACCATTTCCCGATAACGCTTAGAGATCAAAGATCAAGTCCCCTTTAGGTCAAAGAAATCGGGATGGCAGTGTACAATTGCCCGTGCATCGCTGAGGACGTCAAGAGAATGATTGATGTGTACTGGTACATGGGCGAGTATCTCTCAAAATAATATTAATACTAAATTTGCTAAAGAAAATAAACGATTTTGTTTTTAAAAACACTATTTAAACACCATTGCAAAATAGCAAAAATTGAAAAACATCTATTCTGCGTGAAACATATCCATTTGAGTATTGGGCAACGAGCGCTGTCCTTCTCTCAAAACTGGAATAATTATTCTTAGAACATGAGAGATTTACATTAAATACCTCCTAATTCCGCTCGTCTTCTGAGATTTCATGAAAATAACCCTAGATGCTCAGGCGCCGAAAACGCTGTCCTGCCCGCCAAATGGGGACCCGAGTACGCCACGAACGCCAATCATGACGCGCCGTACGTCGTCCCGAGACAAGTCGGGCCGCCAACAGCAGTGCACTTCTCGGTAAGAGCAATGCATTCCTCTGGCTCAATAATAGAGTATTTGGATTTACAATGCCGACGACAGCGGTATTACAATGTAGCCAAGTGGTCGTGAAATATATTCGCAGTGAAACACATCCATTTTTTTCCAATGACATTTTTCAACACAATCCCAATGAAAATAAAGCGATATTTGAAGAAAACAAAAATAAATGTTTTTCAGTCCTCACCGGCGGCGCTTGACGCTTGCGGCCGTGACAATGACATCGACAACATGGTGAGTTCATCGCATTTGTCTGTTCCAATTGCTTGCCTAACCCGGTGGAATCTATCGGTTCAATAAATCGCAGAGGAATTGAGTCCAATTGAGTATCCGCGAATCCGGATGATCGACGAGGCGAAAAAGATAGATGAAAGAGGAATTGGTGGTGGATAATAGGCCATTCGTTAAGAATAAAATACTCAATAATCCACAGATCCGAATGATCGACGAAGCGGACGAGTTCGTGTATCTCGCCGTGATGGACTACGCGCCCGCTACGATGTACACCATACCGCACCAGTGAGTATCGTAGTTTTGGTGCGCAAACCAATAGGCATCCGATCCATTGACAATACCTACAAATTGCGCCGATTCGCATTGCAACCGTTCGAGATATCGATGTATCGAGCCAATCGAAGTCAGTTTCACCATTGTGTTCCATGTATTTTGTTCAGAGATACGTATTGTCCAAGAACAACCCAGAAAAAAGCCAGTCCATGAATCTGACATCTCTACCATTGCAGTTATTACACCGCCCTGCAGGACGCGCTTGTTCGTGCGGCGATGGAGAGATACGTTGAGGTGGGCAGGGAAATGTTCATGGAAATGGAAATGATCATTTGCTTGCGTGATGCGATGCTGTAAACATTGAAATGGAAAAAAACTATGAAGAAAAAGGAAGAAAATTGAGAATGAGAGACTTTAGTAGGATTCTGGGGAGACGAATGCGATTACCTGATATATTTCTGCCGCAAACAACACGGATCCATCAACGTTTCCCATGATCCGCAACTGATGAAGTCACCCTGAAACATATTTGGTTTCTGATTTGTGAAACATTCTAAGCTAAGACATAACTCACATTCAGGTCCGGTTCATGATGTCCAAGTGGGATCACACCATTCCCAAACAGTATCCATTCATGCATGCGCTTGATGCATTCAATGATGGAATGCCCTGCCGGACGCCGTTTGCGAGTTAGTTGTAATATTTTTTTAAATGGTTCATTACCAATATGTCTATGTGGTGTTCAATTGCGAGGAAGAAAATTTGAGGGACAATTGGCGGATTGATACAGCAAATATGACAAAGTAAAATTACAGATCCCTGCGGCAACGGACAAATCAATGCTCGCATTTTTGAGGTAAATTCAAACGAAAACGATGTTAAATCAATTTTTCAATAAAGTGAACAGTCGAGAATCCATTGTGAACCGTATCAGTGTTTGAAAATAAATTATGATTTTTTCAAATTCAAACTTCAGATTCCGAATGTGGGATACGAAACGATTCCCTACTCTCGCGTGCAACACAACAAATATTTTGTTACCGAGAAATCGACCTACATTGGTGAGCCGATTCAGCCAAAGTTATCCTCCGAGTGTCAAAGTTTCAATTAGAGGTCATTTCAGCTAATTATCTCATAAAGGTGTTCGTTTAGCTTTGGAGAATGACAGCCAATGTCCCTGATCTCCTATATGTTGCCAACAGTCAGACAGACATGCTGACCCAAATAGAGAGCCACAGACGAGCAGAGAAGCACTATTAACATTCGCCAGGCACGTCGAACTGGCTGGCCGACTACTGGATCTCAATGGGTGGAATCGGGATGGGCATTAGGAGCGCGGAGGAGGGACAGGAGGAACAGCTCGTGACCAAGATGAAACAGATATTTTTGAGGTGACGAAAATTCAATAACAATAACAACAGCAATAACAACAACGCAATGATCTTTTCAAATTTGCAGAGATTGGAACTCAAAATACGCCACGCCTATCAGTCAATTCGACAAGAACGGGCAACGACTGTAGTTTGGATTTAGTTGAATATCATTATGTTGTTTTTGTTGTTGAAATAATACATTTTGTGGAATTCTTATAAAAATGTTTCAATAAAAATAACACTTTATTAGCACACACACACACAAGCAATGATAACGAAGCAACAATAAATGATTTTGTACAATTCGATAATCTACTCGCTATTTTCTCAATCATAATTCGATCATTGATCTTTCACTTCTGAACTCAACTTAATTGTCAATCAACGTTCCATTAATAGTGAACTTGTAGATGGGGATGGCGTATTTTGAGGTGAAGTCTCTGAAAATTGCATTTTTTTAAATTCTTGATTTGTTTCTTACCAAATTTAGCGTACGAAAATAACAAAATATGCTCACTGCATGTACAAATTCTTGACTTGCTCCACCAATTGTTCCTTTCCTCCGGCATCCGCTGACCTCACTCCGATGCCAATGCCCCCAGTACTGATCCAATAGTCGGACGACCAATTGGAGGTTCCTGAAGTAATTTCAAGGTTTTTTTTTTCAGGTTAATTTCAGGTTAGTTTCAAGTCAATTTCAGGCCATGGTATCAGTTCATACCGATATACGCGGCTTTCTCAGTGACGAAATACTTGGTGTGCTGCACGCGCGCGTAGGGAATGCCCGCGTACGCGTCTTCGGGCATCTAAAACGTTATTTTAATAAAATTAAATAATTGAAATAAAAAATAAATATTAAAAAAATATCTTATACCTGGAAGATCTTCGCCTCAATCTTGCCCGACTGACAGGCTGAAATTCTCGCTTTTATTTCAAAAATATGCAAAAAAAAAATCTTAAATTAATAACAAAATGCAGCCAACTAACGCGAAACGTTCGGTTTGCAGGGCAAATAGTAGCTGAAATCGTCGAATTCATGAATGTACGAGAACGATTTCTTCTTGGTGTGCGCCCACTTGGACATCATGAATTTGACCTGAAAATAATTTTAGGATGGCGTAAAAATAACAATTGAATCTAGAGCTCAAAATATGAACCGCCGTCTCTACATTTTGAACGCACTCTCGCCCACTCTAATAGCGAGAGAATGGGTGACATGAAAAGACGGCAACACATTTTCGAACACCAATTGAATTCTTACATCGACAAATCGATCGAAGGCGGCTCGCTTGATCGCAGCGTCTAGTTTGTCGTAGTAACTGCAACGCAAATTAACTCTGATTTGAGTTTGGAATTACTTTAGAGACTTTGTGTTTCATTTGCGTTATGAGAGCGCACTTGAGAAAGCGAGGCAATTGTTGATCTCATCGGTTCACAAAAATACCACCTGACTGAATGCGAGGTTCACAATGTGCTATGGTATCTCTCAAAAAATCTTATATTATAGTAATACTTTTCAAGTATTCTACTGTACACCTCCGCTTACCTAGCGTACTCATGTGTTAGGTTTAACCCCTCAATCTACCGTATGCTACCGAAGCCCCCTCTCTTGATTACTGATTATTATTACTGTTCATGCTACGAAACCCCTCAATTTACCGTATGCTTCAGAACCCCAATAAATACCGTATACTCACGTGTTCGGTTTGTCATACAACGAGCTGGGCGCGTAGTCCATCACCGCCATGTACAGATACTCCTCCGCCTCGTCGATCATCTTGACCTACAGGAGAGTATTGATTGATTGGATACGGTATCATCGGTTGATTACGGTATTCTCGGATGATTACGATATTATCGATAAAGTAGTAGCTGGTGGTGCGATGATAAAGCAATTGATGATTACACCTCACCATGGCGTCAATATCGCTGTCGCGGCCGCACGAATCCAGCTGGGGAGGGGCGGACTGAAATCGGAATCTCATCAATCAATCAATTTTCAGCAATATCGAGATAGTATTCAAAGTTAGAGTCTCGTCTTACTATTTACTAAAGGGATTTCTGTTCAAAACTAATTTTTCTTGTATAGCTAACCGAGAAATGAATAGCCGTCGCGGGACCCTCATGTCTTGGAATATTGTATGGATGATCATGATTCGCATTCGTGGTGTACTCTGCGGGCCATGAGGGCGGAACGACCGCATCCTCGGCGCCTGCGAATTGAAAAAAATTAATTTCTCTCAAAAAATAAAAATATAATTTAGGTCAGGTTTGATAGGGAATAAACTCTGGGCTATTAGGTGAGAAACATTTGAATGAAAAAAAGCAATTAGACAGATAAAATAACGTACCCATGTACCAATAGATATCGAGCATTCTCTGCACGTCCTCAGCGACGCAAGTGCAGTTGAACGTGGCAACGCCGATTTCTTTCACCTGTATGGTTTGATCTTTGATCTTTAACAAATAATCTATGATCACTGATGAATTGTGATCGTCTGGATTTCCTATTGACATTAATGCAACGTAGAATAAAAACGAGAATGACAACTATTATGAATAATCTGTGAGATGATAACCAGGAAAAACCGGCAATTTCTATCCCCAACCTGAGTGAGCGATCGCCAGTCGAAATTGGCCGATCCGACGTACGAGTGCTTCCCGTCAACGGCCCATGACTGAAATCAGGGAGGCGATACAAAACGTACAATCATAACTAGATGATTAATGTGATTATGTATAATCGTAATTTGATTTTTTTCAATATTTAATTGATTCCCGTCAACGACTGGTAAGTTGAAAAAGTAAGAATATTGTTTTGTTCTACGTATGTATCTGCAATCGAATCAATTCCCATTTTTCAATTATTGATCATCCATTGAAACATATCCGATCCGCTCGTCTGTCGTGTTCGGTCAGCCATGTTGGCAATTTATTCCACGGTTTTCTCGGCAAATGAAGAGATTAAAATGATTTGAGGCTCATTAAAGTGCTCGTTCAGCACTTTTGTTTATTATTTGAAAATTTATTTTGTATTTTTAAACAGTACTGCTCAAAAGATGGAAATTAAAATCGAGTAAACAGGCAACATTAATGTGTACCGTGAAACACAATCTTCCAATTTTTCAAGAGTGTGAATTGTTCCTTATTGAAAAGTTTCCGAATGTGTTTCAGCTTCTTAAAAAAAATTTATGAAGTTTGTTTTTCTTTGCTGAGTACCTCTTATTCCCGTAAAACTAAAACATGATATTGTCCTGAATTTAATTTTAGGTTAGCGAAAACTTAGTTCGAAAAAAAACTAACCTTGGTATGAAGAATTCCGGCCCCAAGGAAGCGGGGGAAGTTCAGTGCCCGCACTCGCACCTTAAAGAAGGCGTAAACTCAATATTTTGGGGGATATCTGACGTCATAGGTCGATAGTTTCCGTAAACCACATTCCGAATTCGAAAACTAGAACTCGTTAGCTCAACTTTGAACCGAGTTACACGCGCGCAAAGTTTCTACAGGGCACAGGCAAAATCAAGATGCGCGGTGCAAAGGGAAGGGAGCTAGGTCAAGACGCAGAGGAGATGGGAAGAGACAGGAGACGAGCGAAAAACTCTCGCGTCTGTCACTCTCACCCTCCTACAGTACTTCCCCCTGATTGCACAGGGAAGTGCTTCCCCGAATTTGGAGTTTACGCCTTCTTTAAAACGTTTTTTGATCGCGGTCTCTTCATTTCACGCGTTCTCTCGAATTGATCAGCTCTAATTAATTGAGATCTCTGAATTATGCAGAGATAAATGGAACGATCAAAGAATAAGAAACGAATAAGAGGTAAAAATGCCAAACAAAAATAACGAACCTTCTCCGGATTGATGTCCCGAATGGCCAAGGGTTCGTCCATTGCTGCAATGTAGTTATTAGTTTTGAATGAACCTATTTTAGACAGAAAAGGTAGTTAAGAGAACGTTCAAATTGAGTGAGGTGCCTAAATGTGAATACCTATTTAAATAAAAGTATAAATGCTCACTGTATCCATCATCCCCTCCGTCGTTCATCGCTATCCGAATGGAGATTCCTCTCTTCGCCGCGTCAATGAGACCGTCGAAGATTTTCTGGCCCTGCAAGGAAATCAGAGATCAAAGATCAAAGATCAAGCTCCGATAGTATGACACATGTTCAAGTGACGGCGTTACAGAACTCGAAAAAAACAACAATTTGAGATTTTTTTTAAATTTTTAATCGAGTTACGCTCACTTTTACGGAGAAACAGACGGAATCAACCGAGTGATTATTGTAGATACATTTTTAGTTTTTTTAACCAGCTACAAACACACAAACGTTCATACATTGAAATAATCACTCACATCAACCGAGTACTTATCGCACAGCGCCGCGTCCGTGCAATCGTCTGTTTCCTTCAGCAAAAGAGTCCAATAGTAGGAACCGATCACGATCTCCTCTTTCGCCAATTCTGAAATGTATGAAACATAAGCAAGAAAGAGCTAGAAGTGTGTAATATTTGTAAAATCGTTGACCAAAATCGCTTCTGAATCAATGATATTGATGTCGGAAGTGTGAGAAAAGCGTAAGCGCTTAGTAATGAGCTTACCAATCAGCTTCAACCAGCACTGGGTCGTGGTCCATGTGCCTCGGTCCACACCCGGGTAGAGATCGTCCGGGACGGATTCGCAGACTTGGAACCTGCACATTTATTGCACTTTATTTGTGAATGGTTACTCAGAGACTTGCGACAAAAGAGCGAGATATGCCTGATCATTTTCAGATATGTTTCACGAGCGTTACTAGTGCGTGCTATGTTGATTACGTCATTGGGTCTCCCGGTCATCGGTTAAAAAACAAATAATATCTCCATACTCGCAATCGACGCTGCACTCGCTGTACTTGCCCGCTGCCGGACACGTCTCGAGCGGAGGATACGTCGGAATGGGCGGAGGAAGGGTGGTCTGACTCGCGTTCTGACCTGAAATTGAATTGAAGGACTTCTGCATCGATTCAAACGCTATTTATGCTGTGCATGATTTTCGCACAAACAGTCAAGTTTCAAGAGAATATCCTTACCGTAATAGTAATTGTTCGTGGCGCTGGGCTGATTGAGGCCAACGATGAAGAAAACCTGTAAGAAAGTGATGAATTACAGTATTGCAGCTTCTCGATGTATTTTAAGGGGGGCGAGTTTTGTGTTCACAGCCCATTGCTTTTGCTATCACAAACTATACTTAGGGCCCGTACAACTGCACATGATCTCAGTTCGATTCGCAATCATTTCCCTGACAATCACTCGCTTTATTTCGAGATTTATTTCGACGGAATTGAATGTACCCTGTATAGCGACTTCCTTTTGCCGAACGATTGTTGATTGCTTAGAAGAATCCTTGCTCAAGAAAGATTCTTATACAGCGAATAATGACCCGTCCAATGCGGCCATTATTATTCCCGACACCAACAAAGCCATAAAGTGGTATTGACACGTGGTCAGATGGCAATTAAACAATCACTATCGGAGAAGGTGAGGAATGGTCTGTCTCTCTCACTTCTACACGAGCTCTCGCATCTCTAACCGACGAGAGATCATGGCAAAATGAGAGAGTCTGTCGATTCTTCGGACTATTGCGAGCGATGGAATTGGCGTCACAGATCTGGGACGGAGAGAGGAATGTCCAATGGTTTTCCTGTCGGCACCAATTCTTTGGTGTGATCACATAAATTGGAATCAAGCTTGTTTAGGAAGCGAGCAAAAATGAGAAAAAAATTGTATGAGCGGGTGTATTTCGACAATTTTTTCCCTAGTAATTGTCACAAGGAATACACTGTTTACTTGCTTGGGCAAGTAGATAGCTAGAACATGTCAGAGTTTAAAGATCATTGTTCAAAGATCAAAGATCATCGCTCACCCCGACCCATAATCCAGATGTAACGAGGAATGTGACCAATGTGGGCAGCAGCATCACTAACAGTATGCTGGCCTTCCTAACTCTTCATAACTATGCCCACTGCATCTAACACTCGAGGTTTCCAGCGTAAGCTTGCTCCACATCTAATTATAGCCGATCCACACCAATTTTCCTATTACAGGTGAGCACCCCTCAATATGTCGAGCTAAATTCACTTTTACATTTTACAATTATTAACGTCACGCGTCGAGATAAATTATATGAGCTCACCCCGACCCATACTCCGGATGTGACGAGGAACGTGACCAGTGTGGGCAGCAGAGTCACCAGCAGCATGTTGGCCGCCATGGCTGAGGATTTAATTTATTATTTCATTATTATTTATTAAAATTGCGAAAAATCACAAAGATACAGCGCGCTAGATCGAATAGTCGTCGAATTTACACGTCGATTTTTAAAACGAAAATAATTTAAGCTGCTTGAGAATGAAAAATTATTTTTCATCGAGGCAGTGGTGGAAGAATTGGAGCTGAAACTCAATTGAAACGCGCAGAAAAGAAACGGGGGGAATTCTCATTTTTAATACCCACATTGGTGACTCCCAACCGCGAGCCCAAATGGATATTGGTTTGATCTTCGAATTCGTTCGAATTCGTTTTAGAAAAAGATAGCTCAGGCGAAGCCGATAATACTGTCACAGTAATCTCAAAAATGCGTTTTGAATTATATTGCATTTCAACGCCAACAAGCCGGCCCACCGTACCCCTTTTCTGATCATTCCTGATCACTGATTCACGGCAGGGCGTATGCAACGCACAGCATCGGAAATTAGGCGCTAATCCCCTTATCATCAGTCATCAGGAGGGGGATTATCATCAGAAGGGAGATAACTCGGTTGTAAATGACGCAGCATCGCACCGATTCCGTCAATTAGACGTCAAAGAACCCGGCCAAAACTCCCGAATGCCCCGACTGATCGCCGAATAATCCGATGTGACAGTAATCCTATGTGATTTGCGGGCTCGCCGAGTCCAAAAGATGGAGCTGATAGATAACACACTATCATCAAAAGGATAATCCGTAAGGATTACTGCCGATTAGAAGAATACGCTTAGCCGAAACAAATGCGATTTACAACCAATATACATTATTAAAAAAAATAAAATAAAATTTGCACTATGAGCGGTGTACTATGCGATAGTGAGTGAAATGACGAGTCCAATTTATTCGAAGACATCCATAGTGCAAAGAGCGCGGCGGACAAAGCGAGAAAGGGCTGTCGTTGACTCCGCTTATCGACGACACTAATCAGCGTGTAGCCGCTATCAATGTTGCAAGCATGTATCGGGGAAGACATGCACTCTTCAAATTGCATGCTATTTCTCCTCTGTGAATCTAGAGACTTGAAGGGTGCACACCTCATTGGTAATATTATCTCTCAGTTCTGATCGCGCAGACAGCACTGAAATGGAGAGATTCTACTTGCAAGCATGTATCGGGAAAGAAGTACTCTCTTGATTCTACCTACTATGCTGCTGGTATCAGCCTCAAGATATCACTATAATGAAGAGAAATACGCCTTTCTTGTCGCAAACGATAAGTCACAAGAAGTGCCCTCCTCGCCCTGAATGCTATTTCGCCTCTCTGACCGAGATATGAAGAGGATTGACCATGCATAAGTGGATCAGCGGAGTGTGTTTGCTTTAAGGATTACATGCAAAATACGATCGAAGCACACCACACTCCAGCATTGGCAGCTGACAGTATAAAGAATGTGCCTCGTAATATCGCGCGATCTAATCGGGCAGGGAGTTTGCAGCCTTTTTAATCCGTTTAACATTAATGCACCCTAACACACTCCAGCATTGACAGCTCACAGAATTTGCAATCTCTTCCACCCAAGCGCTGTATCGCTGTTCTAATCCTTTAAAAAAAATTAAATAGTAGAGAGGAGTATGAAGAGATTGTGTATCGACAAGTCATTCCTGGCACACATCAGCATCAACATCTGGCAAGCAGAAAAAATGTGCCTCTTAACAGCGCTTGATATCTCGGGACTCTAATCGGTCAAGGGGCTTGCAGATTCTGTTAATCCGTTGTTAACATGAGTCTAAACACACATTACCGTTGGCAGCTGACACGCTGAAGAATGTGCCTCATTCGCTCACTTGCAGATTTGTTAATCTGTTTAAAGAGACACATGTCAGTAGTGACGATCTCTTCATCATATGCGCTATTTCTTAGCTCAAAACGTTGAAGGGAGTGGCGTAATGAAGACTAACACAACATAGCATCAAACCCGTGCTGCCGAGGAATTTAGCGTCATTTGCCAATGGAGATTACTGCGATTACAAGGTGAATAGGAGGATTATCCGACGTTTCACTGGTCAGGTACTTTCAAAAGGAGTAAAAATGGGTGTGAAAAAAGAACAATGTAATCTTGCCGATCGAAGGGACCTTTTAAAGGTCGATTTCCATTTCCGTGTTAGGCTCCTCCTCTTGTATCTTCCTTGTATATACTACAGCATACTACGAGCTAGAGCTTTATGATTCTTTTATGAATAGAGAAATTATTATTACTCATCATAAAATCTGCGTCTCTGATTGATCGCTCGTGAATAAGGGAATGCTAATAAAGAGGAGATGGATTCTTCATGGTGTCAGTCATAATCTCAGCGCACCCATAGCGCTCTTGCGACAATTCTTTGAAAATTAGTTCATCGAGCACATCGGCATTCCCAAGATAGCGTCCATTAGTGCTGTCACACTGACATCGAGGGCTGTGCCTCTCCTGATCTCTCTCCGAAAATCAGTTCATGGAGCTAATCCCCAACGTGGAGACATGGGCAAATCAGCACTAGATAACGCGATTCTCTCGATTTTCAATGACTTCTCAAGACTAGTGCACCTAGAGTCAATGAGAAATGAAGAGGCCCCCTCTCTAATATCGTTGACGGCTTTACAATCTCTCAGAAAATGAGTTCACAGAGCTCATCCGCAACGTGGCGAATCCTAAGATAGCGACAACTCATCAATTCTCTGGGCTAGAGTCAACGAGAATTGAGGAGACCCAATCACTATAGAATTTGCGCTCTTATCAATCCGATCCAATCACTATCAAAGGCGAAAAACGTGCGCAATCGTACTCTGAAATGATTGAGTGTCGGGGAAATAGTGGATCAGAAATTCGAAATTGATGTTAAAGTTATTTATTCGAAAATCGAAATAGGTGAGTTGCAAATGGATGTGAACCCGTTTTCATTTGAGGAAAAATTCATCTCAACATGCTTCTTGGAAAAATATAAATCGAATAATCAAAGAATTGTATTATTCGAAATATTATTCAAAGCGGAGTCAATTTCAATTCCTCCATTCCATTCCCCCCTCTCTCACTAATGCTCTCGCGCCTCTCGCGGAGCGGTCGACTCGTCAAATTGTGGTGAGGAATTTCGTGATTTTGTTTTTTTTCTTCGTTTGATTTGTGATCTTTGAACTCGAACCTGTTACCTCATAGAAGTCTTGGATGTTCTTCGATCTTCTGTCACTGAGACAGTCCTAATCTTTGATCGTTTATTTCTGAGATGGTCCTTGATCTTTGATCTTTGATTTTCGGTAACTGAGATGATCTTTGATCCCTGATTCTTGATCTTTTATCTTTGATCTTTGTCCCCACTCCAGATACTCGATGTGCAAGGGGGGCAAGCGGAAAACGACGGTGTGCGAGAAGACGGCAGAGGCGAAGACGGAGGATGAGGTTCATTGCTGATCTTTGATCTTTGGTCTTTGATCTCGAGTTCAAACAACGGTAAACAAGCCTGAAGTCCCTGATTTCTCTACATTGATCTGCCACGATAGATCAATTGATAGGAGAAGATTTTGTTACACTTCTATAGGGTGTTGCGCTATTGCGGTTAATCTTTGATCTTTGATCTTCACATTGAGCATTTCAGACGGACAAACGGGCGCGAGACGCGAAGGAGGCGGCGCGAATAGCCAAGTTCAAGGCGAATCTTGCGGCGCGCAGCCCGCCCACCGTCTATCGACCGGGTGAGAAAGAGGGATCACAGAGTCTGATCATTGAACCTTGATCTTTGATATTTGCCACCCCAGCTCTGAGCACGTTAGGCCACGCCCACTTGTTGATATTCCCAATGTTCCAACGGACCCAGGTTTAATCGCAAATCGCGTCTATCGACCGGGACCGGTACCGGAGCTAAAGATCCGCCCACCTGTTTGTTATTCCCATTGCTCCTTTTGACCAAGTCTATTGACCGGGTTAAAAAGAGCTCAGAAGAAGCTTAGACGATGAGCCCCGCAAATAATTAACTGAAAAAGTATTGCAGACGAGTCGTCCAAGCGTGCACTGGACAAGATTCCCGAGATCGGCCCTGTGAACTCGTCGAAATCGTAGTGAAGAGAGAAGAAGAGACTCCCTCTCGATAGATGACAGTGCAACGAAAACTGAACACTCATAAATATTCATTCTGATGCATGTCCCACAGTCCTTTCCCATTTTGTTCAGTAAGCTTGGCTTACCGCTAGCCCAGAAACTCACCGCAAACTATGGGCTGCAAAATAGCTCACAGCAGGGTGGGAAAATCGTCGAAATCGTAGTGAAGAGAGAAGGAAGAAGAGACTCTCTCCCTCTCAATAGATGACAGTGCAACGAAAACTGAACACTCATAAATATTCATTCTGAATTTACTCGTGTTGATTTATTTACACATATCGTGGATTTGAAATGCTCTGCAACAATGAATTACTTGATTCCAACTTGTGGGGTGACACCAGAGTCAAAGGTCAGCTACGCGGTCAGCTAAATATTCTGTCGAATCCTTCATTGAACAACGCGTTGCAATGGAGCTATACGTGGTCAAACACGTTGGAACACGTTTCCCTGTGATCGATTTTTATTGGGAAAACTCCATTGTTCGCTTATCAATCGTGTCTACTTCATTCATTCGCTCGTTCTGCTCCGGCGAAAAGTGGTCGACGAAGCAACAAGAGAACATGGACACTCCTCGAGCCTCTCCTGCCGAAAGTCGCGAGTGAGTTTGAGGTGTACGGTAGCATGGCTCGGGATACCGTATCCGGGACATGCACGGATTACCGTAACCCAATCCGTCCAGGACCCTCGAGCAACCTATCGCCGTCACCAACCAGCAGCCCGACCTGCATCCGTCGGTGGTACTGTAGTACTGTAGTTTTTACTGTAGTAGGACTACAATAACCTGAAGGGAATACTGTGCAAAATGGGAGCACTGTGTGTTGTAATGAAGTGCATACTGTAGTAGGTGAATCGTAACTTGATGGGATACTGTATTTTCGCGTTATTGATTTTTCAGCTACATCGTCTGCAGGCCGAGCAGCGCGCGCTGAAGGTGAGATAACAATCGTCTGAATCTCTCATTTCGCCATGCTCTCTAGTCGGTCAGAGAGGCGAGAGATAATGGGAAAGTGAGAGAGTCAGACCATTCCTCAGATGAGACTACCGTACCCTCGGGGGATCGATGACTGACTTTATTCACTCCAGGAGGAGAATGTCTCGCTGCGTGTCGGCATGCAGGAGCTGCTCATGGTAGTCAAGGTAATGGGAAGGATCACCGTTTGAATTGTCGTGGCGAGGTGTACGGTGGTGTGGGATTATGCAGCACCGCACCACGAAACAAGCGGACGCTGAAATGCTAGTTAGAATCACTGTAGGAAACTTAAAGTAATTCGGTAAAGAGAAAGGTACGGTAAAGAGAGATACGGTATAAATCTGTTCAGGACCTCGCCCTCCGTGTTACGACCATCGAGCAGCAGGGCAATCTGCTGCAGCACGCAGTCATCGACACGAATGTGAGTACGGTAGGGGTACTATATCGGATTTATTTATAATGCAGTACTGTCAAAAGACATTGAAAATACGAGTGGATGCACTATGGGATGCAAAGAAATGGAGCAATGAGGTTGCTGTAAGCGTAGAATATAGGATGGGTTGCTATCTTCACACGCAGCTCTACGAGACGTGCAAGGTCGCTGCCGAGTACTGTAGGACCGTCTACGGTGGATGTCCCGGGGGGTACGGTACCTTTTCCCATCAGGAGTATCTTCGCCGTCTGCGTCGCAAGGTCGACTGTATTGGAGATGACCTGGCGGTAGTGAGCATTAATTTATTATTTATTTAATTGCTTAATTAATTTTAGACCAAGAACGAATTCGACTTGGGAAGATATGATATGTGAGAAGAAGAGATCCCCTCCTCCCTATTCCAAATGTATTTTTTGTCTTTCGATTAAGCGATAAAAGCATTCATAAAACATGTTCTAGTTGTGGTGAAACACATTTGCTCGTTTTCCAAGAAATCCATTGCAAGAGGTAACAATTTTGCTGCAGTCTGACGTATTATTCTCGCTAGTTGTCGTGTCCCTTCCAACATCGAAATTTTTGAAATTGCTTTCGAAAAAAACAGCAACGAGGAACGAGCTCCAAAGGATATTGTAACTCTCTCACAGTATCCCATTAAGCTACCATCCTTAACTGTGCGCAATTCTTCGAAATCTTCAAAATCTACAAATCATGCTTCGGCCGATAGATCATGTTTACTATTGATGTGAATGAACTATCGATTCTGTTTCAAACTTTATACGCAGTGCGAAACGGTTTGGCACTTGTTATGAAATACTACGGGAGAACTAGAATGTGAATGGGGAAGGGGGCGTAGTGTCAAAAGAGATGGGGGAAGTGGGGGGCGGGGACTTCATTTTTTGATATCCTTGAGGACTCCCGGTCCCAATTCGTCGCCCGCATAGACTGTGACCTCCTCAGGGTCTGTTCCGCCCTCATCATCCGTGTCCTGTTAATTAATTAATTAACTCGGCAATTAAATTTCAATTATTCAATTAATGAAGTGATGTCTAAAGTGAGAAGTTATGTTGAAAATGAAAAAAATCCTACGAAAGAGAATATTTTAGGGGAAAACCAATTCGCTACTCCTCGATTTGCATGATTTGCTTATCTATCTGTCCAAGGAGAAAGCATTCGAAAGGAGGAGCTGCGTGTTCTTGAATTGTCATCCCTAATGCAGACCTCGAAATGATTCGCGTCCATCCTCTTCAGCTTCTTCTCCCATTCGACGCCTGAAATTTTTTGATGTTTTTTGCCACTCGAACCAATTTGGAAATTCAGGAGAAAATATAGCCATTCTCAATCACAATGTGTAGACACACTGTAGAAATCACACTGTAGAAATGACCACGAAAAAAGGATATAATGAAAAAAGAAGATGCAGTACACTCATTTCGAACCCGCTTTCACATGCCTTTTCTCAACTCTAACGGTCTAGCGCAAGAAAAAAAGGTTGGAGTTTCGATGTCCCTGCATCCCTACACTACCGTAACAAGACTTAGACTACCTAGACAACCGTAATCCTAGACTACCGTAACCCTAGGCTACCGTAGTCTTAGACTACTTTAACCTCAAAGACTCACGCTCGAGATCGACGAGCAGGATACTCATTCTGACTTTGCCGTTGCCATCAATCACAGCGATCGCGCCGTTGTTCTTCTTAAAAATGCCTTTTGATCTTTGATCTTTGATTTTGACAGTGATCTTTGATGTTATTGACGAATTGATCTTTGATTTAAAAAAAACGAGCAGAAGAAAAAATAAAGAAAAACCGACGCTCATTCCGGTGGCCGAGAAGATGGACAGGCACAGGTTGCCGAGGAAGTCGTATCCCGTGTCCAACATCTGAGCAGGAGAGATCAAAGATCAAAGATTATACTCTTTGGGCAAGGCCATTGCACGCAGAGTGGTCCTTGCTCTCTCGATTTCAGCGCGATTGTTGCGTGAGCAAAAAAGGAAAATTTCCCAAAAAAAACGTAGACTACAGCATCCTCAAACTACCGATATTTTCTAATCTACCGTATCTCCTGTAATCACTCGGTGGTCACTAGGGTTGTCGGTTCGAGATCGGTTTTGTTATTACGGCGCGAGAGGGGGTAATACCGCACCCTCTTTATCGCCTCTCACGCGCGGGATTGCCAATCCCGAACCTGCAACCCTAGTGCTCACAGAGTGGGCGCGAATGAGCAGCTTGCACTCCATCGAGTGAAGGGCGACCGCGAGGAGATCCAAGCCGTAGTAATGTGAAGTGTGCCGCTCTGCGTTGAAGGAAGAGCTGCGAGAGAAGACAATCAAGATCCGAAGACAATGCAATAAAAAAGCAAACGTCACTAAAAGCATTGTTCGCGCACGCGTCATTCAATCTGTACCATTTACTCGCGGTTGACTTCTTCAAGATTGAAGATGATACAAATATTTTGGCAAACGTCTCTTCATTTCACCCATTCTCTCGACTCTATGACCGCTGAGAGAGTACGTGAAATGAAGAGACGGATACTCGTATTTCGAACTATATAGCTCTCCCTTTCGTAGCGAGTCGTAGCGGGCTCGTTACGTTCTCTCGCTCGTAGCGAGCCCATAATCGTTATCGTTTAGTCAACTCTACTAAGGAGAGGTAAGGAGTGTGCTAAAGGCTAAGGAGTGTGCTAAAGGCTAAGGAGTGGGCTAAGCTCACCCTCTTAAGCTGCCCGCGGGATCAGACCATATCGTGTCGTGTACGACAACGTCATCTTGCGAATGCAGGTACGGCTTTAAAATCTGCAATCGTTATTGTTATTTTTGTTGTTGTGTTATTGTCGTTGACATTTTTGTTGTTGTGTTATTGCCTTCATATGCAATAGAAAGGACTGAGGATTGGGGAAAATCAAGCGCCCTCCCCCGTGCTTTTGGTGAGAAAATTTGGAGAAAAGGCTCAAATTTTGAGAACCGGTTCATCAGGCACTTTAGAAAGAGAATAAATTTGAGTTCGCTAAACGAAGAGGCCACCGGTCATCCATCCATCCCCGCCCTCACCCATACAGTTCGAAATACGGGTAATCGTCTCTTCATTTCCCACGTTCTCTCATCGGCCAGAGAGGCGAGAGAGTGTGTGAAATGAAGCGACAATTGCCCGTATTTCGCACTCTACTCACCGCTTTCCAATGACGACGTGTCATTCCCGACAGAGCAATGCCACCGTGGGCGCAGTAGTATTTGTTGCCTGCAAATTATTATTGTAAAAAATTTTTTAAAATCCTGCTGCAAAGGAAAGGGGAAGCGAGAAAGCATGAGATTGTCATTCCTCAACTCACCAATAATGGCGCACACACTGAGATAACAAAATGTCGCATTGAGCTGCCCGTAGAGGAACCGAGCCATCTCCTGCAATAACGCAAAATATTAAAACCGTTTCGCTTGTTATTACGATCTGCCTTTTCTAACGTTCCGTACTCCGTGTTAAACACCGTACACTGTTAAACACTGTGTGAAATGAAGAGACGGCGGATCATCTCTCAAGCTCTATACCGTATACCTCTTCGTAGCGATCCCACAATTCGGTCGGAAAGCCGTACTTCGAATTGGTCGTGATAAACTCGTGGTTCCCGCGCAGAAGGAAGATCTGAGAGAGTGGATTTTTTCGCGTTAATAAGCCTGATCAAACCCCTAAGCTCTAAGCCCTAAGCCTGAGCAATAACATAGGATGCTTAGGATGACTGCTTAGGCTAAGTGCTTAGGGTGCTTGTCGTCATAAACATCATTCCATTTTGAGCTGGTCCGGTGATGTAAGACCAATTTTCCGTATGGCGCTTGCAAAATATGAGCAAGAGTTGCATATAGCTAGCTCGCGTTTGATGATCATTTAAATAATTTCCAGTCAAGCCGATAAGCTTGTGCTCGAAATGCGGGTAATCGTCCCTTCACTTCACTTACACTCTCTCTCTCTCATCACACTGGCGAGAGAGTGCGTGAAATGAAGAGACGATGCTCGTTTTAGAACTCTAAAAACAAAAACAAAAACAACCTCACCCTGTCCGGGTAGAGGCACTTGAGGCTGAAGAGACACATGAGAATCTCGAGAGACTGTCGACCTCTGAATGATGGCATTATCTTTTAAATTGAACACAGAAAAGGTGTGTTATCGTTGTTGTTTTGGTCCATCCGTTTTTATTCACTTTAATATTCCAACACACACCCCCATGTGTCTGGCTTCTAATTGACTCTGGTTTTTTTCGCACAATCACTGGTTTCCCAGGGTAGTCGAGTGGAATCCTACCTCATTTCTCAATGAAAAGTGAGGAATGATTCCACTCGACTCAAAACGGAGTGATCGCTGCAGTACCTGTCCACATAATCACCGAGGAAGAGATACTTCATATTCTCCCAGCCCTTCTTGCCGTCCCGCTCTTCCGCAGCGAACACACGATGTAGATCGTGCAGCTAAACGACAGGTTGCATTATCGATTCAATGCGCCAAATCTCTACCGTACCCTGACGCTGCACCTCGAGGAACTTCTGTCTTTTATGGCCCCGGCTACAGGGAGTAGAAAACGAGAAGGACATTTCAGCTTTCATCATAGCCTATTCCACCGTAACCCCATAACCGTGACCCATGGTGACTGCGCTTCAGTTACACTGATCATGAACAGCACCGCACTCCGGATCATATCAAGTCCTTGGGTTGCTATCAACTGTATCCCCACCGTATCCTTACCATATTCCTACCGTAGTACCTGTCCATGGAGATCGCCAACGACAGTGATGCCGAAGGGGACGTTGAACCGTAACCTACCGTAACCCAAGTCCCTGCTGTCAAGCTCCTATACCATGTCATTTGGCTGATACTTGAGCATACCGTATCGCGTCTTCATTGTTTTTGTTGTTGTTGTTTTTAATCGACTACCGTAGATACCTGTCCGTGCAGATCGCCAACGACAGTGATGCCCATGGGAACATCCGTTATGAGCATGGGCTCCGATTCGAGAATGGGAAGGACGAGCGAAGCGAGATACACTACGTCGTACGGTAGGAAGGCGACCTGGAGAAAGGAATCCGCCCAGTAGAGATTACGGTTCTCTTCATGCAATTGATTCCGGCATTCCAATAAGAAGAGGGTATGAGGAATGATGAGATAATGGAATTTCACTGGAATTCCTAATCATTGGAATTCCAAGAAGAGAACCCTAGTAGAGATTGAAATACGGGTCGCCGTCACTTCAGTTCTCGCACTCACCGGTCAGAGAGGCGAGAGAGTATGTGGAATGAAGAGACGGCGACCCGTATTGCGCACTCTACTTGAGACAGAAGCCACAGTCTAGGTATGGCTTGGCAAGAATGCACGTGACTCTTAAATTCACGTGCTCTCTCACCTGGTGAGAGAGGCGAGAAAGCACGAGAAATGATGAGAGTCATTTCTTGCCAAGCCTAGCACAGTCTCACCCTCTTGCCATCAAGTGTCTCTTCGTCGAAGATGTTGTCGAGATGCTCGACAAGCTTCGCCCGATCCGCATCGCTCACCTTGCATTCCTTATAAAGTAGATATTGGAGCTATCAATTGGCTGAGACTCGGCGATTCTTGTCATAGTGGGGGGAGTATTGTAGTTTGCTTAGTGATGCTAGTAGAAGAGATCGAGAACCATGATTTCTTTTTTTTGTTTTTCTCGACAAGACAGAGCCGTTTCTCATGTCGCCCACTCTACCTCAGAGCTCGAGATATGATACGGCCGTCTCTTTATTTCACATTCTTTCTCGTCGACAGAGCGGGTGAGAGAGTATACAAAATAAAGAGACGGCGATATCATTTCTCGAGCTATACAGTACCTTGATGCGCGGAGGAGGTTCGTACAGCTGCCAGCCCCCATCGATTTCGGGAACACCACAGGAGGTTTGCTGAAAAAGGATCATTACAAACTTCGGCAAATCCACAGCATTCTACACCTACACAACCGGTTGTAATCGAACTGAAAACTTGATCTATGAAATGTTTCTGAGACTTATTCCCACTTCCATTCTGAATAACCGATCGTTGGGAAACGGGATATGTTTCAGAATCAATGCATATTCTGATTTCCATTTGCAGTTCGATTACGGTGTGGCGGGTGTGGCGGTGTGTATTGATCGCCCTTATCTGGAGATAATAAAGGGGCCTGAAATGCTGTGCTCACCAGTGCCTCGGCATTGAGGGCGGCTGCGCGTACATCCGCCGGTGCGGGCGCGCACTCCGCCTTGTGCGCGGCAACTGTCGCTGCTGGGGCGGTCGCTTGAGGCGCGGTCGCCTGAGGTGCGGACGGCGCCGGGGCGGTCGCGGACGCGGGCGCCGGATCCGTCAACGGAGCAGCGTGGTCGTACATACCCTCTCCGCCACCAGCCCTGAAATGCGGACAATGGTTGATCGTCGTCATAGTCTAACTATAAAATATAATTCTTTATCGCGTTGTTCCCAACTGTAGTACCCAAACGGTGAAGGGGTGTAAGTACGGTATTTGGAACACCTAAGCCGATCGTGGAGATGTACTATCAAGTAAACATGCTACAGCACGTTATATAAACACGTAAGCAAAAGCGAGCAAAAAGATAAACAACAAAAAATGAATTAATTTTGCATAGCCACTCGCGAGTCAAAAACAAGTGTGATTCGCGCTCGCATTTCATCAATTTCGAACCGTCTTGAGCGGTGGATAATGGAATGGAAAGAGCTGGAATTGGGGAGGGGTGAAAATAGATCATTTGTCGATGCTCTCGCGAGTGATGAAATGAATACGAATACAAATAGCTCGCCAAGTCATCATACACCTCAAAATAGGCGCTCGATATGGTAAGAGTATTCGAGATGGTTGGGAATTTGGTATGTATCATGTGAAGCTGCACTCTTCAAACCTCTTCATGCACTCTTCATACGGTAGATGATAAATACTGCATCTACCGTAGATTCTACAGTAGGTATGGCAGATACGATAGGTGCTTTCGGATCGGTTGTTACGGTAAGCACTGTATGTACGGTAGCTACGGTAGGCACTATAGACTCGTTTAGATATGGTAGGTGCGGTAGGCTTTGTAGATACGGTAGATACAGTAGCCACGCACGCTCTTGCTTCGACCGCCGACGGCGTCCCGCCGAAGAGGCTCAGGAAGACACTCAGAATCACGCCCATTCTGCAATCAGGGTACTGTAGCGACCAGGCGGATACGGTAGATACGGTAGACACGGTAGACACTGTAGATACGGTTAATACGGTAACCACGGTAGATACTCTAGATACGGTAGGTACGGTATATACTGTAACCACAGTAGATACAGTATGGCTGCAACGACATTCTCGACCATCAATCACTGTCAGGAGTGGAGATATCGAACGTGAAACCCTAGTATACGGTTGACGGGACCCGAGGGTACGAACCGTTTAAAGGAGGATGAGAGAAGTGAGAGGTGACTACTCGTGACGAGCAAAGAGGAGACGAATGTAAAAGGAAAGGAGAACGAAGAGGAGAAAAAACAACTTCGATGATATGCAAATTGGTCTACATAATTCAATAAGACATGTAAAGTGAAGAAAAGCATCGCCGAGAGCACGCAAATTCATGCAATCTTGGCTAATTCAATAACAGAAATAGCGAATAGAAAATACGATCAAAAATATGCAAAAGTACCCAATTTGTATAATATTAATTGCATTTTATTCAATAAAGAAAGAGTGAAATAACAAATGTTCTTCTTCTTTTCCCCTCATTCTCTCCTCACTCGCTCGTCGTGAACGGTTCCTTCTCTCAAGTGCTTCTCCGATGACACGTTGCTGACGCCCCAGATCATGGTGAATTTCCTCCCCCCCCCTCCCCATCTCTGCTCTCCAAACCCCTCCTTTCCATTTGATAACCTTTGACTAGCGTTCAAGGGGCGGAGAACGGAAGATGCTTCTATCACGGTGCGTCTAGAATACCTCCTAGGGGCCCCTCTAAATATCCTGCGACAGCAACGCGGCGGCGATCCGTTCTCCGTAGTGAAAAGCGCGTTCATTATCAGGTGTGCTAGCCTCCTTTGCCATTCTAGAGGAGCTTGCATCGTTTTTCTTCGACATTGTCGGAATATGATTATCTTTTAAATTTAAAAAAAATAAAAACCTTCAAAAAAGCGGTTTTCCTTATGCAAATCAGTCATATTTGGTCCAAATAGGCTGAAAACTGAGATAAATACATAGCTTTCTCCCGTTCTTACAGAGAGTCATTCAGTTCTCCTTGTAGAATTGATAATCATATGTTTTGACCGATGACTCAATTGCTAGACAATGAATTAAAAATATTGAAATCGGTGAAATTGAAAAGGAGCGGAGGCGTCGCGATTGAGACAAGTCGTGGTCGTGCGTCGCTTGTGTTTCAGATTCAGCGGTAACGTGCCGTGAAACCTAACGCTGAATTGTTAGTTACACATTCATCATTTTGGGAGGTCAATTTTCGGTGTCAAAAGAACCCTTCGTAGTCGATAGAGCTGATACCTATTTCTCCCCTCACCCTTTCTCCTCCACTCTAATTCGATCCTCGCAAGACAAAATACACTGGCCGCAACCATTCGATAGTGAAAAGGAGACGAGTGAGAGTGAAGGAGAGAGGGTTAGCGGGCAAAATAGTCTATCAGCTCTATCGACCTTGAAAGGGTACTTTTGATTTTTCGGCAAATTTACTCGAATTAATGATGAATGTCACGACAATTCAGCAAAAAAAATAGAGAAAAAATATATTTCAATTTTGGGACCACAATAGTATAGTAGATACTAAAGAGTCAAAAGTCGCGGCCCTCTCTCCTTCTTCTCAATCTGGAGCGTTTTGAAGTTTATCTCAATCTAAAGCGTTTTGAAAAAAATCTCTTTTTGAAAAACAGGTTTTTCTGAGATTGGGATTAGATATCTTAAAATCCGTTAACTTAAAATAGGCCTCCCTTCACAAAAAAAATTCAATATGTCAGTTTTGTAAACTGAAATAGTAAATGGGTCGTGATTCAATGATGTGAATAATCGATTGTGGTCCCTAATTTTGAATTTCCAGATAATTCTTCTCGTGCTTCTGCCCGCACTAGTGAGCGGCGCTCGAGAATCAGTCGACTGGACGAAATGCGCAGCGCAAATTGTGAGTGGCAGGTCGCAACAAGAACAACTAATCAAATCGTGTCAGAAAGGATCGAAAACACATTTGCGAAGCGCTCACTCTTTTATGACCCGCTCCACAAATCCCATTCTCGTCCTTTCATTTTACCGATCATGCTTAAATGAGGTGTCCCACAAATCTCTGACTAGCTAAGTTCTCGATGTGAGAGAGATGGCTACCCGATAACGCTTTCAAAACTCCATTCGTTTGAACTGACATTGAGATATCACGCGTTTCATCTAAAGGATTCACTGATTTCGGCTGGTCCAGCCGACACATTTGAGTTGATCCCCTAGTTTCTCTACGGTTTTCGAAGGTCCTTGGGTAGGTCTCCCATGAGCCCGAGTTATCCCTAATTTCACGCAGCTTTTCCCTCCTGTATGGCTTAAAATTACGCGCGCGCATATTAGAATACGTGGGCAGTGGCGGACAAAGGTGACGATCTACTCTGACACGCTGTGCTAGTCCTTCTATTTTTTTTAAATTGGTCGCAAAAAATAAGAAAGCAGTGAAAAAGGTGTTTCGGGGTGGTTTGTGGCGACGCTTCTTGCCCCGCGGCTGGTACGACATAATGATTTGATGAAAAATAAATATTCACCCTCCTTGAAACACAGCGCCCTGCCGACCCGGCATGTGAAAAAAAGCGGAAGACGATTCTTAGATGAAATTTACAGTCGTGTTTCTGTGGAGACGCAAGCGACCCGCCCATCCTAGAACGACATTTGGGTGACGGACAAGGATGCGAGAAAGTTGGAATTCAGAGCCAGTAAGCCGTTCATTGCAGAATTTTCACACACTTTATTACTCTTTAGCATTTCAGTTGGGTAATGAGGAAATCAGGATATTGCAAATTATTGCTCATTGAATTTTCTCGCAGGTTCTTCACCGAAAACTCCGGCCTATTTCAAGCTCAGCTTACCATTGATCCAAATGATCCAGTGCTGAGTGGTAATGCTAACCCGCGGCTAACGATTCTATATGGATCAGCAAAGTTGTTCGGGTGTGAATACAGCAGAACGAAAAGTGAAGTAACTTTGTTTGGAGATGAAGAGCAAATTTTCGCCAATAGAATCAGTGAGTTAATAGACATACAATTTGGAAACGATGATAAAATGCATATTTTTCAGAGCTTTTCGAGGAGAATTTTAAGGAGAGGTCATATTTGGATAAGGGGATCGTTGTTTGTGCCGTCACTGTGGGACGTATCACCAAATTCGTGCGTACTTTTTTATGCATTTCAGTTGAATAATACGTTTATTTAAGATTCAAAAATTAATTTCACCATTGGGGGAACAAAAAGTAGCGATAATGTGGTCTGCTGGCGATTCAGAAACCAACTCAAAACTGTTTAAAGATAAAGAACCACGAGAATTTCTGTTCAACAGCAAATGTTAGTTGCAAGCTATTTTGAAAAAAAATATTATAATATGGGATAATATAATGAATAATCTGTAATGCAAATATGTATTCCATCAGCATATTAGCTTACAAAATAAATTACCATTCAAACTACAAAAAAACTCATAAATCTACTCGCACTACAGTTGCAATTACAGATAAAACAAGGTGTAATCCAGCGTTCAAAGACCTTTTATCGTCTCAGGACTATTACGTCAAACCTGTGAGCCCGAGGAATAATTTTTAAAGAAACCAACACACAATGTTCAGATAAGGAACAAAGATCGGTTTAATTTGAACTGCGACAACTATGGCGCATCTTACACAATGAGGTTCGTCCGGAAAACAACTGTATTTTTTCTGATTGTGCATAATTGAAAATTCAGATATGAGAAAGCGGGAGATGTAAAAGAAATGAAGGAGTTGAACTGCATTGAAAAAGCGCCACATGTCTATTCGTACTCGATTGACACGGGTGAAAGTGAGTATCATAAATGTAGTTTGAATGCGATGAAATGCTATTTTCTGTTCAGAAGATGCTGCTACCAATGAGAATATCCTAATTGATGTTCCGGATCCAGAATCGTACAGCATATTCTGCACTTCAACTTGTGAGCCAATCCGCTATAACATGTTTTCAATATGTTACTTCCAGTTAACGAGCTCTGTGAAAATCCGAACACTTGCACTAAAGCTGAAGACCCAAACTGTCCTGATTACGAAGCAGGAAGCAAGGGAAAGGCAGCTAATCTCACGGTACCGTTTTTTAAAGATTATTTTTGAAATTATTATATTTTTTCATTGTAGTGCCCCGACAACAAGTGGAAGATCAAGGACGAATATTATGTGCTTAAAGCCCAGCCTGCCTGCGAGCGAAACAAAATTCTGGATACCAACGGAGCCTCGTTTGTCGCCGTGCTACCCTCGAACCAACGTGTGCTGATTACGAAAGATGCTCGTTGCTTCACGGATTGTAAGTAGCGCTGTTAGGGTGAATGTTCCTCATGGTCTATAATCGTTCTGACTAGTGAAACATAATTCATTTGAATGCCATCCAGCGAAGCCTTACTACAACCGAACAACAATATTTATTACATCGTTTATTTCCAGGGGACTGCAAGAAGAAATCGAATCTGAACATTCCGAGTGGTTCAGTCATCATCGAGAACGGCATTATGAAGTGCAACGATACGGAAGCTAAAATGATGCGAGTTTTAGATCTGTAGATATATCTAAATTACGATATTAAAACACGGAACTATAGGTCAAATGGAAAAACTCGGATGAAAATTAGAAAATATCATTTTTCGCGCATTTTTCATGTCATCTAGGGCCACAATTATCTCTAGCGAATGCAATTTCATAATTTTATTTCAAAAAATATTACTTTCAGAGTGTACCACCACGAAACGAATACAACGATGACCGGGGCGCAAAGCTACAAGTGCGATCCGGCTGAGGGCGTCTTTTTCAACGAAGCCAACGTGACGGAGACTGTGCCCGCCAATTCCCGAGTTAGCTGCAGAGGTTAGTCAAAATTTGCATAGATTTTTCGAAAAAAAAACATGCCCAACTCTGCATTTATCGCTGTGCTTGCTAATTACTGGGGTTGGCCATTACCGTACCCTAACCGTAACCTTCATTTTTATTTGTCATATTTTTTAAATTAAAATGTAAAGAAAACTAAGCAGCATCTGACCTAAGCAGTGGGTCCTACCAAGCGTCTTGCGACTGTAAAATCGCTTGACTAATTGCTAATTCGGCAATACTTGCAGTTAACAAGACGATATCCGCCACGACGGCGGAGCCGAGTATAACGAAGGGACAAGTGATCGGCATCATTGTCGGTGTCGCCTTCCTCCTTATTCTACTCGTGATTGGACTCGCAACCTGCGGATTTTGCTGTGTGAGTGTGGAGAGCGAAAATACGGGTAATCTTGTCGTCATTTCGCACACGTTCTCTCGCCTTCATGGCCGGTGAGAGAGTACGCGAAATGACGAGACGACGTCCCTAATTTTTAGAAGAATTTATTCCGTAACATTGTCAAAATAGACAAATTTTGAACTTTTTATCTTTTCTAGTTCCGGTCTTGCTCATTTAATCGTAATTAACGGCTTTGTTTAGTATCGCCACAGAAACGACGTGAGCATCAAGAATTTGAAAGACATGAACAGGAGTGCGCTCGCGGAGAAATGCATAAAAGACTTCCATCATGTGAGTTACTTTAGCGCTTCCAAATTGAAAATTACAACAAAACATGGTTTTGGAGATGATAAAGAATTGAGACTTTCTTAGATAGGAAGGAACTAGACAGAAAGACTTCCTAGAGAAATGCCTCGCTCCATTAGGTCGTTGACACCGAACCGCCTCACGAAGGGTGGACCTCGTCCGTAAACTCCCTTGCGACAGAAACCATTTAATTTATATGCAATGGTGTCTAAAGAAAATGGAAAAAATTAGACCCGATTCAGGCCTTGTCAATAATCATTTTTGAGTCTGCATTTGCAGATAGTGAAAGCTACCCCCTCGAACGCATATCTCATCGTCGTCGGCTTCACACTGGTCGATAAAATGCTGGAAATGGAAGTGGACGATCCGAAGGCATGGGGTGAGCATTGGGTCTATAGGACGGAAGAGGGCATGTCGATTCTACACATTAAATTAAACATGGTTCTGGAAATGGAAAAGGAATAGAGACACTGCTTGGAAGAGATTTGAAATGGAAGGCTTCCTAAAGATCTGCGGTTTGCTGTTCACAGCGTGTCAGGCGGGGGAAAAAATCTCATTTGCGTGGCGGAGTTTTGCCGAGTCATTCTGCGCCGCGCGAGAGAGGGAAGCGGTGTGAAATGAGGGGTTTCCCTTGATTCTGCTAGGTTTTCGGTTTGCTGCAAGTTAATCAAATCGAAATCGAAAAATCGGCTCCTATCGAACTGTGGCCAAAGGGTTTGGGGACCACTCTGCACAAACGCCATGTCAATATCTTCATCCTCGGCTGAGAAATAGGAGCCCGCGCGTGAGAAACTGTCATTTTGGCTTGTTTTCGCCCCTTTTTTGCACTTTTTTGAGTGCTACTGCCTAATAAAATCGAAATCGAAAAATCGGCTCCTATCGAACTGTGGCCAAAGGGTTTGGGGACCACTCTGCACAAACGCCATGTCAATATCTTCATCCTCGGCTGAGAAATAGGAGCCCGCGCGTGAGAAACTGTCATTTTGGCTTGTTTTCGCCCCTTTTTTGCACTTTTTTGAGTGCTACTGCCTAATAAAATCGAAATCGAAAAATCGGCTCCTATCGAACTGTGGCCAAAGGGTTTGGGGACCACTCTGCACAAACGCCATGTCAATATCTTCATCCTCGGCTGAGAAATAGGAGCCCGCGCGTGAGAAACTGTCATTTTGGCTTGTTTTCGCCCCTTTTTTTGCACTTTTTTGAGTCCTAATGGTGGTTAATGAAAAGGAAACTCATACTCGGCTGAGAAATATGCGCTGCAAAGGCGAATTTAATCATTTTTTAAATGAAATTTTTGATAAATTTCGACAACTTTGTGATGATGTTTGTTAATGTTGAAATTATTAATAAATTAATAATGAATTTATTCTTCCCTCTTCCCTCTTCATGAAGCCTCAAGACTATTGAAATATTCGACTGACGGACTGAAATCGATTAGAGATTTTAAATCCATAGTAATTGAAGTGTCAAATGTTCTCATTAATCAATCCAAGAATCCCAAAGTGCTTTCTAATCAAGCTTGCAGCAAGGTTTCTAGCTTAAATATCGCTCATAAATTCTCATTTTTCGCAGTATTGCTTGCATGATATACTTTCTCACGATATTACCTTAGACTGGGATCACAGTCCTTGTTCAAAATGTTCTAAGGCAAACCATGTCATCTGCACCCATAATTGGGACGCTGAGCTCCTCTCTACTATCAGCACCGACGGATTTATGTGAGAATCGACATGCTGATATGACTCTTTCTTTATTCTCAGCTGTATTGATTGTTCGGGAACGACTATCGATGATCTGATTGGGAAAGACAGAGAGTGCATTGAGAACCTCGAGGAACAGGAGAATGAATTCATGGAATTGGCCATGCAGCATGACGGAGAATGGAAGCTTCTCACTGCTCATGGTACCATGAAAATCGATGATAAAGGGTCTCAGAAATAAAATTAAGAATCGAGAACTGCATCAAGACTGATCGAAGAGCTGAAGCAAATGAGAATTGCTAGCGGGGTATATCCCCGTTATTATTATGATGACTTAGTCGGGGCGGATGCCCGTCGACTGACCATGCCAGAGAATGCTACTCGATTGTGGGGACTTCTAGAAGACGAGCAGGTTATTTTTACAATCAAGCAACCATTTTCATTGGTTTTTTTCAGGTCCGCACTTTCGGAATTTCTCTGTTCGGAACTCTCTATGAGATGTTCAATCTTCTCACAACTGAATTCCAATCGGCAGAACAGAAGAATCAATTCGGATATCTTGTCGAAAGAATGCAACAACTATGGGCAACCATTAATCCCAATGAAACAGTCCCACTCAAGATGCATGCCTTGACCCATCTTCGAGAAATGATGACAAGAGAGGGGCATGCGGGCCGTGAGATAGAGACAATCGAACATGTCCATCGTTGTCTCAACATTCTCTGGCCGAAATACGCTTCTGTGACGCCCCTATCCCACAGACTGTTCATTATTGTATCCCGCTTTAATTCCCGTAATTCACTTTCCTTCTAAAAGGCAAATAAATCATTAATAATTGTGCGAATTCTGTTATGTTTCACAGCAAAATGACTATTAAATTGTTTACGATTTGACAGACACCACCACCCTGAGCGCGCGATGGGGAATGAATGATTGAAAGACGCGAGATTTCCACCCACCGCTTCAGATGAGTGAGAAGGGCTAGAATGAGGAGGGGGGAATGGAGTGAAATTCGACTCCGCCACGCAAATGAGAATTTTTCCCCCGCCTGACACGCTGTGCTGTTTCGGTCCATTGGGTCGTAGACACCCAACCGCCTCACGAAGGGTGGACCTCGTCAGTACGGATGTTAAATATGTTGTCCTCCTAATGCACTCTTCCTTTCTGCTGCAGCGCTTAGCAATCAGACTGTTAAAAACGTAACCTTTTTGCAGAAGAAGCGGGCAAATTCTTGACGCGCGCGCACGGATCGATCATGCGGAGAGATTTCCAAGTGTGGCACTTACTATCGCGCTATTGCCATCTGCAAGCGATCAAGATCATTGACAAGTACGGCTGGCGCACCGATGCGCCCATCACAAAGGGTATGCTATTAAATTAATAATGAGCATATTTAATTGCGCTAATTATGCAAATTCAGCTAATCCGAAGGGCATCATTCGCTGCGTTGCGGTGCAGCTGCTGGCCTTTTGCCTGAACGATCAAGCAAACTACACCGCGGAAGAAGTGGGCTATGTTTTTGTTGTTTTTAAACGATTCAAATTGGAATGCTCCTTTTTTCCTTTAAAATTCCTTTTTCGATACAAATCGGGAATACGCAAAACTCTTATTTCAGTGCATCGAATTCGGGTACGGGAAGCTGGGCTTCCGTGGCTCGTCGCAGTATCCACACGCGGGCGTCATGTGGTCCGTCGTGCCCCATACACGTCGCGGCGCCTACGTGCGGTCCGCCAAACATCCGCATATTCTGATCAACGGCTTCGATAAGGCCCTCTTTTGCGATATTACGAGAAAGATCGCGTGCAAGAAAATACCGGTGAGCACATTTCCGACATTACATTGGCATGATATTTTCTTTACTCACCCGTTCTAAACGAAACGAAGAAGTAGCGTTGCTTGGGCTCCTGGGAAACGATTGAGCATTCAGCCAATATTTTCTAGGCAGTAATTGTATTCTACAGAGTGCCCGCTTCCAGAGTAGTGCTAGAGAAATGATACCGCCGTCTCTTCATTTTGCACGCTCTCTCGCCCGCTCGGTCGACGAGATTGTGAAATAAAGAGACGTCGGTGTCATTTCTCGAGCTCTATTCCAGAGTCGATTATTTACTGCATTTTTACTGCAATAGCGAGCACATTGCAGATTGCGATCCCGGACGCGGATGTAATTCCGGAATTTGGCACAGTGGAAGAGCAGGCAGCGTACGCGCTTGGCGGACAGCCGCGACACACGTATCTGGTCAAAGAGACAAAGAATATACTGTTTGTAAGCTCATTGCATTTCTTGTAGGTTGTGAATAAATGTAATGTTGAATGGCACTTGCTCGGCCTTATCGTTAGCATTGAGTCATATTCTTGTGAGCTTGCTTGGCGTGCTAATCGAGTGTTAAGCGCGCTTAATATCTCTACCGGCACATTCGCCTTAATCATCGAGTGCTACAGGGCCCCTAGTAAACTATGAGTCGCATACGCTATAGGATGACTGGAGATGACAAGATTGCAGACATACGCGTAATAAGTCGATTTCAGGGTACGCCGGAGATGCCTGCAATATGCGCTCCGATTGCCTATCTGAAGGGCATGTGCGAGTCGCGCGGCCGCGATCCCGCACAGATACTGCTCGAATCGTGCAAGGTTTGCATTGCGACTGAGGCCCTCCATATCCCAGACTAACAACGGGCGCTCAGCTTCTTTGATTTTGGCCCTCCAAAAATGAAATCTCTCAGATTTTCTCGTCGGAGAAAGAGGAGTTCCTTGCGAAAATGAATCTGTTGGCGCCCGAGCCCGTATGGCACAACGTGTGGAGGAACGCGTTTCAGCTGCTCGCGGTCTACGGACGCGACCTGGACATTCAGGTAATTTACAAATCATGAATAAATACTCTATTTAAAATAAAATAAAATACTAAACGTGGAGAAGGGACTGTTGTGATTGCGTTTTTCGTACCAATTCGTCGGAACATGAAAAAAATTCAGAGAATACACAGCAGCTTCATGCCCAAGGACAAGAGCACCGACTTCTTTGAGGCGAGTCGTAAACTGAATTTTATTTTTGTGTCCATTTTTGATTTTTCACGGGGTCTTATATAGTTAACCGCCAGCCACCTCGACTCGATTATTTATATTTTCAACCTTTGCGCATTGCAGATTCAACGTGAACAGGCCAATTTCGAGAAGGCGATCGATTCCGCACTCGAGGACATTCGCAAATGGTTCGTCGTACCTTTCCCATTTCAATCCCTCAATTCCCAAAGAAATCCAATTAATATAGAAGTCCGAACAGCTAGGCCAATTAATTGCGCATTGGTTCCCTACTGTCTGTTGCATTATTTTCCAGCCTTCTTTATCAATCTCGTTCCCACACCCCAACCTCCAATAGAGATGATCGAACAAAATTTGGTATATCGTTGGGAAGAGACTAGAGAAGAAGATTTCCTAAAAGAATGCAGTGTTCAGGCTCGCGGAGCATACTGACAGGGATGAGTTCAAGAAGAAGCCGACCATGGTCGTGAATCCGAAGGTGAAGCTGCGTGATCGGCGTTACGCGGCGGGCCAGGCCGGCGGATGCTCGACCTCGGACAAGTCTTCTGGAGCGGGCAAGCCGCCTGCCGCAGCTGCTGCAGCTGCTGCAGGAACGCCCGTTGCTGCAGGTAATTCGGCCTTACAGTGGATTGCGTGCTTGGGAGGGTCCGGTAAAGTACTGCTTGTATTTATTTTCATCTCACAAATCCCTATGATTAACCAACTGTACTGTGCAGGTACAGCACCGGCTCCTCTTGCTGCGGGATCTCCCGGCGCAGCTGCAACTACCGCAGCGGCTGCTGCTGCAGCCCCGGCTGCAGGACCTCCCATTGCGGCACCTGCTGCACCTGCAGCAGCTGCAGTGTCCACTGCCCCCCTCGCCCCGACCCCCACGGCCTAGACTTCTGCTGCCAGAGAGCAGCCCCTCAATTATACAATCAAGAGAGTCGGCAAGATAAC
Source organism: Pristionchus exspectatus (assembly GCA_911812115.1). Taxonomy (NCBI): domain Eukaryota; kingdom Metazoa; phylum Nematoda; class Chromadorea; order Rhabditida; family Neodiplogasteridae; genus Pristionchus; species Pristionchus exspectatus. The sequence continues at coordinate 5,682,229 of OU461587.1, read as the reverse complement.
ACTTAACAAACGAGATAAACATGCGTGATGAAGTGCTGATTGGTTGATGCATGGGATTTAAAGAAGAAGAAAACGTTCTGACCTCGGATGACCTCAACATTTCTCAGTTCAAGCAAAAATCATTGCTGCAGCTGCACCAATACCAGCGACTCATCGGCTTACGTCGCAGCCAGAATCTCGTGCCACTCCCTCAGCAATTGTGCAGATTTGGTGTGAAATATCTCAAAATAATATCCATCGATTCAAGTTCACAGTTGTGAAATGTATGATGCCCAAATAATATTTCTCTTGTTTTTACTCTCATATTCTGTTTGTTTCTTGCAGTAGATATGTTTCACATCAGCTTCGATTTTATCGAAAATAGTTTGTTTTCGCAAAGATTAGAACGTAATTTTACTATTCCGCAAAATTATTCTTAAAAAGGATTAGTTGAATTTCCCTACAGAGTGAGTCTATAAAAGAGGCCATTCCTCTCCTCTCCTCATTTCCACCTCTTCACTCCACGCCAAGAGGTCTATCGGATGAGCGAGCAATGAGGTAAACAACCCGTCGCGTCTCTCGTCCTTTTCTTACCGTATCCTAGGGTCCCACAGTTGGTATCGATACTACCGAAAGACCGTAGTACCGCCCCACTATCCGCGCGTTCTGTCTTGTGTCAAGGATGTCGGATACCAAACTTGCTAGTATACCGTACTCCTATCATATGCCCAAATTTCAGAACGAAGCTTATCTCACTCATCGTAGCCTGTTCGTTGGCTCTGGTCGCGGCGGATACCGCTGACCCGGAAAAAGTCGACCCCGGAGGCTGTGGAACAATCTATGTAAGGACGTGGTGAAATGGAGAACTGCGAAGTAGTTGCGATGCCATAGTACGATCGTCTATGCATGCTTAGATTTTGCACTTTGTATCTCAAATGACCGTCCTTCACTTGAAACAAAAAGTACAACGATGTGGTTCACAAATGTGTAAACACGGTGTTTTCTCCCACTTATCCGATGCAAGTCGACCACCTCGAATGAGTGAAGGTAGGAGAAATGAGATGGAATGTTCGTGAAAACTCGTTGGGAGATAAAAGAACCATGGAGCTTGTCCTTTACAATGAACCTTTAGAATCTTTTTGTTATGTGAATAAAATTTGAAAGCACATTTCAATAAAATGGTGTTTCTTGCTTTTTCTTATAGTCGCGTGCGCTCATGAGATGCTTGCATAAATGTAACTGGTATTTATCAAAATTTATTCACTTATGCTACTTTGAATTTCACATAACCACAATTTTCATCGGAAGAACTTTAGGTAAAATTAAATTTCGAACTCAATATTTGAGGATCGAGGTTGAACTGAAAATTGATGCTCAATTCCGCGGAATTAGTAGCGTCACATACATCCATTTTTTTCATTTTCAGAAATGCTATGCTCCCGAATCGTGTACTGAGAGTGCCGCGCGAGCCATACCTTTTGAACAAGTTGAAGTAGTCGAAGTCAAAAAGCAAAAACCGATATTCAACGACTGCCCTGCGATTATTCGATTTTAGTCAGTTTTGGACGTTATTTTCTTAATCTGAAGCTTTTTTCAGTCAATACAATCAACTCCGTGTACATGTATCAATCGAGAGCTTACTGGACACTTCTCAAGTTGCTTCGATTGAATTACTGCGAACTCGCAATGACCGAACGCAGACAGAATTTTCATGTTCGAACGATAATGGAAAAATGGAAGGGAAAGTCGGAGATATTCCTGCGGAACCCAATGATCCACCAGTGATAAGAATTCCTAAAACTGTTAAAGGTAAGAAATTTAAATAAATTTTAAAAAAATTTTAAAAAAATTAAATAAATTAAAATTTGTAAAAATAATAAAAAAATGTCGGAATTAAATTGAAATTTTACAGATATTCCAAGCAACAAATTGACGTGTTTGTTTGAAGTGACGAAGAAGTCAAAAGTAGGTATCATTGTCACGTTGTGTTTAATCGGATCATCTTCAATGATAATTTGTCATTTCAGGCTTTCGATGGAAGTCTTGAGGCCAAAATAACAATCACTATCACTGACACTCAAGCTCAGGCTAAAACTACGGCAATTGGTATATTGCCTTTTCTCCTGTCCGGTGAGCGAAAAAAAAATTGATCTTTGTTTTTTATCGGAGGTTTCGTCTATTAAAATAATATTTATCGACTTTCAGTAAAATGCGATCCCGCTGATTTCGAGTTTGATATTGATGACATTCCTTCCCAAGCAAAAAAATACTCTGAGGTATATCTTAAAGAATTCACTTCGCCCACCGTGTATTTTATAGATTATGTATCGTCCCGGCGAGTATTTTTGCGAAGATAATAAATATAGTATAGAGTGAGTCATCATTAGAGTTCGAAATGTGGCTAATAGACATGTCACGTGCTCTCTCATCGGCCAATACGTGGAGATAGTACGTGAAAAAAGAAACTCTCCCACCATCTCGATCTTTCGATATCATAGCTTCATTACAGTAGATAGTTTACAATTTGCAGATATCGTGTGTATGAGAAAAAGGCATATACAACAGTTCCAGCGAGCCTCATTAAATGCGAAGATGAAAAATTCTTTTTCGATACAACGGACGTTGCGAAAGGAGCAACGATTATGATCAGATGCGCAATCGAAAGTAAATTTATAATTATTTATTAATATTTATATACTTATTTTCCGTATTTTATAATTGTTTTTTTGGGTTCTGACGAATTCTAATAATTTTCAGTCAAATTCCTCTGCAATTACACCGTGAAAAAACACCTTGATAAGCCAACGCCGGATAAAGAGTCGCCGAATATCGCTGGCGGAAAGGCTACTTCACTCAAGGTTGTTCGTATCACTTTGAGCTAACGTAATACATGCATTTTAGTGCCCGTCAGAGACTCCCCATCTAATGATCGTCGACAATGGAAAAGACAGGCCGATCCTCAATCCCTTGTTCAAGTGCGAGTATTTCGGCGGGGAGCCGGTGTGGACGGTCAATTCGACGGATCAGCTCACCCAGGAGGGACCGCCCGTGTACTGCACTAACGAACGTGAGCACTAGAGCTCGAGCAAGGTTACCGCCGTCTCTTCAATTTGCACACTCTCTCGCCCGCTCGGTCGACGAGAGAGAGAGTGTGAAATGAAGAGGCGGCGGTATCATTTCTAGTGAGCACTGCTTTCAATTGATTTCACATCGAAGAATTGTTCATTCCGCATCATGATTAGTAATGTCAGGATGAGGAATGCAGCTCTTCATTCCTTGTGCTCTTTCATCGGACGAAGACGAGAGAGCACGCTAAATGAAAGACTAGAGATGGCTTGGCAAGAAAAGACTCTCCTCATTTCGCGTGCTCTCTCTCTCTGACCAGCGAGTGAACACGTGAAATGAAGAGACCATTTCTTGCCAAGCCATCCCTAGCAGAGACGCCTTCTTCATCCTGACATACCTGCTTGGCAACAACAGTACTTTTGCCACAATTTATTGCTAATATCCATTATTTGCAGTGCCATGCAATGAACTGAACCCAATCTCGGAGAGCAATATCTACATGGGATTCGTGGTTCGCCCTGTATTAACAATTCATATTTATTGTGAACTTTTCCAGAGCCAAGCGGATTTTCTGCCCAAATGCCATGCTAATGGAACGATGTGGTCAGTTTGCAAATCCATTTGGTTGCCTTATTGCTTTTTGTAAATGAAAAAAATGTCTGCATTCAGGGTCGGCAATAGCGTAGTGACCGGAGACCTACGGTGCGATGGAATGACGGGCGAATACTATTACACTGACGGAGGACAGAAACAAGTTGTCAATGCTAACACCAAATTCGTCTGCAAGTGTGCGTTTTCGGCGGGGCCCGTAGGGTTCGAAATGCGGGACAATCACAACGTTGTGTTGGCGGATCGCCCGCGCTTTGACTCTCTTCGAAAGCTAAAACAAGAGTCGAAAGTCGATTTTCAATCGTAACGAAACAACTAGTCGTTTATTATGGAAATCAACCATCGCTCTTCTCATTCCGCACTGTTGTTTCGTTACGATTAGGGTTGTCTATGGAATTGGAATTCCGTCAATTTCATTCTTCTATTCATTTTGTCCGAACTTCATTGCGTATGCGTAATTCCGAATAGATTTCGGAATTCCGTCATTTTCCATACTCCGCTCTGCTCGGTGCGGTCTTCGAATGAGATTTGAGTCAGAATAAGAAATTAATCTTGTTGAGTTTCACTCGCACACAAAAGAGTTTCATTCTAATTCACTCCAAATTCTATTCGGAATTCCGAATAGAAATAGACCAGTCACTCTGATCCGCGGAACTGCGAATGAATACGGAAATTGACTCGGCTATTCCGAATAGACAACCCTAGTTACGATTGAAAGTCTAGTCGAAAGCTAAAATGGGAAATGTTTGCATTGCAGATCCCGAAGAAAAAAAGGAAGATGTGAACGCTGAGAGAACGCAGGAAATGTTCGTTGGCATAACAGCCGCAGCTGGAGGCATCGGCGGCGTCGTCGCATGTACGTTTCTATTCGTCCTGATCAATCGGCCCACGACTCTCCTCAATTTGCATGCTCTCTCACCTCTCTGACCGTCACGAACGGTCACATGTAACGTTTTTCTTCCCTCCCTGCCACCCTACCCATTCTCATTCCCTACCCCTCCACATTCGGAGCTTGCATAACCTCCTATCCTTAGTATACTTAGCCAATCCTTGGTAATTAATTCTTAATTCAGTGTTGTGGTGGCAATTCAGGCCGATCAGACAGACGAGAGAGAGAGCATTTGTCTTCATCATCACACATTCCTTCAGTGGTCGTGGCCGTCGTCACCGTCTTTTGTTTCTTCAAAGTGCGCAAGGAGCGACGCAAGAAGGAGGCGGAGAATCATGCGGCATTCATGAAGTACTGCGCAACAATCGACGAGAAAAAGGCTGTCAAAGGCGGCGGCAAGGAAACCACCGAGGTTAATATTTTTTCTAGAGTGCGTAATACGGATCGCCGTCTTTTCATTTGGCGTGCTCTCTCACCGGTCAGAGATGCGAGAGAGTGTGTGAAATGAAGAGACGGCGACCCGTATTGCGCACTCTATGTTTTCATTGTCCATCCTTCATCGTTCATCGTCATTTTTTGCTTATGAAAAAAGAAAAATGCGTAAATTAGAGTTGCTGAGCCTTTCTTGCTGAGCATTTCAAACGCACCATGAAGAATTTTTGAACATTTATAAAAATAAATTACAGAGTGCTCCGGTGCCGCGAGAGGAGTGGACGCCGGCAACCATGGCCGCTCGCTACGAGTGCATGGTGAGGCACTTCTCTGTTCTTTGGCCCAGCCTTTTCTCGCAGACTATTCCTTCCCTACCACTCCCATTCCCCACCCCCCCCCCTCCACATTCGCTCCATTCGTTCCACATTCGTTGACTGGGCCAAAAATCGAAGAAGTTCCGATTTGTTTTCTGATTTTTAGGGCTTTTTTTGAGCTCGTTCTTCATGCAAATCTAGCTTTTCTGCTGATGAAAAATGCGAGGGCATGACAAAAGCGTAAAAAAGCGTTACAATTGTCCCGAAGATCGGCTAAAAAGCTCATTACAATCCCAATTCCATGGACTTCAACCGAATGGACTCGGTCACAGGTCACAAACACAATTTCAAAATCGATTTAGAATTCTGATACCATCGGGATTCTATAGCTAACAGTTAGAGCATCTTTTCAGCACCTCAATCTTGCGCGAAAATAGTTCAGCCCTCTAATATAATCTGGAGAAGCGCAATGTGAATTTGCACTTTTGTCGTTGCGGTTTTTTCATGCCCCCCTCCCAAAACGTTTTTACGCGCTCTCTCACCGGGGTCAGAGAGGCGAAAGAGTGTGCGAAATGAAGAGATGCGATTACCCGTATTTCTAACTCTGCCCGTTTGCAGGCGGAAATGGCGCATGAAGACGAGGGCGATCTCCCGCCCGATTTCGCAATGACTCCCATAGCGAGTACCCGGAAGAAGAAAGCTACGGGAAAGATGAGAGCGACGATACTGGTAAGGCACATGATCCTGTTGAGAAATGACGAAAACATGACCATTTTTGCGTGATTACATTTTTTTAAATATGTCTCAATTTGGCCGGCACAAACTTACCAGGCAACAATACCAAAAAGGCGTTTCGTGCCACTATCCTCGTTTCTATAGTGACAATGGGCGATACGTAGTACTAGCATTGAGCCTATATGTATCCAACCACACACGTTAATGAGCGATACAGTGCACATAGTGATCACAAGTCATAGGAACGCGACTTGAAGCAAAATCATGCGATCTAAGATTGCAAAACCCATTGAATAATTTGTTGTGACAGATGCAAGAAATGGAGCCGATCTCCCGCTTGATCCCTCGCAGCATGTCTGGAGGTGTTGAGATCAACACGGAAGATTTTTACAAATCACTCGTCCACGGGGACAACAAGCACAGAAAATACGCTGAGATTGATCCCAAGAAGCCAAGAAATCCAGTGATTGAGACAAAGAAGAAGGAGAAGACGCAGTAAACAAAGCTTCTCTTGCTAAGTGAGCAAGCTGTCAGATGAAGCTTGTAACTAAAAATTGTTCGATAAAGCTTATAACTAAAAATACTGTTTGAAAAAGCTAGCAAAACACACGCGCACAACTAATTCATTGATTGATTGTGAGAAAATCAGATAATATTCCGATTTCTTTATCGATTTCTTGGTCATCTAATGCTGCGGAAAAAGTAGGGGGAGGAAAGAGAAGAGGAAAAAATCGAGTGGAAAAAGTCACGGGAGGAAATTAAAAATTTGAATTCCCGCATTTTTCGTAATTTCAAAATATCTCGGTTCCCATTGATGCTAACCACTTAAAACTTGGTTTATACGTTTTAAAGGTGTCGGGAAAGCCCCCGTTAAATTTTTGAGTCGCTAGCTTTACGGCGAAGCGAGATACTGAAAAGTGCGCGAATTCAAAATTTCGAATTCCTCCTTTTCCTCCTCTGACTTTTTCCACCCGAGGAGGAAATCTCCCCTGACTTTTTCCGCAGCATAACACTCCGCGGTCGATAATTGTGAGGAAATGCCAGAGGGTTCACAATACACCGTAACTTTTTAATGGGCATTCCTCTGAGAGAGCAATGACGGTAATTCGAATGTGTGATAGAGCTCTAATTTTTTTCCCGATTTTTGGCCCAGTTTTTTCGGAGTACGATGAAATCTTCCTTCGTGGCACCTTTCATTCGATTTTATGAATCCACGGTTGTTGACAGTTTGTAAATTCACGCGTCAAGTTCTGACCCCTTAATGCATACACTTTGGGCCATTCAGTCTTGTTATCGATCGGCAGTCGGGCGCCTCTCACCTCGTTTACACACTCTCATTTACGATAGGCATCTTCCAGACTCGTTGGCGCCGGTGGCATCCAGTTTAGGGTTATATTTTCCATCTTTTGATTCACCTCTTCAAATATTGATCCTTTAGAACCCACACAAATATCTCTACCAAACCGTGCGATATTTTTTGCTCGATTATAATCTCTTGCTTATACAAGCGGTCCTCGGCAACAATGTCAAGCCCAACAAACTTCGCTACGCCCAGTCCCACCTCCACTCCTGCTCCTCTCGTACTCAATGGATTGGACAACTCTTCTGGGAGGTCAGTGACCCCCCCCTAGCTATGTAGTGATTCAGCTGATGTTTGACCTTTGATAGTTGATCTTTGATCTCTGCAGGAAGCGTCCTCACTCCGCCTACACCCTCGCTCCCTCGCCCGCAGTGCGAGTCACGAGGTATGAAGTAGCTATCCAGCGGTTCTTGTAGAAAAGAACGGGCTGCGGTGTTCGCAAAATCAGAAAACCCAAGGCCGCTTACAATGAACACAGTATAGAAGGAGTATTTGATTTGGCAAGCTTCCAAGATTCAAACTCGACTCACATTTTGTTGCGCATGCCCATGATGGCGGAGTTCCTTCGCGATCCATCCGCACACGAGTGCATCGTCGAGACAACTCGATACAACTAGCAGAGTTCTAAAGTCGAGATCTCGAATACCGAACTGACCCGATTTCACCAACCCTAATAACGATCTGACAGCTGGCCTTACCAGCGGGTCCCACCTAGCGTTGTCTTACGACGCAAAAATCTCTTGACGTGGTTACACCTTTACCTTTTTTTACCTTTTTAATAATGATTATGATATGCAGGCCCATGATGGCCGAGTTCCTTCGCGATCCCTCTCTCTACGAGTGCATCGTCGAACTGCGCCATCCAGCCATCGTCCAGAAGAGCTACCAGAAGGAGAAGAGGTATACTGTATTTGGGTACGGTAGGGATACGGTAGGAGTGTGGTTGGCGTAGGTTAAAGGTACGGTAGGGGTACGCTAGTTTCCTAATGGTTACTGTGAATTACGGACTGATCTTAATGCACCTTGACACACTTATGAACGCTGCCAATAGCTTTCGAAATTTTTTCTGATTGATCAATTGGTTGAGCATTCTAATTGGGCATTGTTGAGCAGATTATGGTGTGAAACCTTTCGTTTTTCGGAATTTCGTTACTATCGGAGCGATAAACAACTTCCCGCAAAAATTAAACCCTCTGACCTCTCAGATTCTTCTGCCCGCCGCCGTGCGTGTACCTACGGGGCGAGGGATGGAAGAAGAAGACGAATGTTGTTGATCGGTAAGTGATTTTTTTCTACCGACGGACCTTCATTTTCTCGATCTATCCTATTTTTTGCAGAATAACAAAGCAATTGCCTTTTGTGTGAATAATCTTTCTCACATTCAGAATGTACAGGGAGGGCCGGGAGACGGCGCGAGCAGCGGGCGTCGCAGACAACAACGAGAACATCACCGAGAAGAATGTAATTTATTAAAATATACTTAAATATTATTGTTTTTGGGTTTTCATTCCCTCAAAAGCCTGCATTGACACCTTGATCGTTCGAATTTACAGGCGAATTTAAATAATCGAATTTCGAAATTACAGGCGGCACTACTGTGCGCGTACATTGGCATTGGCGGCGAACAGGAGCCGTACCTGTTGGATCTTCAGGGGAGGGTGAGATATATCCATTTTTACCACCGGTCCCATCTCGCTGTCCAGTGGCAAAAGATTATAGGCTCGATGAGAAACCAGTGGGAAATAGACTGGGAGATCGAACTGGGAGATGAGAGTTCCTCCAGCTATTTCTGGACCGGTCTCCCATCGGCACCTTCGATCGACATATATTGAGTTTATCCAAGGGCACTACGGTACTCCTACATAGATATACTGTAAACAATCGATCCCCCCGATCGAATCGATCGATAAGTAATCGAGATGAAATACTATCGATTATCGGAGAAGATTGGTGGTCTATCCCACCGGAAGAATATCGCGCTAGAAGAGATCAGCATGCTTTATAACACCATACCCGCATGATACTGATAAAGATTCTGATTCTGAAATAATCGATGCTCCGTTCAGAACCTCGCCTCCGCTCGGCAACTCTTCATTCCGGACTTGGACAAGCGCAAGTGAGTGGAATAAGCACTTTCGACTGGCATCGTATTGCAATGGTGGGCTGGGACAGGTGGTACTTCTCTGTGATTCCCTATCATTCTTAGTCCCTACGCCCTTCATATTTTAATAATAGAGCGGTCGGTGCGAGGATCCAGAGAGCGAAAGAAAGTGCCCAAAGAAAAGACGATTTATTCGTCCCTTCCATCCGAAGAATCTCGAAAAAAATATGTTTCGCAATATCGTGTTTAGCTGAGATGGTCCTTTTGCTCAATATTCGTCGATCATCACGCGTTGCAAAAACACACATAAACTATCAAATAAAATTTCATTCTCGCTTTTTCTGACAGTCGTGAAAGTGGCAAGCTCACGAGTGTCTCTGACCGGCGAGAGACCATGTGAAATGAAGATAGTCTCTCGCAGATAGGAATCTGGTGAGGTGTGACCTGTGCAATCCACCAAGTGTAGTCATCTCTCTGACGACTGAAAAAAATCACATTGATTGTGGAAGCAACTATACCTTTTTTTCTGAAAGGCGAGAGACAATGTGAAATGAAGAGTGTCTTTCCTTCGCAGATACTTCGAGCTGCAGCTGCAGATGTTCTATGCGTGCGGCATCGACGTTGGCGCCTTCCCGTCCGGAAGAATCAGGGTACGCTAGTGGTGCACGCATTCGGGTTTCCCACCCCCCCCCCCTTTCTCCATCGAACTCCCGAAGAAGATACAAGAAATGCATGAGGGAGTCGATATTATCTTCAAATATTCAGGGAGTACTGATTGGCAAAACTCAAACCGCCCGGTTCAATGTTTTCGTTCCGACGCTGGTTCGCACCGAACCCTTTTTCGTTCCGATAAGTAGTGTACGTACAGGTCGATACTTGCGCTCGTTAGCACCGATTTGCAGGTGGTATCGAAGGCGTCGAAGAAGAAGCAGGACGTGAAGAGCACGGACGCCCGTGTGCTGTGCATCAGGGGAGGAACGGAGGTGAGCGATAGACAGAGAGAGAGCGCGGTTTCGATTTACGGGTGCTCATCGGGGCTGTCAAGATGAGGACTTGGTTCCTACGTTCGACGTACTCTCTCGTCGCTCTGACCGGTGAGAGAGTTAGAGGAATGAAGAAACGATTCTTCATTTTGACAACTCTCGTATGACTCAGATGACTTTGCCTTTTAGCTTCTCCGAACCCACTTCGGGTCATTTGGGTTTGTGATCCACGCAGTCTCACCTGCTGAAGAGGATCTAAACTAAGTAACTATCTAAGTAAGTATCAGGTCTCGCTGTTCAATCGCACTCGCTCCTCCAACTCGACGCGCTACTTGCACGTCAAGGAGCAGGGCGATGGCGCATTCGAGGCGTCCACACAGGAGAGGTCCGCCTTCAAGGTGTACATCTGCGAGGAAGGTACTGTCATTGGGGATTCGGTAGGAGTACGGTAGGGGTATGGTTACGGTAATGGTCAACCTTCGAATGGTTAAAGAATGCTTTGGTTACGGAAGGAGTACGGTAACATTGTGGTGAAGGGGAAGATTACGGTAGCCGCCCTTTTGCAGACGACTCCTCGCAGGCGGAGCGACCGACCACGTTCACGGCTCGCCCAGGCTTCCTGCACTACGGTAAGCGCACGCGCAATCACGAACTGCTTTTAATTCGAGAGGAACGAAAAATTAGATTAATTCGTCATAGAGTTCGAAATACGGGTCGCCGTCTCTTCATTTCGCGTGCTCTCTCACCGATCAGAGTGTGCAAGAGAGTGTGTGAAATGAAGAGACGATTGCCCGTAGCTCGAACTATAATTCTTCAGGCGACGTGATCAAGGTGGTCGATACGCGCACGGGAAGATCGCTGCCCAAGATGAGGATAAGAAAGGTATATGATTGGATACGGTAGGGTAGTTGGGGAACGGTAAGCGAGAGAGAATCGGGAAGTGAATCCACAATTATCAGCCAGTTATTGCATGTCTACAGAGTCGTGTTTGATCGCAAGCATCTTGACTAGTGTTTTGCACATAATTTTAATCTCTGATCTTTGATCCCTCTCTATCACAGGTCGTTCCCGCTCCCGCTCCCTCCCACAATCACATTCTGCTCGATCCGTCGACGCACGGCGAGCCCGTCGCCCAACTGCACAAGTGCGCACTCCAGGTAGACACATTTTGATTGTGCGAATTGTTTGTTTATCTTTCCGCGAGTAACGACATTACGTATAAACGACGATGGCGTTTATGTCATGTTTATATCATGTCTCTAACATTTTTGAAGGTCCTGTGCTGTCGATATTGAATGGTAAAAAGTCAAAATAATCAAAATGAAAAATATGTTTCACAAGAATTATATGGATCGTCATTTTGAAGTTGGGACAGTCGACTGTCTGAGACAGTTCACTGTCCCAAATTTTGAGACAGTCGACTGTCGCAGACAGCCCAATGGACAGTTTTGGCCATCCCTAGCGTATACGATACGAAACGATTGCGAACTGACTCTACGTAATTCGACAGAAAAATCAAAAAAAATAGAATGGTTGCGTAACCTATTCCAATTCTTTCTATGATATGAAGATGTGCGCATAGCGTGGCCTATTAGCGATCAAAATACGGCCTGTGCAGTAAACAATTTCTTTCAGGTATTAGACGCGGCGGACGAGCTGACGTACCTGTGGATGAGCCACGACACGATCATGATCACGCAGGTGAGGGCTAATTTTTAATTTTCACAATCTTAAGACTCATTGAAAATTGATCTTTGATCTCCGCATATATCACAGCATTCTGACCCCCATTGTTCTCTCCAGAAAAGGGTGAACAAGGGGATTAACTTTTGAATTTTCCCGCCACACCGTAATCGGACTGCAAAAATTCAAAATGAGCGGGGAGAGCGACCGCTCCCTCCGCCCAGGCCTTGTAGTTCGATTCATGCAAAATACATATGCTAAGATCTCCCCCTTCTCTGTCGGAGAAGAATGCTGTGATATTTGATCTTTGATCTCCTGCAGGCAACCCGGCTGCCGCAGTCCCCGTTGCTGCTGGAGGTGTCGGACGGCGCGGTGTGGACGATCATCTCTGTGAACACGGTAAGAGGGAGTACTCATGTTCTCGTCTCTTCATTTTGTCTTATCTCTCGTCAGTTAATGAAACGAGATAACATTGCAAAATGAGAGAGACATGTGGATCCATTCGATTTACTGTAATCAGTTAGATACTCATTTATTGATTGATTGAGAACGGTAATCAGGTTGATGCGCATTTATTGAGTGAAAGTATAGCTATGACTAGTCGAAAAACGATATTAAGAAAGATTTTGAGTTGTTGATCGATAATCCCTCGCCCTCTCAGGAGGAGTACCGTTTCTTCGAAGCAGCCGGGCCGTCGCGCAACCCAATCACTCCCGTGCCTCGGGTCACCGACCTCGAGACGGTCGGACCAACGGATAATGAAAGGTAATTTTGAATTTTAATTTCCCGCCAAGAAATTCCCATAAAACAAACTCTAGTTCAAATTTTGACAAGGGACCCGAATTTTTGGAAAAGTTGGCGGCATTTCAAAATTTGAATTGTGTTGTAGACTCGATCTGACGGGCAGCGGCTTCACGCACAACCTCAAGGTCTGGCTGCACACCGTGAAGTTGGAGACTGTTATCAGGTGTTGTTTTTATTATTTTGATTGATTTTTGTGTCATTTCATAACAATGAAAGAATCAACAACAACAACAACTGCAACAAAAACAACAACAACAACAACAACAACAGCAACAAACGACTTTCGCTTTCCAGGAACGAAGAACTGGCCTCCGCGAGACTGCCGACGCTGAAGACGATGATGATGGCGTGTCCCGGCGAGCAGATTAATAACAAGAAGGTACGGTAGATCAGAGAGGATATGGTAATTTAGGAGGGAGCAGTGAAGTAGGTCGAATGGCATTGTTTTTTCAAGGGTTCAAAATTGTCCAACAACGGTTCAGGTTCAGATATCAGTAGACATTAGGGCTGCTCAATAATTAAAGCTGTTTTATTTGATGATAAATGATTTAATGAATCAATAATTAACTTCAGTTGCCGATCACTTTCGTGCGTGAAGATGGCGTCTTCTACCGTACCTCGATGAGCTACACCTACCGAGGATACGGCGTCTGAGTACGATAACGCCCTCCCTTAGGATACGGTATCACTACCTGAGAATCTAACTTCGTAAATTTCGTAGCGGTATTTGTAACTAATAAGAAATGTATTGTTTATGCACTTTTTCATCAATCCTTGCAGGCATTGTTTTAGTAAAAAATTGTAGAGTTTCAATACGTGAAATCGGCAAGGCAGAGTCTAGTTTCTCTTTGTATAGGTGGTGAAACTCATCTGATATCTGTACAGATCGCCTCGCTATTTCAACTCTATCGTACATCGCCCACAATACCGAACAAACGAACATTTTTTACTTTTTTTACTTTTTTTAAGTCAGCGAATTCGCATCAAATATTCCTAATTATTGTTTCATATTTTTTGTCCACCCACAATTCCGCGTGATTTTTAAAATAGAACGGTGAAATATTTATTTAAATGGTTGAAAAATTGGAGCCGCATGAGCGAAAAGTGATGCCGGAAGGGTGATTACTGTAGAGCCGGCGTTTAGGCTTTGCTTGGAGCCAGCTGCCCCACTTTTCGCCACTTTCGACTCCAATTTTTCACCCATTTAAATAAATATTTCACCGTTCAATTTTAAAAATCACGCGGAATTGTGGGTGGACAAAAAATATGAAACAAAAATTAGGAATATTCGATGCGAATTCGCAGACTTTAATAAAAGTAAAAAAAAGTAAAAAAATGTTCGTTTGTTCGGTAATGTGGGCGATGTACGATACAGCCTCAGAATCAATCGTAACACCAAATCGTCACCGCTTTCGGTAGGTTTATTCTAAAATAGTTTTCACCTTAAAATTAATATTGGCGAACTTATTTTTCAGATTTTTTCGAGCACGAGTATCGATGATGTTCAAGAAGAACACTGTATCTCCAACGGATGCTCTTGATGAGATTACTTGAAAAGATCTAGCATTTTTTTTGTTGTTTTTAATTCAAACTTTCCGTTATTTTCCTTTGAACTTTCAATTTTTTTAAATCAATTTTTCCTCACAACGAATTATCATTAGCATCTTTAGCATTCACAACGAATTATCTTTAGCATTAATCTTTATCATACAATTAACTAAATGCTCAATATTTTAATACTATGTGCGGTACGAGAAAAATTTCTTCTGCGAGCGACCATTGGAGGCCACGATCTCGAAATAATTTATGAAAAAACTTTCGTTATTAATAGATTACCTCCTGTATCTTTGCAATCTCGTCATATCCGAGATGTGCATGTTCGTTATTCCGAATCGTCATCCAATGCAGTTTCCGTGTGAACATTTCTTGAATGAGTCCAGGCCAAGCGTCAATTTCGATGCCGAACAGGTGCTTTGACTCGCATTTTCCATACCAATTGAAGTCATGCTCAATGAGAAGTGATTCGACAGCATCGGACAAACGAAGGAAGAAAGAGCCTGAGAATGGTGAGGATAATTCCTGATTTTTAGACCAATCCTTCCTCATCTTCTTTTCTCAACCCCCTCCTTCACAATCAGATTATTGCGTGAGCCAAGAACAGAAAAGTTCCATGGACGAGAGATGGGATTTTGGCACCTTGCTTCGCCCCGCACAATGGAAGATACTGAACCGCTGTTTTTTTTAATAATATTTTTCCGATAAAGTATTTGCTTTAGCCCAAATTGAGTATTTCGACGCCTTAGTCGTCAATTCAACCCGTGATATTTTCAGATTTTGACGAAGAAACTCACGTGATTCACGTAATCGGCACTTCTCAACTCTGATTGACAGATGCTTGGTATCCTTCTTCGCCAGGATAGAAACGATGAACTCACTAAAAAGTCCTCTTCATTTAGTTTACATATTTCGGCTGATTCATTGGAAATATCAGTTACTACTGTTTGTCCAAAACTGAAGATTAACTAACCTATTTATATTGGTCAACTGCGTATATTCCACAGATAAATTTTCGAAATTCCACAACTTGAGCATCTCCTCAACTTTGCTTGAGTCTTTCTTGCTCTCCGGATGTCGGATGGATACTCGGAGAAATCTCAAACCACTCATGTCAGGAAAATGCTTGGTGTGATTGGGTAGATGATGGTGATGATACAGCTCCAAGTGGAGCATCTGAATATATCATAGTCTTGAATGCACAGTTATTTTATCTCAACTTCATTTAATTTACTTGAACGAACAGATAATGGAAAACGAACCGCAGCTCCACTCAGATACACATGGTTCGTGTATTTATCCGATTGAAACGCTTGCAATGTTCGTTGATAGAAGATGGCGTGACTCTTCTTGATTGTAAAATATATTTTCATTTTAAATTTGTCCTGCAAGAATAATATTTTTCGAAAATTAAAGCGAACAATAAGCTCTCACAATGGAGACGTTGAGTTGATCTATTTGTGGAATATTTTGTTTCGTAAAATCGTCTATGAACAAGCACCAGCGACGCGAAACCTGCAAGTAGTCGGTATATTTTTCTGTAGTAACTGTACATTCGATTCAAATCTCCAGTTCGGCCTGAGCATTGACACAGATCTTCTCACCAATAGAGTTCGAAATACGGGTAATCGTCTCTTCATTTCGCACACTCACTCACCGGTCAGAGAGGCGAGAGAGTGTGTGATACGGAGAGACGATTACCCGTATTTCGAACTCTTCTCACCAATCTCAGTGGTCTCAGAGACTCCTTACAGTACTCTGTAATCACTCGTAGTATATCATCGGGTAGGCCATGCAGTGATGGTGTCGCCGGCTGGCAACTGAATCGCAATTAGAACAATGGCCCCGTTTAGGGTTGTTAGGGTGAAGAACCCATCTCTTCCATTCTCTCTCGTCACTCTGACCGGTGAATGAGTACTTACGAGGAATATGGAGACGGATTCTGCACCTTGACAACCCTAGTCCCGTCTCTTCATTATGTCGTATCCCTCGTCTATCAGGAAGACGATAGAGCATGGCAAAGAGCAAAAACACCATCTATTAACAATTTGTAGCAAACAGACTTGCACACATGGCTATCCATGCTGGTTCTTCTGTCCACTTCTCTGTCGCTACTCTTATCGATAGACCGGGCTTTGCCCTTCGCAGTCGCACTTCCTCGTCTCGGGCTTCCGTTGAGTGACGGCAGCGTTCAACCTGCACCAAGTCAGCGTGTCATAAGATAAATATGGAATGATAAAAGTGAAGGCAATATTGTGCGCATATACGGTTGTCATGGGGGGGGGGGGGGGGGGCAGGGAAGGGGGAGTGTAAGCTCAGTGTCAGAAGGGAAGAGGCCAGTGCCCCTCGGGCCGTATTACATAAAATCATAATCCCTTCCAAATAGGGCTGAAATAGGAGAAATGTGAGACGATGGAATGAAACAGATACGAAATTTAAAGTAAGAGGAGTACGCTAGATTCAGTGCAATTATAGAGGCAGTGGGCCCCTCAGGCAGTAGTGCGCGAACACTGGCACACTCTGTGTGGCAGCTGGTCAATACAAGGAGAGAGTGTGGACGGGCGAGAGACGGGAACAGATGGAGAGAATGGGATAGTGGAGAGAGGTAGGGTGGCCGATAATGAGCGTGTGCGCAATGACTAGATTCGAGCGGCTTGTTTTTTTCATATTCGAAGCTTAAAACACAAGAAATGTCCACTTCTAAGAGCGCAAGGTTGGAGTGGGCAGGCGAGAAACGGGCAGAGAGAGAGGAGAAGTATGTCAGGATGCAGCATGCGTCTCTCCATTCCTCCTGTTCTCTCGTCGCTCTGACCGGCCAGGGTGCACGAGAATGGAAGCGCACAAATTCTAAGCGCAGACACCCAGTCTCGAGGAGGAATGATAATAATGAGCGACGGCACGCAGTGAGGTCCCGATCGATCTTTCGTTTTCACGTGACCGACCTTTTTTTGTGTCGAAAGCTTCCGCCACCTGTGAATTAGGTGTTCATCGATCAGCACGATTTCTAGGATGGCTGAAGCACAATTGAATCTCAACTGTAGAAAGATTATTTCAGCGTTAATATCTCAGTCAACCATTAATGGATTCAGAATACGATTTTTTGTGATATTCAACTTTCATGCTGGTCATTCGAAATTCAATACGCTCTCGGAATCGTCGACAATAGGAAAACTGCTTCTGAAATTCAAAAAAAATCTGCATTTCGCTTGATTTTCCGCCGACATCCACGTTCAAGCACCTTGCCATAACCACAAACTTTCTGTCGCAAATCAATATCTTTTTTCGGCTGTGATATGTAAACGGTAACAAAACAATCGTAAAAGAAAAACGGCAGTCGACTTTTGTGAGTGAATCTGACTGCTTTTACTCGTTATTTACTCGCTTGGAACGATCGTATTATTCCAGTTTCACTGGTTTCAAAATAAATTTCTTGCAGTTGTGTCTTTTATTCGTAGAGTTGGCACCAGGTGAGTTTTGAAGCAGCGTTCAGTCGGTCAAATTATATTCATCAACAGCGATCGCTAATTCATCTCCATTGCAGGCATAGTGTTCACTCCACCATTTATGCGAGTCTTGGATGTACTTTGGGATCCGACCATTCCGCAGCTTGAACATGCTCTGAAAAATTTGTATTTTACTAATTAATATTCAATAATTAAAATTGTATTTATAAAAACACCTTTCCTTTGGATCTCATTGTCAAGGCTTATTTTTACTGGTACTGCCCTAGAACTCTTATTTTTCATCCTCATTCGAATGTTCTCTTTCGACAAAGTGCCGGAAAAAAGAAATAAGAACTGACGGCTTCAACGAATCGTCTAACGGGCTTCTCAGATATCCTGATTCTCAGCATGTCCTCCCATTCAATCAAGTGCTTCATGAGAGGGGCCTGGAAAATTGTTGATGTATGGATATGAGTTCCACACCCTAGTCGAATCAAATTTATAACTTACTGACACAAAATCTGGATCGATAAATTCACGAAAAATTGGGAATAACTCCACGCGAAATATAGCCATTCCAGAAAGCACATCTCTGCAAATGTTCTCGATCAATTGCGTGAAAATTGAATTGTACAAAGTTGTACAAAGTACTACAAACCTTTCCGTCCATCCGCAATGCTCTATTGGAAGATTTACGAAATAGTCAATGAATACGGGCAAGTATCGGCGTATACACTTGATTTAAACATTCTCTTTTGGAATTGTTATGAAAAATGATACCTGCTTTTCTGAATTTGTCATATTTTCAGCCGTGTTCCACATGTATGAGCATGTCGTGTTGCATTTGCTTATTTTTAGAGAGAAAATGGATGGAAAAAGCGACGAAGGCTAAGCGAATACGACTGTTACCGCTTTTTTTGGCCCTATCACTTCAAAATCGTTTTCAATTTGTATAAACGATACGTTCGAAACGATAAGTATATCTAACTAGGATGGCAAGGACAGAAAATACTCACAAGAGTATGGTAGTTGTACGGCTGCAAGTTCGCTGCGAGCTCTATGAGTCCAAAAACCTCCTGAGAATGAGTGAAAATATAATCGGGGCATAATCGTGAACCTCACTCCTCTCATGTTCACTCTCCGCTTACATTCGCAACGAGTGACTTGTCTCCAAGTGGGCTGCTCTTCAACGATTGGAACGTTTGGAACGACAGCTCGGCGCTTGCTCGGGCAACACCCCATCTGCGTGTATTTTTTGCAATTTTTGGCAAAAAAGGCTATGTTCAACTTTGAGAGACAAAATTCGAAACCAGCGCGTCTGTTGTTGTTCAAAAGAACGCGTAGCAAGAGCGCGATGCAGATGCGTTGCGTTGAAGAGGATTCTTTGTGTCTCAATTTGAATTCACACCTTCTCCCTCAATACTGGCTGGTAGCTATAAAAACACGAACACTGAGATACAACGTTGAGAATATCCAAGAACCAAAAGCGGAATGCCAGTGATCTCTTGGAGATAAGGAATCCATTCGAACGGAATCAACCAATCACCTCCATTCTTCCTTACCGTCTCTCTCTCTCTCTCGCTTTGTTTTTCCTACTCTCTTTCTTTCAACTGCCACTTTCGAGCTACTCTGGTTTCTCGTGACCAGTTGCTGACCAGTTGGGGTGGGCGGAGTCTGCGCCAACCAGTTGCTAACAAGTGGTCTGACCAGTTGCTGACCAGTTGGCTGCTGACCAGTTGCTAGCAACTAATCAGCAACTGGTTGGGAGGTTTTTTAGTTATCCGTCGTGACTAGCAGGCGCCTTGCCTATACGGGCCTATTTTTCGCCCCCTTTCAGATCAGAGTCTGATGATCAGACGGCTCCCGAAAGTGGATGCTGTCTTCTGCTATCCCACAAGGGAAAGCCTTTTGAATGTGACTACCGTACATGGTCGTACCATGCATGGGTCAGTTACAGTATGAGGTTCACTCATACGGTATCAATCAATATCCCTCTATATCCCTCTATATCCCTCAGTATCCCTCTGATTTGAAAGTGGGCGTGGCCTATCCCCCCAACCAGTTGCTGACCAGTGGCTGACCAGTTGCTGACCAGTACCCTGACCAGTTGCTCGCGTATCCGCCAGCAACTGGTCACCAACTGGTTAGCAACTGGTCACGAGAAACCAGAGTAGTTAGACGATCGTTACTCGGAGAACGAGAACGTTCAGAGAGGCACCGCATCTTTTCGTATTTGAGCGTGTAAGACAATTTCTTCCAGTTCATTATCAATATGACTTTATCATCGTGCTGGGCAATCTCAGAATAGCGGAAAAACCTTACGATGACGTACAGTTGGGGAATGACGGAAAATTAATGGAATGTGAATGACTGAGCTATACTTAGCTGAGATTTGACGGAAATTCTAATGGTGTCGATGACATAAAAATATTGAGATTTGACGGAAATTTAGTGTTGTCGATGACAGAGAATTTGAGATTTAGCGGAAATTTAGCGGAGGAGTAATGACCGAAAGGGAGATGACGGTAAGCTTGAGATTGGCTGGAAAGGTGGGTGCTTGTGAGATGACGGATAACTGTTGGGCCAAAAGGGGGTGGGGCTAGAAATGTGGGCGGAGTCTAGAAAAGGGGCGGAGCCTAGGCCTTCATGATCTGATTGATGGGATAGAGCTCATCATCCTTCATCTTGTAGCGTGCGCAGCGGTCCGTCTCGACGGAAGCGTAGGCGGGAATGGGAAGACCCTGAATTGAAATTATGAATAACGTTGAAGCATGTGCTCCACATGTGCTGTTTCACCGATCAGAGTCCATTTTCATGGTGTTCATGCATAAGCTCCCGTTATTTTTATGGAAACATAATATTTTTTTTTAATAAAATAAATAATTAAAAACAAACCTTGGCAGTCTTCTCGTTGTGTTCGATGCGGCACTGATTGAAGCACTGCAATTGAGAGGTTTAGTGGGTTTGTAGTGCTACAGGTAGATTTTCCGCAATAAGGACGATTTTCTAGCCGCCAAGCGACGATCAAACTAGATAGTGTACATCGGTAAAAGCCGGGCTGGCCATCAACCCTCAAGTCGTGATTTAAAAAGTACCGTGTTCAGCGGATTCGTCATGCGGCACTGCTTAATCAGATGCAGTATTGCCATTTTTTTTTCGCTATTCGCCTATTTTTACTAATTTTTCTTATTTTTTAATGGCATAACTCGAGTACTGAACCGGTTTCACGGTCAAAAAGCATCAATTAACGCTCGATTATCAATCGGAAATTCGGTACGCGCGGAACAATAAATTATTTATTGTAATGTGCTGGCCTACCGTATTGAGCGGGTTGGTCATGCGGCAGTGCTCGATGAGGTGCAGCTTGGCGCGCGACTTCAGCGACGGCGCCGTGAGGGCGAACCTGCAACAGGGGACGGTGGGAGGGCGGCAAAGATCAAAGAGAATTGTATTCAAAAGAATCAGAGATCATAGATCAAAGACCAAGGATCAAAGATCAATGATCAAGGACTAAAGATGTAAGATCAAAGATCAAAGATCTCACTTGCACGTCGCATAGCATATGCCGCGCGGGTCGGTGTAGTCGCTCTTGAACGCCTCGCAGCAGCCGATGTCTGCAATCGAATAATTATTGTTGAAATTTGCAAGTGCTTAAAAACCGGCCATGCGTTCGTCTCATTTGTCCATAAAAAACGTAACGCTTCACATTGAATACCCAATTTTCAGCCTGTTTCCCTGATCTAGCCAGTTCAATAACTAATTATAACCAAAAAACTGACGATCAATTCCCGTCCACTGCATGTCCTTCTCTCCGTCTGCACACATCGCATTGCCTCCGCTCTCTTAGCACCCATAAAATGCCCTAAGGAAGCACTAAGGATGTCATAATGAAGCCCTAAGGGCCTTAGGCCAAGGATTCCTAAGGTTCCCTAATATGTTAACTAACGATAGGTAAGAAACTGACGATCAATGCCCGTCCACTTCATGTCCTTCTCTCCATGGAACTCCGTCTGGACGCATCGCATTGCCTCTGCTCGCTTCACTTCAGGGATTTCTTCGCATGAGAGACGCGTGTGGAAGTCGATGGCCTGAAAGATCAAAGATCAGAGTGGGCGGAGCTTCAGGCTAGAGATCAAAGATCAGAATGGGCGGAGCCAAGCGGCCGGGCAAGCACAGCCACAGTATGCCGCACAATAATTACGGTAAAAACGCAGATCAATTGTATTTTTATGGATACACACACGAGGGAAAATCGAAACATCGAGTCACTCGAAGACTTGGAATAGTAAGTGAAACTCATTCCATTATCTTCATGCCGCGCGCCCGTTTCGGTTTGAATTAGCAATTTCGCCTGCTCTCTCGCCAAGCGGAGATTTGCTCGGCGACGCGATGTTTGGCTCGGATCAAGTCGCAAAAAATCAAAAGAAACGCAAGAAATATAAACCGAAATCAGAGATCAAAGATCAAAGATAGAGTTCTCTTATTGGAAAATGATTTTCCAATAACACTAATGGATTTCCAATAGTTTCCTCATACTTCACACTCTCTCGTCGCGAGAGCAGTCTAGTCCCCTTGTTCGGCTTATTGGAAATCCGGAAAATTTTCCAATAAGAGAACTCTAATCAAAGATAAAAGATCAACGACTCACATCATAGCAGCACTCGAAAGCGGCTGCGGGGCAGCACTTCTTGGCGACTGTGGAGATACGCTCGTCTGGAAAGAGTCTTTGTGATCAAAAGATCAACGATCAAACTCGTTTCGAAGATGCTTATTTAGTTTGATTGATTCATCTTGGTTTGAAATTTAAATAAGATCGTACGGAATATCGACCAATCGCGTCAATCGAACCATTTACGTGACGATTGAAACTCAAATCATCCCTAGTCTTTTTATTGAGAATTTTAGCAATAACGATTGAATATTATCGAGATAACTAACCGAGTGCCGCAGCGGAGGCGAATGTGAGAACGAGCACGATCATTTGTGAGCTTCTAGCGCGTTGCATTGTTGATCCTAAAACAAGGATAATTCATGATTAATTAATTTATCTACGCCCGAAGCGCAACGACACCGAAAAGCGACATTAATAATGTGTAGAGGATTGGGGGGGGGGTGGAAACCATGATGAATTCTTCGCAATTGAAGAATGCAAGTAAATGAGCTGATGATAGAATGAAGCAAGTCACTCATAATGAGGTGGATCAGTACCGTTAGCCGCGGATAGCTAACTCCATCGGCCCCGTTCCTTATATACCCGGCAGGTCCCAGGGTACCAAGCCCCGCCCCTACCGTACCTACTGCAAAGGCCGTCCTTCAATCAGCGGCCGACCTTGCGCAAGAGCCGCTCCCAGGGCTGTCCGAGGCCGGGCGGAGGGAGCGACGAGGGCGGGCGGAGGCGGGATGAGAGAGAGAGGGTTCAAGGGAGGGATGGGGAACAATAGGAGGGTGAATGGCGCTACTCATCAGATAAGATCAGATAAGGTGATTGAGGAGGAGGCTAATGACAATGAGGAATTTATTGCCGCGCAAGGTTGCTCTTTATCGCACTCAATCCGCCGTTCCCTCTCGAGATCCGTAACAATAATAGTGTTTTCAATCGTATTCTTCTTTTGTCAATAGCGATGATTGTCAATAGCGATGGAAAATGATGTTGAAGCTTAATGCTTCATCGGTGGGCTGACCAGGCTAAGAAGGCTGAGGAGGGATGCGATTTGGGTATCGATCACGAAACGCATTTAAAAATGAATTTCGCGCTAAATTGCTTGCATTCGAATAATGTAGAATTTTCGAAGCCTTTGAGGTTCACATTCCTTCGCAACTTCCTGGGTTTCTGTGCTAGCAAAATGGGACAACAGAAGGGCGAATGGCGGATGAGATAAGGACAATTGAGGAGGGCACTGATTAGGAGTGATTGCAGAGTGTCTCTCTCACAATTCCCCATTGTCTCTAGCCTATTGACTCGGCGAGAGAGCGTGTCAAATGAAGAGAGTTTTGCCTAGCCTTGAGGATAATAGTGATTGTTATTGTATTGCATTTAGCACGGATTGATTTCGATAAAGAACAGCCTTGCTACCTCAATAAATCCCTCAATTTCGATGACCAGTTTCGGAGTGGCGCAATCGCAATATCCAATAGTGTTTCTTCAAAATCGAATATGTAACCATGCGCGATTTTCCTCACAAAGGAACTTAAGAGCAGCATGAATTTAACTTCGCTTTCTTACTAGTGTGATTTCGAAAAAACTTCACACACATTTCAGATATGTTTCACTAAATCGTAAAAATATCGAATAGCACAGAGTTGTAATTTTTTTTAAAATCTCTTTACAAACAAAAAATCATTGTATTTGAACACTAGGGTTGGCATTTTGATTCTTAAACGACCGCATCCCCTCGCTCAGAGAATAGAATAATACTTTGAAAAAAAATGATCAGAGAATCAAAGATTCTCTAAATTTCAAGTGCGACTTGTATATGTTCAGTATAAATAACCTTAACGAATGTAATAATGTCCTTAAATTGATGCAATATCAGCGTTGAAAAGCCCCTAAAACCGCGAGACTTCAAAATTCGCTTATCGATTCGAAATTTTGGTATGCTGAAGCTATCATAGTCAGAAGCATTTTTCTCAAAATTTCAAGTTATTTCGTCGATTTTAAAGCAAGTTATGACGTTCAGAATCATTGATTCTCAGACTCAGACCGCTCCGAATGGCAGAGAATGAAAAGTGTCTGAGAATCGTCAAAGAATCAAATTGCCAACCCTAATGAACACCCATTGCTTATGATTCTTGGAAATTAATGGATCAATTCAACACTTTACCCCAATCCGCGAGAATCAGCCTAGCTCTGCCGTTACCACTGTAGAACACTTGTGTCTTTTCTGCTAAATTGTTATCGAAAGGGAAATTAGCTCTGCCTTCAACAGAACGTCCTTGGTTCGATTGAGTAGCGATAATACATTTAGGTATCCTAGCATCGATAACTGACTGTCAGAGATTAGGATCTATCCCTTATTGCCCTCCTCAATAGCGAGGCGAAGAGATAAGAGAAGAATGCACACAATCGGACTTTGTTTTCTAGCAAAGAAAGGCAATAAAGGTCGCGGAACTTTTAGAACACAAGGCTATTATAGAAAGTATATCGTAGAAAGAAGATGATATTCTTCGTCAGAAAGCGACAACAAAATCACGATGAATATCCATGTCAACGCGCGATCACTATTCCCTTGAGAAGATCGACTAACAATATCTACTGACACTCACATTTATCAGCAAAATTTCAAGAGAACGATAAAACGAGAACAATGAAGACCACCCACATGCGCATTCTACAATGCGTTTCAATGACCTTTCGAATGAGATGAAGGAACCCTGAACCGAGGCTCAAGACCTCCCACTAGGAATGCCTTCGCATGATCTCACTCTCCTCATTTTGCCTGCTCTCTCGCCTCTCTGGCCACTCAGGGACAGTGCGAACTGAAGAGACCACCCACGGCTGCGAAATTCCATTACCACCCGCTGTGTTTTGGCATGTGTGGGCCCCGTTTTCACCCCTTCGGACAAAGAGCTGTCGACCATCAATTTCGCATTGGCCATCCAATTCGCTGCTACCGTAGTCCTTTCTTGTCAGTGCTCTCCTAATTTCTCGTTATCTCTCGCTGTTCTCTGCCTTTTCGTTATATCCCTTTTTTGATTGACAAACGAACATCCTTCTCTTTATTTCGCGATGCACTTTCGTCATCAAAGAAGAGCCACTTCCCATTTATCACTCGCTTTTCTTGCGAGATAGCATGGAAAATCGAGAGACGCCCTTTCAAATTACCACCCATTCCTTTTCTTTGTTCTTCTTTCACTTTCGATTCCCATTTCCCTAATTTTATGCGGTCAGCTAACTCGTGGCCTACCGTAATCCTTTCATGCCAGTCACATCCTGTAAACAACTACCGTACTCGGTCATTTCGCATGTCGCATGTCGTATGGAAATTGAAATGTAATACCGTACGCCTTTATTTCGCATCAACGCAAACTTGAACAATCAATGACGAATGAACAATGGCCAAACTCTCTCAATATCGTGTGCTCTCTCACATTGTCTGACCTGCTAGAGTGTGTGGGAGATGGAGAGGGTGAAAGAGAGAAAAAACGTGGTGAAACCTACGAACACGAACATCAACAAAAATATTAGAACTATCAAGAAGGTTAGGAACAACAAAAACTGCACAAGCAATGATTATGAATCGGCAAAAATCAACAATAACTGAACAATGGAAACTGACTACTAGGGTGACTACTGAAAGATCAAAGATCAACAATAACTCAACCACTCTAATCCATCATGGGCCCCTGTTCAGTCTCATTCCAGAACTTGTTCAGTGCCCGTCCGAATCCCAACAAGTCGACCATCGCTTCGAAGTGCGGAGGAGGAGGCGCCGAAGCGACCAAGTCCGCACTGCTACCGTATCTGAACAAGGGTACGGTAAGTGAAGTACACTCCATCATTTATAAATAGTTTTTATTCCACAGATGGAAAAATTCCATTAATCGAGCAGCAACTGTCTCACTTTTTTTGCACACACTGTGAAACCCAACTCTTCCTCTGCTCACTCGACAGTTTATTCATTACATTTCACGCTAATCAAAACAATAACCACTTGTCTACCGTACCCATCAAAAATTACCATACCCCTACCGTATCCCCTCTCACTCACTTCGGCAGGACCGTCTGCCACACGTGTAGGTACAGCGGCAGGTCGGCGAGGGGCGCCGCGTGCGGCCCGAGACGCGCCAGCAGACCGTCCGGAGTGTACTGTAAGGAAGGGAAATCGATTAGACGCTGGAAAGTACGGTAGCGCATTCGAAAAGTGCAATTTTAAAATATTGATCGAATTCATCTCCAAGGTGCGAATGTGTTTCACGAGAGACGCATGGTTTTGGGAATTGATTGATCAACCAATGATCCACATCTTTTCCGTTTCGACAATTAAAACTCAATTTCTCTCTTCGAAAACATGCCTTACACAAAGTTCAATACATTTGCCCTTTCCACAATAGGGAAATTAAACTATCATGCTCTTTCTAGTTTCGCTCGGGCTATATCATACGCGCCCAAAGGATACTGGCAAAAACCAGCTCATTTCATCCATCAAATAATCCTCACTCGCCTTCTTTCCCTTATTCCTGGCCGCTCGCGCCGGCTCCATGCGCACCGCCTTCCCGTCGACGTCGAAGAAGCGCTGAAAGAGATCGGAGATCAGAGATCAAAGATTAGAGGTCAAAGATCACATTAATAATTTATTAGAATACTTGTACAACTCGTGTACCGAAAGCAAGAAAAGATTGAACAATCCTTGCCCGCTCCCACCCCCAGATCTCATGTCCCAGCACCTCTACTTATAATGGATTGCAACATGGAAGCCAATATGGTCTTCGATTTCAAAAAAAAATTATAAAAAAATATTTCCCCTATGCTCTCTCGCTTTTTCACTCCGGCGAACTGTGTTTAAAAAATCCAGATTTCCGCCTCGACGACATCCCGTCAAGGAAGAATGCGGATATCGGTTTCACTGTATCCACGAAAAGGCGTCGTGAACTTCGATCCCAATTAATTTTTTATGGGGGGGGGGGGGAATACAAACATTCAAATCGTTTTTCCGTAGTTACAGTGGTGTTTCGAAGTGTTCATATAGAATCGTAGTTAATTTCAAGTATAACTGCCGCCGTTCATGAACAATTTCTTTCCCATTCAAAATCCAACGAGCACTCGATCATCCCTCTCCAAGATGCGCAAGCGCCCAGCAGATTTCGTGCTGCACCATCTCTATGTGAGCAGCTGTTCAGCGCAAGAACCAATCCGAGTGGGATAGATTTGTACAAAAAAAACAGAGGTCATCGAAAGAGGATGTGACGCAGGGAACACTGCTCTCGTCCCTTCATTTGTCCTTATCTCTCGTAGGCCAGAGAAGCGAGAGAACATTGCAAAACGAAAGCGGTATCGGTGCTGGCGTGCACCATTTCCTCCTGTCCATCTTCCGATTCACTCACGCTACCTATGCCGCTCGGCCGCACGTGTATCAATTTCAGCATCGTCCACTGATAAAAAAAACACTATTCCTCTCGCAGTTCCTGGTAAACCTGTCTGCCACACGGTGACACGGAGCAACCTTGTTCGACCATGAGCTCCTGGCCGACTTGGACAAGTCACACTTCTGTTTCAGCTTCCCTACCTACTCCGTTCTAGCACTTTTTCAACAATGAAACGACGGTTTGCATTTTTAACGAACCAATCCTGCCCGCTCAATCTATCTTCAATATCTAACGCGTCCTTACAATCCATCTCCCAGTACAGGCATGTTCGCGCTTCAGTGCCTCTACCTATTCCGTTCCATTCTTTCCTTTCCAATGACTTTTTCCCTTGTGCTGGAAATATATGAGTCA
This sequence comes from Pristionchus exspectatus, assembly GCA_911812115.1. Classification (NCBI taxonomy): domain Eukaryota; kingdom Metazoa; phylum Nematoda; class Chromadorea; order Rhabditida; family Neodiplogasteridae; genus Pristionchus; species Pristionchus exspectatus. The sequence continues at coordinate 5,653,843 of OU461587.1, read as the reverse complement.
ATCTCAACGCGTCCATGCAGTACATTTACCAGCACCGATCAGGAATGTTCGCGTTTCAGCACCTTTACCTAGTATTCTCCCTGAAACGAACATAGTAAGCAGTGTACGGCCGACAACAAAAATGCTCACTAGTCCATACTCCTCCACTATCAGCGAGTAATACTCAAGTTTCAACTACATTTCCTAATCTGGTTGGAAGCCTACGCGTCAATCAGATGAAGAAACGCATATTGATGTAAAATCATCCTCGATCAAAGTAGATCCTCGTCTCATTGTCCTTCTTGGTTCCTACTTAACACTCTTGCGCTTCAACTGCATTATGTAAGTTATTAGTTCGAATGAAAAAATTAATGAATTCAATGATCGCTTCAACAACCCGCTAATAACACTGAAGGGAACCCACATCCATGGAATCCGTATTCTATTGTCAGGCCGCAATAATCGCGTTTCAATGATACTTCCTAATCCTATAGGAAGCCTACGCATCAATCCGACCGGGACAGTCTTTAAAAAAACATCACCAACGATCAACACAATCCTTCTACGCCCGTTCGCATGCGCGCAACTACTTCGCATTTTAAAAAAACCGCCTATCCATCTCAGCCCATAAGCTGAAAAATAACCAAGGAGAAGACGCATTTAACAATCTCTCTTACAAGTAACACTCTTTTCCGCGATCATCATTTGCCATAAAACTGTGAATGCCCTACAGCCCATCTCCAACGATCAAGCATTCGTAATCACGCGTCAGCACCTCTACCAATATCGCAACAATATCAATTTTGATGACTCAAAAGCCTTGGATAACGAATTTGTCAGCAACTACCTTCGCGCTTCAATGACATTTCATAATTAGTTCGACCCCCTGTTCATCAATAAGTTTATCCATCCTGAGAATATAAACGCGCACCTGTCCATACAGTCCATCCCCCAGTATCGGGCAGTCGAGATGGGCGAGCGCCAGGCGAGGCAGGTGACGGGCGACTGAAACAATTCTTTATTTTATTTATTTATTTATTAATGAAATTAACTTTCATTTTTTACTTTTTTTCGCCCTTTTCTTTCCCGTTTCATTGCTACGTTAGATCGCTATTTGGCGACGACAAAGTAATATAAGCTCCAATCCGAGTTCCCAAACATTCATATCCGTAATAAGTCACGACCGCATTTTTTTCCGTTTCACTGTGCCTTTAGTATCCCCTATAGAAAGAACAAGGCGATCGTCCGAAGACCGCTTCCCGTTAAAAAAATCAATTTAATCATAATTTTACAAATTTTTAATTCCCCGCACTCACACTTGCCGAACTGCAGGTGCAGCAGGCTGCAGTCGTGGCCGGATGCGAGCTGCAAAGATTAATGTTGTATTTTTATTTAAGTTTTAAAAATATCCTCAATATCCCGTACCTTGATTATTCCTGTGTACTTAGCTTGCCCTAAACCGCACCGAATGTCTCTCGAATAGCGAAATATACGACAGCTCTACACATAATGAAGTACGTCTACAATTGCTCCTAGCTCGCTTTGAAATCATTGTGATACAATTTAACCAGCGACGCTCCGGTTGCAGCGTCTCCACGTAATCAGCAGATCAGACTGACAACCAATGTTTGATGCCATTACTTTCTGTATACACCTATACTACAACCAGAAAACCTTGAGTTTCACAGATTTTAGTTAATCCCCAAATATGCCGTTGGGCCAATGGATTTATAGAGAGCCCTTATAAAAAAATCATCATTTTTCCCGGACACAGGACACAGATTATCAATCGTCCTTCCTTGTACGCCTACCGCACCTCCCTTCTTACCTACCGTACCCCTCCCACCTACCGCACCGCCTCACCTACCGTATCCCATTCCACTGACCGTACCCCTCGCTCCACCTACCGCACCCCTCTCCTCCTATCGTATCCCCTCACCTACCGTATCTTCCACTTACCGTACTCCACGCTACTCCTCCCTGCACCGCGTACTTGCCCGTCCTCTGGCGGCGCGACGCGCGTCCCTCCACGAAGATGTACTGTAGCGATTAGTGATTATCGATTACTACCGTATGATCATTTATCAGCGCGCCCTTACGTTTTAGACATAATTCAGCAGTGAATCCATAAAGATGTACTGTCGAGGCAGGGATTACCGATGACTACCGTAAGATTGATGTTTCACTGTCTATTCATAAACATCCAAGTGTCCAACACCCAATAATTGCCACATCAACGCACAAACAAAACGATAGCTCGCATTGCCTGTCATTACTGTCTTTTACATCAGAAATTTTCAGACTGAACAAATTCACTCCCGCCATTCTAGTGCTGCACCTTCACTGCTCATACATATGGGAAGCGTAGAAACTAGCGTAGAAACTAAACCACCTAGAACAGGGAATAATAATAAACACGTTTCTGACCTACAACATCGCGTGATATCTCAGTTGTGATTGATCGAGCAGCTACCGTAACCATCATCCTACCGTACCTCTTTATGATCGCCGACTGGCTGGAAGGTGGCGAATCCCTCTACCGTGCCCTCCTGCTGTTCGGGTCGTCCGACCACCAGAGCGCTGCAGAGGATGTATGTATTTCGAATGTATTTGGCATTTTGACATTCTGTATTTCGGTTTCAAATCATGTTCGAATTCGAGATGTTCCAGTGCAATTCAATATCATGCCGAAGTTCTGTTCAAAACTAATTAAACCCATCCGTGCTACAGCTGCTGTTCCTACTATGTTCATAATAGACTTTCCGCCGCAGTGACGAGCGTGACCCTCCAACGACAGGTTTTTTCCGGAGTAACAAGAGGGTGTTTTCCGGGGGCACACAAGTGAAAAATCGATATTTTTCGGGCGTACGGGGTCTGACCGGGGGGGGGGGGTCCGATCGCGGTACACCCCAAAGTTGGAGGGGTCGTTCATCACTGTTCAATCTATGATTCAGCAATTGCTCGTGTTCTTAATGAACAATAATAATTATTCGTTGACCAGTTCAAAAATTTCCAGCTCACTTTCCTGTTTCACTATCTGCTCATAAGCACCAAGCGTCCGGAATCCACAATTTTGCACAAGCGAACAAAAATAACTATACAATCCAAACAAAGAGAGAACTAGCATGGTCTTTTATCATTGCCCTTTATATAGAATCAGACTAGAAAAGACGCCAAACTACAAATTAATATAATAAATCAATAAATCAATAGCTTACAGTGCGGAGTGCTGGTAGAACTCCGCGTTCTCCTCGCCCGATGTGCCTGAAAAAAGCTATTATTCACAGGAATACGGTAAGATATCGATTGGATGGGAAGGGGATACGGTAGAAAAAATATTGATTGACGTGAAGCATTGAAACATATTCTTCACTGCCCGAGCGCGCTGATTGTGAGAATATCCTTGAACAAATGTATACCCGCCATTCTAGTGTTCCACTATCACTACTCATGCCGATGAGCAAAGCGGTAACCAATTCCGCCCGACAGGACAAGCTAAACATCACAAAAAAAACCTTCTAGTAATGCGAGAAACGAAAGATAATATATCAAGATTAAATAAGAATGTCGTCTTGGAGTTTCGCTTACAACCACTAAAGATAGGAAAAGTAATGTTAAAAGATCAAAGATCATACCCAGTGATCCGGCAGTCCTCAACGCGGCGCGCATCTTGTCGTAATCGGGCCGACCGCAGGGAAGGATCAGAGGGCCGGACACGTACCTAAAGTGTATATTGAGAATGATAACGACATGAAATAAGCGGATTTCGGAAAAAAAACTAGACATTCAAAAACTTGGTTACGAAATTTGTTCATGTATGTACTATGACAAGTGTAGGAAAGAATTATATAATGATTCTCCGTCAGGGTCTATCAGAAATTGAAAAGCGTAATTCTTTCGATACTTCCCTAATCTGTGGAACGATAACCCTGCAGGAGATACTTTCCGACACAAACCAAATCTGTGCAACATTTCGGTTTCACCCATTGCCCAAATTGTACCAGCTAGATGTAAATGCAATGAGTCCGAGTCGAACCTATCTGAGTGGCTTTCTGAGTCAAGCAAGATAACGTTGGCACTAGCAGAAAAATCGAATTCCTCCAAAATGTGTGGGTGAGTAGCACTCATCGAGTGTACCTCGGTGCTAGCGTATTTAGTGTTCTGGTTGGCTCTCCTCCGAATGGCAGCTAATTTTAAAGTGAAACATAACCCAGCCGAGTTTGTCATTTCGCAATCGTTCGATTCGAGTGATAGCTCAAAAAATGTGCAATAATTCACTGAATATTCACGCCAAGTTTCATCCCGTTTGATTTGCAATTGTTCGAGAAAATTCGAAAAAATCGATTTTTTCGACAAACTATAGTCTCTGCCTCTGTCGGCTACCGACGTTTTACCGTTTTTATTTCATAAATTTAAAGATAAACCATTTAGCTAACTATGACGCAAAAATAAAGAAAATTAAAAAAATAAAGTCTGGCGAAATACCAAAATAACCACGGTCAACTTTAAATAAAGCCAGTTCTCGATAGGTTGATTATACCGTAATTTGACAGGTAGGTCGTCAGAAAACAGAGTTTTTTTCTTCTTTTTAAATATTTGTTATAGATAATACTCTCTAAATTGGGTAAAAGGGAACACGAGAAGCTAAAAACAATACAAATTGTCGAAAAAAACTCTGTTTTCTGACGACTACCTGTCAAATTACGGTAGAATCAACCTATCGAGAACTGACTTTACTCAAAGTTGACCGTGGTTATTTTGGTATTTCGCCAGACTTTATTTTTTAATTTTCTTTATTTTTGCGCTATAGTTAGCTGAATGGTTTATCTTTAAATTTATGACATAAAAACGGTAAAGCGTCGGTAGCCGACAGAGGCAGAGACTATAGTTTGTCGGAAAAATCTATTTTTTCGAATTTTCTCGAACAATTGCAAGTCAAACGGGATGAAACTTGGCGTGAATATTCAGTGAATTATTGCACATTTTTTGAGCTATCACTCGAATCGAACGATTGCGAAATGACAAACTCGGCTGGGTTATGTTTCACTTTAAAATTAGCTGCCATTCGGAGGAGAGCCAACCAGAACACTAAATACGATAGCACCGAGGTACACTCGATGAGTGCTACTCACCCACACATTTTGGAGGAATTCGATTTTTCGGCTAGTGCCAAGGGTCACTGCAAATAATTTCACTGACTCAGATAGTCACTCATCTATCTACTCATACCGTCATAATCTACCGTACTCACTGCGTGAATGCCTTGAAGAATCATAGCGCGTTCTCACACATCAAATACTCTCTCGTCGGTCAGACAGAGGAGCATGGGAAATCGAGAGAGAGTCTTGCTCATACCGTAACCTACCGTACTCCCCTCAATCGGTGGTCTATCGTACTCCCCCCTCACCGCTTGAGTCCCGTGCAGAATCCGAGCTGCGGCTCGCGCAGCAGCTTCGACAGCTGCGGAATGCAGTCCGCGATCGTCACCGTACGATCGAGGGACTCCTGAGGGGAAATGGATGAGGGTTACGGTATCGACTACCTATTTTTGCGTCCAGTAAAAATTGTATAGAACAATCGAGCGATTCAAGGGCAAAGCATGAGGGATACGGCAGAATTTGTTAAAGTATCTTTCAACGATAACTATTCATCATAGTAGAATCAAAGACTATCGGGGGGACATTGTACTATTTGTGTTTCACCATCAATTCGTAAGCAACATACATTCTCACTGCACAATGGTCCCTACCTTTCATCTTCACATAAAACATATTTTGCACTAGATCAGTTGATAGCCACCGTTATTTATCTGATTAAAAATATAATTAATTTAATTAAATCTACCCACATATTTCTGCTCTCCTTCCTCTCCTTCGTCCCTGTCCAGCGCGTTGTGCACCGAGTTTCTGCAATTATTGGTAATTTTAAGATCATTAAAAACCCTCAATATTCACTTTTCATATTCCGGTCAGATTCATGTTTCAACTGCTAATATATGATAAACTATGACGATAGATGATAATCAGTGCTGAGCCTTCACTCCTCCCGTCACACTCATGCTTCGCTGTCGATACACATATAACTACGATGTGAGGAGGCAATCTGCAGGGCGTGTCAGATAAAAAATATTAGTTTTTTTGCGCCACACTCACACGCCCTCCTTCAGCTTGAACCCAAGACACGGAACACCGTACTACACCTAACCTTTTTTGCGCCCCGCACGCTTGTGCTTCAATGTCGCGATAAGAGCAGACAAGAAATAAAGAACCCAATATGATCTTACAATTAGGGTGTTGTACAAATAAAACAATCGATCAATATTACATAGCGTGTCATATAAATATCCCTGCCTACCGTACTCACTTGAACATTCCTTCTGCATGGCAGCACGGCACATCGTAATATGTACAGCCCCACAAACTTGTCTTTCATAGTGACAATGCAAGAAGCTAGGCGACTATGGAGCCAATTTGATATTTGAGTCTCAATACATAGTAAATTTGTTTTTAGAATCTATTTGTAATCTATCATTACTCGCTATCGTTTCCCCGCCCACAACCATCACTACCGTACCACTTGAACACACAGCCCTCCTTCAGCTTGAATCCGAGGCACTGGACCCCGTACTGTTTTAAACTTTACAGCGCCCCTACGCTCTTGTGTTTCACTGTCGCTATGTATGCAGTTAGACGAGAAAGAAACCAATTGGATCTCCATATCCGTTGCAAATAAAACAATCAATCAGTAACTGCTACCGTAATCTTCACATATCACATGCTACCGTACTCACTTGAACACGCCGCCCTCTGGGATCTTGAATCCCAGACATTGGACCCCGTACTACTTATTACTTTGTTGCGGATTCGCACACTTGTGTTTCACTGTCGCTATGTATGCAGTTAAGCGATAAAGAATCCAATTTATTCCCGAAACTCTCTGGCGAATAAAAAATCAATCCATAATCCCAACCATATCCAGTCCATACCCTAAACTACCGTATTCGCTGAATGCACCCCCTCCCTATCTCTCTTCTGCCTGAAACCAATGCACGGAACAGCGAACCACTTCTAACTTTTTCCACCCCATTACAATAACCCTTCACTGTCGCTATGTAACAACCCAGGCGATAAAGCGATAAAGAAGCGATAAAGAAACCAGTAGGATCTCCTAATGCGTTGCAAATAATCAATCTATCAATAACTGCCGCCGTAATCCTCACATATTACATGCTACAGTACTCACTTGAACACGCCGCCCTCCTTCTGCTTGAACCCGAGACACGGCACACCGTACGGCTTCTGAAGGATCACGAAGCGACCTATAAAATAGAGAAATCAACTACCGTACCGCACCAAAACGATAACTCATATCCCGAATCATTTGCACCAATTTCACGTGCCGAAACCACCGAGCGCTTACTGATCGCATGTCCGTTCACGTAAGAATTTGCATTCAATCGATATCTGATCTACCGTAATCCGCTTCTACAGTACCCTCCTCCCTACCGTACCTGGTTCGTGCAGGATCAGGGACTGCTCGAGGTGGCGCACGAGCGAGTCAGTGTACTTGAACACCTTGGGCGCGCAAGCAGCATCCACCTGCGCACGAGGGGTGTCAATTGAATATGGAGAGAAAAGAGAAATATATTGCGATATTGCTATAATATTGGACATGTCTGCCATAATTCATTCCCAGTACATTTGCGATTCAGCAGGTCTACGTATACTACCATTATGCAACAAAGTCAATCATGATCTTTTTGTCTTCACTTGGAAAATAAGCGTATCTATCAAGTTTTGAATGCAGTAATCGATTCTGGATCCTCACTTGGGACTTCGTCACTGGCTTCCCTTCGCTTCTGGTCGCTTTCTCTGAAGACGACGTGCTCGCACGAAGTGCGCCAACGCACTGCTGACGCACTTGGCGAAGGACTGACATCTACAGTAAACCATTACATTTAGTTTTTACTTTCACTTGGTGCAACACCGGCACCTACAATAATTCATGACTCCTTTCTGGAGTTTTGCACTTTTTACCGAGCATAGGCCGCCCAGGTCTCCGGGAAATTTCACCGATTTCTCTCTTCATCCTATTTTTCAGGTGCTGTTTTAGCCAGAAAAAGTACGTTCCTCATTCAATGCAAGATATCTCGATCGGTTATCAACCCTTCATTGCATCATCACTAGCTTCTCTCCTTCAATATACACATTCATCGCAAATTAGGCAACAGTACAATTTATGCGAAAGGCGGCGCGACAACAACAACATTAGTTCAGGGGATTCTTGGTGATCCGATTACAATACTCACTACGGTACGTTTATGGTAAATCAATAACTAGAGGGGACAAACGAAATTACGGTGCTGCATCAATCGATAGCTTGGGGCGGGGGATACGGTAGAACAATCAATCGATAACTTAGGAAGCGGGTTACGGTAGGTCGGTCGATCGATAACTGATCCTTAGACCTTGTGCTTCTTTGCAGCCGGGGCATCGCCGGCCTTCTTGGCTGCAGATGCTGCATTCGACTTGTGGATCGCCTCGTTCTGCTTACGGGCTGCAATGGAATATAATAGAAATAAAACGTTTCTGACACACGACTATTACGCTAAGGGGGCGGAGTTTCAGTTTCAGGTTTCAGAAAAAAGTACACGATGGAAACGGAACGTTATATTCCGTGGTGTGTGACAATTGTTCGTGCATCTATGATACTTAATTCACTATACGATAAGCCCCGATTGTTCATTCTAACAAAGAGTAAGTCTCATAGAAACGGTGAAACCCAAAGCTAAGGCTACATTTTAGACATGTGCATTTGTAGTTAGCCTCGGTCAGCTTCCGGGCTGTAATTTATGTATAATTAAATACCCGAAATTCTGATAATGGCAACACATACAATCTTTCTGCAGCCTTATGCTAGTGGTGAAACACAAAGGCAACGAAATTTAAATATTCATAGATAATGATGAGATAATATTGTTTTCTCAAGAACTCATCGAAGCAACATCTCTTTCAAACATGAAGCACTTGTTTAATAACAGTAATAAAACAGGTTCTGCTTCCGGGCTGCAAGAATTCAAATAATTGTAATGAAAATCGCACTGTTAACATCACATTCGATCTTTCAACACTCTTAAGCGAGCAGTGCACCCCCCGAAAACATTGGACAAACCACCTCAAGCAAGATTTCTGAACTCATATGCTCGCAGTGAACTCCAAAGCAAAGGGGCAAATCGAAATTTCATTTTTGACAAGAAAACATTTGCACTCACTAAGTTCGAATATCCCAATCCCCGAACGAAGTCACCTTCTGCAGGCCAATTGCTCGATGTCAGGGCAAAACTGAATACAGTAACTCACAAATGTAATCGTAGTAGCACTCCTGCGTGTACCCGTCCGGATCGTACTGCTCGCGCGGGAAATTCGAACCGAATTCCTGAAAATAACGTAATTAATTAAGTAATTAATATTCTTAATCACCTAACTCATGAGAAACTTGGTAGTATTGCGATACAATTTTACTCTATGTAACTTTTTTCTTAAACCGAGATATTGAGGAGCCGAGGAGCTTGGGAAAAGAAGTCAACAATAAATTCTCCCTATTTTCAACACTCCATTGCCTTTTCGCAGCAGTGAGAATAGAGAGACGACATTCCAAACCGGGAGATCAAAGATCAAAGATAAAAGTGGGCGGAGCCAGTGAACTCACCTTTATCTCGAACTGCTCGATGAACATCTCGTAGATCGACGGGTTCTTGAAGTCCTGCGATTTTTCTTACTCATTATACAAATAATAATAATTTTACTAATAAACGGCGGAGATGCCAATGGAATCAGCACCGGCAAACCATCAGGGCTTTGAACCAAACGCGCAACTTCAAAGTTGCTAGTTGGTTCTGTGAAATGACAACTCGCCTTTTGTGTTTCAAAAATTATTCAACTTCAGATATTTTCACCAGAACTAATCAGGCGCTTTCTTTATCGCATTTACCACAGATCTTCTGGATGATTTGTAGTGTTGTTTTTCTCGAGTCGAATCACGAGCAACTCGTTCTCGCCCAGCTCATTTTAATCTACTCGGATCGGCCAATTGCTCGCGAGTTGAACAAAGAAATCGACTCGCGAGTTGTTTACTACTCGCGAGTCAATTTTAAATTTCGACTCATGAGCGCTGAGTCGCTCGGCATAACAACACTAATGATTTGGTTAAATTCTATGAGTCCTTTCTAACCCGGCTAGCCTAGAACGCCCCCACTGACCTTTCTGTTCTAGATGACCTGATTCATGCTCAACCCCTCTCCTCGCCTCACAATCCTGCCTTACCAACTGTATCATAGCCCCAACCTATTCCCGCCCTCCCTCTAACCCGGCTCGCCTAGCGCACTGACCTTTCTATTCTGGATGACCTGATTGATGCTCTCTCCTCTCGCCTTCCTCTCGAACATCACCCTGAATCGCTCCTCGACGGCGGCGTCAACGGGCGCGTCCGGCGCGGGCGGGATCACGATCTGTAATTATTTAAAATTAAAAATACAAAAAAAAATAAAGTCATGTGCAAGTTGTATGTTTCACAAACACGACTTGACGCGGATTCGGGAGCAACTTCAATAGCTTTAAGCCTTCCGATGAAAGCAAAGGATATTTACGAATTAGTGGGGTACCGGAAGGAACATAATCGTGAATGAATGGTTCTACCGAATGGGCACGCGGTACCTACGGAAATAATGGCGTGGCCTGTCCCTCGAACTACCCAATGCATATTACCCCCACTATGTTCGCCTATCTAGGCTATGACTACTCACCGGTCTGGCCTCCTCCTGAGCCCGTGGCGTGGCGGGTCCCTCAAACTCTTTCGGGGACGAATCGTACTGCGGCGTGGCCGGCTGCGAACCGCCCTCGTTCGAAGGTCCCTGACAAAATAATTAAATTCTTACCTCTAAAATTTAAACAAAATTTTTATTCCATTTCCGATTCGTCCAACAAAATTGCGTTTTTCAAGTTTTCAATTTTGAGTTTCAGGTTGTGATGAAGTGCGGGCAGATGCTGCGCTATCAATAGATCATCGTAATCCGATTCCAAAACAATATTCTCCCCCTTCTAATTCTAAGTAAACAATTCTGTCGTCGTTCGTGCAGCAGGCGATTTTAAGTTTCAGATATCAATCACCTCTCGGTCGTGAACGCACTACCAATGCCGCCTCGAAGCTCTTGTATATTTCAAACAAAAAAATTAACAATGTACTAAGAAACAAAGATACCGATTTTCCATTCGAACAACAGGTGAATTCGTAATTCACTAGCAAATGATATCTACCTGGTGCTACGTTATCAATATGTTCTCCACCTCTTATCAAAACATAACTTCATTACAAAAAATGTATAGTTATGATTTCACATCTTCGTGAGTCTTTTTGCACTTCACAAGCTGTAAATCATCTCCACCTCCCCCGCTGAAAACCTCCTTTCGTTCCTCCTTCCCTATTCATCTCGCCCGGCAGATTCCCGTTACTCACCACATTCATCAAACGCCACGCGTACCTATCTCACTAAACGCGAGAAATGCACAAACCACACAAAACCAAAAACACCGCAGTATTCCGAACTAGTTAAATCAGTGTTACTCACCACCTTCATCGGGTCCTGGCACTCAATCACGCCTACACTAAACCCACAAAAAGCGCAAAACGGAAATATTTCGAACCAGTTGATTTCCCGTTACTCACCACCTTCATGAGGTCCTTGCACTCCTCCAGTTGTCGATCGATCTCCTCCTCGTCGTCCTCATCCATCGACTGACGCACGGGAGGGGCTGGCTCCTCGTCTGAAAAGACCAGAGATCAAAGATCAAAGATCAACCGTGAAAGATCAAAGATCATCTATGATGTCGTCATTGTCGACGGTTTACGTGATTAGTTAATTTAAAAATATCCCCGAACTCTCTCGATTCCCCATACTCTCTCATCTACTTCTGGCTTCTGGCATGACATCATCGAGAACATCACGTGTAAGTGCTTGATGTCATTCAAGTTAGAGCTAGAGTGAACACTAGAGAAAAACGAGACGAAAGACATTGCAGATAGACATTCTGTGCTACGTGTAAGATCAAAGATCAAAAATTAAAGATCAAAGATCACGGAAAAAAGGGATTATTGGATGAACCTCTCGACTTTTTGTCGCCCGTGCTCTCGAGTCGCGCGTCTTCTGCAATGTTCATCGTTTTCATCTAGTATTTCCAATTTCCCTGACTACTTTGAGATTCAGGATATCCCCAAGTGCCAACAATGGCAGCACCGTCAATTTTTTCAGCTTTTCCTAAGAACAAACTGCTATCCTATCAGTTTTCGAAGTAAAACAAATAATATTTTAATTAATTAATTAATAATTTAAATAAATAATTCCCTCACCCTTCTCGAAGGTGTCCCGCTCGAAGCCGGAGAGCGACGCAGTGCTCGACACGTGCTGAAGAAAATATAAATTTAAATATTGCCAAGAATCATCATGCGAATTCCGGTTTCAAAACCATCATTATGCGTGTTCACAAAAGCAAATTGATTCTCAAATTAGCAGAATAATATTGTTAAAGTTTTCATTTTTTTACATACGATTCTACCAATATTCAAGCTAACAGCCGAATTGAAACCTTGATCATGCTGCCGGTGTTGATCATTTCGGGCGAGTCCGAATCAGAGTCGTGGTGGCCACGAGGCGGCGCCGGCTCGCGGAACCCGTCCTCTTTAATTTATTATATTAATTAACAAAAAATAATTAATTTAATTAATTTAAACAATACTCATTACCAAGTACAAGATTGTCGTTAGTATCTAGTATTGGCTCAATTCGCATTTTAGGTAACTTCGAGCCAATTAGGAAAGAAAGGGGAAGCGTATCAAGTTTGGTGTTCGCCTCCAATCATTCGCATGTCCTACAGCACTGTGAAGTCAGATCAGTTGTTGAAGAGACAAAAAAGTTCGCCAAGGTGGAATCTCTTACCTCCCGACCGCAATCTAAACAGTAATCTCACCGGTGTTGCCGTCGTCCTCCCTCTCCTCCTCCGGCATCTCCTCATCTGCAAGGAGAACAGGCTGAATGTGTATGAATATAGTCTTTAATTTAATTTGAAAATAGCTTATTTAATAATAAATAACGGATAGCATTTACTTTAGCCCAACAAGGAAGGGAGCTACTCTCTTCCTCGGCCTTTCGATCGCTCGCTATCTCATTTCTCACTAACCACTTGTCAAATCGAGGCCTTTGCATACTAAGGTAGAGAAATGTCAAAATAATAAATAAATACCGTAGAAGAAGTCGGAGTCCTTGCGCTGTCGCGACTGCGAACTGGCGCTGTCCGGCGATACGGACGACCGATCGATCGGCTGACTGTGCGAGCCTAAAGTAGGAATAAAACTAATTAAAGGAATAAGCAGCAAGTCCGAATAGAAAGAAAAACGTTTGAAATTAGCTGATCGCTATAGGTTTTTGGGAAGGAAGGAAACACGGATATACTAGTGCACTTTGATGAGAGAAAAAAACCCGTCAAATTTTATACAAGCGAGCGATGGCAATTGGTGCCACAAACAGAGCAACATGACTATTACTAATGAAAAAATTATGATAAAAGGACTGACCTCGGCGCGGCTTGAGCGGGTTGATGCCCTCGTTGGAGTGGCGGCGTCGCGGTGACTCCTCGTCGCTCTCGTCGCCGTACGCAACGAGACTGTTCATCGCGTCTGAGCAAAAATATTTCAAAAAGTCAGAGAAAACGAGAGAAAACCTACTTTAAAAGGATTAAATTAAGTCTAAATACTAACAATATACGGTTAATATATTGACTTAGTTAGTCAAGGATGAGATTACAATATAAAACACAGGCTCAGAAGACGAGAACGATGTGAAAATCAAGCGAACGCAAAATTCGAAAAGTTGAAATGGGGCGTGGCCTTTTGAAAAGCGCGTACATAAGACCTGTGAGCCGCGCGCGCACTACTGACACTGCTCACCGGCCGAACTTTTTTGAATACCGTTTCCTTCAGTAGGGTCCACTGTGTCATGCTCGCAACTCGCGCATGAGTCAGTTTGCGTGCAATTTCTCTTCGATTCGCATTTTACCTTGTTTCCCTTGCTTATTTTTCATTTTTTTCATGTAAATTACTTGCTGCAGGGCTCGCGGTAGCTCATGGGGTGGTCCTGCACCTACTGCACCCTCATCAACGAGGTTCGCGACCATTTTCATTGTTTCGATTTTAATTTTTTATTTACAAAATTTCGTTTTATTCTTTGTAAAGTGAATAAAATGAAATAAATTGTTAATTGTAGGATCATGAGGCGTTGTGCGATGGCTGCGGCAGCTCCAAAGAAGGCAAGCAGGTGCGCGGACTGGCTGCCGGCCTGAGGAATGCCGTTAGTGGCGCAGGTATGGTCTAATTCTTCTTTATTTTGCTTATTACATTAGTAAACCATGTATTGCTCCTCGCTATTGTATCGGTACATCCAGTACATACTCCTGTACGTACGAGCAAGCCACAAACACGGCGTTTGCACACCTTTGCCTTGTCTCAATCGCCCCATTCCTCCCTCTGAATAGAGTAGCCCTTCCGGGAATCTACCCTCCGCTTTTGTCCCTGCTTGATTGTTTACTCAGAAGGAGCACCTTCCCCCGCGCGCTGTCTCTATTTCCTCCTCATCTCGTACAGGAGAAATCGTTGTTGCCGGGGTTCAATTTCGCGTTGATAAGAAGGAAAAGGCAAAGCCTTTCGGAAGACCTTACTCAGACTTCGACATCGAAGGTGGGGCCTTACTATCTCTGGTGCTTATGTTTGCCGCCTTCCACTCCCTCACTTCCATGCAATTCTGAGTCACTTCGTGAGATCACTTTACGCCGAACACCGGTTATTTCGACATCGCGCGAGTGAATGAAGTGATGATTATTGTGCTGATGGCGCAGTAAAAAGTAAAAAAAGTGCATCGCGCGGTCAAATACACTTGAGATGAATGAGTTATCGTAACTGCGCACACAAACAGGTTGAGGTTAAGTAGGTCTAATCTCCTTCTAACGTAGTGCAAAAAAGTGTGCAATTGAATTACTTGTGAATAGGAGGAATATCAGTGAGCCTTGAACCTAACAGTGATGAATTGATTAAAGGAACAGTGGGATAGGACATGTAATGCAAAAAAGTGTGAAATTATCTTACCGAACGCCACAGTAACCTAATCGATTTTTACTGTAATCCATTGTAGAGAAAAAAGTGTGCAATTGAGATACCGCACGCTACAGTACCTCAATCGATACTTTCCGTACTCCTTGTACAGTTTCAGCTAAAAAAAAGGGTGTAGCTGAATTACAGTGGGCCTACTGTAGTTTACAGTACCCCAATCAATACCTACCGTACCCCCCCCCCTTTCCAGTGGCGTCGCTGACGACGATCTGGGACGACCTCGTGGACGTCACCTCTGCGCCCTTCACTCCGCCGCCCGCCCCGCCACCGCAACCCGCGCCATATAGCGTGTTCGATGTGAGTATTTTTTGAAAGTTTTTCGTGAAACGGGACTTTTTTCGCGCAATTACTGATCTAGAACCTAGAGCGTATTCGGTGTGAGATATGTTATTATTGTTGAAAACGGTCTTTACTACATATTTTGCTTTTTTCGGTCAATGATCTCGGGATGTGAGGATTTCTTCAATTTTGAAAATTTTCCAAGAATTTTTATGACATGCGAAAGTGCATGAGCAAGAAGTGGCAGCCTGACACTGGCAGGTGCCCCTGGTTCCTTCAGATAGATTGCAGGAAGGTAGTTATGAAATAATTGCATGCTGAACTTGCAAAGTACTTTTCGGATGCCGTATATTGTTCTTCTCAGTTTATTGTTCTACTTGCCGTTTATTGTTCTTCTCAGGATTCTGGTTCTTTAGAATTTCATTGAAACCAGCATGCACATAGTGTCACAATTCCATCGGTTGGCAAATTTCGCTTCAGAAAACGATTCGTCATCGATTCAAATACAAGCAAAGCCTTTACAATTCATAGTAAATATTAGCCGTCAGAGATACCGAGAGAGCAGGCAGATTTGAGAGAGTCAGACAACAATTGAATATTCACTTCAGGTACGCGAGGTGCCGCGGGCCGCAGCAGCCAGCCCTGTGGCCTCGCCGCTCTCCCCGCAACAGCCGAGGATACCCGTAATCACGTTGAGTGGTGAGTGGATTACTGTACTTTGTTACACCAACTACTCGACGGTAGGATGCATCAGGACATTAGAGCCGCCATTGGTTAGGTTTAGATTAGACTACTGGCGTTCTATACCGTCTCATACACATACACAAAGCTAGTGGAAAACTACCTTGAAATTGAAAACATATGCCGCATTTAAGGTTTTCGTTGACAAGGAATGCTACTTACGATTCGCAAACATACGCCGCATTCATAGAATTAGTCGATTTCCACGGTCTTTTTCATAAACATACCCCGCATTCGTTGGTTTTTGACACATAACTTTTTCATGTATGCTCATACATACCCAGGGTACCAATGATCACGCTGAGTCGCAAGTCGAATAATTTTGCTCGCGAAAGTCCCTGGAAATCTGTGGAAATGCTCTCCGAAATGCTTTTACTGCTTTAATTCGACCAACGATTGTTCATGTGCTAATCTCCAACGTATAATGGCTACTTGAAACAGAAATTCCCGGGAAATCTCATAGTCCTAAAGAGGCACAACATTGGAATAGTTTAACCAAAATTCATTTCCGCAATACTGAATGTGCAATGTATTCTCGATTATGACCATTCTCTGCACTGCCAACTCACCTAGTCGCACATAGGAGAACATTTTCGAATGGAAACCCTAAATATCTGGAAATGGATCCCGATTGATTGTTGGTACTCGCAAGCGCAGTAGCATTGCCTGTTTGACCGTGGAAAGTAGTGCCGGTGAAACACGACTTCACATTGCTATTCCGCACTAAAGGTAAAGTTAAAAGGTAAAGTTCTTAGGCATTTTCCTCGCTAGGGCGGGCTCTGCCACCCCAAGCCAGAACAAGAGCAGTAAATATGAAAAGTCTACCTTTTCAATTCGCATGCTGTATCGCCGGTTAGAGAGACGAGTGAGCACATGTAATGAAGAGACTGGCACTTCATTGCGACATCTATTACGCACATTCCCACACAAAACAGCCACATATTCTCACAATTGCGCAACCAGCAGAGACTAGACTGCGTGCGTATTGTCACTGTGTACTACCGTACCCATGGCGACTGGTTATAGTTTGTGCGAGGTGCATTTCCTCAATTGCCTCCATTCCCCTCGGGAGAGAAGGGTCCACTCATCTCAATGGTTTAACGCTCCTCTTTTCCCATGATCTCTAGGGCTGCTTGGCAGGCGAGATAGCATGCGAAATGAAGAGAGCGAGTCCACTTCTCACATCTACTTCGTTACACCCTCGAATCTCCCAGTCCCTAGTCGGTCAGACAGAGCGAGAGAGCGTGCAGAATGGAGAGAGCGAGTTCGTTTCTCCCCGCATATTGCGAAAGGAAACCTGGCCAAACATCCGCCGTAAAAAGGCGACGGATCCCTCCCGTTTTATTCTCCGCACTTGGCGTGTATTACTATACGGCTTCCGTCGTACCTACCGAACAAGATGCGCCCTGCCAGACCAGCCAAGAGTAAGGTAGCATTATGGTAGTTTAAGAGGGGGGGGGGGGGCTTAAGAAATGAGTCATTCTAGGCTAGTTTACGATCTATACAAGGATTTATAGGACAGTGTAGAAGTTGTGCCCCATGCTCTGACCCATCGAACTTAGCGTATCCCGTTGCAGACACGCCTCCGCCCCGGCCGCCGCCGCCGCGACGCGTCCAGGACCTGCAACAAGCGATGCCCCGAACGCCCGTGAATACGGTAGGAGGTCTATAGTATTCAGTAGGCCAATACATAGTTGATTTTTGTTAGATTACGGTAGAGCTGTCGATTACGATAGTTTGAGTTCAGCACTAGAATCTACAATCTTAAGATTCGTGAATGTGGTCAATCCTGTTCGCAAGGGTTTAGGTTACGGTAACTGAGATATTGATTCTTAAGATTACGGTAGTTCATCTTCTCCCTAATCCCAGACGTCCCGTTCCGGCTCGGTGTCCCTTCACTCGTCGCCGATGCGAGACCAGACGGTGAGAGACGAGAGGGAAGCGAGGAATCAGCTGAAGCAGATCGAGCTGCTGTGCAGGTGGGCTTGGATTTGTGATATTATAGGCTGAGAGGGGGGGGGGTAATTGGAACGCAGCAAACTTAAGGAGAACGAGTTATAATTTGTTAATGAGATGATCTACGAATACTGCGGAATTGGAATTTTTCTGATGATAGGGTAGAGATGAGACATGTACCGGTAGATAGATAGTAATGAGGCAGGGATCGAGCTGCTATGTGGGGGGGGGAATATTGAAATATTGGGGTTCAATTTTGTTATAGATAGAGGCTCTCAAGAATATTGTGAATCAAGTAAAAATACTGATGATAGGGTAGGGTTGAGGCACGTAGTCGCCTGGTGAGACATAGGAGACAGGCAGTGCATGAAGCAGATCAAGTTGTAGTGGAGGCGGGATAGGTTTATTCACGTTTGAGACGGTAAGACGCATTCTATTAATTGTCACGATCTAGAGATATTGATGATGTGAAACTAGGAACGTCAGAGAAAGTATCAGTGAGCTTGAAAATTGCAATTGCTGAAAGGGATAATTAGTAGTTGGTTGATTTTCACACCTTAGTACTTAGGGAATAGAGGACTACTGCGTAATCAGAATTTTTTTTTTATTGATGGTGAATAATTCATGCTAGCACGTCCCACTTTGAAGCAAGATAATGCTATTTATTATTTAAATTTTAATTAATTCCTTAATTGCAGGGAGTTCAAGACGTCGTTCATCGACGACGAGTTCCCGCCGACGGAGAAGTCGATGGGCAAGCTGTATGATGATGCGGGTGAGTCATTTCCTAACGCACACTTAGATGGTATGAGAATGTTGCTGTGGCTTCACTATGTCCCATACGATTCGGGACAACTAGAACCACAGTAGTCACTGGGCAAGGTGTACGTATGTGTTATTTTGCGACGGCCCACGTTCATTTACGGTGAAAAAAGGGTGAGGAGAGAATGTTCCTGTGGGTTTAAGTATTTCTCCTGTGGTTGGCTGTATGCGGGTGACTCTGTCTGATTTTTCCGAAACTCGGTTATTGGTTGCTGCACCGAATTGTTATACTTCGTGTGTTGCTACGAGATTACTGATAGGAATGAAGTCGTTTTAAATTAGAATGAGATCTGACAAACGGTTTGATTATTCGGCTGAATATGTCCGATTGTTCCGAAACTTGGTGAATCGCAGCTGCGCGCTTCTTCTATAGCAATGATAAAGCTCAAATTTCGATGGTTGCTTGAGAAATGCTGAATAAAGTGTTATTATCTCGGGAATGTATCCTGATGAGGGCGATGCGCTGATTAAACGTTTTCTAGCTTGGTGATTTGCTGTTCCCAGTAATGTTCATATCGTAGAAGGCGCAGCCTTTTCGATTCGATGCGAACTCGATGTGGTAAAAGAATAATCGCGATATGTATCTTTCTCGCTGACATCGACTGTAGGCGTCTTTCCATGAAACGGGACCCCTGAGCTATGGAAAGATCGAGATCTCTGGTTTCTCCCACCCACTGGGTACCCATTAACTGACCCACTGGGTGACACGCATACAAACCAGTGGGTGAGGATATGGGTGGGAGTGAGAGTAGTGTGTGCATTGATAATCGATAATTGTATGGGTTCTCCCCCATACAGTAACCACACCACACGTGGTTAGTCACATCCAAAATACGACCTTCTGGAAGATCATAGGTAGGACAACACTCGAATCCAAGGCCGTCCGATGATGGCTTCAAAAAGAGACCTTGTAGGCAATGTGTGTGCTAGCGTCACCGGTTAAGAAGGGGGCTCCTCAAATGTTTACCCAGTGGGTGGGGTAATGGATACCCAGTGGATAAAATAGGAGTGGGTTCCCAGTGGGTGAGGTAATGGTTTCCCACTGGCTCACGCAAACTCCGCCCACTTTTAATGGGTACCCAGTGGGTGGGAGAAACCAGAGATTAACAAAGGCGAGATAGTGTGTTAAATTGAGAGAGAAAGATCAATAATCGGATATCGATTGCAGAGATGGCCGTGCCGGGTCGGATCAAGCCGTCCGACGTCGTCTGGCTGCGACCCACTGAAATGTTCACCAAGGTACGGTAGGGTAGGGTACGGTAGGATGCGGTATGGTAGAGTGTGCAGTGTGTCCAGGTGGAACAGGCCATTGTACAGACAAAAAAAGTCTGTAAAAGAAAGTAGATTTATATTTGTAGTTTCTCACTTGCACAATTTATGTTTCGCGGTATCGTAAAATCGGTAAATGACGCACAGAGTCAATATCTTTTGGGAATCTTTTGGTGTTCGATACATACCAAATTTACATTTTTTTCTCCGTTGTATTAGTTAGTTGAGTTGTTGCGCCGGGACGATAGAAAATATTCTTTAATCCTCGCTCTTTCCAGTACTAAGATAGATTAACGATCCGACGAAGATTTTAGATCCTCCAGACTGAAATGATCTTGAATCGTTCACCGGCAAAAGAGATATCACCCGCCGGTTGCAAGTGCCATGATTAAAGAAGTAACTAACTTTCCAGGACGGTCACCGGTTCCCGTACACGGTGTTCAACGACCCGAGCAGCTCCGACATCGAGCAAGGTATACGGTAGTTTTTGGAGTACGGTAGCGACAGAGTACGGTAGTTAATTTCACATGTGCAAGTTCCTTGCTTGATATGCTGAATGTTCACTAAATGTGAATATTTTGATTACGAACGACATCAAGCTCTGATTATAAAACCAAAAACCTCATGCACATCATGAGAATGTGCAACCTGAAATCGCCATGTTGGAATAGGGATCACGCAAAACATAATGAAGTTGAGGGTTCCCCATTGTTCCGTGTGCAACGCAGTCCTATCGTAACTACCGTAACCCTACCGTACCCGTACCGTATCATATATCTTAATTCCAGGCGCGCTCGGCGACTGCTGGCTGCTGTCCGCGATGGCGCTGATTGCGGAGGTAATTATTGCTATTTTTTGTCAACCGGGTGCCATCCACAGATTGTTGTATGTACGATCACCGCGGATTTGAATGATTGGTGAAGCTCGGGCACCGCCTGTTCATTATGAGCAGCCGTTCTTACATGATTGTGTAGTGTTGGTGAAACAAACAGTTGCTTTGATTTTTTTTTCGAACCTGGGAGGTTGGTTCCATTAGAAGACTGTGAATGCCCGACATTGAGAAGGTTTAGTGGAAATGGAAAGTGAACAAGTATATTGTACAAGTATAAAAACTTTGATCTCTTGCAGCGTCCCGACATACTCGACAAGATCCTGCTCACGAAGGCGTACAGCGAGCTGGGCGTATATCAGATACGGTAAGCAGGGGGGGGGGAGGGGGTTACGGTGTTGAACGGCAACCAGTAATCTTCTGACTTGTGGAGTTAGAGAGTATGGAGATTGGCAGGGATTGGAAGGGTGAAAATTTTGATTTTGGAGGTTCACACTAATGAGAAAGATTTTGGAGGTTCACACTAATGAGGAGGGGGGGTTGATATGGGTGGTTGTTCAACACTGGAAGGAATTTTACATGCACAATTAACCAACTCTATCAGTTGACTCATAGGGAAAAGAGTTAATAGGGAGATGTGAAGAAAAGTGATCAAATAATCACCAGAATTTATGTAGAACGTTGGCGCCAAAATAGGGCTGATGAGTATTTTTCGAAATCAGAAAAATGTTCGAGCTCACAAGGCGAGTTTGAGCTACGCGTGATCGTATCCTTACAGCGATCTAAATTCAGTCAATTTTTGTGCCTTGGATCTCTTTTTAACAAAAATATCAATTCGTTCATGCTATTTATTAATTACCTACTCGTACCGTACCTGACCTTATCTGTGTACCCCACCAGGCGTGGTTTGTCTCATGACAACTGCAAAATCGCCTTGATTGTGGAAGCAACTTGTGGAAGCAAACATTTAACTTTAACATGACAATCAATAATTCGTTCCAGTCTGTGCGTGGACGGTCGCTGGCGTGTGGTTACGGTAGACGACTACTTCCCCTGCCGGCGGAGCAGTCGCACGCTCGCATTCGCCGTGGGAAGAAAGAATCAGGTACGGTAGGATAATGGTCAGATGACGTTGTTGGTGTTGAATGGTAGTTGTATGGTAGCCCTCTCCTAAAAATTAATTCAAGTGCCTACTGTAGGGCGCTCGCATTCGCTGTGGGGAGGAAGAATCAGGTACTGTAGCAGTCACACTGGTAGGATACTCGGGGTCGAAAAAATGTGGAACAGGGGATTTTGGTACCATCGGAAGGCAGGTGAGTTTCTGCTGCAACTGGTTCTCATAGTACATTCATACACAACTTTAACAATGCTCTCGCTGAATCTTTCATTCTACTGTAACTCTTTTTTCAGAATGATTTTTCTGGCGTAGTTGATTCCGTTAAGTTGTGGGTGCCTCTATTAAGAATTACCGATTTAACACGATCGATCTCTAATAATTCCTCTCTCCGTTCAGCTGTGGGTTCCCCTGGTGGAGAAGGCGTACGCGAAGGCCCTCGGACAGTATGCTAAGTTGCGCGCGGGCAGGACGGTCGAGGGACTGGCATTGTTGACGGGTGAGTGGAACTTTCCCATAATCAATACCGTAATCTGCCCCTTATACAGGTGCTCCGTGCGAGACGATCTCCCTGGAGGACGACGACCTCGAGGTCGACCTGGTGTGGGCTCGGCTGCTGTCCGCAAAGTGGGTGGATTAAGATTGTTGTGAAACTATAAGTATGCGGGTCATGCGAATTATGCTAATGAAAAATGCGTACATAGGCGATTCACGGTTGTAGAGAGTGATCAAGTGAACAGAGATTAGAATTTCAACGATATCTTTTTCATTGTTTTGGAAAATAAGAAACAAATAGTCATGACGCATGATGGATTGAGGATTCAGATAGTGATCAAGTGCAGAGGTAGTGAAATCGAGCCAATGATACATTTCCTCGTGATCGACTAATTAGTAACAAAGCTATACATGCGCGCTGCTGATCAAGTCGTTTTTTAGTGCCCAGTGGATTGCGGCGGCAGATAGTGATGAAGGGTGAGGGAGTTCCAGCTAAATCAATACGACGATGTGTCTCCTCTTCACACCTGCGTACTTCAAGTACTTAAGTACGCGGCCACCCGTAAAAAAAGTTCTGATAATATAAAAAAAAGTCGGCTCCCAGTAAGAAAAGTTTGACTTTTTTGAGCGTTTGGTGCAAAATATGACGGTTTTTGAGAGGAATAGGTCGGCGACCCGTAGAAAACATCCTAATTATTTGCGGCTACCAGTTCTTATAGGACGCAATAAATTCCAAGTACATACTTGGCACAGGTATGCTCCTCTTGCAACAAAATATTACTGAGATCACAGCTGCCCTCTCGCACTGTTATATTCTCGATGCTTTTGGAGCCTGATGGACCGCGGCTGCGGTTAGTGATCAATTGCATAGGTGCACCGATCGAGCCAATACAGACGCGACTCCGATGGTAGCAAACATTAATTCGAAGTTGTACTCGCGCTCTGCAATTCACTCTCTTTCTAGTGCCTAGTGGATTGTGGCTGCAGGCAGTGATGAAGGGCAACGGCACTTCACCTAAATCGCTACTGCTGATTCCTCTGTCATAAAAAATACTTATCTAATTGGAAGCAAGGCTGTGTTTGCGAACTGCAACTCACATTGCTTTCGATGCCTAGTGGAGTGGTGTTGCAGCAAGTGAAGAAGGGTGAAGGCTCTCCGTCCGAACCGATATTGCGTAGGTCTGGGTAACAACATACACTCCGCTAAAGCACGATTGTACCGGCACGCTGCAATTCGCAATGTTTTTGCGACCAGGTAGAGTATGGTTGCAGCTACTGATGAAGTGCAGGGACGCAGCGACCGAACCAGTAATACGCAGCTCTCGGATGTAGCAAAAATCCTTTAATTTGAAGCCCTCTTATTTTAGGGCATTACGATTCATAGTCGTTTTGGTACCTAGTAGAATGTGTTTGTAGTCAGTGATCAAGTGATAGGGAGATCCGATTGAACCAGTATCAAGAGGAACTCTGCTGTATCCAACACTCATTTTCTCGCTCATCTGCATTGATACCCAGGGGAGTGGGGCTGCAGTAAGTTAGCAAGTGTAGAACACGCTGCCTGAACCAATGACGTGCTTGCTTCGAGTCTAACCAACACTCCTAATTGTGAGGTCGGATGCGCATTGAAATTAGCAGTGCTCCGTTCCTAATGGAGTGGTGCTTCAGCTAGTGATAAAGGGCCAGAGTGATCGGGTTGAGACAATTCCACGACGTCTTGCATATGACAAACACTCCTCTATAGCCTTCTAAAGCCGAATTATGCTCGCAGTTTGTGATTCGAATTGCTTTCGGCGCCCAGTGGAGTGGGGGTTTTAGCCAGTGATGAATAGCGATGGTGCAACGAAAGAGTCAATCATTCTCTTCCTCGGATGGCACAAACACTCTGCTAATTGTAAGGAAGTGCGAGCGCACTACAATGGACATTGTTTTCGGTGCCTAGGCGGTTGCGTTTTCAAGCACCATTGATGTGTACTGCATACCGACAGAAGTAATGCGTGACACGCTTCAATTGTTGTTTACCAATCACTCCGCAATGGTGTTCGCTAATAGAAAGTTGTTTTTTACGCCAGGCGCAGTGTGGTTGTAGTGAGTAGTCAAGGGCCGTGCGCAGTCTGTCCTGCGATCGTGGTGGAACATTATCATTTTTAGATGCAAAAAAATTAAAGTAAATGTTAGTTGGATTATAGTGAGAAATTGAGTTAAGATAGGTTTAAGTTGATCTTTGATCTTTCCATGGAAACTGTCCAATCATGATCTTTGATCTCTGCAGGGAAGCGGGCTACGTGATCGGCGCCTCGTGCGGTGCGGGCTCGAAGCGGCGCGTGCCTGAAGGGGTGAGCGCCTCGCTGGGACTGCTCACCCAGCACGCCTACTCGATATTGGATGTGCGACAGGAGGGAGCGAATAGGTACGCACTGCTAGAGATGTTGAAACATAAAGAAGCGGGTAGGGCTAGAATGTGAAGGAGAGTGGGGTGTGACTGGAGTTGTGGGTGTTAGGACTGCTCACCAAGCACGCCTACTCGATATTGGATGTGCGACAGGAGGGAGCGAATAGGTGAGGAGGATGAAACATGGATGATGAGGGTAGTGATAACAGATCTCTTCGATATTGAACTGGAAGGAGCTAACTTGTATTACAAGAGAGGTTGGAACGTAAATGAGGAGGGTGGGGGGGGGGCAAATAGCTACTCGATATTGGATGTGCGGCAGGAGGGAGCGAATAGGTGTTACTAGAGAAGTTGAAACGTAGATCAAGAGAGATCAAGACGTGATAAAGGATGTTATATGTGAGAAGTGTGAAACATGAATAAAGTGGGTAGGGCTAGAATGTGAAGAAGAAAGGGCCGGGGCGATGGGAGTTAGGACTGCTCACCCAGCACGCCTACTCGATATTGGATGTGCGACAGGAGGGAACGAATAGGTAGGGAGGGTGAAACATGAATGAAGTGGAGGAAGGTGACAGAAGAAGTGGGAAGCGGCAAATCTGTTACGTATTGGGCATGACGGAGACAGCATGCATTACAAAAGCGGTTGAAA
The DNA here is from genome assembly GCA_911812115.1 of Pristionchus exspectatus. Lineage (NCBI taxonomy): Eukaryota > Metazoa > Nematoda > Chromadorea > Rhabditida > Neodiplogasteridae > Pristionchus > Pristionchus exspectatus. The sequence continues at coordinate 5,628,111 of OU461587.1, read as the reverse complement.
CTTAGACCAATTGGGGTGATTAGAAAATGGGGGGAGACAGCGGCGATTTTTCCGTCTCAAAGTTGATTGAATACACGGAATTTCGAGAATAAATGCTAGTTTTGAATTTTGCGAGCAAAACAAAAAATACCAGTCACATTCGCGTTGCAAGACGTGCATAAAGCGATCGATTCATGCGAGTAGGCGCCTGGTACTTGAGCTAATTCTAATGAGTGCGAAACGGCATTGGTACCAATTTGATTTTTGACTGGCTCGTTTTTTGCTGCATCAGTTCCGTAATTAAAGGACGGCTTTGGATAGTTAATGTTGTGCATGCGAAACGGAGAGAGTCATAATAATAATCGAGTTTTCTTTGCAGGCTGTTGCGCGTGCGCAATCCGTGGGGCTCGCACGTGTGGACGGGCGCGTGGAGCGATCGATGGACGGGATGGCCGGACGAGTTGAGGAGGTACGGTTGCTTACGGTATTTGATAAGCAATATTGAGTTATTGTGGGTCCGGGAAATCCTCGATTCATTAGCCAGCTCGCGCTTGGAGAAATATGTTGAACGGTTGGGACCTCAATTCACGCGGTGGGTTAGTAAGGAGTTAACAGTAAGTTGGGCTCATATGTGAAGCGATCGTTGGACGGGATGGCCGGAGGTGTTGAGGAGGTACGGTAGGGGAAGATGGGGATTACGGTATCGGATGGAGAATATTGAGATGCTTTCGTTTTTACCCTACCGCAAGATAGGAATATTAGCCTGCTCGTAACTTGAGGAAATGTATCGAGCGCTTGGGTCCTGAAATCACGTGGTTAAATAGGGAGGGGAAATATGGAATTGTGGGCACGTGTGGACGGGCGGTGGAGCAACCGGTGGACGGGATGGCCGGACGAGTTGAAGAGGTACGACAGGAGTAAATTACTGTAGTTGCTCGTAATGCGATTGTTATTGACCGTCTGCCTCTTGGGGGACATGTGTAGAGTGAATGTACCCGGTGGAATAGCAAGGGGCGATATGAAACTCGCACGTGTGGACGGGCGCGTGGAGTGATCGATGGTCAGGGTGGCCGGACGAGTTGAGGAGGTACGGTAGAGTACGGTAGAGATTAGTAAAGTATTGGATAGAAAATATTGGGATTATGTGATTTTATACCAGTCACAAAGAGGATGTGATTAGCCAGCTGGCGCTTAGAGATATATGTGAAACGATTCGGACCTCAATTCACGCGGTGAAATAGTATGAGAGTGACTATCGAGAAGCTCGCACGATTGGGCGCGTGGAGCGATTGTTTCACGGGATGTCCCGAGGAGCTGAAGAGGTTACGGTAGAGTTGATTACGGTATTGGATGGATAATATTGGATTACTGTGGTTTTATACCGGTCGAAAAGGGAAAAAAATGCCAGCTTACAATCGATGGAATTGTATAGTGTCTGGGACCTGAATGAACCAGGTGGAATAGTATGGGATGAGACCGAGTTGGTCTCGCCCGTGTAGACGGGCGCGTGAAGCGATTGGTGGATGGGATGGCCGGGAAGCTGCTAGTTTGGCCCCCGCGTGAGAGCGGGGATTGGAAGGGCGTATTGCACGGTAGAGTTAGTATTTCGCGAACTGTAAATGAGCAGTATATTCCTCGCTTCATGGGTTCCATATCTGATGGCGGCCGGGCTGAGGATTGATGGTTTCGGGTCGGTGATACAACAACTAATTATTTCGAAACGCACGAAAACTGCTAATTTTGTTGCACAATTCACGGGTTCCATATCTGCTAAAGGACCTTCTGGGGTGGATTAGAATGTTGTCTAATAACTATTAATGGAGAGGTCGTACAAAAACAAATATTTTGTGAAATTCTTGCAAAACTGTGTAGCATTCTTGCTTCACAAATTACACGTAATCAGACTATCTTGGTGGGGTTGATGCGAGGATTGGTGACGGTGCGATAATTATAGTAATTGCGAGGTGCGAATGATTCGCATATTCCTCGTTTCACTGTGCCCACACATGCTGCAGATCTTGCCTTGGGTGATTCATTGCTCACCGCCGCTACAACAACTAGTAATTTCAAAATACTAAAAGAAATTGAAAAGGGGTTGTACATTCCTTGTTTCATGGTTTGCTATATCTAATGGATGTCTTGCTGCAGTGGATGTAGTGTCCGTGAAATTTCAACAATTAATAATTTCGAAATGGTAAAGAAAACCTAAACGACCAGTTGACTTGTCGTTTCACTGTGCCCACATCAAGTGGAGATCTTACTAGGGCTAATATTTTCCGGGTATTTTACCATCAAACTAATAATTCCTCCTTGCTTTTCAGACGTCTGCTCCCCGCCGGCGTGCGTGCTCCGGGCGCCTTCTGGATGGCGTACGACGACTTCCGGCTGCACTTCGACTCGATCGACTTCGCCAAGGTATACGGTAGGGACACCGGGCAGGACGATCGAGTGGTGGCTTTTTAAGAAATCGGCGAATCGACTAATGATTTATTTGTTTTCGTTTGATTAAAACGCGGTCTGCGTAAGAACGTCGGAGGGGGTGGCACAGTAGCTCAAAATGGTCCCTGGGGGTTTATACTCGGGGGGTAGACTCCCTAGGGGTGGGATAGACTTCAGCCAAAAATTTGACCCCAAAAGTTGATCTTTGATCTTTGAGATCGAAAAAATTCATCTTCATTTTAACCCCTCATGTTATATACCATTCGATAGAGCATCAAAAGTTATGTAGAAATCCGAGTTTTCGTTATCCTAGCTTTTTCCGTTTTCGAAAAAATCGATAAAATGTGAAAAAAGTGCAAATTTTCACTATTCAAGAATTTTTAAAGACACTTTCCTACGATTAGTCAGTCTTGCCATTTCGAGATTATAGGTAAAAAAGGATGCTGAATCTATAAAAAAAATTTCATAATTGTTGCACATGCCCAAATTAGTCAAACTGTCAAAAAACTAGTACCCGATCCTCGACGCAGGTTCGAATCCCGCCGGCGGATATTCTTTTGCCGGATTTTATTTCGACTCAAAGTGATGTTTTTTCGACGTGAAATCACTTTTACAATGTTAGTGAGTAATATTGGCAATGGTTTTGCCACTTTTGTGGAAAATTGTTGTCATTCCTCTCAACGACTTTTTTCACGTAAGGGTCCCCCCATGTGAAAAATGAGGTTTGAAGTAATGACGAAACTGAACCTCAGAAGCGAGATACGGTAAGTAGCACTGTCCGAAAATATCATTAGTGTTTCTGAAATCGCCATCAGGCATGATATTTGGGTAATTTCGTCATTACTTCAAACTCGGATTTTTACATAACTTTTGATGCTCTATCGAATGGTATATAACATGAGGGGTTAAAATGAAGATGAATTTTTTCGATCTCAAAGATCAAAGATCAACTTTTGGGGTCAAATTTTTGGCTGAAGTGTATCCCACCCCTAGGGAGTCTACCCCTCAAGTATAAACCCCCAGGGACCATTTTGAGCTACTGTGCCACATCCCCTCCAGATCCCGACGTTCTTATGGAGACTGCGTTTTAAGATCGGGATAATAGCAGAGTACGGTATTGAGAGTTTATCGATCGACCCCTTCAGATTCGACAGCATCTCGCGTGGGCGGAGCTGCGCGTGCCCTGCCGCATCGGCGGGTCCTGGGCAGATGACGCCGTGTACGGTAGCTTTATCGATTGGAGGGGGGGAGTTACGGTAGTTTGATCGAGGGAATTACGGAGCATTTGTAGTTGGTAGTGATAAGAGTTTCAACAACTGTTAACCAGAATTGAAAATTTTGGCGACGTCATGATTCTTGTTTCGCAAGGAATTCGTATTCGTCGCAATTTAAAGAGATGAGATTTTATTATGTAGTCATTCATTCTCTGAATATCATTTATACGGTTACGGTAGCAATCAAATGTTACTGATTATCGATCTACCGTACCGCAGGGCGCTCATGCTGGTGGTGGAGGAGCCGACGGAGATGTGCTGCTCGCTGTTCCGTGGCGGGTCCCGCACGGCGGATGACCATGTGGGTTACGGTAGTTTAGACACACACAACAGCTGGTCTTGGTCTTATCAGCGGGTCCCACCTACCGTTGTCTTACGACGTAAAATCGCGTGACGTGGATACATCTTTACCTTTTTTTACGGTAGTTTATGGGATTATCGATTCATTGAGTGACTGAGAGTGCCAGTATTGCCATACCTTGCCGTACGGATGTTTTTTTTAAATGTGGAAATGCGTGGGTTACGGTGGTTTATGTGAAATTGTCGATTCACTAATGAGAGATCGAGAAATTGTGTGGAATTAGAGAGACTGTGAAGAGGAACCTTCAAAATTTTATAATGTAGATTGGGTAACTTGTGTTTCACGTATTACCTAAAGAAGCTCAATTGTTTCGAATATTGATGGACCTCTGGGATCGCCTCGTAGGAAACAATAATTGTTCTCCTGTATCGTGAAAACGAAGTGGATTACGGTGGCCTGGCTACCGTAGCCATTATTGATTTCTAACTTATCGATTTGCAGGAAGATCTGTTGATGTGCATACATCGCGTGGACCCGAAGGGCCGAGTGGGCGAGCTGGAGACGAGGTACGGTAGAGAGAGGGGGAGGGGTTACGGTAGCTGATAGGTACGGTAGAAGGAGGGGGAGTACGGACGAATGGGGGTTTCGGTAGAAGTTATGTACGATAGATGGTAGAGGTGTTCCGGTAGCTGGGGGCGAGAAGTACGGTAGATAACCTCAAATTATCGATCGATTGCAGATCCGACCGCAAGCTGTCGCACATGGCGACAACCGGCGATTTCTTCCTGAGACCAGGTGAGAACAAATGGGTTACGGTGGGTAAAATATTCAAACTGAGGGTTGCGAATTGAAAGTAATCCAGTGTTATTGTGCACCAATTAGACGTGTGTTTCATCGAAACATCAAAATGTGTAGAATCTGTGTGCCTTCGATGTGACTGTTGACGCTTATTAGAGAGAAAAAATTCCAGTTAAATATTGCAATGTGATTGTGCACCAATTAGGTGTGTGTTTCATTCAAATTTGGGTAGCTAGAGTTTTTTTAACCGTCGATTGTAGCATATGCTGATACTTAAAAGATTGATCAATTGCAGGCCATTACGTGATCACGGCGCTGTCCCTCTCGAGCTTCAATCGCGGCAAGTTCCGGCTGGACGCGAGTCTCGTGGTGCACAGGTGAGCGACGATTACTACTTCGCGAAAATTGAGTCGTTTCCTGTGGAAAGTTTGGAGTAGTAAACGTCGCCCTGCCCAACCACACCACCCCTTGCAGCAACAAGCTGCTGTTCGGCGAGGCGATCGCGTGCCCGCCGCAGATGGCCACGGACTCGCTCGTGCAGCTGGCGCTCAAGGAGGGCAGCGTGCAGCGGGTGAGAAACGGCGCCCCGGGTGGTACACTCGATACACTATGGTTGTTTTAGAGGCCGATGAGCCGAGCCGATTAGAGATAGAGAAACTGATATTTTACATTCTATCTGGGTAACGTAAATCCACCTACTGGTTTAACTTATTATTTGTTCGCTCTATTATTTATATTTTTTAAAAATATTTTTGTATAAAATTTAAAATAACAAACGGAGTCCTGGTGGTACTCTCGATGCAGTATAGTTGTTTTAGAGGTTGCTGGAGGAACCCGATTAGAGAAAGAGAAACTGATGTAATACGTGAATCCTCTGAAACGTGAAGGCTCTTTGTAAAATAAATTTGTGGCCTGCGATTTAGATACTCCGCATTCGGTCAACGTTCTCCAAAATAAGTTCCCTTTAGAAGGTTCAAATGAGTAAACGTCGCCCTGGTGCACACCACCAAATTTGCGAAATGTAGTGATTTCATGTAGGAATTGTCGAGTAGTAATCGTCGCCCTGCTCACCACACCCTCCCCATTGCAGTCGATGAACGGCGTGATCCCGCGGTTCGTGACGAAGCGATTCGGCGGGCTGATGGTGATGGTGGACAACCACCTGCCGGCTACCCATCTACACGTGACCTCGGATTGCTCCAAGTGAGTGTTTATCTCATTTGCATGTCCTCTAGAAGCGGCGGGATAGAGAAGTGGAACTTGTACTGATTTTACTCTCGTTCACGATGTTTTGGCGTAGTTTCATGATCCGAAGGAGCATTATAACCTCGGCAATTTACCAATGATAGATTCCTGCTGAAACCGGTAATTTGCTGGGAAATTAAAGTCCGTGGTAGATCTGTCTGCGTCCATGTGACGTGGGATTGCCCCCTAATGAGACGCTAGTCTCAACATAACCCCTAAAGTTCCGTCCTTTCAGTTTCTCGTGGCGTACTTCTTTCAAAAAGTAAACTAATAATAAATGAATGCACGTTTGCACAAGCAACATTAGGGTTTCAAAAATTTATGATAGCCCCTGTAATTCCGATGTCCTCGTTACGACTGCGCGCTTGATTGGGTGGTAAAATATAATAATGGTGCTTGCAGTTCGTCGAACGTGCTCTCCTCGCGCGGTGCGACGAAGGTGATCGACTCGGTGCCGCCCATGTCGAGACAGGTGAGAAACGTCGTCTGTTGTGTATGCACCCGACACACCACACGCGGTCTGATTAGTATGGAACATATGAATATTACTCACCTGACAGATGAGAAACGGGTGAGAAACGTCGCCCGAGGTGCGTGCACCCGGCACACCACACAATTCACAATTTTAATTGCACCTTCTGAGTAGTGAACTTTGTGCTTATCAGTGAGGTTCGAGGCGCGCGATGGTAAGAAAGGGCCGAAGAGTGTTTGGGCCCCCAAACTTTGGGGTGTAGTGTTTGCGGATGAGGAGCTGTGAAAAAAAATTATAATAAATAAAATGATTATTTCAAAAATATTTGTTACAGATTCTGATCGTGCTCTCGCACTTCGACGCCTCGAATGGGTACGTGATTATTAATTATATTTTACGCGCCGTAACACAAAGTCGGCACATCATGTTCTCACCCGCAAGATTAGCGGCTCTCAACTTTCTCAAATTAAATGAATTGTACGATCTCCGATGATTGCGGGCATCACGGTGGATTAGATTATTCTCAACATCACGTTATTGATAGGTGCATCGCGGAGCTGTATTAGACTGTAGAAAAGTTACCGAATTGAACATTAATTAATGTATTAATTACATTAATTAAAGATACGTCGTATGGTAGCTAACTGTGCTCTTTCGCGAGTACACATTGACCTAATTAATATTTAATGAATCTTATTATTCAAATTAAAGGTACGTCGTGGAGAACAAGCTGATGATGGCCACGTCGCGCACCGCCGCCATTAATGGAGTCATGCTGCAGCCGGGAGCAGGTACGGTATTTATTTAGGCCTTTCACATTAGTATTCAATTCAATTATTTATCCATAAGTGTGAGTAGAGGCAGGGTAAAGTAGCATTGAGTAGTGAAGACTGGTTAAAGCGACAATAATTAGTTGAATAGTCTCGAGAACGTTTCAAAAATTGCCAGCAAGATCACTGTTGCATGAACTAGAGATAGTCAAGGATGAAAGTGATGAAAGAGATTCATCCATCTCAACTATTATTAAAATCAATATTCCCTATCGCAGGCGCCTCCGCCGCAGTCCTTGCTCGGATGCGACCAGGGGCATAGCCGTATTTATTAGTAGAATAGTCTAGAGAACGTTTCGAAAAGTTACTTGTGAGATTAGGGTTGCATGGACTAGTAATATTAACGGGTGCATCGCGGAAACTGATCACAACATGGCTTGTCGCAATAAAAATCAATGCTACTTGTGCTTGCGAGATTCAAAGATGTACCAGGGAATGTGATTTGAAAATCAAAATCAATATTCCCTATTCTCAGGCGCCTCCGCCGCAGCCCTCGCCCGCGTGCAACCGGGCATCGAGCATCATCCGCCGTTCGAGGATGAGGCCAGCAAGCAGTTGCACGCACCCAGGAGCGTGCTGAGTTAGAGAAGGCACTCTCTCTATTTGCCGTGATCTCTAACAGTTCTCTAACCTTTATACTCTATATCGTAATTCTCTAACCTATCAGAATGTATTGATTGAGTGACTTCGCCCCTACCTGAATATTTCGATTTATCGTAGCAGGAGTGTGCTGAGTTAGAGAAGGCACTCTCTCCATTTTACACGCTATCTCGCCTTCCTTTAGCCTACCACAGTTGCTTAATTGAGTGACTCCCCCCCTCCCCTTCCCGAATGTATCGATTTGCAGTAATCTCTAACATTTCTCTAACCTATCAGAATGTATTGATTGAGTGATACCCTCGATTTTGCATGGTCTCTCGCCTGTCGCTGCCTTGTCAGAGTTCATGCTTTGTGATCTTATTTTCCTTTTCCTTGTCTGTTCAGCTAACTATTCGCATTTCCATCGATTGTGAAGCCTAGTAGTCTGTGATACTCGTATTGATTTTGTCTTTTATACTCGAAGCTATGCAATTTTTCAAAGATTTGTATCCGTATTTATGCAGCTTTTCACCCTGTCATAACACTGTACATAGTCGTGCAATATCAGAGATTATTAGATGCCCTGCCTCAAATGTAACCCTATCCAGTGACACAAATTCACCGGTAGAATCTAAATAGGAACATTTCGTCATTTATACTAACCCCCAGAACAATTGAGCTTTTACAGTACCCCTTCACTTACAGTAAACCCCAACCATTCTACGCATTTGTAACATTCACGCATTTCATGTTGTGAGGCTAACCTTTCGGTGATAAAGAAGATATTGCATTCATTGGTCGAGTTGGGAATGGAGAATAAAACGTTGTTATGCGTTGCTTGAATACGTTGCTTTCGCTGTCGCTTACTGTAGCCTCTTTAATTGCTACCGTAACCATCCTCTAGGATACTGATAGCGTAAGCGCATACGCTATCCTATTTTCGCATGACCCAATGAATACCTACCGTATCTAACCTGACTCCGTAGGCCCAATATAGCTACGGTGTGCAAAGAACAGATCGATAGCTACCGTACTCATCATCATGAAAATCGAAATTGTGAACTACTTTACCGATCCTTACCGAACCAATCGATATCTACCCCCGACTGTACTATGAAACAGTGCCATTCCTATCCCTCCTTTCCTCTCTCCTCTCTCCATTATGTGTTTGCTCGCATTCATGCTCACGCACCTCTTATACAATCGTTAAGAGGGAATACCCTGTCTCTCTCGATTTTCCATACTATCTCGCTTTCCCTCAGACTCTCTCAATTTCCCATGCTCTCTCGTTTGAGAGGGTCAGACGATTGTTCTGGGGTGGGAGAGGCCGACACTTACAATTAAAGGGCATCATGGCCTACCTAGGCTGGACTACGGTAAATTAGGGCTAACTTGGTAAATTAGGGCTAACTTGATCTTTGATCTTTCCACAATAAGATCAGATCTACCATCCTTGGATTCGAAATACGTTTCAATCCGGCCTCCATATGGGTTCCATCTCATTTCCCGTGCGCGCTCAATGTGCCGTGAAATTCGCGCCTGTAGAGATGGTCTTACTCTCTCAAATGCCATGCTATCTCGCCGCTCTGATCGACGAAATAGCATTGAGAATTGAGAGAGCCAGACTGTGCCAATTCTACCACAGCCTTTCCATTCTCTCTTTCTCTGTATGGGAATGCGTCCCTTGGCCTTAGTCGCCGTCTGTCTGACAGTCTACACTCTCTCCGGGATACCTGTACTATCTCGCCGACTGTCTGCGGTTCTATCGAGTCGCCACGCTCTCTCGCTCTTTGTCTGACAATCTGCGCTCTCCTCGATTCCAGTGGTCCATAGGCGGTCTCTCGAATCGCCATGCTCTCCCTAACCGCCCTAGCCCCCACCGCCCGATGACCTCTCCTCGATTAATGTGTTCCCTCTCCTCCTTCGAGGGGCGCGCGCCGCGAGAGATGTCTTTAGAGTGTCCCTCCCTCCCCCTCGATAGAGAAAAGAGAAGAGAAGAGGCGTTCCAGGTCGTTTTCTGGACGATGTCCGGTTTTTCCCACTGATTTCCCCCGATATTTCGCGATTTTTCTTGTATTTTTGGCAGAATAAGGTTGTATTTGGCCGCTAAATAACCCCAATTTGCTTAGAAAAGGCCTGGAAATGGCGTGGGTTGTGGCTTGGACGGCCGATGAGCTGTATGTTTCATGGACTAGTGATAGAGACTTGAAGCTTGGCGCTGGCAATGTGATTCTCAATCATAGGACCTACACTAACCAATCTACTTGTAATAGACCTAGAACGAGTGTGGTTTGTTTGTTTTTTGATAGCTCGAACCTTTTGTTTGCCAATTGGATTAGTGGAAGGTTCACAGACCCGATCGATACGCCTTATCTCGTTGACAGAGCTCACGAATTCCTCACGGTGTTATCATTGCGATGAGTCATTAATAGGAAGTAGCTGCGGAGCCCATTCATTTTCACCCTCTGATCTTAATTATTTAGCAAATTTCATTCCAATGAAGTCAATCGGGCAGAGTTATGCGCACAAATGAGTCAGATTTGCCTACCGATTGGAAGGAATTCGTGGAATTTGAAGGGGAATTGACAAATATTTTCGCCCCGAGAGCGAATAATTCTATCACTTGCTGATTGTTTTTCACAGAAATGTGATCACTGCGAGTTTTTCTCTGTGAGGAATCTTTATTTTGCTTAATTGTCTGATTTTTGAGAGCTTTGATGATCGACGAGTTTCATGTTTCACGAACTATTGATAGCTGCTTGAATCTTGGTTCTTGTAATTTTTCTTGTGAAATCCATCAAAGCGAGTACAGCAGTCATTCTCTCATTTTTGTTTCTGCTTCTTAGTTTTTCCTCCTCGATTAAGATTAATACGGGAATTGACTTTTTAAAGCTTTTTTATTTCCTTGTTTCACGAACTATTGAGAGGAATTGCAAGCTTTGGTCTTGCAATATTCGCCCAAAGCATCTTGACTAAAACATGATCGATCACAGCTGCTAATGCAGTCATTATTCCTCTCTCTCTTACTATCTTCCTCCATTTCCGTGAGTTAAGAACAGCTCAGATCGTTTCTTTTCCAATCCGGGGGATGCGCGTTTCATCAATGTCTGAAATATGCAGACATTTTCTCCTTTCAATCTTGTCCACCCTCCACGATCTAGCAAATCTAACTTTAATCCGAACTCTCTCGTAGACATCAGAGATCAAAGATCATGCTCCTCTGTGTGGTAGATTACGCTTAACGACCCTTACTTCCTCCGAGTTCGTACTTTTCTTCATTTTCGCCTTGTTCTTTGGACAAGTTTTTCTTCATCTATTTCCTCTGACGAGATTCCTGTTACACAAAGTTCTTAAAGTGTCTGCGATCCGCCTTCTATTGATCATAGTCTTTTTTCGTATGTAGTTAGATGTCAATCCTGAATCCCGTAGATTGGTGCGCTACCGTGATCCACTGGAAGCACCCGCCAGATTCCCGTTCCATGCCCTGCTGATAGTAGCTAGTCCTATAGGAACACCGTTTCTGCAATGTGTTTCTCATATATCGCCGAAACGACCGATAGTTTTGTTTCTTTTATGAAGTTGATCAAGTAGATCGCCCCCCCCCATGAGATCCGCGTTTCACTAACGACACTAACAATCAGAATTTGTGATCCAGTAATGAACGCGAGACTTATCCTTCAACACAATCATCGTTCCCTCAACTGCGAATGAGATTTTGTGTTTCACACTTTTCGTAAAGGATCTGAAATATTAATCTCGTTGATCGTGGTCCATTTGCCAATCTTTATAAAAAAATATTCGTTTGAAAAATATTCGTGATTCACAAACTTCTGAAAACGCTCGAGGTTTCCATATTTTCGATTAGATACGAAGACCGTTCACATAAATTCTCTGAATTAGTTGTTGACCGACTCTCTCGAATTTCTAAGAATTAGAACTACTCTTGTTGCATTTGCTTGCACCATTCCACGAAAACTTTGTGCACAAATCTCTTTTGTGTTTCATGCAATCTTCAAAGTTAGGTAGTCCATGATCCATTAATGACAACTTCATTTCTGCTTTTCTCGACCACTCATATTTCCTCCTCCCCTACTCTTGTATTCCTTCTTCTTCTTCTTCTTCTCGCACTCCTTCGGGATCCGGATCGCTTGCCTCGGGCAATTGACCCTCTCTCCATTTAGTCTACTCTCTCGCCGGTCAGACAGCGCGAGAGAGCGTGCGGAATGGAGAGACGGCTCCTTGCTTCTCCGCTTTTTGGCCGTCAGATCAATTCCAGATCTCTCCCTCCTTCCTGCTAGAACACTGATCGGCCCTCTCTCCATTCTGCATGATCTCTCGCCGGTTAGACGAAGTGAGAGAGCAGGCGGAATCGAGAGAGTCAGAGCGTCCATCTCGGTCGTGTTTACACGGCTCCCGTGTACAAGAACAATACGAGAACAGTGGCCTCGCTCTCTCCATCTGCCATACTCTCTCGCGCTGTATGATAGGTGAGAGAGTACGTAGGATGGAGAGACGCTAACTATGCCCTGTCTGAGTAACGGTCTCTCTATTCGCCATACTCTCTAGCCGACAAGGTAGACCCAGACTGGCTAGTGAGCCCCCCTTTCCTTTGTCCGAAGTGATTTCTCTGCCCAGAGGTAGTTTGTTTGGCGTAAATAGCCAAGTGATCTCTCTATCTGAAATGCTATCTCGTCGGGCGGTTGTTTTTGCGAGTGAATTCAGTAAAAATATCGAAGATTCTGCTCTAACGGAGGCGCCAGAGTGCCCGATAGCATTTTTGCTTCGCTGTGATCGCTTCAAATTGAATGTGCGCACTGCATCTCTGTACGCTCTCAAATCTGAATGCTATTTCGTCGCTCTGCATCTCTGTGTTCTCTTCATTCTCTATAGTCTCTCTGCATCTCTGCTTCTCTGCGCTCTCCCCGATCCACCCACTATCTCGCCCCTTCCTGAATCGCCAGCGCGCTCAATTCTCCCTGATGGACACGAGCCAAGTTTATCCCGAATTCGCCGCTGTCTAACCGTCTGCGCTCTCTCGAATATGCATTGTCTCTCATTAAGCATCCTAATTTGTCTTCTTCACTGGAATTCCTTGAGGAGATATCCCTCCCGTATCCACTGATGGGATCGACGGGCTCCTAGTCCGATTTTTATTATTCTATCTGATCGTCTGAATTTGAGGGCCCCGATTCTCTCAATTACACGAATTCTTATCTATATTGTGCTGAAAACAATACCATTGTTCGACTTGCTACATCAGTATTTCTTGCCCTTCTTGATCGATGAAATAGAGGAAGACTCGCTCTGATAACTTCCCTCCCCTGCCTCAATCAATCTCGCTCTCTCAAATTGCCCCCCATTGATTATGGCCGATTATCGCTCCATGGCTCCGTGCGTTTTCTGGCTTTTTTTTTGGTAGGCTATCTCGTTTCTCCGAACTGATTGGCTTTCCGGCATCTCCGAGTATGCCTCTTCTCACTTTGCGTGACATCTCGTTTATCTGACGAACTAGAGATAATTAAAAGAGGGGAGAGGCTCATTTGCTCCGAGGTATTCCCGTGGATCGCCCCCCCCCTCCGATAAGTGGCTATCGGAGACTGGTTACCGATCGAGGAGATAGAGTCTCTTAACAGATCAGCTGGTCTGTGCCAGCAGATTCGGGGAATATAACGATGACTATTGATGTGATTCCAGCCAAGGAATTGGCGATCTATCAGCCCCGTTAAGTGGTCGATGGCCGGAAGATAAAGACTGGTTACCGTAAAGGGGAAGAGGACTGATTGCAAGCGATTATCAGCTGATTGGGAGCGGGCACTCTAAAGATTGTGAGTGATTACCGTGGATACGGGTTTGAATGGTCAGGTGACCCGTGGATTTCCGGCATCAAGTAACGTAGAAGATTCGCACAATCTCCTTGTAGTAATCATTGGGCGTTTTCCAATAATAAAAACAAATATTGAAATGGGTTAGCGAGAAATAGGTGATAGATGCATGTAACTGCCACCCTCGCGTTTCGTGCACCAGCGATGATAGAAAGGGCATGTGAGAATGCAGCCTGCAGTAACCGTGTGACAATAGAAAAACAATTAGAACTTCCGGCTGCGTGTCCTAGTATTTCCGTGGCTTTCGTCTCACTCATCCTTGTTGATTTTGCGCATCACCAATTGTTTTGGCGGGATTGCGGTCTGCAATAGTGAAGACGGAAGTGCTCCACATATATTGTGAGATTGCTCTGTGATCTCGAAATTCGTATCTCTGTTTATTTCATACTTACTTACTTAATTACTTAGTAGATCCATCTTGAGCGGGCGGGGCCGCGTGGACCCGTGACTTGCAGAAGACGCTAAGTATTGATTTGTCGTTACTATCGATTACTTTACTGGCCTTCTATTCTGGGTAATACCATGTATCATCGCTCCACTTCCACCCGCGTATTCCCCGCTGCAGGTGTAGTAGATAGCTATGATTTTGCACGCGCCGTGATTGATGCCGATAGAAACGGTGAAGCAAGCATAATTGACAAAATACTTGCGGCGTTTGCCATACTACCACACCTGCGCCTTTGCTGCTCCAGCTATCGTAGATCACCATGAGGTGCTAGAGGCGAGAATGAATCGGCTCTTGGTCGCAAAAGAAATATTCATCAATAATTTCCGCTCTTTCTTCCTTCTGGCTGTCCAGTTGTTTCTGGGATTAGATGGCGGTGAAATTTAATTCCGAGTGACGGTGAGCGATGTGCATCTCCAGCGTGTTTGGGGACTTTTCTAGTTCCGTACTAGGCCACACCCCCCTTGACTCCACCCCTTCCCCTCAATGGAGGGGAGGGGCAGAGCCCGCCTCCTACTAGCCCCATAAGGGGCGTAGGAGACACTCCAAAAATACCGAACAAGCGGCAAACAATCGGGCAGAGGAACAGTGCCCCGTCCGATTGGCGAGAGGAGAGAGTGTAGGGGGGTTATAGAGAGAGTGCGTGCTAGTCGCGACGGGGTAGAGAGAGTAGGGAGAGGGAGAGGGGAAGAGCGCAGCCTCGCACTCTCTCGCCAATCTCTCGCCCGTCGCTCCTCCTCTAAGCTTGCAAAAGACGAGGGGGGAAGGAGGGATAAGGGAGGGGCGTGTGGGGAAAGGGGGCGGAGGGGCGGGGCCTAGTACGGAACTAGAAAAGTGCCAACTAACAAAACCTCTAAATGCAGCTTGTCTTCACAGCTCACCGTTTGCTTATGTCTCTTCTGTATCTCTTCTATTTTCCCACCCTATATTACCCCCTCCAGTACTGCTCATTATTCTGTGTTTCTTCCTTGAACTAGAGTAATGGATTGTAAAAGTCATTGAATTTTCGCCCGAGGAGTTCCGGCTACAGCGATGCTTGAACTGCTTGTTTGTGTCCAATCTGTAATCGTTCGCCTGATATGTCTCCCAATACACCAATGATGCTCAATCGTCCCTCCCCTTTGACAAGGATTCTGTATTTTCTTCCAAATGGGTTCTCGCAGCTGCTGCTGCTGCGGAGATATTGTATTTGGCGATGTGTTTCTTTCATTTTTTTGAATGCACAAATATTCTCTTTTTGCCACCGCAAGTTTGACGTTTCGTCACTAGGTCATACAATGCGGAAGTGGTTCATCGGCAATGAGTGTATTTTCTCTTAGGTGCGATACTTTCTGGAAACGCATTTTTGGGTCGTAATGTTCGCCCGTCACATTCTAGTATCAATCCTAGTTCATATTCCCGATAATCTGAGATGTTTCGATTCATCCTCTTTTCACTTTCAGAAAATAATTTTGATAATACCTGCATTCGAATTCTTCAACCTGGCAGTCCTATTTTCTAATCAATTCTCATTCGTTTGCTTCTCTCTTTGTCTGTTATTGCACTCTCTTTTTCTTCATCGTTCTATCTATTTTCTTCTACTTTTTTTGTTTTACTCCCTTCTCTCTCGTTCTCTTTCTCTATATTCTATTCTTGTTTCTCTCTCTTTGCCGATCTGTAGGTGTGAATCGCATGAGTCTCTTCATTGTGTGTGCTCTCTCGCCGATCAGAGAAGCGAGAGAGCAGGGGAAAGTGAGAGAGTCAGACAATATCACCTAGTATCGCAGGCGTCTCTCCATTGTACGTTCTATCTAGCGGTTAGAGAGGGTGAGAGAGCTGGGAAATAGGAGAGAGTTTGCTCTGTCGTTCTCACGCTCCCGACACTTCTGTACCACATCACACATTGCCGCCCTGTGTTGATTTTTCGTTTTTGTTTCTTCTTCTCTATTTCTCTCTCACTCTCCTTTACTCTAATATCGATATTATCATAAAGATTAATCGATGATTCAGTCATTTCTGAATCGTTTGTGGGCTGAATGTAGCCAGTCAGCGCTGGGTTTGAAATATTGGTTACTTTTGAAAGGCGATCTCTATCATATCATAGTTTCAATTGATCAGCAGATAAGCAATCGCGAAGAAACAAAGAAGTTTCTGGATTGCATATTTTTGATTATCGCTAGATTGTTTCGAACAATTTGTTGATGCGTAAGCTGCCCTTTAGGCTTCTGTTTTTTTTTTAATCTACGTCAATCTCCAGACATTATTGCTCAACCAATTCTCACATACTTACCTTCTCGATGAAACCATTAAACGCGCGGATGAAATGCCTGCTTTTCTGTTTTTTTTTGCTTTCTGACTGTTTGTTATCGGTCATCATTTCATTCCATAACCTTACATCTTGTTGATGGAACCAGCATGTACCTGGTTAATAAGCAGATTCGTATCTTTAACATCATCTTGTCGTGTCCATGCAATCTTCCGCTGAATATTTTGTTTGATTCATTATTTTGATTTTATTCTACTCGTCCCACCTAATCATCATTTAAAAAGTAATTTCTCAATCTCTTACCTTCCCGATGCAACGAAATTTCACCATGTTCGAGTGTCGATTCATATCTTTGAACTCGCGTTCTGTTAATGCACTATCCTTTTATCTCTTTTATTTTTCACCTTCCCATCTCTTTCTTTATTTGCCTACTCGCTATTTTCCTTATTTCTCTCCAATCTCAGTACTCTCTCGCCTAGTTAGAGAACCCGAGATAGCGTGTGATAGTGAGAGAGCGGTTCGAAGTTCCCTCACTCTCCTCCGTTCCCACACTCTCTCGACCGGTAAGAGAAGGCGAGAGATCGTGTGAAATGAAGAGAGTCTCTCACCCTGCACCCTGCCGCGGTGCGAGAATGCTGCATGAGTCAGCCCTCTTCTTTTTTCCTTCTTTCTGCCCCTCTCTCACTCTCTCCGTTTCGCCTGCTCTCTCGCCTCGTCTAACCGACAAGAGAGCACGCGGAATGGAGAGAGTATTCCTTTCCCGCTCCCCTCATCTTCCCTCTCTTTTGTCTTATATTCCACCACCATCGCTCCCTACTGCCATTTTCGAATCGTGTCGCTATTTCATTTTTCGCTCCCCTTCATTTGCCCTTTTTTTGTCTTACTCTCTCTAATTACCGTGCTCTCTCGCCTGCTCTGACAGGCGAGAGAGAACACGATGAATTGAGAGAGTCGCCTTTTCCTGATTGGTTCTTGTTGCGAGAATTGATTGATCCGCTATTTGCAGCGAACGAACGACGTGTTTATCATCGATCGATAGCGAGAGAGGCCGGAATCGAGAAGGAGCGAGCGGAACGGGAAATTAGCCGTGATGTTCCGCCCGAACGCCCCGGAGACGGGCCGCGTCGCGCTCGTGCAGGTGAGGAGAGGGGGGTGGGTGCGCTAGACGCGCCGGGTTTGAAATGGGGGGGGGGAGGACATTGATCTTTGATTTTTAGAAAGTGGAATGGAAATTGTGGAAATCGGGGGTGAATAGAGTTATTTTATTTTCGAGGATGACAGCGCTACATTGCAAATTCAAAATTTTATGTTGAGAAGAATAGATGGTGAAGCGCGCAGTCAACGGGTCTAGGAATGATTAAGATGCGCTACTCGGGTGAATTGGGAGAACTGCGAGGAATTGGTATTTTTATAGAGTACTAGACGCGCCGGGCTAGAAAGGAGAGATGGATTGGAGAGGGGTCTTAAGAAATTGCATTAAAATAGTGTGTATTAAGAATCTTCTTTGTTAATCTAGTTCACTGGTACCAATTAAAAATTAGGCAGCGGATAGTGGGAAGAAGGAGTGGTGAAGCGCGTAGTCAACTAGGTAGAATTGATCTAGATGCGCTCGAACGCAGAATCGCTTATTTTATTTCAATCGATATCTATCATCTCCCTGAAACGCAACCATTCCAGGCGAATGACACGGTGCGCTCGGTCGTCGCACCGTCGCCCGCGCCCTCCACCGTATCCAACTTCGCGCCGCCGCCCACCACGGTAAGTCAACCGATTACAGTAATCAGTAGGTATCGAGGACTGGCTTTTATTCTTCCTATCGTTGCTGAAAAATGCGATAAGGCATCGGTATAGATTAGGGATGGCCAAAACTGTCTGAGCGAACCGCTCTGCTCGCGAGTTTAGAGACAGGAATGAGTCCGAGAGAAAATGATCTCTCGCTTTTCGGACAGTCGACTGTCCCAATGTATTTAGAGCGTTTAGAAGCACGTAAATATTCACGAAATTTATCTCACGAGCTTTATATCATGTCTCTAACATTCTTGAAGGTCCTGTGCTGTCGATATTGAATGGTAAAAAGTCAAAATAATCAAAATGAAAAATATGTTTCACAAGAATTATATGGATCGTCATTTTGAAGTTGGGACAGTCGACTGTCTGAGACAGTTCACTGTCCCAAATTTTGTTGGCAGAATCAGCGATAATGGATTTTCCATGTTTTTGAGAGATCTATGAAGCGCAAAGGGGGGGGGGTAGGAGCCAGTTTATTGCTATTTTTCTCGTGCCCTTGTCAAGTGCATTGTTTCTGGGATTCCATTCATTGTCTTGTTTACTTCGTGAAGCGCGAATGTTCCTAATGCCAAAAATTTGTCGTATTCGGCTCGTACGCTTTTTGTTTTTTTTTTGCTTCGCCTGACACGGACCCTTTTTTTATTATTCCAGGACTCCTCTTGTCTTTTGTGTCCTTTCTGAAGCGCGAATCACCCGTTTGCCATGAGCGATTATTGCGCACTTGCCGATGTTATTATGCATGATGAGCAGGGAGCAAGTTGGAGATCAAGCTGTGGCCTTGTCTCTCGATTAATACCCCCCCCCCGAATGATGATTAGACACTCTCAATGTTGCATGCTCCCTGACAGGTTAGAGATAATTGTCCGACCTCCTGCTCTCTCAATTTTCCGTGATCTCTCGCTGCATAGCTACTCCTCTTAATTCGAGAGAGCGATCCGAGTCATAATCTCGATCGCGCTTTATTACCCCCCGCGCATGTATTCCATAATCATCGACCAATTAGGACGGGGCCGGTTTTCTACTTGGGATTGGTTCTGATGGGGAATTACGATTCGTTTGGTTCTCATCAATAGAAAGAGTGGAATTGTATTTTGCGAAGCGTCTTGGCTCATAGGACAATTGTGAAACACTGATTTTATCGTTTTTTCACCAGGTATTGATGCGCTGGTAGCTCCGCGAGCTATGTATAGACTATGAAACATAAATGCGCAATTGTTCCTTTTCGTCCGAATTTTCATTTTTTTTCTTGGTGTTCCTTGCTCAATTCATACGAGATTCTTCCTAGAATCATGAATTCATCTCTAATCGACCAGATGTCACACTTTCCGCTGTGTATAATTCAGTAGACTGCGCTATGCATAGATTCTAGCCCTGTAATTGTGCCTAATCCCGAGGTGCGCCTATATCGAGATCCATGGTCTCACCTTCTCCTTCACCCAGCACTGCTCGCGTCTCTCCATTTTGCCTTGTCTCTCGCTAGTCAGAGAAACGAGAGAGCATGTTGAAGTGAGAGAGACAGATCATGCACCCCCCCCCCCTCCTCCCTGTAAATCAAGCTTCATGTTTTGCCCCTCGCCTCAACCAGGATGCGCCGACTTATCGCGCAGCCTGATCTTTGATCTCTCTCACCTCTCCCTGGTCTCTCGCCATTACTCTGCCTGCCTGCAGCTCTCCCCATTCCTATTGTCTCTCCCTCGCCCCTCTGAGATTATGATCTCGGCTCCTGTGAAAGAGAGAGGAGGTTGTTCGATGTCCTGTTCCCCCTCTTCTCCCCTCCTCCTTATTTTCTTTTTTGAGGTGGCTTCTTTGGGCAGAAAGATCAAAGATCATACTGAATTCTGCGTTTCCTGGCATGCTCTGCCTTGTGTTCTTTTAGGCGAAATATTAAAGATCAGCGTCAATTTAAAATTTCGAACGGCTACTTTTCGCGTAGCTCTGGTATATTATCTATGCGTTATTATGCTTACGAATGTTGTTTTTGCTTTATTTGATGATGCGGTTGGGCCTAGTAGGGTCGTTACTTTACCCAGAGTTTCAACGACCTTTTCTTGCTTCTCTTTCCGCCGCTTTTTTGGTGCTTTTAGCCGCCCTAATGCGATCGAGTCACCGAATCAGTGTAGCATAAAATGCACTATCGTGTTAGGGGGCTACCGTAATCTATGGTACAGTGTCTGGCAAGATACCGGCTGTCTGGGTTATGGTAGAGCTACGTTATCTATGGTACATTACCTGACAAGGTTACTGTAGCCTTAGTTACGAAATTTTGCGATGATGTAGGTTACTGTTGTCTGTAATTAGCTACCGTAGCCGGAGATACGCTAACTGAACTGAACTCGTTGCTTCTCTTTTTCCTTCGTTTCCTCTTCCCCACGCAAATTGTCGGCGGGCGGCCGAACGATTGCCATAGATTATCGATAGTGAAAGTGCGGCTAATCGTGTTCGTGCGGTGTGGTGTGCCGCGTGGTGCAGTTAGAGCAGTCGACGTTTGCCCACGACGGTGCAGCCAAGCTAGTCGACGATTCCCCGATGCACCACGCACGCGCTCCCGACGCGCGAGCCTTCGTGTTGGAGGAGTTCGAATCGTTCGAGCGCGAGTATCAGGCGATTACTGTAAGTGTGGGATGGATACGGTGAGGTATCGATCTGGTCTTGGGTCATGCTGATTATTTATTCTTTTTATAAAGGTGGGTGAAGGAAGAAAATTGCGGTATCTGTTTCGGGCAAGCTATATGAAAAGGCTGAAACCGAGATGAACGTGCTTTGTAACTTTTCACGTTTCTGCACTTTTTTTGGAAAATGGCCATTTCGCAGCGAGTTTCGATCGATTTTGTGCTCTTGCCGTTCAATCAGCATTAGTGCACTGCGAATTCGGTGATGGGTCACCTTTTTCTGATAGAGAGAGAGAGAGAGCGGCAGAGAAGGCTGCGTTCCGTTCATTCCTTCATTCATTGCTGCCACAGTCAGTGGCCATTTCTTGTTTCTCCTCTGCGACTCTCCCCTCCGGTAGACAGTTGCTTATTGTTGATAGAGCGGCCGGGTGGTCAATGGTTGCTTGGTTGGTTTTCGCTACGACCGCTGATTGCCCGATTGCGTATTCCGCCTTCCTTGAAAATTTTTTGGTCTTCTGAAACCGTGATCCTGCAAGAAACTGTTCGTGTCCGCACACTCAGTTACTTATTGTTGTGCTGCGAGCAAGGGTGGTCAGTCAATGATCCATCGATTTGTATGCGTTCACTTTCCGCTACGATTGGATGTTAATGGTCCTTCGAAATCTCTAGACCTGCCATGCCCCAGCAAGGCACTATTTGTCTCTGCTCCCCGACAGAGAGTTACTTTATGTTGTTCTGCGACGAAAATGGTCACTGGACCAAATGATCTATCAATTTGTGTTCTTTCTCCTCGTTGCACACTACGACTAAAACTTCACGTTCCTACGATACCTGTAGACCTACTGAAACCGCGAATTAGCAAGACGCTATTTATTAGAAAACTCATTCTTTGAAGCGAAACTGTTAGATTATTGTTATTTTTTCACTCGGACTTTCGATGAAAATCGAATAGTTAGCGATCCGTCATGTCGTATAGCAATTCTGAAGCGCGAAAGCCCCGGGTAAGCAAGGGGTGCGGAACGAGGGGGAGAAGGCGAGAAGAGGATTAACTCGAAAGCAGTGCTCGGTTAGAAGCGATTAGAACGAGAAGAGGGGGAGTTATGTTCTCACATTCCGCCTTATTTTCCGCGGTTATTGGCTCCCGTTTTATGTGTTTTTTTATGGATCTTACCGCCGAAGAATATGAGACACTATCTGAGAGAGCTCACCTACCACCGTACAGAGAAAAATAGAATATTCTGAAAAAAATGCCCTAGGATCAACTTTTCACGTAGAACTCGAGAATCGACCTCAAAAAGTCATATCTCTAAAACTAAAAATCCTATGGGTGACTTCATGGTCAGAGGGGTGCCATACAAAGTTTTTTGTGGGGCTCCCGATCGTCCAACAAAGTATAAAATCTTTTAGATAATGAAAAATGAAATGTTTTCACCAAAAAAAATTATAGGAAAACTCACCTTGAAAGAAAGTTATGCCATTTTTTGAGCTAAAATATTTTTTCCTGAAAAAAAAATGAACCACCGCGGAAATTTTCGTTCGATTTTCGGATTCCTCGTAAAAAGTTGCATATGTTGTATTTTTTCAGAATTTTCGGAATACATATATTGGCTCAATTTTGCCGTCAAAGGTGCCGGAAATACGCTTTTACGCCTTTTGTGCGACCTAATCTACTTACAATTAATTAAATTTTTAGGCCAAATGACTCGAACAGTATTAAAACGCAATATTACGAATATTTATCACCATTGGAATCATATCCGCCACCATCATTTTTTCGGACCATGACCCGGGGTTCATGCTTCAGAAGTGGCCCATGACCATGAACCCGGGGTCATGGTCCAAAATGGACATGAAATGTCGTGTTCGAGAAACTTCAATTGCTATATGCCGATGTATTACATAGTCCCCAAGAAAATTTCCACCACCGGAAATACCGTAATTCGATGCTGCGAAATCGAGAAAACTGAAAAATTTGATATTTATTTTAATAAATCAATTTGCGGTAATCGAATTTCGGAAGTTCCGATGGCGGAAATTTTTTTAGGGACTATGCAACACATCGGCGTATAGCAATTGACGTTTCTCGATCATGACTTTCATGATCATGGGTCACTTCTGAGGCATGAACCCAGGTCATGATCCGAAATAATTATGGTGTCGGATTAGATTCCAATGGTGATAAATATTCGTAATATTGCGTTTTAATACTGTTCGAGTCATTTGGCCTAAAAATTTCATTAATTGTAAGTAGATTAGGTCGCACAAAAGGCGTAAAAGCGTATTTCCGGCACCTTTGACGGCAAAATTGAGCCAATATATGTATTCCGAAAATTCTGAAAAAAATACAACATATGCAACTTTTTACGAGGAATCCGAAAATCGAACGAAAATTTCCGCGGTGGTTCATTTTTTTTCAGGAAAAAATATTTTAGCTCAAAAAATGGCATAACTTTCTTTCAAGGTGAGTTTTCCTATAATTTTTTTTGGTGAAAACATTTCATTTTTCATTATCTAAAAGATTTTATACTTTGTTGGACGATCGGGAGCCCCACAAAAAACTTTGTATGGCACCCCTCTGACCATGAAGTCACCCATAGGATTTTTAGTTTTAGAGATATGACTTTTGAGGTCGATTTTCGAGTTCTACGTGAAAAGTTGATCCTAGGGCATTTTTTTCAGAATATTCTATTTTTCTCTGTACGGTTGATGGGTGAAATCGCTCAGTTCTCTCAGATAGTGTCTCATATGATTGTTGAATCTGCGCTAATCAGAGTATGTGCGCGGAGTGGAACCGAATATAATTGGTTCCCTATTTGTTCAATATTTCGAATATTTTATTTTTTAAGATCCTCGACGAAACATCACTATTGTTTGTGCTTCATTTCAAATACGTAGGAACATTGAAACCTCCCTTCGCTAGGTCCAATTTGTTCCCGACATTCATTCGCTAGTTTTCTTCGATTTTGTATTTCTGTTTACTAGCTGAGCTTACTGGCTGTGATTATTCCGCCTTGTTCACTCATCCCAAGTACTAGACGTGAAACCTCCCTTCACCCTCCGGTCATCCACCCGTATCCCTCCCCTCTTCCTAATTCCGCCCCACACATTGGCCGTGTCTTATATTTGCCTCCGATCGCCGCCTTCCCTCCATCTGTCTGCGCTCTCTCCGAATCCCGTTGTCTCTCGCATCCGTCTTTCCCAGCAAAGCTTCCGCTCCACATGTACCCGAAATTAGCGCGCGCGATTTTTGGCGAGATATCGATTTTATTTGGGGGAAAATGGTAGCGGATCCTTCTAACAAAAAGGTAAGAGAAAAGCGAGAGAGTGTGCAAACCGGAGAGAGTGGTGCGGATTTCGCTACAGTTAAGTGCAAAGTGTTGTGAGTGGATTGGGGATGGAAGAAGGGGGTGGGGAATATACATACAAACTGGTCATTTCCGTGAGGGGAGTGAGTAGAGGGGATTTGCGCATTGAAGGGGGCTGGTCAAGGGTCAGCGACCCTCTATTTCTAGAGGGATAGATGTACTCAAAGTGGCGAGAGAGTGGGCGAATTGGAGAGAGCATCCCCGAGTGTTTTGGCGCGCGCGCATGCTCATTGAATAGAGTGATTCCGGCGCGCCGTGCTGACCCTGAGGCGATGTCTGATTCTCTCAATTTCGCGTGATATCTTGCTCTGTTCGACCGTCGTGCTCCTGATGAATTGAGCTATGCCCCTATATCTACTCATTCTGCTCATTATCTTGTTCTCTCTGGCCTCCGTGATTGTTACACGCGGATGGGCGAGTATGTGAATTCGTAAGGCGAATTCATACCTTTTCGGTCTTGTTGTCGTGAAGTTGTCAGCCCCTTGCACGCTTGATTGGATAGCTATAACGAGTGGTAAACGGTGAAACTGATCTAGGAGAAGTTGTTCGCTAATTAGAGGTCGGTTCCGCGCTTTTTGCAATAAAAAAGTTGGTTCCACACTGCGAATCGCGGTTTCAGTGTTAGAAGTAGGGCGAGAAGATGTTGCAAGGGTTGATTTTCCGTAGTCAAATTGAATATCGAATTAAAGTTTGTTTTCGTCGTCTTCTACATCGCATTAGATCTGCCATGCACTGGTCTGCTCATGTCTCATCTCGGAATCGCGCGCTTCGCTGGCTCAATCATGGTTTTCGGAATCTAATCGAATGTAATCGAAAATGATCACTCTGTTGAAACTTCATATGGATGATGAAGCATATTTCTGATAGGTGAATACGATACCTCTTGCAATTGTGATATGTTCCCAGTCCCTCAAAACTAGTTAGATGGATCGAATTGATCCCCAGATTCCGAGCGAGAGAGTTGAAGCACCCCGTTTACAATCTTGCGCCTCTCTCGCGAATTGGCGCACATGTGGGCGCACTTGCCAATTAACTGTTTCCGGGATTCTCCTCTGCTCTCTCCATTTCGCACACTCTCTCGCTTTCTCTAGCCAGCGAGAGAGCAGGCGAAATGGAGAGAGCGCTGAAGTACTTCAGTCTCATTTCCTCCCTCTTTATTAGCCATGATCTCTCGCTGGTTAGAGAAAGTGAGAGAGTGTGCGAAATGGAGAGTGCAAAGTCTGGAAGAGGGCCGTTCGCATGTGTTCACTTGATCAAGGAAGCTAGCCGACGACGATAGAACAGGGGAAAGTGAGAGAGAAACAGAGAAAGAAAGAGTTATTAACTGGTTCAAGTAACACTTTCGAAAAAAGGTCAAGAATCCGCACAGTTGAGTTTTTCTTATTCATTGGTTAAATAAGTTCACTTCATTTTGAGACGTCCCTTCGAAGAAGGTCAGACCAAAGAAATAACGAAGTTCCGTTTCTCGATCCGGATGGATTTGCGAATAATCGCCTGACTCTCTCATTTCCTAATGCTCTCTCGTCGGTCATTGAAGCGAGAGAGCATGCGAAAGTGAGAGAGCGCAATCAATCCTCTGTTTTTTGCGTGAACACTTACAGTTGAACTTTCCCGGGTCCACACTCCTCCTCATTCAATCCTCGGCTAAACCCTCGGATTAGACAAATCCCATCCCTTTCCTTCAATGGAGGTCGTTATATCGGGTGAGTGAGAGAGTAGGGATTATGAGGAGAGCGCAGAGAAAGAGAGCGAGAACGCCGGAGAGGCCAGAGAAGCAGGGAGGGGCGAGAGAGTGTGCGGAATGGAGAGACGGCGAGAGGGAGAGAGACGATCTACCGCACCCCTCCTCCCTCCGTACCCCTAAAGTGTGTTATGAAGAGGGGAATGAAGTGGACCCCCTCTAGCCCAGTTTATATGCGATGCTCGGGAATAGAGTGCTGTTCGCTAGTAGTAGTAGTTAGTAGCTAGTTGCGTAGTGATGACGTAATGATATTTTGTACCGCGTAACCTTCCTCTTGATCGCTGGACCCGCCTAGGTAGTTAGTGGCTAGTTGCATAGTAATGACGTAATGGTCCATCTTGTGAACTCCTCTTTTTTAATTAGCTGGCTCGTCTAGCTCAGTGCTCCTTCCTCTGGAAAGGATATTAGCTAGTTGTGACTAGTCGTCTAAGCATGTACGGCATTTTTTAAATTTTTTTGTATGAGGTCCCGGGGAAATACTGATAATGCCTCTCAATTTTGAAACTTATGAAAAGTGTGAAACCTGAATGTTGCATGGCGGTCGTTTTGTGTTTTTTCCTCACAATTCCCAATTATTTTGCAAGTATCATAGAATTCAAAAAACTTGTCACACACCACGGAATATAACGTTCCGTTCCAATCTATGGTGTACTTTTTTCGCCACTTTCGCATCGTTTTTCACGCATGATATGTTATTTTTTTCTGTTTCTAAAGCAATAACCGATTATTATAGCGCGATGAGAAGTGATTGCAAAAGAGCGCTTGATTAAATTCGCATTTTCACGCGTTGCCGCGCACAATATTTCTGAAGCTCCGCCCCTTAGCGTAATAGACGTGTGTCCGGAACGTTTTATTTCTATGATATTTGACCTAACTTATGGTGTTATTAGAGGAACAATGAATTGGTGGCGGGAAAAACTAGGCTCACACGTTTTCTGATGAGACAAAGGTGTGGAGGGACAGAAGCAAAGAAGATTGATGGCTCTGTTGAGAGTCCATCCTGAAGTTGAATAGTGAGGGAACAGCCGCTTTTCCACTCTCCTATTCCTCATTTCAATCAGTTCCCTCTCTCCACTCCTGTCATCCATCAGTTCATTTTGCGAAGCCCCCGCGTTTTTAGTCGTCATATATTTCCCTCTCGTATGCCAACCTAATCGTGCACCCAATTATATTAGGTACGAAGGTGCCAATCCGCTCGAAAATATTGCTCATAGTCTGTGTATATATCGCAAACCTCTGGCGTATTCACGTTCCTGCAACAAGTACCGGTAATATCACCGGAATGTATGCATAACCTTCCCGGAGTTGCCTTGATCGTACTCATACTCCCCCCCCATTTCGTTTTATGCACATCGTGCCGTGCTTTCTTCACTCAGCTCGTTACTCTATGCACCCTGTTTGGCACTATCTGGGCTAATGTATGCAACCTCTCTTTCCTCGATCCTGCCCTCCCATCCCACTTGCCTCTGGCGCGCGCTCCTCTTGATCCTCATCCAAACCCCCCCCCCCTGGGGAGGTGTAGTGAGGGGGATATCTGACCGTCAAGACTGGTTTGCCCGCCGCCGCCGCCCGTTGCGCGCGTACCCCCGCTCGCTCGTGTGTTTCGGCATAAACGCGAGTGCATGAGTGTTGTCCCTTCCAAACCACCCCATTTGGGAATGGCGAATAGGAGGAGGGGCAGATAATTCATTGTTTTTATTCCTATGCCATCCTATGCTCATGGTTCTAAACGGTGCTATATTGCAGATGAGCAAGCAGCCGGTGCGCGTGCTGCAGCAGCGGCCGCCGCTGCCGCCGCCCGGGCAGCAGCCAATGCAGCCTCTGCAGCATCCCATGCAGCCGGGCAGGAGCACGCCGATGATGATGGGAGGAGGAGGTGAGGAATAAACCGTTACTATTTTTTGGCTTTTAGTGAGCGTGACCGACACTAGAACCAGAGCGGTTCGTGAAACTTGTGTCGGGCGTGAAACATGTATACCGATGATGATGATGGGAGGAATGGCTGCACCGTATTGGAAACTGAGTGTGAGGGATTCGTTGAACTTGTGTCGGGCGTGAAACATGTATCTAACTAACAGCTCGGGTGTAGGAAGAGGAGGTGGTGGGGGTTTTACTGACAATGAGATCTCTTCCGACGGGGACAGTGGAACATCACAAACTCCGAGTCGAGCAGAATTAGTGTTGGGAGTGAAACAGCAAGCTTACTGCCCTGGTGATGGGAGGGTTTGGTGAGGAGTGTGCATTATTATTAATTCTAGATGGGTCCGAAGCAGGATTAGAAACCGCGCGATACGTAGAACTTATGTTAGGTGTGAAACGTGTACCTAACGGCTCCGGTGATGGCAGGAGCAGCGTGCATGAACAATATTATTATTAATATTTGATTGTTCTTATTGATCAGGAGATTTGCGCATGACTAGGAATTGCGCGATTCGTGGAACTTGTGTTGATCGTGAAACGTAACAGCTTGGGTGATGGGAGGAGGAGCGGCCGCACAGGGATTTTTTTAGTGATAATTATTATAGAGGAGAAGAGCACTATCGAATTGTAAATTGAGCGATTCCCAGACTTCGTATTGGGTGTGAAACAACGAACAGAATGGTTAATTTAGCGTTCGAGTACAAACCCTTTGATGTTTGGGTTTCACCCACTGCATATCCCTCGATAGCGTCATGAGCAGTTGATACTCCTTGTCCTCCACATAACAATGAACTTATTTATGCACATTTCAGGCCGCGCCTACCCTCACCATCAACACCAACATCATCATCATCATCCCTACCACCCGCAACAGGTCAGTGATCGTTCTTTTCTTTCGCTTAGTACCTACAAGAAACATCCCAGTTCAATGCAGACGCTTGCTTTTGGGATATCGATGAAACCTAATACTTCCTGTGCAAGGAGGGGGGGGGGTCGAAAAGTCATGTTAAATGCACCACGCGCTGCCTTTGCGACACGTCGTTTTATACGCACAGCGTGTCAGAGTGGATCGAAAACCTCATTTGCGTGGCGGATGGCCATTTCTCTCCCCTCGCTCACTAATCCTTTTCATCCCTCCCATTTTGCTTGTCATTCTGCTTGTCGATAGGTCGGCGGAGAGAAATGAGAAATGAAAAAGAGACAAATGTTATAGCACGCATGAAACATAGCTAGAATATTTTTAGTGTACCAATTTATCTGCTGATCGATTTATAAATCGAGATGAAACATAACGTTCAACAGCGCAAAACGGATGTTTTGGCTATTCGGAGGCTATCTCCTCAGCGGGGAAAAATGTTAAAAATATGGCACTTGTGCAGAACATTGCCTGAACCCTTCCCACATACCGTGACGGTGAGTATGTAATTTATCTTTGCTCCCTTCGCTTGCGGCATGCGATAATGCACGAAAAAACTTGCCATTTTACGCTGCTTTTCTCTCTAGCGCGGGGTAAAATGAGACGGTCTCGCTCTCCCCTCATTAGAATACGTCCGCCGTGACGAACAAAGAAGGCGATCCACTCTGACACGCTGTGATACGCCTGGTATTCTCAGATACACGTAGAAATTGGACTAATTGATGAAGTGACGGCTGAGGAATGCCCTACGAAGATTGGTTTAATACTTTGCAGCACCCGCAGCATCATCAGCCACACTCGCAGCAGCTGCAGCAGCAGCACCACGCCCCGCCCCCTTCGTTCGTGCACCTGGGCGCGAACGCGGGAACGGCGCCCGCACCGAGGTGAGTATGAGGGAGGGGTACGGTAGGAATACGGTAGGATGAGAGCAGTGTGCGAATAGAGATGAAACAGGGGAGGGGCACGATAGACTATAGTTCACGATGGACTATAGTATCGTCGATAGTTCTATTTAGCAATCCGTACCATCTCAATCTTTTCATAAAACCTTAATCTATTTTCCTATGGTCCATAGGCTATGGAATGGTGGAAATTTGCAAGCGTTCAGATGCGTGTTTCACCAACATATGATAGTGTAGGAATCCTTACAAGGATAATCATGGATCGATGTCCTCTCCTGCATACACATTTAATTTTCGCGTAGACCCCCTCGATATATACGCAGCTTATTTGAAACGGTGTTCCCCAATATCTTTGTCGTGAGATAATTCTCGACTGTTTTCAACGCACCGACCCATGACGCAGCCGTGCCAAGAATAGCGCCCAAACCATGTAAAAGACACGGCGATAAATCAGCAAAAGCTCTCGCAATGTTCTCGTCTCTTCATCATGCCTTATCTCTCGCCAGTCAGAGAAGCGAGAGAGCATTGCGAAGTGCTTCATGACACGGGACGGCGCCCGAAAAAGTTCTCGCATGTTCTCGAATTAATAGGGAGACATTCTCTTGTCATTACTGTTAGCGCGATCACTCGTTGCTTTGACGGTAGAGATAGTGTGTGAAAGTAAGAGATTACTACACGTGAACCAACCTCTAATTAGTGCACAACCAACCGACAATGCGCATCATAAATCAGCGCGTAATTGTTCTGTTTGGATCGGCGAGAGGCGCCACATAAATAGAAAGTTCCAAGCACGAGGTATGATGGCGAGAGAGCACGGGGAATGGTGAGACCAACGGAGATATCAGAGATCCCCGTGATGGGAGAGGGTCTAGACCAGAGAAAAAGCTAAGAGTGGAGAAGTGAAACAACAAGGAACTAGTAGGGAACGAGGAAGTGATCGAAAAGTGGGCATTTTATTGCTATGAGTATATTTTTGAGGCGCGAGAATCGGTATTTTGAGAGTAGGATGATGGGTGTTTCACGAATGATTCAGAAGCTGGTGGAATTTATACTATCAATTACATGGCGTATGCTTTGGCCAATACAAAACTTTAGCTGAACATTCAGCCGATGCAAGTAATTAATTAATAATTACGTTATTTATCGCATAAGGAATATAGTTGGGAATAGGAAGATCTGAGTTTCATGAACTATTGAAAAGATGGCATGCTCATTCTTTTCAATGCGTACTGCTTGGCTTGTATAATAAACGAATTTTGCCGCTTTCAATCCGATCTGTACCAGGATTAAAATGCAATGATTTCCTCTGTTTTGAGCCCGCAAGGAGGTTATTTATCGCCCGATTGTTGACAATGGTCGCAGGGCCGTTATCTGTTGGACATTTCTTCCTGCTACTCTGCGGCGCCTGATTTATTGAGGGGTGATGGGGGGGGGGACGGGGGACAATTAGTGGCCTCAGGGTGTGTCAGAGGATATGGGGTTAGGTTTTGCCAAGTTGAGTTGTGCTTCAATGACTGGTGAAGTTATGAAAATTCAAAGGCAAACAATATCGTTTAGGAATTTTGCTGGAATGCATACAGTAAGTTTTTTTTTTTGGAAAAATTGTTGTTTGCGGTAGTGAATTGTGTGTTTCAAAGACTTCTGAAAGCACGAGGGCCCCATCGCTTACAATTCGATGCTGGGTGCCGTGCGGAATAAATAAAACCAATAATTCAGAAAACTAAAAATCACTATAATTATTGTCTCTCAGATCGTACGCGGAGCTGGTGGAGATCGCGGAGCTGCAGCGGCGCCAGATCGAGGCGAATCGGAAGGAGGAGGAGCGAAGGTGAGGGCGACGATTACTAGCTAGACGCACGCAATGCAAAAGTGATCAGATTTGAGAGAGTGGTGGTGTGGTGAAGGGCGACGATTACTAGAGAGACGCACGCAATGCAAAAATGTTCAGATTTGAGAGAGGGGTGGTGTAGTGAAGAGCGACGGTTAGCCCTTGATGCGTAATTAAATTTCCACATTCCTTTGGGTTTCGTGATTCATTGGCTATTGTGATGCATGCCGTTCGACGTTCATGCTGATAAGAGTGAGTAGTATAAATTCAAATTATGTATTTCTCGGTGAACCGATAGTAGGGTAACCGATAGATTGTACGGGAAACGTGTATTTCATGCACTGGAAGAAGGGAACATTGGGAGCTGAGATGTCAAATCTCTGATTTCACAGACTGTGGTTCGCCCATGACACTTGCGTTTCACCACTCGCTTGAATCGAAGGATGTTCGATGCTTCTGGTGTCATAACGTGAAATTCAAAAATATTGTTGAAAACGATCATTGTCTGTGAAATCACAGATTCTGTCGCGCCAATGAGATGTGTGCTTCACTATTTCATCAAGTCCAGACAGATAAGCTCCCCCCTCAATGACATTCTTGCATTCAACGTAAACCACAATACATCTGGCAACTGCAGCATTACCAATTACAGTTTCTGCCCTTTTTCACAAGCTACTGTAATTACAGTATCCCATCCCTCACACAATTACCGTAATCTTCCTTCTCAGGAACGTCCTCCTTGCCGCGCGCGGTCACTCGATGCCGCGTGATCTGCAGGCGACCGTGAAGAACCTGCGCAGAGAGGTCGCCGAGGGCGAACTGGAACTGAAGAGGTACGGTAGCTTTCCGGATCGATAACTGATTGTATTAGGGATACGGTAGCTAGTTGATGATCGATTGAGTTCTTGGTGATACGGTTGCTCGTTATTGTTTGATCGGGTTCTTGGTGATACGGTAGCTAGTTGTTGGTCAACAGATTGCGGATACGGTAACTTGTTGATAGACCTGAGTATACAGTAGCCAGTGGTTTGCTGATCGAGAACCCATTTGTTGCATACGGTATGTCCTAATTGCGAGCCGCAGCACATCACCCTCGATTCGTACTAACGTGAACTGAAAGGTGTGTGCTCGGTGCGTCACGTTGCGTGTTTAGACCGTCTCACAGGCGCACTGTCTCTCGCCGGTTAGAGAAAGCGAAAGAGTATGGGGAATGAATAGAGTCATAGGAAAAGTTGCGCTACAAGAAGCGAATTGAGCGAGATCGCTGAATTAAGCAACGGGTTGCATATTTGAGCGGCGGCGATTCTTTGAAGGGAAATTGGACGGATTTGCACTAGGTACAGTGGTGTTTCACAAGGTGGTGAAAGGTTTGGAAACTTCGCTAGAGGTAATGCCTTTCGCGCATCGTTTTAAAAAGAATCAACCAACTCTTTTATCGTCGGCAATTCTTTGGAGGGAGATTGGACGGATTTGTACTAGGGACAGTTGCGTTTCACGATATGGTGAAGGGCGCGGGAACGTCGTAAGGAGTAATGCAGCTCTGTTTCTCATCCGCTTTAACAAAACAATACCAAGTAGATAATTCGGTTTGCGATTTTTCGATTGACTTTGACCACATTTTCACTTAAAAAAGTTGTGTTTCATTAGATGGTGAAGGGGTTGGGAATCTTTGGGGTTGGGAATCTTAAAGGGTAGTGCTTGCCTCATGTGTCCGTCTATAAAACCTATTCTTTATCATCGTATGCGAATTTCAACTTCTCCCCGCAATCAGAGCGAATGAGCATGCGGGATGGAAATCCCCTCTCGCGAATGAACTTATCAGTTCTCTTTCCCGCTGGAATGTTCTCGATGAGTAGCACAGAGTGCCCTTGAACGCAGAGCGAATTTTTTTATCACCCCATCACCCACGCACAAAAAAGTTCGGCTATCGGGGGGTATCGATTAGCGCACCACTTCCGCTTGGAGATCTGATAATCACCAGTTGATCAGATAGAACGTGCACTTTTGCAAAGATATTGGACCGATTCTATGGTTCCCCCCAGGCTCACTTGATGGAGGTAGAGCTAATAAGTGTGGTGTCAGTGGCCCGATTCTGGACCTCGCTTTAGCCAAAGAGTAGGCTAGAAGATATGAGCGAGTGTGGGAAATTGGCGATCAAAGAGATGTGAATGAGGGGATCATTCCCGACATTCCTCCCTTGATTGACTCATTTGGCTGCGGGCGATGAGAGAAAGCACAGCTCATTCACTCGCCCGTTTTTATGGCCGAGAAAGGGAAATAGTTAGCTGATTTGCGCCTTGATTAGTCATTTGCTAGTGGTAATGAATGGAAATGTTGGAGGCCCGGACGGGGCTTCTGTGCTTCAGATTGTTCGTATATTTCGAGTGATCTGGAATACTGTGATACGTAGCAGCCCCTGCCGGCTATTAAAGAATATTTTTTTTCTTTGGGATCCGCAACGGCTTTCGTTGATCAAAGAGAAGAGGTTAGATCGGAGAGTAGAGCGCCTGGTGCTTCCGTGCTGCTGATAGATTGTATAGTCCGAGCGATCTGGATTAGTGCGATACAGTGTCGACGTGTATGATAATGGAAATCAATTGTCTCATTTGGATTTACAACAGCGGAAATTGATCGATGAGAGGCGACAGCTGAGTGCCCGGTGCTTTCGTGCGACGGACAGACGCTACATCCCGAATGAGCAGGGCTAATTCGATCCTTGCGAATTCCCTCCGGTAAAATATAAGAAATATTACTGCTCGAATGGGAGTAGGTGGAAGGAGGATGGCGAATCCAGTCGCCCCGAACATAGAGATCAGATTGAAATGCGATCCGCGCGCGAGTGGATAGACTTTGGCTCGAATCGCAAGTAATCCGGCTCTCTGAGTTGGAGAGAGATCAGCAGACAGAATCGACCCGCGATTTCCGGGTTGCACCGAGACCTCTTGTAGGCGGAATTGTCGTCGTTGGCAATACGTTGTTTGCTTCTATTGCTGTAAAATACCACTTTAAATGTCTGCGAAAAGATAGTCCGACAGTTCCGACCAGTCACTTCTGCGCTACTGCGGGATCATTTGACACGATCGATCGGCGATCATTCGTTGTTGTACAGGATTTCTCTATAATCAGCCTTACTCAGTGAAGGTGCATTATACCCATTGGCGTATTTTGTTCACAAAATAAAGTTTACAACTTTAATATCACGCGAGAAAGAGCAATGACCACTTGCGCAGGCAGTCAGGCAGGCGCTTTTCCATCCTTCCCATCTTGCTCTCTCCATTCCGCACACTCTCTCACCCCTCACTGACCACCGAGAGAGTGTGCCAATCGGAGAGAGCGCATCGTTCCCAGCAGCAGAGAGGTGTAAGGAAGGAGTGAGTGGTGTAAGACCCGCCGCCGCCGGGTTGCGCGACTTTTTCTCCCCTCCTCCTCCTTTTCTTTCTCATCTTTCCTTTAAATTCGTCGTGCCCAACCGGGTTTATGATCAGCTGACTGCGGGAAGCTTTAGCTATGAATTGATTAGATTGAATCGGTAGGTATTATTCAGCTAGTGTTGTGAGAGGATTTAGACCCGCGAGTTCCACGCCACGCGCAGATCTTGTATAACGTTAGGGTCATCTGAGAGATAATTTTTGATCGTTTCTCATCTGTCTTTTTGAATTACTAACTGTGAGGGAGCATTTTTATCCGATGGGTTCCCTTTTTGTTCTATGTCATGGTTTGTGCTGTCGATCAGCTGACTTCTTCTTGTTCTCATCGCTGGCAGAGGTTCGCGTCTCCTCATTTCACCTTATCTCTCTTCAGTCAGAGAAGCGAGAGATCATGGATGAATGAGAGAGACAAACCATCCATCTCAAAGAGGTTATAAAGAGGTTCGAGAACTGCGTTTGAATGGCGAGGGGAGTTATCAAGATGAAATGAGATCACGCGAGAAAGAGGAGGAGAGAATGAAACTGATTGTGCTGTGAGACAATAGCGGGACTAGTGAGTTCCTGATGTCTCACATTTCCATGTCATATCAATAAATTAAGCTAAGCGTATGTTTGAGGAACTTTTTCCTCAATTAGAGGCGCAATAGCGGGACTAGGAAGTTCCTGGTTTCGGCTAGATCGTGTAGTTGTTCTGAGTAAGTTTAAGATAGTGTTGTGTTTCCAATTACTTCAATAATGAAATACCTGAAAGAATCATCGAAAGTGCTATGGTTTGTTTGCGAGACAATAGCGGGTAGGGAGCTCCTGTTTGCACTGATTGCATTTGATTGTCTAGATCAGCTGGGATATAATTTGTGATCGCTCTTCTTGCGTAAGTATCTACTGTGAACAATCGTTTGCCCAGCGATTTCCTTGTTTCGGGAAGATGTGATATTTGTTCGTTACCGAATTGAAGTCAATAGTTAGGGTGGTAACAGTTTATAATAAAACTATTTGTCAGAAGAAAGAAGACTTACCGATCGACTGACTCTTTACGGTGGGCACCGTACACCAGTGAACAGTTCAATCAAACCCTGCCTCTCTCGAGACGCCAAATAGGTTGTAAACGGCGGACAGAACTCTCCTTTGAGACGCGCCGAATTACGCGATTCCCTCCGATTTTCTCCTCTTTTTTTGAAAGGGAGCTTCCGTTCCGATTGGGGCAATGGGAGATGCGATTAGCGCATGATGTCGAAAACGTTTTTGACGATGTTTTGAGCGGTTTTCGCCGAGTAGTTTCACTTACTGGAACGGTCTCTTTAGCAAATGGTAATGGTCTGTGCCTCTGACATTGAGTTTCGAATACACTATCGCTTTCTCATTTGAGGAGTTGTTGATGATGAGGTCGAAGATTAGCCACTGCTAGTCTAAATGGAGAAAGTGGTGAACCCCTCTCTTCGACTGTCTCTTCTCAACCATTTTTCTTCCTGCGGTCGTAACCTTTCACTCCGCCTCTTCCCTTCTCTTCTCTCCCTACCTTCCCTCACCTCCTCACTTACCCTCTCCACTGGTCACAGTTTCACAGCAGCAGCACCAGCGGAGCGCCCACGCTAACAATCTCTCCCCCTTCTCCTCCTCCAACCTGGGACACTATCTTCTTCACTATCTTCGCTATCACAGCCGCTATCAGTTCATTCCACCCTCCTCCTCCTTCTCTTCCTATCACTCTCATCTTCGCTAGCCGTTCCTTCCGCATCGTCAAGTGACTATTTATTGAGAGCATAGGTGCTCCACGATGTGATTTAAGCCGAGTGAAAGTTGGAGCGCGGTTTGTACACAGTTTCTGTGCTGTTCTCATGCATCCCCATGTTCTCATGCACAGTTTTGATCGTCTTCGGTAGTTTAATAATGCGATAAGTTCAACCCCGAATTTTGTTTGTTTCTTGCGTTTTCTGCACCTTTGATCTGGTAGACCAAATATTTCCGTCATCATCATTGGAATTTGGTCGATAGGTCGGCAGATGAATCATTTTTGTGTAGATGTGTAGTAAGTTGGAGAAAGGTCATCGAGGTTGGCACTATTGTCTCTGCCTGCTCTTTTATTTCTACTGTCATGATTACGCTTGGTAGTTCAAGGAATGACACTCTTACTCGTGTAACTTGCTTCTTTTACTGAGTAAGTCTGAGTAAGGTGGCGCTATTGTCTCTCCCTCCCTACCTCTCCTTGCTCGCACAGTCATAATTACGGTTAATAGTTCGAAGAATGACTGTACTCATGGCATTCTTAGTTTTAATGAGTAAGGCTGAGTAACGGAGCGCTTATGGTCAAGTCAGTGTATCTACATCTTACTCCAACTCATCCCCCTTTGCCCCCTCCCTTCCACTGTGCCATTCCACACGGATTTCACCGGGGTGCCGAAGGGCAGTGCAAGGTTATTTCCTCGTAGCTTAGCCCTCTCCCCTCTTTCCGTTTTGTGCACTATCTTGATCCTGCTGGCTCTCTTCATTCTAGGAGAGAAGAGTAGAGTAAATAGGATAGTTTTATAACGATCATTCGGCAGCGTCACATCGTTCTGTGAAGAAGTCTTATGATTTGAGACAGCCGTGAAACATAGACACACTTGTGTTGATTGCGAGTGAGAATGATCTATACTTGATCTCTCACACTTCGAATTATGATGTAATAGTGGAGATCACGCAAAGTTGCATTCCTTACTATATCGCGCCCCGACCCGTCCAGTGATATCGTCCAGTGATTACGCCAAGAAACATTCCTACACGCGAGTATTTTCATCTCGCCCATTTCTTGAACTTGTACAGTGATATCGCAAGTGTAATAGACAGAGTTATGCAGAGAGTTCTCTTGCTTTTACGTTGTCTGTAGGTCTGTCTTACCGATGAGATATCAAGTGTAATATACAAAGTTATGCAGTTCCTGATTCGCGCAAAACATGCCTTTTTCTGCGAGAGTTCTATTGATTTCACGTAATCTATGGATCTGCCTTTCCAAGTGCGATTAACAGTGTTCCTTATTTGTGCACGCGAGTTCTCCATGTCTGACCTGTCCGATGAAAACATGGAAAATGCACACAGTTCCTCGTTCGTACATGCGAGATCTCTCCATTTCACATAGTCTGTCGATCTGCGTGTCTGATCAGAGATAATGGGAGTACATGAAATTATTTTCTCATTCGTACATGTCTATCTCATCACCCCTTGTTTTTTCTCCCCTCCCCAATCAGTCACAGTTTCTTGCACACACAGTTCCAGAACTTTTCTTCCCCGCAAGAGAAGGGAGGGAAAGTGGTGTGTGTGATTTACGACACCCAGGAAGGGGTTTTCACCGCCTGTGCGGGATTTCACTTCTCCCTTCCTTCCTGAGCGAAGAAGAAGGGGAAGAAAATTGGCGATATCGGGATGATTTCGCACAGTCAATCACCCATTATTTCTCATCTTCTCGTAATCGAGAGCGAAGCAATTTGGGAAAATCGCGTAAGAAAACGCGACCCAATCAGTGCGATTTGAGATTCACTCAAAGCTGATTTTCCATGGAGGGGGCACCTGTTTTCTTCCGCGATTGGTGGATTAGCGAGCCATTTGAGTGTGATTCTTACATCTCCGGATTAGTGAAGACTTTGATCCGGACCGAAATCATTCGGATGATTGCGAAGCAAATGGCTTAAGGGTCAGGAAGCCTCTACTCGATTAGCAGAATCTCTCTGGATCAGAGAACAGAGGGATCAGGCAAAGTGAAGAGAGTCGTTAGCCCCTGATCGCTCTTCAAATCTGAAGGAGGGATGCGGCAACTGTTTCGTGCATAAATTTGCCTACTCACTGCCCTGCCCCAGGGGTGCTTGAAATCAGATCTATGAGGAGAGGGAGGGAGGGGAAAGAGAGGTAGTCGCGTTACGTGGCCCCTCCAATCAGCTGTTGAGATGAGTTGATCCCGGGAGAGATTCGATCTCTATAGCGCCGTGCAAATCGTCTGACTCTCACACTTTCCCGCATTCTCTCGCCCATCTCTGACCGACAAATCTCGACCCTGCAAAGCACTCTTAGGAGTGGCCACCCCTCGAGCACTCTACCCTGTGATATCTCTGCCTGACCGTCTGGAGAGCGCGCTCGTATTTGGCGCTGGTCCCTAACTGATTCCCGGGAGAGTGCGGACTATCCCCCCACCCATCCTACCCTGCAATCGTCACGATATAGGTAGTGACGCAATATGTATTTTTTACAGCGCGAATACTGGAAATCGCAGTAATTTACTTGAATTTTCCGAAAATAGTAACTTGTTTGGTCGATCGGCCAAAGTTTCGTGCAGGGTGTGGCAGCGGAATTTACTGCGATTCACTGATTTTTCATGTACAATTGTGCATGTGACGAGGGAATTCCATGATTGGGGGGAAAGGTTGCTATGTACCCTTCACTCGACCGAGTGAGGAAAGGAAGAAGGAGAGGGAAATCACGGCATGTAACACTAATAAGCACTGGGCGCCATTGTTCCCCGCCACTTCTTCCATTCCAACTCTCTCTCTTCCCCTTCCTCGCTTTTTCCGTTCCGCGACTCGAGGTGATTGTCACCCTGCCGTCCCATTGTTGTGTGCAACTGTCAATTATCGATTGGTAGATCACAATGTCTCTTCATTTGGCGTGATCTCTCGTCACTTTGTGAGAGAGTTGAGAAGAGTGAAGGTATGCTTAGCCCCCGACAGCCTCCTAATCAGAAGGGGGCGGAGTCAAAAAGTGGTTGGTCAAATGGGCTGAGAGCAGCATCAGCCAGCACTTTCGCTCATTTGGGAAGGAGTTCAACTCACCACCCCCCCCTCCTTCCGTTCTTCTCATCTATCAATAGCAACTGCAGTTAATTGATGGGGGCGCGTTCATCTTATTGGTGTGTGCTTTTGATGCCGCTGTTGGGTTAATTCAGGCGGTGATTCATAAGTTTGTGTTATCGGCGTGAGCTGTCGTTGCTAGAAGTCTGCAAAGAATCCCTTATAACGCATGAGTGCTCGAACTGATAGCCGACTTGGTAGTGTAAATTTCTTTTTTTTTCTGCATTCCTGCAGAGAGTTCCGGCGAGCAAGAAAAAGAAGTCAAGCTCGTGATGGTAGCTAATCACCTCGTTCATTATCATTTCTCGCCCAAATCATCCGAATACTGCTACCTTCACTCCATTTGCTTTGTTTCATAAGTCAGAGTGTGCGAGATAGTGCGTGGAATTAGAGAGATTCAGAGGATTGCATCCTCTTTCCGGTAGCCTACCATTTCCGGTGCCCCTATGTTTTTTCTTAGTGTTGTGACCCGAGCGATTAGTCAAATTAGAAGGGAGTATAAAAGTAGAGAGTGGGGATACGAGTGGTTAACTGGCGATGGTCGAGCAATAGTGAATGAAGTTTCACCAACTACTCTGCTGCCCTGGTTTCAAACGCAGGTTGTGTGCTTACTCTTGTTTACTGTTAATAAAAGTCGTTGTTTGTGCGTTTCTTGGGCTCCCATACCTATAATTTTGACTTTTCTGATGTGGTGAATCTATTATGCGCCCTTTACTGTTAGGTTCCCTGACAGTGATTAATTGTATTATTATCTCAAGTTGTCGGATGCGCAAATTTATGACGCGTAATGGGAGTTGATCGTAGTTACCTTATCTTTTGGGTGCAATCGGGGTGCGATCTCCTCTCACTTCCTTCTTTGTTTTTCCATGTGCACAAGTTACGTCTTTGGTAGTTATGGATCAGAATGAAATAATCTGTATTATGTTTTGATCTCTTGTCTCTTTTGATTTTTTTCTCTCACCGTGTCGCCCATTACTACTTTTTATAACGGGCACTTTGGTAGATGGCCTGAAACTCTTATCTACGGAGTGCATTGGCCGATCTAGTTATGCAACTTATTGTGTGTGATCTGATCGAGACTCTACTCATATTACTCCTTACTTCCGCAGTCCTCTTTGTACATTTCTTGAAACATAAAAGACCCCCTCCACCTTAGTGTAGTTGCAAAGAGGTTTCCCGGGGACAAGTGTTAGACGCGAAGTGAAGCCCCTCGTTGCCCTTCTCATGAGCCCCTCTCCTCCATCTATCAATCCTCCCAATGGACCTGCACTCTCGGGAGTGGCCAGGGGGCAGGGTCTCTCGAGTTTACGTACTATCTCGATTCTCTGACTGATGAGTACTAAGGCAAAATGAAAAGACGTGGCGCCCAGGAGCAGTATCTCTCCATTTCGCACACTATGTCGCCCTGCCTGACCGGAGGGTCAGTGCAGTGGCTAGTAGAAAGAAGAGAGAAGGGTGATGACCCTAGGTACCGCTCCTCCCTCCCGAGCAGAGAAGAGCTCTCGGCTGTCGTGAGAAGAGTTGAGAGGATGATCATCACTCAATCAGACGTCTCCCCCTTTCTTTTCGTTCTTTCGCGAGTCCTTGAGTTGCTCCTTTCGTATTGACGTATTATGGGATCAGGGGAAATGTTGTGACATGGGTTGTAACAAACCTAAGAACG
Organism: Pristionchus exspectatus; assembly: GCA_911812115.1. Classification (NCBI taxonomy): domain Eukaryota; kingdom Metazoa; phylum Nematoda; class Chromadorea; order Rhabditida; family Neodiplogasteridae; genus Pristionchus; species Pristionchus exspectatus. The sequence continues at coordinate 5,586,651 of OU461587.1, read as the reverse complement.
CAGTAATTGTTTGGTCCTCACTTTTTCAAACATGAAACCATGGTCAAATCTATCTCAGACGGTGAAACGTATTTTTGGAAGATTTTCTGCGTCAGTGTTTCCATTTGAGAGGCGTCATAGAAGTGGAATATTAGTGCTTGCATTGGATACCGTTCTGGAATTAGTTGGCTCGATCTTCAATGTGATAACAAGCAACCTCGAAATCGATCCTCGCTTTCTCATTCCTAGAAGCATTGCTGAAACCCATCGCCGTCATTCATTTGTTCCACACTAAAAAAAAATTTTCTAAACAACAGTGTTCTGTTTATGTTTCGCTCCGTAAGTGAGTAGTTTTGAGCATCTCTCTTTTCTGCCATGTGCAGAATATTTTTGTAGAGTAAGCGATGGAAAAAGGGTCAGTCTCCTAGTTCCACTCGCTTTTTTGTCTGGTCATACAGGGCGATAGAGCACATGAACATTTGAGAATTGGGGTTATTGGATAGGTGGAAATAGTGCGGTCGGGCAGATCTCTGAGTGTAGTCTATCACTCGCTGTTTTTCGCATGTCATATACTCTAACTGTAACGGGAAAGTGCCTATCACTTCCTATTTTGCGTCCCTTAGGTTACGGTAGGTCGTGATATTTGATAATTATTAATTTTGAGGGTCTATTTTCCGGTTTTTAGTTGTTATTATGTCTCTGCATCTCTATCCCCGCTATCCTCCAAGAATGCGAGGAGCACAAAAAGCGGCTCGCTTTTGCATGGAAGCTTGATAGCGAGCCGAGCGCCCTCGATATCTGTCTGACCGTCTGCCGCTCTCTCCGTTCCCCGCACTCTCTCGCCCGCATTCCTTCCTCCATCTCATTGATATCTCATCTCTTATCATGACGACGGGGTAAGATATCGGGATATCACCCCCATCCACTCCTCTGCGTCTCTGCCCCCTCTACCATCCCATCTATGGTTGTCCCCCCCTCGCTCATAAATTGTTAATCAGCGCGTCACTGTTTTTCCGTCTAGACTGTGCGAGTTTGCGTGCGTCTAGAGCATTAAAAAGAGTTAACAAAACATATAGTCTGAAGAACTTTAGGCGATCACACGTAACGTTTTTTTTGTAAACTTTTAGGATGAATTGTAGGTGTTTTCCGCGTGAAAATCCGCTCGATCTGTCCAATTTTACACGGATGAGTGAGAATTGAGTGGTCGCATAGAGGCGGCAATGGCCTAGTCTCTTTCTGGGAAGGACATAGCTTAGCATCCCCTCGGTGCATTTAGCAAAGTGCCCTTCTTACGCCGCTCTGAGAAGGACCGCATTGAGTGAATCGGCGCCTAGTGCGATTGGATTTGCGCGTGTAAGGCGGTCGCTGAGAGGAAGTAGGAGTTGAGAGCTTTCTCGAAGAAGGTTTTACTGGTACTTTGAGACTTGTTTTGCACTACTCGCTATCACCACCCCGGTCTCACCCCCGCACCGCTTAATTGCCTCGAATCGAGAGCGGTTTCGGCTGCGGATCGTTGAGAGCAAAGAAGGAAGGGGTAGTACCCGGAGTGAAACCGATTCCTCCCTATTCGCTGCTTCCCGTATCGAATCGCTCGCAATGAGGAACTGATCTATTACTGCTTAAGATGGGGCGGAGTCCCCCAAGCTCCTCCCCTTTTAACTTAACTTTGACTTCAAACGCCAGTTTTGGCCGTGGTGTGGCGCTGACTGTGAGTACGGTAGGGTACGGTGGTGATTCTTGGTCGACAATTACACATCGCATTGTTGATGCCGTGTTGTACAGAGCGCGCGCGTACTTGTCGGGGCTCTCTTCATTTCGCGTGGTCTCTTGTATTCTCTGGTCTGTCTGCGCTCTCTCGAATGATAATACTCTCTAAGCGCCCTGGTATCCTTTAACTCCTTCACACGGTTGCCCTTTGTACATGTTGTGAGTGTGCAAGTCGTGTACTCGGGCGATGATTGATGTTGATGCGGTACCGTATCCTTAGGATATGGTAATGATTACCGATCAATAACTGATAACTGATCTAATTTATTCGATTTAAACAGCTGGCTGCCGTGTTCTTATAGGAGTTTAGCGGTTTATATCGTTTTATTGATTATCGGTACCGTATTCCTAATTGATGAATGGTAACCGGATCGCTAACTGATTCCATATCTTTGCAGACTAACCGAGCTGGAGCGAGAGACGCGCACGCTGCGAGCACGCAACGACGAAGCAGCCAGACAAGTATAAATTATTTGTTAATTATTAATTAATTAGTTTTACTCTTATTAGTTGGGGGGATGTTTTTATGGATGAATGGTGACTTGGACTTAATTGATTAAAGAATACCCTATATTTAAACACCTTTAGTGAATGTGTAAGTGACTTTATGAGAAGGGCTTACAGTTATTCGATGTTGTGAATTAAAATTAATTAATTACTCTAATTAAGGTGGATATGCTGACGCGCACGGCGGCCGAGGAGCAGGAGGCGCTGCGCATCGCCGCGAATAAAGTGGACAGTCTGAGGGCACAGGTACGGTAGATTGAGAGGGTTACGGTATTTGGCAATCTCTCCATTATGATTGAAAATTGTGTTTTTAAACAGCTACCAAAGCATGCATTGAACATGGAGAATCCATCCTACTGGTTTCATACTCTTACTGAAACACCAAACTACCACCTACCTAAACAAGCGCGCAACGCATTAGTGTAGGCGCTGAGTGAATTTGCGCATGCACAAGCGCTAATTCGTGCGCAAATTATATTTATTACTGTGGTGTTATGGTGTTGTGTTGATAGGGAGGAGAAGGGTTTGGCAAGCACACTCCAGTTCATGTTCAACACTAGAGCGAAAGTGACACAGGAGCTGAGTCACCCAATCGAGTTTGGAGCCACCGGGGGAGAAATATGGGTGATAAAATTATAGGTTTATTGGGAATCTGCACAGCTGCTTTATCAAATTTTGAATGATGGCCTGGCTTTACAGCTAATAATGAAACATAAACCAACTGAGAGTAATGATCTCCGAAATTTCTCCGTTTTCAATCAAAATTGTGTTGCTTTGAGCCTGAAATGAAAATAAAAGATACTCAGCCGAGAGAGCACGCGAAAACGAGCGAGCACCCGGAAAATTGGTCATTTTTCCATTACAGCTCGAGGAGCTGCACCGCCGGCGGCGCGCCGCGAAGAACGCAGCGCTCTTGGAGCAGAAGCGGATGCAGACGGCACAGGCGCACGTCGCCCAGGTTTGTACTTTGATCTTTGATCCCTGTAGTTTTACTCTAATCCGTGATCTTTGTTGTCTGTACACTGACCAGCCATCCGCCAACCCCCGCAGTTGATGCCGATTTGATAGTGGCCAATTATTATTTTTATTCCAGAGAAGTGGGATGACTGTTGACTGTAGGCGTTTGTTTTTCCACAGCAGGTGTGTTTTTAGTCGTTTTTGCCACCACTTTATCCCCCCCCGCTCAAGCTCCCAGGAAAATTGCATTGTGAGGCTAATCGGCTATGCATAGTATGCATCACTCACCGTCAGGCGCGCCCTTCAATTTTCACGCCCTCCCTCCCTCGCTCGCATTTTCAGCGAAATGAGCTGTCAAAACGAGCGGAAGTCCCCCGAGAGAGCTTGCTAGTGGAAAGAGGGTGCGAGGTTGCCGTATTTATGCATTTAAATTAGTTTTTACTGATTGTGAGGGATATCTTCCACGCATTGCTAGGTCCCGCCGTTCTCGCAACTAGAAGCTGCCTAGGAACGCGGATCTGCCTTGCACCTTCTTCCCCGATTGTTTATCCCCTTCGAAAGGTGCAGTTTCACGAAGTAGAAGAAACGCGTGGGAATCCCCCGAGAGATATATTACTGGTGGAAATAGGCTGCGTATTTGAGAGGGCGAAGTGCAGTTGATAGGTTGCCTTATTTTGAATGGAAAGGATACGTACCTCTTATTGCTCAGTCCCACCATTCCCGCAATTAGAACGATCCTAGAAACGCGGATCTGACTAGAACCTGAGAGGCGTAGTTGATAGGTTTCCTTTTCGCATGGAAATCTGATGATAATCATCTACGGTGTATTGCTCAATCCTACTATTCCCGCAATTAGAAACAAACTAAGAACACGGATCTTCCTGGTACACTATTCTGCTTTGTTTATCTTTGAGGTGTACTTGATAGGGTTTCTTTTTTTTGCAAATAAATGTGTTTTTTATTAACATGTGATTGCCCGCCACATTGCTCAATCCCTCTTTCCCCGCAACTAGAAGCGGCCGAGAAACGCGAATCTGCCTAGCTCATTTTCCACGTGTTGTTTATCAGACAGCCGCTGTTTCACAATGTACTTTTATCAATGGGCAGTGTGGTAGATGACTCACGGTCGATAGTAGTAGTAGTAGAAATACATCGAGATACGTTGGAGTGGTCACTTTACTTCCCCTCTAACTGTTTTTTTCTCGCTCGAATTGTACTGCTGATTCAGTTGTGCGATCTCTGCTGATAGCACTATCGCTTAGCAATGTCTGGCGAGAGAGCATGGAAAATGAAGAGACCTAGCTGCCCTGAACACCTTGTGCTATTACACATCGCTGTCTTGCTGGCGCGTGTTACCTGATGTTGAGTAATGACTAAGTCTCTCTCGAGTTTCCACGCTATTTCTCGAGTGCCCAATCGAGAACTGTAGTCCAGTGCAGCCAAAAAGTGAGCAAGTGGCTAGCTGTAAAAGTGCAATTTCGCAGTGTAAAACGGCGCTCGCCTTTGTGAGCAAGAGGAAAGTGACTAAATGACCCCGAGACTACTTACTGCCCCTTGTTTTTCCCTAGTTGATAGTGACTCATCGCGCTGCCTCGAGATATGTTGATGTGATGATAGGCTGATACGCAGGCGAGAGAGCACGCGAAAACGAGAGAGCGCTCGGAAATTTGGTAATTTCTAATGGACACTTTTTGCAGATGACAGCGGTACGAGCGGGCTCGTCTGCGACGCCGACCCCAGACGCCGTGCAGCGGCCGAGAGCCAGCGTCGAGCCATTCCAGATCCAGGTGAGGGCTGGGAATTAGGAGGGGGGAATTGACGGCTCTGTTGAAAAATAGATTGATTTGTAATTAGCCGGCAAATACGGAAATGACGGCTTCAATGGCTCTAATCTAGTAGCAAAACAAAAGAGCGGTTGCTATGGTAGTGATGAGTCAATGAAGATTAGGAGATGAATTGGACAGAGTGTTGAGCGGGTATTACTAAGTAGTTGTGAAATCCGAGTTCGGCTAGTGGTTTAGTTAGTTTCTTTTTGTGTGTATTCGGTGAAAGCGGGATAGTGTTGAATTCCGGCGCGACCATTGTATTCATGGTAGAAGTGGATAGATTAGGAATACTAAGAAGTGGTGAAATCCGAGCTCCTAGTCCTTTTTTCTCCCCTTTTTTGTTCTCGCTGGTGACAGAGTGTGAGCAATTTGAGCAACTGGGTGAATAAGAGGAGGGAGTAGAGAGGTACTCCCGGTTATGAAATAGCTGCTTGGCTCGGCACCTGACTATTCGCTCAAGTTCCTTTCTAACCCTTCTCCCTATCCCATGGAAGTCTGGGAAGTATAGAGTAGCGAGAGTGTTCGCAAATGAGTAGAGTAATTTCGGGGAATTGCCCCGCACCTTTCTCCTCTAATTTCTGCAGCAAACAGTATATGAAGCACGCAGTCGTATTTGTTTTATGGGTGGGCCCACGCAGCAAGAGACTGCTGTTTACTTTTAGTGCTTGCTCTAGGGGAAGGCAGGCTTTGTTCAGTAGCTTGTTTCCCTTTTCAAATATGTATTTTAAAGTTATTTAAACATATTTAAATCGTTTTTTTTCCAGCAAATGAAGAGCCCGGAGGAGGCGCAGACGTCAGTGTCGCCGAGCAAGGAGAAGGAGGGAGTGGACGAGACGGATCAGTGAGTTATTAAGCCAGTTGGTGATTGATTCAGGTGTACGGTAGGAGTACGGTAGTAAACTCAGTTATCGATTCAAGAAAACGGCATCCCTACAGTATCCCCCCCCCCTTTCAGACGCCTGCAGCAGCACCCGCCCGCGCCGTCCGACCTGGGCCGCGCCTCGCCCCATGCGACAGCAGCTGCAGCAGCTGCAGCAACTACCGTATCCGGAGGAGGCGTGAAGATCCGCGTGGTCGACCAGCAAGTGACCATGGACCAGCAGCAGCGGGTGACGATGGTGAGTCAGTTGGTGATTGGAGAGGGGAGGGTACGGTAGTCTACTATAAATATAGTAAGCGTGGACCATATTGGAAGTCAGCTGTGTTTTGTTTTTGAGATATTCGAGAAACCATCACGACTAACAATCGTAAATCTGGTGATATTGGGCTATTGAACACTGGGTGAAACGGGAAAAGTTCGGGTAGGAGAAGAGTAGGATGTGGAGGTGAAAGCTTGTTTTGCTGTTGTTTCAATTCGATGAGACGAGACAGGTAAACAAAGGAAACATGAATCTTTGAAAACCTCAACCACTTCTATTGAATAGTTGCTTAGGAGAGGAGATCTAGATCAATATTGGTTATTTACTGCCGCCATGTATAATAACATTGAAGTTATTCCAATTCCTTGCAGACCTCATCCTCGTCCGTGGCACCAAACCGCGAGGAGATCTCGCCCTCCCCGCCCAAGGACCCGCACCCGACCGAGCCAGGCACGATTGCGCCCGGACCCCATGAACCACAGGTACGGCACGATTACGGTAGATTATTAGTCTATGATACCGGTAGTCGGGGATTACGGTAGCTAGTCTAATTAATGTCTGATTTCTTGATCACCCCGACAGTAACCCATGAACCACAGGTACATTATTCGGGAATTACGGTAATTTTCCTTATCGATCCTTGATTCCCTGATTACGGTAGCTCTTGTTGCAGGAGCCGACGGAGCACGCGCACGCTCGCCTGCGCGGCAGCAAGGCCGATCTCGTGTCGGTCAGGAGCGAGTCCCTGAAAGCGACCAAGAGAAGGTATACGGTAGTTTATTGATTGGCTGGGGTAACGGTACCCAATAGCAAGTTGGTAAATATGGCAGGACAGGAAGGTACGATGGCAATCTATTGATTGGAAACATCGGAACTATCGACTAGTGGAAGATTACGGTAGTCATTGATTGGGGTGGGATTACGGCATTACGGTACTTATTGATCTCTCTCGCAGATCGTGGGCTGCATCTGAGTCGACGATGAGCGAGCTGGATTCCATTCGGAGGGTGCTGCTGGAGCAGCAGCTGAAGGTGAGACTACGAAGATTTAGTAATGCCGCTTTCGAACTTTTAAAAGTACTCTTGATAAAGTTGAAGGTGAGATTGTTTTAAATTGACTGTTATTATGTATGATTACATTGCTTACAAAGTAAGGGTTTTACAAATATTTTTTCCACTGCCGCTGTTCGGAGAATCGGTTACGGAATTTAATTTTCGATGTTGTAGTAATGGTGAAACACAATTTTTGCAATCGTAATATTCGGTGAAACATGATGAAACTTAGCAAATTTGTTTCACGGCAGAATCTGTGGTCACGAACAGTAGATAAGTCATGCGTTGGGAGACTAATCAATTCCTTCCATTTTTCTCGGCCAAAATAAACAATTACAACAGCAAATCCCATCCGTAGTGCAGGGTTGGTTGCACCTCGCTTCTGTGTTTCACGAATTGTATACAGTTATTATGAATGGAATACAACTCAATTTCTGATTGTCGCGTTAGGCAAAAAAAAAATAGAATAGCAAATCCGCAGTGCCTTGGTCTCACGTCGCATCCGTGTTTCAATGACAGTATAGAGCTAGTGCTTGTGGAATCCAATCCAGTCGATCTTCTGTTCGTCTTGTAAAATAATAATCCCGAATCCTTAGGGCCGCACGCACTACATCCCCGACCTCTCGCCCGCCAGCCCCGCCCCTTCAAGTGTTATCTCGGGAGGAGGAATGACGTCATCGTCCGTGGGCGGAGTGTCGTCGATGACGATCGAAGAGGAGAGAAGGGAGGAAGAGGAGGAGGAGGAGAAAGCGGAGGGTCAGTGGAGATAATGATAGCGTTCGTGGATAGTAATGATTGCCAGAGTATTGGGGAGTGGGTGAAACAAGAAAAGTTGGGATGGTGAACGAAACGAAGGAGGATGATTGGGATTTGATGTTTGAAATGGCCGACCAAGGAACATTGAGAAACGGAGGAGATTGGATTATTGAGAAGTGGGTGAAACTTATCGAGACAGGATTGAAAAACAGTTTCGGTTGGCGTATTGAGGAATTTGTGAAACGGGAAACGACGGGGGTGAGTGAGTTGGGGACTGGAAAATGGGTGTAGTGTAGTGAGTCTCGTCGATCACGATCGAGGAAGTGAAGGCGGAGAGTGCTTGGATTCGAGATGTTGTGGGCCACATCGACTACAATAAATTGGTAATCGGTGTAGGTTAGAGTATTGAGGAGTGAGTGAAACGGGAAAATTGAGGGAGAAGGTGAATGTTATTGCGTACAATGTACGACGAAGAGATCATTGAGAAACAGTTGAGGATATCATGTTAAGGAATGGGTGAAACGAACATTATCCGTCTAGAAGAAAATGTTCGAATATATTTTACATTTGGATCATGTGGAGGGCTATTGAGTGTTGTATCTAGAATCAGCGAGCGAGGACGCATTGAGTTGCGGCGGAGATTGGTAGTATTGAGCACGTAGTGAAACATTGATTGTGTTTGTATTGCGATTCACGGAGAAGTCGTAGAAACTTTGCCGCATGGGGATTGAGGCATGTATGAAACACAAAACGTATTGAGAACATAGAAGTAAAAGTTTCTGCTTTTCAGAGTCCTCGCCCTTCTCGGCCTCATCATCCTCGTCCGTCGGCGCATTCGCCGACTCGACGTCGGCCTTCGCGACGACGACCACGTCGTCGACGTCGGCTGCGTCGGCCGCAGCGACGGCCGGCAGCTCGGCTGCAGGCGCTGCAGCTGCAGCTGCTGCAGGCGTCGAGCGTCCGACCGCACTGGGAGGCGTGCAGAAGGAGGTAAGGAAAAGCGTTAATATTTGATGAAAACAGTGGAATGAGATACTAGGACGTTGGTTGGGCGATCAAAACAGGTATGGAAGGAGAAGGAGGTCTTGTGTTTCAGATGGGATGGATAGGGAGGAGGGGTGGTATTTGGATAATGGTATGTTCACTTGTCTCGGAGGAAATAAAAAAAAATGTTTACTGCACTACGTTGACTTGTGTTTCAACGCTAGGGTACAGCGAGATCATGATTTGGTGGGTAGTGGTCCGCCTCTTCATCGGGTGTAAAAAAATATAATATCATTGTTCGATCGCAATCTGACTGTCGATGGTGTGCGCCTACAGTAACCCCTACCTTCAGGAGGAGCCGGGCAGCAGCAGCAGCGCGGAGGAGGCCGGCTCGCTGTGCAGCACGCGCAGCAGCGAGGACGCCGCCATCGAGGTACACTACCATTCCTACGTTTCCCATTCGTCGCCTGTCGAAATTTCGACAGGAGCGTCGATGCCGGCAAATAGGACCCGGTCCCGATTTGACGGTCCCATATTGCAGATGGAGGTGCAGAAGCCGAGCCGCGCCGTCAAGGGCATCCTCCGGCCGAAGGGCAAGAAGGCATCCGTGAGTTGTTTGCTGGTTACGGCCTTTTCCCGGTCCGGCTCTAGGTAGTATGTTTCCCGGACATGGTCAATTAACGGCTCCGGCTCTAGGCCTCCCATTACCCGATCATGGGCCATTTAACGGCTCCGGCTTCTCTGCAGGGTCGCAGCATCGAGTTCGACCCGCTGGCGCTGCTGCTGGACGCGGCGCTCGAGGGCGAGATCGAACTGGTGCAGACGAGCGCGAAGAAGGTGAGCAGGATTTGAGGATTGGGAGAAACTCGAGACTAGAGTGTAGTCTCGAGTTTGATCATCTGCCAATGGTTTATAGTGGGAAATTATAGGGGGTGATATTGAAGCGCCAAAAGAGGCTCTGTTGATGGATTCATTGGCCAAAGAAGTTATTACTCTAGTGAAACACGGATGAACCAATAAGTGAAACGGTTGAACCTTTGTTTGTAGAATTATATTTATTGGTAACTTTATTGGAATCCGAACTGACATTGATAGAGCTACTGAGCAGAGCGGTTTTAGGCTAGGCGAAGCACAGAAGAAATTAGAAGCGAAAACGATATAATTTGTGTTTGTTGATTATAATTATTGAACCCTGAAGATGGGGCGGAATTCTCTACTAGACTCTAGTCCCGATCTGCCTTCCAGCTTACCGACGTTTCGGCCTCGAACGACGAGGGCATCACCGCCCTGCACAACGCCATCTGCGCCGGCCACTACGAGATCGTCCGATTTCTGATTGACTCGAACGCGGATGTCAATGCGCAGGTGAGGAATCTTGGACTTATGGGGACTTAGGGAACCTTAGGACAGTAGGGAACCTTAACGTATTAGGGTAAACTAGAGATCATATGTTTTTTCATTGAGGAGAATGTTGATGTGAATGCGCAGGTGAGGAATGGGTATCTTAGGGGACCTTTGAGGACCTTAGCGTATTAGGGAAAAAAAGAGATCGTATGGTTCTTCTCTGAGGAGAACGCGGATGTGCAGGTGAACATTTATGGTTATACAACAATTATTTCCCTGTAATTGAACCTCTCCGTGTTGATAGAATTAGGTATGCTGTATGAAACATGAATAGATGTGTCAGTTAATGTGAACGCGATGATTGTTGAATTTGTTAAAATTATCGACCTAAACGATGCAAGTATTACTTGATGTTATGCGAACTTGATTAGGTAGAGGGAATGAAGCGAGAAAGTGGGGGGGGGGTGATGAATGTGAAAAAGTAGACACTCAATTGGTTAGATTTTACACTAGAGAAACTCTCACTCACTGCATTTCTTATCCATCCCATGGCTATATGTGCTCGGTGAAACTTTTAAGTTTTATTAAAATAGTGTTAGGTGTTTTAAAAATTGCGTATGGGCAGAGCACCGGACATCTATCGGGTCATTAAATCTTTTACCGATTACATAGTGTTTGTGAAACAGGAAGGGACCAGGAAACGCACTGTGCGGTTTCGATGTCTGGGATGTACCTTAGATGTCCTAGGGCATCATCTAGTAATTATTAATTAATATTAATTAATTAAATTGCAGGACTCCGACGGGTGGACGCCACTGCACTGCGCCGCCTCCTGCAACAACCTGCCCATGGTGAGGGGCTGATTAGTTAATTAACTTAATAAAAATAATTAAACATTAATTAATTAATTAGTGATTCTAAATGGTTTGATCAAATGTTGACGATGAAGCTCATTTTCTTGAAAATTGTGGTATTACACATAAAGACGAACACAGTTTTGAAAGATCCAGCCAACACCGATATAGTAGGATTGCTGAAACTAGAGGCACCAGGCAAATAAATTGCTAACTTCTCGCTGAGACTACTTACCTGCTGATCTAGAGTGTATTCTTATAGAAGAATTGAAGTGGACTAGCAGTGAGACGTCGTGTCCCAATCTTGTCTTTGATTTTTGATCTATCGATTGATCTTTGATCTCTAATCTTTAATCTCTGCTCAGGTGCGCGTACTCGTCGAAGGCGGCGCGTGCGTGCTGTCGTCCACGCTGAGCGACCTGGAGACGCCCGTGCAGAAGGTACGGTAGTTTGATACTGTAGCGTATTGCCGATTTGGGGTACGGTAGGAGAACGGTAACGGTAGGTATCGTGACCTGTAAAGGGGAAGGTGCGGTTAGGTTGGGGATTACGATAGAAATATGGGATAGTGGTGTGTAGACTAGTAGTACGGTAAGTAGAGAGTACGATTGGTGCAGTAGGTGAGGGGAGATAACTGCCGATAGAAGGACCGGTGAAACACAGAGTTGCTGCTTAAAATATTTGGTTGTTTCTGCTATAAATTTGCGCGGTTGTTTACATAATAGATCTGTCCTTCATATTGTAGCTCTTTGGCTAATTCTGCAGAAAGATCAACGGTGAAACGCTAGAGTTCCTGCCAATTATTTTTTTGATAATTATTTAATTAATCAATTGTATTTTTCCAGTGCGAGGAGGAGGAGGACGGGTACGACGGCTGCCTGCGGTACCTCATCGCTGCACACAACGCGACAGGGACGGCGAACGGAGGAACGGTGAGTACGGTAGTTGGAGATACGGTAACTTCTGTAACTTACGAGCTATATTGTATAAATCCTGCTAATTTATGGAATATTGAATGAGAACTCATTTGCCAACCTGGTATTGGTTGAGTTGGTGATAGGGAACCTCATAGGGAAGCTGAAACACAAAATGAACTGGACTTCATGCGAGACGAAATCTGGGAATATTTTAATTATCAATGAATTCAGGTCTACGCGGCGTACCCCTACGCAGCCGAATACGAGGACGAGATGAGCTTCGAGGGAGGAGACAAGTAAGCAGATTGATCTGTGATCTTTGATCTCTTGGAATACAACGGCACCCCTAAAGTGGTGAAAGCAATCACTTTTGTTTTGCACGAACCTGCGGCCATCATACTGTATGACCTAGTAGGAAGACTAATTAGTAGGATATGTGAAACTCCAATAACTCTTTCCTTGCATTGGGATTGGCCTATCGAAACTAGAGTTTAGTCACGAATTGCGCCCCTTTGCAGACTGCGCGTGCTGCAGAAGGACGCGCCCGACACGGACAACGGATGGTGGCTGTGAGTTGTTGTTATTGTTATTGTTATTGTTATTGTTATTGCTGTTTTAACAGTTATCATATTATTTAAAAAAAAATCTGTTTAATGTGCATAGTTTGAAGAGAAATTTTGTTGTTTTGACGTAGTCAACTGAGTTAGAAAAGTAGAAAAACTAATTAGGGAATTCTGTAAATAGCGAAACCCCGCGATTCGCGGTTGCAAGCACATTGTATCTTCTCGGAGTTACGCCTTTATTGGTCTCTCGATGATTGGGTATTTAAAAAAATTTTGTACCTATTTTATCAAGGAACGTGATTTCTGGTTGATCTTTGATCTTTGATCTCCAATTTCTGCAGATGCGAGAAGCAGCGTGAGGACGGCACGACGGAGCGCGGTCTCGCCCCGCGCACCTACCTCGCCCTCTACCCGCCCCTCAAGTACAGGCAACGGTCAGTTGTGGTCTTTGATCTTTGATCTTTGGGCTTCATAGTTTGTAGTGTTATTCGGGATTGCTAATGTCAATCATACCCTCTATAAATAGGCCAAAATTTATCAATCGAGAAAAGATGAATTTGCCGTTTGCACCATTTGCGTTTCATGTTGGCTATGAGTCCCGTATCAGTTTAGTGTACTCAATAGTCCTTGTTTGCTTGGCCGATCGAATTTCAATAGTCAAAAATTGATTTATTACTGCAGTTTGTAGTTTCTACATTGTTTTACATGATCTGTAGTTTGACCTCTTCCCTCATTGCAGACTCGCTTTCGTGCCCTTCGACTTCTCGCTCGAGTCGAACAACAACGAGAAGGATCAGCAGCAGCAGAAGTAGACTGTAGTGTGATCTTTGATCTTTGATCCTCGGTGTTTGTAGTTTGATCCCACCCTCCATAGGTACCTGTAGTCTTGTCGTCCCCGCCCATTCGCCTCGTCTTTCCTGCCCCTTCACCTGATCTACACTTTATCCTCGTCGTGTGTGTGTTTTCTCGTTTCTGTCTTTTCCGATTTCTCGCCTCTCGTTGCGAAAACGCCATATATGGGTATATACTGTACAGCAGACTTAGTAGTGCCCCAAGATACCGTACCCCGTCCCCACTCTATATTGCCGTATACCTTATTATGATGAATATATTTCGATGCTATAGCGCCCGCTAGGCAACAGACCCAATATATTGTTAATTAGAGACTATATATCTGCTCTTTTGACTCGAATCGTGCCTTGATCGCTCTCCGTATCTCAATTCGTACACAAATCAATCGATACTTGCTCTACATCTTCCCGTTTTATCCGTGCTACCGTACCCCTATTGATCATAGTGCTACTTTCATACTGTAGATGCTACTTATATTCTGTGAATTATGCATGTCTCTTGTTTTACACTGATTCTTGCTCACATTTTGATGAAGTGATGAATTATGAAACTGAGTGCATTTGAAACTACACATTGAATTGCCTAGGAGACACCAAATGCAACAAAAATAAAGGAATTATCATTCGTTTATCTCAGAAAGAACCCGGAGAATGGGCAGGGAAATCTTGGAATTTATCTCCGTTCCTAGAACTATCGTCTCTGCCACTTTCTCTTCTCGTTCCGACCCAGATATGGAACTGATAAGGAGGCGGATCATAATCGGCAGTGAAACTGTTTATCTCATCTTGTCTCTTCTCGTGTGTTCATTCATTGTTACGCATGACTATTGATTATTGTTTGTTGAAGAATAATGATAATTTATTTTTGTTTCGATGGGCACCAAGCCCGCGCTGCTCTCCGGCAGCCATGAGTTCTTCGTGCGACTGGCAGGTAAATCGAATCGTCTATAAACATCATTTTTACTGTCTTCAATGGACTACAAATTCGAGCAAATCAGCATGTCTATTGATAGTGAGTAGGAAGAGTGGATTTTCCAGTTGTTGCCACCGTCGTTTCCCTCCTATCCTCCTTCCTGCTCCTCACCTCCCTACTGGCTGTCAGCAGTAGAGCGAACTCGGCCAGAGAGCACACCGCAGCGTCGATCGAGAAGTTCAAAGTACTATTTTCCTCTAGTTATTGCTGATGAGGAGCATCTGCTTCCACTGAGTTTGTTCACTAATCTAGATATGACCCAAAGTGAAGAGATGCCTGTTGTGAGCACAACCTTTCAGCTCCGCACCGCCGAAATCTGGCGGGAGCTACACGAGAACTCGGTGCCCCGACTGAGGAAGAGAAGGCAGGGCTATGATATCGGGAATGACAGTGAGGAGAGCCGGCCCGTGCTGCATCAGTGCAGCAGTGAGTCGTTCAATTTCGGCGTTTTTCCCGCTTTTGCAGTACCCCAGAAATCATTGCACTGCAGGAAATTGTAGTCTGTCGTTATGTGCTATGTACAATGTCTCCCTTTGCAATTAATTGTTAGTTAAATCATCCACGTTTTTTTATTCAAAGATCTTACCACAGAATTGAACCATCTCCACTGGCTCTTTTACGGTTTATGAAAGAAAGAAAACATGTATCTAATCGTTTCAGAATGCGAGCGTCTCTCGTGCCCGCACGGTTCTCCGGTCCGGCAGGCGAGGCTGGGTCGGATGGTGATCAGGGCGCACCCGGAAACATCGGCAAACCGGGATCAGTGAGTCTTTCTTTTTATTTTCTCATCGATTCATTTTCACTCAACGTAGGATTGTTCACACTTCTCAGTGCATTAGAATTAGTGTTGAACGAGCACCTGCACTAGGTTCTTTTTTCCCCAGAAGCTAACGCTTGATATCGGAATGTTGCCTTAATAACCAAATGTATCAGATGAGTCCATAGTGTGCCTAATCAAATCCGTCCATACAGGACGGAGTAGATCTCGATGCTCCGCCGGCGCCCGATTTCGGCTGTCGCGTGTGCGAGGCGGGCCCTGCCGGACCACCCGGACTGCAGGGAGAACCGGGACTGACCGGATTGAAGGGAGCGAGGGGAGAGGAAGGTATTGGATTTATACGAGCCCGTCGAAATCTAGTAGAAAATCGGAAGACCTGGACTTACTGATTAATCATCGGTCTCTGAAACATTTTTAGATTTCGTAATAAGTTTTTTCCAGGAGTGCAAGGCGGCCAGGGCGGGTACGGCCCTGCCGGTCCGTCTGGACCCGCCGGAGAAGCTGGACCGAAAGGAGACGTCGGCGAGCGAGGACCCAAGGGCGATACCGTGATATGTAAGTCCAACCCCATCGCCAATCATCCAATCACCCCATTGCAGCCGGACCCGGCGTGAAGGGACCGCCTGGGCCCCGCGGGCCGGCGGGAGCCGCCGGACCGGCGGGGCCGCGAGGCCGTGCCTCGGCGGTGCACGGAGAGCCGGGCGAGCCCGGCGTCGCCGGCGACGTCGGACCGAACGGCGATGCTGGCGCCGTGGGTCCCGCGGGCGCCCGCGGACTAGTCGGCTACGCCGCAGCGGCGGCGGCCGTCTGCCGATCCGACTGCAGCCGAGCTCTGCAGCAGGAAGTGCAACGGGAGCAGCTGCAGCTGCCGCTGCTGCCGCCTCCTCTCGATGAGCCTGCAGTCAGCAGCACGGTGGAGTCGGATTCGACGACGACCTCCAGGACAGCTGCTGCTAGAGCAGTACCGGTTATTGAACAATCGTTTGCTGAGACAGAAACAGATAAAACGAAGAACTCTGTTGAAGCTCCCACCACCGAAATTCCTTCATCCAGTGTTGCTCCAATCAAGATAGTGTCAGCTGCGACTACTGAAGAAACCATTGATTCTTCAACATCTGCACCAACCCAGACGACAATCCCTGTTGCATCCACGAAGCAGACTCGCGCACCAACCACAACTCCAACTAAGCCATCCACAACCGCTGCTTCAGCCACTATTGCTGAAGCAACTACGACATCAACCTCAAAGCCGTCAACTACGCCTCAAGCATCGACGACCGCTGCTCCAAGCACCACTTTCTCGCCATCCACCACCACCCCCACAACCGAGGCACCAACCACGAAGGCATCGCCTTCCTCTACGTCCACAACGACTGCGCCTTCTACTACGACCGAGCGAACCACAACCACGACAACCACAAAGACAGCGCCCACATCAACGTCCACAGTGGCAACCATGACGACGGTCGAGCAGGCGCACGAAGTGGCCAGCATCATTCACACGGCTGACAGCAATGAGGTATTTAGATAATCAGTGACTTGGATCAGTACAGGATCAGTCCCAACTAGCACATCTCTATCGACAAGAACGTGATAGGGCAGAAAATTCAATTGAGGCATCCACCATCCCCACAGTCACGCACGACCCACGCCTAGCGCGAGTCGGGCCGAGAAGGATCAAGGCCAAGGGCGGAGCGAGGTTCCACTCAATTTTCTAAATATTTCACTAGTTGTTTTTGTATATGTAGCATTCACTCCACCTATCACAATGGAGCTATCTGAGGGAATTTAAATGCATTGTGAAACTTATTTGTAGATGCCACAGAGTGATTATGTTAAACCATTTGTAGACCTTGAGACTATTCATACATTCTCAGAGCACACGCCGTGCCGCAATCGCCCACTGCAACGATGCGACCTCGCATGATCAAGTTCAAGGAACCGAGGTCATAATTAGGCAGTAGCTATTTGAAATTGGCGTGAAAACTCTCGTCTGCATGACCGAAGAGAAAAAATCAACATGAGAGAAAGGCAAGACAAATTTTAATAGTACAATTCAGTTGAACTTCCATGCGTTATCATTATTATTTTTCTAAATTGTCTATTCTTATTTTTTCACTTTTATCCAACTTGTTTTTTTTCTTGCAGAGAGCAACTCGTGCCCTTCACCGCCGAGGAATCCGAGCGGCCGATGGGCATCCGGAAGCCGGAGATTAGGAAGGTAACGGTGACATCATCAAAGACGACATTTACTACTGCATCATCGATCGCACCGAAAAACGTTCACTCACTCCACTTCTCATTTCCTTCAGTAACTTACAATTGCAAGATATTATCGATAGTGCAACAATTTAGATAATGAACTATTTGTAGGCCGTGAAGCAGCACTACACTCCGCGAGCCTTCTACACCACCACGACAACAGCAGCGCCCGTTACTTCACGAGTGAGTTGGTCAAGCAACTGGTGAATCTCGAATAAGTCAAAAATGTGAAAAAATGAGAGGGAAGATGACGAGAACTTCGAATATGTTTCATCCAGTGATCATGAATGAAACCGTACTAGGCTTGCCAGTTCCAGTCTTATTCAATCGTCAAAACACAAAAAAAACCGTCTCACAGGACTTCATCCTGAGAGTCCAAAAGAAGATAATTTGCAATTGCAGATTCACGCCCGTCGCATCACCTCTCACCCTCCATCGGGCGGAGGCTTCTCCGGCTTCATCTCTGGGAATCAGCTGATGGCACACCATCCGAAGATGAGCGGAGTCGTCGCCCTCAGCGCCGCACGCGCCGTCGCACTGACCACACCAACGACTAAGGTAGCACCAGCAACTACAGAAGAGCCAACGACGACAACGACGTTTACTACTGTACCAACGACCACACCACGGACCACACCATCGACGACTACAGTAACCACACCATCGCCGACGCCATCTACCACTCCCTCACCACCACCCGCCTCCTCCACCGTCGTCACGGCGCCTCGGGCTCAGGGCGCGCGCACGTTCAAGAGAGGACCGCCCGCCCACTCGCCGCCCGTGCAACGATTCGAGTCTCTCGGCACGTTTAATGGATTTGAGGGGTATGACATACAGATGCCGCGGCAGAAGCCGGTAGTGGCCAACGCGGTCCCGGTACCGGTGGTACAAGAGCCCAGAGTCCTCGCGATTCCGGTCCCAGTCGTTCCCGCTACCACTACGACGCCGGAACCCGAACCCAGAGCTCATGCGGTGCCAGTGCCCATAGTGCATTCTCCGACCATCTCCAGAAACCAGGAGTCGGAACCAGAAACAAGAGCCCAAGCGCTACCCGTACCCATCCTTGCTCCTCCGAACGCATCTGATGCAGCCGCCATCCCTGTCTCCGAGGCCGTTCCGGTGCCAGTGATGACGGAATCCGACACAGTATCCCTCGCGGTTCCTGTACCCGTGATGGTTCCTGATGCAGTCGCAATCCCCGTTGCCGAAGCTGTTCCTGTTCCAGTGGTTGCACCCGAAACGCCGGATGAAGAGCCTGGAGTAGCCCAGGCTGTGTCCGTAATCACCATCCCTACCGTCCCCGAGGCCCAGCAGACGTCGGTCCAAGCCGCCACCGAACCCGCTCCTGTAGAACAAGAACCTACTACTCCAGTGGTTGTGGTGGATAGAACGACCGTCTCGGAACCAGCTACCACAAAATTAGAGGCTACCACAGAACCAGAGGCAACCACAACACCGGAACCGGCTGCAGAGTCCATCGACTCTGCCGCATCTTCGCTTGTAGTCGAGGATAAGGCAGTCACTGAGGATCCATCCACTTCAACGACATCTGAGACTATTGTAGCTCCCTCAGCCACCACCACTCCCGCTCTGCTCTCCACGGCATCTTTAGTTGTAACTGAGAAAGATGGCTCCCTGTCCGACGCGGATCTGACTACTGCAGCACCATCGGAGGCGACATTTACCACTCCTCCCTCGACTGGCACACCACGCGCCACACCACAGCCCTTGACTCTGCCCGACGACATCGTCGAAGAGGGCGATTCGGACGAGGTCGGGCTGCAGATCGGACATGATGAGGCCGAGGCACTGTTCGAGGAGGCGAGCAGGTTGCTCAGCGAGGTGAGGATTCATTCTTCTATTAGCTAACAATAACTTTATCGCAAAATTGCATTTTCGAAAAGAGGGCTTCGTCTGATATTTTCTAGAATTCACCTCATTGCGACATAGAATTTTCAAAATGAGGAAAATTCTTTCTCTCTCAACTCCTCCCTACATATTCTGAACTAGCTTGGAATTGAGAACAATAATCCTGATGTAAAGTGATGATTTTTCTTGATGATGATGAGGCGCATGTACTGTTGTACCTGCGAAAGCAATTCGTTTGAGCAGGCGTTGAAACACATTTGGATTGATAATGCGTGTCTCCTCGATTTGCAAATGTTTTCGCAAGTATGAGAAAATTCGAAATGCAAGAAACGCACCCCCATTTTTATCACTACTGACGATTCTTTCTGAAGGTTCTATTTTTTATAATTTCGTGTTTTTAAATATATTTTTATGTGAACAGCGTACACAACACTACTGTCCCTGGGAAAAAAAGCAATCTTACGAGCAAGCGTTGAAGCGTATCCGAATTTCGTTCTTAAAGCTCTGAGAATTTTGAGACAAAGAAAAATTAGAGAAAAATTCCGATTTCCAGGTCGAGGCTGAGGAGGCAGCGGGCGTGGAGATGGAGAGCTTCGAGGACGACAGTTTCCACTCATTCTTCGGACAGAGAAAAGCATAATTATGTTATTCGAAAATAATTAGCATACTATTATTAACACATTACAAATTGTCTTTCCTGCAACGATTTCTCCATTGTCTGATTTTTTTTGTTTTATTTGTTTGCGTGCTTGCTGAATAATAATAATAACTAATAACTTCCTTCCTTTCATCTTGGCTAAAATTGTTCAAAGATTAAAATAAAAAACACAGAAATGGCGACCTTTGAGGACAACAGCTTTCACTCTTTCATCGGACAAAGAAAAGCTCGACAGCGAAAACTTTATCGAATAGTGCAAACAATTTTTTGTATAATTAATAAATGATGTGCAGAAACGTGAAGAAAGTACGAAGCAAACATCTAGCTCTTTCTATTTTTTTGATGAAATATTGAGCGGGGTGAAAAATCAAAAGGAATTAAATTCTAGATAAAGACTGATAGAATTTGTTCATTCGTCTAGAATACCAGAACACTCGGGAAGACGGGGGAAAGACTTGACTCATAATAGTGCAGATTGAGAATGGGAATGGAAATTGGAAAATGGAAACAAATGGCTGGATTTTGGACCCGAGTAATCTAGAGGTGGTTGAAATCTTAGGGAGGGGGTAGGTGAGGCGACCCGATTTGCAGTACTGAAATGGATGGAGCGGGAGGGTCTATTTGGTTTCACATACTCAATCACCATTGATTTTCAGAGTACGTGAAATCAAAGGTATTCGAACTTGAATAAAGTGCTCTACTGTCGATAGATGAGGAGGAAGATGAGTATGGTGAGGAGGGAGGTCGAAGAGGCCAGGAGATGGGATGAATTGCATCCCGGCGTGAAGCATCCGCACAACTCCATGTCCGAGTTCGAATCCTGCAGAGGCTGTAAGGACACTCGTAAGGAGTGGCATGGATAGAGTACCTCCGAGGTTGATCGTGTAAATTTCAATTTGCAATGCTCAAGAGATAGCGCGCAAAAAGGAGTCAATAAAATTGCTTTCGAACTTTGCTCTAAGGCCTTCAGAGGCTGTAAGAACATGCTAAGGGAGCGGATAGCGCACCTCCTCGTAAAACGTGTTAAGGTTCCACGTTACCTACGTTGTTAATGAGTTACGAGCATGCTAGGATGTAAGTTTTCGAGCTCAGCAAAACTATAGCTTTGAGTTTGAAATGAGGAAATATAGTTTATTTCGGAGTACTTACTTGCCGGCCGCCTGTAGCCACGAAGAGATGCCGCGTCATCACTTTAACGCAGCCTGGCCTTCTGAAATTATTAATTTTCCTTTACTTTTCAAAAATTGAAATATTTCTAGGCGAACACGTTTCTTAGGCAGCAATTTCCTATCATTCCAAGTGCCTGTTGACATTATTTTTAGCAGATTTTTTCACTAATTTCCGCATTGATTATTATTGACAGATAGACTGAATGAACCAGAACTTATCTAAGGTCACACTTCTTTATCAAATACGTTTTTTTAACGAATTCAACTGGATTGATTGTTCTCGCAGATCTCTCTCCTGTAATTATCTACTAGAGCTCGAAATTCGGATAATCGTCTCTTCACTCCGCATGTGCTCTCGTCACTCTGACTGATCAGAAAGTACGAGGAGTGAAGAGATGATTGCCCGTATATCGAACTCAATTATCTACTCACCTTCGCCCACTCGCTTCGTATCGTTCCTCTATCACTCTGGCCACTGTGTGATTGAATCCGAGTATGTCGTTTATGCAGCCCCGCATGTAGCCGTACCGCGAACGACCTGGAATTGATCAATAATTTATGGTGCATCTTATTTGTATGAAGTGGCATTGTTTTGAAAGGTAATTTTGAGACCTGCTATGTACAAGGCGTTGTTCTAGTTTTATGGTTTACTTCTATGGGTTACTGACCCCCTATAACATCCGTCATCCGCAGCGTCACACACATATCCGAACAGTTCTTCTCCAGCAGATACGTCTTGTCCAGTCTGCAATTTCATTTATTTTTGAAAATAAAATTTTTCAGATTTTGTTGTTGTTTAGTAATGTCTTCTCTTTCCTATTCTTTCTTCTTTTGCAGCCCTCTTTTTTTGCAATGACAACAATGTTTTCCTCAGCAGATATGTCTTGTCCAGTCTGCAAATAAGGTAATGGGAAAAATGTGCATCCACGTCAAGCGATTTTACAGTCGTAAGACAACGCTAGGTGGAACCCACTGGTAAGGCCAGCTGTTAGCAAATGAAAATATATAATTATGAAATATATAATTATGCTTTTGCGTTTTTGCATGTTCCCCTACGCCGGCACCTCACTTTGCTCTAGATGAAGTGAGAACATTAGAAACACAATTTTTTAACTATAAAATAAGTTTGATTTGTCCAGTCTGCAATGAAAATAGAAGTAATTTTTTCTCACAGAAGACAGACACAAATCAACGTTAATCTAAATCTTTCCCTATTGCACACTTCATGAAACTCATTCCATTTACGCGCATAGGAGTGAGTGAAAACTTTGAACACAAAAAAAAGAGGTCGGCTGCCTCAGATCGAGTAGCTTCAGTGTGTAAATGCGAGGTGAACTTGCTCCTGCTCGTTTTTTTGAGCTTGCGAAAGCATGTTTCATAATGCTGTCCAGTTCGTGAAACAACCGGAGATGATAATTGATTTTTTAGTCCGATGCCAACGAACAATCAACATTGATTGCCCCTTTATTCTAGTGTAGACTAAATGAAACATATTTTATACCGAAACTTTTAGAAACTTATTGAGTGTTTTAACCCGCAAATATGCAATTTTAAATATTATATAAGTATCTTCGAAATATAAAAAAAGCACCTCGCTTCATTGCACTCTTCCACGAACGAGCGTGGTTTGTTGTAGAGATTCTGCAGATACGGAAAGTGCTCAGACAGGTAGGGAGACATGCACGAGTAACACGGTAGGCGGAGGGCTGCAATTAACAAATTAATTAATTAAACAAATATTTAATTAAATGCAATTTATGTTTTTTTCCAACCATGAATGAATGTTTCCACTTACGCCTCCAGTTTTTGCAACTATTCTTTTGTTCGAATCCGGAAAGAATGGACCCAAGTTGATTAGGAATCCCTCGAGATTCTGAGAAATTCGTCAGAGTTTTCGAGAAGAATTTCGAAATGTTTTCTGACAATTGTTTTCACTCCGTAAAGCGATAGCCATGTGTTCAAACGGTCAATTGATTCCCGAAATGCTATAGCCGCAAAGTGTTGCAGAGTATTTTCCACTGCTGACCTCTCTCGCTTCTCTCCGAGTGAGCCATTTCTCATTGTTCCCCTCTGGTCACAACATTTGCGCCGGACTTCTCCAATGCCTCCGAATCTCTTTTCCCCTCTCCCATCAATTCATTTTCGCCCTTCTTTGCCGAGCTTGTCTTTCACTCGTCCCCAGGGGCGCGCCCCCTTGTGGGGAGGGGTGGTCACTCAAGGCTAGAAATGGTATCTTTAGTTCGCGCACTCTCTTGCCGGTCAGAGAGGCGAGAGAGTGCGCGAAATGAGGAGAGTCAGTTCTCGCCTTGCTCAAGATTCGCGCCGAATTGAACACTATCTAGGGAGACACGGAAGGGAGGAGGGAAGGACTCCCAGGAACATTTAATTAAACACTTTCCTTGTTGAAACCTTGCAGAGTGCAGCACTCTAATTCACTCGCTGAAGGATTGACAAGGGGCAAAGAATTCGAGTCTCGCAGGAAATGTCACAAGTACTCTTTGGCTATCTTTCGGTTGTACAGTTAAGTTTCAGAAGCGAAATGAAAGTCAGAAAATTTTCGCTCGTTGATCTCCGGACGAATCTCGCTAATCTATTAATTTTCGACTCACCCCCCCCCTCCCGTAAATCCCAGAGAACTCTATTCTCAGTTCAGAGATTCTCAACCATCGACACATGCAAATTCGCGCGCAAACCGGAAGCACTTTTGGGAGGAGGAGACATGCTTGATAGAGGGCGAGAGACAAGACGGAAGAGTGTGATAAACAGCTATCGTGCGTTTCAAATGCTCAGCAAACTCAATGTGCTGGTTAGCGTATTGATTGTCTGGGAAAGAGAGGAAGGGAAGAGGTCGGGCGGAGGAGAGCAGGTAGATCACTAGCCTCCTCCCGGCCTCTTCCTCCCTCCTCCCTCCACTCAGTTCGTCAAAGGTCAGCTACGCGTGGAATGGGAAATAATCTTACGATAACTGACATTAAATAACGCGATGGTTTCAAGGAAGAACTTTTTCGCAGGACTTCTTGTGCCTTGATAAATATTGCATTTTTTTACGTGAACCAAAATATCTATGTAGCTTCACCCACTACCAATCCATACTCCGCGACACCACCCCAAATTTCGCGATGAAAAGCGGACAATTGAGTGATTTTCCAGTCGACTGAGCCGGGAAGACCAAAAAAAAGAGCGCAAGCTGGATGAAACTAATGCAGAAATTCATGCTCACAATTCGCAGTTTGAATTAGTAAGTGTGGAAAAAACGGAAAAAGTGTGGAAAAAACAAATTATTCGGCCCACCACTTGAAATATGTTTTGTTTATATATGCACAAACATGATCCGATAAGAAATTACCTCAACCACTCATAATATCGACCTACCGCTCGGTATATCCGACACATTCGCAAGCACGTGCGATATCAGCTGTAGCACATCCGCAGCCATCAACACCTTCCGCGCGTACGGTACCCTATCGGCTACCGTATCCAGCACGACCAGTCCAAAGGGGTCGGTCTGCGGCGCGCGATCGTAACTACCGTAATCCAGCCGGTCAAAGTGCCTGTTCTGCTGGTGCTGCCTTCTCCGATGCGAGTACTGTAGACTACCGTATCCACGGCCTTCCCCGTAGGTGGACGGCGACCAGAAGGGATAGGGGGACTCCAGAGTGGAGGAAAGGGTTGGATGCGGGGGAACAATGGACTGATAGAGGAGGGAAGAGAAGGGGATGGGGTCGGAATGAAGGAGGGAGGGTCTAGAGTGTCTTAGAGGCCTCGGCTCGAAATTCGCAAAGTGCCACTCAGACCCTCGGGCTCTAGCCTGGGCGGGGTGCTACTCTTCGAGGCTAGGGCGGATGAATGAAATCTTGTCTTGTGTTGTGTCTTCTTCTGCTCAATTCGCGCCTTTTTGAGGGGCGAGGAGGGGGGAAGAGGGGAGGAGACAGGAACAAACTGACGAGTGAAGCAAGATGAAGGATCCCTCTTGTTCCCACTAGTGTGCTTCTTCGATGGATTCTCTGACAGAGGAGAGATAAGGTAAAGTGAGGAGACGATTGCTCTCGCTCCTTCACTACTACGGGAAATAGTTAGGGTGTCGAATCGAATCGTGAAGATGAGATGAAAAAAGGCGAGGATCGAGAAAGAAGTTGTCACTTGCAGTGAAAGCGTTCGGAGAAGGAGGGGAAAGTGAGAAAGAGCTTTTCTTAACGCCTTTTTTTGTCGAGATTATGAGCACTGAAGAGTATTCGATAATGATCGGTTCACTGACTGGTCTTAGAAAATTGTCCGGCTGCAAATAATCCTGTCTTGAGGGGACCTCATTGAAAAGAACGAAAAAATAATGAGGTACACAATCAATTTTTTTTTTTCAGATAGGATGAGCGATAACCTGCTTGAAGACATCCAATTTTTTCCATTTTTATTTGTGGGTAGCGAAGGGATCTAAATCGAACCCCGCAGTAATATCAAAATATAAAATGTTTCTGAAACATATTTCATTTTTCTGAGTTCAGTCAGAATCATAGTGAGAATTTTCCACCATATTTCACCATAATCACCATATTTTTTCAGGTTTGCTGCTGGACAACTTCGCGACCGGTTTACCTGAATGTAATGGTAAAAGCAAGAACATTGCTCGCCCAGAGTGAGCAACTAATGCACATCTCCTCCCTCATAATCTTTAAAGGTGTCAAAATATAGAATTCGTCTCTTCATTCGTCGTTATCTCTCACTGGATAGACAGACGAGAGAGCATGGTGAATGAAGAGATGAAAACATTGCTCAACTAGTGCACTTTTCCCTCCCTCCTCCTCATCATCTACCGCTTCCATTTGCGTGAATTAGCATCGCTTTTAGGAGAGAAGGAGCAATTTCTCGCTCTCTCAATTTCCCACGCTCTCTCGCCTTTTCTATCTGGTGAAAGTGCAGGCACATTGAGGAGATTGAAGAGATGGAAAGATTGATGCAAGTGTAAAGGCAGGCGAGCACTTCCTGTGGTCTTATTGCAAGGTATCGAATACGAACTTTAGTGATCGATAAATTGCGGTTAGCAAAATAAATTCCTGAAGAAATTTAAATTATCTGCAACGTTATACCGAGATTTGAGATCATTTTCTAAAGCTCTCTGGATGAGTGCATTGAGCATTTTCTGCGAATAATGCGCCGATAACGTGCTCAACATAATCATTTGCATAAAAGCAGGAACTCTTTCTCCCTCTGCTTTTCCCTCTTATCCACTCTCGAACCTCTCTTCCCCTCCCTTTTATTGCCCCTTCCCCTTCCAATTCATAGTTCTTTCCCTCACCTAACCTCTTCTTTCACACCCCAATTCACGCTTAGGGCATGATGAAGAGCCGTCTCTCTTCGTCTCTTCACTTCTTGCACTCACTCAGCGGTCGGAGTGACGAGAGAGAGCATGTGAAATGAAGAGACGCATTCTTCATCCTGGTGACCTATGGATCTACGACACACACAATTGAATACGCTCACCACTTATTCTCTGAATACAATGAGTCCAAAACATTCGGCAACATGCGGACTATGGTCGGCAGAACTGACAAACAAGTAATGTAGCAATTGTGTTACCGCGTTCGGTTTTGCATTTGCGATTTCAAGCATCTGGGACAAGAACTGGCAAAATAAGAAAATTTCGCGCATGTATCCTCCCAGTTTTTCAGGCATCGCATTTTCTTCAGGGGTCTCAAGTGCATACACCGCTGATCCCCCGAGATAATCGCACTTTAGGAAATGAAACACACTTGGGATGCACTATAAATTTAGCCCAAGCGAGGTGGATGAATTTCGCCACTAGTACAGAACGAAACATTGTGCTATTCGGCGTAAGTTGAACTTTACCTTGTTTTCTCGTGTATCAAATCGTGAACGCAACAAGAAATATGTTTTGCCAAGTATGGTTGATAGGATAGATTTTTTTCTGAGAATTATTTTCGGTCACAGCGTAACGGTATTTATACCGGCTTTTAGACATGGACAGTAGGACAGCAGCACAATTATTTTCAAAAAGATAAATGTGCCGAACCTGCATCATCGGGCGCTGCGGGGTCGTGGACGTTCGCGAGGATGAAGGAGAAGAGCTTCGTGAACTGTGACGTCATCGACTCCACCACGGCATCACTGATCCCCCCGACGCCGCCTCCGCCACTCCAGGCGGCCGCCCGCCGCTTGGACCACCACCAACTACTACGGTAGCTACTGCTGCTATCGATCGATAGACAGGCGAGTACGGCAGACACAAGGAGTGCGCAAGTGGAGTGAAGGTGCGAGCGTGGATCGAGTGTCGTCGCGGACGCCGTCGTGGTGCTGGGGCTGATCGGGACACAGTGTCTCTGCGATCATGATGATGTGAGAATGGAGAGCGCCAGGCAGGATACGCGAAGGGCGTCAATGAATATTGGGACGGTCGAATAAAGCAAGAGAGCGTGGAATATGAAGAGAGCCAGATTGCTAAATTTTCAAAAAAAAATAGGAAAAAAGAGCCTCGACAAAGTTGAAAAGGCGACGGTTTAGTGCGATGTTAATTCGAGAACAAGAGTAGAGGCAGGAAGGGTAATCGAGAGGGCAAGTGTGGAAAGGAAAGGACGAGGTAATTGAGGGAGATTAGAGTAGAGGCAATGACGTAAAATGCTGAAACTATCGGGTAAGAGAGGCGGAAAACAAGAAAAAAAGGCAGGTGAAATGGAGGAAAGGAGTGGAATTTTCTCGAAACCGGAATAGAGGAAACACCTGTACGGAGGAGGGAAGTTCAGAGAGCAAAAAGATGGTTTGTTTGCTATTTTGGAAACACTGCATGAGCATGAAATTCATGAGGAAATTATACGAGATACTCAGGGTGGTTTGAAGATGCGAATTTGCATCTGAGAACGACTTCCAAGCGCTGAAGAAGGTGAGGTGAGTCAGGTCAGAAAACCACCAACACGGACCGCATAAGAACTAATTAAAGCCCAAAATTGAACAGTCACTGCAGAAAAAAAGAAATGTGATGATTGAAAAATACGCAGTTATCTCTAGAATCGTATGAATGATAAATTGAAGAGCCAGCTCGCATAAAAAATGGGATCCGGATTCTAATCTAAAGCGATGAAGAGTGCGTATTTTTAGTCAGGTTGTGCTGGTGCGTAACATCCTTAATCTTTACGCATCAGCACAACTTTACTGACAGTGTTGAAATACGTTCGTATTGTAATAATTGTAATTATGTAATTAAGAATATTATAAGCCAACGAGGAGCAAGAACAAATGATGAGACCCAGAAATATCTACAAGATCCGAAAATATCTCTGCATCAGCGCACTACGCATGGCCGAACCTCCAGCCATCTGTATCTCGTAGCATGTCGAGTACGCTAAGTGAGCCAATCAGGAAGAAAGACAAAGCAAGAGACGAGAAGACACGAGAATATGGTTAACACACACGACTCGAGTCGTCCTGAGATTGCCCCTTCGATAGGGTAGAGGAGAAGAGAGAGCAAGAGGAGAGGTGAAGAGGCACACGAAGGAGGCGGAGCTAGCAGTCTTTCCCCACTTGTTAACCATATTTACACGCGCCGCGTTTTTCGAGAGCCACAGCGCACACAGCAAAGAAGACGCGGCGGACAGGAGGAGAGTGTGAAAAGTCAGAGGAAGGGGAAATTGGGGATAAGAGTTGCGAAGATGTAGGTATCCTCAGCAACTCTACAGAAGAATTGAGAAGAATTCATCGAATCCATCAACTTTGATATGAGAAGGTTATGAAGTCAGAGGAAGGGGAATGAAGGGGCTTGTTGTCGACGATGTAGGTATCCTGACATCGTCAGTGCTGATGCTGCTGAAGAAGCCAGATTCGGATCATGCACTTTCACATGATGATATATCAAAACTTGAGACTGATCTCTGCCCTGAAGGTTGGCTATGAGAGGCATCCTTCGAAACATGTGATGATAAGAAGGCGGACGGTACTTGTGCAGAACTCGAAATACGGGGATCACCGTCTCTTCATTCTGCGCACTCTTTTCTACTCGAGCTGGCGATGAGTGAAGAAACGGATTCTTCATCCTGACACCCTAGTGCACAGCACTTGAAAGAAGGCAACTCGAAGATGTTGCCAACACGGCACGGAGATAATCTCACGTACGATGTAGCGAGGTGTGTCAACAGCTGAGACACTTGAAGGAATGGACAAGCCCATCTTTCAGTGATCGCTATCCGAATGAGGTCTAAGAAATTGGAAAGAGAATCCGTCATGCAGTGATCGCTGAAAAAAACGCATTTAGCAAAGACGAGGAAATCGGGAAAATGAAGGCGAATCTTTACGCGGATCTTCAAAACAACTCAGCCCGATTGCAACTCGTGGGCTGTAAATGCGCTGGAAAGTGCGCTGCACTTGTGCCGAATCGTCCGAATAACAGAGAGCTGCTTCGGCCTGCCTTGCTATCCGATTAGGGGGCAATCGAGAGGACTCTCGAAATAGGGGAAGGGAGGACAGGAGAAGGAGGAAGGTCTTTACTCTCCCCAAACCCCTTGGTCTCTAACTCGGTCTAACCGGGAAGAGCGCGCGCTGATGAAAAGATGGGTGTGTGTAAGAGCCAATGAAAGAAGAAGGAGAAGGGCGAAACACTCCGCGGAAACCTTCCTCTCCGACGACGAAATGTCTTCACACAAGAGAGAATAAGCGAGCAACATGTGAAAACAGAAGTGACTTTTGGGAAATGTTCGAAAAAGCCATCGTGGACACAACAATAATGCAACTTCTTACTGTCGCTACAAATCTTGAAGCTGTAGCAAAAGTGTGAAGTAAAGAGCGCTGGAAATAGACAGCCAAGAACTGATGGGGGTGTTGATTACCGTACTCCCGTATCGCGGACTGCTTACTTCTCCACACTACTGCGCGCCGCTCTGTCATTTCTCATTTCCCTCCGCTTCGCTTCGCTCACCTATTTTGATCTACCCCGAGCGTCTCTTATTCTATCGGATCAAACAGTCTGAGAGAACAGGTGAAATCGAGAGACGTCGAACATTGCCAAGTAGATGTGTGACACACTACTTCGTAAGAGAAAGAGAGTAGGACTGTCGAGAGTCGAAGTGGACAAAATACCTCCCCCTCCGAGGGTAGTCGGATTCGTTCTCTAGCGGAGAGAGATCGTGCGAAATGAGGAGATTGCTCCCCTTCGGTAGTCTCCATTCAGCCGAAAGGGTCCGAGGAGGGCGGCAGAAACAATAAGCAGTATGTGTGTTCAGAAAGGGGTCTCCAGTCCCCGCTCACGGCTGCTTCCCTATTCGAAACTCGCGTAGCGGCGAACAGATTCGAAAGATGGATGAGGTAGTGTTTCCTGAAGGAATGAGAAAGTGAAGAATTCCTCCAGGTTAAGAAATCATGCTACAATGTGTTTTTGAAATAAAGCATGACGCATGAAGCGAAATGGATTCTAAAAATGCGACGGGTTCAAGGAGGAATGCGATACGGGACGCCCTCAGAAGGTCTATCCTTTTAAGTCCCCACTTCCCCGCCCCTCAATTTCACCGGAAATAGGCACTGCTGCAGGCAGATTATCTATGAGATCCGAAACGCGGGCGCTCGATGACAGCACTCTCTCCGTTTCGCATGCTCTCTCGCTCGTTATGATCGGCGAGATAGCATGCGAAATGAGGAGGGCCAGGTCGTTTTTCACGTCGTCGGGGAAAACGCGCTCACAATGATGGATTTATCGCCGAAGGATGGCAGATAAATTTTCAGGAAGGGAAACTTGGCGAAAGCTCGGGGATACACAGCATGTTTGTTGTTTTGACGCCCCGGTTTCATGAGATAAACGACCTCCTGAGTGGTGCTGTCAGGATGAAGAATAAGTTTCCGTTTTCTGCCTGCTTTTTCGTTACTCTGATAGATGAGATATCAGTAGGAATGAAGAGACGGGTTCATCATCCTGACAGTCCTACTCCTGAAGCTACCGGGGCTGCACGCATCATCGTCGTTATACTAGAGCGGACTGGATCAAAGAGGGGCTATAGCGAAGGAAAAGAACTGGATGAAGCCGAAAGGAAAGCCCTTTCGGGAGCAACAAAGGCTGTATGAATGACATTGAGAAGGAGCAATGATCTCGTCCTTCCATTTCACTCGGTCTGCCGCCGGTCAGACAGAGTGAAAGAGCATTCTAGATGGAGAGACTCAGGACAATGCCGTCTATCGAAGGCAACATGAGAGGAGGAGGTTGCCGTAGAGACCGGCATATGAAAGAAGGAAAAACCGGCTCAGCTCGTCGAATCGACTACGATTTCATTATGAACGCCGCGGATCAGGTACACCGTAAATACGCGCCTTTAGTCGAAAACATCTGTCGATATGAGACTCTCGCCGATTGCAAATATGGGCAATCATCGTTGATGGCTCATATCGCAGATCAATGCCGATTGTAGCATTATTCGGCGTGCCAGAAAATGGCGAGGAAATAGAGAAACAGAGAGAGAAGCACGCCATTGAACAACGTGATCCTCCTTAGCGGCTCGCTCACTTACAGGCTGAAAGCCCTTCTTAAAAGGGCCAGAGGCCCATATGGGAGATCTGTATCGCTGCCACCATCCCGTCAAGGCAAATAATCGCGGGGGAAATGAAGACGAAGGAGAATGAAAGCGAGTCCCCAAGGTGGTCTACGGATTTCTAATTAAGAGCGACCATTGGGGAAGGATGATGGGCGAGATTGAAAATGAGAAAAGATGGAGAGAATGAGGGGGAAACGCACATAGAGTAGGCGAGGAAAGATGGAAAGATCACGGATGGGAAGGGTGGAATTCAGTCATCTCAATATCAGTCCCCGGAGTGTGAAAAGAGGTTCAAAAAGATTTAATAGAATGTTTGCACCCTATACCTATAGACAAGAAGAAAACGGAATGAGTTTCAAGACATCTATTGAAGGAAGGGCGTCCGGAGAGCATTTGATGCGAGAAGATTGGGTGATATTACAATTCTAATTCAATTCAAAATCCTGCGAGTTCGAAAAATGTCTATAGTGTTGAGCCACGAGTAATTCGACGAAGCCGGAATCCAACACTATCCGGAGATTATCCGGAAGAAAATATCCGCCGTCCAACACTTTGGCGGAAGCTTAACCTCGCCAGATCCTATAGGGAGAAAGACGGAAGAAATAGGGGGGAAATTGAGAGAGGGCCAATTGAGGGGCAGGAGAAGGGGAGGAGAAGGGACACACCCCTCTACTTGTCCCATCACAGATTGAGGCTCAAGGAGTAGGGCCATCGTCTCTTATTTTCCATGATCTCTCGCTGGTTAGATGGATAGACGATGTCTCTCAATTCTCAATGCTCTCTCGCTTCTCGACCTGTCGAGAGATAAGGAAAAATGAAGAGACGAGGCGGTTAGATAGATGAATGCTATCTCTGGAGTCAGAGAGACGAGAGATCGTGGGAAGTGAAGAAAGTCAAGACGCAGCTCACAATCAGAAGATGAGGCTACGCTCGGCAGGAAATCAGGCGTAGAGACAAGGATGGCTTGGCAAGCAATGACTCTCCTCTTTTGGCGCGCTCTCTCGGCTCTCTGTTTGGCGATAGAGTGTGCGAAAAGATGAGACAATCTGTTGCGAAGCCTAGTCGAGATATAAACAAAGAGAAGAGGACTGTTGTTTCTCTGGAATGATGTCAGTGCGAAACATGGAGAAACTTTCGCAAATGTTGGCTAGAAAAGAAAAGAAGTTTATTGACAAGATGATGAAATCCTAATATGTTTCAGAATGGTTATGAATTAAGTGCGCTTTTTGAGCAGGCGATTGTCAGAGGCTTCACGATCTAAAAATATTTAAAAATACCGCCACGAGCCCCGGAATGCGGGAAAGCTGCTGTCATTCGGAAAAGGAAGCATTTCCCTATCTGGGCTGTCCTAAAGGATAAAAAAGACGCGTGGACGGGAATAGATGGGCGGGCGGGGTGGGTGTTGCCACATATGGGGAAGGGCGCCCAGCACAGCGGAGGGGATTTATTACTCGAGGCCAGAAAAAAGGGGGACGATGGATACTAGGGATTCCGGGGGGGGGGGGCACCTTTGATAGTTGCGCACAAGTTGATACTCGAAAGAACACTTTCCCATCTGTAGAGAAAAGGATTAGCGGCCACTAACAGCTCTATCATCGTCGAAATCTCTGATAGGAGGCGGGAAACGTTTACTTTACTTTAAACGCGGAAAACTGGCTTTATCGAGTGATAGGTAAACTTTCCGCCCTGGAGCCCATGTTGTCTAGCAGTAACGAAACGCCATGCACGCGCTGGCGGAAAAATGCGTGAACTGTCTGTTTTCACTCCTAACCAGGAATCGTCAGAAGAAGAAAGACGTGTGTTCGCGAATATGCTAATCGGAAAGGGGTTTTGTTCTCGATGGGAATGGTGGTCTCTCGCTTTCTCGTTGTCACTAACTGGTCAGAGAATGCGAGAGAGCATGGGAACTGGAGAGACGCAGACGCTTCCCCTTAATGAATTCGACAACAGCATCGACGAGAATGGGTGGAGTGAAGTGAAATGAGTGAAGTGACGGATGGCAAACTGACGACAAGCAGACATAATGCCGGCCCTTTTGACAAGGAAAGACAAATCAAGTAGGGTACTCGCTCCGCGCACTTTATCACTAGACCTTATTCACTAGGCAACTTGGGAGAGTTTGTATCGAAGACATCATTTCTACTGATATATGGTCGACCAGAAACTGACAAAAAGCTGCGGAGAGGATGGGCTTGGGGAGAAATCAATTATGATATTCGTCCTTATCCAATTCAAAACTTGAACCCAGGCCAGGCTTGTGAATTTGAGAAAACAGTTGTGTTACAGCCATTCTTTGAATCTATCGAGATGAATAAAGTAGTATTCGCAGTGCGAAGTGTAACTACAAATAATATTCTGATAAAAGTGGCAAATCCATTCTGAAAAACTGTCTAGTATACTGGGTGGAAAGAGGAAGCAGAACACTACTGGATAATGGGATTAGAAGAGAGGGCAAGGCAAACGAACTATTAGGAGTCCGACACTCCCGAAATAGAAATCAATTGGATTGAGTTTCAGTCACTGTATGAAACTATGAGGATAAGTGAAGGAGTATTCGTCGTGCTGGATGCGGAGTATCTAAAACTAATCTGTAAAACATGACCGAAAACGTCTGGATTTTGAGATTTGGAGATAGGGCAAGCCAAGGGGGAGAAACTATCAGGAGTCGGACGCCCTCACAACAGAATACGGGTTTGGAGGAGGGTTGAGTTTCAGTCACTGCATAAAACTATGAGAATGAGTGAACAAGCAGTAGGCGTTATGGATGCCGTGTAGACCAACAATAATCATTAATGAGCGGACAATTCCTAGCAGACAGGCTGAGGAATTTCTCGCGGTTTGTCAACTTTCTAGTTTGGGGGGGGGGAGAACGTCTGGATATTGGGATTAGAAGAGAGAGTGCAAGCGAAAGAGGAGCAGGAGTCGGACGTCCTCGGAATAGAATTCGGGTTTGGAGGTGGATTGAGTTTCAGTCACTCTATGAAACTATGAGGGCGAGTGAAGGTGTAATCGCGAAGGCGGATATAATTTCAACTAAAACTATTCGTTAAAGAAGGCGTATCATGAAAAATTAGTTCATGCTCTTGAGATCATGATCCGATTTGAATCCAGAACGACTTTAGAAGGCCGAAGTTTGAAAGTTGTACGTCCACTCTGGGACGAGATATCCCCGTCCAAAGTATCAGGAAAGGACAGGGAAAACTCCGCGAAAATTCAAATATTTTACGCAGCGCCAATGGGGAGGAAGGGAAGGTAGATCAAGAAGGATAGATCGAAAGGTCATCGTTGTCTCGCCCATTATTGATTGACTAGAAAGGGGTTTTTCTTTGTTCCCGCAGGTTCTTCCCTTCGACAAAAACTGATCTACTCCTTGGCGATTTTCCAAAAGAACCTTGGCAATTTTCCAAAACATTGCAAGGCTCGGCATATCGTTGTAAGAGTCGCAACATTTGAATTTCAAAAGTTCATGATACGCCTCCTTTAAAACAGCGGGAAATTTTCATCAGACCTACGCTAAACGTGGAGTTTCTCGAGGTGAGTTAACTTTTTAGTAGGACGGATGAAGGGGTGTGGAGAACGTTTCGTTAATAGAATAAGAAGAGAATTATAAGGAGTCCGATGCCTAAAGAATATGAGGCTGTTCGCCTAAGGTTCAACAAGCCTCCACAGGGGTCGGGAACAGGTAAAAAATCGAAAACTCCAAAAAGTTGGCCCTAGGGTTATTTTTGACCCTCTACACGCTGGTGCACTCGATTTCGCAATATGTCCCCTCCCCGCTCCAGGAGGGGGCACCCCCATTTTGCCCCAAATCGCGTTTTTCGCTTATTATTCCTCGGAAAGTCGTCAAAAATGGGTGAAATCTCACCTATACGACCAGAATTTCGAGCTCTATCTCGTGGTTATGCTGAATAGTCATGATCTGTTTTCGTTTTCGAGAAAAAGTCAATTTTTGAACCGAGACTTAGGGTGAGAAAACCCGTCTACAGTAGAAAGAGGACACTCTGCCGATCATTTTGATGTATTGGACTTGGGGTTTGACCTTACATACGGGGGTCTTATGGGGGGTGGAGCGAAACGGGGACACAAAAAATTTCGCGACTACCCCCTGTGTTTGTGCTCATTTTGAAGAGCTCGTTAAACTGATCATTTTTTGTGTTGGACTTTTTCGTGGAAATGATTCCTTAGGAAGTTACAGCAATCGAAAAAGTGATTATCGGACCTCTCGAAAAAAAGGGGAATTTGAGCGATTGTAATTTCCTAAGGAATCATTTCCACGAAAAAGTCCAACACAAAAAATGATCAGTTTAACGAGCTCTTCAAAATGAGCACAAACACGGGGGGTAGTCGCGAAATTTTTTGTGTCCCCGTTTCGCTCCACCCCCCATAAGACCCCCGTATGTAAGGTCAAACCCCAAGTCCAATACATCAAAATGATCGGCAGAGTGTCCTCTTTCTACTGTAGACGGGTTTTCTCACCCTAAGTCTCGGTTCAAAAATTGACTTTTTCTCGAAAACGAAAACAGATCATGACTATTCAGCATAACCACGAGATAGAGCTCGAAATTCTGGTCGTATAGGTGAGATTTCACCCATTTTTGACGACTTTCCGAGGAATAATAAGCGAAAAACGCGATTTGGGGCAAAATGGGGGTGCCCCCTCCTGGAGCGGGGAGGGGACATATTGCGAAATCGAGTGCACCAGCGTGTAGAGGGTCAAAAATAACCCTAGGGCCAACTTTTTGGAGTTTTCGATTTTTTACCTGTTCCCGACCTTTGTTGAACCTAAGGCAAACAGCCTCATATGTAGAATTCGAAAAGATAGCCCAATAGATTCAAAAGCGGATATCAGAGTTTGGCATTGCAGGAAGTATCACACAAAGTGCTGTCTAATTCTAATGGACTACTGATCGAGCAAAAAACTATTTCAGCGGGATTTAACACTGCCTGAAACTAAGACTACTGAAGGAGTGTGCGCTAGTTCGAGCCGTCGACTGATTTTCGAGTGTTGTCTATCAGCCCGAGATAATTAGATACTCCTCCTCCTCTCTCGAGCTCGAGCGCAACATTTGCTCGAGTGTCTGCGATCATTAGTGGGGAGCTATTTTCCGGAAAAAAATTCCGGGCTATTTTTCAGTGGATGGGATTGATGGAATGAGGGAGGACTCGTGATTCTGAAAGTTCTGCAGAGCACAATCTCAATAAATGGGAGGACAAAGGGACACAGCTCTTGAGACAAGAGTACGCAAGGACAATGATGTGAAGAGAACTGCGGAGCTTTACTGAAGTAAAAGAATTTTATTGAGGACTCTGGATCTTACGGCACATGATCGACAATAATAAAGTAGAATAACCACTAGCCAAAGTTGAGGGCTGATCGAGTAAGAAATAGACCGAAGAGGGGCTCCCTGCTCCAACTCCGTTCCATTTCAGCCCTCCCCCCATCCTCTCTGACTGCCCCCGCTTCGACCTCTACTCTAATGCGGTTAGGTGAGCACTAAGGGACAATCTCCTCATTTCACATGCTCTCTCGTCGGTCAGAAACGACTAGAGAGCGCGCGAAACGGAGAGGCAGCGTGAACGAAGAGGACAGGAAGTTGAGCCAAATGCGGTTAGGCAGTTATGGATATGATGGGCGGAAGAGGGGCAGATGCCCGGAGGCCATGAAATCTGTATAGAAGATTCGACGTGACGATTCAGGGCGAATCGTACTATCTTTGCCAACAAGAAACGTATAGATTCACGATGCAGTCAGAAGCTAGGTGAGACTTAAGCCTCTCAGGAAGCTACTGACTAGTAGGGTTGGCTAAACGATACTCTAAACGTGGCAGGTTTAGCTCCCCCTCCCCTAGTTGCGAGCGAGAGAGCATGCGGAATGAAGAGAGTCTTCCGATCTCAGGCTTAGGGGAGCTAAACCTGCCACGTTTAGAGTATCGATTAGCCAACCCTACTGACTAGGGCTGTTGGAATGAAGATCTTGACTACTCCACAACGCGATTCTAGTTCGATAGGAAGTAAACGGTAGCTTAAATCGCGATTGAGGCGGAAGATATACGACACAACGATCGACAAATAAGCTGATACCGAGAGCATGTGACTAGAGATGAAGAATGTCTCCGATTGACGAGATAGTGATAGGATTGGAGAGATTTCTGTACAGTTCGCGGTCCCCCGAGGTTCGCTTATTGCGGAAAAACAAGCAAGTAAGATATCAACTGGTAAACACGGACCTACCGAGGTATCTATTATTGACTATGGTCTATGAACTATTCAACGATCACTGCCGGTATGCTGACAACAAAATTGAGAACAGGAACTTTCTGGAAAATTAACGTATTCGCTTGCCCAAGGTTTTCTACCATACTACAAAGCCAGATGCGGAAGCTTATTCCTCCCCAAAATGACGCAACACAAAACGATCAAGGAAGATGGATGTGCGGCGGAGGAAGAAGGGCAAGCAATATTCGCACTCTCTTCATTTCTCATGCTCTCTCATCAGTCAGACAAAGCGAGATTGCACACGAAATGGAGAGAAAGCGAGACATTGCGTGGCTAACATGATAACGTAGCTCATCACTGGCCAATAAGCGCATCCCCACATTTGTCGAGTCTGCACTCTCCTAATCTCCACTACTATCTCCACTAGACTCTCCATAGTGCGCGCACTCTCTACGATCGTGAGCCCGAATGGAGGTAATGGAATTGGCATGGAATAGGGGAGAGGCGCTTATGGATATTTCCGGGGCAGGATACATTTCAGCGCTGAAATGCAACACTTTGAGGTGGAAGGAATG
Organism: Pristionchus exspectatus; assembly: GCA_911812115.1. NCBI lineage: Eukaryota > Metazoa > Nematoda > Chromadorea > Rhabditida > Neodiplogasteridae > Pristionchus > Pristionchus exspectatus. Next base: position 5,548,141 of record OU461587.1, on the reverse strand, counting down.
TGACCTTACGGGCAGAAGAGCATTGTAAAGGGCATTTCCGATGTAGGTTTCAACCAATACTTGCCTACGGGAGTGCCTACGATTTGATTCTTTTTTGCACAAACGTCTATTGAAGAGCCTTTAAAAATTATATCAGAACGTCCCGAAAAAACACAAAGGAGCTTCTTCAGAACAGTCTTGACGAGTATTCTGATTCAACACAACTATTGATGCAACATCAAAGCTCACCTGCATTTTCGTTCGAGCTTTTCTATCAATTTGACTTCTTTCAGACGGTTTTATTTCCGTAGATTCCAGACGCTTTTTTCCAGCTTCACACATAGTTCGCATTTGCAAACATTTGATGCCTATCAGCTCACTTCTTTGTATGGAAATTTTTTTCAAGATTCACAACTCAATCCAAAATGACTCACGTTCGAATCCATAAGCCGCTTGCTGCTCTCTGCTCCTCTCTCCGTCCCTCACAACCGTTCCTCTCAACTCCGGAATGCCCTCCAACTCCTCCCTCTCCTCCTCCGTGTACATGTTCCAACCGTTAACCGTAGCGCCGAGGTGGAGGAGCAAGGGGAGGTACGGTAGCATGCGGAATCCTGACTGGAAGAGTACGGTAGGATACGGCAGTGGTGATTATCGATCGACAGTGCGAGAAAAATAGATGATTTGGACAATTCTTGAGCAGTAATAGAATTAGAGAGGTGGTTATGAGCATTAACTTGATCAAATCAACGTGTAACGAGTCCGTAATGCGTTACAGACCGAGGAAAAACAAGTCCAGCAACCGCGTTTTTTTGCCAAGACATTTTACGCAAAAGTGAGTTACACGGCGGGGTGAGACAACGAGAGAAACAGAAATAAAGAGAGAACTGAATGATAGCTTTCCGGAATATTCCTCATATTATCTCCAGTATTTTGGGTTTTGTAGCGAAATATGCTTAGTTATCAGCAAAGTAGAAATATTTTAGTTTTTGCAATTATAACGAAGTGAATAAAGAAGAAGAATGAGGCCTGAGGCCGTGCAATCCTAGGTAACAGAATATCCTGACAATGACTTGTTGCGTGCGAAAGTGTTTACGAGCGGCCACTACACGAGGCGACAGATTAGAGGAGGTGGAGAGTGACCGCGCCGTCTCTCAATTCCGCTTGTTCTCTCGTCAGCTAGAGCGACGAGAGAGCAGGCGAAATCGAGAGAGTTGTGGGATTATCCTACTACCAATCTAAGAGAGTGCTTTGGCCTGTATCCAACCTTGCCGGGTGTCTATGGCAGGACAACAAAAAGTGAAGTCAAAAATTGAATGGGGTGAGGCATGAATCGCCTTCAGAAGCTACACTTTTCATGAGGAGTGAAGAAAAAACGGCTCACAACCCGCAAAATCAGTGGTAGAAAAGAGAAAAAACGGAGCTCGTGTCTTCGAGTAACTGGCTTAGTCGGCAGAGGGCGTTCCGCAAAACGGCAGCGATGGAATTAGGGAGAGGAATTACAAATGGGAGTAATAGTCTCGTCTTTTCACACTGTTTAGCGGGGGTGCAAAATTGTAGCTCCCTAAGAGCGTTCGAAAAGCTTTCTACAGAAGAGATCCCACGAACGTTTAACATACAAACTGGGAGCGTATCTAGTAAATAAATCTGAATAACTAGAGCATGGACTCAACAATGACCTGTATCTCTTCTCTTCTAAATCTCTCTGCCTCTCTTTCTCCATTTCTCAGCCTCATCGGTCTCTCTCTCATTCTGACCCATCGCTACCTCCGCATTTCCATATCCGGAGAGGAAGCCTCAGGTGATGAGCGGCCAGAGACCATTGCAAATTGAGAGAGCCCAGAGAAACAGAGGATAGAGGGCGAGAGACCGTGTGAAATTGAGAGAGTGCAGACAGGAAAGAGGAGGGAGCGGTCAGGAGGAGCTCACACAGGTGAAATGAGATTCTCGTCGTATTAAATCGGCTCTGGAGGAGGAGGAGGGGAAGTGGGGAAGGAAAATGGGGTGAGAAGGGGAAATAAAAGTGCGAATAGTGGGAGAGTTGCAAGGGGGCATGGCGGAATCATGAGGAAAATTTAAGCAATCCTTCGTTTGATGCGATAAAAATGCACTAGAAACTAAATAAAACCTATTCGAGCTTTATTCGGCTGTCAACAAGGAAATGGAGGTTCTAGCTATGGTCATTCAGTACATCTGTCAGCAAGCCTCGGGGCTGAAGCACGATGTCTCCATTTTTCTGTGCCTTCTTCCCGGGCAAATGGAGTAAGATAGTGTGCGCAATGAAGAGACTATTTCGCTGAGAGACCTCCTCTGCATTCGACTGGCTAATAATACTGAGCGAACGCTAATACACACACACAGATTCACTGAGATGTGTTGTGAAGAGGTGGCCGACTGTATTATGAGGGGAGACGCATGACTGATAAATAGATAATGAATGTCGCGCGGTGACCTATACGTGGGGTATTGATTGAAGGTTAGATGAGAAGATATCACGGAAAACATATGATAACAGAAAATATAACACTAAAGTAGAATTTGCCTGATTTTAGGCGAATGATTTTAATTTTTTTTTCAGAGAGTGAGCTTTTGCATTGATTGAAGAGGCGAGATAATAACAAAAAAAATAATGAAAAGAATAGCTGTCGTGCGATTTGAGAAACAAAATGAGTGTAGCGCGTCGCCGTGAGTTTGCACTACATTACATAATGGATGATAAACCGAGAGGAGATTCGACAGCGGCCTACGTGATAAATAATTATTTGTCAAAAAAGGCAAGATGAGTCACATAGTATATCTTAGCCGGTGTGTAGAGAAACCGTTGTTCAGAAGAGCGAATCCTACATTCCGCGCGTTTCCATATTACTGGAAAATATCATTAAAGGAGGTTATTCCCTTGCAATCTAGTACAGTGAACACAAAGTTAGGAAGAGAAATCTGACCTACTCATCGTCTATTGATTATTGAAATGATGAGAGTGAAATGAAGAGTAGAGTGGGGGAGAGGGACTGTAAACACACACTGCCGAACATCACACACTTCATCATCGTTGCAGCAGCCGCCACAAATAATCAGCGATATAAATAACTCAAGAGCCAACAGTAACCTGGACGCGGTGTATTGATTATTGAAATGAAGAGTAGAGGCAGAGAGGGACTGTAAATACACGGGGCATTCACAGCCGAACATGGCTTCTCTCTCTCTTTGGCGGCTTCACTCCTTTTTCTATTTCCTCTCTACATCTCGGGATTTATTCGCCCCCAGGGCATTGGACACTTTGCACGACGGGGGCTGGCGATGACAATCTGTGTTGCCTTTTAGAGCGAGCGTACTGTCAAGGTGCAATCTACTCATAAAATTATAGCAGTTCTCAAGCTCCAGGTCTCGCTGGATGTGGGTTTTGTGACGAATTAGTCAACAAAAGAGGTTCGCAATTAGCAGAAGATGCGAAGCTAATATTAAGCTCAAAACCATGGAATATTTGATGGACAGGGATGATAACGACTCCTAAAGCTTGCAGTCACGAGATAAATCAAATGTGATGAGATATGAAGATATTATCCTGCGATGATAAATGGAACAAAATACGATGCGGAATAAACCAATAAAAATTTGCGCATATTGCATCTTCCAGTGCGTTTAGCGTGCTCTAACTGCTGTAAGACTGAAGAAGTCGTCTCTCCATTCCACATGCCATCTCGCTACCCTGACTGAGGGGAATACGGGGAATGAAGAGACTCGCTCTTTATCCTACTCAATTGTCGCGTCAGATTAATCGCACGTGGAATTCAATTTGTCTGGATTGGAGCGGACAAAGAGTGCAAACCGCTTTGTATGCATGAAACAAACGCTGAAGAGGACAGATTACACGCGAGGAGGTGAGAAATAGAGATCGGGATTGAGCGTGAAAAGAGGACTGGGGGTCAGAGGGCATTTTGCATGCGAGAAATGTACGAGAACTGGGCAGAGCTATTAAAAAAGACAAGGGGCAATCTTTCGATCTCTCGGACATATGTTTAGTTTTAAAGTGTTGTGTGTTGCTCAAGAGCAAAAGTCTCTAAAGTGAGCATGAAAGGCGATAATCGTTCACATTTTAGGCAGAAATGCGCTTCAGTTCCGGAGGAAATAAGTGGCGAGGGTGTCATTACGGATGAATTGTCGCAATAGTGCGTTGTTGCCTGCCTCTCAGGCGGTGTGAGAATGGCATGAGAGAGGGAGAGGGAGGCTAAACAATGGCTGAATGGATGAAAGAAACCCCGCATGGATGAGTAGAGAAGGAGACGTGCGAGTGACGCGAATCCTATTTTAGGTGAGAATAATCCACCTTTTACCAGGGCAGAAAGCACTCTGCCTCCTAATTTATTGGGTAGAAATATTTGTTAATTTTTAATAACAAAAGGAGGAACGAAACAAATGGAGCACCATAACATCGAGACGGGAATGAAAGGTCAAAAGTGCCAAAAGTTTCCAGGAACAATAGCAGTCCTCGCCTACCTTTCGTTGCACTCTTGCTATAATGGAGTAATGTGTTACAGACAACCCCTCACAGAAGCCATCGACATTGACAATAGTGGCGAAGTCGACAGAATTCAGTTCATTTCCTTCACGAGTTCGCTTACTCAGGCATCTAATTTAGATTCCACTCCTGATAAATGCACAATCGGGCTGAAATTCTTTTTCTCGAAAGCAACAATCGAGCGGAATCCGGAATGGCAGTTATTTTCGACGAGGCGTCACTCAAATTTCAACTCTTTACGGCTCGCCATCGCAAACATTTCCGGAATACATGGAAAACGCGCGACCAAACGCGCTGAAGCGAAATTGTGCGCAAAACATGCATGCGAAAGCAGGAAATTATCTCGTTTTCAGGACCCGAGATACTAGGTTGAAAGTTATTATGCGCAAACATCGACAATTTGAATAGTTTGAGGGATGGTTGAGTTTCACTTCTTCACGAAAATGAATTGATTTTGGTGTTGAGCGATACCGTTCCCTCGTCTTTGTCGTAAAAAAAGATTTCATTGTTTTACGAGTCCAGGAATAGTGACGGTATTTTGCATCAATCGCACAAGCAATTGTGCTGAAAAGAAGAGTAGAGCACCAGCAGGTTTGCAACGTCGGTGTCTATGCCTGTCTATCTCAAAGTTTTTTCACATTCCCAACCGACTGCCGTGGCTGCATAAACGATAATGTGACGATAGTGCCACAACCTCGCGTGTTCAGCACTTCTCTTCATTTCAAATACTCTATCTCGAATATGTTCGGGCACATGAAAAGAGAGAGGCCCGCTCGTAATCGTGTTCTATTGTGGAATGCATTCGAGGTAATCTGCTCCAACGTATTTAGAGATTGCTCATATTCACAACTGATGGAAATGTTCCGTTGAGAGACAATAATTATCTACGTTTTTTAAGATAAAATATGAAGAAATTATCGAGATCCCCTCGCAATATTTCTAATCCAACGCCGCTGAAACATATCTAAAATTGTTTAAAAAATACTCACCATGTGCGGGGTTTTTCCAGCGCGTTTGAGGGTGGTGATCGCGCCATCTGAAATATGAAGATGTACAGTCAATATGACACAATATGAACCGTTTGCCGCAACTTGCCGGAAGTTGCTGCAAGATCAGGCAAAACTGTGATTACGGAGCGGAGACTACTTCAATCACTCTGAAATTTTGGGTGGAAGCATATTTCGTGACCCCCGTTAAAATGACATTTTCGAAAAATCGATATCTCGCACGCGTGGCGGTCACGCGTTGCGGTCGCGCGCGCGTCGAGCTGGCGGAGCTTACGTCAATTTGTTTATTTTCGCGTATTATTAGCAAAAAAATATTTTTTATCGATATTTAAATATTCTGAGCTCTCGCGATGCACAATTCCCAATTTTACTACTAAGCTCCTCCCACTCGACGCGCTCGCGACCGCAACGCGTGACCGCCACGCGTGCGAGATATCGATTTTTCCAGAATGTCATTTTAACGTGGGTCACGAAATATGCTTCCACCCAAAATTTCAAAGTGATTGAAGTAGTCTCCGCTCCGTAAGCACAGTTTTGCCTGATCTTGCAGCAACTTCCGGCAAGTTGCGGCAAACGGTTCATATTGTGTCATATTGACTGTATATTCAGATTAACAGATTTTCAGATTTCATATCAAGGCAATGTGCCTGCAGGAAGAAACATCGTTAGGGAGGAAACTGGGGGATCTTCGTACTCAGCCAAGGAATGGTATCTTGAAGAAATGAAGATAAGCGGTAAATAAACTGTCGAAAGGCTATCGATTTATCCGTCTCTTTCTCAGATGTAAACAAAAAAATCCAAAAATGCAGAACGTTTCGAACTTTGAGTTGAGTTTCAGTCGATATACTAGTGGACATGGCGCAGTTCAAAGTATTAATAGCGCGGGTCCCTTTAAAATATAAAACGAACTATGAAAAAACAAAGATCTCACCCGGTGCTGCCGCTTCTCCGCGCTGTGGAGAGCGGTGTCGAGTAGAGCAGGAGAAGGGCGAGAACGAGGAGAAGGGCTCGGGCCATTCTGACCGGCTACAATCAAATGCAGTTATGAACCGTCGAATACGATGAAAATCTTCATCGTACTTGCGAGTTTTACTAATAGCAATACATATCAGTGTAAAGGCGTGAAAACGAGATATTATAAGAATCTGAGTGTTCGGAATGGTTAGAAATGCGAGCCGATGTGAGATCAGATAATTATGAACGACACGGCAATGTGTACGAAGACAGCCACCGATGACGCAATGTGCTAATGAAGAGATAATGAATAATGTGCTACAGTGATGCGCAAGAAACAGTATCCACACGGTTATTAGTGAGAGTCGGCATATCGGCACATCTTCTCGATATCTCATGGATTCGCCAGTCAGAACAATTGTGAGGTCAGGTGAGACTCATGCGCGAACTTGTTCTCAATGGATTCCATAAAAGTATTACGAAAACACTTTAATTTCCAGCCTTTATTTGTTGAGATATTTGGGCGAGCGAAGAAAGAAGTGGCGGCGTTGGCAGTGAAAACAACAAGAATGATGAAGTCAGAGGCGCGGAAAGGGTGATGGATTGAACCGATATCATCAGAGACCGAGAAAGAATATTCATCTTGTTCAGAATATTCAGGTCGCTCTGATAAACAAACTTGTGCCAAGAAACACCATTCCATGTCTTCTATAATTGTTGAAAATCAAGAAGATAATGAAGCCAGATAAATGAAAGTGGATGCATTTTAACGAAGGGCCAATACTACTGATAAGAAATGATTGGCATTTTACCGCGATCAGAAGTATTGATAAAAAATTCTGAGAAGCATCTCAAGATCGACGCGTTTCGGCTAATTCTAACATGAAAGCGTCGTTCCGCTAACTTATCAAAGGACGGTCATTTAGGAAATTTTAAACTTGAGGATGTTCTGATTCATCCTAGTATTTTTCAGGGCAATTACCAGAAATAACAATTATTTGAGGGAGGCGATTTAACAAACGGACTAACAGGTCGCCTTGCAAAATAGCGAACCTCCCAGGAAAGCATCCCGATGGTGTAATTATCGGGTTGGCACCAAGCTCTGGGATGTTCGCTGACCAGTGAGACAATTGAGAGAAGTCTCCTCTACTATCTCGTCGAAATGGCCGGAAGAGATCAAGGGGGCAAGAGATTCGCTCTCCTCTTCGCTCTCCTCTCCTCCTCTCCCTCCTTCTCCTCCTGCTGCTTCCTCTTGTCCTCCCTAGTGTGTCAACTACGATTAGGGGAGCAGGGAGGGCCCGCAGCCGTCGACCGAATCACGCCACTCGCTAATTGTAGAGCTGTGAAGAAGCAGGAAAGATGGGCCAGATAAAAATACTGATGTTGGAAATTTTAGAATTTTGCACACTTGGATGTTCGGTTTAGTTGAGTTTCATAAAACGTTGAATCGAGATTGAGGTTAGTGTTGAACAATCTTTCCTGAGCTTCCGATGCAAAAAGATCTCCTAAATTTTCGAAGCCATGAATAGGCAGTGATAGTGTTTTCCATCGACTTGGATTAGTCAGGGAGGGCCCCTCGCTGTCACCGAATCCCGCCACTCGCCCCCGCTAATTGTAGAGCTGTGAAGAAGCTGTGGAGAGATGGGCGATAAAAATACTTCGGAAAGTTTGAAGGATTTGGTTGAGCTTCACTAATCTTTGAAACGAAATTGGTGTTAGTTGCGAGCGATGTATTCAAAGCTCCTGGTGGAAATTATCATTAATTGTTGAAACCATGAAATGGTAGTGATAGTGTTGCCCCTTAACGAGGATTAGACAGGAACGGTCACGCCGCACGACCCACTAATTGTAGAGCAGCAGAGAGTAAACGGTCGATAAAAGGGCTGAATAGCAGATAGGATTGTCTAGAAAGGAAAACCATCTCGATCATGATCATAGAAGGAGTGGGAAAAAAGTCCTAGAAAGGAAAATATAGCGGCCCTGTGCGATTCTTGAAAATAACATTACAATGCAGTTCAGAGCGTGAATATAGGAGTCTAGAATGTCTCAAAAACGATTGCCGAGGCATCCGTCGATGAATAAAATGATAAGAAAGAATGGATCATCTAAGAGCACATTGCCGGTTGTAGCTCGGCATAAACTGGCGAGAGATGAGCTGAGATGAGTTCGCTAATTATAGGTTGGGCACTTGGACACCGAGCGCCGCTTCAAATCCATTGATGCAAAAGGTTGAGTATTAGTGCAAACACTCTCTTCCGTACACGATCTCTATCTGGTCAGACGATACGAGAGAGTGTGGCAAATGGAGAGAGACTGGAGAAATGATAGAGGCCTCGAGAAGATTCTTGTGCTGAACTCATTGTCGAGTCGTACAGACGAGGCGCTGAATAATTTCCTGGGCACCCTTCGCGGCAATTTAGAGATGGCTATCACGTATTCAGTGTAATTACCCCCCGAGCAACTTGACTTTTGTTGCGAAAAGGATTGTTTCGGACTCGTTAAATGGCACGTATTTTATTTTCCTTATATTTACAAAAAAAGACTTGATGTTACCATAACCTTAGGAATAGTTTGCGTCAAGTAAACTATCTGAAGCTCATCGTGTTTTGAAATTTTTATCGCAGAGTTCTTGCCAAGTGCCCAGACTCTTGTCTTCGGTAGAATCAAATTGCGCGATGATGTATGTATCAGAGGGACGAGGAGTTCAGTGGTGCGAAATAGAGAGAGAGAGGAAAGGGAGTGCAAATGAGATTTATTGGCGTGATACGTTTAGCGCCTAGGGCGTAATTGTCTCTTGTGTCTCTCACTAGAGAGGCGAGAAGCGTTTCTGAGGGGTCCTGAGGGAAGACTTTATTATTTTGAGTCATAAACTATTGACAAATACATTTTTTCGACGGGCAAAGAGGTCAATATTTATCACCCAACTCGGGAATGAAGTTAGCCCAGCCCTTATTCTCTCACGTTCTGTCCCATTCCGTGAAAGAAGTTCCTTCTCAATCTCCACTATTATGAGTCAAATATTTCCCCGTTCTCCCGAGTGTTCTGGTATTCTAGACGAATGCACTATAGAGTTCGAAATACGGGTCGCCGTCTCTTCATTTCGCACACTCTCTTGCCTCTCTGACCGGTGATAGAGTACGTGAAATGGAAAGACGGCGACCCGTATTTCGAGATCTAAGGCACTATTCTGTCAGTCTTTATCTAGAATTGAAATACCATTTTTCACCCCCCCCGCTCAATATTTCATCAAAAATAGAAAGAGCTAGATGTTTCCTTCGTACTTTCTTTCCGTTTCTGCACATCATTTATTAATTATACAAAATTGTTTGCACTATACGATAAAGTTTTTTTTGTCGAGCTCACACAATATATAATCTGTGAAATTGCGATATAAAAAGATAAGTTTATAAGACGCAAAAAAGGAACAGATGGTGGATGTGTTGCTCTCACAATATGTCTTCCTCTTCCAGGTTTCCAATTTTTATGAAATATTGATCCTTGCGCTTCCGAACTGAAAGTGTGTGTCTTGAAGTGAGATTTTTGTACAAAACTGTTTCCGTAGTTGGCAGAGTCAAGTAGATTTCTTTTTGGGGTATTCTATTTGAAATTTTCTGCAAGAGGCGTATTTAGCATTGAAGTAGCATCACATACAGCATTGTTTAATTCGAAATTGATATAATACTTGCAGTGGTAATTGATTCAGCTTCGTTTTTATCCAGTTTGACGAATTCACTTTGATCTAATTCAAGAGAAAAGCAACGATTACTCAAAATATCACAGACAAGCATTCCCAATTGAGCAACAGCCATTCGCCTACTCTCACTATCCATGAAAGCATAATCGATTCCACCGATGGCTCTCAGACAATCTACTTTTTTTGAGAGTTCGACAAGCAATGGTTCTGAAATTGACATTGAGAACATTTCGAAGGCTGTGGGCGCGGTACTAACGAATGCTTGAAACAGATGTGTTGAGTCGTAATTCAAGTGAATTCAAGTGACTAGTGGTGAAGTAAAGCATGGCAACCAGTTGTGGCTCGAGTTCTCTGAAGAATCGTAGCAATAAAATAAGATATACTATTTGGGTTCAAAATAAGATTCATACTTCGCTTGATCAGATTTTTCCAAACTTAGGTCACAGAAAACGCGCTCCACAGATTTTCCTTTGAAAAAATCGACGATGGGCAACAATATTTCGATTTCTATTGAAACTCGAATATCTAGAACCTCGACTTTTGCGTTATGCATCCTGCTGCTCAATCGGTCAAACCAATTACTAAGTTCATCTGATGATATCCACACACACAGTCTCTGGAATGAGCTTTCAGTCACAAATGTATATGCGTATTGATAATTTTCTCACTTTCACATCAAAAAGAATTCCATGCATTTGAAGGTTATTCATCACCGAAAGTACGTAAATTTTGGAACGGAGGCGAGTCGAATAAAACTCGACAAAAATGTCGACTTCATCTGAGCATATTATTCGAATAAACAAAATTTTCACATTAGTGATGACAAATCGGAACGCGCTATCTATTTCCCATAAAGACATGACACTCAGACAGGCGAGATAGTATGAGAATCGATGAGAGACGAGTGCCGATCATCACTCAGACAAACACAAGCAATCAATAATTCATACCTTCAATCATACGCAAGCAATCAATAATTGACTCTTTTGCGGAGTTGATCGTTGTTGCCTCCGCCAGATCTTTTGTCAGTAGGCTGACCTGGATGGAAATATAGTTATAATTATGTTCATTACAAATAAATTACCTCCCGCAAACGAAGCAACGAGTGGTCGTCCAAAAGCTGGTAAATGCAATCCAACATCTCGGTGGGAAGATCGAGAAGATTGTGACACATATTTCTGAAACACTGTGAGTGTATATCTCGAGAGGAGAAGGTGAGAGTAGTGCAGTAAATTTTCTTACTAAAATGGACGCCATGCATCCATTCATTGTAATAGAGTCGTATTTTTTATGCTTCCCTTGGGCAACGCTCATGTACCCTTATACCCACAGACAACTGTTCAGTCTAACTGTAATTCAGTCTAACTGTAGTTGAACAAATAATAGTAAAAAATGATGAGTAAACGAAGGTTCTGTGACCCGACAAAACATGCAAAACAGACAGTACATCTTCGAGGATTTCGAAATCTGCGAATGGTATCATCAAAGGCATACATTTGACCTTTGGGCAGCAAGAATCGGGAAAATAGAACTATTTCGAAGGTTCGATTTTGAGAATATCACGTTCGAATGAAAACCTTGTATTTGTTCGCTAGCCGACTTCAGAATGAATATCGTTCGCCTTGATAAAAAAAGTTAGTCACATTATCCAAACCTCACCTTTATTTGCCTAATGAATATGATCGCTGAGTTATGTTTTGACTACAACACCTTCCATTCCTGACTCATTTTCGAAATTCTCGTTTATTTGCACTACTCTTCCGTCATGGGATAGTATTTATAGCGAGATTGGGCGAACTACTTAACGTTTTCTTCCATTGTCCTACAACAATGCGCTGCTGCTTCAACACTTTCTCCATTACGGTAAGTTTTTTTTTAATTTAAATTTAATTAACATAATTAAATTCAGACGGGCTCAAAGATTCTTGCTGGCGTGATCATCGCACTGGCCATTATTTCTATCCTCGGGAATGCAGCAAACACTCAGAAGCTGGAGGCAGAGAAAGTGGTCGGAGGGGTTCGTTGTTTTTAACGAAATAATTCTAAAATTCAGTACAATTTAGATATTTTCAGAACATTGCAGCTAAATAGGGTTTTTTTTCTTTTGGTCCAGCCTATTCTCGGAGAGTATTCCCTACCTAGTACCATTCTCATTCCCCATTTCCTCCACTTTGTGGTTGTTCCCTGGGGCAAAATACTGAGAAATTCTGACTTTTTAGATCATCGCCGCTGCCGTCCAATTGATCTGTGCGGCGCTGGTTTTCTACGCTATCGAGAAGAGGCGAGCGGTGCTGATGATTCCGATGCTAGTGATCACTGTGAGTTGGAGGTTGCACGTTCTGTATTACCGCCCGCTCTTGCGCCGTTCGAGAGACAGATACCTTTGCATCGCTCAGCTAGTTGTTGGATTAGAGCCATTGTATTCACGCTGTCTTATATAGTCAAAGTTAAACAATGAATCACTCTCATGTTCGATTGTGAATGAGTAAACGATTTCGAAACGTTTTGTCACCTGAGATTGAAATTAATTCAAACGAAAAAGATCTTTAGGTAGAAATTTGAAAGAAATATTAAAAACCTAAAGGGAATGGCTTCTATGCAGGCAGTCTCCATCGTCCTATGCGTGATTGGAGCAGTTCTTTCCATCGTCGCAATGTTCTCAGGTAGTTTTATCATTCAACTCGTAATCTTCTATCTACTATACATAAAGGAGAGTTGTCTGTGTGGGTGTGTTTTATTTTTTCATCTGAGCGAGATCGTCAGGGAAACTCTCTGAGCAGAACCGCAAATGAAAAAAATGATTTACTGGGAGAACCCGTCTTCTCAAATAAAAAAAAAAACAAATCTTTAGAAAAGATAAATAGAAATCCTCCAGGCGCCTCTGTCCTCGCATTGGTCATCATTGCAATCTCGTTCGCCATCGAAGTCTGGTGCTTCGTCGTCTTCAGAAATTGCTATGTGTACTTGAAGGAAAACGAGGGGTGCGTTTTTTTCTGTTCTAATTTGGTTGCCAGCCCCTCCTTTCCAGTACAAAACCCTACTAAAGCAAATCACGACACTCACAATAAATAATCATCCGATGCCACGCATTTCAGCACTGGATCATCGTCGTACGCGTAATCGACTACAGAATCGAGGGGAAGGTGTCACACTTTGTCGGATGAGAACATTCGGATGATAACCTACTGAATGAGAACTAATTTCTTTGACGATTGTATATATTTTTCAGATTCTCAATCCCACAAGCGAAAGAGAACGAGAAAAATGTTGGTTCTCATTTAGTAGGTTATCATCCGAATGTTCTCATCCGGCCTAGGGCCGGTCCGATGGGATCTTTCTGTGCCGATTATGATTGTGTTCCTCTTACTTTGCCTGAAAGAGCTAATAAATAATCCTGATTTATTCACGAAAACATATTTACACTGGAAAAGCGGGAACACTTAAAAGGGTGGCTGTCAGGGTGAATACTGATTAGACTTTGAAAAGGAACTAGGAACTAGTTCCTTACTAGTCAAATCGAGGGTGGGCTGTCCTCATTCCGCTCACTCTTTCTCGAGAGGAGCAGTTCATTTGACTAGTAAGGAACTAGTTCCCTAGTTCCTTTTCAAAGTCTAATACTGATCTTGATTACGCGCGTTCTCTCGTGAAACTGATCGACGAGAGATCACGAGGAATGAAGAGTGCCCCTATCAGATTTATTTTCTTCCGAGTCGTCTAATCCATCCGATTCCGACCAACCTTCGATCAGAGTCGGGCAATTTCGTCAAAACAACAGGCATATTGTTAATGTAACGATATCGCGGCTCAGTTTCGTCAGTCGGAGCGCCGAAGTAAAATTTCTTGTCTGGTATTCGGGAGAGCACCTGTAAATGTGAAAATATTACTTATGGCAAACCTTCCATTCGAGACCAATAACGAAACAAGCTGCGAAATGAAAACGAAAAATTAATTTTTTGTTAGAAAACTGACGGTTGCTAGATGATCGGTTTCGTCTCTCGGAATTTTGCCTAACGCATCAGTGAGGTCGAAATAGGAACAACGACTACTGAGTACGTCGAATGAAAGTTGTTGTAGACGCAGATAATGACTCGATTCGACTGCTTCCTCCGCTAAAACTGGCGCAATAATTTTGAGTGTCGTAAGCATCGTAGCCAACTTGAGCATAAAAGCAGCTAAAAAAATCGTTTTCATTTCAAAGAATCGATAAGATGAAAAAAGTAAGCAAAACTAACAAAATTTTAACATTTCTTTTTTAAAAACAGCTTCCAATGTTATTATGCCAAGCTGATCAATCAATTGTAGAGCAAAGGTTCTGAAGAAAACATGAAAATTAGCGAACATTTTATAAAAAATTTATCGTACCTCGCTTCTTCGGAATCTTCAATGACCAAAAAAGCTTTGGGCACGTGTTTCCCATCGAAGAATTTAGACGCAAGCATGAAAACCTCCGGCATCGCTGGCTTTAACGCGATTGTCACACACTGCATTTTGTATAAAAAGGGAGCTAGTCGATCGATAAGTATTCTAGCCGATCGAGCAGTCGTTGTTATCGATATTTTCTATAATGAATTTCTGCGTTACTATTCCCCGCATATGTTCACCTTGGGAGTGTAAATGAATGCAGAACTAGCAAAATGCAGATATATACGACTATAGCTCAGAACAGCCACAAAGAATATTCTATATGAAATGCAGAATATATTGTTATTCTGGCAGAAGTAGAATTCCGTTTTCACAGCGTTTCCCTCAAATAGTGACTACATTCAACATCTCAATATCGCAAACGAACCCTTACGGTTATAGCGAAAAATTTAGCAATTGGAGTTTTGACTCGGTTGAGTGTGGCCACTTCTACCCATTGTTTCGAAGCCTTGCACACCTGACATTGAGCAGAAATTATTATTTTTCATAATATTAAAATTTTATAACTAATGAAATCATTACCATTCTCATTGCGAGCACTGAGGGAAAGTCCAATATTTTATAGATGTTATCCTGCAATTCGAGAGGAAGATCCAAGAGATTGCTTGCCATCGTTGCTGAGCTGAACAAGGGGAAATGATTGGCCGAGGAAAGAAACGTAAGCACCTAATCAGGCGTCAACGCCTCGGGACACTTTATTTACCCAGGAGCAATGCTGCAACATGTCAACATACATCGCCATTCCGGTACCACGTTCTGCGTACTGATCGAAATTCGGATAATTGTCTCATTTTTGCACACTCTCTCGCCTCTCTGACCGGTGAGAGAGTGTGAAGAATGAAGAGACGATTTCCCGTATTTCGAACTCTAATGCTGCACATCTCTTCAATAACAGATTTTTCTACATTATTCCATTTTTTTCGGGATACTACTGAATAACGCTTCAGCAAGCTTGGCCTCTCATCGGTTAGAGAGAAGGGCTAAAGTGACGCCAGGCAAAAAGTCTTCCTTCTGGCAACCCTGCTTTCCAAAACTAAAGCTCGCTCGTCATTGCACAAGCTATTATTATTTTCGTTTTGCGCCTCATTAGTGTTCATTAGGGTTCGCCAAACGAGAGTTAAAGAAGGGGAGGCACGAATATCTGGCTAACTGAGCTAGCGATGTCAGACGGTGTGGCATGATCACCCCATAACGCTTTCGAAACTCCCATGTTTTCAATTTTCGTCTAAACCGAGATATACTCGATTGGCTGATTGCCAAATCACCCTGAAGCGCAAGCAATGAGCTAGAGAGCATGCAAAATGAGGAGAGCGCTCTGCCTCACTTTGCATATCGGCGTGATTCGTGCCTCTCCTTCTTTAAGCGAGAGTCGAGACAAATCATTCGTCTCATTTCAACTCAAATGATTCGGTCTCCTCTCGACTGAGAGTTCTTGGTGAGAGCAACTCTCGGCCGAGAGCTCTCGCGAGAGCCCTCTCATTCCTTCTCGTCTTTCTTTTGCCTTGCGCTGATCGGTGAGAGGGAGAATGAGAGGGCTCGCCTGTCTTGCAACCCCTTGTCATTTTGCGCCGACCGTCTCGTCGAGCGCTCGAGTGAGAGAATGACTCTCGACTGAGAGGAGACAGGGAACTCTCGAATGAGAGCTCTCAGTCGAGAGCCATTTTCGAGTGAGAAATGAAGGGTTTTTCGCGAGAGTTCGTCTCATTTGGCGAACCCTAGTGTTCATCACTTGCTCATTTATAAACCTCTTGCTCGTTCTGATCTTTTGCTCATTTTTGATATCAACCGTTCTAGAAACGGTTTTTTTTACTTTTCCTTTTTTTCAGAATGAATCACCTCTTCAACATTCCAATCGAATTGCTGGAAAATGTCTTCACGCGATTTGGCGATAATTTCCTTCTTGAGATGAGGAAGGTGAAAGTTTTTTTATGTTTACTAAACCATATATTTTTCTTCGTTCAGGTCAGCAAGTTGACTAAAATACTCGCAGATGCAACCGTACTCAATCGTACTGGCAATGAGAGCCCAACGATTGATTGCCTCAAAGTTGGCAAAAAGGTTGGCTAACTATATTTTTAACATTATAGTAAAGACGAATAAATTCAGGTGACTGACAAAATTGATATCGAATTCTTCTTCGATAAAATTGGAAGAACCGATCGCCAACATTCCAAACTCTGCCTCATCTCAGCTGTTAACTATCTACAAATTCATAAATTCTTCAGCTATAAAAAAATGTGAGTGAGCTGCGTATATTTGTTGAAATGTGTTTTTGTTGTAGTGTGTATGGAAAAATTGTCATAATGATCATAAAAGAGATGCAGTTTCATAATTAACCTCATATTTTAGCATAATATGAGTGTAACGATGACTCCGGCAGATACAAGAGAGTTCTTCAATCTACTAACCCCTTTGATTCCAAATGCAAAATGCGGAGCATTGAAATTTTTCCCGGCCAAACTTGAAGTATTCTCACTGGCTTCCTCTTTTTTTCATGGAAAAAGTGTTCACGAGATTATCACTGATTTCCTCGAATCGAAACAAGAAGACAGGTACTTTTCGTGATATTTAAACACATGTACATATGCATGTAAATTGATAATAACGTTTTTTACACTCTCCACATTCAGTGACTTTATATTGAAGCTTGCTGACGAACTCCAAACAAGTACCATAAACTTGTTTTTCAAAACTTCGCTTTTCAACTTCGGTATGGTGAATTGTTTGCTTTTTTTGTTTTTAAAATATTCTAATTATTTTCGTATAACAACTATTTCAGATGCGTTTCTTGTGCAACTGGCCGCGATACACAGTATTAAGCGCCATGCATTTCGGGAGAAGTTGGCAATAGAAAAGACGAGCGGGGGAATCGAACCTGACCCAGACTTTTGGGCGAGGAACGATAGGCAAACGCTTTACCCACTGCGCTAACAGTGACATCTCCCACCAGAGATGAGAGACTAGCTATATTCACACCTTCTCGCACTCCGCAGATAAGACTCATAGACTTCCCTCGTCACATTTGGTAAAAATAGATTGATTTAGATATAAGAGACGAATCGCGAGAGAATCGACCATTTTGAGAGCCTAACGGCCGTAGAAATTTGCGTGTCCAATCCGGCTGAAAAATAAAACAAAGGTACTTCGAATGATGCTCTATAAAACTGCACTTTCAGAATTTGCATATCTGACCTCATTTTCGAGCAGCACTTGGTCAAAGGTGGTCGACTAGCAGAATTTATGAAAAATTTGCTCCACATAAATAGTCATAAATCAGTTCAAAATTGAGATAGAGATGCACGCTTTTCTGCAATCGGTAGAGGAAAGTCTGACAAAGAACCCTGAATCAAAAAACTCATTCCTTGTTAATGCTCCACCGAAGGGCGGTCGCTTTTGTGACAAAATAGCCTAAAGTTGCTAATCGGAAAAAGTGATTTTTCTTTCCGCGCGCGATGTGAGGGCCCTATATGGGTCTTTCAAATCGCCAAGTATCAGACCTGTATGTACATGTAACAAAAAAAAGCGCTGGGTTGAGTGCGCCGGCCTCCAGATGAGTAACCCATTGCATGTCTGTGTACTCTTCCTATTAGTGCCATATGATCCAAATTTCATTAAAAATGCTCGTAAAACATTACGAAGACAAATAAAATCGTCATTGAGACCATATCTGTCGTGAAAAGTGTCGCCCTAGCCTGCATCGGCCCGAAATTTAAAGCCGCAGCTTTTTCAAATCTCAGACTCGACAGATGATCGGAATAGAAAAATTCTGTCTCAGGAGACCACCTGAGATGCCTGACAACTGTACAAGAAAAATGCGCATCAATATATATGGTTTACTACGTGCGGAAATCTTGAATTTTCATGATACCGTTCAAGATGCTAAAATTGGACTACCGGAATTTCACCTACCCTGAAATGTAGCAATAACTGTCCTGAACATTTTCTCAATTGACATCATGGCCCTATCTCATCTCTGAGGCGCGCTACAGGGCCTAGAAGTAGGCGAGAATGCGTGAAGAGCGCGCGCACAAGGACGTGCAGAGAGAGCAGAGTGTGAGAGAGTACACGAGGTGAGAGAGTGCAGACACGCAGAGCGCGCGCTCGCGGGCTATTCTACCTCGTTTTTTAGGCCCTGTAGCGCGCCTCAGAGATGAGATAGGGCCATGATGTCAATTGAGAAAATGTTCAGGACACTTATTGCTACATTTCAGGGTAGGTGAAATTCCGGTAGTCCAATTTTAGCATCTTGAACGGTATCATGAAAATTCAAGATTTCCGCACGTAGTAAACCATATTTATTGATGCGCATTTTTCTTGTACAGTTGTCAGGCATCTCAGGTGGTCTCCTGAGACAGAATTTTTCTATTCCGATCATCTGTCGAGTCTGAGATTTGAAAAAGCTGCGGCTTTAAATTTCGGGCCGATGCAGGCTAGGGCGACACTTTTCACGACAGATATGGTCTCAATGACGATTTTATTTGTCTTCGTAATGTTTTACGAGCATTTTTAATGAAATTTGGATCATATGGCACTAATAGGAAGAGTACACAGACATGCAATGGGTTACTCATCTGGAGGCCGGCGCACTCAACCCAGCGCTTTTTTTTGTTACATGTACATACAGGTCTGATACTTGGCGATTTGAAAGACCCATATAGGGCCCTCACATCGCGCGCGGAAAGAAAAATCACTTTTTCCGATTAGCAACTTTAGGCTATTTTGTCACAAAAGCGACCGCCCCTCGGTGGAGCATTAACAAGGAATGAGTTTTTTGATTCAGGGTTCTTTGTCAGACTTTCCTCTACCGATTGCAGAAAAGCGTGCATCTCTATCTCAATTTTGAACTGATTTATGACTATTTATGTGGAGCAAATTTTTCATAAAATCTGCTAGTCGACCACCTTTGACCAAGTGCTGCTCGAAAATGAGGTCAGATATGCAAATTCTGAAAGTGCAGTTTTGTAGAGCATCATTCGAAGTACCTTTGTTTAAATTTTCAGCCGTATCGGAGATGCAAAATTCTACGGCCAGCCAGTGGTCGATTCTCTCGCGATTCGTCTCTTAATAGGTTGATTTAGTTCAGTATCGAATGAATTACCTAATACTGTACCACACTGTGCCAGCTCATTCATGTGTTTACTGCATAGTTTTTATCGATATAGAAAATCAATAATAAATACAATCTTATTAACGAACGAAAGTATAAATCTACGCTTATAATTTCACAAATAAGGTCTTTGACCAAAGATAAAAGATCAAACAAGACAGAAATAAATGCTAAAATGGAAAATACCGTAAAGTCTAAAGTCGTGCAAAAATTCCTCATCCAGGATACAATCTTAGGAGGGGGAAACAGTCACTGGGTACAAGCGTAAAACGTACACTAATCCAGACAAAAACCGTCACTAATCAACAATTCAACTACAAGGCACTATAAGAAAACATCGTTAAACAAGTGAGGTTGAAACTGGTATACATATATACTGTAAACTACCTACTAATCTAATGTAAGTTATATCTATGGCTAAAACAAGGCTGAAACAATAGTGAATACCTCAATACCTTAGTAAAAAAATAGTGAGTGGGAGGTGGCGCGGTAGTCGGCGCTTCCCTCTCAGAAGGCAGGCTGCTGCAAATTGAATATTACAGTGAATTATAATAACTTTTTTCTGAATGAGAACAAGATGAGCAGTACGAAGTTTATCGCACTTCTCTTATGGAATTGTCAGTCCATTGAAATCATTAGAAACTCGATTGAACTGGTGAGACACTGCTTTGCTTGTGGGGTCAGCATAAAGGGCGCTGGGCTAAGGGCCCTAGCAAGTGAATCGCACCGACTTTTGTCCTTTTGGGCTGACCCCCACAAGTAAACCAAAGAGAAACCTACTGACTTCTTAGGTTTATGTTTAATCGACAATGTTTCAGTTAAGTTAAGTTAATCAGTTAAGAAAGAACCATTCTAGTTTGTCTAGTTCAGGCTAGAATCTGGCAAGAATTTCCTACGTAGTTGCCTTTACCGACAGAAATAGGCAGCATATAACACGCATAAAACCTAATTAAATATGCTAAATATAATAGAATGGATAAATTGGTGCGTGAAAGTAGTCTTACCTGTATTTCCTAACGCCGTCGCTACCCCAGCTCCAATCGACGTCCATCGTCATCGCCGGCCTTGACACAAATCAATTAAACATAAATTTACACAAAAACGACAACACAAACTTAAAAACACTCGATTAAAGCTTGAGAAATGAAAAGGAAACTGGAGCCGGGCGCAGAGCCGGCAAAAGGAAAAATTAAATTCCTTACCGTACCTCATTGTTGCTGCAGAAAAGTCGCGGTGGGAGGCTAAACTATTGCGGGAACGATTTTTGAACGAGTGGGCGGAGCTTTCTCATTGTTTTTGAAATGCATTGGGACATTAGAGGTCGAGAAATGATACGACCCGATACCACGGGGCCCCGTGAATGACGAATGAGTGTGAAAAAAGCCCGATACCGGCTCGCCAAAGTCGCGAATGACCCGATACCAGCGCACGCAAATGCGCTCTTGTACATTTGTTCTTTTTTATCTTTGCATATGATTTTTGATCTGAGCTCGTGAGATCAATGACTCTCCTCATTTCTCCCTCCTCTTTCACTGAGGAATTGTTGGCGGCGCTAGAAAGCGGATGCACGGCAAGCGAGAGGCTATTCAGCTACGTTGGACTCAACGTCACAGATAGAAGAGGCAGTCTGAAGCCGGAGAATCTAAAAGCAATGCTCTAAATGACTCTAAATATGGTCTAAATGACGTGGCTGACCAATGCCGATTCATTTCCGCCTCAAATGAAGAAGCAGCTGGTATTTCGGAATATGCTGCTATGTCTGACGAATCGATTCAACATATGATTACGGATAATTAGAAACCCTGTCTCTTATGTAGTTCATCTTATTTGTTAAATGACGTTAAATAAATAAAGCTTTTATCGATGTCTTGTCGTTTTTTCACCTACATTCACTCTTCGGTATCGGGTCATTTAACGATACCACTCTCTGGTATCGGGTCATTTCATTCCTTGCATTTCGAGCGCGCCGCCCGGTGCAATACCGAATGACCCGACTCATTTCACGAGCTCTATGGGACATGCCTTTTCTTAATACTGTGGATAGTCGACACGATTGTGGTTGCCACTCAAGATAATTGCTATGCGCCATCCGAACGGCAGACGCATCTTTCTTTATTAAAGCACCTCGCATTCAAAATTCTAAAGTTCCGATGTAAGATTTTTGACGTCTCCGACGGATTTGCCCAGTTGTCGGTAGCTGAAGTCTTTGATTTATCAGCTGTAAGTTGTTTTATATTATAAAACTTTGTTTTATCAAGATAGCTTTCTAAACTTATGCTGTGGAAAAAGTCAAAGAGGAGAGGAAAGATTTGAATTCCTGCAATTTTATATCTCCGCTACCAGTGGTGCTAGGCACTTGAAATTTGGATTTTGGGGTGGTTTTTTCAATTACCACCCCAGAATCCAAATTTCAAGTCGCTACTTAAACTGGGAGCTGAGAAATGAAATTGCGGGAATTCAAATCTTTCCTCTCCTCTTTGACTTTTTCCACAGCATCAAACTCGAATCAAAATTGAGCCACTTTTGCATCAAACTTTTTCATACATAAATAATTGTCTTTTGTTCCAGATTCTCAATGGCGTCGGCAAACCGTTCTTGTTCACTGCGCCCACTGCAGAACATTTTCATCAACACCTTAGAGGCCCCTTCAATATACCCATATCTATTGTCAGCCATCCGGAATACCCTGAAATGAATATCATTGAAGTTGGAAGAATAAAACAATTTATGACGAGTTAGGCGTCAGAATCAGAATTAATTCTTTTAGTTTTAATTCCCAATATTGAGCGTTCATTTTGATAAAAATATGCACATAAATTGTAAGTAAATATGAGACAAATTTGATCCAAATTCATCAGATTATTGATAAGAGGCCATTTGCGTAAGAGTCGGACAAATCCGAGGGTGGTTGGAACCACTCAAAAATCACGAATATCTCAAAAAACGTTTTTTTAAGGTTCTCGAGAGTGCTGATGATCATTTTGCATGTCGACGTTTCGTAGGCTCCGGATGACTTGACGTCGAAAAAACTAGCCGATCGAGCAGTCGTTGTTATCGAGATTTTCTATAATACATTTCTGGGTTACTATTTTCCATTCCTTTCCTAATTGCGAACCAGCAAAGTTCGTTTTTTTTTTCATCTTACATCTTTGTTTCATCTCCCATATTCGTCACTGAAATCATAAAACCTTCCAGGAGGGACGCTCTCCAAATAGCTAGTCGCCTAAGCCCGCCGGTAGTTTGTATGCATCTAGCCGCTGGAGTGCTTGAGCATGGTCAGTTTCACGAACAATACCATGTCTCCCTATTAGAGTTCAAAATACGGGATATCTTCTCTTCATTTCCCACACTGTCTCACCGGTAGGGTCAGCCGTTCGGAAATCGGAAAGGCCGAAACTCAACTGGCAAAATCACTCTCTTTCCGGGATGAGAGTCGAACAATAAACTTTCCGAAACTCTTCCGAAACGATTCCTTTGTCCGAAACTCCATTGTCTCTCATTCCGGAAAGAGAGTGATTTTGCCAGTTGAGTTTCGGCCTATCCGATTTCCGAACGGTTAACCCTACTCACCGGTCATAGAGGCGAGAGAAACTGTGAAATAAAAAGACGATTACCAGTGTTTCGAACTCTACTCACTATGTACCTTACCCGATCGTTGTAGGCGCATTTCTGGTCGATTTGGCCGCGATCGTAGACGCAATCAAATGTTTTGCGCCGGCCGTCGTTAAAAATATGACATTTCATTGTTGGGAAGCCCTTGAGCAGATTACGCTCGATGTTCTCAGCAGCAGTTGCTGCTGCTATTTCGACATCACTCATGCTTTCGGAAGAATTCCGATGAACGAAGCGGATAGTCTAGCAACTGTAAGTTTTTTCGGCACTTCTTTGATTATTGGCCCAAGCTTTTCTCGTACAGTATTCCCTTCCTACCATTCTCATTCCCCACCCCCTCCACATTCGGAGCGATTGTTGCCTGGGCCAAAATCGAAGAAGTTCCTTGAATCTTCAATAGATGAGCAAAAATTAATGGAACACGATCGATGTGAGAAAATGCTCGGCCTAAAAGACAATTATATTATTATACCATTCCAGGTGCTCGCGAGAGTTCAGCACAAGAAGTTTTTCTTTGGCGCGCGCTCTGCAGAAAGAATGGCGCGAACTGCCAATAACAATAATATTCCCGTTGTTGTAGAGATATGGAGCACAATTGATGGACCGGTTGTGGAAATCGGATGGAATATGATTCAAAAATGAGCTATTAAATAATACTATCGTGTTCTTTCATCATTTTTTTTTATTTTGTTTATTACTTCGCAATCATTTTTGTAAAAAGAATTTAATCGAAAAATGGTAGCAACAATTTCAATGGCATCCACAGCTCCTGCTAGGTGAATCAAAAATGTATCTGTCTGCTATGTAGAAAACGACTAGAAACGATGAACTTTATCATCCATTTTGTTACGGTACATCAAGTAAGTTCGGAACCGGGCAGGAATCTTCAGATCCTCATTGACCAAGTCGGCTCAGCGTTTGACGTAGTAGTTCTTGTCTCGACCTACAATGCGATTACGGTAGATTACGGTAGAATACTGTAGGGAGGTGAAAATGTAAAAGAAAAGATAATTGCATCTTTGCTCCGTTGGGACGAAAACGCTACTAGCTCTTTGGGTAAGCTATTTGTGAAGTGTCAGTGAACGTTATTTTCGGAGTGATTACAGTGAATGATTATCAACGAGTTGAGTACAGTCATGATTACGGTGCCATGTAGAGTTCGAAAGACGGGTAATTGTTTCTTCATTTCACACACTCTCTCGCCTCTCTCACCGGTGAGAGAGCGCGCGAAATGAAGAGACGATTACCCGAATTTCGAATTAAAGTACCATAGTATTTCCTCGAGATGGTATACGGATCACTGCTGTAGGTCGGTAGACGGAATCCCGATTCACTGGAGGAACCTGCAAGGGCATTGTGAGATACGGTAGCAGCGGGATACGGTATGACCCTCGAGCGCTTGGTTGAGAACATAATGTCGATATCAATATCTGGCATTTCATGATTACTGTAGACCACGGTAACTATCGACTAGGGCGGTCAGAATGAAGACTTCGTTTCTACATTTTCATACGATATGAAGAGTCCAATTATGGCATCATGTCTATCTCTATCTCTGTCTAGTAGTG
The DNA here is from genome assembly GCA_911812115.1 of Pristionchus exspectatus. Lineage (NCBI taxonomy): Eukaryota > Metazoa > Nematoda > Chromadorea > Rhabditida > Neodiplogasteridae > Pristionchus > Pristionchus exspectatus. The sequence continues at coordinate 5,523,285 of OU461587.1, read as the reverse complement.
AATCATTCCAATCCGATAACTCACTCTGCGATTGGCTGCTTCCTCCTCTCTCTCCCGCAGAAGGAGTCGAGGATGGGGCCACGTACACTGAGCTGGAATATCGGTTGGAATGATGAATAGAGTGTGCAATATGGGTCGCCGTCTCTTCATTTCGCAAACTCTCGCCAGAGAGGAGTGTGCGAAATGGCTGTGAGGCGTACGGTTGTCAGAATGAAGAATGCGCATCTTCGTTTCGCGTGCTCACTCGTATTCTTCATTCTGGCATCCCTAGTGAAGAGTCGCCGACCTGTCGTTCTCTTTGAAGTGCGAGTCGACGTAGGTGGATCCGGCAGTAGAAGGAGCGGTGGCGGGCGGAGGAGGAAGGGACGTTGCAGAAGACGAGCGAGTGGAACTGAATGAATGAGAGAAAAATCAAGTTTGAAGTATGATGCTTGTGTGCATCGAAACATCCAGAAATCAATCGCAAGCAATCATCCTAATCATCTACCGAACCTCAAACCCCAACAATCACTACTGTAACCCCTACCGTAACCCCTGCCTATTGTAACCCCCTACCGTATACCTGTTGGTCCACTTGGACACTGCGGTCATCACAGCTTCGGGCATGAACTCGGACGGCTTGGGCTCCTGCGTGTCGAAAATGCGATAGGCGACGTTTGGTAAATGGCGCAGCACCACACCACCGCCGCCACTCACGTAATATTTGGCGCGTTTGACGCCGGGGATCTGATTGAGCGTGAGGAGATCGGGATGGAATGCGCCGATGAGACGAATCGTATCCGAGATCATGTCCTGAACGGAAGGGAGTAGGGTGTTGAAAATATACAGCTAATCACTTCATTTCTAACCAGTTAGTCACTTAATATTGGTGAAATGAATATGACTAGCTGTTTACGAATCACTCCAGCTAGTTAACAGCTGGTGAATAGCTCTTTTGACACTCTAGCAGAGAAAGATACAGAAGGATAGGAAAGATTACGGTAGAATTGATCAATGAAGAACAATACGGTAGGTCTAGAGTACGACAATAATCGATATTTGCGGAATACGACTGATTACGGTAACTCACAGTGATCTCCTTTCCAATCTGCATCATTGAGAGGCGACGCTGCGGGACCTCGTTCCTGCAAGAGGGCATCTTATCGATTGATCTACAGTATCGTGCGTTTCAAATGCTCAGCAAACTGAATGTGCTGGTTAGCGTATTGATTGTCTGGGGGAGAGAGGAAGGGAAGAGGTAGGGGGGGAGGAGAGCAGGTAGATCACTAGTCTCTTCCCGGCCTCTTCCTCCCTACTCCCTCCACTCAGTTCGTCAAAGGTTAACTACGCGTGGAATGGAGAATAATCTCACGATAGCCGTAGCTACAGTAACCAGCGCTATCGTATAGCGTGATCATACTGTAATCCTACCGCATAACACATGCGCTTCAAGAATCACTCCAGTTAACAGAGCTGCAGTATCCATGACGACCCTGCCGTATTCAAGCCTCCCGCATTTCACGTATCTACATTATCATATCGCTACAGTATCCATTCAATACCACAACCCATCCGCAACCCTAACCTCACCCTACCGTACCCCAACCGTCCACTCACCACACGCGCTTCAGCAGCTCCGCCATCCGGTGCGGCGTGGCCTTGGGCATGGTGGGCCCCGTGCCCTTGCGGATCTCCTTCTCGATCTCAAGAAGAACAACATCTTATGCGTGATCTGACATTAACATTAGCGTGATTCTAACAGCTGGCCTTATCAGCGGATCCCATCTAGCGTTGTCTTACGACATAAAAATCGCTTTACGTGGATACATCTTTACCTTTTTTATGCGTGACACCCGATATGCGCAAAGCAGTAATCTTTAGCGGGCCAGGGTCGCCCTCGCCCCCCAATGATGATTACCTCGAGGTTGGTCATGTCCGGCCACGGCGCGTCAGCGTTGGCGAAGATCTGTGAAGGAGCATTGTTGAGCATTTTCGGAGCATTTTCACTGTTTCACGAGAGTATTGGACAAGATGATACGTTTCTTCGACTGAGACAATGCAAAATGAACAGACGAGTGCATTGCTCAAGATGACTGCATTAGCAGGCATCCATATATTTTTCGAAAATAAACTGAAAATTTAGGAAGTACGGTAGGATCGAGCGACTAAGCCTGCGCGCATCACGGCAACGCGCAAAACGTCTCTTCATTTCACGTACTCTCTCATCGGTCAGAGAGGCGAGAGAGCACGTGAAATGAAGAGACGGTGATCCGTATTTCAAACTCTAGCCTACAGTATCTATGTACCTCGTAAGCGAGTATACCGTACGACCAGCAGTCCGATGCACGCGAAAAGGCATACGATGAGCCGAGCGTCTCGGGCGCCAGCCATCTCAAGGGAGAGGATTACGGTAAGTTTAGGCAAATATCGATCGATCTGCACCTATCGTGTCCAGTTCATCGATTCACAATGCGTCTACAATCCATCTGACGAGGAGGGATCACGGTAGAATACGGTATATCAAAGTGCACTGTAGGATACGGTAGGTTTAAAGAGGTGCGCCACGATTAGATTCTGAAGTACTACTGTATCTAGCTATGTGTACTTCGATCCTGTATGGGCACACTACATCAGGATACCGTCAAAATACGGCATGATAGATTGATGAATACGATATGGATCAATATCTACTATAACCTTCGCTCACCTCAAGGGCGCATGGGGAGGGATAACGGCACGTTACGGTAGATCTGTGTCTATCGTATCCACCGTATCGTAATAACCTTCGATCCACCGTATCTTACCGTACCCCTTCTCTCACCTCAGGGGCGGTCCCTCGGCGCTGCACCAGCAGCTGCGCGGATCGCCACTGCCCGCGTCAATGTGCGAATTGATGCCTGCGAGGGGGGACGGTATTAGGACCGACGACAATCGATGGGGGGGGGGCACAGTATCGTCGATTTGATTTAGAGTACGGTATTCAGATATTCAAGTGATAACTGTATCTGCGATTGCTTACGATTACTGCGTCTAAAAGTTAGTCTTTTACATGAAAAGCCAAATGACTCGGTTGCAGTCCAGCCTGATTACGGTATCCTCACCGTAGTCGGCGACCTTCATCTTGCTGGCTGGCTCATCTTTCACCCTCTATCGTCGTTGCTCATGCCTGTCGACATTGTTGCGCAACCAAGATCATGGTGAGAAATGAGTCAGCCGCCACTCCTGGACAGGTAACCATACCGTAGTCGGATACGGTAGTTTCGTGGCTAACGATACTACGGTTACAGCATCGATCAGCCCGATTACAGTAATCCTTACCGTAGTCGGCGACCTTGATCTTGCCGGCGGCCGAAATGAGGCAGTTGCGGGCGGCGATCGCCCGATGCACGATCTTCTTCTGATGCAGGTAGTTCACGCCGGCGGCCACCTGATAGATACGGTAGGTTACGGTAGGTTACGGTAGGTTTCAGCGAGACTAAGATAGCTCAGCAGGTTCGGCACGGTAGTACAGGCTTTAGGTACCGTGTGTAGGGCTGTCAGAATGAAGAATGCATCTCTTCATTACTTTGCGAGAGTGCGAGTAATGAATACAAGGATTCTTCATCCAGGTTCATTCAGACAGCTCTGGTTGCTGAAACCTTGAAGGGACTCTGCAGTCTATAGTCCTAGGGGGGACTGTATCCTATTACCGTACCTCCATCAGGTACAGCAGTTTCTCCCTATTGTCCATCGCTACCGTACCCCAACCATCACCAGTCAAACTTCTGCACTACTACAGTAATCAATCGATAACTTGCGCTACCGTACCTCCATCAGGTACAGCAGTTTCTCCCTGTTATCCATTGTCGGGCCGTACTTGCGTACGTGAGCGCGCAGGTCGCGACCAGGAGCGAACTCGCTCACGATGAGCAGAGGAGCGCCCTCGAGGACGAGACCGTGGAACTGTAAGGGGGATACGAGATAATAAAACTACCGTTAGAAGACCTATCAGAGAGAATGGTTTCAGAGAATGGTTGAGTATCGTATTCGGCCTGTCATGATACCTCTCAAAATACTCGGTAGGTATCGTACTTTGCCAAAGTATATCAGGTGTACTGTAATCTAGGGGCACTGTACCTCCTGGCCTTCGGTAGCTAATCAATACTCTGGGCTACAGTGCTCCCTGCGTACCGTACCCTGGCGACGTTGGGATGGAGGCAGTACAGCAGCTTGCGGGCCTCGACAAGAAGACGCTCCCTACGGGCTGTCTGCAACGAGAGAAGTGCGGTAGGGATACCGTAATCTGCTTGGGATACGGTAGTCCCAGCATCGAAATATGGTTCCTGTACAGAATCGGCCTAAGATTCCATTGCACAGAAGCCGGCTCTGTCATGGTCAAACTTGAGCATTATTCTAAAGACGTTAAGGTAGCACAATCAGGGCAGATATTGTAATCCTGTCATCGGAAACCTTTTAATACCATCGTACCCTCTTGATACCGTCCCCTCCGGATACAGTACCCCTCCCCGGATACCGTACCGTCTCATCCGCGTTCTCTCCCTCGTTCAGAGGCACCTTCACGGCAACGGGCACCGGATCGCCTCCTCCCAGGTGCGGACGAAGGAGATTGCCTGAATCGGAGGAATACTCACTCTCACTCACTTGAGTTTCATACTATAGCTAAGGTACTACAACACTTCGGTAGCTATAGGTACTGTACACCGAAAGGTGGTCGTGTCCAGTATTATGCTGAGGACAGTGTCACTGCCTAGTCTCATTTTCTAGGTAGAGAAATCGACTAGACGGGTTGGTGTAGTCGAGAATGAGGGGTAGACGAACCCCCTTCCCCCTCTCCCTCCCTCCTCTCTCATTTCGAGTGAGACGAATGAGATCGGTAGGTAAATCTTGTCAATAATTGAGTTAAACATCCCTTTTACATAAACTATCGTATGACAACTCAATTATTGATAAAATTGGAATATTAATCTCATTCGTCTCACTCGAAATGAGAGAGGAGGGAGGGAGAGGGGGAAGGGGGTTCGTCTACCCCTCATTCTCGACTAGACCGACCCGTCTAGTCGATTTCTCTACCTAGAAAATGAGACTAGGCAGTGACACTGTTCTCAGCATGTACCCTAAAGTACAGTACCCTAAATGAGTATGCGGAGTACGACAACGGGGGGGGGGGGGGTTGCGTGAGAGGTGCGTTATCTCGAGGGCCAACGTTGTTACCGTACACGAGAATGTGGTTGCGTACGCGCCCTCCCAGATGCTGTTGCTCTTCTCGAAGCGAATGTTGCCTCGCTTGAGTTCCGGCTCCAGACGATGAATACCTCGCACGAGTTGCACCGTCTTCTGGGGGTGAGTCTGAAGTGGGATTACGGTAATAGTGGGGGTTACGGTAATTCAGAGGGATACGATACCGATACTGCTACCGTATTCTGTCACATCCAACTACCAATGAGGTCTGTCAGGATGAAGAGCGCGTCTCTTCATTTTCTCTCTTATTGGTGAGGAGAAGTGCGAGAAATGATGACGCTGTCTCTTCATTTTCCACACTCTCTCACCGGTCAGAGAGGCGAGAGAGTGTGTGAATTGAAGAGACGGCGCACTCTAAACACAACTCACAATGTAGAATTGCATGAGGTCGGAGACGGTTGCGAACGTGATCCTGTCCGATGCAGCATCCGCCGGCGTGAGGAACCAGTTGCCGTCGAATCTGAGAGTTACGATATGGTGGGGTACGGTAGCAGTCATTGGGCAATCGATAACTCGAGCTACCGTACTCCTACCGTATACCAACCTCAACGTGGCATGGATTCGCTCGAGCTGATCGTTGCATGCTGTGAGAATGATCTCGGCAGCGGGGCCGGAAGTCGAAGAGCGGACGAGAAAATCGCCCTCTTGCTCGATGAGACGACTGGAAGAATACGGTAGGTTACGGTAGGTGAGGGAAACTGAAGACGAGGGAGACGGCGGGCTAGGAATAAGGTAGGTTTGAGGTACGGTAGGCTCGACATTCGGTAGATGGGGAATGCAGTAGGCTAGAGGTATGGCTGGCTTTGGATACGGTTGACGAGAAACACTGTTGACGAAGGATGCGGTAGGGTAGGGCAAGGTAGGGGTACGGTAGGTTTTCCTTACGCGGCCTCCTTGCGCGGTACGTAGCCGTGCCACCACGGCTTGTCCTGGAGGTCTGCAAAGTGGGTTACGGTGGGTACGGTAGGTCAGACTACGGTATGTATAGAAAATCGATCTAAAAACAAGTAAAAATCGTACCAGTATGCGACGCCATCGCAATGCAACCGCTGGCGATGAGAGCGAGTAGGTAGAGTGAGGGGAGGAATGGGAACAGAGAGGAAGAAGGGGAGTGATTTGCATCTCCATTGTCTCATTGCGATCTCTGGGGAGGGGGGAGGGGGTTGGTGGAGATCAAAGATCAAGCCAAGATTTAATTTTGGAAACAGGGAAGAAGAAGGATGGTTGGGAATAGGGTTTAGGTATCGTGAAGAAAACTATTAGAACGATTTTTATCTCTAAGAATTACGGAAAACAATCGTGACTAGGGTTGGCGAAACGAACACAAATAACCAACGTTTCGAATCGAGAGTGCGATTTGCAATCGCAGATATGAAAATGAATCGCAATGAGACTCGCCTCTCTCTGTTTCTTAACGAATGGCACCCAAATTGCGCAAAGTGAGTCATTGTGCTCAATTTCAAATGACGTTTTAGTATTCGAACGGTCAACCCAAATTCCGTTCACCCCTCGCTCATCAAAAGCCGAAAGATCATCACTAACGGACTGGTTGAACTGTGGCTCAAGGAGGACCACGTCCATAATTCAAGCTCCACCCTTTTCCTGACTACGCCCACACGTATATATTTTAATGAGAGCTCAGTAATTAGTCACTTTTTCACGTTTTTCAATATACATGTAATTAATTTGCCCACTCTGATAACACATTTATCGTTCTTATTCCACTGGAGTGATATAACCTCCGAACGAACTTCGTTATTGTGATTTGTATTATATCATTCACTGCGAATCTGTGCTTGAAAAAGGCTTCATAAAATGCTGTTTAAAGAAGGGGTGGCACGACAATTTGGCTAACAGAGTTATCGATTCCAGATGTTGACTGCTGTCACCCAATCCCACTTTCGGATTTTTTTTTTAATTTTCGTTTAAACAAAGATATGAACGATTGGCTGCTTCCCAAAATGACCCTGAGGGGCAGGCAACGAGTGAGAGAGTGAATGGCGCCGCTGGCTTATGATAATTGAACCAGCCGTCGTGCTTCTCCTTCTTTAAACTTTATTGTGTGTTCGATTATTGGATGATGGCCATAATTCTTTATGCCTAACAGTTGAGCATAAACAAACAAACTAGTTTTTAATGTGACAGGAAAATACATCACAATTATATATATTTTCCAATCACACATGCTTGGAAATAAATATCTTAGTTTCGACTGCGCCCTTTCAATCCAATTTCAATGAGAGGTCCATCCGTGAAATTCATCATCTCTACAACAACCGGAATATTATTACTATGGAAAGACCGTCGACATTTTTCTGCAGTGGGAGCACCGAAGTAAAAAGGCTTGTCTTGTATTCTCGAGAGCACCTGAAAAAAATAATAAAAATGTCTGCCACTCAATATTCAGTGGAATCGTGTGACCTACGCGTCCCCTACGAATATAGTGCCTTATTTACATTGTTCAACGAGCGCACGAGAAAAGGAAGACGGGGGGATGTGATCAGCACGGCTTCACCTAATTTGTTTCGAGTGATAGTGAACAGAGGGACTGAGGATGATCTTGTCTCAATTTGTTTTTTTTGCTTCTGGCCGTCTCACTCATACTTGCGAAATTTCAGCTGCTTGCCTTTTTTGAACCTAATGAAATGGATTGAACTTACGGTTGCTAGACTATTTCCTTCGTTCATTGGAATTTTCACAAACGCATGTGCGATGTCAAAATAGTAGCAACTACTGCTGAGCACGTTGAAAGCAAGTCGCTGAAGACGTGGCCAATTTTCGAATGCTTCGTATTTGTCTATTGGCGCAGTAATTGACATTTGACCCACGATTTCCGCCAAATTGATCAGAAATGCATCTGCAAAGATTGCATTAGATTCAGAAGCAAACAGATAGTTCGTGAAACTTACCATACTCAAAAATTCCGGCAGTTAGGTTCAGGCAAACGGCTGGAGCGCCCAATTGTCTTACGACTTGGAGGGCATAATTTCTGGAAATTCCACGTATGAAAACAATTAATCCCGGATTTTGGCCAAGAGAAGTAAAAAGATTCATTAAACGAAAAAAAATTTTGAGAAGACGGAGAAAAACGAGTCTAAAAATACGTATTTTGTACCTTAAAGATTCGGAATCGGTGAGATGCAATGTTACACAACGTAGCTGTCTACCCTCGATGAATTTCGACGCGAGACTGAACATTTCCTCCGTTGAAGGCTCGAACTCCAATGCCGCGCATCTGACTTTGCTCATAATTGAAGACAAGCTATCGAGTATCATTTCAGTAGCATTCGAAGTCGTCGTAATTGAAGCTTTATTTGATTTCTATAATTCATAATTTTAATTTCATTAAAATATTTCAAGGTAAGTACTGCGCACACGATGCCTTACCGTAAAAACAAATCCTTCAATGTTAAGATGTCCCAAAGCACATACAAGGTATGTTCTTGATTCAAGTCGACAGTTTGTATACATTTCAGAAATGAAAATTTCTGTTGTTACAAATTCCCCCTACAATTTTAGTCATTATTCACCGATGTCTCACACTGTATCTAACCTCTTTCGAAATGTAGAAATATCTGAACAACGGTTGTTTAACAAGATTTAGCGCCGAGATTTCCACCCAGAATTTCGAAGCTTTGCAAACCTGCGAATGAAGGGTAAATAATTAGAATTAATTTCAAGTGTCAACAGGAAAAGGAAGATAGCATTGAAGAGAGATTAACTTGCCGATCTCATAACAAGCAGAAATTTGAAATCTAATTGCTCATAAACGCAGAGCAGCAATTCGAGGGGAAGATCAAGAACGTTAGCCACCATTGGAGCTGAATTGGGTCTATTGACTGACACAATTAAATTTACAATAATTTCAACATGGCCACAGTTATTTGAAGAGGATCTGAGATGAATTTTCAACTATGAAAATTTGAGAAAATCTCGGAAAAAAGACGCGTTTTCGTACCCAATCAAGCGTCACGCCCACTGGATGCGCTCGTGTATTTTAAGTTTACAAACGTAGTGCTTTAGTGCATTTGGATGTGAAAACAAATGTGATAACACTGTGCTGATGTGATCTCATTTGTTTTCAATCCATAAACTGGCTTGTGATGACGGTCTCTACAATATTTAGATTCAGGCCTTTCCAATTGTAAACACATTGCTTTTATGCAAGGTAGAATCAATATTTATCCATTTTATTGAAAAAAATAAGCTAATAAGAAAGTAAATTGAGTAGAATGAAAGTGACAAGGGAACAATTATTCCAACTGCAAATTCTAAAGCGCTCGGTACTATTATTGGTAGTACTATTGACAAATTTTGATTAGATTTCGACCGTTTCTACGAGCGTCTACAACAAATTGATTTATTAATCGCATCGATGTGATTTTGGACATTAACTTCACAGGTCGGGGCCGTGAAGTAGAACTGTCTCCCTTGTAATCCTGCAAGATCCTGAAACAGTAGAGTATAAATGCGGCAACATTATTTATTTATGATCGTTCTTTTCAAATAGTCTGTAGTACAAATTAGGTATAAAAAAAAATTGAAAACAAATACAACAGATTTTACTTTGTTTTGGCTGAAAATCAAGGCTCACTTCTGATAATTTGAAGGCTTCATCCAACGGCACTTCTACGAAGCCATCTGATAGATCAAGATGACAGCATTTCCTCGAGAACAGGTGGTATGCAAAGTGTCTCAAGTGTAAGAGTGGAATATGTCTGTCGTATGCTTCATAGCTCTTTTTTGGAGCACAAACTGTGATGGCTTCTACGATTGTAGACAAGTGAGCAAGAAACACGTCTGGAAGTGATTGATCAATGTAATTTAATATAATAAGAAAGAATCGTGAGCCAATTCGCGAAAGATGGGGAGCAAGAAACGGACGGGTGTGGGCAAGAGAAGCAAGAGATATAATTGAACCCCCACCGTTTTCAGATGTCGAACGGGTTGAACAGTGAATCTCCTTAAAAAGGTGATTTAAAGAAAAAAATTTGAGGGACTCGCTTTGGGATTTTCTTTTTCGGACTCCGAAGTGTATCAGAAAACAATATTTGCCCATAATTTGTTTGTTGTCCGGCTTCTGTTCGACTCTTACACAATCGGGCTCATACGACCGACCAGAGGAGATAATCAATATTATCTATCAGTGAATAAATGGGTAAAAAAGGTAATGGATTCTTACATTGGCGTATCCGATAGGTCGGGTGCCAGGATCAGTTCTCGCACTGTTTTTCCTCCCGCGAAAAATTTAGATGTCAATGCAAGAATTTCCTTCGTTGAAGGGTAGAATTTAAGTGCTGAGCATTGCAATTTCCGACTCAGCGGATCCAACTTCGTGAAGATTTCGCTAGTCTCCGTCGAAGGCTTCGTGATAGCCATACTCTGCAATGATAGATAATGCCACTTATTTTCTGTGATAATTGTATGCCGAAAAAAAATACTCTCTGCATCACATCATTAGATAAATTATTTATCAGATTTATTACTCGATACTTAATAATGAAGTTACAACGATACGAGTTAATTTGAAGTCAAATTCGAGTAGACTCGTTTCAATTGTCCAACTCGAATGATTTTCCTGTTGGGGTACTGCGGATGGCTAGCAATTGAAATGGGAATATTGAAAGGGTCAGTGAGGTTTTGCGGAATAGTTTCCGAAGTGGGCACATCGAAGTAGAAACTTTTGCCGACGCCTGCGAGAACCTGAAATTGCAGACATTATCTGTTGCTCCAAAAAAATGTGAGTTGCCATCTCCTCAGAGTGTTTCGCTGGAAATAATAAGCGCTTACTGCTGATATTTCTAGGGTTTCTTCTAACGACACCGTAAATAATAAGCGCTTACTGCTGATATTTCTAGGGCTTCTTCTAACGACACCGTAAATAATAAGCGCTTACTGCTGATATTTCTAGGGTTTCTTCTAACGACACCGTGATAAATCCATCACACACATCGAAAGATCGGCATCGGCTTTTGAGAATTTTAAAAGCTAGTTGCTTCATAGAAGAGAGATGTGTGAGCCGGTCGGTTGGCGCATAGCAATCCTCTTTAGCGATAATCGAAATCGATTCGACTATTGCTGCCAGTTGCAAGAGAAAAGAATCTAAAAATAATTAATATGGAAACGGATTTTTGAAATACACTATACCAAAGTTGAAAAGCGAAGCATTGAAATACAAGATAATGACATTTGTGTGGAGTTGGCTGACAAGCTTCAGTAGAAAATCACTGAATTCAAGTAGTGTGAGAAAACGCTATCTTACACTGGCAATAATGTAAACAAGCGTTAAAGGAGTAAGAAAAAATACCTGTCTTCTTGATTCCATTTGTTCGAAATAGCAATTATTTCGTTAACACTTTTTCCTTCAAAAAATGGCGATACAAGTGAAAAAACTTCGGTCTTTGCCGGGTAAAAATTAAGTGCTGCGCATTTTGCATTTGGAATCAATGAAGCAAGTCGATTGAAGAACTCTTTGGTATCAGAAGGAATCAGCTTTGTACTCATCACCTTCAATAATTTCAGCGTATTTATGTACATCTCAAATTGTATGCTTAAATTTTCTATATCAGTGCGTTCGCTTAAGAATCGCCACTTTTTCCGAAAATCCGTACAGCTAAAAATAACCCTTCGGTTTTTTGACTGATTACGATAGGCCTTGATGACCTGCATTGATTCCCGTTAAAATTTTGGTCATGCACTCCTAATTTGCATAGATAATTAGGTCCACAGTTATGCATGTTTTCTTGAATTTCCAGCATAACTTGCGTGAATGACAATAAAAATTCGTGAAAATCGGGTTCTAGGGGTAATTTGAGGCGCTGAACACGACTGTGATATTCATGCATGCAGATTCTAAAATTTGCATATTCATGAAAACTTCAACCTCATTTTTCTCGAAAAGGAAGAAATATAGTTTTCCAATTTTTTGATATGTTGTAGCCCAAGAATAGGGCTCTGCAACGCGCCCGGTCTTGATTCACGAAAAGTTTGTCTTCGACCTTAAATCCTTAAAGAACCTACATTTTCTTTTAGAGAGTAACTCCTATTTCCCCCCTCATTCTCATCATAAAATTTTAAACAGTAAGACTTTAGTTAAAGTCCTTGGCGAATCATTTGAATTATAATATTTATGAAACGCATTCGATGCAGGGAATTCGCACTAAAAACCATTCATTCCTGACCGCTCTTTCGCTTCGAGTGGCGCGGAATGAGGGGGGAAATAGGGGTTACTCTCTAAAAGAAAATGTAGGTTCTTTAAGGATTTAAGGTTGAAGACAAACTTTTCGTGAATCAAGACCGGGCGCGTTGCAGAGCCCTATTCTTGGGCTACAACATATCAAAAAATTGGAAAACTATATTTCTTCCTTTTCGAGAAAAATGAGGTTGAAGTTTTCATGAATATGCAAATTTTAGAATCTGCATACATGAATATCACAGTCGTGTTCAGCGCCTCAAATTACCCCTAGAACCCGACTTTCACGAATTTTTATTGTCATTCACGCAAGTTATGCTGGAAATTCAAGAAAACATGCATAACTTTGGACCTAATTATCTATGCAAATTAGGAGTGCATGACCAAAATTTTAACGGGAATCAATGCAGGTCATCAAGGCCTATCGTAATCAGTCAAAAAAACGAAGGGTTATTTTTAGCTGTACGGATTTTCGGAAAAAGTGGCGGATCTTAGGCGAACGCGCTGATATATGGAACACTTGGCACACAAACGTTTGTAATTTTTAGAGAACACTCACATATTTTCTGAAGCTGAAGAATTTGTGAAGCTGTAGACAGTTAACGGCTGAGATGAGGCAGAGTTTGGACTGAAGTCGATTGATTCCTTCAATACTATCAAAGAAGAATTCAATAGCAATGTTATTGAAGAATTCAATAGCACCCTGAATTAATTTGTCATGAGATGCCTAGTATAAAAAAAAAGTAGGCGAACCTTTGTGCTCACTTTGAGGCAATCAATCGACGGGCTCTCAGAACGAGCGAGTACGGCAGCCTCTGAGAGTTGTTTAGTGAACTTGCTGACCTAAACGAATAATTATTGTCTTAAAAACTAAAGAGACCCTCACCTTTCTCGTCTCAAGAAAGGATTCATCATCCAATAGCAAGAAGATATTTTCCAGCAATTCGTATGGCAGGTTGAAGAGATGGCTCATTGATAAAGAAAAATTCTGAAAACAGACTAATAGAGAAATTCAGGGAAAAATGAGGGATTGCTGAGAGATAATATCAACTGAATGGATTACACTTCAAAATGGAAGAATTGCTGCTGGGTACTGTAGCGGTGCGTCTGTAATTTTACTGTTGTACGGAGGTCTAGCAGAAAAAAATGAACTTGAAACCGTTTAAAACAAGGGGGCAAATCAATGTGCAACTTATGAGTACTAATGAGCTCCCAATCGAAGCTTGAATGAAGAAGTCAGCTCAAAATTTCGAATGATTTATGTTATCACTATCTGCCGTACAGTGTTGCAATAGCGAAAATAATTGTTTCTTCATTTGGCGATGTTTTTCGCTTTACGGCTCGATAAGATAGCACACAAGTTGCGGCGGCATTGGATTTTGAAATTTGTCTCCCAGAAGATGCGATACAGTTTAAATAATTGAGTTTATCATAGCACAATATACATATTTATTTCACACTTTAGATAGTACATTAATCCCGTCATATCTTCCCAATTTCGATAATATTCTTATATTTTTTTATGAATAACTTGAACTATGTGCACGGATGAATTATCGACAAACAAGATTCTTTCTCGAGTCCTGAACACGAGGTACAATTGTTTTCCTGGTATTGCCGCGAGATCCTAAAATAAATTTTAACGTACTTCATAAGCAAACCAGTCGCAAGTGTTTGATGAAATAATCTAACAATAAGATAGACAGTTCTCGCAAGAGCACTCACAGATGCTAATACTTAGCGTCTTGTAGCGACATATTTCCAAACTCATTAATGAGATCCAGATAATAGCAACGACTCTTAAGAATAACATGTGATATCTGCATATTACGTCGTAAATAATATTCGCGTGTATCAATTGAGAATATTGCTGCAGAAATAACGATTGCATCAACGATTCCAGCTAGTTGAACCAGAAATGCATCTTAAATACTTATTTAGTACAATATAATAAATAATAGTTTGTTTACCGAAACATAAGATAGACGTTTCGAGACATAATTGAACAACAGTCGACTTTAGTCGGCCAATGAGCGGCAGAATGTCGTTTCTAAATGAAATAAATCGAGCGAGAAAACTGAACTAAATGTACTTAGCGTGTTCAGAATCTTCGAGTCCTACGATTAGTTCACGCACACATTTCCTGTCAAAAAAATTGGATGTAAGTGAAAACATTTCGAGCGTTGATGGGTAAAACTCCAATGCTTCACACTTCGCATTGCTCATCACCGTTGAAAATTCGTTAAACAGCTTTACAGCATCAGCTGTAGTCATAATTGTGAGCATTCTCTTAAATCGTAAATTGTAAATCGTGTGAACTCTTCTGAGATCACCGTATTGTCGAAATTAAGTTCAGAAATATGGAGATAGTTCACGGCAGAAACCATGCAGATTTTTGATATAAAGCGGCCATAGGTGTTTACATTGTCAAACAAGAATTCAATTGTTATCTTGTCGTTGTCCTAAATTTTATCGTCAACATTTTTTTGTCCGAAAAGAAATACCTCAGCTTTCAGTCTTAGACAATCAATAGTAGGGCTCGTGTGACGAGTGAGTACGATAGCCTCTGCTAGTTGTTTAGTATGGTTGCTGACCTGTGTAAGATTGACGAAAGGCTGAAAGGAACAAACACATACCTGTCTCATAACAAGCAATTCATTGTCATCCAGAAGCTTATAGATATTATCCAACAGTTCAAAGGGCAGGTCCAGAATGTAAGTCATTCAACCTCAGAAAACAAATGTAAGTAATGGAATACGATAAATGTAAAATTGAAATATGAGGAAATGATTAGTTCACACTTATTGGGGCACTACCTGTGGGTATAGGAATGGACGCGACAGAAGTTCTGTCACAGAACATTAGAAGAAGGGTTTTGAATGAAAGACTCGTTCAGACTATCTTCACAAAAGTTCGTTTTATCCCGTACGCAAATTTGTTTCAAGAATAGTTACATGAAATAAATGGTCCAATTCTTTTCCTATTCTTTTTTTTTTGAGGGTCAAACATTTTTGGGCTTCCTTTCGATGCAAAAATGCAACTAAAAATCGAAGAACCCTCGATTCTTCAACTCTTTTCTCGAGGAATCATTCGATTCTTTGTGAAAGAGAATGAATCGGTTTCGAAGAATCATTTGAATCGGTTTCGAATAATCAACCGCTGGTGGAAGCGGTTTGCCAAGAATTTAAATGCCAACACTACAACCTACTGTTCTCCTCCTCTGGCAAAATGGGTCATCCTCATGGAAACAATCTTTATCTACAGTCCTGGCGATTCCCTCTGTGAAAACGGAGCGCTCCGGGTAACCCCGGGTGACCCCCAGTGACCCCACACTTCGTGCACTGTTAATGATATTCAAAAAGTCGCCAATTTGTCTCTGTCCTGTTCAGCGTTCAATTCTGCTTCGATTCATGTAAAACATAACAAAATAATTTTATTTTAATTAATTAAACGAATTTTCAAAGAAGTGGCGAATAAAACGATTCGTGCATCAAAGAGTACACTTCTGCTATTTATGCCATGCCGCTGCAAAAAGTATTTGCTAAATAGCGGAGGTGTACTCTTTGATGCACGAATCGTTTTATTCGCCACTTTTTTGAAAATTAGTTTAATTAATTAAAATAAAATTATTTTGTTATGTTTTTACATGAATCGAAGCAGAATTGAACGCTGAACACGACAGAGACAAATTGGCGACTTTTTGAATATCATTAACAGTGCACGAAGTGTGGGGTCACTGGGGGTCACCCGGGGTTACCCGGAGCGCTCCGTTTTCACTGGGGAATCGCCAGGACTGTAGATGTGTGACAGTGAAAATATGAATAGAAATTAATTTATTGAATACAAAACAATTAATTTGCAGAAAAATTCGAAAAGATTCGTTTCAACGTTCCAACTTCGATGATATTTGCATCGTGGCTTCGCGGGTCTCTAACAACAGCTATGGGAATGTTGAATGGATCTCTGATATTTCTATGGTCTATTTCCGCAGTTGGCGCAGTAAAGTTGAACCGTTTTCCGACACCTGCCAGAACCTGAAAGCATCATTAATTTCTAGCTTTTGAAAAATATTATGATCATTCTTGGCTTAGAGCACCTGAAATAGAGAAGGCAGATGAAGAGAACACTCTCCTCATTCTACGTGCTCTCTCACCGGTTAGCCCGACTAAAGAGTGCACAGAATGAGGAGAGTTTTTCTTCGTTTGTTATCCCTGATCTGAAGCCCTTACAGTTGATATTTCAAAAGCTTCTTCCACAGACATCTTGGCAAATCCCTCCGTGACATCAAAAATTTGACATCGACTCTTCAGAATTTTAAATGCTAGCTGCTTCATCAGACTCAAAGGCGATTTCTGTTGAGATGGAACGTAAATGATATTTGGAGTTGCGATTGTAATTCCATCTACGATTGCTGCCAATTTTACAAGAAATGCTCCTGAAGTATAAGAGTAGTTTTTTTTTGTTTGTTGAATACATCCAAGAAAATGTAGCTTACCAAAGTAGAACAGCGATTTATGCAAGTGCAAGCATATTTCATTTGCTTGGAGTTCTTTAGTAAGCGTCAGAAGAAAGTCACTTATATAGACCAGGACGAGCCTCGCTCGTAGAGGGAAATGAGGCGAGGGATCAATGTCTCTTCATTACTTATCTTCTTATCCTGTATTGTAATTCTTCTAATCCAATTGTTGATCTTGTTGACTATTAGACGACGTGTTCTAAATGTAGATCAGCGCTCTCTCACTTCTCTACCCAACTATGCAAAAGTTTCTGACGGTTACGTTTCCTACTATCATCAAGTCGGCACTACATTTATTTGGGGGTGACCGTAATGTGAAATTGGATCATGGTCCTCATTTATGTCATCATTTATTATGAGAAAGTAAGCGCAACATTTTAATATTTTACGATAAATGATTACGATAATGTAAAATCACAATTTTCACAAAAATTGCATTCTACGAAAATGTCCGATTGAGACCACAAACGGAATTAGCTCGGAATTAGTATTTTTCTGAACAACAACAGGAATGTTCAAATTGAGCTGGGAACGAGGCTGTATTTCCGAAGATCGCGCACCGCAGTAAAATTCCTTGCCTTGAATTCTCGAGAGAACCTGTAAACGTCTTAATTTTATACGTTCTATGCGATTATTATTCTGTAAGTTTACAGAAAATGAATGGAATTGCTTCTAAGTTTTAATAAAACGTACAGATGCAAGTATTGTTGCTTCGTCAAACGGAACTTCCATAAAGGCTTCCTCTAGGTCTAGATATTCACATCGACTTTTGAGAATATCGAAAGCGAGTTGTTGTATGTGCCAAAATTGGAAATGTCGCTCGTATGAATCCTCTGAGGCAATAGGAGCATGAATGGATATTACGTCTACTATTGCAGCCAGACTGATCAGAAAATCATCTGAAATTATGAGATTAGAACGAAGCAAGATTAGTTGATTCATTCGAGAGCACTTACCAAAATGGAATATTATTGCCGGGAGAAACATTCGGGCTGTTTTCACTGAAAGCTGACTAGCGAGATGCAGCACAAAATTTCTGAAAAAAAGTGAAATAAAATGTGAACAAAGGTTGTTATTTTTCAACAGATACAGCAAACGATAAATATACTAATCTTACTTGGCTTCTTTGGAGTCTTCGATATACAACAATAAATATCTTGCACTTTTCTCCGCGAAAAATTGTCCTGTGAGCGAGAAAACATCGGGAGTTGACGGTTTCAATCCAATTCCTTCACATTTCGCAGGACTCATTACCGGAGTTAATGCATTGAATAAACGAGCAGTCCCTCGAGAATACGTCGTTAATGAAATTTTCTAAAATAAAAAAAATATATTTCTTCTATCGACCGCTCTGACCGGCGAGAGAAGCAAAGAAAGATCATAATGATCAACCCCACCTTGGATAATGGGGAATAACTCACCGTTGGAGTAAGTCTTAATCCATATATTCTTGCATAGCTCAAAGCCGAAATAAAGTAGGCCCTCGCCTCTATTCGTCTGCTATCTGTTTGATCGATGAAAAACTCTGTTGTGACCACCACGTCTCCTCGATAAGCCTGAAAAGTGTCGTCGAATTATCCGTATGTTCGTAGTTAGCTTATCCTTATCAAGATATGACTATACTCATTTCTCGCTAAAAATTGCAGTTCCTAAAGAGAATTGAATTTAAAATATCATGACATCAGGAGTTAATTTCTTGTCATTCCTACTTCTCTAGTAAGCCGAATGTACGGAATGACTGGTTCCTTGACGAGATTGAGCACAGCGACTTCAATCCAGTGTTTTGTTTTTTTGCAAACCTGAAAATGGATAATTAACAATTAAATATTCTAGCAAGCGCTAACCGCTCTCATGGCAAGAAGCGACTTGAAGTCTAGTGTTTGATAGATGTTGTCAAGCAATTCCAGTGGAAGATCAAGTAAATTGTTCGTCATTGATCTGAAAAGTTGTGGTAGTGTGGCGCGAATGAAATAGGATTTGATCGTCAGATTGCTATAAGAATTTGTACAAAAATGCTATAGGAGAAGTGACATTACGAAAGAACACTTCAATAACATATCAGACACGGAAAAGAAATGCAAAGGATGATAAATTGTCTAGGCTGGGACCTTCCGAAACTTATATTCGAGACTTCCGATCTGGAATTGAGTTGAAAGCGTTGCCAGAGGGGAATTTTCTATATGATAACTTTCAATTTTTTTCGACTCGGAATTATTATTTTATGTATTTGTAATCCGAATTTCTCGTTGCATACAATTTGACAACTCTTCGCGTTGAATCGATTTTGCCTGGCCCTCATGCAACTGGAAATCACTCGTATCGATTTGAAACAGGCGATGCTCTA
The DNA here is from genome assembly GCA_911812115.1 of Pristionchus exspectatus. Lineage (NCBI taxonomy): Eukaryota > Metazoa > Nematoda > Chromadorea > Rhabditida > Neodiplogasteridae > Pristionchus > Pristionchus exspectatus. Next base: position 5,504,016 of record OU461587.1, on the reverse strand, counting down.
TTGGACCGAGTGAATTATTGATTAATGCAACGAAAACTTTATCGCGTAAACGACTTTCTTACTTGAAAAGTTACAGAGAAATCAAGGCCGCAGTATCTACAATCAATGAAACGCACATATACTATCCGAGGAATGTCGTCACCAGCCCTCCAATCAATCTGGCTTGCTGTTGTTCTGAAAATCATCATTATTATAATTATAATTATTATTTTTGTTCCACTATCGTTTTCAAATGTGCAGAATAGGCTTTTCTCTTCATTGAAACTGATTATGCAAAAAAAGTTACGTGAAAAAGCAATTGTGCATTTCTCCTTTAATTTTCTCTAATTCCCAAAAATAAAGAGAAGATTTTCTGTGACGGTCACAGTAGCAATGATCTCTCAGTTATCTCGCTCAATTGCGTTTGTGCATAAGAATAAGCAACGCTCATCATCGATTTTGATCACTTACAGCGGTTTGTCAAGGAAAAAACAATGTTAATGTAATTTATTCATATTCTTTCCACATACCTTTCGTCAGCGGCTTGGGAGGAGGAGGCGGAGGCCCGCCCCAGCCCGGACCGAATCCTCCGGGACCGCCGGGACCGAATCCGCCTGGAACCGGAACCGTGAATTAGAAAATGACAGTCAATGAAGGCTGTGCAAAATCTATGCCCCTCTCTCATTGCTCTCACGCCGGTCAGGTAGCTGATGTTTTGAACAGCATTCTAATGTAGAATTTCAAAGGACTTCTCAACAAAGATAAAGTAATCGAATGCGACAACACATTTAAATAGTGCTTGTTCAATTGCAATCACCTACCCATCTCCTCTCTGAATCGTCTCATGCACCGTCGGAACCCGGGTCGATCGGGGTCTCCGCAGGGTCCGAAGCCGGGCCCGCCCGGTCCCCGGCCCCAGCCTGAATGGTTCAAGTCAGGCTGGAATTGGTGGTCGAGGGAAGGTTGAAATTAGTGCAATCCGGATAAAGAATCCGTCTCATCTTTTTGTGACCGGTTAGACAACGTCTGAAAAAAATTCAAGGGCCCGCCCGGGCCCCGGCCCCAGCCTGAATGGTTCAAGTCAGGCTGGAATTGGTGGTCGAGGGAAGGTTGAAATTAGTGCAATCCGGATAAAGAATCCGTCTCATCTTTTTGTGACCGGTTAGACAACGTCTGAAAAAATTCAAGGGCCCGCCCGGGCCCCGGCCTGAATGGTTCAGCTAGGGTGATCAGGATGAAGAATCCGACTCTTCCTTCATTCCTTCTCAAAGGCCAAGAAAGAAGAGAAGAATTATTCATCCAAACCAAGATAAACCGTTGAGAAAAGAATGTGAAAACGAAGATTTGGACAATCAGCTATGACTGGTAGTCAGTGAACGGTTAGCCAACGTCTGATAGGTAATCGAATGAAGAAGTGAAAGAATGAGCAAACCTCCGGGTCCACCACCGTGCCCACCTCGACCCCACGGTCCCGGACCCCCGGGACCGCCTCCTCCTGGACCGAACCCGTCTCCTCCGCCTCCGCCTCCCTGGCCACCGTTGTTGCCGCCACCTTCAACGAGTATTATCATCATCTTGCGATCATTTGGCTAACAATAAGCGGATTCTTCAAGAAACTGTCATCGTTCTACAGTAGCTACCTCTTCTTCAATCAAGAAAATACTATTTTTAATACATTACTGGAGAAAAAGTTCACCCAAGAACTTGTTGAAGATGCCGCCCTGTCCGTCTCCTCCACCTCCATTTCCTCCGCCGTTGCCTCCAAATCCGGAACCTCTCGAGCCACCACCGGATCCGCCGAATCCGTTGAAGCCGCCTCCGCCCTTTAGTCCACCAGATCCGAAGGAACCGGATCCGGAACCGGAGTTGCCAAAGCCGGAGAATCCGCCGCCTTCCGGCTTCAAGCCACCGGACCCTCCTGATGAGCCTCCGAAGGACGAACTGTCGCTGCCGAAGGTGGAGCCGGAGCCACCGAATGAGCCAGAGCCTGAACCGCCTTTCAGACCGCCGGAGCCTCCTCCAGATCCACCGAACGAGCCGGAATCTCCGCCGAATGAGCCGGATCCGGAGCCGCCTTTCATACCTCCGCTTCCGCCATTGCCTCCGAATGATGAACCAGCACCACCGTTTGACCCTCCGAAGGATCCAGAATCTCCTCCGAAGGAACCACTGCCCGATCCACTTCCGCCAAAGCTCGAAGATCCAGAGCCGGAGCCGCCTTTCATGCCTCCAAACCCGGAACCGGCACCTGGTCCGTCGCTTCCGAAACTGCTCCCGGAGTTTCCGAACGAGCTGGATCCTTCTCTACTTCCAGAGCCGCCGAATGAGCCGGATCCGGAGCCGCCTCTCATTCCTCCACCTCCGCCGTTTCCTAATGAGCTTGAGCCGGAACCGCCGAAGGAAGAGCCAGAGCCGCATTTCAGGCCTCCAAACCCGGATCCGGAATCACCGATGCTGGGAAGAGGATCGCCGAAAGAGGAGAGACCTCCGCCTCTGGAGAATGGTCGGAACAAGTCGGATTTCGAGCCGCCCGAGAACCGACTCCCGTTCCGACTTTTCACTCTCGAAGTCAAGCCGACCGACCGATTCTCCCCTATTTTCGGTTGGCCCAACTATTTTGGCCTCATTTGTGAAAGATTTATTTTAAGTTGGTCAACTCTCATTGCATATTTTTCTGCGAGCTATGCATCCAATTTCGACAAAGAACATATTCCTATACGTGTCTTTCACAACTTGAACTCTGTGCGGAGTTGTATTATTAACACATTCGATATATTCAACAGTTGGGAGGCCAAAGAAGATTTTTTTCTCCGCGATTGAAGCCAGACTCTTCAAAAACTGTGGCTTTGTTTGTTTTGAAAATAACAAAAAAAGTAACCTGAACTTACCTGGGATATTAGAATGGCCTCATTTATGGACACATCCACAAATCCATCTTTAATATCGAAATATCTGCAACGACTTTTGAAAATTTCAAGAGCCAATTGTCCGATATGGCATTGGTGAAACTGTATTTCGCATGGTTCGTAATCGAAATTGGGAGCAATTATTTCTATGACATCCACAATTCCTGCTAAGTGAATCAGGAATGTATCTATAATAATAAATCTCTGAAAAAAGATAATCAAAGGGGAATGAACGAATACCGATGTGGAAAATAGACACTTTGAGACTTAGTCGAATATACGTTATCTTGAGTTGATCAATTAGTAACATAATTGTGTTTCTGTAAGTATAATTAAGAATTATCATGCTCGCTAGACAATACTAGAAATGGGAGGGGGGGGGGGTGTGAAAAATTTCACTGAAAATGTGATGAAGAGAAATACTCACTTCGATTTATCTGACAGCTCGAGTTCGACCATCAATTCACGAACATTTTTTCCTTTTAAAAAATTGTCAATTAGAGGAAGCTTTTCGATTTTCAATTTGCTAAACTCCAGGGCATTGCATTTCGCGTCCCGCATAAACGGAGTCAATTTTTTGAATATCTGGGCAGTTTCAGGGGAAGGGTTAGTTGTTATCAATTCCTGAATTGAATTCGTTACTTTTTTTCCGAATATTTTCACAACCTTCTCTGTAAAATTGCAGTGAACATGAAGATGGTTAACAACTGAAACAAGAAACTTTCTTGAATTGAGCCGATTAATTGGGTCATCATTCACAATCAAGAGTTCAGTTCTTATCTTCTCATTGCGCTAAAAATTGTTTATTTGTATTAATATATTTGAACCAGAGAACTTCTCCGATCAGGCTGATACAATCAATGGTCGGGCTCTCCGTAAGATTGAGTACGGTAGCATCTGCGAGTTCTTTCGTAAACTTGCTAACCTAAGCGAAGAAGAGTAAGTGATTTAATACACTATAACACACGTGAGAAAAGGTATGAGATGTCGTCAAACTTTTTTGGAGCTAAAAATAGAAATCTATGAAAGAGCTAATTTCGAAGTAATCGTAGTGAGCCATCGTGAAGAGAGAAAATGTTTATAATAATGTCAAGAATAATCGTGTTTCGCCGGCTGTCAAAAAATGTGAATGAAAAGACGAAAGAGCAACGCAACCGGTACTGCACACTCACCTTTCTCATTTCTAGCATCGATTTAGCGTCCAAACGCAGGAAAACGTTTTCCAGCAATTCAGTTGGAAGGTTGAGAAGATGGGTCATTCTGAAATAGACAATTGAACGATTGGTGGAGAAAAAACGATGACAGATACGGTGACTGAATGTATGCATCATACATCTAGGATTGACGAACCCGGATCGTACCGAGACAGACAATCGGATGTACTCATAAACTAGCAAGAGCTGGCAGCACAGTTCGAAATACGGGTCATCGTCTCTTTACTTTTCACTCTCTCTCTCACCAATCAGAGGCGCGAGAGAGTGTGTGAAATGAGAGACACGATTACCCGTATTTCGAATTCTAGCTGGCAGGATGAATAAAACGTCTCTTTATTTCGCAAACTCTCTCTTCCGTCAGAATGACGAGACTGTGTATCGAATGAAGACAGCTCTAGCATCCCTAATATATAAATCAAGTGATGACCACTAATGAAACGTTAATTTTAACATAAATGAAAGTCGATTAAATTAAAAATATTTTTTTAATTTTCGAGTGATTTGTCGAATAGAGAGAGCAGGGCTGCCGGAAGGGATGACCCCTATCTTCATCTGGCGTCGTTTTTCGAATCTCCTAAGGAGAGGGCAAAGAACATTTGTACATGCATTATTTTTTTAATTTCATGATCGCAGAAGCGCAAATACACCTGCGCAGTATACTGCAGTAGGCGATACAAATCACTCTGAAGGAACCTGAACTGTTTATACGGTTATGTAGATAGTTCGCGAAGTTTCTTCTCCTTCATTGATCAATGGAATGAAATATTTATCTCGTAACATAAGCGGCAAGAATAATTAGATATATCGAAAAATATAATAAATGAAGAATTATTCTGATTATCCAAGGAATGTCGTGACCAGTCCGCCGATCAGTCGAGCTTGTTGCTGTTCTGAAATGCATCATTTTATAATAATTATTTTGTTACACTTTTGATTTCACTCAAGCTTTTTCAAGGAAAAAACTCTTCATTAAAACTGATAAACCAGAAAAAAAGTAAAGTGAGAGGAGGTTGAATTAGATACATCACTTTTGTTTTCGCTGTTCCAAAAAATAATGAGAAGATTTGCTGTGACGGTCACAGTAGCATTGATCTCTCAAAGAGCTCGCTCAAATGAGTTGGTCGATAAGAATTAGGAACAAATATCATCGATATTTGATTACTTTCATGGGTTGTCAGAAAACACGAAATCTGTGACATCTAGCTCTTATTTTTGCCCACCTTTCGTCAGCGGCTTGGGCGGAGGAGGCGGAGGCCCTCCCCAGCCCGGACCGAATCCTCCGGGACTGCCGGGACCGAATCCGCCTGGAACCGGAACCGCGAATTAGGAAATACCAGCAAATGACGGCTCGGCAAATTTTTTGCTTGTCTCTCATTGCTCTCACGCCGGTCAGGTCAGAAGATGTTTTGAACAGCATTCTAATGTAGAATTTCAAAGGGCTTCTCAACAAAGATAAAGTATTCGAAGATCAGCACATTTAAATAGTGCTTGTTCAATTGCAATCACCTACCCATCTCCTCTCTGAATCGTCTCATGCACCGTCGGAACCCGGGTCGATCGGGGTCTCCGCAGGGTCCGAAGCCGGGCCCGCCCGGTCCCCTGCCCCAGCCTGAATGGTTCAAGTCAGGCTGGAATTGGTGGTCGAGGGAAGGTTGAAATTAGTGCAATCCGGATAAAGAATCCGTCTCATCTTTTTGTGACCGGTTAGACAACGTCTGAAAAAAATTCAAGAGCCCGCCCGGGCCCCGGCCTGAATGGTTCAGCTAGGGTGATCAGGATGAAGAATCCGACTCTTCATTCCTTCTCAAAGGGCCAAGAAAGAAGAGAAGAATTATTCATCCAAACCAAGATATACCGTTGAGAAAAGAATGTGAAAACGAAGATTTGGACAATCAGCTATGACTGGTAGTCAGTGAACGGTTAGCCAACGTCTGATAGGTAATCGAATGAAGAAGTGAAAGAATGAGCAAACCTCCGGGTCCACCCCCGGGCCCACCTCGACCCCACGGTCCCGGACCCCCGGGACCGCCTCCTCCTGGACCGAACCCGTCTCCTCCTCCTCCGCCTCCCTGACCACCGGGTGCACCACCGGGCCCACCTCGACCCCACGGGCCCGGACCCCCGGGACCGCCTCCTCCTGGACCGAACCCGTCTCCTCCTCCTCCGCCTCCCTGACCACCGGGTGCACCACCGGGCCCACCTCGACCCCACGGTCCCGGACCCCCGGGACCGCCTCCTCCTGGACCGAACCCGTCTCCTCCTCCTCCGCCTCCCTGACCACCGTTGTTGCCGCCACCTTCAACGAGTATTATCATCATCTTGCGATCATTTGGCTAACAATAAGCGGATTCGGCTCTGTACGGAAACGGGGGTCCCATCAGAAAACGGGGGACCCATCAGAAAACGGGGGTCCCATCAGAAAACGGGGGTCCCATCGGGTCCCATCAGAAAACGGGGGTCCCATCGGGTCCCATCAGAAAACGGTGGTCACTTAATTTTATTTTTATTTTTCCTTGCTAATTTCAGTTATCACATCACTAAAGCGTTTTTAGACGTATTTTTCGCCTCACTTTCGTAAAGAATATTTTCAAATGTTTTGGTAGTCGGCTTGGTAGCGGCTTTCGTTGTTGTGGGCTTGATGGTCCTACTGGATTCACGAGATTTGGTGGTAGGAACGGTTGTAGGCTTGGGAGTCGTGGAAACCGACTTGCCCATCGAAGACTTGGTAGTAGTGGACTTGACAGTGGGCTTGGGAGTAGTGATTACGGTCGAAGCTCTACCGCGTTTCGGTCTGGTTACCGTAGTTGAAGCAGAATCCGGCTTGACGGTTTTACTGGTCGCGCGCGGAGAGGTGTGATGTGATAACTGAAATTAGCAAGGAAAAATAAAAATAAAAGTAGGCGCGACTAGTAGTAGGCGCGACTGTGGGATTGGCGCGACTAGTAGGCGCGACTGTGGGATTGGGAGAGGTGGATACCGACTTGCCAGTCGACTTAAAAAAATATTTGTTGGGACCCGGTGGGACCCCCGTTTTCTGATGGGACCCGATGGGACCCCCGTTTTCTGATGGGACCCGATGGGACCCCCGTTTTCTGATGGGACCCCCGTTTTCTGATGGGACCCCCGTTTCCGTACAGAGCCGCGGATTCTTCAAGAAACTGACATCGTTCTACAGTAGCTGCCTCTTCTTCATTCAAGAGAATACTATTTTTAATACATTACTGGAGAAAAAGCTCACCCAAGAACTTGTTGAAGATGCCGCCCAGTCCGTCTCCTCCTCCTCCATTTCCACCACCGTTGCCTCCAAATCCGGAACCACCCGAGCGACCTCCGGAACCACCCGAGCCACCTCCGGATCCACCGGAGCCGTTGAATCCGTTGAAGCCGCCTCCGCCCTTTAGTCCACCAGATCCGCCGGAACCGGATCCGGAACCGGAGTTGCCAAAGCCGGAGAATCCGCCGCCTCCCGGCTTCAAGCCACCGGACCCTCCTGCTGAGCCTCCGAAGGACGAACCGTCGCTGCCGAAGGTGGAGCCGGAGCCACCGAATGAGCCAGAGCCTGAACCGCCTTTCAGACCGCCGGAGCCTCCTCCAGATCCAATGAACGAGCCGGAATCTCCGCCGAATGAGCCGGATCCGGAGCCACCTTTCATACCTCCGCTTCCGCCATTGCCTCCGAATGATGAACCAGCACCACCGTTTGACCCTCCGAAGGATCCAGAATCTCCTCCGAGGGAACCACTACCCGATCCATTTCCACCGAAGCTCGAAGATCCAGAGCCGGAGCCGCCTTTCATGCCTCCAAACCCGGAACCGGCACCTGGTCCGTCGCTTCCGAAACTGCTCCCGGAGTTTCCGAACGAGCTGGATCCTTCTCTACTTCCAGAGCCTCCGAATGAACCGGATCCAGAGCCGCCATTCATTCCTCCACCTCCACCGTTTCCAAATGAGCTTGATCCCGAGCCGCCGAATGAAGAGCCGGAGGCGCCTTTCGGACCTCCAAATCCGGATCCGGAATCACCGCTGCTTGGAAGAGGATCGCCGAAAGAGGAGAGACCACCACCTCCTTTCGAGCCAGAGCCGGGATTCGGAGAAGCGCCGAATGAGCCAGAGCCGGAACCGGAGGGCAGTGGATCGCCGAAGGAGGAGAGGCCTCCGGAGCCGGGTCCGGATTTCATTCCTCCTCCTCCGCCTCCGGGAGGAAGCGGTGGCGCGCCATCGCTGGGTGGGGGCGGTGGTGGTGCGCCTGGAATACGGTAGATTGGTTACAGTACACCGTACCGTACTCACAATCAGCAGTAAAGCACAAATCGTGACGGTCTCTCTTTACCTTGCGTGCACCATCACCATCTTATCTTCGAAAAGTGCATTCAAAATAAGAGAGGTGCACGACTAGTGCACAGTAAAGACTATAGGGTTAACCGTTCGGAAATCGGAAAGGCCGAAACTCAACTGGCAAAATCACTCTCTTTCCGGAATGATAGTCGAACAATGAACTTTCCGAAACTCCATTGTCCATTGTTCGACTCTCATTCCGGAAAGAGAGTGATTTTGCCAGTTGAGTTTCGGCCAATCCGATGTTCGAACGATTAACCCTAGTAAAGACCAATGGTGTTTGCATTCAATTCATGATGAAAGGAATGATGATTGGAAGTTATCTGGTAATTCGATCGGAAAATAACCTGATTGGGCCGAAGCAGATTTGAAGAGTGACTTGAGGAAGTCGGATTGAGACTGCTGACGTCTTACTGTAAGAAAAAGATCGATAGAGTACGGTAGGATACGGTACCTCGGAGTGATTGACCATCTACTGCAGCTATAAGCAGGCCGACGAATAATAAACGTCGCATCGGTGTGGTGAGGTGCTCACACCAGCAAGCAAGCAACTTGAGAGATCGAAAAATCGAAGATTTTCGACTGTTGACTTCGTTCAGCGAGAGGAAAGCGAGAAAGAGACGAGATTGGGAAGCCACTCTTCATTCCTAATGTTATCTATTAGGTTAGAGAAGACGAGAGAGTATGGGGAATGGAGAGAGTCAGAGTATCCGCTTATATCGAGTTATTTGGGGTATCGTTAGCGGAGAGAGATAGAACGCGTTCGATATCACGATTAGATTAGAAAATCGAGTGAGATGGATGAACCGATAATGGGACAAGGGATGGATTCTTCTTAGCTTTGTGGTGTCGATTGTCCTTCGCGTTAAGTCGATAAATCTTGAGCCACGGAGTAGATCATCCAGCCGCCGAAGTCCTGACTTGCGTGGTTAAGAGTAAACTCACGAAGCAGTTTTCTTGAGTGGGGCCTTTCTTGACCGTAGATCACTTGAGCCGATAAGAATCCGTCCTGGGTCCTCCTCTTGATGAGCATTTCTTTAGGGTAAATAAATCGACGCGTGAAGAAGGGCCGCGAGGCGTTTACGATTGGGTTGATGCGAAAACGCATTGCTTTCTTCGTGTAATTATTTATCTGCTCATTCCATCGGCAATGTCGAAGGATCTCCTTTGTCCTCAACGGGAGAGCAACTTCTTGAATCTTCCAATCGAATTGCTCGAAGACATTTATAAAGTATTGGACTTTCCCTCGGTGCTCGCAATGAGAATGGTATGGTTCAATTAAAAGTTTAATTTTTAAGTTGTAAAAGAACCAATAAATTCATCCTCCTCAGGTGTGCAAGGCTTCGAAAAAGTGGGTAGAAGTGGCAACGCTCAATCGAATAAAGAATCCAGTGCTTGAGGATTTAAAAATATTAAGAAAGGTTGGTTGTTAAATTTCTTAATAAAAAATTAGCAAATATTTCAGGAAGATATCGTGCAAACACAATTTTTCATTGATCAGAAGGACACCCAAAGTCGCCGTGAATCTAGAATATTTCTTGTCTTTGTTATGAGCCACTTGCAAGTTCCTCCTCGTGCTTGTCGGTATGAATTAAGGGTGAGTATCGTCAGATTATTTTCCATTTCCTGTCCGTTGATGAACGTTCGAGGTGGGAGAGGTAGGAAGAGGCCAGGAGGTGACTAGTGATCTAACACTTGCCTCCTCCTCCCTTCCGTTCACATTTCCTTTGCTGAGCTTTTTCATACGCACGTTATTTGCTGGAAATGGCAAGAGTGGCATTAATTACAGATAATGTGGATAGGAAAGACAGTGGAACGAGCTAATATCTTATTTGGTGAATTAGCCCCATTTCTGTGCAATCTAACGTGTAAGAGAGTTTACCTCGATCCTACAACACCAGACATGTGCACGCTAGCTTCCAGATTCCTAGAAGGAAAAACAATATACGGTGCAAGGATGCACTTTACCGATTCAGTAGAAGAAAAGTAAGTAAAATATTCAAATATTGGTTCCAACAATCATCATTAAAAATGTGATTGGCTCACAACGACATTGCATGTACATTTAAAAAGTACCAAGATATTTCTTCAGAGATTTCGCCTTGCGATTTATTGCTAAACACGACGTGAATTCCGTTGATGTGGTACTTACCACGGATGTTTTCAAATATAGTAAGCGAACAATTTCTAAGTTTCGCACTGGCCCCCAACTGCTCAGTTTACACGACTTTTTTCCGAGATTGGAAAAAATGGGTATATTAAGTACAGTAAGCTAAATTGACAAAATTCTAGAACATTTTCTCGTCAATTTGGCTGCGCTCGTGTCTTCAATTAGAATAGATGCGCCAGTCGAGGAAGCTGAGGATACGATATCGAATTTTCGCCCCCTTCAACAACTTTCAATGGACGTTCTCAACGGCCGTTGTGACTATTTCGATCTCGCAAATGCGATCGGGAAAATTTCAAGAGACGCAGCGGACAATCTAGCTACGGTCAGTTGATTTCTGTATTCATTGTCGAGCGAGCTCAAGAATGTCGTCGGTGGATCGGTTGATTTTTTGTTGTATTCGTGTGGCATTTTAGCTGAATGAACGTTTATGAATTTAAAGGTGCTTTCGAGAATCGCAGACAAGAATTTTTACGTCGGTGCACCGAGCGCCGAAACAGAGCCAAGAGATGATAATTATTTCAATATGCCAGTCCTAGTGCATAAAATGAGCGATCCCGATCGATTTCTGATTGGATTTGGGGGGTATAAACGATTCGGAACTTGACCACTGTATCCATGCCTCGATCATAAATGAATAAAGGAATGTGATAAAGATATTCGCCCTTTGATGTTCATTGTATTCAGGGAACCGACCGGTAATCGAGACAACTCGAGACAACTAAAAGTGATCTAAAGTCGACATCTCGAATACCGAACTGTCTCGATCACTCTGACCAGTGAGTGAGAACGAAGAACGAAGAGACAGATTCTTTATTCTGACAACTCTAAACACTACTTTAGGGTGGCCAAGTGGTTGCTCGAAAAATACCGAGTTCAATCACACCGATGAAGCAATCTAAGGGCTCTTAAAGAAGAAACAATTTCATATTCAAGACGCCTATTCGCAACTAGCCAGTTACGCTCGCTGGCTAGGTGTCTCCGGGTTGTGATAGTTTTCTGCGAGCGCTGTGTTAATGTTTTATCCCAGTCATGTGCGAACGCTTGCGAAAGGCTCGTGAGGCCAAGAGCTATCCGAAAAATGTTGGGATGGAGCCACTTCGGCCGAGAGATATCCCAACATTTTTCGGACAGCTCTCGGCCTCACGAGCCTTCATGAATCAATATTGAATCATTATTGTTTTGAAAAAAAACGACAGGAAATGACTGATACAAGAATAGGACCACGGCACTATTTGGACTTGCAATGGACTTGCAGAATATGGTGCTGATGTTACACTCGGAAATTTCATTCATTATCAGAGAGGGTATATTATAAACGTCGGCCTCCGATGTGAATATTGGCCGCTAGCCTTTAGGGGACCGGCCGATGAGGTATAAACGGCGGCCGCCGATGGCTGCATCATGGCACTACGGCCTTGAATAAATTTCTACAGCCCAGACACGACTTCATCATAGCTTCTTCGGGGAGTTGGGTAGATAAGAGACTTCAAATCAGGGATCTTCTGTTCGGAACCAGACGGCGACCCAGACGACCTCCTACGAGACTTCCTCTCAATCATTCGCACTTTCCACGCAAAATTCCTTTTTTGAAAAGAGGGGGGTGTGTCAGCGCTGGACTTAGGTGTCACCAGGAGGAGGGACTCGAAACGAGATTGAACACATCATAGTCCTTGTACAAGACTGCTTGTATTTCTCATCTTGGAGCATTGCTCCAGGGTAAAAAAATCGACGCGTGAAGAAGGGCCGAGAGGCGTTTACGATTGGGTTGGTGCGAAAACGCATTGCTTTCCTCGTGTAATTATTTATCTGCTCATTCCATCGGCAATGTCGAAGGATCTCCTTTGTCCTCAACGGGAGAGCAACTTCTTGAATCTTCCAATCGAATTGCTAGAAAACATTTATAAAGTATTGGACTTTCCCTCGGTGCTCGCAATGAGAATGGTATGGATCAATTAAAAGTTTAATTTTTAAGTTGTGGAAAAAAACAGAATAATGTAGACCGTTTATCGGAAATACTGAACCATCTTACGCAAAATTATGCTCTCTCATTTTATTGTGAAAAATAAGTGTTAGGTATTTTTCTAACAACAAATTCTTCCTCCTCAGGTTTGCAAGGCTGCGAAATGCTGGGTCGAAGTGGCTACGCTCAATCGAATAAAGAATCCAGTGTTTGAGGATTTGAAAATATTCAGAAAGGTTGATTGAATGTTCTAAATGAAAAATTGCAAATATTTCAGGAAGATATCGTGCAAACACAATTCTTCATTGATCAGAAGGACACCCAAAGTCGTCGTGAATCTAGAATATTTCTTGTCTTTGTTATGAGCCACTTGCAAGTTCCTCCCCGTGCTTGTCAGTATGAATTAAGGGTGAGTATCGTCAGGTTATGTTCCATTTCCTGTCCGTTGATGAACGTTCGAGGTGGGAGGGGTAGGAAGAGGCCAGGAGGAGACAAACGATCTAACTCTTGCATCCTCCTCTCTTCCCTCCAATCGATAGCTCGCTAACGAGCACATTTCCCATACTGAGCATTTCAAACGCACGATATTTGCTGGAAATGATAACACAAGAGAAGTTTTAATTACAGATAATGTGGATAGAGAAGACAGTGGAACGAGCTAATATCTTATTTGGTGAATTGGCTCCATTTCTATGCAATATAAAGTGCAAGAGAGTTGACATCGATCCTACGACGCCAGATATGTGCACGCTAGCTTCCAAATTCCTAGATGGAAAAACAATATACGGTGCAAGGGTGCATTTTACCGATCCCATAGAGGAAAAGTACGTAAAATATTCAAATATTGGCTCCAACAATCACCGTTAAATAATGTGATCGGCTCACAACGACATTGCCAAAAAATACCAATATACTATTTTAAAAATACCAATATACTATTTCTTCAGAGATTTCGCCTTGCGATTTATTGCTAAACACGACGTGTATTCCATTGGCGTGGTACTTACCACGGATGTTTTCAAATATAGTAAGCGAACAATTGCTAAGTTTCGCACTAGCCCCAACTGCTCAGTTTACACGACTTTTTTCCCGACATTGGAAAAAAATGGGTATATTAAGTACAGTAAGCTAAATTGACAAAATTCTAGGACATTTTCTCGTCAATTTGGCTGCACTCGTGTCTTCAATTAGAATAGAAGCGCCAATAGAGAAGGATAAGGAGACGATATCGAATTTTCGCCCCCTTCACCAACTTTCCTTGGACGTTCTCAACGGTCGTTGTACCTATTTCGATCTCGTAAATGCGATCGGGAAAATTTCAAGAGACGCAGCGGACAATCTAGCTACGGTCAGTTGATTTCTGTATTCATTGTCGAGCGAGCTCAAGAATGTCGTCGGTTGATCGGTTGATTCATTGTTGTATTCGTGTGGCATTTTAGCTGAATGAACGTTTTAGAACTTTAAGGTGCTTTCGAGAATCGCAAACAAGAAATTTTACGTTGGTGCTCCGAGCGCCGAAACAGAGCCAAGAGATGATAATTATTTCAATATGCCAGTCCTAGTGCATAAAATGAGCGATTCCGATCGATTTCTGATTGGATTTGGGAGGTATAAACGATTCGGAACTTGACCACTGTTTCCATGCCTCGATCATAAATGAATAAAATAACAGGCGCGAGTTCAATTCCGAGACGTACCAATCATTTTTGCCTTTTATATAACACTTTGTAGAAACAGCACATGACTATTTTTTTCTTTTTTTTGTTGAATTTCAAATTTTAATAATTTCAAATAAAAAATTAATCAGCAATGAATAACGCGATCATTTTATATGGAAATCGTCTCAACTCGCCGGCGATCCACGAAGCCGTCTTCAGAGAAAAGAGTAGTCTGTTGCCGGGTTGAAGCCGCGTTGAGAGGCTCACCAAGCCGGCTTCGCATGCAAATCGACCAATTAGTCGAGTTGGTTGAGGCCGCGTTGCGATCTCTACATAATCAGCACCATCGTCATTATTCCAATAGTAAAGTATATATTATGGAAAAAGGAAACGAAAATCATCAAAAAAAAACAGTGAAACGTGATGCAGAAAAGTAAAAAAATATAATAATAATAATAAAGATTGATTCTTTACGGGATTGAATTCGCGCCGAATTCTTGTTCCTGCAAAAGAGCAACCGCCTCGCCATCGCGGCACCCTGCTGCTGAGGATGATGATGAGAACCAGATGAATTTGTTCACTAAGAATCCGACCGAACCCGACCGACCGATCGAGTTTGTCAAAAAAATCAGGCAAAAAACCAAAGCTCAAAAGTCAAAAGGCCGAAGCACGATGAGAGAGACGATAGCCAGCTGGGTGCGGCAAGGAATTATTCAAGTGCTGCTGCCAGGTCCGCCCGATGTGATCAGCCCGCTGTCAGTGGCGGATTCGGGCAAGAACACAGCATTCTCCTCCTACAGATAAGGGGGGAGACCTTTGCATATCTACTCGCTTACTTTGCATGAATCGAACTGCAAGGCCTAGGCGGGAGGAGCGACCGCTCTCCCCGCTCTGTTGTTTGAATCGAGCGGGAAATTGCAGTTCATTCGTGTCGGGATTTTGGCGCGAAATTTGCATCCATTGTTCACCCTTATATGGAGAGAACAATGGGTGTCAGAACGCTGTGAGAAGCTTCGTCTCATCCTCGATCTATCCAGGCTAAACAAGTTCATACCCACAACCAGGTTCAGAATCGACGATCTTAAAGGAGGCGTATCATGAACTTTTGAAATTCAAATATTGCGAGTCCTACAACGATATGCCGATGCTATCCTGGTTTTCGCTAAACACAGAAAATCTTCTGGCAAATAGCCAAGATTACGGTAGCGACCGATTATTTCGCTGTAATTTCCGTTGATTTCGTATTTTCTCCTCTGTGGTTCTTCTTGTTGCTTTTTGTATTGTTAATTTGAATTTTGCAGTCTACCTCCGTTGCGCCGGAGACCGAAGGCTCTTGCCCCAAGGTCGGACCCCTCGGTCTGGTGAGTATTTGTCATTCTTGTTATTTTCAAAGTTTTTCGATTTTGTCACGCGATGTTTACACTTGAATTGTCGTTCTTATCGATTTTCATCGATGATCAAACTAATTTGCAGTCCCCCAAGAAGGTCGGAGACGACATCGCCAAGGCTACCTGAGACTGGAAGGGGCTTAAGGTCACCTGCAAGCTCACCAACCAGAACCGTCAGGCCAAGATCGACGTTGTTCCCTCCGCCGCTTCCCTCATCATCAAGGAGCTTAAGGAGCCTCCTCGTGACCGCAAGGAGGTCAAGAATGGTACGCGATGGTCCTATGCTGATTTCCAAAAACATCGTAGTTATAGTTTTATATTTAAACCCAGTTGTAAAGAGTTTAATAACAATTATTTTGAGAAATTAAAGCTCTCCCTAAGCCGGTGCCTTTGCCTAAGCCGACCGGACCTAAGTTCCGGTATTAAGCAATTTTGGAAGACGCATACTGATGAGGAAACCCAGCTGCTTGCCTAATTTTGCGCCCATCTCCCAGAACCTGTTCTTGGGAGTCCATAAATAAGGGCTGACAGCACGCAAATTTCGCACACAGTGGTATGATTGTGTTAATTATATCGGGTTGATGAACGGTGGTGTGCATTTGCGATGCTAGTCTATTTTTTTGCCCGCCACTAACTTAATCTTAATTTTCAGTGAAGCACAACGGAAACATCACCTTCGATGCTCTCCTCAAGATCGCTCGCATCATGAGTCCCCGCTCCATGGCACACAAGCTGGAGGGAACCGTGCTTGAGATCCTTGGTTAGTTTTCGTACATTTCCTATGTTATACAGTCCGGGTTGGTCCCTAGTGAAAACAAGCCGGCCGGCTCCGGACGGTCCCTGACGATCAAAGACCCTTTTGTGGCTCAAGTAGAGAAACAACTAGGAAAACCTTTGCAGCATTATGAAGCTCGTCCAATATGCTATCGGTTTTTTATAAATTCATTTTTTATTTGTAAATTGACAGAGAATTGTCGTGAATATTTGAGTTTTTTTTTCGAAATAGTTAAACAGAAAAGACACGAAACAGTTTGACGATTTCACTTACCGTATTATAATCGCTTCGTTTTTCTCAAAACTACTGAAACGACTCTTTCAGATTTCTAATTAAACAATTAAATTTCAAAAATTCTGCCAAGAGATATCGATAGCATATGTCACGAGCTTTATAATGCATTTTCCCGTCCTAAATTTCTCTCCCTTTGAGCCACATAAAGGCCTGGGACCGTCCGAAGCCTTCCGGGACTGAATGTTAGGGAATCAACCCGGACTGTAATACAATTTTCTGTATATTGGGTCTAAAACCATGCTTTTTAAGGAACCGCCCAGTCTGTCGGATGCACCGTCGATGACATGCACCCCCATGACCTCGTCAACAAGATCAATGGTGGCGAGCTCGAGATCCCCGCCGAGTAAAAAGCACTACGGAAAACGAACTCGCATATTGTTATTGGTTGTTATGTCCTTCGAATAAATCGTTCTTAGACATTGAGCTTTGATCTTGTTTCCGCATTGAGTAATCTGGTTGTTCCACGCATTTTAGAATCTGGGATTGGTAGGGCAGAATAGTATTTTTAATATTTGTGGTAGCTCAAGAGCTGCTGTTTCCCATTCGATCGTGTCATCAACTAGTCGACATATATTACAATTAATGTTAATCTGCAAACTTTGTTGCAGCAGAAGTTAGAGTAGTTGGATTATGTTTGTTTCTGCTTCGTTCGGCTGCTCTTTGATCTTAGAGATTCCATGGATATTTATGACTGACTTTTTTCCTAGGTGAGCGATTAAAATACAACATGACCCAATCAGAGAAGTTCCTCTTTGATCGTGACCCATTGTCAGGATGAATCAAGTCTGCTGGGGTGTCGTGGAAGGGATCCACGACCTATTTCAACCGTGAGGAAATCAGCAAAAGATTCCCACAACCGGCGGGATTCGAACCCACCTCCCCTCCCCACCCATTCCCCTCCCTTCCTCATCGATCAATAGCGAGGCAAATCGGAGAGAGAGTGATGCAAATTTCATTGATCTACCTTCCCTTCCTCCCCCTTGCGCTGTAGAAAATATTTGAATTCTTTGCAGCTTTTTCCCTGTGCTTCCCTGATACTTTAAGGGCGAATATCTCGGTTTAAAATGGGTCTGCAACTTCCAAACTTCGGCATTCTAATATCGTTCTAGATTCAGATCGGATCATGTTCTCAAAAGCATCAACTAATTTTTCATGATACGCCTCCTTTAAGTCAATCTGGGATTCTCTCACCAAGGGAGGGTTTATGTGCACTTTCGATCTTAAGTCCGGCTATTATCATTTGAGCATAGAAGATTCAGATTCCAGAAGATTCATGGGATTTCAATGGATTAATCAATTTTACCGTACCCTAGCCCTCCCTTTCGGTCTAAATTGTGCCCGGATAGAGTCTTTCCTTAGAAATCGCACTCAGTCAGTCGTGGTTGATAAATGTTTTTCCAACTCCTACCCAGTCGAGTCAGGTGTACCACAAGGATCATGCCTAGGTCCTCTTCTCTTCTTTTTTCATATCCGATATTTCTCGTATCCTCCCCCCTGGTACCTATTGTAACATCTATGCAGACGATATTAAGCTTTACTCGATAAGTGACCCTACTCTTCTCCAATCCTCACTCGATGCTCTTTCCGTCTGGTCACACACATGGGGTTGGTCTATTTCAGCTACTAAGACAGTCATCATGAGAGTCGGCTCCAACCACCCAGTAATCAACTTCTCGATCGACAGTGTGGCCCTACCTATCGTATCCGACTTCAAAGACCTTGACCTTTCTTATGATAATTCGCTCTCTTTCTCTACCCACATCAAATCTATCATCTCTCGAGCGAAAGCTCGATGTGCTTACATCACTCGCACCTTCTCCTCTCGTAGTCCTAAACTTTATGCGCGTCTTTTCGCAATGTAGGTATGTTAGGCCAATACTTGAATACGGAAGTGAAATATGATCCCCATCAGAAGTGGAACAGATCAGATTAATTGAATCAGTTCAGAGACAATACACTAGACCTGTTTGCTCGAGTTTCATTTTCCGAGCGCTCGCACTCGCCGAGTAATTTTTAGTTGAACTCGTTTGGACCGGTCACTCGCGAGTGAAATCTAGAAAATGACTCGCGAGTCAAAAACACTCGCGAGTGTTATTGACTCGCGAGTGGATATGTAAAATTCGCTCACGAGTACATCTTGCTCGCGAGTGTTATTGACTCGCGAGTGGTTATGCAAAATTCACTCGCGAGTGAATCTTGCTCGCGAATATTTTTTTATTCTTATTCGCGAGCGCCGAGTAACTCGGTCTAACAGGTCTACAATATACCAAACGCGTTTTTTTTTCAAGTGCAGGATACCCCCCACGGACTACAGCTCCCGACTTGGAATTCTCGGCCTCTCTACCCTGGAACAAGGGTGACTAAATATAGACCTGTGTTGTACTTATAAAATTGTACATAGAGACTTAGAGTTAACAGAGAGTAGTTTCTTTCTTCGCCCTTCTAGAACCACATCATCCCGACGTAATAGTTTCCAATTAAAGAAGCACCGTTTCAATAGAGTAACCCTGGACAACTTTTTGTGTAATAGAACAGTGAATAGATGGAACTCTCTTCCCAATAATATAATCACTTCTAGGAACAGTTCTTCTTTTCGTAAACGCATTACCTGATTGCTTACATACTATTCCTACTTTCGCTAGCCATCCTAGATCGAATTTTTCTTTGTTGCCTATGTTGCAACATCGTCTCTCATGTATCTCGTTTCCCCCGTACTAGAGTGCGCAATTCGAGTCGGGTAATCGGGTAGGAGACCGGGTAGGAGAGACGAATTTCGACGAATGACATTACCCGATATTCACCCTCTCAACGCGCCATTACCCGACATCCGCGTATTCTTTTCTCAAGAAAACATCAATAAAAGTACTGTCCAAACCATGGAATTTCATGATTTCTTAAGAGAAGTCATTCTGAAACAGTAAGAGAGATTAAAGATCATTTTAGGCTGAATCGTGATGTATTTAGATTCGCGCTGTAGCCTCATCGTTTCAATCAGATTCCGATCGATGGAATCTTGGTTTCGTGATCCTTGTCTCATAATCGTCGATGTCCATTTGAGGATGGTGTTTGAAATGAATTTCATGTTAGATATGAATGTACAACTCTACGTATAGTATGATGGCGAGTGTTCATAGGTCTAAAACTACATCTCCGTGCGCTGAATCGGGTAAAACAGGATCACAAACGCGCAAGCATCTCTTGTGTGTGCTATTCTGAATACAATAAGAATGGATGTTGAATCAAAGAATCGATTATGTAACGTCACGTGAGATTGAGTGAGAAAGTCAAAAATATCACTCTTACAAGTTAGCCAGAATAGACAGCACCTGTTTTTTTTCAACACTCTTCCGCATGATTCTAATTGGGTCCAAATGGATTGATCACACGAGGTTCAATTTATGTTCTAAACTAATATCAAAGCGCCTATTTATGACACAAAACACAGTAACGAACCTTTGAGAACAGTTGACACGTTAAAACATCCTTAGTCGCTGAGAACAGGCAGAATCAATATCAGAAGAGACTCCATTCAATAGAGAATCTCGCGAGAGGCCGGTCACGAGAGAGAGAATAGGTCGAAATGAGAAGCTATTTTAATAACGGCCAATTAGCATCACAAAAACGTGAGATTTCATATCGCGGATGTCGGGTAATGGATCATTTCGAGTGAAACCCGACATTCTCCTCCCTCTTATTCCGCGCTGGCGGGTACCCGAGATGTCGGGTAATGTCACATTTCGCACTCTACCCCGTACCCTAAACTGTTTATTTGCGTTAATTCCGCCCCCTTCCCTTTCGTCTCGTCTTTCCCTCCTCTCCTCCAATGTGATGCGCGCGTACTTCTCGGGCTCTAGCGCAGCGCAGAGACAATATATATTCACAAACGGCCAAAAGTATGATGTTATTGGGACCACGAGGGATTGTTTGAACCAACTTTTGACACTAACTCTTGAATTCGGCTATCTGCCTTGCGGCCCCTATTTGTAGTCGCATCCGACGACCCGAAGTGAGGAAGGATATGAGAGTGAGAGAGAATCAGAGAAGATAGGAAGAAGGCAAAGAAGATAGGAAGAAGGCAAAGAAGATAGGAAGAACCTTGATATTAATAAGATAGGGAGAAGGTATTCCTCGAGCTAAATATCTACATATCCGTATCAGGTCACATTTCCTACTAATGATTCTGCTCATCTAATACGCCGAGATATCTATTTGCGTGTATGAGATCATAAATAAAATTTATTCGTGCCTTTTATTCAGTTTTCTTTTGCAGTCGAAGATTCGAAAACGACGCCAGAGGGATGATCCCTTCTGGCAACCCTGCTGACTGAATAAGAGAGATATCACATTAAATAAAAAAAGAAATTTATCAGTCTCATTCATATTTAAATATGATACTTCGCGTCTCGTTAGCTCTCATTAGTAGATTATTTTTGAAAACTAGGTAGTTCATAATCCTCTTCATTCTTTACTCAATCTCGTCCTTCAGACCAGTGAGAGAGCTCGCGAAATAAAGAGACAATTGCTTTAACCATATAAAACGTGCCAAACCAAAACTTGGCTCTAGTCCGTTTTGGGTGTCCCATCAAAGTTTCCTGGTCCCAAAATAGTTTCCTGGTCCTTTAAAAGTTTCCTGGACCCCGAATAGTTTCCTGGACCCCGAATAGTTTCCTGGTCCCAGAAATAGTTTCCTGGTCCCAGAAATAGTTTCCTGGACCCGGAAATAGTTTCCTGGACCCGGAAATAGATTTCTGGACCCGGAAATAGTTTCCTGGTCCCAGAATAGAAATAGAAGAAGGGGTTCCCTCTTCCTTTCCCATCTCTAATTGAGAGTTTCAAAATGTTCCTACATTGAACCGTCCTTTCCGTCATTTTACATTGAACTCGCCACTCACTCGCCTCCTTCTTGCCTTTTCTTTACTTCGCCTTCTCAAATTCCCATCGAACTTCACGAAAAGAATAAACTAATCCTAAATATAAATTGCATCGTATATACTAGTGATGTTATTTCACAGCATTCTGACCCCCATTGTTCTCTCCAGAAAAGGGTGAACAAGGGGATTAACTTTTGAATTTTCCCGCCACACCGTAATCGGACTGCAAAAATTCAAAATGAGCGGGGAGAGCGACCGCTCCCTCCGCCAGGCCTTGTAGTTCGATTCATGCAAAGTGCGCAAGTACATATGTAAAGATCTCCCCCTTCTCTGTCGGAGAAGAATGCTGTGATTTCGAGCGCTCGCCGCGCTCGAGCGACCTCTCTCATTCGTCGCTCGAGCGCAATGCAGAAATGAGCGCTCGATTGGATTGGAATGATTTTCCTTTCCCTCCCCTCTCCTCATTTGAATGCGAGTGCAGTGAAGAACAAAAGAGCTAATCCATTTTGACGCGTCGTGGTTTTTATTCCAATCCACTGGAGCGCTCGAGTGGAGTCTCTCATTCATCGCTCGACCGCCGGGTCGCTCGAGCGCTCGTTTCGAGAATGGCGCTCGAGCGGTTTTTTTCATCCATTGCGCTCGAACGACGAATGAGAGAGGCCGCTCGAACGACGAGCGCTCGCGAAAAACGCTCGAGCGAACAACACAAGTATGCACCTAAAAATGTTTCTATATTGAACCGTCCTGTCAATGACAACCCACTTTGGATGGGCTGAGGAAAATAATACCGGGTCCAGGAAGCTATGGATCTGGTCCAGGAAACGGTGGGTCCAGGAAACTATTTCCAGGTCCAGGAAATTATTTCTGTGACCAGGAAACTATTTCTGGGAACAATAAACTATTTCTGGGTCCAGGAAACTTTTTCTGGCACCAGGAAACTATTTTGGGACCAGGAAACTTTGATGGGACACCCAAAACGGACCAGAGCCCAAAATTTTCAGTCAGTTTAAAAAAGCTCACTCATTGAGTCTCGAAAAAGTGTACAGTTTTATCAAGATTTTACAGAATTGTGGTAAGAGACAATTTCTGGTCATTTTATGACGGCGGCGAAAGTTTTTTTTTCATTTTCGTATATCCATGTGCATTTTTTCTGAATGTTTTCTTATTTTCATTTCCTCGTCTTTCTTTTTTTCTGATGATATTTCACACTCATACAAATAAAATAGAATTGTAATTGTCAACAATATTTATCGAACAGGAAACGATATGAACATAATGTATTATGAGCATATTATGAAACCAAACTGTCTTCATAGCTTTTTTTAATACGCAGCGAGTCACATCGATTGATGCTCCCTTGTCTGCGAAGCTGCAAAGAAACACAGTAACCGAATACAGAATATCCCTAGGAAGATGGCTTCGCTTTCTTCCCCACCTTACAACCTTTCTCTCTTTAGGTTTTATCTTTATCAAATTGTCAAATTATTAAATTGTATAATTACGCGACTTACCGTCTTACCACCGAAAATGCGTAATTCTCCCCCTCATTCCTTCCAAATCAACAGGGTCGGCCGTTTTCACGCGTTTTTCCACTGCGAAAACGCGTCCCAGCATTCTACTCTAACCGAGAGCTCTGAACTGACTGTCTGTAGCGATTTTGAAATTAGAGCTAACTTTTAGACAAACTAAAGTAGATCTCTAGGGTTCCAGAGCGGGCGATAAAGGATTTGCTCACAGCGAACTTTTAGACTTTTACACTTTTTTTCTTGCACGCATATAATATATCACGCCTCTCACCTAAGAATCGACTCAAAGTGACTGATTCTTGTCAGCGAGTTGATTTTTGTTATCGGGCTTTTTACGGTTTCGGACTCTCCTAGACCCAACTAGACCACCTGCGAATGGAATAGTGTCAGAGGTCATTCCCGACCGCTCTGCAGCACCTTGTCGGGTACAGCCTTCCATCTTTGAGGACAGTGTTCTACCCTTCAACGTGGCCCTAGAAAAATATTTTCTTCTGGAGCTACTCTTATTTTTCGATGCTCTATCGATCAGAACAGGTTAGAAGTCGATAACTTTCTTTAGAACGATGCTATAAAAGAACGAGGTTTAATTCAAAAACCGCCTCAAAACCCTTGGTTTTTATTTCATACGATTGTAGAGCTGGTGACGACGATTCGAATGATAGGTCTGCGCTCGCATATCGAGGGGCCTGAGTATGGTTTCATCCCCAAAAACCGCCTCTAAAACTTTGAACTTTAATTTCAACAGTTTTCCCCGTTTCATTTCTCACTCTCGCGTGAAATGACTCGGCGTCCGTCATTCATTATTTGATGTGTTTCATAGTCACCATAAAAACGAATTCCATTGCAATAAATGGCGAATGAAACTTATCGGTAATTTTGGAGATGAGACCGAGTCATTTCACGCGAGAGTGAGAAATGAAACGGGGAAAACTGTTGAAATTAAAGTTCAAAGTTTTAGAGGCGGTTTTTGGGGATGAAACCATACTCAGGCCCCTCGATATGCGAGCGCAGCCCTATCATTCGAATCGTCGTCACCAGCTCTACAATCGTATGAAATAAAAACCCAGGGTTTTGAGGCGGTTTTTGAATTAAACCTCGTTCTTTTATAGCATCGTTCTAAAGAAAGTTATCGACTTCTAACCTGTTCTGATCGATAGAACATCGAAAAATAAGAGTAGCTCCAGAAGAAAATATTTTTCTAGGGCCACGTTGAAGGGTAGAACACTGGCCTCAAAGATGGAAGGCTGCACCCGACAAGGTGCTGCAGAGCGGTCGGGAATGGCCTCTGACACTATTCCGTTCGCAGGTGGTCTAGTTGGGTATAGGAGGGTCCGAAACCGTAAAAAGGCCGATAACAAAAATCTACTCGCTGACAAATTCCGGTCGACTCTTAGGTGAGAGGCGTGATATACCGCCGATGCCGCATATTCCACCAACTCCAGCGAGATTGAGAGTGTCCCTCCGTATTTTAGGTAGTGACAAATTATCTCGAATCTCCTTACTGACGAGACATACTCCTGATCCACTACCGAGAAATACATCAACTCGATCGACAGAATTCGGATTGGAACCACAGTTCCAATCATCATTCTGAGGCGTTCAGTGGAGATTGCTGCAGAAATTGGGACGGGTGTAGTGACAGATGTGTTGACACGAGTACTGTTTTCCATCGGGACATGACTCTTGGTCGACTGCTATGGACCAACAGTACGCATCTGTGGACGCACTGTGACATTATGCGTAGCACCTCAAATCTCACAGTCCGGCTTCGTACACTGTGCTGCAGTATGACCCTGTTGAAAGCACTTCAGGCACCTTTCTTGTTGGGTGAGAATTGCGCGTTTCTGAGCTTGTTTCACTTACCAACAAGTAGAATCAGAAGATACATCCGCGAAAGAACGCAAAGGTTCATGTTGCTCTTTCATCTCTTTTCTTTAATTCTTCCCTTTCGTCGCTGTTTCCTTCCTTTTTTGAGGGAGGCTGGGCATTCACAGCTGTAATGGGAGTGTTGGAAATGGAGAAGGAGAGTTGACCTTTTCCTTCACATTCTTGGGACAAAGTTCACGCAGTTCCAGTTCATAATTCAGTTTCTTCTTCAAAGCGGACAGAGCATCAGATAGAGATAGAGTGGTTTCATCACCGCATTCTCTGATCGTGATATGAATGAACTTCTTGCTTCGCAGACAAGGAACCATCAATCGATGTGACTCGCTGCGTATTAGAAAAACTATGATGACAGTTTGGTTTCATAATCTGCTCATAATACATTATGTTCATATCGTTTCCTGTTCGATAAATATTGTTGACAATTACATATAAATATATTTGCAAGTGTGTGAAATATCATCAGAATAAAACAATGAAAATAAGAAAAAAATCAGAAAAAATACACACGGAAATACGACATATCATTTGTAAGGAAAGATGTGATTCTTCTATTGTATGCCGATTTTAATTTTCAACAATTTTTGAGGACTCGTTTATGATTCGATCTGATCTCTCTGACTTCCAGACAACAACCGCAAATTTTATTTCCCCGGAAACGCGAGAGCGCAGTAAAAGGAGAGGGTGTTTTAACATCGGCTGTCATCCGTGTTCTTTCAGAATGACCCACATTTTCAATATTCCATTCGAGTTGCTGGAAATTATTTTCATGTGCTTGGACGATAAATCGCTTCTTAAGATGAGAAAGGTAATAATAATTTTTTTATTAAATAACCTGCCGATTTCACCCTCGCCTTCGGCGGGGTCTCATCGACTAGCAGGGTGCGCCGCTGTGAGGTTCCCTCCCATTCATTTCGCCCATAAAGCGCATGCGGCACGTTTGACCTTGATTTCAGTTTCGTGGCCTGTCTACGTGACTTTCTCAAACACTCACACTAGGGTTCGATGACCGAGAACTCGACGATAAAGAGAAAAATCATTCCTTCTCGTCTGAAAATTTTGTCCGGTTTCTTCTCGAACGAGAATTCTCGCGAAAAGATCCTCCCATTCATTCTCGGCGAATCAGTGCCAGTGGTCGGTGAGAAATGCGAGCGGTCAATTTTCAATCAGCAGGGGTTTTTTTCCGGGTTTCCAATAGCGCGATCAACGGATTTTTCCTCCCTCTCATTTTCCAATAAGAATCGTGAGCGTCGCGCTCAATTTTTTTTTAAATCACGTTTCCAATATGCGACCGCATTGTTCTCTGCCGTTATTGGAAAACGAAAGGGAGAGGGTTATATTTCCAACTAGCCGGGCTACGCCCGGCTAGACCCTGCGGGTGGCAAGCAGCCTGCGGCTGCAATGAGGCTCGCTACGCTCGCCAGCGTGTGCGCAACGCCGGGTTGTGATAGTCTTCTGCGAGCGCTTCGCAACGCCGGGTTATGTGTTCAGTTTTATCCCAGTCATGTACCAACGCTTGCAAAAGGCTCGTGAGGACTGAACTACGTTTGGGCTAGTGGACTACATTGTAAGATAAAGCATTCACAGTCGCGGACCGAGTTGGCATCGTCCCTCGCGAAAGGCTCGTGGGGCCTCGGGCGATCCGAAAAAAGATGGGATGGGGCCACTGCGTGGCCCCATCCCATCTTTTTTCGGCTCGCCCTCGGCCCCACGAGCCTTCCGCCAGGGACTCGCAAGCTTCGCTCGCTACGCTCGCTCGCCAGATGACGCCGGGTTAAAAACGCGCACTTAAAAACGCATCAAAACATGTTTCCCTATTGCGAAATATTGAAACATTATCAGTAAACATCGATTGGCATCGACTCTGAGCTTACTGTACTCAAAAACGCGAGTACGCACTTAAAAACGCATCAAAACACGTTTCCCTATTGCGAAATATCTAAACATTACCAGTTAACATCGATTCTGAACATTAGAATAAAATTCACGATCGATTCGGTTGAGTTTCAGCTGAAAATGGCTCGAAAAATAGGTTATTGCATCATCATTACGCAATATTGCATAGTGATGACGAAATTGATTAGTGAGTTTTTGAAAATTTTGATTACAAGTAGTTTGGTGCTAAGCACGATCGATTTGGTTGAGTTTCCGGTGAAAACGGTGGAAAAAACGGATTATGACGAAATGATGACGAAATAAGTTATCGATTTTTTTCGAAATTTTTTTTCATGAGAAGTTGTTTGGTAAAGGTCCGAGGGGTGTACGATCGTTTTGAGCCGAGATATGAGCAAAAAATTTCGAGCGTGACAGACAAACATACATACAGACAGACGGACAGACAGACATTAACTTTTTATATTACTTAGTAATAGCGATTCATTTTCCAATAATAGAATCATCATCAATTGGTGGAGGATAAAGAGCGAGTCTTGTATAGCCAACTGGTATCGTAGAACTCGGATCCAAAATGAGTTGATTCAATGTCCCTTCTTGCATTTTCTTTTGCAATTATTAATCAGTTGTGTGTGTTATAGGATGTTATAGGAATATATATATATGAGGCGGTTTGCGTTAGGATCAACAAGTGTCGGGAACAGCTAAAAAATCGAGAGTGCTCAAAAGTTGGCCCTAGGGGTAATTTTCGATGCTGAATAACCTGGTTTAGTCGATTTCGCAATATGTCCCCTTTTCGCTCCAGGGGGGGTGCCCCCTCATTTTGCTCCAAAAATGCGTTTTTGGATGTTTTTTTTACTAAAAATAGGTCAAAATGGCCCAAAATTTCTCTCGTCCTCTTCTCGTGGTCTCTGTCAGGATCTGTCTCATGATTATTTTTCGTTTTCGAGAAAAAGTCAACTTTTGACCCAATCGAGTGCGGGCAAAATCCTTTGGCCAAGTGAAAGAGCATGTTCTGCTGATCATTTTGCGCTATTGGATGAGGTATTTCAGATGACATTATATCGATTTTATATCGATTTTTGAGAAAAGTCGAAAAATAAATTTCTCTGAATACCCCCGTGTTGATTACAACAGACCGAGGTCCACTTTTCATGAGGGGTTGCGAATATGCACCTTCTCAGCACTTGTAACTTCTTGCAGAGAGATTAAATGATATGATATCTTCACAAAAAATGATCAACTCAACGAGCTCTTCAACATGAGCGCCAACACGGTGGTATTCAGAGAAATTTATTTTTCGACTTTTCTCAAAAATCGATATAAAATATCTTTATGTCATCTGAAATACCTCATCCAATAGCGATCAGCAGAACATGCTCTTTCACTTGGCCAAAGGATTTTCACTTGGCCAAAGGATTTTCACTTGGCCAAAGGATGAAATTTTGGGCATTTTGACCTATTTTTTAGTGAAAAAACATCGAAAAACGCGTTTAAGGGCGAAATGGGGGGTGCCCCTCCCTTGGAGCGAAAAGGGGAATATTGCGAAATCGACCGTACCAGGTTGTTCAGCATCGAAAATAACCCCTAGGGCCAACTTTTGAGTATACTTTCGATTTTTTAGCTGTTCTCGACACTTGTTGATCCTAACGCAAACCGCCTCATATATATATTAGATAGATTAATCATTCACCGTTTAGGTCAGCAAGTTCACAAAAGAACTGGCCGAGGCTACCGTACTCAACCTTATGGACGATCCATTTATTGATTGTATCAAATTAGGTAAAGTGGTAGGTTAACATAGTTTTACATCTATTTCAAGAGAACTTTTAGGCGGACAATAAGATTGACATTGAATTTTTCTTCGACAAAATTGACAGTACCTATCGATTTGAATCCAAAATCTGCATGATTTCTGCCGTTACAGCTCTTCAGAATCGTAAACGCTTCTATTGTGATAAAAGAGTGAGCTATTTTTTTATATTTTTTTTAAATGTGAAGGTCACTGCAGGGAATGAGCTGTGTGATGACTCCGGCTGATACACAAGAATTATTTATTCGACTGACTCCTTTGATTCCCGAAGCAAAGTGCGAAGCATTGCAATTCTACCCTTCAACGATCGAATTATTCTCACTTACGAACTCATTTTTTAACGGAAAAATTGTACAAGAGGTTATCGTTGATCTCGCAGACTCAGAAGAAGACAGGTATTATCGTAACATTCAAATGCTCACGGGAACGCTACGGTGTTCAACACATAACGGAACGTTTTATTCGCTAGCTTATTAGTGATTGTTTCTAAAATTCTTATTTTCTCAGAGAGTGCAGCCAGTGCCTCTAGGAACCGATTTGGAACAAAAGCTAGGGCCAGAGATTCTTCAGTAAAATTTTGAAATGACCAATAGGAATCAGAATACGCGGAACGGTTTAGCAATTCCGCATCGCACCTACAGTATGTTTCACACACACTTGGTTCATTCCATTCTTCGCCACAGCGTTCTAAGCATATCCCTGCTCCCTTTGGGTTCTACCGTATCGTAGATACCGTAACCCAATTGTGAGTATTGTGTGTTCGCTATTTCGCATACATTCCTTAGTTTATTTCAGTGCTTTTATTCTGCGGCTGATCGGTGACCTTCGATCCTCTGTTATCCGCTTGTATCTTGATACGCCTCTATTTAACTTTGGTACGATTTCCAGTTTTTCTCCCATTTTGCATCCAGTTAAAGAAAAAATGTTAACAGACGCATATATTGTACAACTAGCCGGAATGGTGGATGGAATTATCATATCTGCTCCTAACCCAGCGAACGAAAAAGAGCCTTACCTTCGTATAAGAGAGCTTGCATTTAACGTTCTCAGCAGTCGTTGCCGATATTTTAATGTCTCCGATGGATTTATCAAGATCTCGTTAGAAGAGGCCAAGAATTTAACAGCTGTGAGTTTTTGTTTTTAATTGCTTCTGTTGACGAAAATAGCTCGCCTGTCACGAGAAAATCGAGCTGGGAATGGGATTTCAGGAAAAATTCTTAAAATTAGTAAGCATCAGTTTTAATCATCTCTAGGGTGGTCCGAACAAAGAAAAAAACCCACTGCCCCAAAAACCCACTGCTCAAAAATTATTTTGGAGCTTCATACACCGGGTCGATATCATGCAGCCCCAACTTTAAACCGAATTATCTCGGCTCGGGTGCATTTTTATCAACAAATGTTCCAAGAGTGCTCCCGGCTAATTTTTGGTGCTCTATTAACCTAGTCCGGTTCGAATCCATAAAAAAGCTTCTGAGCTGTGTCAGACTCAACGAGGAATAATTTTTTAAAAAGCCGATTCGAGCCATTGACCCAGTAGAAATTCAAAGTGATGCTGACTAGACTTTAAAAGTCAACGAGTTATGCAACTAGGAACTAGTTCTTTTCATTTCGCAGGAACTAGTTCATTCGTTGTTTGCAGGTTCCTTTGAGCACTGAGAGGAACTATAGTTCTTTTCGAAAGTGAGCCAGTAGAGGAAGCGGTCGAGTTGGAAAGAGAGCGCGAGTGGAATGACAGGGGAAGAGAGATTGAGGAATGAAGGAACTAGTTGTTTATTTTTCAAAGTCTAATGCTGACAGATCTGAAATTTCAGAGCACCTCTAGTGTGATGCAAAATAAAAACTTAGTCTAGCTCTTCCCGTTTTTAAGATTTTAATTTTTGATGTTTTGGCGATATTTTTCGCTCTTCTCCCTCTGCAGCCGCTGGAAATGGAAATAAGGGGTACTATAGGTAATGCGGGGCCAAGGCCCTCCTAACACTAGAATATGGGCTTGCGGAACTCAATTCGGTAGGAGCGTGCCCGGGGGTTGCAAATTTGCTCGATTTTTACCTAGCCGGTCTCTTAATAGAGCGTCAAAAATTAGCCGGGAGCACTCTTGGAACAATTGTTGATAAAAATGCACCCGATCCGAGATAATTCGGTTTAAAGTTGGGGCTGCATGATATCGACCCGGTGTATGAAGCTCCAAAATAATTTTTGAGTAGTGGGATTTTGGGGATGTTTGGACCACCCTAGAGGTGATTAAAACTGATGCTCACTCATTTTACGATTTTTCCTGCAATCCCAGAATGTATGATTTTAGCTCGACAGGCGTGATTTTTTGCGGGGTAAAAGTAAATCGTAGAAATTTCCAGGTTCTCTCGGGAATAAGAGGAAAATTATTGTATTTTTCTGCTCCAACTGATGAACTGATGTCTCAAAATACGATTCAAGCATTCAACTTCCCTATTTCCGTATCTAAAGACGTCACTAAGCCAACTCGAAATGTTATAGAAATAGGGAAAAATATTCGAGTTTTAACGAATGTACGTGTGGAATAATTAAGATTTTGAATTCCCCAAAAGTCGAAACATAAATCTTGATCGATCTAATAGCTTTCTGTATCTATCTACTTCCACGCATATCGTACATCGCCCACATTACCGAACAAACGAACATTTTTTACTTTTTTTACTTTTTTTAAAGTCAGCGAATTCGCATCGAATATTCCTAATTATTGTTTCATATTTTTTGTCCACCCACAATTCCGCGTGATTTTTAAAATTGAACGGTGAAATATTTATTTAAATGGGTGAAAAATTGGAGCCGCATGAGCGAAAAGTGATGCCGGAAGGGTGATTACTGTAGAGCCGGCGTTTAGGCTTTACTTGGAGCCAGCAGCCCCACTATTCGCCACTTTCAACTCCAATTTTTCACCCATTTAAATAAATATTTCACCTTTCAATTTTAAAAATCAAGCGGAATTGTGGGTGGACAAAAAATATGAAACAAAAATTAGGAATATTCGATGCGAATTCGCAGACTTTAAAAAAAGTAAAAAAAGTAAAAAATGTTCGTTTGTTCGGTAATGGGGGCGATGTACGATAGGTACATAATCAAACAACAAATATTGTAAGTACTGTGGCAACCACCTATTGCAAATAATTTAATCGAAGGTATTTGAAACCACTTTGCAATCCCAATTCTCCTATTGTACCTCCATCTGCACATCCCAACCCCAATTCCTTCCCCTTACCGTGCTCCAGTGATTCCTCTTGAGAAAAGAACTGCCCCGAAGAAAGTCTGCTTACTCGCAGGAATAGTACACAGAGTCATTGCTGAAAAATCAAAGATCAAAGATCAAACAAAATAGATCAAAGATCACTAACTCACCTAGTGAGATCAGATTCTCTTCCACTTCGTACACTGTCTCCAATCTCCTCGGAATACAAAACATATGTCCAATCCGGCCCAAAAGTATATGGCAAGTACTTTTTACAGGGCTCTTTCAAACTGCGCCTCGGAAATTTGAATATGAGGCCGTTTGCGAGAGAGTCGAGCAAGAGCTGGCACAGCTCAAAAATGTCGATTCTCTGAAACTCTCGGATTTTGGGTTCTCGAGGGTGCTGATGACGATGGGCTAGACCATTTTTCATGTCGAGCCTCCGTTGGCTCCAGACGACGTCACGTCGAAATCAGTTTTTGTTAGATTTATTGTCTCTTGATTTCACTAAAATTAGGTTACTTTGGTTCCCGGGGTCGAATTTCATGCTGAAGACGCCTGGATACTTCATTTTTTGTCCATTTCAAAAATACATTTAGAAAATGGAACTTTTCACTGAGGGAGTTGCGGGCTTAGCAACTTACATAGATCGGACCGGCTTGACGAGAGGAGTCTAAATCTGAGGAGTCTAAAAAATCTAAATTTTGAGCAAAATCCATCATGGGACTATTTATTGTTGATCACACCGCGAAATGAGAGTAGCACTGAACTGGGAAACTATGGGGGAAAGGGTGTAGCGCTGATCGACTGTTTTCAATTCAGGAATTGAGAAATGCGAAGAAATATTTTGACTATGAAATCGATAATGCTACTGTACCGTTTCTCTTCCGTTCAGGAGTGGATGTGGATGCGCCATCGGGAGCAGGTGAGACTCCGCTGGACCTCGCGAGACGAAAGAACAACAAGCGACTGCTCGAGCTCCTCACAAATCACTCCGAGAAGATCTAGATTATCAATTTTTTCCTCCCTCGCCTTCTATTCAAACTTAGAGAACCCCTTTTCATTACAATTATACTCAGGAACCTTTTCAAAAACATCGCATATTATTTGTTTATTTTGGAGGTGTAGCTTTACGATGTTGATGAGATAAAATGAATCTGAATAGTAATTGGGCGTTGTGCCTATCGTAATTGGGCGTTGTGTGTGATTTGTGATTAGAAATGCTTAAAAAATTTCTGCGAAAACATTGTGTTTGAATTGGAAGAAAGTGGTCAGAAGTTTACGATCAGTATCTGTTGAAAGTTCGAGAATGAGCTTGACGATATCGAATTTCATCCTGGAATCAGCCGTGGCAGGGCAATAGGTGCTGGTGATAGATTGTGTGTTCGTTTTCATCAAACAATTTTATCCATTAGCGACGCCATTCGATTTTCGTAGTGATGGCGATACCTTTATGATGATTCTAGCTGCCGTAGTGATCTACCATAACGTAGTGCGATTTGGAATTGCATACATCATGTAGAGTAGAAAATCGAATGAGATGAACAGAACTCGAACTCGATTAGGAAAAAAATCAGTGTCTCTAACTAGGTTCAACATTGAATTTACGTTTCTAGAGTGTAATTTAAGTTCAAATCGATAATAAAATAATCATAAATTTTCAAGTCAAAAATAAGATTAATGAATACGGTAGAATTATTGTTCCGCGAGTAACTGCAGCAACGAACATGACAAACGCGCATGCGCTGTGTGAATTGCGTGCGCTTTCCCGTTTGAAATCATCATTTCGCACGTTTCCGAATGCCACTGATTTCGCCGCTAATTTGTTACTATTGTTGTTTTTAAGTGTTACAATTCGATTCTGCGAACCACATTGCTCCTCATTATCGCTGGTTTCACGTGTTTTTGCTCGATTTGCTGTTGGAATACCGTTTCGAATGTTGAATTGACAGTCTATTTTCTGCAGATGGGCCAGCAACAGTCGGGCTACAACCGTCGCGGCGGCGACGAGCGCGGTCAGGGCGACGCCGACAAGGACAAGAAGAAGAAGAAGTACGAGGCGCCGATCCCGACGCGCATCGGCAAGCGCAAGAAGGGCTCCAAGGGCCCGGACACCGCCTCCAAGCTCCCTGCTGGTAAGTCCTTCTTTCTCCACATTTTTCGGGTTCCTTTAATGAGAACAGGCACCAAACTGTTTAAATTGTGGTTGTAACTATCGGAAATTTGATATTTTACGTTATTTTGTGTTGGACGGGTTGTTTTGTCATCATTTTTGGCCTTTGCAAGAGGTGAAGCGCTCTCATTGCAGTGACGCCGCACTCGCGCTGCCGGCTGAAGCTGCTCAAGTCGGAGCGCATCAAGGACTACTTGCTGATGGAGCAGGAGTTCATCCAGAACCAGGAGCGCCTCAAGCCGCAGGAGGAGCGACAGGAGGAGGAGCGCGCCAAGGTGGGATTGATTTACACTGCTTATTTTTCCTGAGGTTTTCTCACTATTCTGCCCTCGTTATTCTGTCCAAGGTTGGCTCAATTTCCACAACTTTTGCTTTCTGTGAGGATTTATCATCATTTCATCCTCGTTATTGATTCCGACTTCTTTTATCCAATTTTCTTGAGCATTTGTCATCATTATCGGTTCAAATTGTACCGGCAATGATTCTGGCTTCTTCTATCCAATTTCCATGAGGTTTTGTCATCATTCTGTCCTCCTTATTGTTCCAATAACGATTAATGCCTCTTTCGAAAAATATTGCTATTACACACTTTTCTCCTCCCTAGGTCACTTTTGTCATCATTTTCGGCAACATGTTCCTTTAATTTCTATTTTTACACTTTTATTCTGTCAAATAATCAATAAATCCCATGCCAGGTGGACGAGCTGCGCGGGACGCCGATGGCGGTGGGCTCGCTCGAGGAGATCATCGACGATCACCACGCCATCGTGAGCATCTCGGGCGCCCATTGTGTTCTCACATATTTGTACCATTGAGCTCGAATACTTTGAATTTGACTTGCTTTGCACATACTAGTGCCCAGAACATTTCAAAAGCGGGTTCCTTGTGTAGTTGTTCAGTGAATGTTCACAATGTTCACACAGTATTCAACCGCAGGTGAGCACGAACGTCGGCTCCGAGCACTACGTCAACATCCTCTCCTTCGTCGACAAGGAGCAGTACGTTTTTGTTCATTTTCTTCATCACGACAAAATCATGTAACTTTTTCTAACTTTCTAACTGTTTTTTTGTGTTATTAATATTTTTCAGACTGGAGCCAGGCTGCTCGGTGCTGCTCAACCACAAGACGCACGCCG
The DNA here is from genome assembly GCA_911812115.1 of Pristionchus exspectatus. NCBI lineage: Eukaryota > Metazoa > Nematoda > Chromadorea > Rhabditida > Neodiplogasteridae > Pristionchus > Pristionchus exspectatus. The sequence continues at coordinate 5,468,839 of OU461587.1, read as the reverse complement.
TCATCGGCGTCCTCTCGGACGACACGGATCCCATGGTAATGAATGGGATTATGGGCTAAGACTGAAGCAGGAATCATCCGGGTTCAGTTCAAAAACTTTGCCTTTTCAATGTATTTGTGTATTTTTGAGTGTGAAGGCTATGAGCTTCTGTTGAAGCGAAAACGAGCATGATTGCTTAACTATTTCTTTTTTCTGTTTTCTTTTTTTCATGATTAGCTTAAATTTATATTTAAATCCATATCAGGTCTCGGTGATGAAGCTGGAGAAGGCGCCGCAGGAGACGTACGCCGACGTCGGAGGACTCGACCAGCAGATTCAGGTAGGGGAACAAGGGCGAGGAAACCCGGAGGATTGAGGTTTCAAGCGTCGTCGTGATTAATGAATGCTTCTGAATGATCATGGCAAATTCGTTAAAAATTGGTAAAATTAGCTTGGGCTTCTGAATTACTGGATTATACCAGGACCGGGAAGAAGACCAGGAAGATATTTATTTTAGAATAATTATTTATTGATTCCCGATTTTTTTCAGGAGATCAAGGAGGCTGTCGAGCTGCCCCTCACCCACCCCGAGTACTATGAGGAGATGGGCATCAAGCCGCCCAAGGGTACGATAGCTGCTAATATCGATTGATTCTGACCAAATACCTGGCACTTGTTTGATTGTGGGCAATTGCCTTGATGTGAACGAGAGCCAGCTATTATTTCCCGGATTCCGTGACCGGCATTTGGCCTGATCGGATTAGTCTAATCCCCGGCTCTCGTCAGGCGTGATCCTGTACGGCTGCCCGGGCACGGGTAAGACGCTGCTGGCGAAGGCGGTGGCGAACCAGACGTCGGCCACCTTCCTGCGCATCGTCGGCTCCGAACTGATCCAGAAGGTAACATCGTTGTCGTGATCAGAGAAAAAACTTGCCTGAAACTGAAAAAAATTCTGAAATGTTCGCCATGTCCGATAATCCACATGTTGGATGTTCAGGGCATTGGTGTCGGATCAGCGTGAAAGGCTGGCCTTGTACTGCAAAAAGCCCTGTGAACTAGTGCTCCAGATAAATAATGAGCGTTGATCTGCAATAAAGCATTCATTGTATTATTGTTATTCGATTTTAATTGTGATGTTTTTGCATTGGTCATTCGATAACTGACTCTTCCTCTTCCAGTACCTCGGAGACGGGCCGAAGATGGTGCGCGAGCTGTTCCGCGTGGCGGAGGAACACGCGCCCTCGATCGTTTTCATTGACGAGATTGACGCCGTGGGAACCAAGAGGTATACGGTGGCACCCCGAATGCCGATCGATGACTGAGTTTTTAACCCCTTACCGCCCTTCAGATACGACTCGAACTCGGGCGGTGAGCGCGAGATCCAGCGCACGATGCTCGAGCTGCTCAATCAGCTGGACGGATTCGACTCGCGCGGAGACGTCAAGGTACGGTAGTTGGATGGGTGGATATCGATTTTTTATTACTGTATCCCCTTTATTAATCAATAAATGTTCGGCACTTCTTTACTTAAGTGCCCAAAGGCAGCGCGGTAGTGTGAAATGAGACAGCAAGCAATCGAATGAGCGAGAGAGATAATAGCTCTCTACCTTTGGGCATTAAAGTAAAGAAGTGTCAAACGTTCTTCTAAAGGGACCTTTCTACCAATCAATCGATTATCCTCTACCGTATCCCCTTTCGTCAATCAATCAATAATCTCCTCCCTCTCAGGTGTTGATGGCGACGAATCGCATCGAGTCGCTGGATCCGGCCCTGATCCGACCGGGTCGCATCGACCGCAAGATTGAGTTCCCGCTGCCCGACGAGAAGACCAAGAGGAGAATCTTCAATGTGAGGGGTTTGCTTTCCTTTGGCTCATTCATTTTTTCACCATTCCATCGTTTTTGCCACAAACTGAGTAATTTTTGATTAGAAGAGTGTTAAAACTGGGTTTCACTCGGTTTTCAAGATTAATGTTGTGCTCGATTGAGTTATTTTGTTCCACCATTGTCCGTTCAGATCCACACGTCGCGCATGCAGCTGGGCGAGGACGTGGCCCTGGACGAGTTCATCACCGCCAAGGACGACCTTAGTGGAGCGGATATCAAGGTACTGAACTGAAACATTAATTGGCAGGGTTTGAAAGGGAGTCCATCTTAGGCCTCACAATCAGCGAGGCGGATATCAAGGTGAGGGGGGGACAGTGAATCATATATTGGCTGGGTTTAGATATTGGTGGGTATCGAAGTAAGACATGGGATCCTGAAACTTGGAAATGCAGGGTTTGGGACCATTTTGGGCCTCAATAGGCCTCAGCGGGGCGGATATCAAGGTGAGGGTAATTGGAAACATGATAGGGTTTGTAGGGGATGTGACTGTGTTGGTGCACTGCAACACTGCTTTCTGGATTCGGGAGTTCTGAACTGGCAGTGGGACAAGGTTTTTGATTAATTTGGGCATATTGTCAAAAAAAGATTTGATAGATGAAGTGGGGTTTCATCGAGGGCCTTTAACGAATTTTTTCGAGTCTGCTGGGATGGATATGGTGCCTCTTGGTAATAATAATTTATATGATTTGAACAACTCATTTGTGTAATTTCTCAGGCGATGTGCACTGAGGCGGGTCTGCTGGCGCTGCGCGAGCGTCGTATGCGCGTCACGATGACGGACTTTGAGAAGGCGAAGGAGAATGTGCTCTACCGCAAGAAGGAGGGCGCCCCGGAGGCACTCTACCTCTAGACGCGCCGGGTTCGAGCAGTCCCTCCTCCTTTCCCCCACTCATTCTCATCGATTCCCCACCTTTATATTCTCGAGAACCCCATTTCATAATTGTATACTTGAATGTGTGTGAGTGTGTGTAAAAAAATGTCCGACGCGCGCGTGTTTTGTCTAATTTATTCTGTCTACCGCCCCCGTCTTTATATATTAATTGTCGATTGTGTAATTGCGCTGAGCATGTGGATAAAGAAGGACTACAAGAAGGGGCGTGTTGAATGGGAAGATTGGGTCGGATTGAGCCCGTGATTAGTATCTATGGAGAACGTGTTGGGCTGATTGTGAGGAGATTGGAATCAATGTTTAAGAGAATAAATGTAAGGAGTAACTCGGCAATAATTGAGAGGATCCAAATCGTTTAGTCGGAATTCTAGAACATCTAGGACAGTGGATTTTTTATCGATTATGTAAATTCGTTCTTGGACAGTGAAGGGTTTTTATTGATTATGTAAATTCATGAATTGTCTTCATTTACTCCCTTGAGAAATGACGAAAAAGAAATATTCCATTTGTGTGTTGTGTGTTGTGTTTAACGGTTCCTTGTTATGGTAATCTAGTCATTCGATTTAATCTCATCTCATTATCAGATGGTAAAATCGAACAACCTCGCATCCAAGAAGAAGGTAGCGGCAGCAGCTGCAGCCAACGGAAAGGTAGGCAGGGGCCGGAAAATAGTAATTTGACGGAATATTGGTGCTAAACCGGTTAATTGTGCTACCGGAAAGGTAGAGTGGACCCGGAAAATTTGAAGGATTGAAAATAGTTATTTGACTTATTATTGTTGCCAAACCGGTTATTTTTGCCACAAGAAAGGTGGGCAGGAGCTAGGTTTGTTTTTAGTCATATTAGTGGCGTGCGAGATTGATTTAGAAATGTGTAGAGGATTAAAAATAAAGGATTGTTCTTCATTTTACTTGTCTCAGTTCCTGTTTTCGTTCAATTTATGCGACGTTTTGAGAAAAATTCGAGCTCGACAGTGATGAAGATTAGGGTGGGACAGATCATTTTCTTCAGAAGTTCAATGCTGAAATGCACTAATTGTTGTTGCTTTGAATAAAGTTTATGCCATTTTCTGGAGCATTTTTTATTATTTTCGTACGCATTTCTTCCTGTTCAGGAGAACGCGCCCGCTGTCAACGGCAGCAACGGCAAGCCGGCTGCAGCTGGAGAGGCTGCCAAGTTCAAGGTGGGAGCGTGAAATGCAGCAGTGTTTTTCCAAATTAGTACCAAAAAAGAAAATTGCTGTTTGCTTACGCACTTTAGCGTATAATATTCGATCCCTGCTGCTTTTCTTCGCTATGAGTGCAAAAGAAGACTTCACTTTTTCTGCTACTGGGCACTTGCCTTCTGGTTGTAATGCACATCAAATGGTTGCCTCAAAATACCAATAAATATAAATATATCGCATTGATATTGCATTGATTAATATTACAATGATTTTAAAGTAACAATAAATATAAATATCACAATAACACACTACAGGTGCCCGCGCTGCCGACGGCGGTCGATCGCTACGCGGAGCTGGAGAAGAAGAAGAGCGCATGTGAGTTGAAATAAATATTTACTTAATTATTTAATTAATGAGAGAGCGATAAATACTTTGCACATATTTGTAATAAAACTCGAGATGAATAGGAATAGGTGTTGTTTTGCCAAGAGATCGTGGATGGCATCAAATGGTCCGTTTGGCTGAGATGTAGTAGTTATTATTAGGTTGAAACATTGATTTACTGTGTGGTGCTGTGTGGTGAAACGCAGCTTTTTTCCTATTTACATTGCTACTGCAACAAGCAGAGACAGCTATATTTCTAATTGCTCGGTCTAGTTTACTCATAATTCTATTAATTATACTTGGTTATTTTAATTTAATTAATTGGCAGTCTCGACGCTATCGGTTGAGGCGAAGGTGCGCGCCGCGGCCGCCCCGCCCATCAAGGAGAGCGCGGTCCCTGTGGGAATGAGGAGAAGCGATGTGAGTGGGATACGGTAGATGGGAACAGGGGTACGGTAGTCAAGGGGGGTAAGACACCTGGTCTCTTGATGAAGTCTAATAGAAGACACCTGGTTCGGTCGGAGATTGTTTGTTTGGGTTCTTTTTAGGAAAATAAATTATTTTCGCGAGAATTATTCGCCTTGTACTTTGCGGTTTCAACACACGGCTAATATCCGAGATCGTCCTAGTCTGTAATATAGGTCCGCATTCCCTTCGTAAAACATCAAGAAATTTAACGTTTTTTTTTTCAATTACTTGCCACTCGGGTGTTTCAGTGTTCTTTCAAGACATCTGGAGAAGTTCTTCTGCGATACGTGCCAAACTATTGTTCAAAATAAATTAAATTCAAAACAACAATAATAATATCGTTGCAGGCGAAGAACCGGGCGCGCTACTCGGACGGCATCGCGGCCGAGCCGGTCGCCGTGCACCGCAACGGGGACAGCAAGGCGACCAAGAAGGAGGAACAGGGTACGGTCATAGGGTAACGGTTATCGAGAACTGACTTTATTAGAAGGGGTACGGTAGCGCAGAAGGGGACGGCGAAGAAGGAGCAGGGTATGGTAATTTGCACGATTTAGGGTGGGCACTTTATTACGGAAGGGTACGGAAGGGGTTCCTCAATTGCATTCGGTGGTGGTGCATTGGTGACTTTCCCCAATTGCAGGCGCCGTCCCCTCTCCCGTCGCTGCGTCGAAGAAGAAGGAGAAGAGCATCAAGGAGATGAAGGCGGAGCTGGCCAAGAAGAAGGGACCAGCGACCAAGAAGGTACGGTAGGACTGGTGTAGGGTGAAGATTACAAATTGTGTAGTGGCTATGGCCAAGAAGAGGGAGAAGAATGGCGAAGAAGGTACGGTATTGGTGGTGCAGGGTGGAGATTGCAATTTGTCTTTTTTTAAAGCTTATTCTAACGATGGACGAAACATAATTAATGAATACGAATCTATCAAACTTTGGTTGAAACTTTGTGGCTCGAAACTGACGGGTGCTTCTCTGAATTCTTCTAACAAAAACTTCGACCATTTGTGTTTTTAATTTCAACACTAAATGAATGTGCTAGTACACTAAGTAAATATTCCCTATTTATTCAATGAGTGTGTATTCCCTATTGGTGCATTGAGTGAACATTGCCCATTGCCAGGGTGCTGCGCCCGAGTCGACGACCAAGGGCGAGAAGCGCAAGCTGGCCGAGGTGGACGAGGCAGCGGCTGCGGCCGATGGAGAGCGTAAGTGAAGGGGGGGGGGCAATTGGGAATGTGCACGCTGGGCACCAGCGAGAAATGGTGACAGAAGCCTTTATGATTGCATAGATTGTGACCACCACGAAAAAATTTTATGGAAACATGGTTCATGTTTCACCTGTTATGCATAGGTGATTGACTCTTGAGGAAAGCGATGAGCCTGATGGAGTTCGCGCAACTAACAAACGACGGAGGGTTTTCTAATTGAAATTGTTTTGATCTTGAATAATGTGGGAGCAGTTAGAAAGAATGTTACACGGGTGGTTACAGCAGTTCCTCAAAGGCGATTGATCCTTGAGAGAAAATCATGTCACCCTCATGTCCACTGTAGTAGACTATTCTCATTAACGCCAGCATAGCTAGCATAGCATAGCTAATGGTTGATAACTGATATAGTTATTCGTATTAATTAATTAATCCATCGATTTTCAGCGTCCTTCCTGCTGCAGCGCATGCAGCAGATGGCGAACGCGGCGATGGAGCGGGAGATCGGCCAGCAGAAGAGGAGCAAGCGGGTACGGTACGGGGTGCACATTGCGAATTGGGGTGGGGGGGGCGTTGCAGGGTGTAAATTGCAAACTGATCAAGCTTGCTCTATGGTGAAAATTGCACTTTGTAGATAGCGTCTAGTGCAAATCTCGCATTACCTATTGGTGTTATGCATAATAGGCGACTGCTTAGCCATGACTGAATATAGAATTTATATTGCCTATCGGAGGCAGTGTGAAGATTTTTAGATGTGATTACGCGTATGGGTGAGAGCAATCTGTGCTGCTGCGGAGTGTAAATCTCAAATTGATGTTTCAGGCCCGCCAGACGACGCCGTCGGACTCGGACAGTGACGGTGTGCACCCGCTCGCCGTCGTGCCCGCCTTCCAGAAGAGAGGTACGGTAAGGGAGGGAGGGGAGTACGGTAGAAGGACAGGGAGAGGGATCGAGGAATGGCTTTCTTTGGGAGATGAGGTAGGTGTGAATTGTCGAGGAAGCATTCGATGTAACAATGTTTGAACGGATGCTAGTGCTGATGTAGAGAGAAGATGAAGCGCCAGAGCGATAAGTGGGAATCGGAGTGGCACTGTTAATTTTGTAATCTATTTTTTCATATTTTTATAAATTTTTCATATATTGTGGTTTTTAAGAGGCGAACTCTATGTGCATTGCATAAGGAAGGATATCCGCGATTTTAGGCAATTGAGGAAACATGAATCTCCTGGACACGCAACTCGTGAAAAAATATGTCTTTTCGCTTGCATATGATGTTTAATAATTACTCTTATTTAACTAATATTACTTGCCAGTGGACACGCCGCACCCGGTTACCAAGAAGAGCCGGCTGGCGAGCGGCGTCGCCGTCGAGAAGAAGCCGCACTTTGATGTGGAGGAGGTGAGCGAGAGGAGGGGGGGGGAGTTTATCGTGGAGGATACGAGGAACTGTTTTAAACTAGTTGCTAATTACTACAGAATGTGCTCCGATGAATAAAAGGAGGGGTACGGTATCATTCGAGCGATAACTGGCGATCTATCAATCAATAATCATTACCGTAATCAGGTGCCGTACACGGTGGAGGAGCCGGACGACTCGCCGACGGGACAGGGCAAGAGGGGCCGACTGATCAAGAAGAAGCTATTCTCGAGTGAGTGAAACATGAAATTAGAGGGCGGGTAGAGTTGAAAATGAGTGCGTGGATATTTTGTGCGAAATTAAAATGTGCGTGATTATTAGCCGGGGAAATTTTGGAAGAAGAAGAACTGATTCTGATTGGGTTGAATCGCGAATTGCGGGTTTGCATTAGATGAAATTTTACGCGGCGCTTTGAGTGTTCTTGCGGGTTTATTGCTCAATTCTTGTCGGGTTTGAGTTTCATCAATGTTATATTGGAACTGGAAACAGTCGTGAATTGGTCTGTTTGCCATTCCGACGGGAAAATGTATAGCAACAAATTTCTCTATTTGTAGCGGTAATTTTGGAGCACGTGGTTACTCGCGGTTTCAGCGGTATGATATAGAAACTGGAAATGTTCATGAATTGATGGAATCTTTCTGAGAAAAAAAAACATGAAATCGAATATTTCGGATGTGTATTTCTCAAATTGCTGCAGGCCAGGACTTTGCGGCGCTGGAGCGCGAGATGGCCGAGTGTGGCGACCTGTACGACGAGGATGACGACGACGATTTCATGGTGAGTGACGAGGGGTGTAAATTGCAAATTGAGTCGGTGAGGAGCAGCGTGAATGTTTCGAATTGGTCGTTTGGTGTCGCTGTAGTCTTCCTGCTTGTTACTTTGTAAATAATAGTCATTGACTGGGGCGGGCATTTAGCGAGTGTTGGTTCACTTCATTTCGAAGCGTCGACTTTGCGTTTCAACGGTATGCTATTGGAACTGAAAATATTTCGCATCTATTAAGATTGGGTTTTCTCTTAAAATTGCAAAACACGGATCCGCATGATTGTCGCCTTCCCAATTGTCTCTAGTCGTGTAATGGGTGGTGCACGCATTCGGGCGGTGATGCATCCGTGTATATTCCAAATTGTGCAGGGCGATGAGGACGAAGAAGAAGACGATGAGGAGGAGGAGGAGCTGACGGACGAGGAGTTGGAGGAGATGGTGAGTATGGGTTACGGTAGCGAGAGGAGGGGTACGGTAGGTTGGAGTAGGTGAGGGAGAGCGGGGATGAGATGGTGATATTCTTTTATGAGTATAGAAAATTCCGGTTCGTATCATTGGTTTCCAAAGGCGCGTTGTGGGTAAGATGTGATTCCGAATCGGGAATGTCGCGGGTCCGAATAGCTATGTTGGAGATGGATTGAGCGCTACAGAATGATCACGCGAATTATTGATTTCCAACAGTACAAATTTGTGTTAGGGTGATGCTGAAACGGGGATGTGACTGGCCAGATCAGCTATGTTGGTGTCATAGGGGATGGATATTGTAAGTAGCATGCTATTCCGCCGTTTATTAGTTTTTCGTTGTCATTAATTGTTGATAGGGTAATATTGAAGCGGGAATGTCGCGGGTCTAAATCTTTAAAAAAATATCCTGATCTCGATTTACCATTCTTTCTTTGCAGGAGGACGAAGAGGTGGACATGGATGACGAGGACGAGGATGAGGTGTGCAGAGGGGATGGGAGATGGAGAGGGGTGATGACGTCATTCTTGAGGATTTCATATGATAGGGGTTTGAAGGGGTGAGGAAAACATAGGAAATAATTTCATGGGGACATGTCATCTTTGTTTGCATTGTTTTGTGCCGAGTGTATCGAGTAGCTATTGCGAACGAACGCGCGTTGCGAACTATGGGATGTGGGTGAAGCACGAAATTTATGGGGCAAGATGTTGGTGTCAGAGGGTGGTGTCTTCGTCGGGAAAGGTATCTGAAAAGTTATGTTGAATTCGAATGGTACAGCTACATCGGTTGCTAAAACACGGGTTCAGACAGTTTTAGGTTATGGGTGAAATGCGAGATTGGTAGGGTAAAGTCTTGTGGCAGGCATGGCGAGGGAAGTTGATTTATTTTGTTCGAGGCAAAGGAATGAGCCGTTTCTAAATCAAGGTTGAATTCCCCATATTCAGGAGCTCGTATCGTCGGACCTCGACGAGGAGGACGCCGTCATCCATCCGGATGACATCCAGCGGACGATCACCTTCGACGATGATGACGATGAGGAGGAACCGGAGAGTGATGAGGTAGGGGTGAAACGGGAGTGTGGCGGGTTGATAATTAGAGATTGATCGATATTGATCTGGTAAGGAGAGAGCAGTGGACGAAAAGTCATGTCAAATGGGTTTTGCCGTCGGGCACCTAACCCTATTTTTGGGCACATTTTCGGGCACCCAGACGTAAATACCAATAAAAATTCTAGTTTTCGGACACCTCTACTAAAATTTGATCCGACTTCGTCGGGCGCCTTATGTAGCACTTGACATACTTTTCGAACACTGGGAGAGAGTGTGAAGTGAGGAGATTGAGGGGATTTGAGTATGGCTTGGAACGAGCGTGTGGCGGGTTGAGAAGTGCCTGTGGATGGGCTTGCGATTGTAGGCCACTTGCATTCCTCCACGATGGCGTGTTGAAGGATTGGCAATGTAATGAGATGCGGGTTTGTTTCAAATACTGCGGAATTCAACTATTGAATTGGTTGTACTTGTTTGCTATTGAGATGAAGGCAAGGCGCGAGTGTAACGGGGAGAAAAGGACCTTGTATCAGAGGAGTAGCGCTAGTGTGATAGGGGAAAATTGGATATTGCTTGCTATTTGTGGGAATACTTTCTTTTCGGAGACGGGGCCTCTTCTGATTGTGGGCATAATCGCTCGGTGATTATGAGCAGGTGGTGAAGCGGGGAATGTGACGGGTGAAATAGTCAACATGATCTGCGCATCACGGGACCTAGCGTTTCGAGTGCTTTATGAAATGCTCAAACCTCACAAGTTCTTCTTTTGCTTTTTTAAGTTCAGGATTTAATTAATTTTACATTTTATATACACTTTCTTGCACAGGACGAAGAGCTGAGCGAGGTGGAGATGGACGACGAGGAGGAAGGAGAGGAGGGAGAGGACGGCCACCACGTCAACGGATGCTGCGATGATAGTGACTGCGAAGAGGATGGAAGTGAGCTGGGGGGAGTACGGTAGGATACAGAAGGGAGGGTACGGTAGGCTGGGTACTCTATGATGCTGCGATGATAGTGACTGCGAGGAGGATGGAAGTGAGTGTACGGTGGATTATTGGGGGTACTATAGGATACGGTAGACTGGTTACTGTAAAATTGTGTGGAGAACGGAAGTGAGTGTACGGTAGGAGAGGAGGGGTACGGTGGGTTATCCATGATGTGCTGTAGAAAAGAGTGTGGAAAGTTGTTCAGTGCATTTTATGTACGTTTTATTGCGGCTGGTTAGTTGGAAAAATTATCTGAGTATCTAGTGATGGAATGTCTAGATCCTCTGCGGCGGCGATGTTGCGGGTCATGACTTTATGACGTTAGCCCTAAATTCGCATTTCTTGATTGCATTCGGCATCAACAAGCAAATAATTGAGCGAAAAAAAGAGTGTATACGTAGGGGCCACAAGCTCCGCCCACTTTGGTGAGACATGATTTCGCCAAAAAGCGAGAATGAAAAGCGCAAAGCTCGTTCTGAACCGAATCAATAGTTCGACATCGCTATGGATAGCTCTCACCATCCCCTATCGATTGAGCACTGCCCAAAATTTGCATATCATCACTAAGTAGATCAAATTTGCATTTTAAAGAAGGGAAGAGGTCGTTTTGACGGGTTGCAGTGTGAAAGTTTTGTTTGGGCAGTAATTTTCTGACAAATTAGAATATTTTAGGAATTTTAGAGAAAAAATTAGAATTTTAGCATTGCTCCCTGGCTTGCGCTTTTTGGGCGGGGAGAGGCGTGCGAGAGGGCGGGGGGAGGGAGAGAGACACACGCAAATTAGGCTCCGCCCCTTTCCCTCTCGTCTCGCCTCTCCCTCCTCTTCCACAGTGAGTTGCGCGCCACTTCTCGGGCTCTAGCGCGCCTCAGAGAAAAGATATCGACAAACGGTAAAAAGTATGATGATATTGGGACCATGAGGGATAGTTTGAACACATATTTGGCCCCATTATTTAAAATCGGCTATCTGCGTTGTGGCCCCTATGTATACGATAGCTGTCTATTTATCCACGAAGGGACGGAAAGGGGGTGCTGTACCTATATTGATTAATCCATTCCATTCAGGTGAGATGGACGGTGAGGAGGTGAGCGACGAGGAGGGCGACGAATCCGACTACACCTCTGACTCGTCGCACGTCTCGGACGATTCGTACGGCGAGGCATTCGTCGACGATGAGATGGCCGCCAAGGCAGTCACGGTACGGTAGTCGCACACACCACGGTTGGGGAAACGAGGACTGACTTTTTTGTGGGTTACGGAACGGCAGTTACAGAATTGATATCAATCAGACAATATTTTGATGAGGTCACATCATAATTTATGGTGACGGTGTAACGCGATTGTCGCTTGTAAATGGGGATACGACTAGGCCAAATTAGGGTACGGCAAGGGAAGGCAGCTGTTTATTGAGCAATTGAATTGTTGTTGTTTTTATAGCCTACGCCGTGGTGGCGAATTATTGTCTTGTAACTACGGCCTACTTCATAGGTAGCGTGAAACACAATTGTCACCACTGTCCAGCAGACTTCAATTTCCCGATTGCAGATGAGCCGCGAATCCGCTGCTCTTCCCGGCAAGGGCAAGAAGAAGAAGGCCGGCAAGGGAGGTGCTGCAACTGCTGCAACTGCTGCAGCCATCGACTTCACCGCCTTCCCCTTCAAGGTACTGTCTTGTTTCACAACACTTGACAAAATGGAAAATTGGCGAAGGAACATTGAACTTCATTCTGTTAGAAGCATGAAAAAGATGAATGTGCTGACTACGGCGGATAACGTTATGTCTGGCTGTTTGAAAATGTAGTAAGAAAGTGAGTTGTGTAGCATTGTTAGTGGAATGAGAACACACGCGTCGATCAATCGCTCCTCTGATCCGTTGGACATAACAAACTGTTGTTGCGCTAAACGTGCTGGGTGAATGTAGGCGAGAACAGTTCTTTCGGGATACGTTCGCGCCACTTGATTGTTTGCGGGATCAATTGCGTTCTGATTAATGTACAAAGTGTGGATTTTCGAAAAATTTGAGATTAGATGAACTGTCAGTACATAATTAACAACAAAAAAAAAACGTAAACGTCCTCTCGTCAGGACGCGGACTCTGCCGTCTCTGCAGCGAAGGCGCTCGACTGGCTGCTGTCGCCGTGCGACGCCCAGACATTCTTCGACGACTTCTTCCAGGTCAGGGAGGGGATAAGGGGGGCGGGGCTTGGAGGAAAGTGGGCAGAGGCTGGTTGCCATTTGGAGAAAGGGCGTGCCTGGGAAAGGAGTCATGTTTGTCCAAGCATAGAGAAGGAGACGTCTGGAAAAATAGGGGGCTTCGTGCTGAAACAAAATATTCTATACTGGCCCTGACATTTGCGCTTCACTGGATTGGTAAGTACGAGTTGATCCAAGACTGTCGATTATACCAACCGACGGAATATATTTTTTAAAAAAATCCTATTTGCAATCGACCTCTGTTATCACTGTTTCATGGGCTTTATAGGAATCGAGTTGAGCTGATAGCTTGATCGAGTTGTGTTCTCCCTTCAAAAAATATATAAACAATGTCTTCCCATCTCAGTCGACCTCCCTGGTGGTGCGACGCGGCGACCCCCACTACTACGGCAACCTCTTCTCGACGTCCTCCATGACCGCCCTGCTCAGAGAGGCACGGTAGGGGTACTGTAGAGGATACCGTATCGAATCGAAGGTTTGCTGAAAAGGGGTCGGTGTTGGACCATACATTTTCATACCTTCCGGGCCGGTAATCAGACCACTATATTTTCAAGCGAGCCAGTTATCAGACCACTACATCACGATATATCACGTTCGGGGGTTCAAAATACCCTTGTCAACTGTGATTTTCACTATCTGACCACTATATATTTTTGGTTCCCGGATGGTAATGAAAATGTATGTGTTGGACTATCATAGAAATTATGTTGCTGAAAGAAGATGCGTGCACTTTGGACAATAAAGTTTGTGTGATGGAACTCGGTGATTGGGCGTTGCGTCAGTATTTGATATTGCCAGAATTTTATAAGGCGGTTATTGGTCCCCATCTTCGATTCATAAAAAAGGTAATACAAGTAAATTGTAAGTCCCACATTGCAGGTTTGAAGATCGATCAATTAAAACGCGTTCTCTGTAAGAACTCAGTAAAAGGGGCCTGGGATGGCACAGTTTTAGAAAAATTTCTCATATCGGGCTCAAACTTCACCAACATAACCCCTAGGGACGGTATTTACGATTTTTGAACTTTGATCCCAATTTTCTTGATCTTTGATCTTTGATCTTTCGAAAAATAAATTTCAGATATCACTATCGTGTGATAGCTCATTCGAAAGAGCATAAAAAGTTATGTTAAAAACCAGAAGGATTTGAAATTTCATCCATTTTCACTCAAGTTATGACTCAAAATATTATGATTTTCGTCCTTTTCGACGAATATCGATTTGGCTACCCATGAAGCCATGATTTGCGGGACTCTATTTTTTGATATTTTTTGTATTTTTTATATTTAAAAAAACTTGGTAAACTTTCCGGGTCACATTTCGTGCGCTAATTTATCGAAATTGTGAGTCAAGTGTGGTCAACCACGTCTTTTTTTCTCAAGCGGAGCCATTCCGATAGGAGGAGGAACGTCTCCAAGCACTTCTTTAAGCCTCAACTAACGTTTTTTCTTCATTTTTAACCTTCTGACTAATTTTTGCAAACTTTTCGATCTTAATTTTTGAGATGGCGTACCTCGACTTTTTTCACATAAGGGTCCCCCCTTATGTGAAAAACCATGTTAGTGGTCACGTCAAATTAGGATCTCCGATACGAGTAAAAGTATGTTAGGGTGTCCTAAAATCAATTTTATGCTACTTTTAGTACATTCCGACATGTTGTTATGGTCAACTCCGACATGACTGTTAACATGGTTTTTCACATAAGGGGGGACCCTTATGTGAAAAAAGTCGAGGTGAGCCATGTCAAAAATTTAGATCGAAAAGTTTACAAAAATTAGTCAGAAGGTTAAAAATGAAGAAAAAACGTTATTTGAGGCTTAAAGAAATGCAGGGAGATGTTCCTTCTCCTATCGGAATGGCTTCGCTTGAGAAAAAAAAGACGTGGTTGACCACGCTTGACTCACATTTTCGATAAATTGGCGCACGAAATGTGACCCGGAAAGTTTACCAAGTTTTTTTAATATAAAAAATACAAAAAATATCAAAAAATAGAGTCCCGCAAATCATGGCTTCATGGGTAGCCAAATCGATATTCGTCGAAATGGACGAAAATCATCATATTTTGAGTGATAACTTGAGTCAAAATGGATGAAATTTCAAATCCTTCTGGTTTTTAACATAACTTTTTATGCTCTTTCGAATGAGCTATCACACGATAGTGATATCTGAAATTTATTTTTTGAAAGATCAAAGATCAAAGATCAAGAAAATTGGGATCAAAGTTCAAAAATTGTAAATACCGTCCCTAGGGGTTATGTTGGTGAAGTTTGGACTTCTGGAGACCATTTTAAGAAAACTGTGCCACCCCACCATGGTTCTAACAGAGAACGCGTTTTAATACTCACGCAAATTGCAATTCTAAAGACTGTAATGCAATCTGTAAAAA
The DNA here is from genome assembly GCA_911812115.1 of Pristionchus exspectatus. Taxonomy (NCBI): domain Eukaryota; kingdom Metazoa; phylum Nematoda; class Chromadorea; order Rhabditida; family Neodiplogasteridae; genus Pristionchus; species Pristionchus exspectatus. Next base: position 5,453,598 of record OU461587.1, on the reverse strand, counting down.
AACATATTGGAGTGGTGTGATGTGTACATTCCCATTTGATATCCAGTGCATTGGTGTAATTCCCTGATTGCAGTCGAGGTGCACGGTGTAAATTTCAATTCGAATCCCGTGTATGGGTGTAATTCCCCCATTGCAGTCGTGCCTGGAGTACGGAGTGAACGTGAACGTGGCGCTGTACGCGGGCGGCGTGCGCACGACGCACAACGGCACGGGGCGCGCCTATCCACTGGCTATCGGAGACGCTATCAGGTTAATATTGATCGAATATGGTGCAAATTTATGTTTGAAAGGTAGATGCTAAGTGGATCGGTGAAGAAATTTGATGAGAGATGAAAGCAGGCGATTAAGGGTTGCAACTGCATTAGATAATACCGTTATGAACTAGGTAGCAATGTGCTTTCGGGATTTTTTAAACAAAAATTGTATATTGTATTTATCGACCTCCTGGTGGGCGTGCTTCGGATACTACACTAGCTTCAAGTACGGTATTCACCAATCGATAAGTTGCAGGGCGGGTTCCCAATACTAGGGTAATACTACGGTAGTCCCAAATCACGGTATTCATCGATCTCTTCTCTTACAGGGCGGGCTGTAGCGTGCAGCTGACGAACCCGCAGGCGTATGCGGCGCCCGTGTGGTATCTGTGCGACGCGCTACAGGAGGTGTTCCACTGCTTCGTCGGAGCGAACACGTATGTTGTTTTTGTTTTGATTGTTGTTGTTGTTGTTGTTTTGAATTTGACGAGGGTAATCGATGCTGTTAATGACTCTATTAGTTTATCGTTGTAGCGCGGCGAGATAAGCAAGGTATGAAGCGCGTGTGTAGCTGGTAGGATATTTCTTGCGTTTTTATTATGGCGGAGAACGTCGCGAATATTGCTTTGATGTCAATAGTCGCTGAGATATGTGAGACGTGAAGCGCGCAAGTGAATGGCTGGCTCGTTGCCTATGCTTTTTTAGGCGCTATGTCGAATGCGAATTTTCGGAGGCGAGAGACAACTGGTATGTCAGAGAACATATTGCGAAATAGTTCTCATTCGACATAGTGCCCTTTCTTTGTATCTTCTTCTAATGAGTGGTTTCTTTATTTTTTGCCAGAGATGTGAGAGTTGAAACACGTGAGTCCCTGATTTTGTTCGTGTTTTCAATAGAGCACAATCCCTGCTGGCAAGCATGCGTTTATTTTTGTAGACATCAGTGTTCATCGAATTGTAGATAGACAGCATTTGTTAGAATATGATATGCAAGAAGCGTCCGATTGGCGGGATTGAATGGGCGCGATAGCGAGATACATGTTATTAAACCAATAAATAATCAATCGATCAAAAATCAATTCATGAATTTCATCATCACTCCTCATTCCCCTGCAGGTACCTCACGCCGGCGGGCGCCTCGGGTTTCGCGCCGCACTGGGACGAGATCGACGCTTTCCTCCTGCAGGTATGGTAGTGATTATTCATTTATTGATTTTAGTTGGCCTGTATGAAAAAATGTAGTTAACGTGGTTGAGCACTGTTTCAATGATTTTTGTGCAATGACAGTTTTACTGATGTGTGGAATTTGATACGAACTTCGCCGCTGTTTTTTTAAATCTCTAATCTTTCTTAGGTTTCAGTGCATTCATAACATAGCAAATAGACTGAGTATCCGATGCTTCACGCGCTGTGTGTATCATAAAATTAAAGGATCTTCTCACTTTTTCATAGGTAACAAGGGATCAGGAAGTTAGCAGGTTAGTGTAATGCATTTTATGCTATTTACTTGAATTTTAATCTTGCGAAGTCACACACACACCTGTCAGTTCTTCAAGTCACAACTTATTTTCGCGTTTCACCATCATCCTAATACCCTTCTTCTTCGTTGTCAGGTGGAGGGCCGGAAGTACTGGCGCGTGTGGGCGCCCGAGTCGCCGGACGCGGAACTGCCGCTCGAGTCGTCGGGCAACTTCACCGAGGTATGGGGGGTTCTGGGGAAGGGAACCGGGCTGACTCTCTTCAGATGACGTGTTCTTTCGCGTTGTCTGATGAGGCGAGAGAGTAGAGATAATGGAGAGAGCAGTGACAATTTGTGCGAGAGAGCGGGTGGAATGGAGAGAGTCTGACTACTATTTTCAAGTGCTAACTTGTTTTTTTTAAATCCTTATGCGAGAGGAGACGAGATCGAGAGAGTTAGTGCTTCTCGTTTTGTATGTCGAGGGAACAGGTGGGACGGGAAGGGTATGAATATTTATTTCAAGTAATTTTCTCATTTTGTATGTCTATGTTGATTCCAGGCTGACATGGCGGGCCGCAAGCCGGCGTTCGAGGGATGGATCGAGCAGGGCGATCTGCTCTACATCCCGAGAGGATTCATCCATCAGGTACGGTAGTTTGGAGGTACGGTAGGAAGGGAATATTGATTGATTAGTTAAGCTGGCGTTTGGTTGGGGTGCATGTATTGTATTTGTTTTTCCACTGGAAAAAAGGGCTTTATTGAATAGAGTGGATCAGTTGGGTTTACTCTCGGAATTGGATTGCATTGAGAAGCGGGGTTGATGTAGCTAGGTAGGAACGTGAATGTGACTGGTGACTGAAATCTGAGGAAGCAGTAGGAAGAGGGGTGGGAGGAACATGGCAAACTGCTGCACATCCCGAGAGGATTCATCTATCGAGTACGGTAGTTACGGTATTAAATAATTAATTGTATGTACTAAACGAGGAGGCAATAATGTTATTGGATTGCTTTGAGAAGTGGGGTTGATGTAGCTAGGTAGGAACGTGAATGTGACTGGTGACTGAAATCTGAGGAAGCAGTAGGAAGATGGGTGGGAGGAACATGGCAAACTGCTGCACATCCCGAGAGGATTCATCTATCGAGTACGGTAGTTACGGTATTAAATAATTAATTGTATGTACTAAACGAGGAGGCAATAATGTTATTGGATTGCTTTGAGAAGTGGGGTTGATGTAGCTAGGTAGGAACGTGAATGTGACTGGTGACTGAAATCTGAGGAAGCAGTAGGAAGATGGGTGGGAGGAACATGGCAAACTGCTGCACATCCCGAGAGGATTCATCTATCGAGTACGGTAGTTACGGTATTAAATAATTAATTGTATGTACTAAACGAGGAGGCAATAATGTTATTGGATTGCTTTGAGAAGTGGGGTTGATGTAGCTAGGTAGGAACGTGAATGTGACTGGTGACTGAAATCTGAGGAAGCAGTAGGAAGATGGGTGGGAGGAACATGGCAAACTGCTGCACATCCCGAGAGGATTCATCTATCGAGTACGGTAGTTACGGTATTAAATAATTAATTGTATGTACTAAACGAGGAGGCAATAATGTTATTGGATTGCTTTAAGAAGTGGGGTTGATGTAGCTAGGTAGGAACGTAAATGTAACTGGTGTTAGGTGGAAGCAAGGAAATGTCAAAAAATCGAAACGCTAGAAGTGGAACGGAGTGGAACGCTACTATTTGGGTCTTGAACTTTAGAGAAATGAAAAAAATCGTTTTAAAAGGACCTGACAATCTATGGCTTCAGGAACCGAGTATGTAATGCGAGTAGTCGGCAATACCCAGTGCATTTAACACGGACAAAATATATTTAATTGTATTAAAACACAATTTGCAGGCGCGCACGGACAAGGCGGTCCACTCGCTGCACGTCACCGTGTCGGCCGGCCGCCAGTGGACATTCGCCAATATGCTGCAGGTGAGGAGGGACTGTCTCTGACTCTCTCACTTTCGCATGCTCTCTAGTCGTGTCTGATCGACGAAATAGTGTATCGAATGAAGAGATTTCGCATGTTCTCTAGCCAGTCAAAAAATGAGAGAGCTTGGGAAAATGAGAGAGTCCGCCCGCGTGGATTACGGTAGATATGATTATTATTGATTGCATTATTGCAGAAGCTGCTGCCGATGGCGATGGACGGGTTCACGGGTGCGCGCGCCAAGCTGAGAAGACAGCTGCCCCCCGGGTACGGTAATTACGGTAGGAGAGTATTGTTGACTACTGTGGTCATGAAGCTTTGGGGTATGGTAGTTACGATAGTGTCTCTTTTTACCAGAGTAGAAAACTTCGAAACGTGCTAAGACATGGTAGCATTCGCAGTTTTTTTTTTTAAGATTTGTCGCCTATCTTTTATGCCCGTTCTAATCACCTTATCCTTTCCTTATTGCAGTCTGCTGGATATGACGGGCATCGCGGAGCTGCCCGACGACTACCCGCTGCAGGAGGCCAGCGAGAGCAAGTGAGTGACTGACTCTCTTCGTTTCACAATGTGATGTTTCACAATGCGCGCTTCCAATGAGCTTTAAAAAAATTGATTCTCCCAACTCGTTCCATCCCGTTCCTTTCCAGTTTCATTCTCATATCATATCCCCTGTTCAGACTGCACGCCCCTCTCGATCGTCACATGTCCGTCTTCCGCACGTTTGTGGGCGAAATGCGCGAGTGCGGCGTCGACCTAATGGCGCGCGAGTTCATGCGCACCGCCCTCCCGCCCGTTCTTACCGTCGGTGAGTTGTGCACTTTGTTAATTGGTAGTGGGGGTGCAGTGTGTAGTGTACTTTTTGGCCGTCCTCGTCGATAAATGGGTGTAGTTTGCGAAGTGATAGTGGTGGTACAGTGTGCATTATGGCAATTGGTCTCTTCTTGTTCTTATTGAGGATGAATTAGAAGACGTTGGATGTTGTTTCGAAAATCATTTAGCACTGATGAATTGTGGTTTCACCGACCATCTTAATAATGTAATGTGATGTTGCAGAGGAGAAGCAGCTGTCCGCGTGGGGCAACGACGGCGCCGATCTGTTCGAGGAGAAGGTACGGTAACTGGGGGGGAGGGGGTACGGTAGTCGAGGGATTACGGTAGCTATGGAGTAAAGTAGTGAATAGAAAATTGATGATTTGTGCGGTGGAAAGGGGACATTGATAAAAAATCAGGAAAACTATGTTTGAGGTTGCAATTTGGGATATGGTAGTCGAGGAAGGTTGGGGAAATCGATAAGTCAATTATTCATGGGAAAATCAATATTCCTTGTCAGGGCGCGTCGCGCATCACGCCCGCCACCGCCGTCCGCTTCATCCGCAGACACGGACAGAGGTGAGGGAGATCAAAGATCAGGGCGAGGGAATAGCCTGGAGTAGCTGTAGATTTGGTTCAAATAGTCTTCGCGAATCGACTCCGCAGACACGGACTGAGAGATCAGGGAAAAGACAGGGGGGGGGGGGGCGGGGGTGTGAAGGATTTGGGTAACATAATTGGAACTTTTTACACTGTTTCATTTGGCGTTTCACTATCTGGGTATATGCGAGCCATACCAAATGATATTGATCAATTGAAGACTTAAAACTATGAAAAATAACTATGAAAAAAATGATACTTCATTGTCGACTCTACTCTTCGAGTAGACTTACACTTAGTTTGACCCTGTTCGTTGCCGTTGCACAAGTTGGATACGTGACGCGCATTGCAACTGGAATAATGTCAGTGCTGCACCTAGCTATAATTAGTGAAAACGGCCAAAAAGGGGCAAAAACGGTTCTCATCTTTCCGTTTAATGCTTTCGGAAAGCAGTAGTATCTTCGTCCAGAATATTGTTTGAGCTCACCACGATTTCCGTGTTTCATTGTGTTCGTATAACGGTTTGGTGCAAATGAAAGTCGTTGGTATGCGCGATGCTGAAGTATAATCTTATCGATGAGCCGATCAAAGTTCTATCAACGTCTACTCTCTATCCTCTTACGTTAGTGTTTCCGAACTTTCGCCCATTCTTTCGCGTTTCACAGGGTGGGCAAGTATTGAAGTGGGCAGCAAATTCAGTAACGCGTTCTCCAACATCTAATAACCTCCTTCCTCCTTGCAGAATCTTGATCATAGATCAAAGATCAATTCTCCCCCTTTGCAGACTGCTGTTCGCCGCTCCCGAGGAGCCGTTCGTGGCGCATCGAATGGCGAACGCGCGCACGTACGAGGGAGCGGAGGAGCGCACCTTCACGCTCACCACGGATGTGAGATTAAATCTTTTATTTTATATATACATAATTTTAAATATATTGATAACGTAATTATAAATAGAAGGTGTGACTCCAATTTGTTTTGATCACTTTGATGATTCAATGTTCAGCGTTTGCTTGGATCAATGAATTTACTGAAAGGATCGATCTCACGCAGTTTTCCTTTTTTGACATTGACTGAAATATCTTTTCTGCCTTTTGCGATTTACTGGGATGATACTAAATAATTATTTAACTAATTAAGTAATTAATTAGTCTAACCTAATTATCCTTGGCCTCTCTCAGGAGGAGCCGGTGTTCGCGGACCTGCTGTCCGCCTATCCCGAGTGGACGACCGTCAAGGACCTCAAGATGAAGAAGAAGGCCAAGGTACGGGAAGATTACGGTAGCACGAGTTTTGGGATAGCGAATTTGGGTGAGGCTACAGTAGCCGAGCTGTTGGGGTATAGATTTTAGGTTACGATTTGCGGTTTTTATTTGGATATGTATCCGATTGATATTTAGCTAAAAAGTGAAGCTAGTGTGAAAGATGAGAAGCGCGAGTATGACGGGTATTTGAGAATTTTGAGATTGAGAATAGATTGAGAATTTGAGATTGAAAGGCAATGAGTACGGTAGCTTGTTGTGATATCGATCGATTGATTTCCCTGCAGGTCGCCTTTCTGACGAAGCTCTTCAACCATGGTCTCATCATGGTCAGCTCTTCAAACATGGACTCTTCGAGCGCCTAAAGAGGAATACGGTAGCCAATTATCGATTGATTTGGTCGCGACTTATCGATCGAAATTCGTTTTCACCTCTCTTTTACTGCTACCATTCAATTGTTGCTTTTTATGCTCTCTTCATCTTTGCTAATTTCCTATTTCTTATACATCCACCCACGTTATATGCACCCGTTATTGCCCCCGATATATTGTTCTTATTATTGTTCTTCCGTTGTGTCGCCAGTTGATTCGTTGTTGCTGTCTGTTGTTGTTTTCCACCCGTTGTGTAGGTTAGCAAAGTATTTCTGTTGTTGGTGAGCGAGCTCCCTCACTTGCTCTCACTCCGTTCTGTTGACTATGTAACCGTAAGCAAATTGTAACACCGATAGTCCTGGTTATTGTACGCCCTCCAATGACAGCCCAGTGTATCTGTTATAAATCACAGTTTGATCCGTATTGCATAAAGTTTGTATTGCAATTACGAAATTTTGTCTGCTATTCTAGTTACGATACACAGTCAGAAAGATTACAGACTGTAGAGGGCCGTCGATGTAATTGAATCGCCGCATCGCATCTTAGTAGCTAATGAAGCACGACGCGCTACTTGCCCACAAGCAATGCTTTCTATTATGGTAGTTACCATGCAATTAGAAGGCCCCACTTTTTATGAATCGACTTTACCATTCATCGTCTTTTGTGCCAACTACTACTTTAGCGGGCGCTAATTTTGAAATCGGACGATATAATCAAATGCTTTCAAGGGTAAGTAGTTGGATACGGTTGCGCATACAGCCACTTTGCTAATACTGAAGCACCATAAAAATATATTGTAAAAAATGGCAAACACTCAGCAGACGGACACTCTACTGGATCTTCCTGTCGAATTGCTGGAAATGGTCTATAACATGTTGGACTTTCACTCGGTGCTCGAAATGAGAGTGGTAAGGATTCCATTTATAACTAGATGATCCTTTCCGGGTGGCGTGGCTAGATTCCAACAGTAAATTCCGAACAAATGCAAATCATGAAGAAGAAAATATTATTCAATCTGTAATAAATAGTGTTTTTTAAGGTTTGCAAGGCTTCGAAATACTGTGTTGAAGTGGCAACACTCAATCGAATCAAGAATCCACTTATTGAGGATTTCAGAATTTCCCCAAGGGTTTGTTGCGCATGCTCGTACAAACAATGCAGATATTCCAGGGAAACGCTATTAAAACGGATTTTTTCATCGATCAAAAGGAAAACGAAAGACGTCTTGAAACAAGAATATTCTTTGTCTTTGTTCTGGGCCACACACGAATTCCATACAAATGCGCGGAAATAGTGAATATTTATTTACCATATCTAGTAAATGATCATAAAAGAAATTTATAGAAACTGTCAATATATGATCAAGTAACGAATGCTACATTTTTCGATAAATTAGCTCCATTTCTGAGCAATGTAAAGTGGAAGCGAGTTGAATTCGTACCGGCAACGCATGACTCTGTTATGATTGCATCCAAAATTCTTCACGGAAAAACCATACACAGGGCGAAGTTTCATCTTGCTGATTCATCCGTGGCGACGTTAGTTAATTTTTCCATCAAAATGGATTTCTTAATCGTCAACTATCAAATGTGCATTTTGAAGTATAGCTATATTATTTTTTTCAGAGATTTCGTCCTTCACTTTGTTGCTAAACACAAGGTGTACTCAGCGAGCTTGGCCTTCGCCAGGGATGTCTTCAAATATAGTAAGATCATTTTTTGGCATTATCCTCGCTAAGGGCGGGCTAGCCACCCCATCGCCGATTAGCAACTTGAGCCTATCCTCCAAACCACCTTTATTTAGTCATTTTGTTCAGAAAGTACACTGGTGAATCTCTGCCCTATTCCAGATGAATTTCTCGTGAATTTGGCCGCGCTCGTTTACGCGATAAAAATATCAGCTCCAACAATCGAGGGCAACAATACGATAAAGAAATGGGTTCTATTAGAACGTCTTCAACGACTTGCATTCGCCGTTCTCAGCGGTCGATGCCGCTACTTCGACCTCGCGGATGCATTTACGCAATTGCCAAAGCTTGACGCCAAGCGACTAGCAACTGTCAGTACAATATTGTTTCACTGTTGCTCCTTGCATGGTAGAATGGCTTGACGGTTTTCCAAAGACTAGGGAATTCGGGGTGAAGAATCCGTCCCTTCATTCCTCATACTATGTCACCGGTCAGAGTGACCTAAATATCAGGCGAAATGAAGAGCCGAATTATTCATTCTGGCCCTAATTTTCACGCTCGCAGGTACTCTCGAGACTCCCCGACAAGCGGTTCTATTTCGGCTTACCGACGGCCGAAACAGTGGAACGATGTGAATTGCATTTGAATTTGCCTGTCCTAGTACAAAAAATGAGCGATTCCGATCGATTTCTTCTCGAATTTGGGAGGCTTAAACGATTCGGAACATGAATACTATTTCCATACGTCGATTAATGCATTTATGAATAAAAAACCAGATTGACTCTTATTCTGTAATCTCGTTATAAAGAGGAAACAAATCTTTTGAATGATTCTTGACTAGCGATACCGGGGCAAAATTTTACAGAGGAATCGAAAATCGAAAGAAAACAAACTGCAGCGTTGCTACTGGGCAAGTAAAGTGTCGCGTGGAAGATGGATCGAGAGGCGTTTTATTTTCTACCTTTCACAATACTATTTTATTGTTTTCAGTCCACCAGAAATGTCGAACAATCTACTGTGTTCCCAAAGTGAGAGCAACTTCTTGAATCTGCCAATCGAATTGCTAGAAAACATTTATACAGTATTGGACTTTCCCTCGGTGCTCACAATGAGAACGGTAATGATTCCATTTATCTCCTTTCCGAGGGCGTAACTAGATTAGAACAATAAATCCCGAAAAAATGCAAATCATGAAGAAGAAAATAATTTTTTAATCTTTGAAAATGTCGTTGTTTCCAGGTTTGCAAAGCTTCGAAATGCTGGGTAGAAGTGGCTACGCTCAATCGAATCAAGAATCCATTTATTTCGGATATAAAAATAATCGGAAAGGTTGGGATTTTTTTGTTCTTTACAAAACTAGCAAATATTTCAGGAAAATATAGTGTATATGATGTTCTACATTAACCAGAAGGACGCCTATAGTCGTCTTGAATCTAAAATATTCATTGTATTTGTTATGAGCCGCCTGCAAGTTCCGACTTATGGCTGTCTATACGAATTAAACGCGAGTTTCATGAAATTATTTTTCATTCCACAAATAGCTGTCCGTTGGCGAACGTTCGGGCGGGGGGGGGGGGAGGAGAGAGGCCGGGAGGAAATAATCTAACACTTGCCTCCTCCCCCTTTACCTCCCATCGATAGCTCGCTAATGAGCTCATATCACAAACTGAGCATTTCAAAAGCACAGTATTTGCTGGGAATGGTGCCACAAAAATATTTAAATTATAGACAATGTGGTTAGGAATGACAGTGCAACTAGCTAATATATTGTTCGATGAATTGGCTCCATTTCTATGCAATCTAAAGTGCAAGAGAGTTGAACTCGTTCCTACGACGCCATATATGTGTATGCTAGCATCCAAATTGCTCGAAGGAAAAACAGTGTGCGGTACAAAGATGCATTTTGCTGATCCATTGAAGGAAAAGTAAGTTAAAAATGGTTTCGAACAATTGAAAAAACATTGAAAAAGTACATTTAACAATCAATGTTATATTTTTTAGAGATTTCGCCCTGAAATTTATTACTAAACACGATGTGTTTTCAGTGGAGTTAGTGCTCACCACGGAAGTCTTCAAATACAGTCAGTGTACAATCGTTTAGTTTCTTCTTCAGGAACAACAATATGCCCCGATTTGCAATCAGAACGTACAAGCAATTGCTTATTTCAGATGATTTTCTCGTAAAATTGGCTGCACTCGTGTCTTCAATTAGAATAGAAGCGCCAATCGAGAAGGATAAGGAGACGATAACGACGAATTTTCAACCCCTTCAACAACTTTCCTTGGATGTTCTCAACGGTCGTTGTTACTATTTCGATCTCGTAAATGCGATTGTGAAAATTCCAAGAGACGAAGCGGATAATCTAGCTAATGTTAGTTAAATTTGATTAGTTGTCAGGCAAATTCAAAGTTCAGGACAGTTCAAATTCATTATAGATTTCTTTAATATCTCTAATGAAATTGCAGCTGTCGGTTGAATCGCTGTTGTTTTGGTTCGGCTTGTTTGCTGTAAGCAAGCAGTATTTTCGAATTTGCAGGTGCTCTCGAGAATCGTGAACAAGAATTTTTACGTCGGAGCTCAAACAGCCGAAACAGAACCAAGAGCTGATTTATATTTCAATATGCCAGTCCTAGTGTATAAAATGAGCGATTCCGATCGATTTCTGATCGGATTTGGGCGGTGTAAACGATTCGGAACTTGACCACTGTTTCCATGCATCCATTTATGTTTTTATGAATAGAGAAATAGAATAAAGATATAGAATGAAGATATCAGCTCCAACAAGCTCCAACAAGAATGAAGATATCAGCTCCAAAAAAGTCAGCAAAAAAATTCTTCCGAATGATTTCTATAGACGGAACATCTCTGTTTTATTTGCCCGGGTTACGACCGCTCTGAATTTGAAGGGAGTAGGGAATGAGAATTATAGGAGGGATTACTCAGCGAGAAAAGGCCGGTCCAAAAAAGCAGACACGTATCCTATACATAGTCATTTCCGAGCAAGCTAAGCTACAATTTCATGAAATATCCATTTCGCAATCTCCAATGAATTGTCAACAGAATAGTATCTATTGGCGCTCCTTGCATTGTAGCCTGGCTTGGTGGTTTACCAAAGATCACATTTCAACACTCATTATCAGAGGCACTCTCGAGACTCCCCAACAAGCGGTTTTACTTTGCTGCTCCGTCTTCTGAATACGTACCACGACTTAAAATAATTTCTAATGTCTCTGTCCTCGTGCGTAAAGTCCCCAACCCGCGGCCCCAACGATTTTTGGTCGAAATCGGTCAGCGTCAACGACTCGGATTTTGATATGTTTCACTGCATCAGTTTTTATGAATAAAGAAAAAGATTGACATTTATTCTGAAATCTCGATGTAAAGAAGAAACAAATCTTTTGAATGATCCTCGACTTGCGATTACCGGGGAAACGTTTACAAAGGAATAAAAAAGAAAGAAAACATGCGCAGCGATGCTCCTGGGCAAGCACAGCGTCGATTGAAGAAGGATCACGAGGCGTTTTCGCGTGAATTGGGGCGAAAACATTTTGTTTTCTCCATCTATATTTTTATTACTTTCATCAAATTATTCTGCTGCTCAATGTCAAACAATCTCCTGGGTACTCAAAATGAGAACATCCTCTTGAATCTTCCGCTCGAATTGATCGAAAACATTTATAAAATATTGGACTTTTCCTCGGTGCTCGCAATGAGAACGGTATGCATTTTTTTTGTTGTTTATCTTTGTATATTTTTGTGTTCGAGTGGAAGACTTTTAGAGTGTGACGGGAAAAGCAAATGCGAATTCTTTAAACAAACAAATTGAAGAAGAAGCTGAAACAGCTATAAACAGCTGATGAAGCGCGTGTGGTGAGTGGACGGGGTTGGGGTACGGTAGGGTGAGGTTAGGGTTACGGATGGGTTGTGGTATTGAATGGATACTGTAGCGATATGATAATGTAGATACGTGAAATGCGGGAGGCTTGAATACGGCAGTGTCGTCCTTGTCCATGGATACTGCAGCTCTGTTAACTGGAGTGATTCTTGAAGCGCATGTGTTATGCGGTAGGATTACAGTATGATCACGCTATACGATAGTGCTGGTTACTGTAGCTACGGCTATCGTGAGATTATTCTCCATTCCACGCGTATCACATTTTGACGCAAAGTTGTTTCTTGTTCCGCGCGTAACGAAATTTCTATTAAACTACGGTCGCGTTTAAAATTAAGCTTTAATTATATAATTGGTGCTTAATGAACGCGAAACCATACCAGAAATCGAGTTTTATCATTAAAAACTAAGAAAAAATAGTGAAAATAGGCGGAAAACGCGTTAAACGAAGTGAAAGTGGGCGGAGCTAACGCGTTTGCCGCACGGAATAGTTTAATAGGTGTGCAAATACAAACGTATCATTTTAAAAATGTGATAGTTAACCTTTGACGAACTGAGTGGAGGGAGGCCGGGAAGAGACTAGTGATCTACCTGCTCTCCTCCCCCCTACCTCTTCCCTTCCTCTCTTCCCCAGACAATCAATACGCTAACCAGCACATTGAGTTTGCTGAGCATTTGAAACGTACGATACTGTAGATCAATCGATAAGATGCCCTCTTGCAGGAACGAGGTCCCGCAGCGTCGCCTCTCAATGATGCAGATTGGAAAGGAGATCACTGTGAGTTACCGTAATCAGTCGTATTCCGCAAATATCGAATACCAGCTGTTAACTAGCTGGAGTGATTGAGCTGGAGTGAAACAGCTAGTCATATTCATTTCACCAATATTAAATGACTAGCTGGTTAGAAATGAAGTGATTAGCTGTATATTTTCAACACCCTACTTCCTTTCCGTTCAGGACATGATCTCGGATACGATTCGTCTCATCGGATCTTTCCATCCCGATCTCCTCACACTCAACCAGATCCCCGGCGTCAAACGCGCCAAATACTACGTGAGTACTGCGATGATGGTGTGGTGCTGCGCCATTTACCAAACGTCGCCTATCGCATTTTCGACACGCAGGAGCCCAAGCCGTCCGAGTTCATGCCCGAAGCTGTGATGACCGCAGTGTCCAAGTGGACCAACAGGTATACGGTAGGTGGTTACAATAGGCAGGGGTTACGGTAGGGGTCACAGTAGTGATTGGTGGGGTTTGAGGTTCGGTAGATGATTAGGATGATTGCTTGCGATTGATTTCTGGATGTCTACTGAAAAAGTTTAAAGTTTCGATGCACACAAGCATCATACTTCAAACTTGATTTTTCTCATTCATTCAGTTCCACTCGCTCGTCCTCTGCAACGTCCCTTCCTCCTCCGCCCGCCACCGCTCCTTCTACTGCCGGATCCACCTACGTCGACTCGCACTTCAAAGAGAACGACAGGTCGCCGACTCTTCACTAGGGATGCCAGAATGAAGAATACGAGTGAGCACGCGAAACGAAGATGCGCATTCTTCATTCTGACAACCGTACGCCTCACAGCCATTTCGCACACTACTCTCTGGCGAGAGTTTGCGAAATGAAGAGACGGCCGATATTGCAGCTCGGTGTACGTGGCCCCATCCTCGACTCCTTCTGCAGGCGAACGAGGAGGAAGCAGCCAATCGCAGAGTGAGCAATCGACATCAGAAAGATACAGTACTCCTGGGCCGATAGGAAGGCTGTCAGGATGAACAATTGGTCTCGTACTTTCGCATGCAAAGAAACACATTCTTCATTCTGACCGCCCTAGTCGATAGTTACCGTGGTCTACAGTAACCATGAAATGCCAGATATGGATATCGACATTATGTTCTCAACCAAGCGCTCGAGGGTCATACCGTATCCCGCTGCTACCGTATCTCACAATGCCCTTGCAGGTTCCTCGAGTGAATCGGGATTCCGTCTACCGACCTACAGCAGTGATCCGTATACCATCTCGAGGAAATACTATGGTATGCTACCGGAATCCGACCGCATTCAACTTATTTTGCAACATTTACTGAAATCCCTCCGAAAATCACGTTCTTTGACACCTCACAAATAGATGCAATTATCTTTACTTTTACTTTTTACCTCCCTACAGTATTCTACCGTAATCTACCGTAATCGCATTGTAGGTCGAGACAAGAACTACTACGTCAAACGCTGAGCCGACTTGTTCAATGAGGATCTGAAGATTCCTGCCCGGTTCCGAACTTACTTGATGTACCGTATCAAAATGGATGCTAAAGTTCATCGTTTCTAGTCTTTTTCTACATACAGTACCGTGCAAAAGTTTAGCAACAAATTTCGAATCGTCATAACTTTCTTCAAAATTGAGCTAGAGACCTACGGTTGGGAGCGTTCGATAGGTAAACCATAGGAGACCATGACCATATGGTTTGTGTGTCTGCTTCTCTGCAAGCTCATTCGCCGTGCCGATTCTCCCGAGGTGCGGTCGTGAATGATTTTTGAAACTCGGGGGATTGTTCCTATCATGTGAAATGTGCTATGGTGGAAGTACAACCATTGGTCTATAGAATCCACATTAGGGCACTTTGGTCAGATTTCGCAATAGCAAGGGACGGCCATTTTCCGACACCTCACAAAAATTTTCAAGTCAGCATAACTTCAGCATACGATGAGCTAGAGGTCTGAAATTTGGCAGGTATTATCAGTAAGTGCTAGTGCATGATCCTGCCAAGTTTGAAGCAGATCGGACAACTGCAACGAAAAATCGAAAAAAATTGTAAATAGATTTTCAAGGTTTTGAAAAATGCCATTCCCGTGATGGGAAAAATCTGAAATCATGCATCAAAGAGAGGAATCTATTAGTGAATATGTGTACGAAATTGCAAAGTGAAGGCTTCACTTTGGCGCATTTTAGGATGCCATAACCAAAAGTATCAGACATGCTAAAATGATGCCCAACCCCGATGACTCGATTGAAAAATCGTGAAGAATCGTACTCTTTTCGTCTTTTTTCTCTTCAAATGATTTTATCGTTTCTTCTCAAAGTGCTTTACGATGATTTCGATAAGAATTTCACCACATTCGACATCTTCGAATAAACCAAACATGAAAGATTTCATGATTTCTGTTATTGCACCTCTCTGGTTATGGCGTCCTAAAATGCGCCAAAATGAAGCCTTCACTTTGCAATTTCGTACACATATTCACTAATAGATTCCTCTCTTTGATGCATGATTTCAGATTTTTCCCATCACGGGAATGGCATTTTTCAAAACCTTGAATATCTATTTACAAAATTTTTCGATTTTTCGTTGCAGTTGTCCGATCTGCTTCAAACTTGGCAGGATCATGCACTAGCACTTACTGATAATACCTGCCAAATTTCAGACCTCTAGCTCATCGTATGCTGAAGTTATGCTGACTTGAAAATTTTTGTGAGGTGTCGGAAAATGGCCGTCCCTCGCTATTGCGAAATCTGACCAAGGTGCCCTAATGTGTATTCTATAGACCAATGGTTGTACTTCCACCACAGCACATTTCACATGATAGGAACAATCCCCCGAGTTTCAAAAAATCATTCACGACCGCACCTCGGGAGAATCGGCACGGCGAATGAGCTTGCAGAGAAGCAGACACACAAACCATATGGTCATGGTCTCCTATGGTTTACCTATCGAACGCTCCCAACCGTAGGTCTCTAGCTCAATTTTGAAGAAAGTTATGACGATTCGAAATTTGTTGCTAAACTTTTGCACGGTACTGTAGCAGACAGATTTTTTTTAGCTTTCACTATTTCGTCCCGCTATCTAACTTTCGGTCTTCCTATCGATCTGCATCGATCATAAGGTGTCCTGTTCATAACCTGCTTGGCCCATCTGTCGTCTTGTACAGTTGCTAGTCGTTTCGCCCAGTTGAACTTTTTGTACATTGCTCGCATCATTGACCTTTGTGTAACAATGAGACGCTGTCTTTCCTTTTTGGTCGTGTTCCAACATTCACTTCCGTACAGAAAACTAGATATTAGGGATGTCTAAACGGAACTCGGAACTCACTCCCTTTTATTCCTTCTTCTCATTCATTCCGAGATGCGGTCGATCTTTATTATTTCGCACTCGGAACTATCTCGGAACTCGGAATTCCGCCAATATCATTCTTCCGTGTTCATTCCGTTTGGCGCGATCCGCTTTAAATTTTCGCCGCGAATGAAAATGAATGAATAGGGGGATGAATTCTCGAATATGTTTCATTGCTCGGAACTCCATTTGATTCCGTCATTCCGTGACAAGAGTGAACCGGTTCGCTCATTCCGCGGAACTCAGAATGAGAATGTAAATTCACTCGGAATCACTCGGAACTACGGAACCAGTTCCGTTTAGACATCCCAACTAGGGATGTCTATCCGGACTACGGAGTTCCGTCCCCTTTCATTCTTCACTCTCATTCACTCCGTGAATCGGTTGCCCTGTCTCATTTCGTATGCGGATATCCGTCAAAACTCGGAACTCCTTCATTTTCATTCCTCCGATTTTCTTTTGAGTGAGATCGGTCTCACTCTTCCTCAATCGCAAAGGCAAAACGAGTTGAGTTTCAATAATAGCTCAAAATGTTTCTGTTGTCACGGATATCCGAGTTCTACTCGGATATCCGAGTAGAGAGGAGACCGATTCAATTATTCCGCGGAATGGAGAATGAATAGGGAAATCGACTCGGATTGACGGATAAAAATCCTGATAGACAACCCTACAGAAAACTCAATAGAATGTGAAATTCTCGACAACCATCGAAAGTTTCCCCTTTCTCGATTTTCACTGTCAAAAGGTTGATAAAATGCATATCTTTGATACCATTCGCAGATTTCAAAATGTAAAATTTACTGCCACCACGAGTGCATGTTATGACGGGTAACAGAATCTTCGTTGACTCATCATTCCTATTATTTGCACAACTTGAACAAGCCTGATAACTTTCTCTGAATTCTAGTCATGATCTCAAAAATAGTTAATCGGAATCTCGTCGTTCTTTTGACTCGTCCTTAATAGAAATTACTAATCATATTGAAAATGCTTTGTTTGATGACCACTCCCCTTTTCTGACGGCGAGAGCATTGCCCCAGGAAAGGGTGATGCATGACTCTTATGAAGTGAATAGACGCTAGTAATTCTCGAAATTCGCTTGATCTATCTACCTACTGAACTATCCCAATCTACTGAATTTATTTCATTCGAGAACATCCCATGCTTATTAGAGTGCGCAATACGGGTCACCGTCTCTTCATTTCATACACTCTTTTGCCACTCTGACCGGTGAGAGAGGGTGTGAAATGGAGAGACGGCGACCCGTATTACGCACTCTAATGCTTATTCACATTAGCTATTCTATGTTTCAGAAATATGTCTCGCAACCTTCTCGATCTCCCCATCGAGATGCTGGATTGCATTTTCCGGCGTTTGGACGACAATTCATTGCTTCATTTGAGGAGGGTAATCTATTTGAATCGAATATTTTTTTAAATTTAAATATATAGGTCAGTAAACGGACAAGAAAACTGGCGGAGGCAACAGTAATCAAGTATACAAAAGATCCGAAGATCGTTCGCTTATTACTGGCTGAGCTTCCTAAATCGGAGCATTATGGTGAAGTTTCCTAAATCAGAGTTGAAATGAGTAACGTCTTTAGATGAGCGGTACTTAATGTTAGTGTTTTATTCGACTGAATTTCGCTCCAAACTTTATTTAATTTCCGTTGTGTATCCTCAAGTTTCTGGAATCTTTTCTTTAAATACTAATGTGAGACTTATCTAATTACTATTTATATACAGAATCGTTCGCATTCCAGAGATTTTACGTGAGAATATTATCTAACGATATTATTGAATGGTTTGACCAAATGTCTTCTTATATGCATAATGCACAATTTGTATCTCTATATTTTTCCTCTCAAGTAACGTTGCCCAAAATATTCGGGCCAATCACCAGATTTTTCAAAGGAAAAACAGTAGAACAGGTCGAGTTGGGATTCGATAATTCTGAACAATCGAGGTAAATGTCGTACCGATTATGTTAAACACCATCATTTTGCTCACTCTACTCCCTTGGACTGTCTAGTGAATTTTGATGAGAACAGACGGTGACATGCATTTCGAGCTTGAAATCATTTACTGGTTTACAATACATCGATTCTTGCAGAGAACTCGTGCCACAGATGATATCGCTCCTTCGCCCCTATAGTGTCAAACTTCGTCTCCATTCATATTTTTCAAACATTCGTTAGTCTCGCGTTTTCCACTTAAATTCTCGGCCTAAAACATTTCCTTCGGAATTTGCTCTCGAATATCTTTCCTCGAATGTTTCCCATTTCAGATCCATTTTTGGTTGATATTTCAAAAAAAGTGGATTATCTGAGAGTCAGCGGTGGAATCAAAATAATCGATTATGCTTTATTGGATAGCGGGACTAGACGAATAGCTGTCGATGAATTGGGAATGCTCGCATGCGATATTCTGAGCAATCGTTGCTTTTGTCTTCAATTAGACGAAGCTGAATTCGTCAAACTGGACAAAAACGAAGCTGAATCAATTTCCGCTGTAAGTACTTATCATCTCTATCTCGAATTACGCCTCTTGCAACCTCTTGCAGAATATTTCAAGTAAAATACGCAACAAAGATATTTTCTTGACTCTGCCAACTACGGAAACAGAATTTTACAAGAATCACACTAGACTACACTCACTCGAAGTTGTGAAATACCAAGATGGTTATTTCATCACAATTGGAAACTTGGACCTTCGGTAGTTATTATGAGCGCAATACAAATCTATAATACAATCTGTTCCCATTACACGTTTTAGCGCCGAGAGCTTCAACTCTATTTCTCATAATTTTGCAGATTTTATATTTCAGAAAAAAAAACTTTATCGAATTGTGCAAACAATTTTGTATAATTAATAAATGATGTGCAGAAATGGAAAGAAAGTACGAAGGAAACAGCTAGCGCTCTCTATTTTTGATGAAATATTGAGCGGGGTGAAAAATAGGGATTAAATTCTAGATAAAGACTGAAAGTATAGTGCATTCGTCTAGAATACCGGATACTTTCGCCACGGGTGCATGTTTTGACGGGTCAGAGAACCTTCTATTACTGATCATTCTTACTATTATTTGCTATATTAGAAAAGGGGCTGAAAAGTCTGTGATTTTCATAGATCTCAGGTCTGAGGACACATGAGCGTTGCTCCAGGGAAGAAACAAAATAGCCAGCTACGCTGGCTAGGTGTCGCCGGGTCCGACCCAGTTGGCATCGTCGCTGTCGAAAGGCTCGTGAGGCCGAGAGCAATCCGAAAAAAGATGGGATGGGGCCACTTCGTGGCCCCATCCCATCTTTTTTCGGCTTGCCCTCGGCCCCACGAGCCTTCCGACAGCGACTCGCAGACTCGCTTCGCTCGTAGGAGCGTGTGTCGCCGGGTTGTGATAGTCTTCTGCGAGTGCTTCGCGCACGCCGAGTTGTGTATTTAAAACATTGGCCAATGCATGAAAATATAGAATGTTCAAAGTCGCGGACCCAGTTGGCATCGTTCCTCGCGAAACGCTAGTGGGGCCTCGGGCGATCCGAAAAAAAAAGACGGGAGTGCTTCGCGTCGCCGGGTTATGTATTTAGGACATCGGTCAACACATTTTAAAATGAAAAATTAATTTATTTTTTTTTTGGAATAGCATTCCACAAATTCCAATCATGTGTCGATTAGGAGGATCATATTGTTGAGGGGATTGGTCATCGTCGTGTAGCCACCATTGCCCATCCGATTCTTCTCTTGTGTATGTCACATAATGCCCGCTCGACCAGTGAGCTCCTGCTTGTCCGATATGTTGAAGTACACCGACAACTTGCCATCTCTCGCCTACAATTCTCAAATAGCCAGCTACGCTCGCTTCGCTCGCTCGCTGGCTAGGTGTCGCCGGGTCTGACCCAGTTGGCATCGTCCCTCGCGAAAGGCTCGTGGGGCCTCGGGCGATCCGAAAAAAGATGGGATGGGGCTCCGCCCCATCCCATCTTTTTGTCGGATCGCCCTCGGCCCCACGAGCCTTCCACCAGGGACTCGCAGGCTCGCTTCGCTCGCAGAAAAGTGCGTTGCCGGGTTGTGATAGTCGTCTGCGAGTGCTTCGCTTCGCCGGGTTATGTATTTAAAACATTGATATAGAATAGTATAAAATATTCTGAAAAAAAAGGAAAACATCATTCTGAAAAACACGCGAAAAACGAGTTATTGCCTAAGGATTGCGTCATATTTCGTAAGGATGATGAAATTCATTCTAAATTTAGTGGCGCTACACTTGCTGGTTCGTTTGAGCCTAAGTTCGCCTCGATTGGACGCTTTTGCGCTGAGTTACGCGCGAAATAGCGAGTTATTGCCTAAGGATTGCGTCATATTACGTAATGATGACGAAATTTGTGTGAAAAGTGAAAGTGCACTTCATGACAAGTCGTTTGGTGTATTGCACGCCCGCATTGGTTGAGTTCCCAGCGAAAAAGGCGCGAAAAACGGTGTAGAAGTGAATTTCGTCATATTACGTAATGATGATGAAATTTTTTTTGCAAAAAGTTTGCCTGTCCATGAGGAGTCCAATGGTACCGGAGATAGATGTGTACGATCAGTTTGAGCCGAGTTATGGGCAAAAAACGAAAGCGTGACACACGTTACAGACAGACAGACAGACAGACAGACAGACAGACAGACACTAAGATATGTGACTTATCAAGGAATATGATTCTATTACGATGAATAGAAGCATAGCGTCCATTTTATTAAAAAAGTTTGACTGTACTGTTCTCACTTACTCCTCCCGAGCTATACACTCGCATTGTTTCAGAAATATGTCTCACAATTTTCTCGATCTTCCCAACGAGATGTTGGATTGAACGAGATGTTGGATTGACGACAACTCGTTGCTTCAGCTGCGAAGAGTACTATATTTTAGATAAGTACATTAATTACATAATCAATGTCCATCCAGGTCAGCCTGCTGACAAAACAACTGGCTGAGACAACTGTGATCAACTACGCAAAAGAGCCTATTATTGACTCCCCAACAAGCGGTTTTACTTTGCTGCTCCGTCTTCTGAATACGTACCACGATGCCAATCATATTTCAATATTCCTGTCCTCGTGCGTAAATTCCCCAACCGCGAACGATTTTCGGTCGGAATCGGTCAGCGTCAACGACTCGGATTTTGAAATGTTTCACTGCATCAGGTTTTATGAATAAAGAAAAAGATTGACATTTTTTCTGAAGTCTCGACGTAAAAAAAAGAAAAAAATCTTTTGAATGGCATCGATACCGAGAAAATGTTAACAAAGGAATAAAAAAAACATGCTGCAGCGATGCTCCTGGGCAAGCGCAGCGTCGATTGAAGAAGGATCACGAGGCGTTTTCGCGTGAATTGGGGTCAAAACATTTTGTTTTCTCCATCTATATTTTTATTACTTTCATCAAATTATTCAATCAATGTCAAACAATCTCCTGGGTACTCAAAATGAGAACATCCTCTTGAATCTTCCGCTCGAATTGATCGAAAACATTTATAAAATATTGGACTTTCCCTCGGTGCTCGCAATGAGAACGGTATGCATTTTTTTGTTGTTTATCTTTGTATATTTTTGTGTTCGAGTGGAAGACTTTTAGAGTGTGACGAGAAAAGATGCGCGCAGTAGAGAAAAGCAAATGCGAATTCTTTAAACAAACAAATTTTAGTAACAAAACAACTATTGCTCCTCAGGTTTGCAAGGCCTCGAAAAAATGGGTAGAAGTCACAACGCTCAATCGAATTAAGAATCCACTTATTGAAGGTCTCAGAATTTCTTTATGGGTTGGTTGCACTTTTTTTTCCTGAAATATGCAGATATTTCAGGGAGACGCGGTGAAAACCGAGTTCTTTTTCTACCAGAAGGACTGCCAAAGTCGTTTTGAGTCTAGAATATTTGTTGTCTTCGTTATGAACCACCTTCGAATTCCTCCTCTTGTTTGCCAATACAAATTAACGGTGAAAATATACGAGACATGAAACCAAAAGACAGATATAATTTATAGAAAATGTCGGTGGGAATGGATGGGGAGGTGGCAGCTAAGTTTTTTGATAAAGTGGCGCCATTTCTATGCCATGCAAAGTGGAACAAAGTTGAGCTCGCTCCCACTAAGCCAGTTACGTGCATGCTGGCGTCCAAATTCCTTAATGGAAAAACATTGATCAGCACAAAGTTGCATCTTGACGATTCCGTCGAGGCAAAGTAAGTTAATTAATTTAGAATTTTCGTTTCGATCTCTATTGGCAACGACTGCTTGCATCTAAAATGTATTTTTTTTTTTGAATAATATCAAAGTCATTTTCATCAGAGATTTCGCCCTGAAGTTTATTGCTGAACTTGGCGTGATTGGAGTGTACTTGGTATTTACAAAGGACGTCTATCAATTTAGTAAGCTTGCAACTATTGCGTTCCGTGATGGATTTTCTCCGAGTTTACCAACCGCCTATTTTTAGTACAACGAGACAACTAGATATGTTTAATCTATGAAATCTTAGTTTAGATGATTTTCTCGTCAATTTGGCTGCGATCGTCTGTGCAATAATAATTTATGCGCCAAGTAATGATACGATTGAGGATCGGCTAAAATTCCAGCTGATTCAACAGCTGTCATTCAACGTACTCAGTAGTCGTTGCATATATTTCGATCTCGTCGATGGATTCATGAAAATTCCGAAGGACGAAGCCAATAGTCTTGCAAATGTAAGTTTCTTAGCTGATGTGAATAATGGAGATCTTCCATTTACAGGTACTCTCGAGAATTCAAGACAAGGATTTCTACTTCGGCGCTTCAACTACCGAGACAGAACCTCGATGGGAGCACTTTGTAAATATTCCGCTTGCCGTGGAGACAATGCTCAATTCTGCCCGGTTTTTTATTAGACTCGGAAGAAGACAAAGAATTCGATGCGAATTTTAGGAACGTTTGTTTCTTCATTGCATCTAAATTATTGAATAAACGTTATTGGGCCAATTATTGAATAAAAGTTATTGGGCTCTGTATTACATTTCTTTATTCATAAATACATTACTCGATATGTGAAAAGAGTGTTCAAGATCCGAGTCGTTTGCACGTGTCTGGATTTCGACTTGGGCAATGCGACAGGAAGATCCAGAAGAGTGTCCGCATTTTGAGTGTTTGTGAACGGAACATCATTCATAACTTGACTTTGTTTTTCGATTCCCGAATAAATTATTATTTGAATGCAACAAAAACGTTTATGTGCAAAGTAACATCTGAGATCTTCGTAGGAAAAGACCGTGTATGGGCCGTTGGACTGCCAATATTACACTTGCTTGAGCGTTGCTCCAGGGGAAATAAAGCTGTTGGAGAAACGCAAGGCGTTTACGCTTGAATGGGGACACGAAAACGCTTTGTTTACCTCGTATAACTAGTTGACAATACTTTCATCAGAATATTCTGCTCAGGCCACCAGAAATGTCAAACAATCTCCTGGGTACTCAAAATGAGAGCAACTTCTTGAATCTTCCAATTGAATTGCTCGAAGATATTTATAAAGTATTGGACTTTCCCTCGGTCATAGCAATGAGAACGGTAAGAATTTCGTTAGATTTTTTTTAGATTACTCACTTCTCTTAGTACTTACTAAGAAATAACAATAGAATATTGCTGCTCAGGTTTGCAAGGCTTCCAAAAGCTGGGTAGAAGTGGCAACGCTCAATCGAATCAAGAATCCACTTATTGAGTATTTCAGAATATCCTCATGGGTTGGTTTCGCATTTTTTAAAGAAATATGTGAATATTCCAGGAAGACACTGTGAAAATTGAGTTCTTTATCGACCAGATCGACACCCAAAGTCGCCTTGAATCTAGAATATTCGTATTATTTGTGATGAGCCACCTTCAATTTGATCCGTTTGCATTCAAATACTCTTCAGAGGTGAGTATTTACTGGAAACTATAAGAGAAGAATCATTTATAGAAAATGTCCGTATCAATGGGACAATGTCAAGGGACTTGGTTTTTCGATAAAGTGGCTCCATTTTTGAGCAATGCAAATTGGAAGAAAGTTGAGCTCTGTCCTACGACGCCAAATTTGTGCATGCTGGCATTGAAATTCCTCGATGGAAAGTCATTGGTCACTTCAAAGTTACATCTTGTCGATCGTGTTGATGCACAGTGAGTTAATATTTTTCAAAAAGTATCGAAAGCAAACTGTCTTCCTCGATTCACAACGATTTATTGCGTTCAAAATTTGTGAGCGTTCTAATGTTTTTAAAAAAATAGGTAAAACAGATAAAAAAATGCTTCAGAGATTTCGCTCTGCAATTTGTTGCTAAACTCGGCGTTATTGGAGCGTTCTTGGTGTTTCCCGTGAATATCTTCCAATTTTGTGAGTTTAGAATCATTAAGCTCCTCACTAGGCTTCCCTCCGCTGAATTGTTTTATAGTAATTTTTATATTGAATCTCTTCAATCCTATTTCAGACGATTTTCTTGTCAATTTGGCTGCTATCGTACAAGTAATGGTAGTATTATACGCGCCAATCGCGAACGACGATACCTTAGAGGATCGGAATAGTTTTCGCCGTCTGCAACAACTTTCATTCGACGTTCTCAGAAGTCGTTGTTCATATTTTGACATCGTCGATGCCTTCATGAAAATTCCTAGGGACGAAGCCAATCATCTTGCAACTGTCAGTTGATTTATTCTTTGCATAATGAGGATCTCACATGTTCATTTTTTCAGGTGCTCTCGAGAATTCAGGACAAGGATTTTTACCTTGGAGCTTCAACTTCGGAGACAGAACCTCGCCTAGAGAACTTTTTCAACATTCCTCTAATCATTGAGAAAATGAATAATTCTGATCAGTTTTTCATTAGAATCGGATTGAGCAGACGATTACGACTCAATTTTATTAAAATTTCGAAATAAAAATTGACAATGATATTTTAATTGACATTGACATGCGCAATTTCCTGAATAAATCATTCTTTGAATGTGAGAACATTCTCAGTAATAGGTACATAAAAAAAGTTAAAAATGCGTAAAGACCTTGGTAGGAATAGCTCGTGCCTGGGGTATGAATTATGAGGCGAACCCTTGGACATGACTGCCTTTCTTTCTAACGCTGCAGCGATGCTCTTGGGCAAGTAAAGCGTCACGTGAAGAAGAATCGAGAGGCGTTTATCCTTGAATAGAGGTGAAAACGTTTTGTTTCTCCATAATATTATAATTATTTAACAATACTTTCATCAAATTACTCTGCTTAGTCCACCAGAAATGTCGAACAATCTGCTGTGTTCCCAAAGGGAGAGCAACTTCTTGAATCTTCCAATTGAATTGATCGAAAACATTTATAAAGTATTGGACTTTCCCTCGGTGCTAGCAATGAGAACGGTAAGCATTGCTTCTATTACATTTTAATATTTTTTACGTTTGAGTGGTAGACTCTAACTAGCAAGAGCGTGTTGAGAAAAAGTGCGAGACGAGGTAAAAGAGAGCAGCAGGAAAAATTCTTTTTTCAGACGTAAATCAACACACTTGTTAAAAAATATTTCAGTGCAATAAATTCATCCTCCTCAGGTGTGCAAGGCTTCGAAATACTGGGTCGAAGTGGCAACGCTCAATCGAATAAAGAATCCACTGATTGAGGATTTAAAAATATACAGAAAGGTTGGTTATTAATTTTCTTAATAAAAACTTGCAAATATTTCAGGGAGATAGCGTGCGAACACAATTCTTAATGGATCAGAAGGACAGCCAAAGTCGGCTTGAATCTAGAATATTCTTGGTTTTTGTTATGAGCTACTTGCAAGTTCCTCATCGTACCTGCGGATACGAATCAAGGGTGAGCATCGTGAGGATTACGGTTGGCTGAACGATACTCTAAATGTGGCAAACTCTTTCCTAATTGCGAGCGAGAGAGCATGCGGAATGAAGAGAGTGCTTCCGATCACAGGTGCATAGAGCGGAGGGGGGAAGCTAAAACTGACACGTTTAGTGTATCGATTAGCCACTCCGTTTAGCTAGTAAGGAGATTTCCCGTTCCGCGTGTAACCGCGCGTTGACGAACGTTTGACGGGAAGGAGGGAGCGGCGAGGACCATTTCCTTCTCCCGGGGAGGCCGGAGACACATTTCGCTTTCTGAGCGTTTCAAACGCGCGTTATTTGCTGGAAATCAGCGTTCGAAATACGGGTACTCGTCTCTTCATTTCACTCTCTCACTGGTCAGAGAGGCGAGAGAGTGCGTAAACTGAAAAGACGGCGACCCGTATTTCGAACTCTACTTTAAATTATGACACAAAAGAGGCTTTAATTACAGATAATGTGGATAGCGAAAACAGTGAAACGTGCCAATATCTTATTTGGTGAATTGGCTCCATTTCTGTGCAATCTAACGTGTAAGAGCGTTACCCTCGATCCTACAACACCAGATATGTGCACGCTAGCATCCAGGTTACTCGGAGGAAAATCAGTATACGGCGCAAGGTTGCATCTTGCCGATCCCATAGAGGAAAAGTAAGTAAATATTTAAATGTTGGTTCCAACAACCACCCCTGAAAAAAATGTGATCGGTTGACAACGACATTGAATATTTAAATAAAAACACCAACATAATATTTTTTCAGAGATTTCGCAGTACAATTTATTGCTAAACACAACGTGTATTCAGTGGGCATGAGACTTAACACGAATGTCTTCAAATACAGTCAGTTTACGATCATTAGGAATAACAATCTACCCCGATTTGCAATCAGAACGTACATTTCAGATGATTTTCTCGTCAATTTGGCATCACTCGTGTATACAATTAGCATCGAAGCGCCAATCGAGAAGGATAAGGAGACGATAACGACGAATTTTCAACCCCTTCAACAACTTTCCTTGGATGTACTCAACGGTCGTTGTTACTATTTCGATCTCGCAAAAGCGATTGTGAAAATTCCAAGAGATGAAGCGGATAATCTAGCTACTGTTAGTTGAATTTGATTAGTTGTCAGGCAAATTCAAAGTACAGGACAGTTCAAATTCATTATAGATTTCTTTAATATCTCTAATGAAATTGCAGCTGTCGGTTGAATCGCTGTTATTTTGGTTCGGCTTGTTTGCTGTAAGAAAGCAGTATTTTCGAATTTGCAGGTGCTCTCGAGAATCGCGAACAAGAATTTTTACGTCGGAGCTCAAACAGCCGAAACAGAACCAAGAGCGGATTTATATTTCAATATGCCAGTCCTAGTGTATAAAATGAGCGATTCAGATCGATTTCTGATCGGATTTGGGCGGTGTAAACGATTCGGAACTTGACTGTTTCCATGCATCCATTTATGTTTTTATGAATAGAGAAATATAATAAAGATATAGAATGAAGATATCAGCTCCAACAAGCTCCAACAAGAATGAAGATATCAGCTCCAAAAAAGTCAGCAAAAAAATTCTTTCGAATGATTTCTATAGACGGAACATCTCTGTTTTATTTGCCCGCGTTACGACCGCTCTGAATGTGAAGGGAGTAGGGAATGAGAATTATAGGAGGGAATACTCAGCGAGAAAAGGCCGGGCCAAAAAAGCAGACACGTATCCTATACATAGTCATTTCCGAGCAAGCTCAAGCTACAATTTCATGAAATATCCATTTCGCAATCTCCAATGAATTGTCAACAGAATAGTATCTATTGGCGCTCCTTGCATTGTAGCCTGGCTTGGTGGTTTACCAAAGACCACATTTCAACACTCATTATCACAGGCACTCTCGAGACTCCCCCAACAAGCGGTTTTACTTTGCTGCTCCGTCTTCTGAATACGTACCACGATGCCAATCACATTTCAATATTCCTGTCCTCGTGCGTAAATTCCCCAACCGCGAACGGTTTTCGGTCGGAATCGGTCAGCGTCATCGGATTTTGAAATGTTTCCCTGCATCAGTTTTTTTATAAATAAAGAGATTATCATTTATTTTGAAATCTCGATGTAAAGAAGAAACAAATCTTTTGAATGATCCTCCACTTGCGATTCCCGGGTAAATGTTTACAAAGGAATAAAAAAAAAAAAAAACATGCTGCAGCGTTGCTCCTGGGCAAGCGCAGCGTCGATTGAAGAAGCATCACGAGGCGTTTTCGCGTGAATTGGGGTCAAAACATTTTGTTTTCTCCATCTATATTTTTATTACTTTCATCAAATTATTCTGCTGCTCAATGTCAAACAATCTCCTGGGTACTCAAAATGAGAACATCCTCTTGAATCTTCCGCTCGAATTGATCGAAAACATTTATAAAATATTGGACTTTCCCTCGGTGCTCGCAATGAGAACGGTATGCATTTTTTTGTTGTTTATCTTTGTATATTTTTGTGTTGGAAGACTTTTAGAGTGTGACGAGAAAAGATGCGCGCAGTAGAGAAAAGCAAATGCGAATTCTTTAAACAAACAAATTTTAGTAACAAAACAACTATTGCTCCTCAGGTTTGCAAAGCTTCGAAAAAATGGGTAGAAGTGACTACGATCAATCGAATCAAGAATCCGCTCATTGAGTATTTCAGAATTTCCTTATGGGTTTGTTACAAATGTTTATATTGAAACATGAAGAGATATCAGGGAGACGCTGTGAAAACCGAATTCTTTTTCGGCCAGAAGGACATCCAAAGTCGGCTTGTATCTAGAATATTCATTGTCCTTGTTATGAACCATCTTCGAATTCCTCCTCTTGTTTGCCAATACAAATTAACGGTGACTTTTTTTGAAAATGAAACGACAAGGAAGATATAATTTGTAGAAAATGTCGGTAGCAATGAAGAGGCAAGTGGGAACTATGTTTTTTGATAAAGTGGCTCCGTTTCTACGCAATGCAAAGTGGAACAAAGTTGAGCTCGTTCCTACGACGCGAGTTACGTGCATGCTGGCGTCTAAATTCCTCGAAGGAAAAACATTGATCAGCACAAAGTTACATCTTGACGATTCTGTCGAGGCAAAGTAAGTTAATTAATTTAAAATTTTCGTTTCGATCTCTATTGGCAACGACTGCTTGCATCCAAAATGTTTTTTTTTGAATAATATCAAAGTCATTTTCATCAGAGATTTCGCCCTGAAATTTATTGCTGAACTTGGCGTGATTGGAGTGTTCTTGGTATTTACAACGGATGTCTATCAATTTAGTAAGCTTACATCTATTGTGTTCCGTGCTGGATTTTCTCCGAGTTATCAAACGGCATATTTTTTTAGTACAACGGGACAACTAGATATGTTTAATCTATGAAATCTTATTTTAGATGATTTTCTCGTCAATTTGGCTGCGATCGTCTATGCTATAATAATTTATGCGCCAAGCGATGATACGATTGAGGATCGGCTAAATTTCCAGCTCCTTCAACAGCTGTCTTTCAACGTACTCAGTAGTCGTTGCATATACTTCGATCTCATCGATGGCTTCATGAAAATTGCGAAGGACGAAGCCAATAGTCTTGCAAATGTAAGTTTTTTAGCTGATGTGAATAATGAAGATCTTCCATTTACAGGTACTATCGAGAATTCAAGACAAGGATTTCTACTTCGGCGCTTCAACTACCGAGACAGAACCTCGACTTGAGCACTTTTTAAATATTCCGCTTGCCGTGGAGGCAATGCTCAATTCTGCCCGCTTTTGTATTAGACTCGGCAGAAGACAAAGGATTCGATGCGAATTTTAGCAATAGCGTTTGTTTCTTCTTTGCATCTAAATTATTGAATAAAAGTAAATGGGCCAATATCTGTATTACATACATTTCTATATTCATAAATACATTACTCGATGTGCGGAAAAAGTGTTCAAGGGTGTAAATTGGAGTGTCCCAACTTGGGACCATATCTCCGTGAGACCATACATCGCTTGTTATGGTTAGAGGGATCATCTGAGATGTTGGACAGTCGAAATTATTATATAACTTCAGAAAGAACTTGAGAAAGAACTTACTTCATTCAGCGACATTTTCACCTCGGATTCCAGTTTCAGAAGTACCTTCTTAGCTATAGTATATCGGGACGGGGCTTTTTTCACAACAAATTCCATATTCTTAGCGAATTCGGGATGTTCCACGGAACGAAATGGGAGATTGGATGACACGATCCAGCGAGTAATCATCTCATCGAGGCCTTCCGATTCCTAAAACAAGCGTGAAACTAAGACGAGAAATCACAAATCACATACTCACACACAATGGAACGAACCGATTCCTTCGCCTTCAGTTTCTTGTACAACGCGCGATGTTTTAGTTCCAAGTGTCTCCACAGTGGGGTTGGCTTTCGGCTCGATGTGGCCGCAAACAGTGCAGGTGGCGATCTTCACTCCAGTACTCAGAGCGCCCTTCATGAAACAGTCCCATACAGGACTAACCATCGCAAAGAAAGAGCGAAACAAGCGAGAATGGGTAAAATGAAAATGAAAATCAACGTCCTTTGTTCGTCCGAAATTATTTACATATATTCGGACAGATTCGGACAATCCGAACTCGGACAAAGTCGGACATTATCCCTCTCATTCTTCATTTTCGAACACCCGGTTCTATCCGAATTCGCAACACTAGTCTCAAGCGTGCGCCATGTTGGGTGCTGAGCGCGTCCCTCCACTCTTAAGTACGAATGAACTCAGCCCTACAAGCAACCCTCGTGGTCAACTGGATAGCTCTCTGGTCTCTCCCTCCGGTGGTCGCTGGTTCGACCCCCCTTAGTTGCAAACTTTTTTGTCGGCGTGTTTGAGCATGTGTAGCTACCCAAACGCATTGTTAATAAGCGTACACAAGAACCACAACACAGCAAACCGTTGGAACCGTGCCAGCCGGGCAGCGCGCGGTTCAGGGGCTGGAACGGCGTGTACGCAGTTGATGAAACACTTTTTCGTACATGTGTTTCAGCTTATTTCCTGTGATTCATTGTTGATTTTGATATTGCGAGTGTGTTTCAGAGCTGGAGGCTGTCAATTCGGCGGACTGGTGACCGGAAGCCCCAATTTCGTTGTTTTCAGGCAAGTCTTTTATTTTCTCTATGTGGTAGTGCTTTTGGTTTACCCATTTCCAATTCATTTCACTCATTTTGGTTCGTTTTGGAGTGCGCGCGCAAGTATCCCTCAATCAAACAGATTATGTTCAGGTCGTCTAGTCCCGTCTACCCTTCTCACCGTAGAAGAGTTTGTCAGATAAGTGAATTATATTTTCTACTGTGGGCTTGTGGAACCGTTGCAGGTACTTCTCTCGATGTCTTCTCTCTCTCGCTTTCTCGTTCGGAGCGCGTCCTTGGATAGAATGCTGCTTCTGACTCTTCCAGGTTGCTTCCTTGAATAATATTTATTTAACTTTTTTATAAATTTTATTTGTTCATTGATGAAATGGTTACTTCCAGGTGTTCTACCCGTTTCCCTTCCGTTTTCTCCCCCCCCCCTCCCCCTCTCTTCATTTTCCGCCAGGATTCGAACTGATCAGATAAGTGCTATATTCTTGCTCCTTAGAGCTTGTGGAGACCTTCCAGGTTGCCCTCTATCCTTCCGCTCATCTCCCTCTTCCTCTCTTACATGGCGTTCGCGGGGCTATGTCTACTCCAACTTTTTCCAGGTTTCACAGTGTATTTATTTCCCCTATTTTGTTCTGCAGCTATTGGTTAAATTTCAGGTGTTTCCTCTGCGGGTCTGTCCCTTTCCTAGTCACCATCTGCCCTCTTTTCCTGTCATCGTTTGGAGTCTATCTGATAAGATGAGTTATTTTATTACATACTGTCTTGCTTGTGGAGCCCTTTGTGCGTTCGTGATACGTATGCTGTTGTCTCTTTTTGACCTACCGCAGCGTCCCCTTTACCGTAGCCCTAGTCCCTTTTGACCTACCGCAGCGTTCCCTTTACCGTAGCCCTAGTCCCTTTTGACCTACCGCAGCGTCTCCTTCACCGTAGCACATGTCCCGAGATATTCACAAACGGCAAAAAGTAGAGTCTTGTTCAGACCAATGGGAATGCATTGAACATCAAAATGGGCCATTAGGTTAAATTCGGTCAACCACCTTGCGGTCTGTAGTTATAGTGAAGGGGAAGGCGTGCGGTTGGTCAAAGGGGCGAGACTACTGTGAAGGGGATGCTGTGGTAGGTCAAAAGAGACATGTGCTACGGTGAAGGAGACGCTGCGCTAGGTCAAAAGAGACATGTGCTACGGTAAAGGAGACGCTGCGGTAGGTCAAAAAGGACATGTGCTACGGTAAAGGAGACGCTGCGGTAGGTCAAAAGGGACATGTGCTACGGTAAAGGAGACGCTGCGGTAGGTCAAAAGGGACATGTGCTACGGTAAAGGAGACGCTGCGGTAGGTCAAAAGGGACATGTGCTACGGTAAAGGAGACGCTGCGGTAGGTCAAAAGGGACATGTGCTACGGTAAAGGAGACGCTGCGGTAGGTCAAAAAGAACATGTGCTACGGTAAAGGAGACGCTGCGGTAGGTCAAAAGGGACTAGGGCTACGGTAAAGGGGATGTTGCGATAGGTCAAAAGGGACATGTGCTACGGTAAAGGAGACGCTGCGGTAGGTCAAAAGGGACATGTGCTACGGTAAAGGAGACGCTGCGGTAGGTCAAAAGGGACTAGGGCTACGGTAAAGGGGATGTTGCGATAGGTCAAAAGGGACATGTGCTCCGGTGAAGGAGACGCTGCGGTAGGTCAAAAGAGACATGTGCTACGGTAAAGGAGACGCTGCGGTAGGTCAAAAGGGACTAGGGCTACGGTAAAGGGGATGTTGCGATAGGTCAAAAGGGACATGTGCTCCGGTGAAGGAGACGCTGCGGTAGGTCAAAAGAGACATGTGCTACGGTAAAGGAGACGCTGCGGTAGGTCAAAAGGGACTAGGGCTACGGTAAAGGGGATGTTGCGATAGGTCAAAAGGGACATGTGCTCCGGTGAAGGAGACGCTGCGGTAGGTCAAAAGAGACATGTGCTACGGTAAAGGAGACGCTGCGGTAGGTCAAAAGGGACATGTGCTACGGTAAAGGAGACGCTGCGGTAGGTCAAAAGGGACTAGGGCTACGGTAAAGGGGATGTTGCGATAGGTCAAAAGGGACATGTGCTACGGTGAAGGAGACGCTGCGGTAGGTCAAAAGGGACTAGGGCTACGGTAAAGGAGACGCTGCGGTAGGTCAAAAGGGACATGTGCTACGGTAAAGGAGACGCTGCGGTAGGTCAAAAGGGACATGTGCTACGGTAAAGGAGACGCTGCGGTAGGTCAAAAGGGACTAGGGCTACGGTAAAGGAGACGCTGCGGTAGGTCAAAAGGGACATGTGCTACGGTAAAGGAGACGCTGCGGTAGGTCAAAAGAGACATGTGCTACGGTAAAGGAGACGCTGCGGTAGGTCAAAAGGGACATGTGCTACGGTAAAGGAGACGCTGCGGTAGGTCAAAAGGGACTAGGGCTACGGTAAAGGGGATGTTGCGATAGGTCAAAAGGGACATGTGCTCCGGTGAAGGAGACGCTGCGGTAGGTCAAAAGGGACATGTGCTACGGTAAAGGAGACGCTGCGGTAGGTCAAAAGAGACATGTGCTACGGTAAAGGAGACGCTGCGGTAGGTCAAAAGGGACATGTGCTACGGTAAAGGAGACGCTGCGGTAGGTCAAAAGGGACTAGGGCTACGGTAAAGGGGATGTTGCGATAGGTCAAAAGGGACATGTGCTCCGGTGAAGGAGACGCTGCGGTAGGTCAAAAGAGACATGTGCTACGGTAAAGGAGACGCTGCGGTAGGTCAAAAGGGACATGTGCTACGGTAAAGGGGATGTTGCGATAGGTCAAAAGGGACATGTGCTACGGTGAAGGAGACGCTGCGGTAGGTCAAAAGGGACTAGGGCTACGGTAAAGGGGATGTTGCGATAGGTCAAAAGGGACATGTGCTACGGTGAAGGAGACGCTGCGGTAGGTCAAAAGGGACTAGGGCTACGGTAAAGGGGATGTTGCGATAGGTCAAAAGGGACATGTGCTACGGTGAAGGAGACGCTGCGGTAGGTCAAAAGGGACTAGGGCTACGGTAAAGGAGACGCTGCGGTAGGTCAAAAGAGACATGTGCTACGGTAAAGGAGACGCTGCGGTAGGTCAAAAGGGACTAGGGCTACGGTAAAGGGGATGTTGCGATAGGTCAAAAGGGACATGTGCTCCGGTGAAGGAGACGCTGCGGTAGGTCAAAAGGGACTAGGGCTACGGTAAAGGGGATGTTGCGATAGGTCAAAAGGGACATGTGCTACGGTAAAGGAGACGCTGCGGTAGGTCAAAAGGGACTAGGGCTACGGTAAAGGGGATGTTGCGATAGGTCAAAAGGGACATGTGCTACGGTAAAGGAGACGCTGCGATAGGTCAAAAGGGACATGTGCTACGGTAAAGGAGACGCTGCGATAGGTCAAAAGGGACTAGGGCTACGGTAAAGGAGACGCTGCGGTAGGTCAAAAGAGACATGTGCTACGGTAAAGGAGACGCTGCGGTAGGTCAAAAGGGACTAGGGCTACGGTAAAGGGGATGTTGCGATAGGTCAAAAGGGACATGTGCTACGGTAAAGGAGACGCTGCGGTAGGTCAAAAGGGACTAGGGCTACGGTAAAGGGGATGTTGCGATAGGTCAAAAGGGACATGTGCTACGGTAAAGGAGACGCTGCGATAGGTCAAAAGGGACATGTGCTACGGTAAAGGAGACGCTGCGATAGGTCAAAAGGGACATGTGCTACGGTAAAGGAGACGCTGCGATAGGTCAAAAGGGACTAGGGCTACGGTAAAGGGGATGCTGCGATAGGTCAAAAGGGACAAGGGCTACGGTAAAGGGGATGCTGCGATAGGACTTTTCTAGTTCCGTACTAGGCCACACCCCCTTGACTCCACCCCATCCCCTCAATGGAGGGGAGGGGTGGAGTCCGCCCCCTATCCACCCCTTTAAGTGGTAGGAGACACTCCAAAAATGCGGAGGGGCGTGGCCTAGTACGGAACTAGAAAAGTGCTAATATCTCTTCGTTGAGGTGAGTTATGGCCCGAAAACCACGCGCGGAAACACAGTGTTAAAGAGAGCGATTCCGGGTCAGCCCGGATAGGCGACGGAGGTTGTGGCGTTAGTGGGGCGAAAGAGCGCGCGCTATTTCAGCCGGGTTGGAAACGGCGAGAGGAGGGGAGAGGGAAGGACGAGCACACGTCCAAAGGGGAAGAAGAGGGAAAGACTAGTGCAAATTTCTAAATTCGCCTACAATTCGGAGAAAATTCCCAAAAATCTGATTTTTCAGAATCATTTCATAAAAAATAGGATGTTTCAAATGACCTATTCCACTCTTGCGCATCACTTCTAGAAACCTCTTTTTCCTCTTTACTCGACTCTAATTTCGCCATTTTGGGCATTTCAAAATTTGAAATTTCAAGAGTGGCAGGTCTCTGTTTGAGAATACTCCTGAGGCCTACTAAAACCACAACCAGTCAAAAGATGGCGGAGCCTATTTCATGCTATTCACGCCGGGAAAGAAACAGCGGGGAGAGGCGAGTGATGAAGGGAGGAGGGAGAGAAGAGGTGGAGAGGGGATGCGCGCGCACGTACTGATATCATTGAAAATCGGATGTTCTGATCTGTGTGAAACTCAGGTTCGGCTGGTAGACGAGATGCGACGGCCGCCCGGGGAGCGACAATCATCTAATTCATCATTCATCATGTTTTGATGTTGTTTGATATTTGCTACGTAATTCTGTTATTAGAAGCACATGGTAGGACAAGAATTTAGATGATCGAGATACACTCTGGATGATATTGATCTGATCCTTCTTTATGACAGATCGTGGCTCTTGCTTGTTTATTTCAGAACAACTAGAATGATTTTTCGATTGTGATTTGCCGAATTTTTCTTTCAGAGATTATCATTGTATAGTTGATATAGGTCGAAAGGCGAGTAATGGTCTCGTTTTTTCACTTCCTCTTACTGATCGCACCGATGAGATAATCTAAAACAAAGAGACAATTAGTCTTACAATTAGATGGCATTAGATATAATTCGGTGCACTTTTCTATTGTATGCGACTGTTATAATAAATTTTTATTTTCAATTTTGTGTACCAAGTGAACAACGCGTTCCTGTCGGATCCCTATCAATATCTGACAATAGTTCAAATACGGAGTGTTCGGTTCGGGATATCTAATC
Source organism: Pristionchus exspectatus (assembly GCA_911812115.1). NCBI lineage: Eukaryota > Metazoa > Nematoda > Chromadorea > Rhabditida > Neodiplogasteridae > Pristionchus > Pristionchus exspectatus. Next base: position 5,417,075 of record OU461587.1, on the reverse strand, counting down.
TTCGGAGAGTTCCATAAAACTCGGAATTCCGTCCTCCAATTTGCATTGAAATTGTATTGAATAGATGACGAAAGTCAACGATTTTCGCTATTACGAGTTGGCTGAGAGGTGAGGCCGATCTAGTTAGGAGAGAGACGAAAGAATGAGAATGACGGAATTCGGAATTTGAGTTAGTTCCGAGTGCGCAATGAGATTGATCGACCTAATTGCTGGATGAATGGGGATGAGGAATGAACGGGAGGCAGCTCCGAGTTCCGTTTAGACACTCTGAATTATTGGAAGTTGATTGAGTGAATTTCTGATGCCCGGATCTTCATGTAAATGCGACCCTTATTTTGAAGCGCTAATAGCCATCACATAACTGTCTCCAATTAATCCTGTCATTGTGTGTTTATCATTGAATCGGCATCCCATTTCTGACAAGTGATTGACAATTAGTAATGTTGGTTTCGGCAGAGGTATCATCGCGAGTAGGTGTATATCAGGGGAACTCGTCTCCGCGTTATAAGCCATTCAATTCCTTTTTCTCCGTCGTCCTTTTCCATCCATCTAAATTTTTACTCGATCTGGACGGGCCAACGATTTCTTTCTTTGTTTAATTGTTGGTCTTTATTTCGGACGTTATTAATCTTTTGTCACATGTCAGATGGCTTCATCAGGGAAGGAGAAGGCGGATTCATTCGTTCCTCAGTTGGTTTTTCTTTTTTTTATTTTGATTACGAGCTTATTGCTTGCCATACAACGCCATACAAGGCCAAGGCCATGCCATGCCATACAATATCAATTTTTAACACTATTTATTTTCAGTCCTCTCGATACACTCTCCTTGTTCGACGACGAGCCGCCAGCCAAGGATGGGGCATTGTCTCCTGCCGGGTTCGCTCTTCCTTCTCTACTTCTTACTTCATAAATCTGGAAAATACCGTTTGAAAGCCGAACATGTATTTTTCAATAACTTTGAGCACTTACTCGTTTTTGTTTGGTTTAAACTTCGGAATGAGATAGAAACTATTGCTCATACTATGTTATCTCGTGCTTCACAGTCTTATTGTTGCCCTTTCCAGACAGTCGACTCTTCTCTCCTCTTCCGTCTTCGAGAAGGAGCAAGGAGAGGGCGAGGAAGCGGACCAGAATGTGTGGAGAGTGAGTGCAGGGGTTCACAAAATAAATTAACTTTGACCGTGTGTATTACAAATTGGCCGGCATTATGTCACATGAGGGGTACTGTACAATGTGAAGAGTACATCGTGGTTGTATGGCAGTACGGTAGGATTGGATAATGCAAAACTGAACTCCGGTTTCAGGTGGAGAGGGCTGTTCAGCCGTCAGAATCATCGACTCCGGCTCGTCCTCGTCGCAAGGTACGGTAGGGGACTGTTCAGTGTGGTTAGTCTAAAGTGGAGGGGTTAGATGACCCCTTTCGCGCAACTGGAGTGACAGATTTTCTGAATGGTGCATAGGTGTTAATGTGATGGTGAAGATTATAATCTAAAATAATTGCAGCAGCTTCTCCCGATGCCAACTGGAGATGATGACGTCTACGACATCAGTGGACAACGAGTGAGTTTGAATCGAGAGGGTAGTAATGGTTAAGAGACTAGTGCACTAAATGATGGATTATCATAGGATACTGTAAGATGTGGGGAATCTATCACTGATGGACGGTAGAGTACAGTAGGACAAGTAAATCGATAACTGAAGGATTAGGCGATGGAAGAGGGTGAACATGCCTTACATCTTGTTTGAACAGGTGCACCTGTCTCCCACTTCACTCATCACTTCACAGGTCAATCTGAAGGTTCGTATCCTACCAGTTTTGTTTCCATTTGTCAATCAACTTCTTGATTCTTCTTTATGTATATCGACTATATGAAAGCGTCAAAACAGTCAAAGCGTTGTGTTGTTGGAGCTCTTAACATTTTCTTCCGGCTACAAATTTGAATCATTCAGCCACCCCCACTCCCGCTGGTCGGTGACAAGATTCCCTTCGAGACCATCGTCGGTGAATGTGACAGAAGATCACTTGTAAGTTCTTGTTTCAACGTTGCTTCGGAACGGTTCATCGAAAATCGATGGAGTTCATTGATCAATTTTGTAATGCAAATATTCCTTGTGACGGAGTCCATTTTTGAAGTAGTCATGCAGTTCGAACAATCCGTTTTCTAATGGATGTATCACACCAAGTAACCTTTACACTCACAGGAGCTGTGCCAGACGTACGATAAGATTCGTGTGCTCCGCAAGGACGGCAACTGTTTCTATCGTGCCTTCCTCGTCGCTCAGATGGAAATCATTCTGTCCGATCCCGATGAGGGAAGCAGGTACGCTTTCTTCTTTTTCATGAGTACTCTTCCGCTTTCAGCCAATTAAACAACAATTTGAGCCCAGTAAAAAGTGTGACTCACATGAAGGAAATATTCGGAAAAAAGACACATGTGAAGATGCGCAATTTGAGGAAATGTGCTCATCACTGAACATGTAATTCTAGGTTTGTCCATCTCTGCAAGGAGTGGAAGAATCGGCTCCCAGAGCTCGGTTTCGAGTCATTCACTACAGAGGATTTCTGTGATAAGGTAAAAAATCTTCTTCTAAAGATATTCAACATTTTCCCGACTATAAGTAACAATATCAGAGTATGAAACAGAAAATTTCTATATGTAATTCTATAAACGAGTTTTAGTAACGCCATGTGGTGTCACATATATTTAGCTCTCGGCCACTAAAACTTCCAGCTCGTTCGTACTTCTTTAGAAATTTCATTGATTAATTTTTTCTCTATCACTTCCTTGAAAGAGGCATCGTGATTCTAAAAGAAGCTGACAATGCGTATTTGCCTAAAACAGCTGATAGTGCATTCCGATCTAAATAGATAAAATGGTTTCGAATCCGAAGTTTTGCAGTGATTAGAATAAAATTTCAGTTCGTTGAACTGTGCAAGACGGCAGCGAATGGAGATAAGGAATGGACGACAATCTTCAATGAGGAAATTCTCCATGAGGAAAATGGAGATTATCACATCTTCTTCCTTCGGTGAGAGGCTTCGGATAATAAAACACTAGTAAATTTAATTAGCTGATAAAAAAATTAATATTTATACGTTGATTCACTTGTAAATAGTCAATTTGCAGTATGGTGACGGCTGGTTTCATGAGAGGTCACAAGGCAGACTTCGTGCCCTTCATCGGTCAGTGGATTAATGTTGGTCAAAGGGAACTATCGTATTTTCTTTTGAAGTACTTTTTTTATATTTCGTCAAGAGTTTTGCTTTTGTTCTGGCCGTTGGTAGGTCTCCGTGAGATCCAATAGTTTATCTGGATGCGCTACGATTCCCTCGTATGAAAGGGGAAGGCGTATAGTACATATCGGTCGTAAACAACGGTAGTCCTAAATTTTCTTACAGGAGACCGTACGCTGGCAGAGTACTGCGTGTCGGAGATAGAGCAGATGTCGGTGGACGCTGATCATCTCGCAATCACCGCATTCGTCCAGGCAATGGGTGAGTAATAAGCTATCGACTACCTTAGAGCATGACGAAATTAAATCGGAAGCTGACAGTTTGTGAGAGTAGTTTGATGCGTTTTATGTCCACTCTAATAAATTGGAAAATGCTACATAAATGGTGAATTGAAGTCGTTCCCTGGAGCATACATTTCGTAACACTTCGTCTTAATCTATCCATTTCCAGGTTCGCCAATCCGTATCGAGTACATGGAGCGAGAAGCGGCACCCGGCGGCGAATTTCACTACGAGTTCCCGGAGGTTATAATTTTACAATAGTGATTTGACTAGATATTTAATTTAATTATATTTATCAGCTTATTCTTATTTCCTAATTGCAGAGAAGTGACCAGGAGAGAAGCGAGGAGCCTGCTCGTATCATTTTGCTCTGCCGTTCCGGCCACTACGACATCATTTACAAGAAGTAGACGGGGATGATTGATCTTTGATCATTCATAGTTGATTCCTTTCCCTCTGATAACCTGCATTATTTTGAACATGATGTGACTTATTGTGTCTGTCTTACCGTACTGACTTATTGTGTCTGTCTTACCGTACTCCATACCCACTCGATCCACACCACTTCTTGTCTGTTATTGTTTCACGTGCCCATAGAGTGTATCTATTTTTGTTCTTAATTTCCCATGACCGACCCCGGGTGCAATTTCGGTCCAATTTTGTCTATCGATCAATACCCTACGGTGGTCTTTCGTAAACTCTCTTTCCGCCCTACCGTACCTGTATGCTATATATCGAGTTTTGACTTATTGTGTCTGTCTTACCGTACTCCATACCCACTCGTCTCACACTCCAGTTTCACCCTTGTTTCGAGCTTAGTAAGCGTCGGCGGAGTGGCTGCACGTGCTCCATTCCCTGTTGGTATTATAGCAGATAGAGAAACATACCCCCCCCCCCTTACAGAATAAACATATCGAATAGGATTGCAGGTCTCGGCATTAATTGGCCTCACATATCACACACACACATGACAATGTTTGTTTGCTCTGATTCGCTTTGACGGGAACAACAACTAAAAGAAAGCATTCCAATCCCCTCAATTTATTATATGCTAGGCTTGCCTTTTTTCTTCTATCCATTAGGGGTTGATGAAAGAATACGCGCATTACTAGCTGCCCAGAGGATGAACAAAGACAGAAAGGGAAGAGGGAGGAAGATAGTGTAAATGATGACCCAGTAGTTTTCTCGAATGCAATTTGATTCGTTTTTAAGACATGGTGAGCAAAAAAGAAACCCTAGCATTCTTTCACATCAAATGCATGTCTTCAGATACAGACTTTAAATTGGATTATTAATCATACATCACAAAGAACAATAAATGAAAAAAGGAATAACAAAAACAATCTAACAAACTATTCTCATCTACTTTTTCACGATCACGCGATCGAAAGGGGTGTGGCTACCGAAATAGACCACAAAGATCATAAGCATCAGACAAAAAAAATTCAGTGAAACAACTAAAATGGAACTATCATAAAGTAACCAGTGCAAGGAGGTACTGTACAATTCAAACGGTGGCACAAAAAGATATCAATATTTTCGCTTCTCATCTAACACAATCTACTTCTTCTCCTCCTTAGCTTCCTTGGCTTCAGTCGCTTCCTGGGCGCCTCCTTGGTTGTTGCCGCTGTTGGCCTCGGCCATCTTCTTGTAAGCGGCCTCGAAGAGCTTGAGGGAAGCTTGCTGCAGCTGGTTGAGCGCCTCCTTGATCTCGGCCGCCTTCGTCTCAGTGTTCGCCAGCTTCTCGCGCACCTTAAATAACAATAATAATGATTTAACAATACCACTATTAATCAATGTAAGGATATTCAGTTAACAAAACTGTAGTGTAATTCACAGAATGTCTGTTTAACTCCTACGCTCATCTGGCATCTGTAACCACACACAAAGCTTCACGTACAAAGTCGTGCGTTTCTCAAAGATGCAATGATCGTGATAAGTAGGATGACCAACCTCAGTGATCTTCTTCTTGATGTCCTCAACCTGGTCGGCGGGCAGTTGGCTGGCGTATTCAGTCATCTTCGACTCAGTGTCGTGCACTGAGCTCTCCGCCTGGTTGATCACCTGCAAATATATATTTAATTATTTTTTGAAAATATGTGTTTGGCATTTTCTGTAACACGATCGCTAGCATTCACAATCGGTCGTTGTACAGCCTTCATCTAATCTCGCACCAGTAACCACACTCAATCTCTGATAGAGCGAGAGTGAGCGTTTCTCAAAAGTGCAAGCACAAAGAACTACCATCACACACCACATCATCCCTCACCTCGACTCTCTCCCTCTTCTCAGCGTCCTCAGCGGCATTCTTCTCGGCGTCTCTGACCATGTTCTCAATTTGATCCTTCGAGAGTCCTCCCGACGACTGGATGACAACTGCAAATGGAGAATCACTTATTTAACAGATCATCAGACGTCAAACGACCAGCCGGTAAAGCATCCTTCTCTCTATCTAGCACTAGTAACCACACACCTCAGCACCACGTGTGCTCGGTGTGTTTCTCAAAAGTGCAATCGTCTCTATCCGATAGTAAAAAGTTCAAACGCACTCTGCTGCTCCTTTCCGGTTCCGCGGTCACGAGCGCTCACGTTGACGATGCCGTTAGCGTCAATGTCGAAGGTGACCTCGATCTGGGGCACTCCACGGGGCGCGGGAGGAATACCAATCTGGAAAGTCACGATTGACATAATAAATATGATGAAATAAATGGCGATGTCGAACATTACTTAAAAGCACTAGTTTTGTGAAACCGCACTCTCCGGTAAGATGTTCGTTTCATTCTCGCACTTTAAACCACACGATAACCCAATGTAGGTAGGAACCGAGCTTCTCGGAGTGCTTGATATTGACAATTTCAAAGATAAATGATAAAATTGACTTACGAGGGAGAACTGTCCGAGGACCTTGTTGTCCGATGCCATTTCGCGCTCGCCCTGGTGCACCTTAATTTGCACCTGCGTCTGGCCGTCGGCGGCAGTCGAGAAGACCTGGAAGAAGCAAAATTAATTTAAATTAAACGGGAGAATGAAAAAAATGAAACCAAAACGCACCTGGCTCTTCTTAGTTGGGATCGTGGTGTTCCTGGTGATGAGCTTGGTCATCACGCCTCCGAGGGTCTCAATACCGAGGGAAAGAGGCGTCACGTCGAGCAGGAGCACGTCAGTGACGTCTCCGGCGAGGACTGCTCCCTGAATTACAATATTGGTCGAGTGAACTTTTTTATATATTGTAATTTCTACAAGTGCTTTCAAATTCCAATTGTTCGGACGCTTATTTAACAAAACTGCCGTGCGGCACAGCTTGCCGGTAAAGTTCCGCAATCTATCTAGCATCTGTAACCACACATCAACTTCACGGACGAAGCCGTGCGTTTCTCAAAGATGCTGTCTCTATTGGAATTTACTGCATAATTATCAAATTAGAAATACTCATCTCAAAAATACGCAAATATTACTAATCATTGCAAAATGTTACCTGAATGGCGGCTCCGATGGCGACGGCCTCATCGGGGTTCACGCTCTTCGAGGGCATCTTGCCGAACAGCTCCTGGACGGTCGCCTGCACCTTGGGCATGCGGGACATGCCTCCGACGAGGATCACGTCGCCGATCTCCGACGGCTTCACCTCGGCATCGTGCATCGCCTGAAATAAGAATAGTTAGGGTGTTAATAAACAATTAAAAATGATGTATCAATTGAATTTTAAAAATGTCTGAGATCATACTAAGAAGCGATCAATGACGCACGAGGCCCGCGATGACAACACTTCAACTCTCGATCTCGCGTAGCAACAGCCTAGGGGCGTTAGACCAGGAGCAAAAACTGCTCCTCATCAAACATTAGGCTAGCTACTTTCCTATCCCATCATCGTAACACATTCCAAGAATTGAGCAAAAGGACTGCTGACTTGCGTGATGGAATTCCTATGTTGTTGTTTATTTTACGTTAAAAAAAATGTGCACCTTCTTGCACGGCTCGACGGTGCGCTTGACGAGGTCGCCGACGAGCTGCTCGAACTTGGCGCGCGTGAGGCGGTGGGTAAGATGCTTCGGGCCTGACGCGTCCATGGTGAGGTAGGGAAGGTTGATGTCCGTCTGGGTCGTCGACGACAGCTCGCACTTGGCCTTCTCGGCCGCCTCGCGCACGCGCTGCATCGCCATCGGGTCCTGAAATTGAAATGAGTAAATTAAATTCTACAAATTTCGAAAATATGATGACAGTAATTAAAAACTGTAGAACATTACTTAGAAGCGCTAGTTATGTGAAAACCGCACTCTCCGGTAAGATGCTCGCGTCCATCTCGCACTAGAAACCACACGAATACCCAACTTTGATAGGAACCGAGCTTCTCGGAAGTGCTACTTCTCAAAAATAATTTAAATGAATAAACAATTACCTTGGTAATGTCGACGCCCTGCTCCTTCTTGAACTCGGCGACAAGGTAGTGGACCAGAGCGTGGTCGAAGTCTTCTCCTCCGAGGAAGGTGTCTCCGTTGGTCGACTTCACCTCGAAGACTCCCTTCTGGATCTCGAGAATGGACACGTCGAACGTTCCTCCTCCGAGATCGTACACGGCGATACTGAAATTCGAAAATAAATATATTTTAAAATATAAAACTTCAAAAATATATAATAATTAAACAGAATTGTATTTAATAATGAATAAAATAGCTCACATCTTGTCGTCAGCCTTGTCCAGTCCGTAGGCGAGAGCGGCAGCAGTGGGCTCGTTGATCACTCTCAGCACGTTAAGTCCGGCGATCTGGCCGGCGTCCTTGGTAGCCTGGCGCTGCGAGTCGTTGAAGTAAGCGGGGACGGTAACGACGGCATTGTGGACCGTGGTTCCCAAATATCCTTCGGCGGTCTCCTTCATCTTCATGAGGACGAAGGCTCCGACCTGGATGAATCAGTAATTTTGTGAAAATATATAGTTTAATTTTGTAATTATATTTAAAATTAAATTAATTACCTGAGAGGGCGAGTACAGCTTTCCTTGGGCCTCAACCCAGGCATCTCCGTTGGAGGCCTTCTTGATGGCGAAGGGAACGACCTTGCTGAAATTACATCATTCACAATCATGAGAGGCACAATAGATTACGCCTGACGAAATGGATTGTGAAATGCGCTCACATGTCCTTCTGCACTTCGGGGTCGGCGAACTGGCGACCGATCAGACGCTTGGTGGCGTACAGCGTGTTGGTCGAGTTGGTGACGGCCTGGCGCTTGGCGGGCGCGCCAACCAATCGCTCTCCGTCCTGGAAACGACGGTGATGAGCAAACAATACGTAGTTATCATGCAGAACAAATAGTGCGTGGAAGACGGAACGGGAGGATTGATTCGATTCTTACCTTGGTGAAGGCGACGGTGGAAGGAGTGGTACGAACTCCCTCGGCGTTCTCGATGACCTGTACGAAACGGTTTCATAAATCGGATAACACTTTAAAATATACAAAAATAACGAGTCTTCTGTTAAATCTTAGGCAAATGAGTGTTCATATAAAACAGCGTCAAATGAGGGACGCCAATTCAAAATCGACGCTTACCTTAGCTTGCTTTCCCTCCATCACGGCGACGCACGAGTTGGTAGTACCAAGATCAATTCCAATAACTGCTCCCTTGACGCCATCGGACCTGAACTAGCATGTTTAGCACAGATCGCACACATTTTACCAAGCAATAAAAACTCAAAATTAAGTGAAACTAACTTGAATCTCTGGCAGAGAAGGGACGGCCTGAAAGCAGGCGATCGGAGTGCGTGTCTAAGCATCGTTTGATAACGCTCTAAGCGTCCGAAAGGGTTACCTGCAACAAAATACTACTTGAATGACGTAAATTCACGAGAAAACGAATCAATAACCGTAAAAAGTACAAGATCGTGAAGTGACTTCTTCGAGAACGTTCATAACACAGAAATTACATCAGTTGAAAAAGAATACAGTTTGCAATCTCGCGCGGTACTTTCCGTGCAAGAGCCCGATCTGTTTGTAATAGTTCAAGCAATTCGCTTGCGCGTTTCATTGCTGCTGACGCACTTTTCAATTTTGGTGAAAAAAGTTTCAAAGTGATTTTACACTTTTACTCGGCTTTGATTTATTGATTTTTATGTGAATTCGAGCTTAACACCTCCCTCATTATCGCTTGCAACTAGTCCTGTGGCTCCTAAACGCCCGCATTGCTCAGATGGCCTCTCGAGCGGTCACCGCGGCTTCGACTGCTCTCCGTGAGCTCCGCATTCACGTCTGCCAGAAGTCGGCCGCCTCATCAGGCGTGCGCGACTTCATCACCAAGCAGTACGTGCCCCTCAAGAAGGTAAGTCCGTTGGAAAATATTTATACACTCAAGTTTTGAGCCATTTGCGCTTTTCATGATTTACTCGCTTAAATTTTGATCAAATCATGTCCTTAATCAAGTTTGATTACTCTAAAATCATCCAGTTTACTATTCACTTAGTTAGAATTAGTTTTTTGACCGAGTGATGCACACTTTCCTTGTTCTGATAGTCTTTGCAAACGCGGCACTTCTTTACTTTTATGCCCAGAGATCGCACTCTTACTTGTGGTTAACGAGAAATGAAATAGCGCGCTCGAATAGCGCTGAAATAGCGAGTGATCGAATGAGCGATGAAGAAAAAATATCTCTCTTCCTTTTGGACACTAAAGTAAAGAAGCGCGGCAAGAAGTCAAGACTCAGATTGAAACCGTGTTTATTTCCAGGCCAATCCCAACCTCCCGATTCTCATCCGCGAGTGCTCCGGAATCTCCCCTCGCGTCTTCGCCAGGTTATTACATTTCCTTGTAATTAAATATAAAATACGTGTTTGGTACGGTATCACTATAAATTGACGTGATCGGTGAGCATAGAGGTCGTCGAAGTATTTGATTTTTGCTATGAGTTGGAGGATCGTTTCACTAGTATTTGAGTTAGGGAATTTAATTGTTGATTTGTCTTGAAAATTCCACCAGCGTGGAATTTTTTAAGCGGAATTGGCGAGAAATTACTACTTTGCTTGAATAATTTAAAACATTCAATTGATAAAAATCAGCGTATTCCTTCGTGGTCTTGTTGTAGGTTACATTAGACGAAACTATTTTTTAAATGTTATCTGTTCATTTTTCCTTCATTTGGCTACATTTAGTTCTTGAGCTGTAAGAATGTCGGAAACCGAGGATACGGTTGCTCAAAATGGTCACTAGTGGTTCATACTTGCTGGTTAGGCTTCCTAGGGGTGGGATTGATCTTTGATCTTTGTATTAATAAATAGCTTTGCAGATACGAGTTCGGCGTGGAGCGATTCGCCTCGCTCGAGGGCCTCACCGAAGATAAAGTGGCCGGAGTAATCAGAGACCTCGCCGCCAAGACCCATTGAGAGCAGCAAGTATTGTATAGATTACGTTTCGTTAGATAAAGTCAGAGTGCAGTACCCTCGGTGTTGATTGGCAAACGTCGAACGAATACACACAATGCGGACATGTTGATTTTTATCGAGCCTAGAGTGTGAAACTACAGTAATCTCGAGCCGCACCATTTCTAGTGGTGTCCGTAGTGCTCGTAGTGGGGCTCGTGATGGTGATCGTGGTGTCCATCGTGGTGATCTGAGTGCATTCTCATCAGTCGACGTTTTTCACACCACGCACCACCATGTCCGTAATAGTCTCCTCCATGGTGTCCATCATCGTGGTGTCCATCATGATGATGACCATCCTTGTGTCCCTGATTATCGATTGATTACCGTAATCCGCCCCTTCTACAGTATACCTCATCATGGGCACTACCGTACTCCTCTCCCTTGCTGTGTTCCCCGTACTTTCCATACTCGTATTTGTCATGCTCTCCATGCTTACCGTAATCATACTTCTTATGGTATCCTATAATCGATACCGTAATCAATTATCAATCAATCTACCGTAACCCACCATCTCCATGTCCATGTCCTCCATAGTATCCCGCTCCATGGTGGTCTCCATGATGATGACCCTGTCCGTAGTATCCGTGACCGTAATCTACAAAGGATTATCGATTGAGCTACCGTAACCCCTAAATCCATACATTGCGCAGCGGCTGAGGCCACGAACAGAAGAGCGATGAGAATGGATGAGTTCATATCTGAAATAATTGAAAGATGAGAAGAGTGGATCAAACGAAAGTAGAGTGTGTCTCCCTCAATTCACCAGTGTCTTTTATACCTCTCGGCAGGACTACCTGAACAATGCGAATCGGAGCAAGAAATTGCCGAACGGCGTAATGAATAGACGATGGGCGAATGATGGGCGTGATCACTAGAATTTTTGCTTTTTATATTCTTTCTTTCTCTCTCTCGATGATTCTGATGACTTCATTCCGAATCTAGTTCTTATCAGGCAACTGCGAAAAGGATTGCAACTCCATTGTTGTGTTTTTTTCCTGTCATCATGCGGAGAAATGAATAGGAAAGACGTAGGGTGTATTCAATAGAGGTTCAGAAGTTGCTGATTATACGGTATGTAGCAAAAATGATTTGAGCTGTAATTTATTCATCGGTTGTCTTCGTCCTGATAAGCCGATATTTGTAGTAAACGATTGAATTAATTCTGTAACGTTATTCATGTGTTCGAAATCGCGCGCTCTCCCGATTCGGCACTTATTTACAGTAATATTGAGTATCGTACTGATCAGGTTAGTCGGGTCCATTCTCCTATTGAAATGATCCCCTATCGATCGCCCGTCCTTTGTCGTATTCAACCTGAATTCAGTGGCGCTATCCGCGGCTCTTGATAACTTTGGATCCCGATTCTGAGTGTAGTGTACGATATTGTACCTAGTGGAAATGTACTGTACATTGCTGTAAGACAAATTGATCTTTGAACTGTGCAGCGATTTCTTTCTTCATGGATGTCTTAACCTTCTTGCATTCTTTCAATTAGTATAGTTTTTGCCGACGAAGCTTCAAATTAGTATTTTTTAACTCGCAAAGTTCACCGGAATTGCATCTCAGATTCATTGAATAATATTATGAAACAGATGAAACCGACAAAATACATGTTTGTTTACATTATTTCGATGACTTTTCAATTTTTTCATACAGAATCTAACTATCATCAGGCTAGAATAAAACTGCTCCATAATCATGTACATTGTATTTTTATTTGCACTTGTTTCTGCTGTCGTTGTACCTTACGTTCATTCGTGTTCAACATCAACTGACGCACACGTATCGGAATGATGATTTATCGAATCTACATTAGGAAACAGCGACCACACTACAGTAATCCTCCGCCGCACCACATCTAATGGTGTCCGTAGTGCTCGTAGTGGGGCTCGTGATGATGGTCGTGGTGTCCATCGTGGTGATCTGAGTGCATTTCAATCAGTCGACTTTTCTTAATTCACACCACGCACCACCATGACCGTAATAGTCTCCTCCATGGTGTCCATCATCGTGGTGTCCATCATGATGATGACCATCCTTGTGTCCCTGATTATCGATTGATTACCGTAATCCTTTCCTCATACAGTATACCTCATCATGGGCACTACCGTACTCCTCTCCCTTGCTGTGTTCTCCGTACTTTCCATACTCGTATTTGTCATGCTCTCCATGCTTACCGTAATCATACTTCTTATGGTATCCTGTAATCGATTCCGTAATCAGTTATCGATCAAGCTACCGTAACCCACCATCTCCATGTCCATGTCCTCCATAGTATCCCGCTCCATGGTGGTCTCCATGATGATGACCCTGTCCGTAGTATCCGTGATCGTAGTCTAGAATGGATTATCGATTGATTTTCCGTAATCCCTTAAAATCCTTACATTGCGCTGCGGCGGAAGCCACGAACAGAAGAGCGATGAGAATTGAGGAGTTCATTTCTGAAAATACAAAGCGAAATATAAATGAAGACGAATGGATCAAATGAAAGTTAGATGCGAACTGTGCCTTTCTCCTCTTCATGAATGTCTTTTATACGTCTCGGTAGGTGAAACTGACAATGAAATGCAAGAAGTCTCCGCAGAAACGAATGAATGGAATACATAGTGAACGCAATGATTCAGTCTTTAATTACGGGTTCGTAGGTGTAGCTTTATGACCCGTTTTTTTTTCTCGAAAGTCTCGGAATTCCGTATTCATGGATTAATTCTCCACACTGTTCCTGCTTGTGGGTGGACATAATGAAAGACAGAAAGTTCAGATTGCAAGAGATCAACTACTCTATCTAGTCTTTTGATCTGCTCTAATGTTTCCATGATACTACAGTCCGAAGGGGAGGAAGTAGCAGAAAGTTCACACATCTTTCACTCTTCAAAAGTTCAAATAGATTTTGTTCAGTGAGATCAACTTAGAAAGGATGCATTTATTCTACACAATATTGTCTCAAATGGAATGAAAAGTTTCCCGAGGGGATTCATAGCTTCTTTGAGGCTTCTCGAGTTTTTATAATTGATCACAAGTCCACTTCCTCCTTTCCCGATGCGCATAAACTCTAGGCCTTTCTGAGGATCTTCCTTTTCCTAAATGAAGACCGGAAGTATCGGATTCTGGTTCCTTGTTATCAATATCTCAGATACTTTACTAATCTTATCATTGATGTGTCGAGGGGCCAAAGCCCACTTCTTCCTTCCCCGATACACCTAAACTATCGGGTTCTGATTCCTGTTTCATATTCCTTACTAATCTTTTAATCAGCCCATAGGCCAAGGTCCACTTCCTCATTTCCCGGTATCTTCCCTCTTCCTTCGAATGAAGCCCCTATTCCATCGATGTTTCCTGAATCTCTACATTTCTCGTACTCTATCATTGGTTAGAGACGCTGAGAGATCACGTGAAATTGAGAGAGTTAGACATTCCCGGTGCATCCAAACTCTTGGCCTTCGTGAATTTGCCCTCTCAATTTCATGCACTATCTCGCTTTCTCTAGCTATTCCCTCATTCTCTTCCATTCTCGTGCTCTCTCATGGGTCAGAGAGGCGAGAGAGCACGCGAAATTGAGTAAGTCTGAGAAATCAGAGAAAAATGAATCCCATCGTACTGCTCAGAAGACGTCAACGTTGTTATCGCCTCCTTCCCGGGATTATCCGAATGAATGCATCCCTAATGATCTACCTCTAATTGCTTGCGCTCTCTCGCTTTACCATGCTCTCTCGCCGGTCAGAGAAAGCGAGAGATCATGGGAAATGGAGAGACCGTGTGGGGGGGGGTCGGATTGCTATAATATGCCTTACTCACGCAGGTTACTGCTCATGCGTTTACACTGCAGTCACGTAGCGAGCGAGAAGACTCTCCTCATTTCGCGTACTATCTCACCTCTCTGACCGACGAGAGAGCAGGCGGAATGAGGAGAGTGCCGCTGCGGTAGGTCGCAACCTTTACGGTATACTTTACGGTATATCTATAGATGATTACGGCACGTGCACTAGAGTGCTGATGACTTATTTTCACTGTAAAAATCGGGTTAAACTTTACGGTAAGCGCTGATTGTGAGCTGAGACGACCGTGCTATGGTCGACTCGCTTCTTGTCGCGTACCATTAGAAATGACAGGTTGGACGATTCCTATTCCCAGTGCGGTTTCTGTGCGATTGTCCGTAGAAAATTGATGATTTGCTACTCGATTATAGCGATTTTTTGTTCTTCCTGGAATCGAAGTATTCTTCACTTCTGAGAGAGATGTCGGAATCAAAAATGTACTTTTATTTTTTCGTATTTATAATCCTAACAAGGAAGTTGAAGCAATATCGAATCCATGTTCCTGGCAGCTATTTCATAGTAATATTCATACCTTCATCGCACTCTTTTGGCTTGTCAAAATACTTTCATCGCACAAAGGGCTGCATCTGCGCTTTTAGAGGGGTTCGGAGCGACAAGTTGAAGCGGAGTGTCGGCTTCACCTTTCGCTCACAATTTTCCGCTTTCCGTCAAATCAGCAGTTCGCACAAGCGCTCATTACCGAGCTCTCCTCCGTTTTCTCGCTCGGCTCTTCTTTTTTTTTGTCGATTTTATCCTCGCTTTACTTGATTCTACCGTATTCTTCTCGGTCATTCACTGACTGGATGCGATGAATAAGGCTAATTTGGAGTGAGAAATCCAACTTTTTACCGAGATCCATTCCCCCCCCCCCTGGGACGATTTATAACTAGCGGAAGGTATACTTCTTCCCTTTCCTGCCAACCACGAGATGTAGAAGCGTGCTGACGTGCGAAATCACAAGTTGGTCACCCCTCCCTCACATTATCTCCCTTGTAAACCGACGATCATGGCTCACGCCCAATCGCTCTTCATCCGTGGAGAGATGGCCGAGCGGTCTAAGGCGCTGGTTTAAGGCACCAGTCTCTTCGGAGGCGTGGGTTCGAATCCCACTCTCTTCAGATCCTTTTGCTGTTGTTCTGAAAGTGCACTTTTGTCGCTTCTTTTCCTTTCCGCTGTATCTACTTTGTCAATAGAGGAGACATCAGACTGGCTTGTCAATGGTAGAGTGCATCTTTTTCCCCCTTCTTGATGAGTCAATGAATCTTCGGGATTTCACTGACTCCGCCCCTTTCTCAGCCTCTCAAGTCTCTCCAATCAGAATCCGAGCGCATCTAAGTCCTGTTTATCAGTGATGTGTTACTGGAAGTTCGGCAAAATATATCGTTGTCTCTGGTTCCAAGGGTTTTGCCATTATCTCCTTGTCCCTGCCCGAGTTCGAGCTTTCTCGGGTTGAGCTAAATGAAGTTAGTCATCACGAAATGCCGTCATGCTGACTTCGCATCATGATTTAGATCATCAAAATAGGTCGAAAATATCGTGCACAACAAGGCGATACACCTCATTTCGATGACGCACGGCACGACTCGTATCAAGCACAAACATGACATAGTTAAATGTATTTTGTGCGTATTTGAAAAAAATGACAAAAATTTGTCACAATTTGACGTTCTTGTCACTCGCGTCGGAATTTTAATTCGTAACGATAGTCCCACTTTATGATAAATAGGTCCGCTCATGATTGGGGGTTTCCCGTCCCGAAGGTTGCTTGTCGCTTCTTCCCCGAATTTAGCCTTGTCAACGTGTTTTCGTAGCATTTTCGATGTTTTTTCACTGTTATCATTTTTTTTTATCCTCACACTGAGTGCAGGAGGAAAAATGAAAATCGACCAATATTCAGTCTGGGACGGGATAAAGGAACACATTAGACTTTACAGTCATCTCCTCCTCCCTCCCGTCCTCTGGCTAGACTTTTCCATTTCCTGCACTGTCTCATCGCTATCATTCGCTTGATTCATTTCCCCCATCTCTGCACGGCTCCTCCCTTTTCTGTACATTGGATCCATTTTGTGTCTCCACTCGGAATTTGCGCCACCGTTTCTTCATTTCACAAACTCTCTTGTCGCTCGATCGTGGTAGTTCCATGATGTGTGAAATGAAGAGACACCAATGTTCTGTTTCGCCATTGTTGTTGTTGTTGTTGTTGTTGTTGTTGTTGTTATTGTTTTTATTTGAGGATGAACTGTGTGCCCTCGCGCGAGTGCGACTCTCCGTCGACGGTGCCGATCGCCCCGCACAGGGGATTCTCCACCAAGGCCCGCGAGATACTGCTCGACCGGGGTGAGTACTGTAAGATGTCAGAGGAGTGTGCAAAAACCAATGGAGGTTGATGGAATCGAACCAACGACCTTCCACTGAGCTAAACCCCCTTGTTCGACTATCCTCGTGCTATGGTCTTAGGGCGCGGCATCTCACAGGGATCTCACAACTCCCTTACAGTACAAGGATACCCCAGGGTGATGAGGGGCTACCAGGAACCACAAAATTGAAGCCAGCGGTACTAGAGTGTTCTTCTGTGTAACAAAACACAGCATTCTGACCCCCATTGTTCTCTCCAGAAAAGGGTGAACAAGGGGATTAACTTTTGAATTTTCCCGCCACACCGTAATCGGACTGCAAAAATTCAGCGGTACCAGAGTGTTCTGTGAATTGTAGAAAATATCAACGCAATGGTGCCCCTAGAGGCTGAAATGGCTTTCGTGAAGCTTATCCCGTTCCTACTGAAATAGACCCGCGTGATACGCTGCTGGATCGGGGTGAGTGGACCGATGGATGAGATCTCCCCGGAAAGTCCGGCTAATTGGGCCGTGGGGGTGGTGGCTTCTCCTCATTAGAGTCTCGGATTTCCCGGGATGCTTCTGATAGATAGATTTTTCTTGTTGTTCCAGCCGGCCCGCGAGATACTGCTAAACCGGGGTGAGTGTAGGATACCAGGGTGAGGCGCTACCAGGAACTAGAAAATTGAAGCCAGCGGTACTAGAGTGTTCTTCTGTGTAACAAAACACAGCATTCTGACCCCCATTGTTCTCTCCAGAAAAGGGTGAACAAGGGGATTAACTTTTGAATTTTCCCGCCACACCGTAATCGGACTGCAAAAATTCAAAATGAGCGGGGAGAGCGGCCGCTCCCTCCGCCCAGGCCTTGTAGTTCGATTCATGCAAAGTGCGCAAGTACATATGTAATGATCTCCCCCTTCTCTGTCGGAGAAGAATGCTGTGAAAACAATTGTAGAAAATATCAACGCCATGGCGCCCATAGAGCTGAAGTTGATTTCGTCAAATTTGTGTTCACCATCGGAGAGGAGCACTTAGATCTGATGTAATAACACTGTACTGTATCCGAGCTACGGTATTATTCTCTAAGCTTCCCAACCAAAGCTTAGGTGTCGCTCCTTATAAATGCAACCAGAAGAGAGTCTTTAGACGACTGAATCACTACGACGGAAGTACTAGTAGGAAGAGGATTGCTCCAACTAGGAGTTAGTGAAAGTGAAAGGGGAAACGAGAGCGCGATTTAAGGTCACATCCCTTTATTTCCTGATCACCACACAACTGAGGAAATGAAGCGATACAAAGGGGCGGGGTCTCATAATACGACAACACTTGTGAAACTTACCCTCAACCTTCAGAATGGTTTTTGATTTGATCCTTTCGCTCGAAAAAAAAAATCCTTGGTCTGAAGACCTTTAGTTCCAGACCCACTTCCGCCCACATCCTAATCACATCATTACATTAGATGTTTGCCGGATGATTCTCAAAATCCGGCTTCCGGACCTTGTTTTTTTCCCGGAATCGGGTCGGCTAATTAGTTGTGGGGGTGGCGGCTTGATTGGTCCTTGACATTCTCCGGCTCTTGACATTTGCCGGCTCTCAATCCTCATTAGTCTCTCTCTCTCTCGGATTTCCCGGGATGCGCGCCTGATAGTGTTGTTATGCCAACTGCCGGCTCTCTACATTTCGTGTGCTCTCTCGCTTTTCTCTGACTGTCCGCGATCTCTCATCCCTAGTCGGATTTGAAGCCTCAGGCGCACCGATAGTACGAAAATAAGGCTATTTTGAGCGGGAAGATTGCGTGATGTATTGGCATTCGAAGTCTCATTTTGAATGAAATCCAAGCCTGCCTATGAATAGATTTGTTGTCTCCCGAGGACATCCCAAGAAAGCAAACCGAGTCAGCGCTTTTCATAGTCACTGATGCGTAAAGATCACAAGACCTTACCTAGTATCATACAAGTACGGTATAATTAGGGCTGTCAGCGTGAAGATTCCGTCTCTTCATTCGCCTTACTCTGTCGTTGCTCTGATAGGAGACAAATGAAGAAGCATATTTGCCCTTTGAAAGTTCTAAAATGCGGTGAAAATGATAAAATGAGATTGTTTCTGAGAGAAGTGGACAAAGGAATTGGCAGAGTTCAAAGATCAAAGATCACCTCGTTCAGACCAATTCGACGTGACTCCGAAGAAGCGCGGCTCGAAGGCGGGCAGCCGCGTTGCCCTGAACAGAACAGACTCTCAGGTATGGGTCAAAGATCAAAGATCAAAGACCCCCCAACCGATTCGATCTGCATCGACGGACATCCGTTTCTGGAACAATCTCGCTACATTTCTTGTACATTTGCAAAGTAACGGAAATAAATGAATGAATGGATGATGAATGAAAGATCAAATTCAATTTTCCACTCATAGTCTGGGTGTTTCGAGGAATCCTGATGGAAATGCTCAAGGTGCTGAGCATAGACCAAAGATCAAAGATCAATTCGATTTCCATACTCTCAAATTGCAGGCCTCAGGTTGCTCCTCCAAGAGCTCCACACAATCCATCCCTGAGCCGCGTAAGACTTTTATTTATTTCTTTTTTATGGCACCCGAAATTCGGATAGGTTTCATCTATGATATAACATGATTGGGTGCTGGAATGTATTGATGCTCGTGAGGTTCTCATATTTTAAACAAATAATTAAAGTTAATTTGCAGTGACCTTCGACAACATTGACGACGTCGCAAAGCGGAAGGCTAAGCTGCACAAGAGCCTCGGTAGGTGAACCCGGGAAAGTCAATTAGTGATGGATGAAATGTCGATGATTATCACGCGCTCTTCATCTCGTGCAATTTCCTCATTACATACGTATTTGGCCCAACCTTTTTTCCCTATTGTTCTTATTCCAGGCCCTCTCCTCAATCAATCCCGTTGGTATTTGGACCGAAATAGAGAACAGTTCAGAAAAGTGTGAGAGAGCGGCAGGAAAAATGAGCCATTTTCTGCAGGCGAGCTCGGGAAGACGCGCTCGGTGGATCAGATTCGCAAGGACCAGCTGATGGACCGCAGGCTGATGAGAACGTTCGCCCATGATGACATCCTGAAACTGCCCAGGTACGGTAACAGGATACCTTCGCACCGCATGGCATAAATGAAACGGTGGGATCCAATGTCGCGTACCCTCCCTGGCTATAGTATCTAAATCCTTGGCGTCAGGGTAGAATCTCATGATGGCATCTTGATACTGCCCAGGTAAGTGACTTGCATAGTAAACCCTCAGAGCACACCTTAGCATCTATCGTAAAATAATAAACCGTTCCGCTTAATCCGATTCCTATCGTTCATTTCGTCTTCTGACTGGAGGGTCCCCGACCCTAGCTCTTGTTCCTAATCGTTTCCTAGAGGCACTAGTAGCACTTGCTGAGAAAATGAGAATTTTAGTACAAATCAATAACGAGCTAGCGAATAAAATGTTCCGTATTATGCGCTAAACACAGTAGCGTCTCCGCTGAGCATTTGAATGTTACGATAATACCTTGGTACGGAGGCTACGGCTACATTGCGTCACCGAGTTTCGGTGGGTAAAACGGCCTGAACAGGGTCCAAATAAGGTATTCGTGATTGGCAACTGTAGAAACAGTTTATTGTGAGTAAACATGATTTGAAATTTTCGATAGCCAATGGTGGGGGTCGTGGAATGATTCGAATACGCGTCAATGTCACGTTATGTCGATGAATTATGGTGTAGCTGAGATGAAGAGTCCGATTATGGTGCAAACATTAAAATATATTATTTTTCCAGTGCTGACTCTGATCTCTCCGATTATCCGATCAACGCGAAACCTCTGCCCAAGAAGGCCTCCAAGTACGAGGTCACTCTTGAGGAGGACGAGTAGATCAAAGATCAAAGATCAAAGATCAGTCCCCGTATCCTCACCGTCACCTCGCTCCTCTCTGGCAACGCATCGCTTATTCTTTATTGTATTATCTATCTTTAGTGTATTATCTAATGTATTGTCTGTTGTGTCCATTAATCAAGCAACCTCCAAGCTGTGATGTAGACTTCATGCCAAACAATAGCAGTGTTAAACAAAAAGTTAATTTTCTCACTTATTGGCGTAGCAGAGGCCAAACGGTTTCTACGCAGAATCTACGTAGAATCGTTACCCATCTAAAGCATCCAACCAAAGCATAATTTTAGGGAGTTTATGTGGCATTTTTTCAGCAGTAGTTTTTCTTATCTTACGATATTTCTGAATAATTCATCCTAGGCATTCGCCCGTGACAATTTCTTCAGTGATTACTCCCTCTATTGTTCGCATCTTATTCATTCGGTTCGGCGGAGACTCTTTTTCCATTCGCTTTCATTGTAAGTTTCACCTACCGAGACGTATAAAAGACATTCATGAAGAGGGGAAAGACACAGTTCGCATCTCACTTTCGTTTGATCTACTCGTTTCTACATTATTTCTATTATCCCATTTTCGAAAGAACGGTCAATTTCGTATTCATTTACTACTCGCTATTAATATTCGTCGCGAGGGATCATCGGTTATTAGAATACCGGAACGCTTTTCCAATTATTTCAGAAATGAACTCCTCAATTCTCATCGCTCTTCTGTTCGTGGCCTCAGCCGCTGCGCAATGTAAGATATAAATTAGGAGATTACGGTAGCTCACTCAATATTCCGACCCCTTTCAAGACTACGGTCACGGATACTACGGACAGGGTCATCATCATGGAGATCACCATGGAGCGGGATACTATGGAGGACATGGACATGGGGATGGTGGGTTACGGTAGATTGATTGATAACTGATTACGGTATCGATTACAGGATACCATAAGAAATACGATTACGGTAAGCATGGAGAGCATGACAAATACGAGTATGGAAAGTACGGGGAACACAGCAAGGGAGAGGAGTACGGTAGTGCCCATGATGAGGTATACTGTAGAAGGGGCGGATTACGGTAATCAATCGATAATCAGGGACACAAAGATGGTCATCATCATGATGGACACCACGATGATGGACACCACGGAGGAGACTATTACGGTCATGGTGGTGCGTGGTGTGAATTAAGAAACGTCGACTGATTGAAATGCACTCAGATCACCACGATGGACACCACGACCATCATCACGAGCCCCACTACGAGCACTACGGACATCACTAAATATGGTGTGGCGGAGGATTACTGTAGTGTGCTCGCTATTTCCTACTGTAGATTCGATAAATTTCTTTCTGAATGTTGGCTCACCCACATGACTGAGTAAATTGTTCGCTGAATTCAATCGATTCATTCCGAGGCACAATGCCGCACTTTCTGCAAAATTATCCAGACAAAATGGGTTGAGTTTCAGATGGTCTGTAAGATTTGAGATCTACCAAGGTTAGCGATGGACGGAAGGTAGCAGCTGTAAAAAAATAAAAAAAATGTGATTATTCCACTCAAAAACGGAAAATTCCCTCATTCATCATCACTTCATAATTTCTTGATCTCTCTTCCTCAATGATGCACTGTGAATTGGGCTGTCAGGGTGAAGACAAAAAAGGGAAGAAGTGGCGCGCCTTTGTGAGCGAGAATGAAGAGACAAAACTCATTCGTCACTCTGACAGCCCTAATTGTGATCCAACATTTAATTAAAACCATTTTCCTAGGAAGAACCATGAATCACGAAACTAAAATAAGTTTTAAAAATATTCACGTCCCACAGCGAAATGCCTGCCGTACGTAGCGAATACGGTGGGAATTGGTGGGAATCGCGAACTGACTTTTCACGCCTTTTGAATGTGAGACCCAAGAAGTGTGTCTCGCTAGATTGTTTTTTTACTAGAGTTTCAATTAAACATGGTACTTCAAACAGCGATTTTGCAAAGCGAGAGAGTGAGAGTTTGCGAGAGCTGCTAGAGCTGCCAGAAAAAGAGAGAAGAGTCGAGCGGGTTTCGCTATACTTTTTTTTTATTACCAGCCGGCCGTCTCATCTCTCAAACCCATCTCAGCCTCGCAGAGATGAATAGTCATTGCATTTCAGTGAAGTCATCATTCCGCGATGGAAGACCTCGTGGAAAAGAAGCCAGAGGAAGATCGAGAGGTGAGCTATTTTAAAATTGTTGCAATTTTTTTTGAAGTATTCAGAATTTCGGCTATCAGACTCAGACGATCGATAATGCCGAGCGAAAATGCAGCGAAGTTCAATCAAAGTGCGAAAATTGCCCAGACGACTTCGGAGATGAGGTTGGACGAATTTCTCAAGCAAATAAAAAAAAACTAAAAAAACTAAGAATAAGATAAAATAAAAATAATTCAGGATTATTTCTCACGGCAACCCGACGTATACTTGTTGCAGATTTTCCAGAAACTCAGCAGGTCAGTAAAATATCTATGTAGTAAATGAGATAAAGACTTAAGACGAGAAATTTTCAACGCCACTCGAGTGAATAAGAGGACGCTTCCGCTCTATAACGATCAATCACTCACCAACATCAAATGGGGAGGCGGAAAACTGCACATGTTTCAGGTGAATGATGCCATTTTTTCGCAAATTGTCTCCGCTCAAAGGGTGGGGGAAATTGTAGAAGAATTCTCGGGTATCTACCAATGCTAATTTATTTTCAGACAATGAGGGGGTACGGCTTTGTCCTAACAATCCGTAGTGAAGGTTATCCCGGAAAGAATTCGCAACGACTTTCGTACCAGTATGAAATACGCAAAAGCGAAGGAAGTTTCGTGGAAAGCAGGAAACTATCGAGCACCAAATTTCAAGGACTTATTCAGGTCAGTTTTTTTTCTTTTTTATTCATTTTCTTTTTTTGCTTTTGAAAAAAAAACTGCTGAAAGACAGAAATGATTCCCCAAGTTATGATACTTGAAAAAAAATAAGAATATAAAGATGCGCGGGTTTTCAGCACGATAATAGCCGCGGTCTGAATTGGGCCGTTCCCGAGCAATATTTCGAAGCCCTCGCGGCCCTATTACAACATCATGAGGCAACGGATGTGGAGATCGAATTGGTGCGTGATTTGACGAGCTCGCATTGGCTCATTGAATTGAATGTCATTCCATTTTACCAAAATGGCACCCAATCGGAGAGAACCGAGATTTACCAAAAAAATAGGACACATTTCAGCTTCCCACCGATGTCTTCATACGACTCGCGAAGATTTTTGCCGGCCATGAAATTCAATCTCTGAAATATTTTAGCATGATTAATCAGGAGGAAAATCGAGAACACATTGCAGACATTCGGAAAAAGTTTGATTTAGCAAGATTTTGATTTTTTAAAATTATTTCCTTCCAGTTTCACGCAAATTGCAAGGGATATTAACCATGTTGACGTGCGATTCTCACAGCAACTCTTTCCTGTTCTAAATGAAGAGTTCTTCCACGGAATGAAGGAAACAATGAGCCGAAACCGGACTCTACTGATGACCAGTGACCTCGATCTTGCCTTTGTAAGTGCATTTTCTGTTCGAGGATGTTTTCGCGAATGTTATTCTCATTCATGGATACAAGCAGGTTGCTAGAAAACGCAACAAAAAAGGCTGGAACGTTAAGATTGATGAATTTTAGCCCCATCGCTTCTTCCCAAACGAGTCGATTCTTCCGGCTCTCGCACACTTCAAAGTGCTCGAAACTGTTTCTCTGGTTATAAATGCGAATATGGTTGCTCCTCTAATTATGGTAATTTAAACTGTTGATTTATTGGAACAGCTTCGATTTTTCGCCCAGCCACTCTGAACATGCAGTGGAGTAGGGAATGAGAATGCGAGAAAAGGCTGGGCCGAAAATCGAAGGAGTGCCGATTTATTTTTGATAAATCAATAAAAAAAAACGGAATAATATATTGAGGCTCGCATGGAAGCAATGGACGACGGGCACCCGGATGAAAGAGGACTATGGCGAATCGCTGTCGATCAAGAGATTACTCCGGAAATTATTTCGCGAACGATTCGAGGATCGGATTATGAGGTTTGTCCCTTAAATAATAAACATATTTCATTTTAAATGAATGAAATTTTAATGAAAAAATGTTGCAGCACACCTTTGACGACGTTAGGCAGTACCTGAAAAGCAAGGAAACTGGCATAAAAATTTGCTTCTATCCCGTGTTACGTGACTACAACAAACTTGAAAGGGCCGGACAAGATATTTTGTTTATTCATTTTTAATTATGTAATGTGAAAAAATTGCCATCATCTGTTGCGCAGAGTGAAATTGTCAATGTTAATTCTTGCCATAAATGCTCATTGTATCGTACATCGCCCACATTACCGAACAAACGAACATTTTTTACTTTTTTTACTTTTTTTAAAGTCTGCGAATTCGCATCGAATATTCCTAATTTTTGTTTCATATTTTTTGTCCACCCACAATTCCGCGTGATTTTAAAAATTGAATGGTGAAATATTTTATTAAATGGGTGAAAAAATGGAGTCGAAAGTGGCGAAAAGAGGGGCATCTGGCTCCAAGTAAAGCCTAAACGCCGGCTCTACCGTAATCACCCTTCCGTCATCACTTTTCGCTCTTGCGGCTCCAATTTTTAACCCATTTAAATAGATATTTCACCGTACAATTTTAAAAATCACGCGGAATTGTGGGTGGACAAAAAATATGTAACAAAAATTAGGAATATTCGATGCGAATTCGCAGACTTAAAAAAAAGTAAAAAAAGTAAAAAATGTTCGTTTGTTCGGTAATGTGGGCGATGTACGATATTTGCCAATGTAAATGTATACTTTATTCATGGGGATCTCATATAAATATTGAATATGTCATCTTGCAATGCTCTGATTTCTTTGTGAGGAATTATTATAATACTATTTCTCTCACATTACAAAGCCTAATTATATCATTTTTTTGCAAACAAGCCAGAGTCGAGCGAGATAGTGTGAAGAATGAAAATAGCTCAACGATTTTCAATCTTCGTCGTCAATCCAAATTCTCGCCAAATCCAAAAATTTAAATCCAAATCAAAGCTGGCTCAATCGGAGCGAGAAGGCAAGGTTTGCGTAGGCCGATTTCCAACGCGAAAGCATCCGCCTCATTGGCTCAGTGGCAGAGCGTCTGTCTAGTAAACAGAAGGTCGCTGGTTCGATTCCAGCATGAGGCACTAACTTTTTGCATTATATCGTACAAGATCGGAACAATGCTCGGCCGAACTGCAGTGTGAATTCAGTTATTTTTCGAAGTCGTATTTTTCACCGAAGTACTTTAACAATTTTTAGACCAACTTTTTTCACATACAACGATTTTTACCTAATCCAGGTTTGTTGTTGTGTGTCCTGAGGAATAATTTGACCCCCCAAATCGAACGTAAATTATTGCAATGCTTATTACTGAAACCTGAGAAACTTAAATTATACTTCTAATAGTGAGCTAGAAAAGGATGGCACATAATGGCATCGCAGTCCGGACGATCACTGTCCTTGTAGCTGGTCAGCAAAGCGACAAAGCTTTCCTGAAAAAGCCGAAGCTTCGGTATTTTAAGGAGACGATTTCCACACCACTTCCGGCAAATGTTCAAGAATTGTAGTCGGTTTTCCTCTCTGGTACGTTTCGAGAACCTGCAAATTAGTGATGACAAATCGGTGTGCGCCTCTCTATTATTTCCATTCTCTATCTCCGATCAGAGAGAACATGAACAATGAGTGGAGGCGCTCGCCGAATTGTCATAACAACTGTGGCTTACACATGTTGACGTTTGCGAAAGATTCATAAAAGTACTTGTGGGTGTGCATTACGAAACGGGGAGTCCGGCAAATTGTACACCCGGAGAAAGGAGTGACGTTATCTACCTTCACTGCTTCCTCTTGAGTCATCGCAACACACATCTCGGCAAGTATCAGTCCCAGAGCGAAAATGTCAACTTTTGAGGTGTACTTGAAGCCTCGCTAAACCGTCGTTATTCTGGCTGACAAGGACCCGTAAATATGACCTGCTCAGGAGCCATGTACATTACAGTTCCACGGTCAAGCGTCCGTGTACAAGGCAATTCTTGCCCATTTATAATCGGACAATTTGCAACGATCCCGAAATCGCAGATTTTCACATCATCACCGGCGAATAGAATGTTGGACGGCTGAATATTACTTGAGGTATTACAATACTTGAAAGCGTTTATGGTAGATACAATTGTGACTGACCTTCAAATCTCGATGGATCTTATGCTGGTCGTGAATGTACTTTACAGCGGCGACAATTTGCTTGAACCACTTCTTGATTTGTCCCAGTTCGCGAGCTTTGTTGTTGCTCAACCATTCCGCTAGAGTGAATTGACACAGCTGGAATTTTGTTGTAATTTAAATATATTTAGATTAAAATGCACCTCCATTTGAATATACATAAAGGCGCATCGATAGCTGTTGCTCAACTGCATGATTTGTATTTGATAATCGAAATTTGACGAAACTCACAGAGTCTTCATACCGAACTTTCTTAGCCAACTTATCATCCAAACGTTTCTAAAGTAACTGATATTATGAACGATACAACATATTTCATTTTCAAAAACACCTGCCACCCGTCTGGAGGAGCTTCTCTCCAAGAACGATGATATTTGACAATTCCGGGGTGATCGAAAGATGCCAGAGTCGTAACTTCTTTCTGAACATCGTTCAAATCGTTTTCTCTAAAATGTATGCTTCGCAACAAGTTAAACGTGAAAAAACAACCTCCCTCTCAGAGGAATTCGTTTCACAGCGTATTTTAGCTTATCATAACGGGTTTCAACTTCGAACACAATCCCGTAAGACCCTCGACCGAGAACTTTTAATGGCTTGAAGTTATCTTGAAATCTGAAATTTAAATTGCGGAGGGAAGCGAGATTCAAACAAACTCAGATGCAAATGTGCTTCCTGAATCTGCCAGGCGCATTTGTTGCAAGAGATTCATGCCATTTTCAATTGCAGTTCGGAATATATTTGCAGACTTATGAGCGTCTTCAGCTATTTTATAGCTCTCTATTGTCTTCAGATTTATGATTATCAGATTCTTCGATTGTTGTATATCTCACCTCTTTCAATTTGCTAGACATTTTAGCAGTTATTAAATATCGATTACCATAAACTATTCCGCTGAAAGTGAACACTCCGTCGTGGAAGCCGACAAATGATAGCTGCCGAAAATGAAACATTTTCGACAACACAAGTCCATTGTAATCCAAATCACCGTAATAGTATCTCCTGAAAAAAAAAGATTGAAAGCGCAGTCGAAAAATCTTACCGAAATCGTGAAACCGGAATCATCTGTTCATAATTCATGTTCAACAGATACATGATATTATCATATGCGTAAAAAACAAGTGGCGAGGATTCATGAGCGAAAATTCGCCCATACACATTTAAACTTGTGGGCAACTGAACAGAGTTGGATAATTGGCTTTACGCAATTATTAAATACCACGATGACATGTGCACGTTTGCTCAATTTTTGCAATGATCGTCCGAGCATTGTATTCGCACATCTTTTTGCACACAGTGCCTTGCCCCTGTGCGTGAGATTTATTATATGATAGTATGAGCATTGACTGTTAATCCAAAATAAATCACGTTTGCTCTCGAATAATAATAATAATCGACCACCTATGGACACCGATCAGTTTCATATAGCGTATCGTCTCCATCGGAACATCTATTGGTATTGCTCCAGTTATTGGGTCATCCGACATTCGGTAGACATGCTGCCTCCCTTTTCGTATTCGACTGCACATGGCATCCCAGTGAAAAGTTTCGTCCTGACAATGAGAGTCACTCTTCATAACTACTTATCAAGTATCTTATTTGCTAGACTCACCGTAAGCTGATCTCGTAGATAAGTTACGCAAATCTCGTTCAACTTCGTAAATTCGGCTTTGTAAATCTGAAGAAATGCATTTGCATAGCCTGATTAATTTACATTTTACTGTGCAGCTAACCTTACGAATTGAATCGCCCTCGTTCTTAAATAAAGTCGAGCTAAAGTACATAGAATTTCCAAGTGCGCCCGTATTGTGAATTTCCCCATTTGGTAGCGCTGCATCGATTTCTTTTCCTCTATAACTGTTATTTCTTCATGAGGACTAGGGGTTGATCGTTCGGCTTTCGGAACGGCCGAATGAGAGTGATCAAAATTGCCTCGCTCCGGAATTGATTCAATTAGCGCTCGGAATGAGTTCGGACAATGAACAAATTGGATTTCTCGTTCCGGAACGGCCATTGTTCGACTCTCGGCCGTCATTCCGATCCGAACGATCAACCGTAATGAGTCACAATCATTCCGATCCGAACGATCAACCGTAATGAGTTGTTTACTACTC
Source organism: Pristionchus exspectatus (assembly GCA_911812115.1). Lineage (NCBI taxonomy): Eukaryota > Metazoa > Nematoda > Chromadorea > Rhabditida > Neodiplogasteridae > Pristionchus > Pristionchus exspectatus. The sequence goes on along the minus strand of OU461587.1, from coordinate 5,387,724 downwards.
GCGAGTCAATTTTTCATTTCGACTCGCGAGCGCTGAGTCGCTCGGCATAACAACACTAATGAGGACTAAAATGAACCGACCGCCACTTGACATATAGTCTTTTTGGAGGAGAATGCTTGTAGTAGAATATGGTACCTGAACTTGAGCATATCGTAAATAGTCTTTTTTGGAATATATGATTACCATCTTCAATTTGATAAATTAATGTTTCGCGTGGCAACACTTCATGCGGTTCTAATTCGAGCTCGTGAATTTTTTCCTCCATTGGAAGACGAATTTAATTTAGTGCGATATCGCAAAATTCTAATCCGGAAGTCGCGACTAACCGAAAAAAAGATAAACTAATTGTAAGAACAGGAAAAGAGAGGTGAAAGAAGCAAAGTAAATGGAGAATAAAAAAGAAGACTTTAATCAGATATGAAAAAATTTAGAAGAGCCTTCCGCATTTGTACGGAAAATGATAAAATGTCGACCGAGTGAATTGTTTCGCTCACAAAATACTATGTGCCAACACACGTTGCTTTCAGGGCTGATCAACACTGCAAAATACCACACTAAAACGAGAGAGCCGAAACGCAGGAAAAGAAAGAGAGTAGTGCTTAATCTCCCGTGTATCTCGCATGCGATAAGGATTCGACTATTCACTGGTCCGACGAGTGAGCACAGACATCTTAGGAAAGAGTAGGAAAGCTTTTAACTGGCATTCACTTTCTAATTTTACAGTTATGGTTTTACAGTGGATGGAAGAAATAAGAGATCTATTTCTTTTTCAGCGAAAAGATGTTAATCATTATCAAGTCCATGCATATTCGTTACAGTATATTCATTACAACGTGATAAATATGGAGGCTTCATGCTCACTCATTTATCTATTTGCGTAGACACAATGGGATAAATAGTGGCACCACATAGTATCAATAAGAATTATTTAAATATTCGGAACTTCTCTGTTTTTTTGGCCCGGGATGCGATCGATGATTTTCGTGCTATATAAATATCCTGGGGGGATGAACGTACACTGATTTATCTATTTGCCCCTGTGTATTGTATACGATGAAATAAATAGTGGCGCCTCATGGTACCTGGCCTTACCTGTGTACACCACCAGGCGTGGTTGTCTCAAGACAACTGTAAAATCGCCTTGATTGTGGAAGCAACTTTACCTTTACCTCATGGTAGCTATGGAAGTTGTTTGAATATTCATATAACCGGTCGCGCCATCATCGTTCGGGCTCCCCATCGACGTTTGTGCTGTTTCTTCGCGTGTTTTGAGAGTTGCTCATCACGGAAGTCACGCGCTCGACGAGCAGCACTGTGCAGCATGAACCTGGAACGTGTAGTAATAGTGCAAATGAGAATGACAATGACAATGACAAATGACAGTGACAATGATAGTGTGATAGTGACAGTTTAGTGACAAATCGGCACGGGTCTATCCTTGATCTGCATCAGGACTAGGCGAATATTTCACGCACTCCTCATTTCACAATGCTCTCTCTTGCCGATCAGACAAAGCGAGAGAGCGTGGACATCGAGGAGAGCACAGTGCTGGTCGTCGATCGAGGGAGACCCATGCCGAATTGTTATCATCTCTAGCATAGTTATGATTTAAAGTAAAGAATACATGCAATTGCCTCTACATTTCACGCATTTTTTTCCAAATCAAACCGGCGAGATAACAGATGAAATTAAGAGACAATTGCATGAAAATTATTGATATTACCCACCGGAAGAAGATGAAGGAGAGGTAGAACCCGAACAGCGCCCACCTGAAATTATTATTACTTTATGTGAAATTTGTTTGTCAATTTTGATGTTTCAGCTTATGCAATCACATGTGTTTCATAAAGAATATGAAGAATATCAAAAGTAAAGCTGGATTGATCACTCAATGATGTACTCGCCAAAACAAATTTGATATAAACATTTTATCTGTGCACTCTACGGTTATCATCTTCCTTTCCCCTTGCTCGTATTAAATCTTTTTTCAGGAACAACTCACACGACTCCCAGATACTTGAACAGAGCGGCCTGTACGAAGGGAAGAAGGAAGAAGAGAGCGGTAAGGAGGAGAAGGAGGGTGGAGCGTCGATCCATACTTGTTGATGTTCGAAGTGATTGGTTTAGTTTGTTCGAAAAGAATCCAAAACGGAAAACGGAACTTGCCATTCGGGAATACTATTTTTCTCTATCAAAATCAATAAAGACGCAGCCGAACGAATAAATCGAAATCAGAAAAGAGACGAGTCGGTCAGCGAGAGATTGAGAAACAATGGAGAGATGATATCTTCTGATAACGATCGAAAAATTGTTCATACACATTTCACAATTCTCTTCAAAATTTTTTATTTTGTTGACGAAGACGTTTACAAGTTAAAAATAACGACGAAAATGAATCCATGTTGGCTCCCCAATAATGACTCCCAGTGACATTCCACAACTAATCATTTATCTCTTCATACCCTGTTTCATTTCATTCAAGTTTTATCATCTTTGATATTCTTTTTTGAACGTTTTGTGTGCTCATCGCCGACGTTTCCCACTGATCCAAAACGTGGCAACTCTCCACTGTGTGTGCTTCGGCCGACGTTTATCAAGCAACACCACATCAATCTCTGCCTTCTCTCGTTTCCGATCCCCATCAAGCAGCTCTCGACCCTCTTGGAGAGCTGCTGTTGTTTTGCTCGAGCTTTCTCTAACCGCTCTCCTCGATTAGCACACACTCTCGCGCTCCAGAATTTCTCCAACCCGACAAATTTCTCTGCCCACTCTCCTCGATCGGCACACTCTCTCGCCCGCTTTCCCGGGCGTATTATTGTTGAATGCACACATACACACATGCTGCTGCGGGGATTCGTGGAAATTCAGAGGTGCAGGGCAGGGTTGGAGAAGCCCTCAAAGTCTTTTCATGTACCTTCATTCTCTAAAGTCAGAGAATCAAACGTCAACATAACACGGGGAAAGTGTTATCTCAGCGAAGATACGCTGAGCCTGTGTATTTTCAGAAGATTCCTGTCTCTTTCTATTGACCACTTGCTATCTCGTGGGAAAGAGCATCGATGGAGGGCGGACCTCTAGCTCATCATAGATAAAATGTTATTCGACCAAAGAGACGTCTCAAGTCTTGAGAGTGTCTGTGTTATTCAGAGGATCTCTCAGTCTCCTATTGTCCACTGCAGCCATCTCGTGATCTCGTGGGCAAGGGCAGAGTGGGGGAGGAGGGAGGGAGTGGACAGTCAATAGACTGAGCATGCACGGCTGTTCAGTCGCCCCTTTTTTCTCGAAAAAGTGTTACGATGAGAGAGACAGAGTTAGACGTCGTGGCTGGTGAGTTCGATAGCCCGAGCTCCTCATTCAACCCATGATTATCGTGCGTTTCAAATGCTCAGCAAACTCAATGTGCTGGTTAGCGTATTGATTGTCTGTGAGAGAGAGAGGAAGGGAAGAGGTAGGGGGGAGGAGACCAGGTAGATCACTAGCCTCCTCCCGGCCTCTTCCTCCCTCCTCCATCCACTCAGTTCGTCAAAGGTCAGCTACGCGTGGAATGGAAAATATTCTCACGATAGCTCTGTTTTCAGCAGCGACATACTATTGTTCTGTGCATCAGTCACTTGCGCTAGTTGATGAACAGAGGTCAACATTACCAGGCAACTGTTGCTGTTCTCCGGAGTATATCGCGTTTCACAGTAGTAGTCAGAGGCTATCATCACCTAGCTTGATCGGCTAAGTAGAAGTGGCTAGGTGGCTATCTAATAGCAAGTCTTCTCTGAGTCACAGATTTGTACAGTAATTGTGGACTGTTCTAGGCGCGAATGGAAAAATCAATTCCAACCTGATCACCTCGGCCGTCATATCCTTCTTGAAACATAACCCTTTCAACCAATTTGAAATTCAACGAATGCAAATCCTTTAATTTTTTGCACTGCGCCGTTTCCTACCACACCACCACCCGCTGTAACCGTCTCCTCACCTCTCCTCCGAATCACATTGCTCATCAAATCGGCGGCCCCGCCGACGGCAGTATCAAACCCCCGCTACTCGGCTCTCCCCTATATCCCTGATCTCTCACTTTCTCTGCCCGTCTGCGCTCTCCCCTTATCCCCCGCTCTCTCGCCACCTCATCGCTCGGACTCCCTTCTTACACACTGGAATGAAGTGGGGGGCTGCTGCTCGAAACGCCCACTCCCTTTCTGCCTCGCTCTCCCTCTCCCTTGCCTCCCTCTCTAGCATAGCCTGTGAGATACCCCTGATTTTCGACCTACGATTGCCATATTTTACAATCATTCATCCTTTTCTGCCCATTCATTAGATAGTGAGCCTGTCACGGAGTACAAGTTGTGTAAGTGAGTAGCCTGCCTAGTGATACTTGGCCGACTCTACTCAGAATGCAGTAATCTTTCGCCGCCGCCGCTTTGCCTCTCCCTAACCAATCCACCCTAGATCCCGGGATACTGATGAATTTCGACCTACGATTGCCATTTTTTCCCCTTTTCAGCTATTTTGTTTGCTTCTAAGTCACTGGGCCAATCCTTTTCTAGCTCTAGCATAACCGAGTAGAATTTGGATATCTATCGATTTCGACCTTTGACATATTCTTGCTATTCGATCGTACTTTTTGTGAAAGAGAGTAGTCTGTTGTTTTATGAAAGGCTCTATTCAGAATGCAGTAATCTTTCGCCTCGCTCTTTCTCTAGTATCTCTGCTCGACGTAAGCTAAAATAGATTCTGACTTGAAAAATGGTTTTCTTTGCTATCAGTGGTCTTATTATTGTTCTTTGATCTTCTTCGGTGAACGATGACCGATTGCATAAAGATAGATTGATTTTTTGCCGTATTCACAATCTTTGTCGCTCTAGAGCCGTAGTTTAGCATAACAATGTTGTATTTCGTCAAACGATCAAAGGCAGTATTTTTTACGCAGTTTTTGATCGACTTTTTCCTTATCCGCAATTGTTGTAGTTTTTTCTTATTCATGACCCACCATGATTTATTCTGATCGGTATTCACCATTCTTAAACTAGGCTCGCTCCTATTCAGAATGCAGTAATATTAGCTCGCTTTTTCTCTCTGGCTCTGAGCAGAAACTGATTGAAAGATGATCCACTGATAATCAGTCCCAATAATACTTTTTAAATTTCATTTTTATTATCCCGAGCTAAAATTTCATTTCCTGGAAATTTAACATTGCTCGAATATGTTTCACGTTACTAATATTGCGCATTGGCAAGTCCGAGATTTGATCGATCGATGATGCTTTTTTTCAAAACGACTTTTCAGCGATGTATTATTGATTGCCGTTTCGCTCATCTCGTTTTATAAAATATTTAAAAAAAATGTCAAACAAAGAATTGCAGATGTCAATGGACTTCGAGGCCGATCCCGGATTCCCCTATCTGGGCATCTCTCGCGAGGTACGGAAATTGAAAACTTGATTTTTTTTGAATTCGCGCTCATTTATCCTGAATTATTACATTTATTCTGCACAAAATGACCAGATTTTCAATCAGCGCTGATACGCAGCCTAGAGAGCACGCTAATCGAGGAGATCATTTGCAGGACAAGGCGAAGTCGCTCGCGAGACCCTTCGACTCGAAGAAGAACTGCTGGGTGCCGGACGCAGAAGAGGGTACGGTAGATTTTCGAAAAATTTGAATTGGCGCCACTTTTCGTTGCAATTAAATGTGCCTACACAAAATGGCCAACTTTTGGCACTGTTTTTGATTTACGGGGGTTGCTTTTCTCGCTGTCCTCAGGCCGCTGACCCTGTCTCGCATTGCTGCTGATAGACGAGGAGGAGTCAGGTGTCGTTGCTCTCTCGATTTCGCACACTCTCTCTCGTCTTTCTCTGACCGTCTCGCAGCCCTCCTGTTTTGATCGTGCCCTCTCTGCCCTGGGGCCTGATAGAGATAAAAATAGATCAATGCACAGAGGAGCAGACGTGCGGACTTGCAAAGAAATGGTATTGAATCGGAATTGAAACATGACACTTCGAGACGATTGAGCACAGAATTCTGATGCACAAGCATTCATGAAAAAAGAGTAGGGATGCCTGGCCAATTCTATTACCCATTTTGCGGCCGCTCATTTCATTGAAAAATGAGGAATAAAAGTCAAGTAATTGATCAACCCAATAACAATTACCCAATTAATTGGTATTGTATCGAGTATGGGGGTATTGAATTGACATCACTATGGAAGTATCGATTAATTTGGTTGAATTTTTACCGAAACTCTAAAAGCAAAATTAGAAATACGCCAACGCGTTACCCTTCATAGTTTCATTGAAACTCATCTGAGCTATCACATTTGTTCCATTATTTCTGAAAAAAGCGCGGTTTCAAACTATCTGAGTAGGGCACATTCGTCTCATGTCCCGTCTACAATGATCATGGTTCAAAAAAAAAAAAAAAAATAAAATGGCACTGCTCGACTCTTGCATCTTCAAATGCTTGTTCCCTCATTTCCCTCCATTTGCCGATTCATTCATGCAGTCGCTGACAGCCCTTTTTTGCCTAAAATCAATCGAAAATGGAACCAAATCGATTTCTCTGATATGTAGAGAACTATATTTTCATCGCTTCAATCGATATATCGCTGACAACTAGCCGTCATTCAACAAAGTAGGGTTGCACGTTCGGTTTCGGTAAAACCGAGCTCACGGAGGCCCTTCCCTTCTCCCTCGAGCACGTGCTCTTGAGAGAGCGCACACCCTCTTCCCATCCTCGGATTAACCGACGAGAGAGGAAGAGGGGTCGGTGAAACCGAGGGAGTCGGTTTTGCCTCGGTTTTTCACGACCCTTTCGACCTTTCCCTCCCCTCCCCCTCCCGCGAGAGGGAAGGGGAGGGAGGGGGAGAGATAAGAGAGGGGGAGGAGAGGGGGAGGAAGAGGGAAGAGAGGGGGGAGGAGAGGGGGAGGGAGAGATAGGAAGGGTCGTAAAAAACCGAGGCAAAACCGACTCTCTCGGTTTTACCGACACCCTCTTCCCTTCCCCTCTCCTCTTTATTGCACCTGCAATCGAGAGGGGCGAATAAGGGAAGAGGGGTCGAATATCCCGAAACCGAAACCGAACGAGCAACCCTACAACAAAGTGTCTCCATCCCTCATTTCCTGCTGCAAAAGAAATAGTCAACTGCCTAAAATTCTTGAAAATTCATTAATAAAAAACCTCCTTTCTGCCTTTCTGTCAGCACCTTTCTCACAACAACTTCTCACCCCCTCAATCCCACTTGCTGCAAAACCAGAGAATAGTTGGAATTCAGATCAAACAAATCATATCGATCGATTTTTAATGTAATCTATCCTTCAACAAAACTAGCCTTCATTCAGCGAAGTGTCTTCACCCCCTCAATCGCTGCTGCAAAACACATGTGTTGCTTACTCCACAATCACACACGTGGTGTGACTAGATCCCAATCTCTCATCTCCTCTCATTTTATCCTGACCAGCCCTTTCTCCTCCCTTGATCCCTCCAGCATTTCGGTCCCCTCATTCTTACTCTCGATCGCAGTCCCATGCGTCATGGCTAACTCACTCAAGAGGCCTATCTCTCTGGCAATCATTTGGCCCCTTGCTACATCTCTCAGTCTCTAACTCCCATGCTTCGAAGACTCTTGATCTCGGCCTCTCATTCCAGTAGGTAGTGGGAGAGTGGGAGTGAGATGGGAGAGAAGAGGATTCATTGGTCTCATCCCTTCTCTCTCTCTCTCTCTTTCCACTGGACCGATGACATTACACCCACTCACCCGCCGCTTAGCCTGCTCACTCCAATCACCTTATCTCTCGCCGGTCAGAGAAGAAGAGAGAGTACGGGATCTGAAGAGAGGCAGACGGAGCGAGGGATAGGGGAGAGATCACTCTGCTTCGTCTTGCTCATTCCAATGAGCCAATGAGCACAGCGACAGATTGAGCCGGTGATGAAATGAAGTGATATAGATACTAGAGATCCATTCCGAAGATTACAGTACGGAACAGTACTGGAAGAGTACTGGGAGTACATTGGAAAAATGATTTAGTTATCCATGACTGAATACAGGATATAAGACGGCTAGAATGAACGTTGCTTACAATTGAAACTGTTTCAACTGTAAGCCGGCCGCATCGCTCGGCCGCATCGCCCCCTCCCCTTCGCCAAGCCGGCGATGCGGCCGAGCGATGCGGCCGTCTTAAAATTGAAACGGTTTCAGATTTGACAAACGGGCCAGTGCACCCCCTTATATGATGTGACCAGATTTCCGACAACCACAACAGAAATAGATGCAAATCTTCGTATTGGAATGGTGTTATTAGTAACCAGCGTGTGGGACCGAAATCATTTCACAGATGTGCCAAAGATAATGATGCATTGATGAAACTTATTTGAAAAGCTGTTCGAAATGCTCAAACATGAATCACAACGGCGTTTGTGCAGTGCAAACAAGAGAATGATAGAGACATATTAATATTTTTGAAACGGGAATGGCACCTGCAACATTCCATCAGTCTGCGAAGGATTATGTATCAGTGATGAAACTTACCCGAACGAAACAGAAGAAGAGAAAACAGAAACATGAAAAGAAAAGTCACTTGTCGATCGCCTGCTACCGTAATCCAATCATCGACTACCGTAATCCAATCAATCGATACTTTCAGGTTTCGTCGCGGCCGAGATCACGGCGACCAAGGGCGACCAGGTTACGGTAGTCACCTCGCGCGGCAATGAGATCACCGTCAAGAAGGTACGGCAACAAAATATTGATTTTCTTTGAAAATTCGGTCATTTCATGCAGGGACTTTCATTTCGCCGTGAATCAGGTAGCTCATCGATTTATCGATTTTTTGAATTACGGAAAAATCGGTCATTTTGTGTAGGAAGTTTCAGTCGATTATCAAGATTTTTCTGAAAATCGAAAAATTCGATCATTTTATGTAGGAAGATTCATATCGCCCTGAATCAGGGTAGGCTACGGTAGATATCGATTTTCCTACCGTAATCCCCTTTTCCCCGCAGGACGAGGCCCAGGAGATGAACCCGCCCAAGTACGACAAGACGGAGGACATGGCGAACCTCACGTTCTTGAACGAGGCTTCCGGTTCGTGTAGTTTGATCTTTGATCTTTGATCTCTGATCCCACTAGTATCTAGTCTGATCTCTGCCCGTTGCAGTGCTGGCCAATCTCAAGGAGCGCTACTCCGCGATGATGATCTACGTGAGTTTGTAGTTTGATCTTTGATCTTTAATCTTTGTTCTTTTGATCTGTAGTTTGATCTTTGATCTCTGCAGACCTACTCGGGTCTCTTCTGCGTCGTCATCAACCCCTACAAGCGTCTCCCCATCTACTCCGAGTCCGTGATCAAGCACTACATGGGCAAGCGGTGAGCTTTTGATCTTTGCAATCTGTAGCCTGATCCTTGATCTCTCAGTCGTAACGAGATGCCGCCCCATCTGTTCGCCACCTCCGACGAGGCCTACCGCAACATGGTCCAGGTACGGTAGCGTAATCGATAGACTACAGTAACGCGAAGACTACCGTAACCTCCCTTCGCGACTGGTTACTGTAGCCAATTGGTTACCGTAACCTACCCTAGTACTTCTTATCCCATCCTTAGTAAAACCTCCATGACTACAGCAATCGAGCTTACCCTGGATGTTTGGTGTCGAATGATAGATTACTTTGCCAAGCTACCGTAATCTCAGCATTACCGAAATTCCACTTCATGAACCAGTGAATTTTACAGTTGCAATGAGGGAATTGAACCCAGTTATTAATTAGACTACCGTAATCAATGACTACTGTAATCGATGGCTACCGTAATCCCTCTCTTCAGGACAAGGAGAACCAGTCGATGCTGATCACGGGAGAGTCGGGAGCCGGAAAGACCGAGAACACCAAGAAGGTTCGGGTGTTGATCTTTGGTCTTTGGACTTTGATCTTTGATCTCTTATTGTATCGTGCAGCTTCACAGCGTAACAATGTTCACATTGTCCAATTTTTATTTGTTGTTTTGTGTATCAGTGGAAGTGAAGACCAACATTCAGCCTTGCAACGTGTCCGATTTTGTAGACGAGCTGAAACATACCCGAATCTCATTGCATTTTCCCCGAATATTTTCGATGTAAAAGTGAAAATGTACAATGACGACACACACATTGTAATGAGGAATTAATCATGAAAAGAATAACAAAGACTCAATATTTCGCTATACGAAGTCAAATTGTTTAGGCGCCGTGAAACATATTCGATGCGAAATGTAACGTTATTCGAGTAGAAGTGTGGAATCACATCCTCAATAAAATATCAAAGACCAAAGGTTAAAGATCAACAATCACTCTCAGGTCATCTCGTACTTCGCCATTGTCGGAGCGACGCAGTCTGCGTCCGCCGGCGGAAAGACCGAAGAGGGAAAGAAGGTGGGTAATTAGATAATTAGTTTATTAAATGAATTATCTTAATTAGTTTAATTAGCTTGATTAATTATCTTAATTAGCTTAAAATAATAATATTAATTAATTAATTTAGGGAGGCACACTCGAGGAGCAGATCGTTCAGACGAACCCTGTGCTCGAGGCTTTCGGTGAGCGTGATTCGTTGATCTTTGATCTTTGATTTCTGGTATTTCCACTGATCCTCTGAGATTCTTGATCATGGTAGTTTCTAGTTCATCTCTGATTTTCCATTCTTCATCTGAGCTTCGTGATCATTTTTTTGTACTCTGATCTCCGCAGGTAACGCGAAGACGGTGCGTAACAACAACTCTTCTCGCTTCGGAAAGTTCATCCGCACGCACTTCTCCAGCGCCGGCAAGCTGGCCGGAGGAGACATCGAGCATTGTGAGGGGTTGATCTTTGATCTTTGATCTGTGTAGTTTGAATCTTGAATTTTTCATCGTGTTGTGTCATTTGATTTTTGAACAAGACCTGTTGATCTGTGAAATTGCAGTTGGCCGGAGTGGATTGGTCTTCGGCAGTGTAGTACTTGATCTTTGATCTTTTGTCTTTGAAGTCTATAGTGATCTTTGATCTCGTTCAGACCTACTCGAGAAGTCTCGTGTCGTGCGTCAGGCGCCGGGAGAGAGATGCTACCACATCTTCTACCAGATCATGTCCGGCTTCGATCCGTCCCTCAGGGGCAAGGTGCGGTAGTTGCATAGATACTAACAGATGTTGATAATGAGCGGAACAGATTATCTTACGAAGAGCAGCGAGGGATGCGATGCATTAAATCTACACAAAATTAGACCATCATCTAGGACCGTTGAAACATATTTAAAATTAATTGAATGAGCGGAACGGGTTAATATTTTACGATGAGCAGAGCTTTAACTGTTGCATTTCTTACACAAATAATACGGTAGCACCTGCCGGTCAAACGCAGTTCCAATGCTGAATAGTCGCGGAAGGCATTATTAAATTTTTTTGACCAGTTCAGCCGATTCGAAACGATCACCTCTGACAGCCTGCAACTTTGTAACTCGGATGAAACATATCCCATCACTCATTCGAGAAACCTGACAGTGCACAGCAGTTCCGAATGCTCTGTACGAATAGACATTGCCCATGGAAATAGAAATTGCTTAGACATTTTATATTGTTTCATGCGCATTTCGACCTTTCTCAGGGAAATATCAATGATGGACACATATCTGTTGTGATGGATGGGCAATGTCTATTCGTACATAGCCGTTCCGAGGCCAAAGATCAAAGATCAAACTCTAAAATTTGCAGCTCAAACTCGACAACGACGTCTCGTACTATCACTTCTGCTCGCAGGCCGAGCTCACCATCGAGGGCGTCAACGACAAGGAGGAAATGGGCCTGACCCAGGTGAGCTGATCTTTGATCTTTGATCAGTTTGTAGATTATGTGATGACAACAGATTTTTGTTTATGTAAAGTAGAACACACTACAGACTCATTGAATGCACATAGAGTGTTCAGGCTCAAATCACACGATTGAAACATATTCGAACATTCGACAATGTCTTGTAGTCGTTGACAGTTGTAGCTCTTTGTAGTCTGTAATTTCGATCTTTATAATCTGAAATGTGATATTTAATCTTTGTAGTCTGTAGTTTGATCCTTGTAGACTAATCATTGATCCGTTGCAGGAAGCCTTCGACATCATGGGCTTCGACGACGCCGAGGTCATGGACCTGTACAAGGTATTGCATAGTTTGATCTTTCCTAGGTTGTAGTTTGATCTTTGATCTTTCCCAGAGCACGGCCGGTATCATGCACATGGGCGAGATGAAGTTCAAGCAGCGCCCGAGAGAGGAGCAGGCCGAGCAGGACGGAGAAGAGGGTGAGAAATTAGCTAAAATGACTTAATTAATTAGCAAAAATGCTTATTTTTTAAAAATTATAGAGTGAAAATACAAGAAAAACTAACCGGAGTACTCTAAAAATCGACAAAACGTTAATGGAGGTATGGGGAATCGAACCCCAGACTTCTCGCATGCAAAGCGAGCGCTCTACCCCTGAGCTATACCCCCGGACACTCCAAGCGACTGAGGATTACCACAAAGGCGCGCGCCCTCTCTCTCCCTCGTCAGACATGGACGGAAGAGGGAGGGAACGCGTGTTCCGGTTTGGTTTCCCTTTTCTCGTAGACAAGTGAAGAAGAGGATAAAAGATCTCTAGATATGTGTTACTTTTGGGCAATCTCGTTCTGATACAAGACCTAGTCACCGAAAATTTTTTCAAAGAAAACAATATCTAAAAAATAACCATAGTCAAAGATACACCGTACGCAATCGATAATCCTCGCTTTCTTAGATGCCGCCAACGCCTGCCACAACTTCGGCGTCAACCACGAGGACTTCCTCAAGGTTATTATTATTATTCATTTTTTAACAATAACAACAACAACAGCAACAACAACAACAACAATAATTCAGGCTCTCACGAAGCCTCGTGTACGCGTCGGCACCGAGTGGGTCAACAAGGGCCAGAACTTGGAACAGGTTGGTTTATTTTTTTCGTGACGGATCCTACACAACATTGCAACACGCCAGTGAAAAGCGTTCTCTGGTATTTTTTCCCACTGGTCCCCCAGAATTTTTCCCAGTGGGCAGTGAGGTAGGGCACCATTGGGAAATCTACTGGGGGACCAGTGGGAAGAATTTTACCCTGGGGGACCAGTGGGAATTTGCCTGGGAAACCAGTGGGGAAAGTGGTTCTCTAACGTGACGAAACGAGTTTGCAATACGGCAAAGGACTTTATCCAAGATACGTAAAGTCAATGTAAAACAATACATTGTATACAAAAATGATGATTCATAGTAGTAGAAGCGCCGATATAGCCCATAGCATATAGGGCAGCTCTTGTGTGCTGATTCATCTTGATTAGTCGATGATAATAGTATGAAACTTCCCAAGGAAATAACAATTTGCCTGAAATGGTCCCATTTCCACGAGCTAAGGTCATACCTGGGAAAATCGTCATTTTCTCCAATATTTGCCGCTAATTGTAAGATATACATATGCGATAATTACTGTGGCGATCTGAAAAACATCACAAGTCAGTTATTGAATGGTTAGAAGGTTAGATTACGTTCAAGCAAGATAACTCATGTTGGAATTGACTAAGCATTTGTTCCTCTTCAAGATGACAATAAATTGTAATAAACAAATTGAAATTTGCGAATATTATCGATGAAAACAACCGAAATGGAACGGGCGTTTCGCAATTGCGAAGCTCCCGTTCGGCGCAACCCGAAACGCGCCTTCATTTAAGATACTGACGCTCTTCATTCAGTGGGAAACCAGTGGGAACTTCATTAGGAAACCAGTGGGAAGAAATCAGCCCTCTCGACCCTCTCCCAGAGTCTGGGAAACCAGTGGGGGAGCCTAACCACGCCCATTTCTGCTGGGGCCCCACTAGGAAAAAAATACCAGAGTTGAAAGGGCTAGCGCCAAACGTATCTGAACACTTAGAATAAACGTTTGTCTCATTTCGGAGCATAGTTCCCGGGCCTAGGTTCTGGCGCACTGGGAAGGCAAACTGTTTAAACCCGGTCCCATGAGTCGGCACTGAATGGGTCAACAAGGGCCAGAACTTGGTTCAATTCATTTTATCAAAAATAGTTGTGTATTGAAGATGGAGCTCCTCCGCTATTGAAACACGCAAGTGCAAGCCGTTGAAATGACCCGTGTGAAGCGTATCTGTTCACGACGGCATTATTGGTGTTTAGAAGAACATCTTTCAACATTTGGCTGAAAGTGCCTACAATCCGGTTCTCCCCATATGTCTTCCGGCCCTGTGGTTCTAAACCCCGGTTCACGCCATTCGTCTTCTAATTCCCGGCTCTTCCATCAGGTCAACTGGGCCGTGGCCGGTCTCGCGAAGGCCGTGTACGCCCGCATGTTCAAGTGGCTCATCTCGAGATGCAATAAGACCCTCGACGCGAAGGAGATCCAGCGAGAGTGAGTGGTTTTGATCTTTGATCTTTGATCAATGGTTTTAGCCTTGAATCTTTGACTCCCAGCGCACAGCATTGACGGAAGCCAAAGAGTGTTCGTTGTATTTTTTTAGAGAAAAAATCCCGGGCCTATTGCAACCTACAAGCTCGATTGCCTAATGAGACTGCCCTGAAACATATTACATTTTTCGTTTGACCAACTTCCTCAATTTGCGTGCAAAATCTGAAAATACAAAATAAGTTTGACCTGCTTGTGATTTCTTCAGTAGAGTCTCGTAGACGTTGCTGCATCTTTCATTTGATCCATTTGATCTTTGATCTCTACCCTGATCTTCTTCTATTTCAGCCACTTCATCGGTGTGCTCGACATTGCCGGATTCGAGATCTTCGATGTTCGTTCGCAGTTTGATCTTTGATTTTTGCACCTTGTATATTGCACATTAAAGAAGGCGTAAACTCCAAATTCGGGGAAGCACTTCCCTGTGCAATCAGGGGGAAGTACTGTAAGAGGGTGAGAGTGACAGACGCGAGAGTTTTTCGCTCCTCTCCCGTCTCTTCCCATCTCTCTGCGTCTTGACCTAGACACCTTCCCTTTGCACCGCGCATCTTGATTTTGCCTGTGCCCTGTAGAAACTTTGCGCGCGTGTAACTCAGTTCAAAGTTGAGCTAGAGAGTTCTAATTTTCAAATTCGGAGTGTGGTTTACGGAAACTATCGACCTATGACATCAGATACCCCCAGAAAATATTGAGTTTACTCCTTCTTTAAATTCATATTTGTCTAAAAATGCTTTGCGACGGTGTATTGAATGCCCGAAACGAGTAGCCTACTCGGAGTAGGCTCAAGTCACACGTTTGAAGCCTATTTGACCATTCAACAATGTCTTAGTCCATTGACAGTTGTAGATTGATCTTTGATCTTTGATATTCTACAGTTCAACTCGTTCGAGCAGCTGTGGATCAACTTCGTGAACGAGCGCCTCCAGCAGTTCTTCAACCACCACATGTTCGTCCTCGAGCAGGAGGTACTGTAACTTCGACTACCTTAATCAATCGATAATCGATCTATTATCGACCTACCGTATCCTTGAACCGTATCCTCGAGCAAGAGGTACTGTATACCCACCGCAGACAATCGATAACTGGCCTACCGTAACCAATCGATAACTGACCTACCGTAATCAAACGATTTTCAATCTACCGCAATCTTTCGATTTCCCGTAACCTTCCGTAATCAATCGATACCTACCGTAACCCTCCCCTTCCCCTTCAGGAGTACAAGAAGGAGGGCATCCAGTGGACCTTCATCGATTTCGGCCTGGATCTCCAAGCGTGCATCGAGCTCATCGAGAAGGTACGGCTATTCTACGGCTTTGAACTTTCCGGCCCGGCTTTCTAATCTCCGGTTCCGGGAATCTAAAAGACGGTTCCGTTTCTGGACAATTGAAACCCGGGCCAGGACTTCTAATCTGCGGTACCGGATGTCCCGGTTCTGGCGCCTAAACCCCGGCTCCTGTCCAAATTCCCGGTCCTTGCAGCCGCTCGGTCTCATCTCGATGCTGGACGAGGAGTGCATCGTGCCCAAGGCCACGGATATGACGTCAGTTTTTTTATACTTGCTATTTTCGAAAATATAATATCTATTTCTTAACCGAGGAGGAATGCTATTGAATATTTCCTGCTCTCAAGCATTTTGTGATAATTGTGAAGCATAACCGAAATCTGAACGGGTGACAAACAGCGATTGAATCATTGCAACGCCCCATCCTTATCTGATGAATGTGAAGCGTACCCGAATTCAAAATTTTCGCACAAATTTTCCAACAGTTACGTGATAAGCCTACTTTCCGACTCGGCTTGTCCAGCCCCGTCCGGCTTTTGTATTCCCCGGTTATTCTAATTCCCGGCCCGGTTGCAGGTACGTGCAGAAGCTGAACGACCAGCACCTCGGCAAGCACCCCAACTTCCAGAAGCCCAAGCCGCCCAAGGGCAAGCAGGTATGAATGACCTTTGATCTCTGATCTTTGATCTTTCAGTGCTAATTAGATATCTGCCTACCGCTTTTTTGCCTTTAGCCAATCAATGATAGTATATTTACGTATAATGCGGTCACGTCCTCGCCAACATCGAATCAACAGAGCGCCTAGACCTAATGAGTGCATCGTGAAACACAATCCAACATTTGTCTCGGTCAGTCGTCGTGAGCGGTCCCTCTCCATTTCGCTCTGATGGAGAGGCGACCTTCCCCTCTCTAGTCTACCATCTACTGCCGCCTCAAGAATCCCTCCCCAGTCCCTGGCAAGTCTTCGGAGGTATCAAGCCACGGATCTCGAGTCGATGGACGGAGTCACTTCAAGAAGGCCATGAAGGTATCGAAGGTGTCCTCTTTATGAACTTCTAAGGAGGACTGGCCATCCGGGATCCGGGATCTCGGTAGCGACTAGTCTAAGGGAAGATGAGAGGAAAGGCGATCCGACGTCATGCGAAGCTTGCCCCCAATTGTGAAGTGTCACAGCGGCAAGCGACAAGAAATGAATCCGAAGAAGAAAGATGAGTCCAAAGATCCCAACTGACCCGTCCCCTACTCGTCAACGGCAAAAGGCGCCAGAGTCCTTTCCCACCCCCCCCCCACATCATGTGCGGATAAATATTATTATTATTATTATTATTTCCCAAAAAAAAGTTTCTACTGAAACACTACCTGCATGTCGAGTTTATCTTAGACTTTCCATCTTCGTATTTTGTAGTTTGGTCGGGGTAGTTTGAATTTTGATCTTTGATCTTTGCCAGGCCGAGGCTCACTTCGCCATCGTGCACTACGCCGGCACCGTGCGCTACAACGCCACCTCCTTCCTCGAGAAGAACAAGGTTGATCTTTGATCTTCGTAGTTTGTAGTCTGGTCTCTGATCGCTGATCTTTGCAGGACCCGCTCAACGACACGGCCGTCGCGATCCTCAAGCACGCCGAGGGTAACCAGCTCATCCTCGACATCTGGGCCGACTACACCACCCAGGTGCGTGAGGAGGACGACGTTTACTAGAAATACTCACGCAATGCAAAACTTGACAAGCCGACGTTTCCTAATTCGCACACCATGAAATTGCAGGAGGAGGCCGCGCTGCTCGCCAAGGAGGGCGGCGGAGGCGGCAAGAGAGTGAGTTTTACTAATCGCGCACACGCAGAGCAATTTTCAACGCGCCGACGTTTCCTAATCACGCACTCCACAGGGCAAGTCGTCGTCGTTCATGACCGTGTCAATGATCTACCGCGAGTCGCTCAATAACCTCATGACCATGCTCTACCAGGTATGCGCTTAGCTCGACGACTTTTACTAGAGGCACACGCAATGCAAAAATGACGAGATTTTTTCTCAGACGCATCCCCACTTCATCCGTTGCATCATTCCCAACGAGAAGAAGCAGTCGGGCATGATCGACTCGGCGCTCGTGCTCAACCAGGTGAGGGCGACGATTACCAATCGAACGCACGCATTGCAAACTTTGAATCGGCGACGTTTCCCACCAAGCACACCACCATCGATCATTTCAGCTCACCTGCAACGGAGTGCTCGAGGGTATCCGTATCTGCAGAAAGGGCTTCCCCAACAGGTGAGGCGCCGTTTCCTAGTGGCACACGCAATAGAATTTTCGACAAGGCGACTTTTACCAAGCACACCACGCGCATTGCAGAATGATCTACCCCGACTTCCGTCACCGCTACGCCATCCTGGCTGCGGACGCCGCTAAGGACCCGGACCAGAAGAAGGTGGGATATTTGCTGGCTCCGGTTCTGGCTCTGGATCCGGACCTGGTTCCGGCTCAGGCTCCAGATATGGTTCCTAATCTGACTGCTGAACTGGTTCCGGCTCTGGTTTCGGTCCCGGCCCCGGCCCTCGTCCTAATTCCCGGTTCAGGCTTCGACCGGCATCACGGACAAACTGTGCAACGACGGTCACCTCACCGACGAGGAGTTCAAGGTCGGAAACACGAAGCTGTTCTTCAAGGCCGGAATCCTCGCCCGTCTCGAGGACCTGCGGTGAGGACGACGTTTACTAATCGTGCACACGTAATGCAAATTTTGACAAGGCGACGTTTCTTGACCACACCACCAACCACACCACATTGCAGCGACGAGATCCTCTCGCGCATCCTCACCGGACTGCAGGCGCGCATCCGCGGATACCTCGGGCTGACGGACGAGCGTCGCAAGCGCGAGCAGCGCGCCGGTAAGGATCGAAAATATTTGAATTTTTGATGTTGGCGAAAATAATTGTCGAAATATAAGATCCTGTTCAAATTTTGACAAGGAAGTGATTTTTCATAAAAAAATTTAAGTTATGTTTTAAGATGCGTTCTTGAACTCCTCGCTTTTACTGCTTCCAATCCATCCAGTTCCTCTATTAGTGAAAAAAACAATACCTCGAAATGGTCTCGTCTCCTGTCTAAATTTCGACAGCGATGCGATTTTTCTCGATTTATCGGCGGGAGGTTCAAATCTGAATTTTCCCCTGTTCAGGTCTGCTTGTGATTCAGCGCAACGTGCGCCAGTGGTGCACCCTGCGCACCTGGGATTGGTTCAAGCTCTTCGGCAGAGTAAGTTGATCGTTGATCTTTGATCTTTGAGCTTTTAGACCAGAATAGAGTTTGTAATGCGTATTTATCTTCATTTCTCACACGTTTTTGCCATCGTATCAGGATAGAAAGCACGTGAAATGAAGAGACTCGTTTACTCGTATTTCGAACTCTATTTTAGACCCTCCTATGATGAAAGCTAGGTTTCACCCCGATAGCCATTCCTTCAAAAATCACGGAAGCTGATCTTTCCATCGCCCCTCCAATCCCATCTGGCCCCCTTCACATTCCATTGAGACTGAAGTAGATTTCGCAGTACTCTCTTCATTTCGCACGCTCTCTCCTCCCTCTGACCTCAGAGAAAGCGAGATAGCACGTGAAATTGAAAGAGTACAGGCGAATCTCTAGTCAGTTAGAGTCAATGAGAGAGCAGGGAAATTTGAGCGAGTCTAGAGAATCAGAAACAGCGAGAGAGTATGTGAAATTGAGAGAGTCTAAAGAGTTAGAGAAGCGAGAGAGCAGGCGAAACGAAGAGAGTGCAGACAGAATGGGGGCGTTTGATCTCTCGCTGTCTGACTCAGCCCCCTCAGGCAGAGACTTTTTGCTAATTTCACCATCGGAATTGCCCGGGATTGCCCCCTCAGCCATACGCTGTAATTTCTTCCCGCCTCGTTCGCTCGCGGATCAAGCGGGCAAACATTCACAGCCTCTAGCTCGAACGCACTTCTAGTCAAGCTCTGATTTGCGTTGGCTTCAGTTTAGAACTTTTAGAACGTAGAGCTCATGACCACTTGCGGTTTAGCCTCCGCTACCAAAGCACCATCCCTTTGATTTTAAGCCCCGCGCATCTCCATCCTAAACCCCGCCCCTTTCCCACCCAAACCCCTTCCCTCTGCAGGTGAAGCCGATGCTCAAATAGACATTAGCGAGGATTACTAATCGCGCACGCAATGCAAATTTCGACGCAGCGACGTTTCCCACTTGCCACACCACCAAACCCTCCCTTCCAGGTGAAGCCGATGCTCAAGTCGGACAAGGAGGTGGAGGCGATGGGCGAGCTGGCGGTCAAGATCGCCGCCCTCGAGACCGCCCTAGCGACCGAGCAGGGCAATCGGTATTCGAATTTGAATTTCGCGCCGGATTTTCGATCATTAGAAAACGTCCACATGAAATGTCTGGTTTTTGAAGAAAAAAAGCGAAACCATCTCCGCATTTTGTTATTGCTCATTGCCAGAGGAAACAGTGCTATGCCCCAACCAGAGACCAGACTTTGTTCTGCGCTCACTGCTCTTGCTATGCAGATACACTACTCCGCCCACGTTTGAGAGACTACCCCCTCCCTAAGCTCCGCCCCTCATTTCTACATTTAGCGCCCAGCTCGAATCGCAGCTCTCCTCGCTCGTGGAGGAGAAGAACGCGCTGTTCCTCTCGCTCGAGAAGGAGAAGGCCAACCTCCAGGTGAGAAACAATTCAAATTTGAATTCGCGCCTGAATTTCTCTACAAAACAAGGCGTAATGCAAATTTGGACGCGGGAGCGTTGATTATCGATTGGTACCGTAACCTACCGAAATCTGATACAATCGTTGCAGGACGCCGAGGAGAAGAACCAGAAGCTCGAGGCCCTCAAGGCCGACCTGGACAGGTATTATTTATTTATTTACTATTTATTTTAATTTTATTGCGATACTCGCCAAATACAAATCGAATCTTTCGATCATCTCTGCCTTACGAAATGCTATTTGGCTGGCTCCGACCCCTCGTTCTAAGCCCCGCCCACTCCTTCGCGAAGCCGCGCACTTTCCAGACAGCTCAACGACATCTCCAACCGTCTCGAAGACATGGAGGAGCGCAACAACGACCTGCAGAAGCAGAAGAAGAAGGCGGATGGGGAGATCGAGAGCTACAAGAAGAACCTCCAGGTGGGGAATTTATCCAAATTTGAATTTCCCGCCGATAATTTCACGGAAAATCGAGCGTAATGCAAAATTTGACGCGGGAGCGAAAATTATCGATCGATACCATAATCTTCCGCTCAGGACATGGAGCTGAACCTGCGCAAGGCCGAGGGCGAGCGCCAGTCGCGCGAGCACAACATCCGCGCCCTGCAGGTTTGAATAATTGTGAATTCCCGCCCAATTTTTCGTCCATTTTGAAGTCTCCACGTAAAATGTCCAAATTTTGGGAAAAATCGATGCTACCGTAATCAACCGTAATGTTCCGTTCAGGACGAGATGGCTGCGCAGGATGAGACTGTGGCCAAGCTGAACAAGGAGAAGAAGCACCAGGAAGAGGTATGCGGTGTGGGCGACGATTACGACGAGGCACACACAGTGGAAAAATGACCGAATTTTATAGAAGAGGGCGACGATTACTGTAAGCACACCACGGTAGCAAATCGATAATTGCAGGTCAACCGCAAGCTCATGGAGGACCTTCAGGCCGAGGAGGATAAGGTAAACTCGATTGTGAAGTGTAGCGAGGGCGACGATTTCGACGAGGCACACGCAGTGGACAATTATCGTTTTTTTATGAATAGTCGCTGACAAATTACAAGCATCTCTTTATTTCACGGACATTTATTTCAGAAAAAGTTGTTATTTTTTTGAAAGAAGTATCACGCATGTATCAAAATAGTAGGCACTTTCACCTCTTTGTGAATAGCCTGAAACTTATTCGATCAACGGCAAAATTTTTGTTTTGAGCTTCAGCATTCGAATTCGAATATGTTTCTGCATACTTACAACCTAGCAAATTGCATTCGCTTTCAATACTTTCTCGGGTAATACTGAACCGACTTTTAGCGACCATCTCTAAGCTAAGGATCACGAAACTTCCGATTAGGAAACATCGCCACACCACACCACACCACCGCACCACACCATCCCTCTCAGGTCAACCACATGTCCAAGCTGCGCGCCAAGTTGGAGCAGCAGCTTGACGAGATCGAGAACGGCATGGACAGGGAGAAGCGACAGAGACAGGATGTGGAGAAGAACAGAAGAAAGGTGAGGACGACGATTACGAAGGGGGCACACGCAATGGAAAAATGATCGAATTTTGGAATAGTGGGGACGACGATTACTAGACGTCGTCTCACCACACCACACACGCCCTTTCCAGGTCGATGGCGACCTCAAGATCGCCTCCGAGACGATCGAGGAGATCACCAAACAGAAGCACGACATCGAGCAGAACCTCAAGAGGTATAGGCTCCGCCTACTTTTCCAGGCCACGCCCCCTTTTTCCTGACTCCGCCCCTTTCCCGGTTACTCTGGTATTGCTCACCTAATAGGCCAGCTAATACATGAGTACATCTTCTCGAATAGGCCACCAAATCACTCACCTAATTGTCTACTAATTCGTGGCGACAAATAGTGCGGCGACGATTAGTAAACCTCGCTACACCACACCACACACGGTATCTGATTTCAGAAAGGAGGGCGAGATGCACGCGCTTTCGGCCAAGCTCGAGGAGGAATCCGCCCTCGTGGCCAAGCTGCAGCGACAGATCAAGGAGCTGCAGCAGAGAAGTGAGTGTGGTGTGGGCGACGATTACCAGAGAGGCATTCACAATGGAAAAATGGCTGTATTTTGGAGTGGTGTGGGCGACGATTACTGATTTTCGATTTGCAGTCTCCGAACTCAGCGAGGAGCTCGAGAACGAGCGCCAGTCGCGCAGCAAGGTGAGAAATGGAATAAATAAATTTTAAGAATCGAAAAAAAATTCAATTCAACAAAGTACTTTTAAAATTTTTGGAATTCTTTTGAATGAGTTTCATCGCTACCACTAAGTTCTGAATTTCTGAGTGATTCAATCCCAATCCGGCTCCTTTGCAATCTAAATAAAAATATCAAAGGTCAAAGATCACTCTCTATTCTCCAGTCCGACCGCGCACGCTCCGACCTGCAGCGCGAGCTCGAGGAGCTCAGCGAGCGCCTCGACGAGGCCGGCGGTGCGACCGCTGCCCAGGTGAGGTCGACGATTACTAATCGGGCTCACACAGTGCAAGAAAGGTCACATTTTACGAGAGTCGTGGTGCAACGTGCGCCGACGATTCCCACCTAGTCTCACGCAATGGAAAAATGACGAAAAATGAGCGATGGTGAGGCCGACGTTTCCCAGATCGAGTCGAACCGTCGTCGCGAGGCCGAGCTGGCCAAGCTGCGTCGCGACCTCGAGGAGCAGACGCTCAACCACGAGATCCAGCTGGCGGCGATGAGAAAGAAGCAGGTGAGGGCGACGTTTACCACTCGACTCACGCAATGCAAAAAATTTTTCAATTTCGAAACACCGTGGTGTAATGTGGATGACTTTTCGAAATTGTACACGCAATGCAAAATTGTCGAGATTCGAGAGATGGTGAGGTCGACGTTTCCTACAGGTCGATTGCGTTGCCGAGCTCACCGAGCAGCTCGAGACCCTGGCCAAGCTGAAGGCAAAGGCGGACAAGGACCGCGCGCAGACGCAGCGCGACCTCGAAACCGCCCAGTCGGCCGCCGATTCGGTGAGTGAAGGGCGACGTTTACCACTTTGGCTCACGCAATGCAAAAATGCTCGAATTTTTCGAATGCCCTGGGCGACGATTACTTAGCACACGACACCAATTCAGGAAGCCCGCCAGCGCGCCGACGTCGACAAGGCCTATAAGGCGCTCGAGGTCATGGTGAGTTGTTATTGTTATTGTTGTTCTTGTTTTGACGCCGTAATTTCAGTACGCTGAGCTGCAGCAGAAGGCGGACGACCAGGGCCGTCAATTGGTCGATTTCGCGGCCATCAAGACCCGGCTCACGAACGAGAACTCGGACCTCGGTCGCATCGTCGAGGACCTCGAGAACCAGGTGCGTGTGTGGTGCAGGGCGACGATTACCAAACTGCCTCACGCAATGCAAAAATGACAAAAATCGTTGTGGTGTACGAGGGCGACGATTGCTAATCTAGGTCAACGGACTGCACCGCATCAAGACGCAGCTCGCTTCGCAACTCGAGGCCGCCAGGCTCACCGCCGATGAGGAGACTCGGTACGATAGGAGTACGGTTGGGGTACGGTAGGGGTACGGTAGTTGGAGTACGGTACATCACCAGAAAGGGTTACCGTAAAATAGTTGATCTGGTTTTTCATCTACGGATTGAATAAGCAATTGCCGATCCGTGCTTTCAGTTCAAGATAGGGAGAAAGTGAAACATACTCGAATCATTTGCCAAATGGAGGGCGACAAATTCCAGAACATACACGCAATGGAAAAATGACGCGATTTTGGTGATTGTGTGGTCGACGATTACTACTCCTTCAGTGAGCGCCAGTCTCTGGCCGCCGCGTGCAAGAACTTCGAGCACGAGAACGAGTCGCTGAGAGAGGCACTGGATGAGGTAAAAGATCGGGGATCAAAGATCGAAAATCACACAAACTTATTTTCCAATCCCTAGCTATCACAGGCTTTCACAGTCTTATAGCAAAGCATGCGTCGAAAAAACTGAAAGATCACGATTTTTTCATTGCCTCTATCGTCGTATATCAGCAAAACTGCTTACGAAGTAGAGAACTGAGGTTATAAAAATCAAAGATCAAAGATCAACTTCCCTCCCATTTCAGTCGGCCGAGAACAAGGCCGAGCTGCTCCGACAGATCTCCAAGCTGAATGCCGAATGCCAGCAGTGGAAGGTGTGTATTTTTTATTATTTTTGAAATTCGATGTCACTTCATTTCGCACTCTCTCATCTCCATTACACGCGAAAGAGAACGAAACGAAGTACGTTGTTGAACACACTCCTATTTTCTCATGCACCCTTGCCGGCTTGATAAACGTGTGTGAAATGAGTATTTTTCACATTTTTCGCGAAACACAAATAATATTAATTTTCAATATTTAGGCAAGATTCGAGAGCGAGGGACTCGTGCGCCTCGAGGAGGTCGAGGAGGCCAGGTGGGAATGATCTGTTTGATCTTTGATCTTTGGTCGTTGTTCTTTAATCTTTGATCTTTTGGAGTTGATGATGATTTATCGGCTGAGAACGAGTATTTTTTTAATATCTGTTGACATTCTGATGACTATTACACGTCAAGCAATCTCCGTGTCTTACAACACATTTGAAAATCGCTGAGAACGCGATAAAAAGCGAGCAAATGTGTTTGTGTTCACAACTTCCACTTGAGGCAAAGATTGCTCGAATCGTCGATTCAGCATAGAACGACTTTTTAAATTTATATTCCTTCGAAAACCTGATCAGTGATCTTTGATGTTCGGTTTCTGGTCGTTGATCTTTGATCTTTGCAATAATTCCAGACGCAAGCTGATCGCCAAGAACACGGAGCTGACCGAGTTCAACGAGCAGGCGAATGCGAAGATCGCCTCGCTCGAGAAGATGAGGTGAGAGAGGAGGACGACGATTACGAAAGAGGCACACGCAATGGAAAAATTACGAGATTTTGGCGTGGTGCGGGCGACGATTGCAAATTCGCAGACACAAGCTGATGGGCGACCTCGACGACGCACAGATCGACGTCGAGCGCGCCACCAACTACGCGCAGGGTCTCGAGAAGCGCCAGAGAGGCTTCGACAAGGTTGGAATTTTGAATTTTTGAATTCCCGCCAAGTTATTAGTCCTTTTCAAAGTCTCCACGTGAAATGGCCAATTTTTTGAAAAAAAAGTTTCACAAGCAGGCCTTTTAATTGGGATAGTCTTCTTTAGCTGATAGTACGGGTATCGAATCAACATAAATAAAAACCAGAGATCAAAGATCAACCGTCTCAGATTGTCGATGAGTGGAAGAAGAAGTGCGACGACCTTGCCGCAGAGCTGGACGCCGCCCAGCGCGACAACCGCAACCTCACCACCGACCTCTTCAAGGTATAATTTGAATTTTTGAACTCCCGCCAATAGTTTCCTACTTGTTAAAGTCTTCACGTAAAATGATCAAGTTTTCATGAATTTTTCGAAACAGCGGGAACAACTAAAATTCATATTTTCCAGTCGCGCACCGTGATCGACGAGATGAACGAGCACATGGAGTCCATCAGAAGGTACGGTTTACTTTCTTTCTCTAACCTTATAAATACTCTCTTAATTTCGCACACTCTCTCACTTTCGCACACTCTCTCGTCAAAATAACAAAAAAAACTATAATTTTTCTTCAGGGAGAACGCCGGACTCGCGCAGGAAGTCAAGGACCTCACCGAGCAGCTCAGCGAGGGCGGACGGTGCGTTTCGAATATTTGAATTTTGAATTCCCGCCAACACTTTCTTACTTTTGAAAGTCTCTACATAAAAAGACCAACCTTTTGCGTAAGTGGGCGGAGCCTATTTCTTGCAGTTCCGTCTTCGAGCTGCAGAAGATCGTGCGTCGTCTGGAGCAGGAGAAGGTTCGCTCTCTCTTTCTCTAACTTCGAGAAATACTCTCTCACTTTCGCACACTCTCTCGTCAAAATGGATGAAAATCAGTCATTTTTCTACAGGAGGAGCTGCAGAAGGGTCTGGACGAGGCGGAGGCGGCGCTCGAGGCCGAGGAGGCCAAGGTGCTCAGAGCACAGGCGAGTATATTTATAAAATTTTTTTTGAATTTCCGCGACCTTTCGAGACTTTTCCGCTTTCTCATACACTCGTTTGCGTAGTACTCCAGGGTTATTACCTACAATCAGAATTGCTGAAAAAATTCAACTAAGTAGAATGGGTGAAACATAACCATCATTTCACACTTTGGTTTCTTCTGGTAGTAGTCTACACGCAAAATGGCCAAGTTATCATTTTCCAGATATGGCGGGAACGAATAAAATTCAAATATTTTTCAGATCGAGGTCTCGCAAATCCGCTCCGAAATCGAGAAGAGGATCGCCGAGAAGGAGGAGGAATTCGAGAACACGAGAAGAAACCACGCAAGAGCACTCGAGAGCATGCAGGTGAGGGAGTTGTTGTTGTTGTTGTTGTTATTGTTGTTGTTATTGTTATTGTTTTGACCTTTTTTTGAAATTACATTCGAATCAGTGCAGGCGCTTTTGCCAAGGTAGTTGTTTTTGCTATTGCATTATTTGAAATGCAATAGATAATGCAAGTGGAGGTCATGTGGTGTTGTTGTTGTTGTTATTGTTGTTTTGACCTTTTTTCATTTGAGACAAGCATGACGAGAGTTTTTTGCGGTAAGATGTAACCCATGTAAGCCAGAGGGATTGTTGTTGTTTGTTATTATTGTTATTGTTTTGACGCTCTCAAAACAAATCATTCGCAGGCCACCCTCGAGTCCGAAACGCGCGCCAAGGAGGAGGCCCTGCGCATCAAGAAGAAGCTCGAGCAGGACATCAACGTGAGCCGGCTTTTAGTCTTTCCGGATTTTCCGGCTTTAGGGAGAGCCGTACCCGGCGTTTAGCCTCAAAATCACAGATCTGAGCATTCTTCGATAGGGCCTGAACCGGGTGTATAAAACCGAAAAATATGGAGAACGGGCCGTGTTTTAGATCAATATAACCAGCCAATTCCAGAAGCCGGAGAATAGGGCAAAACCGGGTTTTAGAAAAATTGATCCGGTTAATTGCAGGAGCTCGAGATCGGTCTGGACCACGCCAACCGTGCGAATGCCGACGCGCAGCGCACCATCAAGAAGTACATGGAGTCGGTGCGCGAGCTGCAGATGCTCGTGGAGGAGGAGCAGAGACAGCGCGAGGAGCTGCGGTGAGCGGAGGGCGACGATTACTAAACAAACTCACGCAATGCAAAAATGTCGCGATTTTGATAAGTGGTGGTGTGGGAGGACGACGAATACGTTTCCCACTTTTGCAGAGAGCAATTCATCGCTTCCGAGAAGCGCGCGCAGTTGCTGCAGCAGGAGAAGGAGGCCGCGATTCTGCAGGTGTGTACGGCGACGTTTACTACTCGCTCACGCAATGCAAAATAGTCACGAAATGGGAATGGCGTGGTGTAACGAGAACGACGGTTTTCTAGGCGGAAGCCGCCGAGCGCGCCCGTCGCAACGCCGAGGCCGAGGCCATCGAGCTGCGCGAGCAGTACAACGACATGGCCAACCAGGTGCGTGTTGTGTGGTCGAGGTTTCCCAAATGCCTCTCGCAATGCTAAATTGCTGAAAATTTGATGTGGTGTGGTCGACGTTTCACCATTTCAGCTCAACGCCCTCAACGGCGTCAAGAGAAAGCTCGAGGGCGAGCTCCAGTCGATGGCTGTGAGTTTTCTGTGTATTATTCGTTCGCCGTTTCCCAATCTTCCTCACACAATGCAAAAAAGTCGCAAATTGAGATGGTGAGGTCGACGTTTCCCATTTCAGATCGAACTCGACGATGCTCTCTCACAGCTCAAGACCGCTAACGAGATCGGCCAGAAGGTATTTTAATTTAATTATTTAATTATTTCAATTTTCAAACGCAAGAAAACGTAGTAATACGCGAGTTTTTAATGGAGTCGACAATCAACTCTTCCCCCTTTCAAACCCGCCGCGCCTAGCACACACCCTCGCTAGGGGGTATATAGGCGAGGGGCGCGAGAGACTCTCCAACACTCCCCGCCGGTTTACTGCGCTGCTCTCTCCTCCCATGGATAGTGGTGAATTAACATCGGCTAGATCGACTGGATCCTTCTGCGCTCGGCATCGACTGCCGGATGCCGGGCTTCATCAACTTCCGCACAATTTGACCTAATTTTGCCCGTTTTTCGTCTAACTCTCTCCGTTTTGCGCTGTCTCTCGCGCGCTCTAACTTAATTTTGCCGCTTTTAGGGGTTATCTATGATGAAATTCTCAAATTTTCAGTTAAAATTGTCCTGAAATTTACCAGAAGCTATTTTCAGGCCGCAGCTGACGCTGCGCGTCTGGCTGAGGAGCTGAGACAGGAGCAGGAACACTCCCTGCACGTCGACAGAGCCAGAAAGGTGGGTTGATCTTTGATCTTGTTGTCTGATCTTTGATCTTTGTAGTCTGTAGTCTGATCTTTGATCTTCTTCAGGGACTCGAGGCGGCGCTCAAGGAGATGCAGGTGCGCCTGGACGACGCTGAGGCCGCAGCGCTCAAGGTTCGCTTGATCTTTGATCTTTGGTGTCGTCACTAGAATGTAGTTTGATGACCTTTGAACTTTGATCCCTGCAGACTCTAGTTTGATCTTTGATCTTCGACTAGACTGTAGTTTCGTGCTTCAGGGAGGCAAGAAGATTATCGAGAAGCTCGAGCAGCGCATCCGCCAGATGGAAATGGAGCTCGACGGAGAGCAGAGGAGACACCAGGTGCGTGGAGTTTGATCTTTGATCTTTGCGGACTGTAGTTTGATCTTTGATCTTTGCAGGACACAGACAAGAGCTACCGCAAGTCGGAGCGCCGCTGCAAGGAGCTCGAGTTCCAGGTGCGTAACCGTTTTCCAGACGAACAGATAGAATTATCGTGATCGGGTTGAGTTTCAAGCGTTCAATAGGACAGCTCGAGCTGTGGGGTAATCGCTCCTTTGCTCCCTTTTCAAAATAGAAAAAACAGAAGATATTTCATTTCGTTCTGGATCGTGTTTTGAACAATGAGAGTCGTTTTCTAGATTTTTTTATATTTGATATGGTCAGGACGATAAAGTAAGAATTTGAAATGCTCTGACAGTGAGCCTCCTTGCGATAGGTTTACGGATTATCTTATCTTTGATCTTTGATCTTTGATCTTTAGGTCGACGAGGACAAGAAGCAGATGCTGAAGCTGGAGGACCTCGGAGACAAACTGCAGCAGAAGATCAAGGTGTACAAGAGACAGGTGAGGGCGACGATTACTAGAGTGGCACACGCAATGGGAAATGATCAACTTTTGATGTAGTGTAGGCGACGCTTACAAACTGTTTACTAGAACTGTGTACAAACTCAACGAATTCAATTGTGTTTCAGGCCTTTTGCATAATGCACGTGAAGCAAGATTATGGGATATTTTCTTCAAGGATATTTTCTTCAATGCCCATCGACTAGAAAATTTTATTGATATTTGTTCTTTAATTTTTTATCTTTGATCTCTAAATATATCGATTACAGGTCGAAGAGGCCGAGGAGATCGCCGCCACCAACCTCGGCAAGTACAGACAGCTCCAGGTTTGTATAGTTACATCTCTGATCTTTGATCTATGATCTCTGCCTAGACTCGATTCTTTGACCTTTCCTAGATTGTAGTTTGATCTTTGATCTCTAACCCTCTTCAGGCCCAATTGGACGAGGCCGAGGAGCGCGCTGATCTGGCCGAGAACTGCCTGTCCAAGCTGAGAGCAAGGACAAGGTTTGCAGTTTGATCTTTGATCTCTGTAGTTTGATCTTTGTAGTTTATAGTCTGATCTTTGATCTTTGACAGATCCGCCGCGTCGCTCGCGCCGATGGCCCCGCTCCCGCCCGGCCCCAACATGCTCGGTCACACCGCCAGCTCCGCCTCTCTCTTGAGGTTTGTGGATTGATCTTTGATCTTTGCTGTCTGATCTTTGATCTTTACAGGTCATCGTCGTACATGAACAACCAGTTCTAAGACTGTTTTCACACTTCTTCTCACCGCTACTATCAACTGCCCGTTTTCCACTGGTCTCGATCGATTTTTGTCGCTTTTTATTATCGATTTTAATTTTCCATAACCTGACCTCTGCACTAAATCAAAGCCACTTTTCCCATCCTTTCTGTCGAATTATTGTTTTTATTCTTTATTCCGCCAATTTCGCTTGCATCCATTTGCTAGTTTCGCCGCCTAGTGAATTGAATGTTGTCGAAAATTGATCCCTTTTTTCGCTGAGTGTATTCTAGTCAATACCAGCGGGCAAGCGCACCGACTTTTGCCAAAAGTCTGTAGATCTTGTCCTTTTTTGTATCTTGCCATATAATATGCGTGCCTTACTACTGGCATTCAAAGTGCCTTATTTGGGGATGGGTGCATGGGTCGATAATTTTCGCCGGTTATCGATACACTGCTCGACTCCAATCTTCGATTTGTATTATAATCATGCACGATAAAACATGATCTTACTCAATGTCTTCAGCGGAGAAAACGTCTTCAGGTCTTCAGTTCTTCAGGTTTTCACTCTTTCTTTAATTTTTTCTTTTTCTGTTTCTTTTTAGCGCGCTCTCTCACCGATCAGAATAGCGAGTATTAGTTGATGAAATGAAAAGACGATTATCAGATATTCTTGTTATAGTGAATTTCAGAAGCACATGAAAAGGAAATAATTTGTTTATGATCGTGAAAAATAAAACAGGTACGAACTTTTGAAAATAACATCAAGAACAAAAAAGAATGATAATGAAATGACTTCGTAACTTATAAAAATGCCGTTTAAATTTGCAAGAAATTAACAGAGATTACATGCATGATCCCTTGTGCACTTCGATATTCTGCATTGTACAATCTCGCAGTTTTCCCATTTGCCTTTCTTGTGATGCGATGGCAAGTAATGGCGGTGTGGAGATTATGTTCGCAGACATGCTGAAAGTGAAATAGTTATTTTTTTTGGAAATTCGCTGAAATATTATGTGCAATTTCATATCTGGATGTAAAAAAGGGTTAAGTTACAGAAAACACGAACTTCAAATTCCGGTCTCCTAATCTGCTGAGAAATGATGCGAAAATCAATCGGCTGATCTACCGAGAATCTCCAAATATTCGAAGCCCGATTATCGCGCACGGGTATTGCGTCCATATTCTTCTGCAAATAAATTTAATTAATTTTTATAAATAAATTTAAACAGAAATATTAATCACGTTAATTGATTACCATTACAAGTTCGGTGACCCAGTTCACATTCAGCGTCATTGTTAGTGCATCCAGACGGTTGAAGAGAGCGAGGTGATCGATTATCGAGACGTCTGGATAGAAACGAAGCGCCTGATTTATAATTATGTTATTTAATATTTATATTAGCCGATTTAAAAAAAGGAAAAGGTAAGCGGGTCTTTTAGTTGACCAAGCCCAGCTTTGGAATAAAAAAATGAGCAAGCGTGGGCTAGGTTCACAGTCGATTTTCAAAAAGTGCTATTGTATTCTCACATGGGCAAGTTTGATCTTTCTTATCTCGTAGCAAGTGTTGCAGACGAATTCTCTCCCCGCGAGAGAATCGCCGATTTCAGTCAGAAACTCTTGATCAACGAGCGGATTCGGAGGCGTAGTTTCCATGTTAACGACTTGAATCTTCTCTATGAATTGGGCAAAACTGGAAAAATATTGCGGTTAGCGAGATCCTGATCGTCGGAAAATTTGGAAATTTAGATAAAAATATCCGACCTCTTTCGTATCTTCTTTCCGTCGTCCTCAGTTGTTTCCTGTCGCCAGGACATTTCTGCACATACGAGCTTTGCTATTTTGTGTCCTCTGAGAAGGTCCTTGAGTCTATCAATAACCGCGGCATCGAATGGGGTCTGAAAGATTAGATTCACACTTCTGTGTCTCAAAAATTGTTCTGTGTTACTTTTGCTAAGCGAACGGTAAGCGCTTCATGCAGGGCAAGTCTCTCGGCAACCGCTTCGAAATACTGACCGGGAATGGGCCATGAGTGAGGAGGCTCAGAGTGTTGCTCCTGTAAACCAACAAATTTCAATTTATATACAAAAAGACAGTTGTTTTGATTTCCTCATGTAACACCATTCTGAAACAGCACCTGATGAAAATGATCTAGCGCATTGGTTGTTTTCTTCTCTATGAAGGTTCCATCTTCAGATCGAACAATTTCGTACTGGTATGAGTAGGGAAGTGGGTGGCCCACTCTGTAGGGATAGAAGGGTTCCTTCCAAGGCGTGACAAGCTCGAAACCGTAGCCGAGTCTGGTCTGAAGTGC
The DNA here is from genome assembly GCA_911812115.1 of Pristionchus exspectatus. Classification (NCBI taxonomy): domain Eukaryota; kingdom Metazoa; phylum Nematoda; class Chromadorea; order Rhabditida; family Neodiplogasteridae; genus Pristionchus; species Pristionchus exspectatus. The sequence continues at coordinate 5,355,000 of OU461587.1, read as the reverse complement.
TTTTAAAATTCGTTTAAAGGGTTGCTGTTTTACAATATCTACAGTCATTTCAATTTCACATTAAAGCGATGTGCTCATCATCCAAACATTTCTGACAACGCTAACCTGGTAAATACAGAGCTCGTTCGCCTGCCACTTGATATGATTTAGAGATGCATGGGAATACAATGGAAGTATTCGTTTGTTTACTGTCATCACATTGTAGAGGTCGAGTCTGAAAGCAATGGAAATACTTTGCTATTTCACGATTAACTTACCTCGAGAGTTGTTTGAACACCACCAGAATGCAGTCATCAGGCAAATGAGACAAGTGATCCTGGATTTTTTAAAAATTTAATTTAAATATATGATTTAATGCTCACTGCTGTGCCCAGGCCGTCCGGTCCCACAACGATTGGACCTTTCCTGGAGATATCATGTACCTGAAAATTGAATGATTTGAATTGCTCGCACAGCATTCGGACCCCCATTGTTCTCTCCAGAAAAGGGTGAACAAGGGAATTAACTTTTGAATTTTCCCGCCACACCGTAATCGGACTGCAAAAATTCAAAATGAGCGGGGAGAGCGGCCGCTCCCTCCGCCCAGGCCTTGTAGTTCGATTCATGCAAAGTGCGCAAGTACATATGTAAAGATCTCCCCCTTCTCTGTCGGAGAAGAATGCTGTGCTCGAATAAAGAAGTTTAGAGATAATTGTACCCACGCTAGAATGCCGTCCCTTTCGCGCTTTGGCGATCTTTCTGTGCGATTTGTCCATGTCTCTGGAATAGAGGAATGCTATTTCCGAAGGCAAAAAACTAGCGAAAACAATGCATTTTTTACGTTAGAATGCGTGGATACATTCACGGATCAATTAACCGCATATTGAAACTTATTGCAACGTGAATTTTTCTAAAAACTTTATTTATTTCTAATGAACAATTCGAGTTGGAAGAGAAGTGAAGATTCAGCAATAAAGGTAAAGGTAAAGGTCATCCCTTTAATCAAGGCACTTGCGTCCTGCGGGAGATCACTGCCAGTGAATATAAGGCCAATTCAGTCCGGAGGTCACGCGGTAAAGTAGGTCCGAAGATTCAGCAATATCACTGCTTATTGTTGGTAATTAATTCTGATGCGAACGAGGATGTATCGTTCGTCAGGGCGTAAGAATCCAATGCTTTCTATTGCTGCGTTGTTTCGACGATTATTTTTCCGAGCGATATTATGCCTCAGTCCGTCTTTCGCAGTTTTACACTGAAAATATTGTAAATTACAGATCAAAATATTACGTAAAGACCTCGAACTCCGCTAGTCGAAGTGTTTGCAGAACTATTTCTCTCGTGATTAGTCTAGTTACTACGAATTGCCAATCGATGTCCTGGCATGTTGCTTGATCCATACATTTCTGAAAAACGGAAAGTAAAATATTATTTCGAAATTCAAATCACCATGATTAAAGCAGTGATCCAATTGGCATTTAACACCATTGTGAAGAGAGAAAGCGTTTTGTAGTGAATCAAATGAGGCAAAATTGCTTCGCTCGGGTAGAATCGATGATCCTTAAATGAGGGTTTTTATAGTAGGAATAAACATAATAAAAAATAACACAAAATGTTGAACTTACGTAAGTTTCTTCTTTATCTGTAAACGTCACCAACGATCTTTCCGGCACTCGTGATTTCGCTATTTCTGTCAACACTTGTTCATCAAATAGAGGCACCAACTCGGGCGAGTCTTCTAGCTCAAGCCGAGTGATGTTCCGAACGAAGTCAGTGAAACTGAAAACGTGACGATTTTGAGGAGGCTCGGAGAATTTTAGCATAATTCGTTTTCAGGATACGTAACGGAAAAAGTTGAAAATGTAATTTTTATTTGTGTTTTCGGCATCGAAAATGTCTGGGAATAGGCTCCACTTTTGAGCAATTCAGTTCGGGGCTTTCAAGAGGACGTAACGCTCACCCCTTTCGAACAGCTATCATTCTCGCTTTGCTTGCATCATTCGTAATAGAAGCGCATTCCATTTCAACGCATCGTAATTCCTCAGTTTTCTGTCCTTCGAAAGCTTTCGCGAGCTTGGCGAAGATGTCGACGGAAATCTGAAAACACATGGAAAATAATTTAATATATGAACTTACATCTTCATGTCCGAAAATTAAAAAAAAACAAAGAACTTACATCTTCAATACTGACTACTCTCGGCTGATGATGTCTGAGAATCTTTTCGAGAGCATCGAAAAACTCATCAGGAATTGGCCAAACATGATCGGGATCGTCCAGAGCTTTCTGAAAATAATTATGAATTCTTCATTAATAGGGGCCACAAGCTCCGCCCACTTTTACGATTTCGATAAAAAGCGAGAAAAAACACAATGTTATTGGGACCATGAGGGATATAGTTTGCATACAATTTCTATACAATAGAAATTGACAATCTGAGTTGTGGCCCTTATTCATAAAAACAAAATGTTAGAAAGTACCGTTCGCTGTCTATTATTAGTTGTCTTCTTTTCAATTAATTGTCCACTTTCTGACTTGATCACTTCGTAATGGTAGGAAAACAGTCGATGAGTTTTCTTGAGCCTCCAGGGATAGTTTTCCCTAGTGCAGACAATCTCGAGTTCGAAACCATAGCCAGACTCGGTCTGGAAAAACAAAATTGTCATCCTTTCGGAGAATTATTATTTGTATTGTAGGTACTAAAAAGTTACCTGATGAATCCCAAGGTAGTCCGCTTTCCATTTGACGCAATCTAATGATTGATCGTGATAGAATGGGCGGAAGCGCTTGCTTGCGCATGATACGTTGAAGAGATCGCGTCTGAGATAATTTTAAAAATGATATGGGGAAATCTGAACACTATAGAGAATGTGTTTTATTAGATCGGAAATTTACTTTGAAAAACAGAAAAATATCAATATATTACCTTGTGAGGTGCTTGAATACCTCCAGTACACATAGCTCAGGCAGTCGTGAGAGATAGTCCTGAAATTACAGAATCAACTTTTCTGAATAATTTTTCTGATTGACCAAATAAATCATTGATAATACACATCGCTATGAATAAACCCTTCATGAAAACCATAAGTATGAGCATGAAAAAATGACGCAGGCTCACCAGGGGGTCAAAGCTGTCAGCATCAATTAGCAACTGATCTTTCAACGTTTTCTCGAGATGCTCAAATGAATTTCCTGTATCTTCCTTTACGTCTTTATCCTGAATTGGATTATGGTTTCTTAGATTGAATTGGATTACAGTTGAAAACAACTCCAGTTGCAATTTCCAAAGAAGGCGCCTTTTTATTGAATCTGCTCTACGCAAATAACCATCGAACTGAATATATTCATCACTAACCTCTGAATTATCCAGTTTTTCTACTCGCTCATTCGCCGATTGCTCCATTGGCCCTGAAAAAGGTAAAATAATATACGCATACGCACCCGCTCCGTTGTTGTTATTGCCACCCGGCTGGCTGATTACACACGCTATCCTCTAATAACTCGCTAAGCGAACCTTTACACAATTTTTACGGACTCTTACATGCACTACATGCACTTTTGACTACTCACAAGGAATACTAGAGGACATGAAATGCAAGAGTAACGGGGAAAGGCGGACTACTAAATAGTGAAGAAAATAAGCGTTTGAAAAACAGACTCGCTGGCAGTTTGCCAAGAACGCTAGAACTGTACACACAGGCATTTCCCTGTGGGATCCTGCGCATTCGAGCGGAAGATTTCTCCAACTACAGTAGTATTTCCATTTTGAGATTTCAATTTCAACGTTGAAAAAAGTTGTTTCGAAATTCTTTAAAAAAATCTTTATTTATATTACGTGAACGTGAAAATCTCAATTATCCGGCTGTCAAGATGTCTAATGTGTCTCTTGTTTCCACATGAGCTCTCGCCACTCTCATCGGAAAGGAAACACTAGGAATTAAAAATGAGAGACAGTTTCGGTTTTTTTCTCGATCTATTCGAGCACAATGGCGTAATGGAGCTCGTCATTTCTTTTATGATTTGACTAGTCATCTAATTCCCCTCCTCTCCCTTTTCTCAACGTGATTCATTCTAACAGCTTTTCCGTTTCTTTGCTTTTAATGCGTTACTGCGTTTCTCTCACATTTGAGACGGATTGTGCTCGTTCGTTTGCAATGTCATCGTACCATTAAATTTGATTCAGTGATAAAAGCGACTATGGAAGAGGAAAGGTTCAGCAAATTGCAGCTATATGAGGACTTTTCCAGAACTGCACCAGAACCGTTTCAACCTAAATATGTGAGCAATTTTCTCTTTATAAATGATTGTGCATTCACTTCCTCAAACTTTCACTTTGGCCGGTGAAATGCAGGGGCAATTGCCCGTGTTTCGGATTCTACGCAATGTGAAAACTCTATTTTTTCCAGATAAAAATGGAAGAGAATAGTGAAGATACCAGTTCATACAAGAAAAAGAAAAAAAAACGCAACAAGAAAAAAACAGACAAAGATTTGCCGATTGGACCCGATGGATTATGCATCAACGTTTGTTGAAATTTGGAAATATTTGATAGGATAGTTGATATTTTAGGACCACCTTTCTCATCTCGATGATAACTGTCTACTGGAGAGTTTCAAGAACCTAACGAGGTTATTTTTTCGTGAATATTGCTCAAATGTGCCACACTGACTTTTTATACAGTAATCGTTGAGACTAAAGTTCGAAATACGGGTCGTCGTCTCTTCATTTCACACACTCTCTCACCGGTCAGAGAGGCGAGAGAGTGCGTAAAATGAAGAGACGGCGACCCGCATTTCGAACTCTTGTTCAGACTGGACATATTCAATGCTTGTGCGTCGAACAAACGGCTGTTAAAGCTGTATGCGGATCGATCACTAAATCATCGAAAATGGAGGGGCGGAAATTTGCTGCTTGTTCGAGTACGGTGAAATGTATTATCTCTACTTCTTTAGAGATCTATGAACGATCTTATACTATGAACTATTTTAAATTTGCAGACTGAAGGAGGATACGCATTCGAATTGCGTATTGAAAACGAGAATTACCCAGGGAGATCGTGCGATCATGGCAGTATCGTCTACCAATACGAAATAACAAAGGATGTAGAAGGAAGATTCATCGAGACACGAAAGCGAACCGGAATTTGCATGTTCTATAAGAAAGCGGAACAACCTCTGGTATATTAAGAAAGAAGTGGAAACAAAAAAGAAGAAAGATTAAGATATTTTTAGATATCAGAGGGCACCACAGCCCACCCTTGGGAGATTCCAACGCAATTGTTCGATGCACTCGGCGAAATTTTGAGTCGACATGAAGTGAAAATTATCAAAATAAACAGTGTATGTATTTTTTTTTTGCAAAATAATGTTTAGATAGTGGATCCTTCAGATCCCCTTCACCACTCGGCTCTTTAAAATCCTTTCTGAAATTTTGAAAGGGCACAAAACGCAAGTATTCATTGGCACCAAGATGCCATGCTGCAAGAGAATTTCGGATGAAACTCGCAGAAGGTGCAATTTTCTCTGTTCATGAGGTAAAACATAACATCTCAGTTTCGCTAAACTCGTCAAGAACATTCGATGGGTCACCTTGCGAGAATCAGATCAAGTCAACTCTCTGCTGAATGAGGAATTCTTCTCTATGCTGGGAGCATCGCCTTTGCGTGGCAGGGAATTGCTGATGTCCGGAGAAATTAACAGTTACACGAGCGTAGTTCATGTGAGCTTATTCAGAAGCGCTACGCCGTTTCTATGAGAATGGATAGCGTTACTTTTCAAATTCTGCTTACGAAATATTTGAAGGCTTCGCGTGTCCTAAAACAACCTGATTGAATTCCCATAATAATAGGCAAAACGCTTCTATCCCAAAATATCGATTCTCGAGCACCTTATCAAGTTCAAGACGCTGGAGACGCTTGGAATTGTACTTAGTGTGAATTGGATCCCGCAACTGTTCATGGTTAATTTAATTTTTATTTTTTATGTAATTTTGCAAATGAATTAATTATGTAAATTTAAAAATTTTTTTTAGATGTACATGGACCGCGCAGAGGCGGGCGCCAAGTTTTATGTGGAATGGCAGTTGTCAATCGATTCCCCGCTCACAGAACAGATTATAAGATCGCAGATTAGAGCTGCCGATTATGAGGTAAGCAAATGAGAGATTAAAGATAATATTTGTACATTTCGTTGGAATGGAAAAGAGCATAAAAGCGTAGGCAATAAGCATAAAAACTAAATATGTTCATGTATGAAATTTTTGAAGCGATATTTCAATTCCCTTCTAGGTCTAAATTACAAACAATTTATTTACAGTACATATTGGCTGATGAATGGAATCATTGTCATTATCTTAAAAACAAGACAACCGGAGCCGAGGCGAAATTCGATTATCGCGAAAGGGCAGTTGACGGAGGGACATTAACCGCTCACCTTATATACGCTGTGCTATCTAGAGGAGCACATCATAATCATTACTCCTGCTGTCGAATGCCAAGATCTATCAAATTTTTGGAGGAATAGTGTTGTGTCTCTGGATGACTTCGTCACCTACATTTCGCGCTTGTGTCGTTGAATAAGAAATATTGCTTGGCTAGCAGGGCGTAAACGTGGTTATATGTGTGAGTAGTTCAAGTGCATACCAGATACTAATTTCATTGTAATATATCTTGATAAATATATGACTTGTGGCTGATGATATTGTTCGCTCAGCGAACGCGATAAACCTAATTAGAAATATTTTTAAACGATGATAATTTCAAAGAAGACCATTCAAATTATCCTTATCCTTCCATTGGAACCCTAAGACTCCTTGGAACTGCCCTAGCTCGCAATTCCCAGCATTCGCCTTCCACCCGCAACAGCTGGTGCTTACAGCCGGAGATCAGCCGAGTGACCTCTCACACCTCCCTTAAGATGAGCACAGCGTCTCTTCATTCGTCGCACTCTCTCACTGATCAGAGCAACGAGAGAGTAGGCTGAATAGAGAGACGAATCTCTCGCTGCCCTCTTCCTCCTGTGTACACTGCGCGACGAGGGGATGGATGGCAACACTCTTCCATCTCTCCATATTTCTCCTCGAAACACGGGTCATAGCGCCTTTACTTAGGGGCCACAAGCTCCGCCCACTTTGTGCGGACACGATTTCACCAAAAAGCGAGAAAACAAAAACACAAGCTTCATTCTAAACCAAATCACTCGCTCTAAAGTGCTACGGATAGCTGTTACCATTACCTATCCATCGAGCACTGTCCGAGAAATGCCTCAGAACGCTAAGAGGATTAAATTTGCATATGAACGAAGGGAATGAGTCGTTTTGGTATGTTTCAGTTTGGAAGTTCTACTCGGACAACAATTTTCTGACTAATTTGAATATTTTAGGAATTTTAGAGAAAAAATTAGATTTTTAGCATGCTTCCCCGGCTTGTGTTTTTTGCGCGGGGAGAGGCGAGCGAGAGGGCGGGGGGAGGGAGAGAGACACACGCTAATTAGGCTCCGCCCCCTTTCCCTCTCGCCTCGCCTTTCCCTCCTCTTCCCCAGTGCGTTGCGCGCGTACTTCTCGGGCTCTAGCGCGCGACAGAGAACAGATATCGACAAACGGTAAAAAGTATGATGATATTGGATCCATGAGGGACAGTTTGAACACACATTTGGCCCCGAAGCGTGAAATCAGCTATCTACATTGTGGCCCCTACCTTTACTCCTCAAATTCTCATCCGAACGGGCGAGAAAGTTTTCGCGTAGATACTCGATTCCTTCCCTTCAGTTGGGAAACCATTTTCGCTTTATCCGAAGTTTTTCAGGTCAAGTACAGCCGCACTTTGTTTGCTACATGAAGCCATCGGTGCTTACTTGGATCTTCCAAGAATGGGTGCGACTCGAGAACGATGATGACCAGACAACGTGTAATGTAGCAAGCAGCGAGCAGGTTGGCAGCAATTTCGGTCGCTTTTTCGGGCATTCTGTCGGATGGGAAGTATTTCGTTATGTCTATTGCCAAACTGGTGCTTCGCGCCCTGACATTCTCACTCCCTTCATTAGTCATGTCATTTCAATGTCACACCAATAAAAAACACCAATAAAAATAATAAAATAATAAAATAATAAATACTTTCGAGAGAGATCTTGTAATTGGTGAGACATCTTTACATTGCAGATATTCGATCAGGCTCCTTCAGATGGGAATAAATTGATCACCAAATCGCAGAACGATGCTCTTTCCATCCTGCCTGATCTCTGCCTTTCTGAAGTCTTCAAGCATCTCAGCAAGTGAGGCTCTAAATAAGAGCAGCAGTCGCTTCATTCCGCCCACTCTGCCTTCACTAGAGTGGGCAAGAGAGTGCGCGAAATGAAGAAACATCTGCTCTCAAGAGCCCATGATAGAACATGCGGAGTGAAGAGATGAATTGTCCCGAGTGCCCTGCTTTGAACTCATGCAAAATTTGATAAATACGAGTTGAGAATCGACTTGCTCAACATCATGACAGCGTACAATGGCCTGCTCCCGCCCACCGTGTTTCGCAGTCTGAACGTGCTCGATTGGGTCGGAGAGCAGCTCACTATTCTTCGGGTACACAATTTCGATCAGTTTGCGCTTGAGTGAATTCTGGCAGATATTGTTGTGTCCAGAAAGAAACGAGAACTCCAGAACGGAATCCAGCTTCGGTACTAGGTCGGATGATAACCGACAATATTCTTATTCTTTTTTGCGTTGTTTATAACGCCCTGAGAAAGTAATGTGTCCCTCAAAAATACAGTTGGTTGTCATCCGACCTAGAACCGCTGCTTTAGACGGATACCGGCTACGGCTTCAAGCTCACAGTCAGCGCGAAGACAAACGAGAAGATAACGTTGGCGTACACTTATGAGATTTCGAAATGGCATGAAGGAGGAGGCTTCCACGAAGAGAAGAAGATCAACGGCATTATCAATGCAAGTCTAGCCAATTTTGTTCTGTTATTATTGCTTCCATCGTTTCGGATGAAGAACCACATTCTTCATTCTTCTAACTCTCGTTCCCTAATGTTGACTTAAGTTTTAAATACCTTTTATTCACTCTAAATATACGTTTGCTCGCTCTTTGGACCGGAAAAAAAGAGCAAAAAGAGTATTCGGATCATTTCAGAGCTCTTTGATATTGTTCATTCATTCATTCGTTCATTTATTTCCGTTGCTTTGCGATTTCATGAGAAATAAGGTGTGATAGATCAAGAAAAGGATGCAAACGTTCATCAACAAATGAAAACGGTTCCTAGAAAGTCTGTCAAGCAATGCTTTTGGATTCCCTGTTACCGAACTTACCACTATGCCCAACCAACCAAGCGAGATCGGCATTTTCTATTGCAAATTTCATTTGATTCTCGATTATCAAGACCGCCTATGGACTACTCTGGGCTATTTGATCGTGAGATTATTTTCCATTCCACTCGTAACTGACCTTTGACAAACGTGCAAGGGGGCGGAGATAGGAAGAGACCGGGAGGAGGCGGTAACTGTCCTCCACCCCTTCCTTCCCCCTGCCTCTCACCCAGACAATCGATAGCTCGCTGACCAGCACATCTCATTTGCTGAGCATTTCAAAAGCACGATACTCGTAGATCCCGTTCACCGCGGAACTATTCTCGCTACTTCGCACGCGCATAGGCGACCGTGTCATCGATTCGCTCAACTGTCATCTGGCCACGTGCGAGGAATGCACAAGCGAGATGCAGCAAAGGTATGGGGGCATCATATTTGCAGTCCAAGCGCACATTTGATCAAAATCACGTGTAAAATCAAGAGATGAAGACTTGTCCTTTAACCCCTCATCTGTTCCAGTTTTGCCTCTTTCGTCAAACGCGTTCGCTCTGTCGACTTGCGCACGACCGCACAGCTCGCTCCACTCGTGAGCGACGTCTTCTTCAAGGTAATGATTAGAGGTCGAAATAGGAACCGTAACATCTTCAATTCGCACGCTTTCTCGTCACTAGAGCTGTCGAGAAAGTATGCTAAATGAGGAGTGCTTTTCTTCATTATTCAACTCTGTGCGTGTGTTCTCTCATCACTCTGACCGGCGAGAGAATGCGCGCAATGAAGAGACTATATTTCTTGCGATGCCAACTTCTCTTTCAAGGAGCTCGCTGAAGATAAGGGAGAAACGGTGCTACGCGAGCTACGCGCCGTGGATACGCCCTACAAAGTGCATGTGAGTTGTTCAGAGTTTTTATGAGCGCACAGCACAGTACGATTGACTGCAAAATTGAGTCATTTTCACTAGTAGGAAAATTTCCTAATTCAATATTACCAGGGAGGAAGACATAGCGTTTTCGTTTCATTCGAGATAACGCTAACATCATTTCTCCCCAGGATCATCGATTCTACGCGAGCGACGCGATTTTGCCCATGCTCGCTCGTTTTCGCACGCTGCAAGCGGTCGCCGTTGTGCTCCCTGCGGAAGTCGTCGTGTCGCTCTTGAAGGTAGCAAAAAAAAAACAAAAAAAAACAACAAAAAAATGATATGGTAGCAACTTGTGAATCATAAGAATAATTTGATGATCCGATTCTGATCTCCATAAATCAAAACTATAGATGTCAGATGCGCATGAATGGTGCCGATGAGCCCTCGTCGATGAGCGGCACTTGGTCGTTTGCTGTGGACGGTCCGCTCCTCCGCGCAAACATGGCCCCGCAGCTCAACGATGATTACGTGGTATGAATTTATGCGAGTTCACAAGGAAAAACGCGACTAAAAATTGAAGGTTAATTTCAATGAAAACGACGTAAAATGGTTTGAGTTGACAATACGGGATCGTGATCACTACGCGAAACTGGTCGTTTGTATTCCGGATTTGACAACGACCCTTGATAATCGTATTCTAAACGAAAACTCTAGTCATTAACTCTTACTGGATTGTTTTGGTGCGATAAATGATGCCCATCGCGGCCACCATTTTCAAAATAGTTTGTTTTCCAATTGTAGTTATCGCCTTTCAGTACCGATCATCGTGGGACAAAGTGCACCGAATCATCAAGAAGGATACTCGCATGGCTGCATTTTTCTACGCTACGGAGATTAAGTTTCGGAAAAGCGAAACAACTATGCACAAACTAACAATTAATTTCTCCCACAAGCCGAAATGCTGTGATGACGCTGACTGTGACTTTTTGCATTGACATTATTTGTTTTTCGCTGTTTTTTTCGCTGTATTGCTTCTCGATACGTTTTTACGTAATCACAGCACATTTTTTTAAAAACTTTCTACTCTTTCAAGGTCATTATGTTTATCAGCCGTTCAGTGGTATTGCTTTATCATAGAAGTGAGAGAAGAGCCGACGGCTCAGGGAAAGAGGGAGAGAGAGAAAAGAAGGAGATCACTATCGGCTCTAGCCGATACACTGGGGGGGGCACAAAAGGTGGAATGGGCAACGAGTACACAAGAGAGCCTGTCGGATGAAATGGGTAAAGGTTGCAAGACATCCCGGGGTCGCCAGTCCCGTTGACGGCCTTATAACTTAGCGCGTCCATGACTAGACTACTCAAGTGCTCGAGGTGCAGGAGGGGTGAGGGAAGTGATCGTCCGTTGATGTCGTCGAAGAAACACAAGGGCCACGCATCGAAGAATCACGAAGAAATTGCCGATTAGAGTAATGACAATAAAGGTGGAACTAATACAGATACAGATTTATTCAATATTCAGGGATTGGGCCTGTTGAATGATAGCCAAGTTCCATGCATTAGGGTCTCTTCTGCAAATGCTCTGCCAGTTAACTCCAAGTAGTTCTGTAAGCTCGTCGCGCCATCGTGTCTTTGGTCTGCCGATTGGTCGATTACGGTCTATTGGGGTCCATTCCATAATTAGCTTATCCCATCTTTCGTCTTCAGTTAATGCAAGCCTCCTTGCCCAATTCCACTTTCTCAACATTGCTTGGATCCTTATGTCAGGGAGTGGGACTTTCTGGGAAAGCCATTCATTGCTCTTCCTTTCCATTCTAGTAATTCCTGCCATTTTTCTCATCATAGATCTCTGTACTACAACAAGCCTATTCCTGACTCCACATTTCTCCACATTTCGCTTCCGTAGATTAAAGCCGGTTCGACACACATCTTGTACACTCTTGCTTTGAAACACATTTCAACACGCCGATTGGTTAGAAAATTTTTTAGGAATTTTCCGGTTCCGGTGCCGGCTATATCGTATCTTAGCAGTCAGGTGAGCTAGAGACTTTCGGTGTGGCCCAAAAAACGCGGAAAAATATTACGAAAAAATAGCAATTTTAACGAAAGCTGCAAGTGCAAAAACAAAATTGCTAAAAATAAAAGTATCGAAAAAAATTGAATAAAATAGTTCATTTCCACGGTCAAAGGTTCCGAACCCAGTGTTTTCCACGAGCTATACTAGGCCATGCTACGCTGAGTATAGGCAAATTGGTAGGTAAACGAAAAACGGATTTTTAGCGGAAAACACTGGGTTCGGAACCTTTGACCATGGAAATGAACTATTTTATTCATTTTTTTTCGATACTTTTATTTTTAGCAATTTTGTTTTTGCACTTGCAGCTTTCGTTAAAATTGCTATTTTTTCGTAATATTTTTCCGCGTTTTTTGGGCCACACCGAAAGTCTCTAGCTCACCTGGCTGCTAAGATACGATATAGCCGGCACCAGAACCGGAAAATTCCTAAATGCCGGCCCCAGGACAAATTGCTTATATTTTTCGAAATATATTCCGTAGTGCATTATAAAACTATAGTCTGGTCGGAATCACGCACACTTTTTGCAAGTTGTTCCAGCATTGCTTCGTTCTCTCGCGATACCTGTGTTATGAAGCGGCATCTTGCTGTATTTACGATCAGAAAATTGAGCATACAAGCAAATGTAATGTTAGAAAAACAATTCCAATACAGTGATACATTGTTTCAGAATGAATTCCCACCGACAAAAGTGGTTTGAAGCCCACGCTGTATCATGAAAGGTCGGCAAATCAGATTTCCGATTTTTTTCCAGCTTTCCAAGCGATTTGCTAAAATAACCTTCCAGAAAAGTCTATTTTCAAAAAAAATGATTGTTTAACACTTATTAAACAGTTTTTGATATGATTGTTCAACATTGGTTGCACTTTCGAAAGCTGATTGGCCGACATTCTCGACAATTGGCACGAGTCTGCAATGTTCGGGTCCAAAAAAAAAGATGAGTGCCCATTTTTAAAATTCTGAAAAAAATCATGTCAGATTTATTTTTTCACTTAGATTCCGAAAATCGAAGAATTGGAGGTCAACGATTTTTTTGAAAATGACTTTTGGACGATTTACAAGAAAAAAACGTGTTTTTCGGACATAACTTTTTTCTTTCGCGTTTTTTCGAGCTGGGATATCAAAATTCGGAATCTACGCCCCTTTTTAGGTGGGGTTTACTGAAAAATTACAGAATCAGAAATATCAATTTTTTCGACCCCCAAAGTGGTGGGTGCCCGTAACCCACCCAAAATCGACTTATAACCTTAGCTATATATGCCATCACCCGTCCCTATGGGTCCTTACTTTAAAATAAATATATGGGCCGGATCGGATTTTTGGCCATCCGTGACCCTCTGCACAGTTGTTACGTTCTCTCGTGGATGGTCTCTTAAAAGCATAGACCAGCAGAGCATGGCTGTCTAACAGTCATGCTCAGGTAGGCAATGCATCAAATACTATATGGGGCATGAAAATAAAAGTAAAAACGCGTAAAGCAGCGAAAAAGAGATCGATAAATGGGGAAAAGTGAGTTGCTTTGAGCGATGGGACTTTTCCTGGATTTAGCGCGGACAACCGTATCCCATGTTTGGGGCCGGGTTTTCGTGGTGAAAGTCGCCAATACTCGTTCCTCTTACGCCTCCTTTAAATAGCCCCTTCACTCACATGTCCCTCTGACGTATGTATCGCTCTCGCAATGAACAAAGTATGGGAAACTTTTCGACTTGGAAGATCATCATCATTGGATAGAATAAATCAGTATAGTATACATTCAACGATTAGTTGTGTTGATCTTATCCTCCCTTCCACCCACGGAACGATCTGACATTTTTCCCTATAGATCGATATCAAGAAAAGAGAAGAAGAGCATCATTATTGCCATCACTTTTGTACGGTTACTCACCAGACGAAACAATCTATCTTCTAGGAAAGGAAAAGAAGGAATTTTAGCGTTTTATGTCGGATATCAACTCGAAAAGGAAATAAAATGAATTAGTGTTAGAATTTTTGGAAATTTCCTCCCTGCCTCTTCCTCCCTCCTCTCGCGCTAACGTTCTTCGTCAAAGGAAATGTGTGGAATGGAAAATAATCTCACGATACCACCAGCTTCCAGCTTAAATATCTTTCATTTCATTGTTTTATTGATTTCATCGAGCATCTGGTTGATGATCTTTATCTTTTTTTCATTCTGAGAAATGTAGAATCCATTCCCCTTTCTCTCATTTCCCTGCATCATTCTGAATGACTCACGTACAACCTCTGATCTCTATTCCTCTGTCGTTCCCTCTCATTCCCCATTCTTTTTTGAAACCTTCTCGATTCTCTGCATTCTCGTCGATTTGCATGTTGTCTCCGAAAAATGCTTCTAGAATGGCTCCGCCCCTTTCAGCCGCAAGAGAATCCGTTCATATATCACTGCATTTCTCGCTGTGTGCTCGGTCGTTGCTTTTCCGTTCAAATATAAATATATAATTCCAGGTAAAATAATAATGAAGTTTCTTCTTCTCTTTGTTATTCTCGCCGCCATACCCGGATCTTCAGCGGATGAAGCCGCTGATAAGGAGGCGTCCGACAAGTGTGCGATTAACGTCGCCGCTCATGCGGCAGAGTGAGTCGTTTGTAATGTTTACAAAAGGTCTCGTGAAATTTCAGCAAGATTCTTACGAAAGGCCACGCAATGCTTCGAAAGTGCACATCAATTACTCCTCACGAACGTCTTTTGGCCGAACGTTGGTTCGTAGAGGTTCACGAGTGAGTATCTTGTGATTATTCTCCATTTCACTGGTAGTTGACCTTTGAATACCGTTCGAGGGGCGGAGTTAGGAAGAGGCCGGGAGGAGGCGAGTGATCTACCTGCTCTCCTCTCCCCTACTTCTTCCCTTCCTCTCTCCCAGACAATCGATAACCGCTAACCAGCACATTGAGTTTGCTGAGCATTTGAAACGCACGATACTCTACATTATTAATTTTGCGTGAATTTGATGTGTGTGTTGCATTGTGAATATCATGATGATCGTGATCATCTTGCGATAAGAAATAGTAGCAGAACCATATAAAAGTTACATACATATATATTATATATATACTACTTACAGCCACATCGCGAAAGGATATCGTCGCCTTCCACTCTACCTTCCACCCAACGTTTTCACCTGTACGCAAGGGCTTTTCCATGAAACCTCAGCGTAGGTTTTTTTCAGTGTTTGAAACCATTGTAAAAAAAAAGTATACTATGATTGTAATAATTTGAACCATTCTGATTTCTAAAACTGTGATGATTCCATATTGCATCTATTAAGCCTTCATTAAATGATAATAATCTTGGTCTAAGGAATAAGTGCAGAAATGCAATATTTATTTAATAACTCCATTATCTCAACCAATTACAGCGTCTTCGACGGAACTAATGCTAAAGAACTTGGCTGTGCACGCTTCGAAGGGACTTGGAATGGAACAAAATTCATCGTAATTACGTCAGTTGAGCTTATGCTATGTTAGAGACTACTAGGGTTGCACGTTCGGGATCGGTATCGGGATAGCCGACCCCCTCTTCCCTTCTTCGCCCCTCTTTATCGCTCGTGCGATTTTAAGGGGGAGAGGAAGGGAAGAGAGTCGGCAATACCGACATTGTCGGGATCGCTGTCGGGATTTGACCTACCCTCCTCTCCTTTTCCCATCTCCTCCCTCCCCTCTCCCTCGCTCTATTACCGATCGATATTGTAGATAGAGGGAGAGGAGGGGAGGGAGGAGAGGTAGGAAATGTGAAGAGGGAGAGGGGGATAGATCAAATCCCGACAGAGATCCCGACAATGTCGGTAATGCAGACTGTACTTCCCCCTCTCGTTGATATTACCGACGAAGGGAAGAGGGTAGTCCCTCCCTCAAGAGCTCGTGCCCGGGAGAGAAGGGAAGGACCTCCGTGATGTAATGCCGATACCGAACGCTCAACCCTAGAGACTACGCAAATAAAACTATATTGATTCATTCACCAATTCATGGACATTTTTAAGAGCGTTGCGGGGAATCGATCTCATCTTCAGCGCATTGGCGAAAAATTGATTCAAGATCAAATACAGTGATAAACAATTTTATCGACTTCGGAGAAGACACAGTATAACAAAATACACATCATGCTACTCAGCCAACACATTGTGACCATTTCATCCAAAGACACGTTCTATGATCTCTGATTTTCTTCCATAATTCTGAATGAGTCACTTGTAATCACTGATCTCCTTCAATATTATATCTGATCAAAATGGCAACTGACTGATGACTGATGCTAGGTCTCTTGATTAAATAAACAGTTCACTCTTATGAGTCCCTTTGACGTATGTTTCGCTCTCGGAGGTCACGGGTCAGATAAATCCATTGGTTGAAAGATTATAAGAAATGTCGTCCGAATAAAATACTCATCAAACTCATCGTGCTGGTTAGCGAGCTTTCGATTCCCCGAGTAGAGGGGAAGAAGTAGATCAATAGCCTCCGTCCGGCCTTTTCCTGCCTCCTCTCGCGTGAACGTTCGTCAAAAGTCCGCCTAACTATTTTATCAAATTGAAAAGTTTTTGTTTAAGAATAAGACTCGCGTCTTTAATTCAAATTCCTTTCAAAGTATTTAAAAAAATTTAAATACTAAACAGTGTTGCTTAATATTTGTTGTTTTCAAACTGTCCTCGCAATCAGATAGTTTGCAGAAACAGGTGGAAGAATAAGGTAAGGCAGGTTGATGATCTTTATCTTTCTTTCATTCTGACAAATGTAGAATCCATTCCCCTTTCTCTCATTTCCCTGCATCATTCTGAATGACTCACGTACAACCTCTGATCTCTATTCCTCTGTCGTTCCCTCTCATTCCCCATTCTTTTTTGAAACCTTCTCGATTCTCTGCATTCTCGTCGATTTGCATGTTGTCTCCGAAAAATGCTTCTAGAATGGCTCCGCCCCTTTCAGCCGCAAGAGAATCCGTTCATATATCACTGCATTTCTCGCTGTGTGCTCGGTCGTTGCTTTTCCGTTCAAATATAAATATATAATTCCAGGTAAAAGAATAATGAAGTTTCTTCTTCTCTTTGTTATTCTCACAACCACATCCAGCTGTCCTCTTGATGTTTGCCTTGCGAATTCTTACTCGGCTGGGGCCACGTGAGTCTTTAATGTGGTTCGAGTCTTTAATAAGTTTAATGCAGTATATCATAATTGAAAATGACTTTCGTGTGACTCTATGGGGTATAGAAAAGATACGTCGTACTTTATATTCGAGTGTATTCGTTTACTACGTGTCATTCGTGATATTCATTCAGAACATTTCTTGCGTCTTCAAAGAATCTTCTCATAACGTGCCAGCCCACTCTTCCTCTCAAGGATCTTCTAAATGCCAACACATGGGTGGACCAGATGTTCATGTATGTTTTTTTCGAGCGTTTTAATAAACATGTGCCCTCTTTTCCGTATTCTGGGTTTAACTATTCACGTGGATGTGTACGTTTGTAAAAAAACCAGATCATCTCCCTACACTTAGAGATACTCCACCCACAAATAATGTTAGCAAAAAAAAACTAGAAATAACTCTTAATTTCAGGGAACTTGTATTCCATACTACCATTACCATCGACCTTCCTAAGTCAGCTCTTCCCTGTATGAGAAAGGCGTTTAATACCTCAAGGTGAGATTGGTAATGCGTGAAGCAATTTGTTTCATTTTATCTGAAATCTGTTTCGGCCATAATGTGACATATTTTCAGCCTCTATATGGGAAAACCCGCCAATCTGCTTATGTGTAATGGACCCTATCTCGAGGGCCATTACAACGTCTCTAAGACATACATAGAGAAGTGAGTTATCTAACTTCAAACGTCTGCATAATCTCTAATAATTGCAGGGCAATTAAGGATATGGAGAACAGACTGTATAATTGAATAGCCATACAACGCAACCCGTCTTCCTATAACACATACCACGATTTCGATAAAAGACTATTCCTCATTATCGACATCGAAGAAGACACAATATAATATAATACATATCATCCTACTCAGCCAAACAAATGTGGCCTTTTCCTATCCAAAGATACGTTCAATGATCAAATACATCTCACAATCTTACGAGCGTCTTCAAAGTCGAAAAAGTTTCCCATACTTTGTTCATTCCGAGTGCGATACATACGTCAGAGGGACATGTGAGTGAAGGGGCTATTTAATTAAGAGAGCGAGCATCAGTCAACAGTCGCCATTTTTTATTATTGAAGAAGATCAGTGATTACAAGTGATTCATTCAGAATTATGAAACGAATTGAGAGAAAGGCGACTGGGATAAACCGTAGCACTGACGACAGGTGTAAAATTCGATGTTCTACTTGATTTGCAATTGAAATGAATAAATGATTTATATTCAACTATAGAGACGAATGACTTGAATCCGCTAATACAGCGTGTCAGCGACGATCGCTTGCTTTGAGCGCCGCGGTGCGTTTGTGTGTTATGTTGGTCCTTATAAAAATTTCGTTGGCCCGTAAATTCGTTTTTTGTTGAACTTTTTTTTGTTGAAGAAGAGGCCTCCCAATGTCAAGATGGAACGATATATTTCGCAAGACATTCGGCCCGAAATTTCTCAACGAAGCGAAAAAAAATCATCATGGAATGCTATGCACATCAGAGCTCCCACATAACATGACCTCTTGATAAATTTGCTAAAATCGTAATCGTATTGAACTAAAACACTTTCGAGAACATCTGGGCTGTCGAATGGGGAACACGGATTTCTGAGTCTATCAAACTACCGAAACTGGAAAAAAATTTCAAAAACTTCATATCCTCAACGCGACAATCCCTTGTCAGACACAGGACATGGATCACAGAGGAACCAATCGATAGCTTGAATTAAATTTACAAAGCGTATAAAACGCACTATATAAATCATTAGTCAGAGGATTGCTACACTGAAAGTCGTTTGAAGTATCGTGCGTTTCAAATCTCAGACTAAATCGTGCGTTTCAAATCTCAGCAAACTCAATGCGCTGGTTAGCGAGCTATTGATCATCTGGGAGAGAGGAAGGGAAGAGATAGGGGAGAGGAGAGCAAGTAGATCACTAGCCTCCTCCCTCCACTCAGTTCGTCAAAGGTCAACTAGAATGTGGAATGTGAACTAATCTCACTATACAGGCGTTTAATGTTTGAAGTTTATTCAAAACACTAACTCATTTTATTTCTTTTTCGAGTTGATATCCGACATAAAACGCTGAAATTCCTTCTTTTCCTTTCCTAGAAGATAGATTGTTTCGTCTGGTGAGTAACCGTACAAAAGTGATGGCAATAATGATGCTCTTCTTCTCTTTTCTTGATATCGATCTATAGGGAAAAATGTCAGATCGTTCCGTGGGTGGAAGGGAGGATAAGATCAACACAACTGATATGTATAGCAAGATCATACTCGCAGGATCCTCAATCATCTGCGAAGAAGAGGGAGGAAATGCTAGCAGGAGATACAGTTTCTGATTTAGGGTGTGTAAAATCGGGTCGGGTCTGTCGGGTTTTCGACTCTGATTCCCGACTCGGACATTTAACTGGCCAACATATCCTCAAGGACCAACTTAGCCCTTTTGGCTAAGTATTGATCGGTCGTTTGACTCTTCCCTTATTCTTCCACCTGTTTCTGCAAACTATCTGATTGCGAGGACAGTTTGAAAACAACAAATATTAAGCAACACTGTTTAGTATTTAAATTTTTTTAAAATACTTTGAAAGGAATTTGAATTAAAGACGCGAGTCTTATTCTTAAACAAAAACTTTTCAATTTGATAAAATAGTTAGGCGGACTTTTGACGAACGTTCACGCGAGAGGAGGCAGGAAAAGGCCGGACGGAGGCTATTGATCTACTTCTTCCCCTCTACTCGGGGAATCGAAAGCTCGCTAACCAGCACGATGAGTTTGATGAGTATTTTATTCGGACGACATTTCTTATAATCTTTCAACCAATGGATTTATCTGACCCGTGACCTCCGAGAGCGAAACATACGTCAAAGGGACTCATAAGAGTGAAATGTTTATTTAATCAAGAGACCTAGCATCAGTCATCAGTCAGTTGCCATTTTGATCAGATATAATATTGAAGGAGATCAGTGATTACAAGTGACTCATTCAGAATTATGAAACAAATTGAGAGAAAGGCGACTGGGATAAAACGTAGCACTGACGACAGGTGTAAAATTCGAGATTCGACTTTTTTTGCAATTGAAATGAATGGATGATTTCTATTCAACTATAGAGACGAATGACCTGAATCCACAAACACAGCGTGTCTGCGAGGATCGCTTCCTTTGTGCGGTGTACTGCGAAGGAGTGCGAGGGCACATCATTTTTAGACGAGTGAGAGGGTAAAGCAATTGAGAGAAAATGTAAGGAGATTTTTGAATATGCTGCACATGCACGGGATCATAAAAAGAAAAAAAATCGGCAAACTTGGAGATGTGGGGGACATGGTTTGGAAATCACTCTACCTATTTGATATGCCAATATCTTCCTGCTTCGAGAAGATGAAGGATGGCGCGTTTATGTCCGTTGATGTAGTGTCCATCAGTGCAGCAACGTGCCCTTGGCTAAGTATTTAACGGAGACGTCTTCACTCTTCACTCTGTGCTCGGTCCGGGGCGGTCGGTTCGTGTCTCGCTCCGTCGAGTGAGAGGGAGGAGGAGGGTGATAGTCCACGCAACTGGGCGGCCCTTTCGTTGCTTTCTGCCAGCAAGTTGCAACTACTAGTGTGCTGTACTCGGACTACTTGTTCTGCGTGGAGGAGCTGCTGTGTGGTCGATCGCTTGGAGCGAGTGTGACGGAGTGTGATCGTTGATCCTTCCGAGTGTGTTGTGTGCCTGTTTGCTGAGCTGGTCGTTGCTGTGGACAGCACGACAGTCAGTAGATCAGTGCAGAGAGACGGTGGAGTACTGTGGACAGTACGACAGTCGGTTGAGTGAAGGATTACGGAATCTGAGATCAAAGATCAAAGACCGGGATGAGATTGAGAACCTCGGTTATTCGGTCGGTTAACCTCGGTTATTCGGTTACCTCGGTTATTCAGGCGCATGCTGGTACTGTACTTTGTGGCAGGGCGCATGCTGGTCAGCATGCTAGCTATGGCAACGGGAATAGAAGGGAGTGGATATGGAAGGGATATGAAGAGAATAGGCAGGGAATCGATTGAATCACACGCGTCAACTCTCTTTTGTTGCTATTTTGGATAATATCACGTTGCGTTAGTTTTGCGTTTGCGCTCTAATATAAGTCAAAGGAATAAGGGAGAATGAAAATATAACGCACGAAAGGGGAGAAAAGTCGGTTATTATGGAAAGAACGGGGTCAAAATTGCCAATTAGTTTTAACAGTGCTTAAAAGCATAGACCAGCACAGCATGGCTGTCTAACAGTCATGCTCAGTGGAGGGGAAAGAGAGGAATAGACACACCTGGTAGTGCATCTTGTAAGGGTACATCAATGGCTGCCGTTTATCCACTTCATAAGTGGATGAATGCAGTTGATGAAGAGGTTCCATGAGAGAAGGAAGACGATCAGACGACATGGGAAAATAGTCGTGCCTGCAATGCGTCTTATATCACTACAATTAGGACGAATTCAAATTCACGAATTCGAAAACAAACAAGGAGCTCAAGCAAGCCCAACAAACATTTTCGCGGCAGAATAACCAATGCAAAGTGGGAAGCTGTGACCAAAGATCACTATGTAACATAAAAAACAATAACATAATTAATCAAAACAATAGAAATCAATAATTTGAGCGAATTTTGCGCTGAGAATCGAGCAAATTTCTTACACGAACCCATCTCAGCCTCACAGAGATGAATAGTCATTGCATTTCAGTGAAATCATCATTCCGCGATGAAAGACCTCGTGGAAAAGAAGCCAGAGGAAGACGGAGATGTGAGCTATTTTAAAATTGTTGCAATTTTTTCTTGAAGTATTCAGAATTTCGCCTTTCAGACTCAGACGATCGATAATGCCGAGCGAAAATGCAGCGAAGTTCAATCAAAGTGTGAAAATTGCCCAGACGACTTCGGAGATGAGATTGGACGAATTTCTCAGGCAAATTAAAAAAAACTAAAAAAAATAAAAAATAAAATAAAATAATAATAATTCAGGATTATTTCTCACGGCAACCCGACCTATACTTGTTGCAGATTTTCCAGAAATTCAGCAGGTCAGTAAAATATCTAGTAAATGAGATAAAGATTAACTTAAGACGAGAAATTTTCAACGCCACTCGAGTGAATAAGAGGACGCTTCCGCTCTATAACGATCAATCACTCACCAACATCAAATGGGGAGGCGGAAAACTGCACATGTTTCAGGTGAATGATGCCATTTTTTTCGCAAATTGTCTCCGCTCTAAGGGGTGAGCGTGTAGAAAAATTCTCGGGTATCTACCAACGCTAATTTATTTTCAGACAATGAGGGGGTACGGCTTCGTCCTAACAATCCGTAGTGAAGGTTATCCCGGAAAGAATTCGCAACGACTTTCGTACCAGTATGAAATACGCAAAAGCGAAGGAAGTTTCGTGGAAAGCAGGAAACTATCGAGCACCAAATTTCAAGGACTTATTCAGGTCAGTTTTTTTATTGAACATAAAGAGGTTGCTTTTGAAAAAAAAAACTGAAAGACAGAAATGATTCCCCAAGTTATAATACTTAAAAAAAATAAGAAAATAAAGATGCGCGGGTTTTCGGGTTTTTTTTTACCTTTTTATCGTCATGGGACCTTTTAATCGTCATGGGACCTTTTTATCGTCATGGGACCTTTTTATCGTCATGGGACCTTTTTATCGTCATGGGCTCTCTTATAATATCATGGGACCTTTTTATCGTCATGGGACCTTTCAATCGTCATGGGACCTTTTTATCTTCATGGGACCTTTTTATCGTCATGGGACCTTTTAATCGTCATGGGACCTTTTTATCTTCATGGGACCTTTTTACTGTAACAGAGCCGGGAGGGGCAGGACCGGTCAACAGTTTGGCCGGTGGCATGACATGCAGGCTACACGGCTGTTCACGACCTCAATGTCAGCTAATCCTTGAAGTACCATCCATTTCGGAATCTCATACGTTCCCAGGGACCGCTTCAGGCATCCCGATTATCCCATTCCTCGCAACGACACTTTACATCTTCAAGCATTGCGAAAATATTGATAGCTAGGATGTGATAGGGCAGATTTGAACCCGGGGTTAACACTACTAACAGGCAACTAGTAGTAGTCAGTGGCTATCATCACCTAGCATGATCTCTGTCTGACTGCTAGTAGAATGACGATCCTACCGAAGCGTAGACCTGGATGGTCACACTTGCTCAACAAGTGATGTCCATTGTGCACGTTTTTTTGTGGTTGCATTCTCAGTATTTAGATGCGTGAAATGCAGAGTAGCAGTTTGTGGATATCATCCACAAAGCATGATCTCAAAGTGGGATAGGATATTCTGAACTCTATCACCCACCGAGGCTCTTGCGCAGCTTGGCCTACAGCTTCGCGACGTCGTCAATGTTGTCGAAGGTGACTGAAAATTGACTTTATTTTTTTATCATCCTCTCATCAAAGCACCAATTCATTCCAGCACCAATCACTATTAGAAAAAGGTCACACATCAAATACAAATGTAGTTTTTGTGTTTTTTGTGTACACAAATAATATTTTTTTGTGTTTTTTGTGTGGACACAAATTATGTATCCACAGCATTCTTTTCCGACAGAGAAGGGGGAGATCTTTACATATGTACTTTCGCACTTTGCATGAATCGAACTACAAGGCCTGGGCGGAGGGAGCGGCCGCTCTCCCCGCTCATTTTGAATTTTTGCAGTCCGATTACGGTGTGGCGGGAAAATTCAAAAGTTAATCCCCTTGTTCACCCTTTTCTGGAGAGAACAATGGGGGTCAGAATGCTGTGTATCATGAATCGTTTTCCCCAGCAATGATTGAGATGAGATGGGTCCAAGTCTTTTTCGACATTTTCCATACATTCTCGAGGTAACCAAGCCGAAACTAGGTCAAATATGATATAATGCATAGGGGCCACAACGCAGAAATCCGGTTTTACTCAAATGGGTGAAAAGTTCTGTGAAATTTACTCACATGGACTCCATAACTTAATTATTTTTGCCGTTTGTGAATATCTTGTCTCTGAGCATCGCTAGAGTCCGAGAAGTACACAAAGGAGACCATAAAGGCCGCCACCACTTTCCACCACCACTTTCACTCCATCTTGGGTTGATATTGAAAGCGAAAATGAGGTCGGATAGATTACATCTGTGCTCGGGGATGTATAGATGTGCGGACTACTCATTTCTCATTCTCTCATAATAGATACTATGAATCACAGTATCTATTCTTTAATATAATAATTCGATGCAGTTATCTTTAAATAAATGCATTCAGATGTTGCTATCAGCAGCACTTTTTCTTCTCCAAATTCCCTTTTCGCGTGGCACGGTTGGTACTGGAGCGGCGATAAGTGAAAAGCGTGCGTGAGTATTTTGATTATTTGTGATATTATCGTAAAAATTCTTTTATTTGCACAATATCAGCTTTGACAATATCATACAATACAAAAATCAGCAATTTTCGTTTATGTTATTCGCCGAGTAGTGCACTGCGTTTGCGTCTGCGTTGAGTAGTGCATTTCTCCATTCTTGCGCTCGCGACGGGCGATCGGCTCTCACCCCGCTCTCTTCCATCTCTAGTTTGGAGAATCCTCGTCCGTCAGCTTGGGCAACCCGACGAGTATCGCCCACTTGGATTATCAAGAGGAGGACCCAGGACGGATTCTAATCGTCTCAAGTGATCTACGGTCAAGAATAGCCCCATTCAACAAGACTACTTCGTGAGTTTACTCTTAACCACGCAAGTCAGAACTTCGGCGGCTGAATGATCTACTTCTGGACTCAAGCCATCGACTAAGAGCGACTGGCCACCGACAACACAAAGCTAAGAAGATATCATCCCTTGACCCTTTGATACTGAGTACGAAGATCCCGATCCCCTACCAAATGATGTTTCCTCCTGCAGGCCCATTGCCTGATGTCAGGATAAATCTATCTATCTATCTATCTAGTGCACTGCGTGTCAAAGTGGGAATTGAGGCGGCGGAGACAATTTTGTTCTCTCCTCTCATTTCACTCCCTTCGGTGTGACTCGTGCAGCCGATGGTGAGAATGAAGTGAGAGGAAGACTGTCACAAGACTGTCACAAGGATTCCAAATCTTTTTAGACTTCAAAATCCATCATCGAACTTTCAAGATATTCAACTCTCTCTCGCGAGAGAGACTCCGATCGATAAGAGGAAAGAAGTAAACAAGGGGAGAGATGGTAAAATTTACTTACAAGCCAGGTACACCATAAGTTGAATATCTCGAAAGTTCGATGATGGATTTTGAAGTCTAAAAAGATTTGGAATCCTTGTGACATTTCGGTCCGATCTATCCTACTCTCCACTAGGGCACTGTAGTTTGCGGAAAGTTCCATTTAACAAATTAATTAATAAAAATAATGAAAAATGAAAATTTCCGTTGTGATCGCCATCAAAATCTGACCCTTGGGCCGTACACACGTAAAATTAGCTTGATCAGGAACCGAAATAAAGGCCAAAAATCGATTTCGACGTGACGTCATCTGAAGCCCACGTTGCATCGGTGGCGAAAATGTCTATGCCCATCGTCATCAGCACCTTCGAGAACCCCGAATTGCCAAGTTTCAGAGGGTTTGCATTTTTGACCTGTGCCAACCCTTGTCTGATTCTCTCGCAAATGGCCTCATATGAAGCCGGTTGCGTAAGAATCGAGGAAATGTTGGCACAGCTCAAAAAGTACCAATTCTATGAAATTATGTTTTTTCGGGTTCTCAAGGGTGCTGATGACGGTGGTCATATTCATTTTGCCAGTATTGTTGAAGTTGGCTCCAGACGACGCCACGTCGAAATCAGTTATTTGTGATTTTCTTCATCCACGGAATCGCTAAAATTTAGCCAGTACGGCCCCATGGCCAGTAGGGATGTCCAGTCAATTCCAATTCTCAAGTACTTGAATATCGCGCAAGAAAGACGCTGCTCTCTCCCAAGAATTGACAGACAGTGAGAGTGAAAATGCAAATGACCCAAGTACTTGGGTGAGAGTCAATCCCTCCCAATTCCGATTTGCATGTCATTCTCTTCTCACCTCCCTCTCTCACTCAGTCAAGTAATTGACTCTCACGCAAATACTTGGGGGTCATTCTCCCTTCTCTCAAGTACTTGAATCGATTTGCATCGCCGATCGTCTCTCTCCCTTGGAATTGAATGCGAGGGATAAAAAAGAGGGAGAGAGAGAAGGAATTGAGAATTGATTTGACATCACTAATGGCCAGCATAGAATTCGATGCTGATCACGGCTGTCAATTTAATTTTTCATTAAAAAAAATTATGTTTAAATACTTTTTTGCGGAACTGCTCGATTTTTAGAATTGACCCGGTGTGCGTCTTTGCGTGGCTTTCAGCGTCATCTTTGTTCTTCACTTGCCATCTTTACCATTGCTGAAATTTTTTGAAAAAATTCAAAAAATTTTGATCAAAACATTAAAAAAAATAGCTCATTTTTTTGAATTTTTTTTGAGCAGCACTATTCTTGGGTTAGATAATTATGAAATACTGTAAAATCGAATTTTTATACATATTTTTCGACACATGATCGATTTCGCTATCATGCATGATTAAAATCGCACTTTTAAATTTTTTATTACATCAACAACAAGAGGACTCGAAAATTGTTGTGAACCACCTTCCCGAAAAAAGACGTTATTTCAGAATATTTTACAAAAATTACCCTTTTTGTTCTATTTTTCCTTATCTTAAAGAAAGAGTAGTAGGAAAGTTTGAGTCACTAAGTTGGCAACGTAGTGTTGTAGCTATCGACAGCCATATCAGAATTCTGAAGTCCCGATATCTGTATCTCATCTCTGAACCGAGATACAGCGAGTCGGCCCTGTGCCAAAGTTTCCCTCATGGCAGGAAAAGGCGGAGATTTTGAACTGTTGATTTCTATACCGATTCTCTGCCTTGTTACAGAGAATGACGGTTAGGTGTTCGCGGTGTGTTTGAACAAGTGAGCAATTAATAAAGAGAATTCATTAAATAATCACAAGTGTACAAATAATGGGTGAACTAATTGACGAAAGGAGTGTAGGCAGGTCTGCCTTAGGGATGATGAAATGATAGACGACTGTTTGGTGGAGAAGGCGGGTCTGCCTTTTGTGGTGGATGGAAATAGATACCTGTTGGAGTGGATGTTGTAGTAGTATCTTTCCCAGATCAGATACTGTGGATGGGATGGTGGTGGTGCGGTGGTTAGTATCTTCCCCAGTTGAGCTCCCTTCCTCGGGTCGACCTCAAACTTGGGTAATTAAACCGACGTAATGATATAGTTAGGGGCCACAAGCTCCGCCCATTTTTGTGAGACACGATCTCGCGAAAAAGCGAGAAACAAAAGCCCAAGCTTCATTCTAAACCAATTCGCTCATTCTAAAGTGCGTTGGATAGCTACTGCCGACCTCAATCGATTGAGCACTGCCCAAAATTAGCATATCATCGCTAAGTAGATCAAATTTGCATATAATAGAAGGGAAAGGCCGTTTTGAGGCCTTCCAGTGGGAAAGTTTTGTTTGGGCAGTATTTATCTGACTAATACGAATATTTTAGGAATTTTAGAGAACAAATTAAATTTTTATCATGCTTCAAAAGCTTGGGCTTGAGCGCGGGGAGAGGCGAGCGAGAGGGCGGGGGGAGGGAGAGAGACACACGCAAATTAGGCTCCGCCCCCTTCCCTCTCGTCTCGCCTTTCCCTCCTCTTCCCCAGCGCAATGCACGCGTACTTCTCGGGCTCTAGCGCAGCTCAAAGACACGATATCGACAAACGGTAAAAAGTATGATGTTATTGGGTCCATGAGGGATAGTTTGAATATACTTTTGACCCCGTCGTGTAAAATCGGCTATGTGCGTTGTGGCCCCTAGATATAGTATCGCAAAAATAGTGGAAGAAAGCAATGATAACGGTGAATAATAATTATAATTAGAAACAACCGTCGTGGACGGATTCTGGGTTCTAAAGTGAGTGAGAGGCGGTCGTATGCCATTTTCTTCACCCCCCCCCCCTCTCTCTCAGCCCAGAACTCCCTCTGCCAGAAGCTGTGGCTAGCGGCAGCTGTATGCCACCTGATAAGTCTACCATTCGTCATCAGTACAATCAACGCCCGCACTCTCGCGCCCATCGTCAAGCAGCATGAATTCAAAGCCCCAAATGGATTCACACCAGTCGTTGTTGGAGACTTTAACTGCAAAATAGCGAGAGAAGATCATTAGCAACTGACTTATTACTTATGGAATGATTTATAATTTATATTATTATTGTATTTGGGTATCAAATTCATAGAATTTGGTACAATTTCATTGTTAACTAATTTTAGTGCTAAATCACCTAAAACTTGTTTGAAAACGAACGAATAATCTAGTGTAATTTTTGGTAAAATGAAAAAAGGAAAAATTAAAATTAAAAAAAAAATTGGTCAAAAAATTCGTTAAATTTAAAAAAAAATCAAAATCAAAAAATCCCAGCCTTGAGCTCTACTCGATATCGTCAGCAAATGTATTTACAATTTTTTTAAAGGAACGACCTGCGATACTTCGTCAACGTGACGTTCGACTGGAGTTCACGGAAATATGGTCGACAAGAGATAAAGATTCCGGAATGCCATGAGAAAATGATCAGACGAGTTAGTGCATTATAACAGGTCACAGCAAGTGAAGAAAGCTTTGCGTGGAGGCTCTCTACCGAGTCATTTCATGCCGAGCGAGAGAGATGCGCGGTGAAAATTAGTTTTTAGGGTTTTTCGTGCATTATCTAACTTAGCTACCGAATGAAATCGAAATTTGTAAATCGGCTTCTGCCGGACTGTAAGGAAATGGTTCATACACATATCGCATTACCCTATTATATGTTATTACCCGAAATTTCGTTCATTTTCGATTATCCACATTCGAGAAACGTGAAGAAACGTCGAATTCCAAGGGTTTTTCGGTAAACTTTGGGGTAGCAGCCCTATTCAAAGTCATTTGTACCTAGGCCCCACAAGCCCCGCCCACTTTCGTCGGACATGATTTCGCGAAAACGCGAGAAACCAAAAGCCCAGGCTTTATTCTAAACCAAATCCTTCATTCTAATGTGCGTTGGATAGCTATTATAACCCTCTATCGATTGAGCACTGAACAAAAAACGAACTACTTGACTGGGAAGGTGAAAATTGAGACTAAAGAAAGGAAGAGGGGCGATTTTACGGGTTCCAGTGGTCGAACTTCTTTTGGGCAGTGTTTTATTGATAAGTTGTACTCTTGTGAGCACAACTGAGAAGAAAAATCAATATTTTAATGTTTCATTAGCTTGGGCTTTTGTTTTAAAGTTTTCAGTACGCCCGTATTTTTCAATTCCGATTAGCGCTAACCACAGTGTGAACATGGGCGGGGCTAGTCAAATGAGAGGAGAGAGGTGAGAGTCGAGCCCCTTCCCTTCTCCCTCCGCCTCGCTCTCCCTTCTGTCTCTGACCCGTCGTGACTAGCGCACGCTCTGTCTAGA
Organism: Pristionchus exspectatus; assembly: GCA_911812115.1. Classification (NCBI taxonomy): domain Eukaryota; kingdom Metazoa; phylum Nematoda; class Chromadorea; order Rhabditida; family Neodiplogasteridae; genus Pristionchus; species Pristionchus exspectatus. Next base: position 5,325,176 of record OU461587.1, on the reverse strand, counting down.
TATGAAGTAATTTCTCCCTTGAATTGTCTCTCACGACTTGGCGAAGCTCTGGCCTCCGAACTTTGGGAATGCATTTGAAATAGGCTCCGCCCCCTTTCCCTCTCGTCTCGCCTTTCCCCCCTCCACACGCGCGTAGTTTTCGGGCTGTAGCGCAGCTCAGAAATAAGATATCAACAAACGGCCAAAAGTATGATGATATTGGGGTCACAGGGAACAGTTTAGACACAAGTTTGGCCCCATTGTGATAAATCGGCTATCTGCCTTGTGGCCCCTATTTGTACCCTCTGGATTCAACATATTTTTTGTACTTCTATATCACGCCTTTCACCTAAGATTCGACCTAAATTTGTCAGGGGGTCAAATATCGAAGTTGAGATTTTTACTGATTTGGGGTATACAAGACCCCTCTAGACACCCTGAGAAAGGATTAGTGCCCAAAGTTATTCTCTACCGAGCAGCAGCACCTTGTTAGGTGCAGCCTTCCAACTTCAAGGCCATTTTTCCACACTTCAACGCAGTCCCCGAGCAAACTTTTCTGAAAGAGCTAGGGCTATTTTTCGATGCTCTACCGGCCTACACAAGTTCCTAATCGATAACTTCACTTTTATCAATGTTACACGTTTTATCACTTTATTTTGAAAACTGCCACAAAACCCACGATTTTTATTGTTCACGATTATAGAGCTCGTCGAGAGCTTTAGAATGATAGGTCTGCGCTCGCATATCTCGGGGGGTGAGTATGATTTCATGCCCGAAAACTGTTTCACCAACGCTTTATCTGTATTTCAACAGCCATTCGACGCTTCATTTCACTCTCTCGACCAAAATGACCCGGCGTCCGCAATTAATTCTCGATATGTTTCATTTGCCGTTCAAGTTACCGAATTGTCGTGTTAGTTCAAATGTGAAGGTTCAACGAAACATATCGAGAATTAATTGCGGACGCCGGGTCATTTTGCGCGAGAGAGTGAAATGAAGCGGCGAATGACTGTTGAAATACAGATAAAGCGTTGGCAAGACAGTTTTCGGGCATGAAATCATACTCACCCCCCGAGATATGCGAGCGCAGACCTATCATTCGAAAGCTCTTGACGAGCTCTACAATCGTGAACAATAAAAATCGTGGGTTTTGTGGCAGTTTTCAAAATAAAGTGATAAAACGTGTAACATTGATAAAAGTGAAGTTATCGATAAGGAACTTGTGTAGGCCGGTAGAGCATCGAAAAATAGCCCTAGCTCTTTCAGAAAAGTTTGCTCGGGGACTGCGTTGAAGTGTGGAAAAATGGCCTTGAAGTTGGAAGGCTGCACCTAACAAGGTGCTGCTGCTCGGTCGAGAATAACTTTGGACACTAATCCTTTCTCAGGGTGTCTAGAGGGGTCTTGTACACCCCAAATCAGTAAAAATCTCAACTTCGATATTTGACCCCCTGACAAAATTCAGCCTGTCTGAGTCGATCCTTAGGTGAGAGGCGTGATATGTGTTACATTCTATATGTGTTACAAATTTAAATAATTTGTTTTAAGCGCTCTAATTTCGTTCAAAGGAGAGGGCCGCGACTTTTGACACTTTCCAGTGATAAGGTTACAATTATGTCATATCCGAAAATTAGCCAATTCCATAGTCTCCCGCGAAATTTACATAGAGTCAAAGTTTGAGTTTGAGTTTGATCTTTGATCTCATATAAAAAACGCGGGAGACTATAGAATTGGCTAATTTTTGGATATGCTATGTTCATAACCTATGTCTATCGCTGGAAGCTTTCAAAAGTCGCGTCCCTTTCCTCAAACTTAAGTTAGCAGGTTTCAAAGATTTTTGTCTCTCGTTTTTGAAAATCATGTTTTCATGAAGTCGCGATTTTCTCGTAAACTATAAGCTTTTAGTGGGTGGTCCCTTCACAAAAAATGATTCTATACGCCTGGTTAACAACCTGAGCTACTTCATGGGGCATGAATATGCGATTTGCATATCACGTGGTGGTCCCTAGACCCTTATGTGAAAAAAGTCGAGATGAGTCATGTCAAAAATATACATCAAAATGTTGACAAACTTTCGTCAGACGGTTCATAATGACCAAAAAACATCATTTGAGGCATAAATAAGTGCTGGAAAACACTCACTCTCCTATCGGAATATATCCTTTTTTGGAATAAAAACGCGGTTGGCCCCGGTTGGTCGAAGTTTTCGATAAATTGGCACGCGAAATGTGACCCGCAATCTATTCCAAGTTTTTTATATATAAAAAATACAAATAATATCAAAAAATAGGAGTGGGGGAGGGCCTTCCTTCCTGGGTAGCCAAATCAATTTTCGACGAAAACGACGAAAATCGAAAATGTTTTGAGTCATGACTTGGGCCAAAATAGATGAAATTTAAAATCCTTCCGGTTTTTAACATAACTTTTTGTGCTCTTTCGAATGAGCTATCACATGATAGGGATATCTAACATTTATTTTTCGAAAGATCAAAGATCAAAGATCAAAATTTTCGGGATCAAAGTACAAAAATCGTGAATGTCGTCCCTAGGGGTTATGTTGGTGAAGTTTGAGCCTTGGGAGACCTTTTTAAGAAAACTGTGCCACCACACCTTGTTTCTTATAGAGAACGCGTTTTAAGAGCTCAACGAGCGCTCTATCACTTCTCTCCCCCCCCCCCCCCCTCCTCATGCTTTACAGCTCACCCTCTCTTGGACCAAATACAATTTTGAAGGACCATAACTCGATAGAGAATGCGCCTAAGCTCCCAATTCGATGAAGCGAACCTTAGAATTGGCCCAAAAGCTTAACGGCCAGAATTGGTGAGCTTAGGTCAATGCCGACGAGGTGTTGGAAAATATATCCGCGCGGTTAAATTGCCCCCCAGGGGTGCCTGCCATTTGGAGCTCCGTGGAGATTTAAGCACCATTTTTTTGGGACATCCTCGCCCTCAAAATTGGGAGAGCTTAGGCGCACTTTGAAATTTCGACTTCTGTCTAGTGTCTTGTGGACATGGCTTTGCCAAGGAAGCACAACGCGAATCGATTTCGCGGCTTTCTCGATATCGCACATGCCGTCGCCACACGGTATTAGGGTAATTCGATTTTTTCAGGAATATTAGATTTTTTTTGGATTTTTAGCGCTTTCCCCGAGGTGTGCTCATAACGCGGGGAGAGGCGAGCGAGAGGCCGGGGAGAGGGAAAGAGACGCACGCAAATGAGGCTCCGCCCCTTTCCCTCTCGTCTCGCCTTCCCCTCGCACATTTTGGGCTGTAGCGCGCCTCAGAGACAAGATATCGACAAACTGTGAAAAACATGATATTATTGGGGTCACGTGGGACACTTTGAGCGCTCTTTCGATACCATTGTGTGAAATCTGTGATCGACGTTGTGGCCCCTACCTTTAAGGGAAGATTGAACCACTTAGAGTGTTCGGAAAATGAATCGTAAAGTGTCTCAATACTTTGTTATTCCCACCCTGTTATTCACTACTACATTGTCACGAGAAACAAGAGTGTCTACGAAACTGAGTTTGAAAAATCTAACTCTACCTCCAAAAAAAATTAATTAACCGGTATTATATTATTGAGGAGTACCCAGAAAAAAAGTTTCAAGCACTTCAATCTGCTGTATTCGATTAACAGATGTACATTTTATTTAAAGAGTTTCAAATATTAAAAAGAAAAAAAAACACTCTAAATCGAATACAACAGATCACATCACTTCAGTCAGATATGTATTTGAGCACTTGAGCTAAAATAATAATAAATTAAATAATCAGAGCTATTACGATCTGTCCTTCCCCATGCAACCAATTATCGAGGCTCGTGCATTTACGCCTGACAATTTGCGGACTGGCCATCTTGTCTTCCCTTTGGTTGTATCCGGTGAGTCATCCTCCTATTTCCCGTTACGTCCACCTTCCCAGGATACAATTAGAATCGTCGCGCTCGGAGCGCCTAAATATTTTTAAATCGCAGTATCCGTAAGAACGCAGGTGGGATGGTACAACTCCGTCAAAATGATCGCCCAGCGCTCAAACTTCACCAACGTAACCCTTAGGGCTGATATAGACGATTTTTGAACTTTTGAAAATTCGAAATTTCATTATGTTCCTCGAATATGGATCATCGAAAATGGACGAAAATTCGGGAAATAACATAACTTTTTATGCTCTTTCGAATTAACTATCACATGATCAAGCCTATAGGCATACGTCAAATGGGTCATCCAAAATGGAGAGTGTTTATCCACGAATTTAGCTTTATATGATCCGTTCTTGGTTTTAAAATAAAGTTTTTTTCAATGTGATATGCCCAAAGTTTGACGAAAAGTCAGATCTCCCGAAAACTCTCCAAAATGAATATGAGGCTGTTCGCCTAAGGTTCAACAAGCCTCCACAGGGGTTGGGAACAGGTAAAAAATCGAAAACTCCAAAAAGTTGGCCCTAGGGGTTATTTTTGCCCCTCTACACGCTGGTGCACTCGATTTCGCAATATGTCCCCTCCCCGCTCCAGGAGGGGGCACCCCCCATTTCGCCTAAAATCGCGTTTTTCGCTTGTTTTTCCTCGGGGAGTCGTCAAAAATGGCTGAAATCTCACCTATACGACCAGAATTTCGAGCTCTATCTCGTGGTTATGCTGAATAGTCATGATCTGTTTTCGTTTTCGAGAAAAAGTCAATTTTTGAACCGAGACTTAGGGCGAGGAAACCCGTCAAGAGTAGAAAGAGGAGATTCTCCTGATCATTTTGGAATATTGGACCAAGAAAATAAGTCGACCCCCGGGGGTCTTATGGGGGGGGGGGGTGGAGCGAAAGTGGGACACATAAAAAATTCGCGAATACCCCCGTATTTGTGCTCATTTTGAAGAGCTCGTCGAACTGATAATTTTTTGTGTTGGACTTTTTCATGAAAACGTTTCCTTGGGAAGTTACAAAGGCACAAATTGGACGTTTTCGCAAGATTGGCACAAATTGGACGTTTTCGCAAGATCACATTTTTGATGGCTGTAACTTCCCAAGGAAACGTTTTTGTGAAAAAGTCCAACACAAAAAATTATCAGTTCAACGAGCTCTTCAAAATGAGCACAAATACGGGGGTATTCGTGAATTTTTTATGCGTCCCACTTCCGCTCCACCCCCCATAAGACCCCCGGGGGTCGACTTATTTCCTTTGTCCAATATACCAAAATGATCAGGAGAATCTCCTCTTTCTACTCTTGACGGGTTTCCTCGCCCTAAGTCTCGGTTCAAAAATTGACTTTTTCTCGAAAACGAAAACAGATCATGACTATTCAGCATAACCACGAGATAGAGCTCGAAATTCTGGTCGTATGCGTTAGATTTCACCCATTTTTAAAGACTTTCCGAGGAATAATAAGCGAAAAACGCGATTTGGGGCAAAATGGGGGGTGCCCCCTCCTGGAGCGGGGAGGGGACATATTGCGAAATCGAGTGCCCCAGCGTGTAGAGGGTCAAAAATAACCCCTAGGGCCAACTTTCTGGAGTTTTCGATTTTTTACCTGTTCCCGGCCTTTGTTGAACCTAAGGCAAACAGCCTCATATTGCCTGGTTCTCGAAAAATAAGCGTGTGCGTGGGTCAATTTTTTGGCTGTGGACAGTTTCATGTATGGCATTTCTTGTATTCGACTCGCAAACGTGCGTTCAATCGGCCGAAAACCCTCATTTTGCACCGCTCTAGTCTCTCGCGCGGGCAGAATCACTCGACGCAAATTAACTCCCCCCTCCCTTGACAAGGTGAGATGTTTGAATTTTTTTTACGTTTATCTGTTGAGCATCTTTTTCAATGATTGAATATATTGAAATTTGTTTATCACCGAAAGTTTCACCGAAATATTAAAATATTCATCAAATAAAAAAAAAGAAATATTAAATATGAGGCCGTTTGCGATAGAATCAGACAAATCCGAATAAGTCTTGCACAGGTCAAAAATATCAACTCTCTGAAACTTTGCGCTTTGGGGTTCTCGAAGGTGCTGATGACGATGGGCATACTCATTTTGGTCACTGATGCGTCGTTGGCTCCAGACGACATCACGTCGAAATCGAGTTTTGGCCTTTATTTTGGTTTCTGGGGCGGTATTCTTTCGTCCATTTCGCCCTTGGCGAAAATATTTTCGCCCGGCGAATTTCATTTCGCCAGCCGCTTTTCTCGCGCAGCGGTGGGTGGAATGAATTTCGCCAGGGCGAAATGAATTGGGCGAGGGCGAAATCGAAATTTTCGCCCGATCGACCGCAATGAGAGGGGTTTTCGCCCACAATAATTCGCCACTCTATTTCGATCGGCGAAAAATATGAGAGTTGAACAAAGGAAATATTCGCCAGGCGAATTTCAAAATTGGTCGTAGGCGAATTTTGATTGAATGAGTAGGAAGAAAATAGATAAGACTGTCATTCCTTGGAAGCATGACAGTGATAATCCATGACAGTCTTATCATTGTCATGCTTATCACTTCCATGGAATGACAGTCTTATCATTGTCATGCTTATCACTTCCATGGAATGACAGTCTTATCACTGTCATGCTTATCGAATGAGCAATGCCTGTCCATGGTAATCAAAGCATGCGGTTTCATGGAAGTCAGTGATTTGATTACCATGGACTGTTTATGTGTTTAAAAGAATGTTATTCGATGCTAATCATTCATTATTGAACAGCGCGAATCATTCCGACCGCCTCGCGTGGTCGTGAATGTCGAAAATGATTTTTCGCCCGAGGTCGAAAATTTCGCCCAGCCCAATTTTTCGCCGAGGGCGAAATCGAAGAAAGAATACCGCCCCTGATCAAGCTAAATTTACGTGAGTAAGGCCCAATGGTTAGAGTTTTATGGCGATTACGACGGAAATTTTCCTTTTTCATTATTTTTATTTAATATTTTGTTAAATGGAACTTTCCGCAAACAACAGTGCCCTAGTGGAGAGTAGGATAGATCGGACCGGAATGTCACAAGGATTCCAAATCTTTTTAGACTTCAAAATCCATCATCGAACTTTCGAGATATTCAACTTATAGTGTATCTGGCTTGTAAGTAAATTTGACCATCTCTCCCCTTGTTTACTTCTTTCCTCTTATCGATCGGAGTCTCTCTCGCGAGGGAGGCGAGAGAGCATGGGGAATCGAGAGAGTGCAGAGAGAGGGAAGAGGGCACGGAGGAGAGACTCGGGTAGATCAAAAGATCGGAAGCCAGCAAGGGAGAGATGGTCAAATTTACTTACAAGCCAGGTACACTATAAGTTGAATATCTCGAAAGTTCGATGATGGATTTTGAAGTTTAAAAAAGATTTGGAATCCTCGTGATATTCCGGTCCGATCTATCCTACTCTCCACTTTCGTAGTTTGCGGAAAGTTCCATTTAACAAAATAATTAATAAAAATAATGAAAAAAGGAAAATTTCCGTAGTGATTGCCATCAAATTCCGATCCTTGGGCCGTTCACACGTAAATTTAGCTTGATCAGGAACCGAAATAAAGGCCAAAACTCGATTTCGACGTGACGTCGCCTGGAGCCAACGACGCATCAGTGACCAAAATGAGTATGCCCATCGTCATCAGCACCCTCGAGAACCCCGAATTGCAAAGTTTCAGAGGGTTGGCATTTTTGACCTGTGCCAACCCTTGTCTGATTCTCTCGCGAACGGCCTCATATTACATAATTGAGTAGAGTTTGTGGAGTGGGCGAGTATATAATTACATGATAAAGTGATGAGGTTTGAAATATTTAGCCCTAAACTATTTCAAAGGTTTAGAAAGATTATTCTATCCCTCGGGTGTGAAAGGCAAGGCGTGTTTGATCCCTTCGTTGGACTCCGCTCATCCAACTTTTACAACCTAGGTCGTATACATTAGGGTTGATCGTTCGGCTTTCGGAACGGCCGAATGAGAGTGATCAAAATTGCCTCGTTCCGGAACTAATTCAATTAGGCGTCGGAACGAGTTCGGAATGGCCTTTGTTTCGAGTCTCGTTCCGGAACGGATTAGCAGAGTTGAAACATATCCGAAATATCAAAATTGGAGAGAAATTTCACCTATTCTTTCACAGGGGCGATCTTCGATTTGTGAAACTCAACCAATATTTTGAGCAATTCATTCGCTCTCTCTCATTTCACACCGCTCTGCACCCACTATTTCGGAAAATGAGTGTTCCGGAACGAGTTCGACAGCGTGTCAGAGAGGGAGACCTCCTTTGTTCGCCGCGGCGGATCATTTCACACGATTCTCATTCTGTGAAGCGGTGCGAGAGAGTGTGCAAAAGTGAGAGAATTTGGAAAATGAGCGCACGTTTTACAGTGCCAAACAATGAGGAATTCGAAATTGAAAATTCCGCCAATACAAATGATGCACAGTAGGACTACCTTCCGCTCTGCATTGGCAGAATATTTTTATCGTTATGCAGTCCTTAGAAATCTTTCGGTTTACATTCGAACAATCAATTTTGCGGTTTTATGTTATGTTTCACTCATGCAGTAAATTGAACAACAGACAAAACAGAGAAACTATAACTTTTTAGGTATGTTTCATTAGCATCTTAATGTTTTGTCGATAAATGACCTTCCGACTGAAATAGATTCGAGAAATTTTTCCTCTCATTTAACCATTCCCGACCGCGCTGCGCACTAGGAAATGGCCAAGAATGAAAGGGAGAGTGAAAATCACAAGCGACCCTCTCCGCCGAGATAATTGGATTATCTCCCCTCTTTGACACGCTGTGAGTTCGGAATGGCCATTGTTCGACTCTCGTTCCGGACGATCAACCCTAGTATACATCGGATGTTGTAGATAAAGTACATGAAATCAGAGGTCTATTTTCAGAGATTGAGAATGGATTTGACAAAAAAAAAGAAAATAAGTTAACATCTTGGCTAAAAATTTCGAAATTGGTGAAGCATAATATTTAAAAAAATGAAATAAATTGACGTATGATGAAAGAATTACTTAAAAAAAATTTCCAAGATCAAAGATCAACATTTCAAGACTAAAGTTCAAAAATCGTCTATATCAGCCCTAGGAGTCATGCTGGTGAAGTTTGAGCGCTGGGAGATCATTTTGGCGGAGTTGTACCACTATCACCCCCTTTCCCCGCGTTCTTACGGAGACTGCGTTTCAAAGCTAATCCGGGTACTTCCAGTATTCAATGAGACGATGTCACGCCGCGATTACTTTGCTGTTGCAATTCACAAACTTTTCGCACGGGAAGATTCACACAAAATCGATCATCTGTTCCCCATCTGGAAAACATTTGCGCTCGGTCATGAGGGTTTGAAGGTATGCTTTATGTAGATGCACGCAAATGTGACACTTTCGAACCACAGGGGCGGTATTCTTTCTTCAATTTGGGCGCCGCCCAAAAAAAATTGGGCGAGCCCAATTTCATTTCGCAAGGCGACGAATGAACGTTGCTGTCGCCCAAAATGATTGGCGACAAAATTGAAAGTCTCCCCATCCCCCATCCCCCTAATTTTGGGCGGGTCGACCGAATTGGGCGTCGTTTTCAGTGAGAATAATTAGGCACACTATTGAGAGTGCCAAATATTTTGGGGGTGAGAACAAAGGAAATTCGATCGATTTGGAGAAGAATTGGGCGGATATTGGGGATGATTTGGGCGAATTGAAATATTGAGCTTTGATAATCATTCAACTAGCGGGCCCCTCCCTCTGGGGCCCATCGACCGCTCACAACCCTCCAAGAGAGGCGAAGTGAGATATTTTGGGTGGGGTGTCGAAATATTTGGACGCCAAAAATTTGGGGACGCCCAAATATGAAGAAAGAATACCGCCCCAGAAAATGGAATACAAATTCAAAGTTCCAAAACTTCAATACGTCAGTTTTCTCAATCCAAAACGAAAGTTCCTAAACGCAACACTCATACTGCTATAGGAACGAAGCCATTTTTTTTCCGAATGCTCTACGAGCCATTTTAACATTTTTTCCCGGTGACCTTTGCAGGTGACAGATTTATTTACCAAGATCATTATTGTTTCTGAGGCAACGTGGAAATCGGTTTGGAGTCTATGGGAGCGAGCAATAGAGGAGGGGTGAGTCAAAAAGAGTACTCTGGTGTGCGCCCCCAAGTAGGATCCAAGCAAAAAAGAAGTTTCCAAATTGGATCCAAGTACAGAACCCCGGCCTCGTGATCTCAAGTTGGATCCAAGCAGAATTCCAACTTTGATCCAAGTAGCACATACCCGTCGCGTCCAGCGCGCTCCTTGCCTATAAGGTCTCTTTTCGCATCCCTGTTTTGACTGCCTTCGGGCACGAGCGCGATTAACTGCCTACTAAAGTGCGCAATTCGAATCGGGTAATCGGGTAGGAGACCGGGTAGGAGAGACCAATTTCGACGAATGACATTACCCGACATTCACCCTCTCAAAGCGCCATTACCCGACATCTGCGTATTCTTTTCATAAGGAAACATCAATAAAAGTACTATTCAAACCATGCAATTTCATGATTTCTTAAGAGAAGTCATTCTGAAACAGTAAGAGAGATTAAAAATCATTTTTGGCTGAATCGTGATGTATTTAGATTCGCGCAGTAGCCTCATTGTTTCAAACAGATTCCGATCCATGAAATCTTGGTCTCGTGATCCGAACTAGTTCCTTTCATTTCGAAGGAACTAGTTCACTCGTTGTTTATCAGTTCCTTCGAGCACTGAAAGGAACTAGTTCCTTTTGAGAGTGAGCGAGTAGAGGGAGCGGCCGAGTTGGAGTGAGAGAGCGAGCGGAATGAAATTGAAGGAACTAGTTGTTTTGCAAAGGAACTAGTTCCTTCGCCACTAAACAACTTGTAAAATTGAGGAATGAAGGAACTAGTTCTTTATCTTTCAAACTCTACGCGCAAGCACCTCTCGTGTGTGCTACTCTGAATACAATAAGAATCGATTTTGAATCGAAGAAGAATTGAGAAATTGAGAAATAGTTAATTTGTGAATTTGAGACGTGAAATTGAGTGAGAAAGTCAAAAATATCACTCTTACAAGTTAGCCAGAATAGACAGCGCCTGTTTTTTCACCACTCTTTCGCATTTTTCAACACTCTTTCGAGTGAAACCCGACATTCTCCTCCTTCTCATTCCGCGCTGGCGGGTACCCGATATGTCGGGTAATATCACATTTCGCACTCTACTGCCTTCGGTCCCCCAGTAGGACCGTATTTTTGATTTGAACGGCACCACATGGTCTTACTGTGGGTGTCTTTGGTTAATGTATGAGGTTGCATTGGGAACTATAAGGAGACGGTTCACTAGACAGAAGGAGATGTGGATATTTGCAGTGGGATAAACAACACCCAAACTGTCCTAGCGTTCGGGTCGGCGCGCGCCCGAAGGGCGCAAGCCGACTCGCGTGCGCTACTGCAGCCGCAGGCTGCATGCCACCCGCAGAGTCTAGCCTCCGAAGCCTCCGAAGGAGGATAGTCCCCCTATACCTATACGCATCCTTACATTTCGTGAAGACATAAGCTTAATACTCAAATGCCATGCTGAGCATTACCAATTTTGGCTTAGGCTCAGTGCTTAGGGCTGAGGCTTAGTACTTAGCGGCTAGGCTTAGGGCTCATTCTCAGGCATAGAACTAGTATTTTGTGTTTCGTTCTTTGGTTTTTGATCCCGTTGCATAAAATGGGTGCCACACTTGACTGAGTCAAAAACATGGACCATGACCCCGGGTTCATGGTCGCTCCTATGACCTTGCACCTATGACCCCCAGGTCATGGTCCGAGCGAGAGAGAAAAATTCTTATAAAATCAATGGATGTCTTCAACTTCCCAATGTTGTTGAAAGTAGTACCCATGAGTGCTAATATTTCCAACAGTAGTGAATCGGAGGCCCAAGCTAAACTTTCGGTTTTTAGTCTTTGGTAGAGGCAAGGTCACAACCTAGGAGCAGAAGTAAAATCGACTTAATCCAATTGTTTGGAACTTACTCACTTACTCATGGTATATCACGCCTGTCACGAGAAAATCGAGCTGGGAATGGGATTTAAGGGGAAATCGTAAAATGAGATGGCATAATTTTTAACCACCTCTGTACGAGACAGCCAATGCGTGATTGTCTCGTTGGTTTCTCGGTGTGAGAGTGCAACGATCGATTAATAATAAATATTCATTAAATCAATACGTGTACAATGTTTAACGGGAAATCTAATCTATGGTGAAGAATGGGGACGGAAAAGAGGGGGGATGAATGCTACCAACCTTGTGGAAACGCTCGGGGCGGCGAGTATGAGGTGTGGCAGTGGACGATCGGTGGTTACTCGCGACTGACTCGGCAGGCGACTATCCGATCGACGGCTTCAGACGATTACCGAATCACTGAAGTGAACGATTGACGTGTGAAATGATCGACACGGTCAATAATGGGTGAAATGAGTGTAAAACTGAGTGGCGGCAACGTGCTACCACTGAAAAACTCAAGTGAAGTGAAAAGGGAAAAGTAGACCAGTGGTGGGAAAATTTGGCCGTGGTATGGTAGCTGTCGTGGTGAGACTAATATCACGAGTCATGGTTTAAATTAGTTCAACCATTTTCGGACATGTGTGATTTGAGTGAGAATCATTGTGTGAATGATTATTTAATACGATAATTGGTTTTAGGTATAAGGCAGAGGGAAGACAGAAGGGAATGCGCCGAAACGCACCACAACTAATGCCTTGGGACGACCAAGAACATGTTGCAGTACAGTAACTGCACATTAGGGGTATTGAGAACTGACTTTATAAATAGAATGATTATAATTAATGAATTATTGAATGTATTTGGGTATCAAATTCATGGAATTTGGTACAACCTCTAAGGTGGTCCGGACATCCCCCAAAATCCCACAGCTTAACAATTATTTTGGAGCTCCCTACACCGGGTCGATACCATGGAGCCCCAACTTTGAGCCGAATTATCTTGGTTCGGGTGCATTTTGAAGACAAATTGTTCCTAGAGTTACCTCTGCTACTTTTTGATGCTCTATCGATCTGCATCGATTAGAAGTCATAAAAATGCTTCCGAACGGTGCTACACTCAACGAGGTAAAACTAAAAAAACTGTCGATTCGAGCACGCCCAGCTTTCACTATGTTGTGCATCTTGTCGAGCTCTTTCGAATGAGTGGCTTACGCAAAATATAAAATAGTCCTGACGTATATTTCATTCCCTAGAAACTTTTCCGATTATTTGAAGTCATTTTACTTCATAATTTGAGCACGAATGAGGGTGAAACATAACTTAAAATGCGAAATAAATGGTTCATTCCATTCCGAGGCAGCGAAAATGCGCGGTGTGGGTGTGAAATGCAGTAAAACAGTAAAATAACTTCAAATGATCATTAAAGTTTCTAGGTAATGAAATATACGTCAGGACCATTTAATTTTGCGTAAGCCACTCATTCGAAAGAGCTCGACAAGGTGCACAACATAGTGAAAGCTGGGCGTGCTCGAATCGACAGTTTTTTAGTTATACCTCGTTGAGTGAAGCACCGTTCGGAAGCATTTTTATGACTTCTAATCGATGCAGATCGATAGAGCATCAAAAGTAGCAGAGGTAACTCTAGGAACAATTTGTCTTCAAAATGCACACGAACCAAGATTATTCGGCTCAAAGTTGGGGCTCCATGGTATCGACCCGGTGTAGGGAGCTCCAAAATAATTGTTAAGCTGTGGGATTTTAGGGAATGTCCGGACCACCCTAGAGGTGATGCTAACTTATTTTGCGAATTTCCTTCAAATCCCAGAAATTCTCAGTCTAGCTCGATTCTCTCGTGACAAGCGTGATATTCACAATTTCTACTAAGAAAATTCCTCTGCGGCGTGATATTCTTAAAAATGTGGTCCTTGATGATTCGGCGCTTATGAATAAAAGCTGATCGAATGTTTTTGTTTGAATGTTGTAGTTAGGAGGTCACCAGTATAACACAATTTTTTGAGTCTATTTTGTTCGGTAGTCGAGATATGAAAAACAACCTGTTTTTGGTTTGACCTATTCGCGCCCGTGGCGCGCGTGCGCGAATAGGTCTAACCATTTTTTGTGAGCAAGGGGTGGATGTCCTGTGACCGCAATAGAGGACCTGACTCGAAAATCCTCGATGAATGACCGGAAGGACGGAAGGAGGTCCCATGCTTTCAATTTTCGTATAAACCGAGATATAATCGATTGGCTGATTGCCAAGTCACCCTGAAGCGCAGGCAACGAGCTAGAGAGCATGCAAAATGAGGAGAGCGCGCCACCTCACTTTACATATCAGCGCGATTCGTGCCTCTCCTTTTTTTAAAGTTATTCGTCGGTCTGCCAGAAAATGGCGGGATGTCCGAGTGGTGTAAGGCGCCGCTCGCCATTCGAAGGGTACCGAGTACAATCCCCCGCCGAGGCCAACCAAGCCCTGCTATCCCTCCGGGGTCGGCAAATTGGTAGCAACCTCGGTTTCGAAAGGTAAGGCTACCCGAGAAAGCATTGGACAGCCGGGTATGTAGTCCGTCTAACAGCTGGCCTTACCAGTGGGTCCCACCAAGCGTTGTCATATGACTGTAAAATCGCTTAACGTGGATACACCTTTTTACCTTTACCTGCCAGATACAGCCACACAAGTAACGGCACGCGACGCACTGCCGCTCATACAAATCGGCTAGGCGAATAGCAAATACTGTATCCCACTTTCCGGGAGAACAAACAAAAAAATTCGGAGCATTTTGAGCTACTGTGCCCTTCATGCGTTCTTACGCAGACAACGTTTTAAAATTCAGGAATATGCTGTGCAATGGCGGGATGTACTTCAGTCAACTTCTACCGATAATTCAAGAAGAAGAGAAGACAACGCCACAATATGATGACATAGTTCAGAACTACACCGTTAGTTTGTTCTTCATCCCCGCCCTTGAAAATTCAAAAAAATGTTCCTTTGAGAATATATGTAAATAGGAATAATTAATGGCCACAAGCTCCGCCCACTTTGGATTTCGCCGAAAAGCGAGACAGCAAAACCGCAAGCTTAATTCTTAACCAAATCGCTCATTCTAAAATGTGTTACTGCTGTCTAGACTTCGATAAATACACAACTAGTTGTTTCATTCCGCGTAACTTTTTGTTAATAAAGCGGTTGGCAACTAGTTGCGAAACTTCGCAACTAGTTGCGTAAGCGTTTTGCAACTAGTTGCTTCGAAAGGTCGTTGCTTCTCGAAACATATTTGAGTGGCGCCAATTTTCACACGAACCCGCACCTTTTACCTTATCCGTTAAGAAATAACACAAATCTTCGAGAAAAATGGTCAGTGAGTCTACAGAGTGCCGTTGCCACCAGAATCACAATTGAGATTATTAGGGGTTGTCATATCAACCACTGATATCAGATTATGCACACAATTCAGTCAAAAACAAAAATTTCAAATCTCCTGTTATCCAGTCCACTGCTCCTCTTACGCAACTACCCGCCACATCATTCTGGCCCGACAGAGAAGGGGGAGCGCTTTGCATATGTACTTGCGCACTTTGCATGAATCGAACTGCAAGGACTGGGCGGGGGGAGAGGCCGCTCTCCCCGCTCATTTTAAATTTTTCGCGCCGGCGGGAACGATTCAAAAATTAATCCCCTTGTTCACCCTTATCTGGAGAGAACAATGGGGGTCAGAATGCTGTGCCGCGGAATGGCGGAGGATAAATAAACACCTAGTTGCGAGACCGCTTATGCGGAATGAGAGATCGCAAAATGACATTCCGTGAAACTCTTACGCAACTAGTTGCATAGTTGCGTATCGTTATTTATCGAAGTCTACTGCTGTCCCTAATCGATTGAGCACTGCCTAAAATTTTCACAACATTAATAAGCAGGTAAAACTTGTCCTGAAACGATGGGAATAGATCCACAGTGTGTCAGATGGTGGAAAATGTTCATTTTCGTGGAGGAGTCATTTCTCGCCCTATCATTGTGGCCATTTTCGAGACTCCGGGTCGGTGAAATGACTTGAATATATCATCAATCTTCTCCAAATCTCTCATTCAGATGGTGAAACATATCACGCCTGTCACGAGAGAATCGAGCTGATGATGGGAATAGGGCAAAAATCGTGAAATGAGTTAACATCAGTTTTGGCCACCTCTAGGCATGTCCTAACATCCCTCAAAGTCCCATTGTTCAGAAATCATTTTGGAGCTCCCTACACCGGGTCGGTATCCTGGAGCCCCAGCTTTGACGGGCAATATCTCGGTTCTGGTGCATTATAGAGAAAAATTCTTCTAAGAGCAACCCCACCTATTTTACCGAGCTCTATAGTTCTACACCGGTTAGTTGTCATGAAAGTGCTTCTGAACGGTGCTACACTCAAGGATGCGTAACTCAAAAGTGTAGGAAAAGGCGCAGCTAATTTTTTGATATGTTATGTATCTCGTCGCGATCTATCCAATGAGTACCTTATGCAAAAATAGAATTGGTGCGAAGGTGCTCTTCACTCCTTCGAAAGATTTCTAATCATTTGAAGTTTTTTTTCAACTGCGAATTCGGGGAATCAGTATTCATTCCTCACCAAACTCAATGAATTGAGCGGTGTCGAATGAAATTTTTTGTTGAAAAAAAACTTCAAATGATTAGAAATCTTTCGAAGGGGTAAAGAGCACCTCCGCACCAATTCTATTTTTGCATTAGGTACTCATTCGATAGATCGCGACGAGATACATAACATATCAAAAAATTAGCTGCGCCTTTTCCTATTCCGCCTTTTGAGTTATGCATCCTTGAGTGTAGCACCGTTCAGAAGCACTTTCATGACAACTAACCGGTGTAGAACTATAGAGCTCGGTAAAATAGGTGGGGTTGCTCTTAGAAGAATTTTTCTCTATAATGCACCAGAACCGAGATATTGCCCGTCAAAGCTGGGGCTCCGGGATACCGACCCGGTGTAGGGAGCTCCAAAATGATTTCTGAGCAATGGGACTTTGAGGGGTGTTAGGGCATGCCTAGAGGTGGCCAAAACTAATGCTAACTCATTTCACGATTTTTGCGTTATTCCCAAGAATTGCCATTCTAGCTCGATTCTCTCGTGACAGGCGTGATATTCTCAAACCTTGTTTCTAGAAACTGGTGAATGGGTCAGACCAAGGAATGACTTAAGAGACCTTTCACGAGAGAACGTAACTTTTAGGATGAGAGAACGTAACTTTTAGGGGGAACGAGAGAGAGAACGTAACTTTTAGGATGGGCTGATGCGCGATGTTTCTGCAACCCAAGTCAATATTTCTTGGGTGATGTTCTCATACCAAGTGCTGATATTTGGCCCAATATGAACGGTTCTAGTGCACTCCCCGAAAAGTTACAGACCCTGGTCAAAAAAATCCGAAATTTTCAAAATATTATTTCATACGTTTTAAAAACTTAATCTGATGTATTTTTGCATGGAGATTCTAAAAAAATCACTTTGAAAAGTAGGCGAAATTGTTAAAACATCGAAAACGGCTTTTTTCGTCAAATTTTATTTTTCCTGAAAAAAATTTCTCCACGTGAAATTTTCTAACTATGAAAATCGGATTCTACGTGTAAAACTACCCCTTGTGTATTTTTTTCAAGCATTTAAAACCATGAACCCGGATGTTATTCAATTCAGAAGGAGGTCCACTACGCGTTTTTTTCACAAAATGGTCCATACCGAAAGAGCTCAGAATGTTCGGCTATCAGTTATTTATGCCTCAAATGATGTTTTTTCGTCATTATGGACCATTTGACGATTTTTCATCAACATTTTGGACATATTTGACGTCATGACTCACCTCGACTTTTTCACATAAGGGTCCCCCCTTATGTGAAAAATCATGTTTGGGGTCATGTAGAAATAGGACCGGAAACCCATGAAAAAGCATGTCAGGGTACCTAAAAATAAGTTTTATGTTAGTTTGAATAGTTTTTCATGGGTTTCTGGTCCTATTTCTACATGACCCCAAACATGATTTATCACATAAGGGGGGACCCTTATGTGAAAAAAGTCGAGGTGAGTCATGACGTCAAATATGTCCAAAATGTTGATGAAAAATCGTCAAATGGTCCATAATGACGAAAAAACATCATTTGAGGCATAAATAACTGATAGCCGAACATTCTGAGCTCTTTCGGTATGGACCATTTTGTGAAAAAAACGCGTAGTGGACCTCCTTCTGAATTGAATAAAATCCGGGCTCATGGTTTTAAATGCTTGAAAAAAATACACAAGGGGTAGTTTTACACGTAGAATCCGATTTTCATAGTTAGAAAATTTCACGTGGAGGGTTGTTCCGGGTTTATCGCGCATTGGGTTGTTCCGTTCTCTCGTGAATGGTCTCTTAAATACTGAGTGAAAAATAATTTAACTCATTTGTTTTTCACCCAAAAACAACTACTTTCCGTACTTAAGGTACGGAAAATAGGTAAGGGAGACTGTACGAGCCCTTTACTGTCAGCCCGACTGCTGCCGAGAAAGAAAATGACGAAAAACGGCTGCTTTGCCTACGCGGAGCCCTAACCTAAAGCGAGGACTAAAGATTTTGAAGCACAACGCTTGAGAAACCCTTTCCGCAAAATCTGACCGAGCTTGATTACTCAATTTCGATCTCATTCAGTAGTATCATTCAAAAACGTCCGAGAAATCGAGTAAAAACTCTCATTTCACGCAGCTCTTCTCTCTCGTTCGGTGCGGAATGACTCGGCCAATTCCGCCACGCAAATGAGATTTTCCTCCCGTCTGACACGCTGTGAGATCGTTTTTACAGGTTGTAGTGTGAAAGTTTTGGTTGGGCAGAATTTTTGGCTCTGTACAGACAAGGTGGCCCATTCAGATTAAGGTGGCCCCTTCATATTATGGTTATGGCCTTTCAATTAACTCAAAATAAAAAGTTCAGTTTCACCATCCTAATATATCTAAACGCACCAGTCAAAATAAGTCTAATTCACAAGTATTGATGTATCTATCTCCCTCCCTTTCATTCTTCCTCATCTCAGCTCATCTCTTAAAAAAGACAAAAGTGGAGGAGTATTTGTGTGAAATTGGAGAAATTTAATATGTTTTCAGTTAAACTCATTCGATTTACGACCACCCAATTTATATGGGACCATTCAACTGTAAAATGCCAATTTTGTTACCAGTCAATTAAGTTAGAACCCGCCATTCTTCATGGACCCCCTGTACCGGAATTCTCCAATTATCTATGGAGAATCTCGATTGGTGTTCGCGGTGTAATTGGGCAACGATTCAATAAATAATTAATTCATTCAATATTACACAATTTAGTTGATTCAATAAGGGTGACGTCGAAATGGGGATGGTTTGATGGTGGGAAGTGTGGTAGAATGGATGGAACTACTAACGTACCGTTGTAGTGTAGTTTGTGGAGTGTGCGGGGAAGCGAGCTACTTGCTGTAGTCGATGGTGTTGATGGGGCGAGTGTGCGGGACGAGGCGAGGTGGTTGTTGTGATGGGGGGTCCGTGTAGTGTGCAGGGCAAGCTGGGGCCGTTGTGAACCCTCAAACTTGGGTAATTAAACCGAGTATAATTGTAGCAACGCGAAATGGTGGAGGAATGCAATGAAATAAGGCGAATAATATTAATAATGAACGACGACAACCGTCATGGACGGCGTAAGAGAGAGAAAAAGGAGAGAATTTAGGCCAGGATGAATTGGCAATAAATGGGTGGAGATACGGTAGGTTTTCCCTGTGAGAAACTCAGTGAAATTCAAATGGAAAATGGACGAGTGTGATTGTGTCGATTACGGTAGTTGATGGAATCATTAACTGATTTAATAATTGGAATTTGAGTATATTTAATATTATTATTGGTATTTGGGTATCGATTTACGATGGAAATCGGTACACCCCCCCCCCCCCCACTAGACTAGAGCCGACTAATCCAATCAGTGAGAGTCGAGTTCATTCATTCTTTGCTAGCAAGGCGATCGCGTTAATCAGCATCAACGAGCGTTGCCAAACTAAGAAGTCCCAAACATCTACCGCGATAGTATTTGCGCGTGCTCTGGAAAACAAGGCATCTACGAAATCGAACCGGAACCGGGATGCGAAAATCCGGGCCGGCAAATAGCATTTTATGGTAGGTATACAAATCAAATTTAGAGTTGGTGAAATCGAGACATTCCGGTATTCGAGATCTCGACTTTAGAGCTCTGTTATGTGTCTCGAGTTGTCTTGATTACCGGTCGGGCGGCCCGATCGCGAGAGTGAACGCTCGAGACACGGGCGTCTCGAGTGTCTCGACTTTGTCTCGACTCTCCTCTCAAGCGCGTGAGTTCGAATTAGGGATGTCTAAACGGAACTCGGAACTCCCTCCACAGCGTGTCAGCGAGAAAAATTCCTTTGTTCTCCGCGGCAAACGTCACTCTGAGACAATGGTTAAATGAAAACTGTGAAACATATTCCGTATCTCACTGATAAGATCGAATTTCATGATTCTGATATTGACGGGCTATCGTGCGTTTCAAATGCTCAGCAAACTCAATGTGCTGGTTAGCGTATTGATTGTCTGGAAGAGAGAGAGTAAGGGAAGAGGTAGGGGAGAGGAGAGCAGGTAGATCATTAGCCTCCTCCCGGCCTCTTCCTCCCTCCTCCTTCCACTCAGTTCGTCAAAGTTCAACTATGCGTGGAATAGAAAATAATCTCACGATATATATCTGTGTGTTATAGTGCCTTCCTTCATTTCAAGCCGTAATTAAAAATTTTGTAACATTTTAAATTTCACATTTAACTAATTCATCAGAACCTAAGTTTTCCCGAGAGCACGTCGAAGGAAACCCCCACATCCGCATTATTTTTGGAATCCTTAGAAGATTATCTAAACAACTGTTTGATTACATTTTCAACGATAGTGGAGTTTTTTCGAGAATTTTAAATTTCTAATCTATAAACACAAAATTCCCGAAAAAACTCTATTATCGTTGAAAATGTAATCAAACAGTTTTTATAGATAATCCTCTAAGGATTCCAAAAAAATAATGCGGGTGTGGGGGTTTCCTTCGACGTGCTCTCGGGAAAACTTCAATGTCTATGAGCACTTTTGTTGAACTTTTTAGAAATTCAATTGTGAAATTCAAATATCATGCTTGTCACGAGAGAATCGAGCTAGAATCGCTATTCTTGGGAATTGGGCGAAAATCGTAAAATGAGTTAACATCAGTTTTGGTCACCTCTAGGCATGTCCTATCATCCGTCAAAGTCCCAATTTGCAGAGATCATTTTGGAGCTCCCTACACCGGGTCGGTACCTTGGAGCCCAAACTTCAACCTGTAATATCACGGTTGTAGTGCATTTTAGAGAAAAATTGACCTAGGATTGACCATAGCTACTTTTGCGAGCTCTATCGATCAGCACAAACTAGAAATCAGAAAATAGCTTCTGAACGGTGCTACACTCGATGATGAATTTCTCAAAAGTGTAGGATTAGTTCCGGATAATTTTTCAATATGAAATGCACCGTTTCACGCTCTTTCGAAAGAGTATCTTGTGCAAAATATAAATTAATCCTGAGGTACCTTCCGCCCCCTTGTAAATTTTTTTAATCATTTGAAGTTATTTTTCAACTAGATATTCCATTCGACACCGCTCACTTTGTCTTGGATAGTGAAGAATGAACGATGATTCTTCTAATTCTTGTTGAAAATAAACTTCAAATGATTAGAAAATTTACAAGGGGGCGGAAGGTACCTCAGGATTAATTTAAATTTTGCGCAAGATACGCATTCGAAAGAGCGTGAAACGGTGCATGTCATTTTAAAAAATTATCCGGAACTAATCCTACACTTTTGAGAAATTCATCATCGAGTGTAGCACCGTTCAGAAGCAATTTTATGACTTCTAGTTTACGGAACCAGTTCCGTTTAGACATCCCTAGTTCGAATCCCACCCAATGCGGGTATCTTTTGCTCATTTTATACTTATTGAGAATCTATCTGAATTTTTGTGTGGTGACAATAAATGGGCAAAAGTGTTTATTATTGAAGTATAAAATGAGCAAAAGATGCCCGCACTTGGTGGGATTCGAACTCACGCGCTAGAGAGGAGAGTCGAGACACGAGACGCCCGTGTCTCGAGCGTTCACTCTCGCGATCGGGCCGCCTGACCGGGCTTTCTCGTTTGTCGGACGTCTCGACCATTTTGTCTCGAGTCGAGACACATTGCCGAGATCTCGACTGTCTCGTCCGATTTCACCAACTCTAAAATCAAACTTTGGCGCAGTTTTTCGTGGTTTCTGGCTTCCTGCACTTCTTCGGTGTCTCGATTTAATATCGCCCTTTTTCTCCCGAATCGATTAGACTCGATTTACGGGTTTTGACCTATTTCGTCAAAACCCTACTGTCACCTCTCCCGGGCCCGTTATCAAATCGCTAGGGGTGGGGGAAGATTACGGGACAAATCCTCCCCTTCCCCCCTAGGCCGCTAGATCGGAAGTGCTCTCTCCATTTCACATGCTCTCTCGTCCGCGACCTGGGGAGGAGGAGGGAGAGCATAACGGGCCGTATTCTTTTCTGTTTTAAAACATAACAATAACGGGGAAAAATAAAATAACCAGCCCGTTATCCCGTTTATCCAACCCTACTACCTACCATGCAAGTTTGAGGATAGGTTGTATTTTTGAGAATGTCAAGCCATGTCGATAGTGCCAGATATTATGCATATTTATCTGGTCATTTATGCATATTGAAAGTATAAAAAAGGGAATCATATTTCAGGAAATAACGACTGAAGTGTGCGGCGCTGTGAGGTGTGGAATTCCATCAGAGCAATCAGAAACAGTGTCACTGGCATATCCTACCGCCGAAGGCGTAAAGCTGTTTGAGACGCCTGCCCACTATCAGAACCCCGTTACTCGAAAAGACGGTATTATACGTATGAACTTTCTAAGTGCACGATTGGACAATGATAGCAAGATGTGGGCATGTGTCCGAGATTATTACCATAAGAAAGATACTGGCCGATACTTTGAACAAGAAACCGTCGCAGAAAGAGAAATGAAGGTTAGGGAGGAAGTATTTCGACCGATGTACTGTAAATCTTGTCTATCAACTAGGGTGGCAAACACATATCACGGAAATCCTCCTTATATAATTAACCTCACAAACAGTTAGAGGTTCATTTACAGTCTCTCTCTCCCCACAGCTCATCCGTTTTGAACTATAATATCAACCAAGTATGAACCCGATCACATCGAACTTAATTTACACGTTTATATTGTATTTTCTTTGAATTATTTTTTTTCTGAATAAAGTAATGATTCTGAATTGTTTTATTCTACCGGTCATAATTTCCACGGTTTGCAATTGAAGTGAATGGATGGTTTCTATGCAACTGTAGATAGGGGCCACAAGCTCCGCCCACTTTGAGCGGACACGAATACGTGCAAAATCGAGACGAGAAGGGCACACCGCTCGTTCTTAACCAACTCAATCGTCCAATTGCGCGTTGGATAGCTAAAATCATCCCCATTCAATAAATTTTTACAGGCTTTTAAAACATTTCCTCTAGGAGAGTCAAAAATCGATAAAAAGACGAGAAAATCTCATCTTGAGCGTTTCTGGAATATGTAAAAAACCTGTAGAAATTTATTTATTGGCTAAATGGAATATTTTAGGATTTTTAGTGACAAAATCAGATTTTTCGCATGCTTCCCCGGCTTGTGCCTTTTGGGCGGGGAGAGGCGAGCGAGAGGGCGGGGGAGGGAGAGAGACACACGCAAATGAGACTCCGCCCCCTTTCCCTCTCGTCTCGCCTTTCCCTCCTCTTCCCCAGTGCGATGCGCGCGTACTTCTTGGGCTCTAGCGCAGCTCAGAGACACGATATCGACAAACGGAAAAAAGCATGATGTTATTGGGTCCATGAGGGATTGTTTGAACACTAATTTGATCCCATTGCATAAAATCGGCTATCAACATTGTGGCCCCTAGGTATGCGGCATCATCTTTGCAGTCCAAGCGCACAAATCAAAAGATGAAGACGTATCCTTTAACCCCTCATCTGTTCCAGTTTTGCCTCTTTCGTCAAACGCGTTCGCTGTGTCGACATGCGCACGTCCGCACAGCTCGCTCCACTCGTGAGCAAAGTCTTCTTCAAGGTAATGATTAGAGGTCGAAATAGGAACCGTAACATCTTCAATTCGCACTCTCTCTCTCGTCACTAGAGCTGTCGAGAGAGTGTGAGTGCTTTTTTTTCATTTTCCAACACAATGGCTCTCTCAATTTCGCGTGCTTTCTCATCACTCTGACCGGCGAGAGAATACGCGCAATGAAGAGACTATATTTCTTGCGATGCCAACTTCTCTTTCAAGGAGCTCGCTGAAGATAAGGGAGAAAGGGTGCTACGCGAGCTACTCACCGTGGATACGCCCTACAAAGTGCACGTGAGTTGTTCAGAGTTTTTATGAGCGCACAGCACAGTACGATTGATTGCAAAATTGAGTCATTTTCACTAGTAGGAAAATTTCCTAATTCAAAATTGCCAGGGAGGAAGACATAGCGTTTTCGTTTCATTCGAGATAACGCTAACATCATTTCTCCCCAGGATCATCGATTCTACGCGAGCGACGCGATTTTGCCCATGCTCGCTCGTTTTCGCACGCTGCAAGCGGTCGCCGTTGTGCTCCCTGCGGAAGTCGTCGTGTCGCTCTTGAAGGTAGCAAAAAAAACAAAAAAAAAACAACAAAAAAATGATATGGTAGCAACTTGTGAATGATAAGATTAGTTTGATGACCCGTTTCTCATCTCCATAAATCAAAACTATAGACGTCAGATGCGCATGAATGTGGCCGATGATCCATCGTTGATGCACGGCACTTGGACGTTTGCTGTGGACGGTCCGCTCCTCCGCGCAAACGTGGCCCCGCAGCTCAACGATGATTACGTGGTATGAATTTATGCGAGTTCACAAGGAAAAACGCGACTAAAAATTGAAGGTTAATTTCAATGAAAACGACGTAAAATGGTTTCAGTTGACAATACGGGATCGTGATCACTAAGCGAAACTGGTCGTTTGTATTCCGGATTTGACAACGACCCTTGATAATCGTATTCTAAACGAAAACTCTAGTCATTAACTCTTACTGGATTGTTTTGGTGCGATAAATTATACGCACCACGGCCGTCATTTCCAAAAATACTTTCTTTCAATTGTAATGATCGAATTTCAGTATCGATCATCGTGGGACAAAGTGCATCGAATAATAAAGAAGGATACTCGCATGGCTGCATTTTTCTACACTACGGAAATAAAGTTTCTGAAAAGCGAAACAACTGTGCACAAACTAACCATTAATTTCTCCCACAAGCCGAAATGCTGTGATGACGCTGACTGTGACTTTTTGCATTAGCATTTCACCAGCTGTATTTGTATTTCACACATAGAAGTGTATTGCTTCACGATTAATTTTTTACTTAATCCCAGCACATGTTTTTTTTCGAACTTTCTACTCAAACTTTCAACGTATGTACTCTCAAATTTTTTTCAAATCTTTACTTTGGTTTAAAATCATTACGTTCAACTTAGGAATGATTAAACGACAAATGCCAATTTATTCTCGATTTTTTTCATCAAAAGTAGTTTAATACACACGAATAAACGAATATCCTTCGAACTAGAATCGTTTGCAGAAATCAATAAAAAATCTAAACTAAGTGTTGAACGACGTTTCTTCATTCTGAGCGTGATTGAATTCTTGCTGTCAATCCGTTCTTCTGAGGCACTATGAAAAAATATTGCTTTGCGGTTGAGGATGATACTGAAATTTATTTATTTTTGTAAACATTTTTGCTATAAATTTTTATTCTGCCCTTTCCAGGGCATCCGGAAAAATGTGAGCTAGCTTATTCAGACGAAGGTGCCTGGTATTCCTACTATAGCTATTACTCGTACGGAGCGATTACTTTAATTGTGAGTTTTTCATCATTCCGCCTTTGACGAACTGAGAGAAGGGAGGAGGTTAGTGATCCACCCGCCCTCCTCCCTTCCCCACCCCCTTCCTCTCTCCCAAACAATCAATGGCTCGCTAACCAGCACATTGAGTTTGCTGAGCACTTAAAAGACACGATAATGATCCTGATGATTATCCAAGTGGCGTTTCTCTCGGTGAAAGACTTATCTAAACCAACCTTGCTGATGAAAGGGAGAATAACATTTAAAAAATGAAAGCTGAAAGCATATTTCGATGGCTGAGTTTCCAGAATCACCTTAGTAGGGTGGTAAAACATTGCATTCCCTTCATTGAAGAGTTCACACGACAGCGCTGTCTTCAATGAAGAGGGAGAATGAGGAGAGGGAAAATATTTCTTCAATGAATCTTCATTCGTTCTCATTCTCCACATATTGACAACCCTAGTTATGAAGCAACGGGATAATGTTAGGACTCCGGAAAACTCGTAATTTTCTCATGATGTTTTTTTTGTGAAAAGTCGACTTAAGTCTTTATCAATCGCTCGTATTCCAGTCCTAAAGGGTCGACCACTTTACTTGATGAGTGGGCACCAGCTCCGAGTCCGGCGTGTCAGCCGTCACACCGAAGGGGAATCTACTGTCGACTTCCACTCGATTCTGCTCCTGCATCTTTCTTCTTAGCAGAGCCTGCGAAAAGCGCTGATTACAGTCAATTAGAGTTACGGGTCGCCGTCTCTACATTTCACGCACTTTCTCGCCTCTCTTACCGGCGAGAGTGTGTGGGAAATGAAGAGACTATGGAACTTCTCTGTTTTTAGGCCCAGCCTTTTCTCGCAGAGCTTTCCCTCCCTACCATTCTCATTTCCTACCCCCATTCACATTCAGAGCGATCGTAGCCCGGGCCAAAAAACAGATAAGAGCCGAGACAATTATGCGTATTTCGAACCCTCAAGAAGCCTATACCTGCCAGAAGGTGGGAGCGTGCACGCCGAGAAAGGGCGGAGGGACGGCGTGGCGCGGGTAGGAGAGTCCGGGCACCCAGAGGAGACTCATATCGACGTCGGCCGCGACAAGTTCATTGATGAAAGCAACTGCAGATGACAATTCATCATTCAATCGGTCATGAACAATGACAATCGTTTTTTTTCATGATAATCGCTCATGAACAATGATCATCGCAAATAGGGTTCTCTTATTGGAAAATTTTCCGGAATTCGAATATGGAGAACACAAGCGTTTTGACTGCTCTGGTTGCGAGAGAGAGTATGAGGAATGATGAGATAATGGAATTCCACTGGTATTCTTAGCCCAATTTAATTCCAAGAAGAGAACAATGGTCGCAATTTAAACACAAGAAAGATCGCTTACGTGGATTTGTGAGTGCAGCGACATGAAAATCCATCAAGAGTTGCTTGATTGCGTACTTACGCACCGTGTGAAGAATGCCGGCACTGAATGAGGTAAAGGTGAAGGTGTATCCACGTCAAGCGATTTTACGTCGTGAGACAACGCTAGGTGGGACCCGCTGATAAGGTCAGCTATTAGATTAAAAAACACAGCACTGAATGTTGTTTGCTAATTGAAACTTGAGCATGTAGATAAAAAAAATTTTCCGGACATAACGAAATTCTGCGCACTCAATTTTTCTTTAGTATTATTTAGATACATTTAGTTGTAAGTGCTATTATATAGTGCCGAAACTTTGTTTGCACTGAGTTGTGGGTTTTTGTAGTGATCGGAGGTTAGTCGTAAACTTAAAATAGAAAAATAAAAATTGTCTCTTCATTTCACGTGCTCTCTCACGTGGCCAGAGTGGCGAGAGAGTGCGTGGAATGAAGAGACGATTAGCCGTATTTCGAACTCTACTTGATACCTGATTTCATCGGTGAGAACTTTGCACACGATCGTGCAGCTGTCGATAGAGGTGAGATTGCAAGTGAGCGCCATGATTCGAGAGAGATCCCGCACCATTCCACTACAGTGCACGCTCACATGCATCGCTGATCCCATCAGTCGCTGCAAAAGCAACAACAACAAATGCACGTTTGTTTACCGGAATGATATTCACCTCCGATAATTCGTCAATTGCGGCATCGTCGCGCGCCCGCTTGTTGATCGTGGAGATCGATAAATGTCATCATCAGATTATTGTTATTTTGTTATATAAATTGCTCACTAGAGCGCGCAATACGGGTCGCCGTCTCCCCATTTCACGCACACTCTCGCCTCGCTGACCGGTGAGAGAGTGTGTGTGAAATGGAGAGGCGGCGTCCCGAATTGCGCACTGTATTGCTCACCTCCTCTGGGACTCTGGGACGAGGGCCAAACCAGCCCGTCGTTCGCGAGACAGCGTTGTGCACCGAGCTGAGCGGATGCAGCCGGTAGTGCACACTGGGCAGCTCGATCTCGATGCGAAGCTGGCTGCCCTTTAATGTTTTTTTATATTTATTACAAAATAAATGTGAAAAAACAACAAAAAACAACAAAAAAAAACTAACCGAATCGCGAATTGCGATGGATTCCATGGCCGGCAGATTGCGTGGATTCAAAAGGAAATTGTTGACCGCTGCGGCGAACGCACTGCACGTCTGCAATTCGCACGTTTTTTTTTCCAGAAATCGAGAAAAAGAAAATCTCTCCTCGTTTCGCACAATCTTTATGTCAGTCATGCCTATTTTTAACCTTTTTGTGGTTTTTGGGTAATGGACAATGCATGAACAAGCAAACAAAAACCTTTCGAAAAGCGTCGATGCTCAGGTTCACTCCGACTAGCTGCCTGTAGTTTCCGCACATCGGCGAAGGTCGATCCAGAAGATATCCGCAAATGAGTTGGAGAGCGGGGTCGGGTAGAGTGTTCCACGGCGGAAACTCTTCGGTCGGGTGGCAGTCCGTCTCGCGGCCATCCTGAGAAGAAAATAATTAATATCTTTTAAAAATTATTTTTTTAGAATCAAATCTCATCCCGATCGCATTGCAGGTTCGTGTAGGAAAAGTGGGATTGTTCTGAAACTCACAACGACATCGTCGGCAATGAAGATGGTGAAGAAGGAGAAGAAGGAGTGAAGAACTCGCGCGAGCCAGTTCGGGACTCCAGCGGGGCTCCTGGCGATCGGCATTGCCTGAGAGAGCTTAGAGTACGGTGAGCTTAGGGTACGGTAGGATAGGGTACGGTAGGATAGGGTACGGTAGGATAGGGTACGCTGAGCCTAGGGTACGATGAGCTTAGAGTACGGTGAGCTTAGGGTACGGTAGGATAGGGTACGGTAGGATAGGGTACGGTAGGATAGGGTACGCTGAGCTTAGGGTACGATGAGCTTAGGGTACGGTAGGATAGGGTACGGTAGGATAGGGTAAGAATAGGTATGATAGTCATTTCATCGAGGGAAACTCACTCCAATTGGAGAGGCGACCGGTGAGGATGGGGAAAAGGAGTAGAAATAAAATGAGAAATGAACGGAGAAGAGAGTAATTCAAGAATTTGACTATGTATTTTAAATTTATGTCCAATTCTATTATGGAAAATGTTGTCATTGAGATTTATTGTTCTGTAGAAGTGTTGAATTTCGAGTGAAAGGTTGTGTAACGGTTTATGTGATAAGCCAACGGGAAAGAACCACTATCACAAACATGAAATAAAATTTGCTTTACGTTAACGCGTGATCTTCAAAAAGCTCAAATTCGAGACATATTTGTGGGAGTACTAGAGCACACTAGGGATGTCTATCCGGACTACGGAGTTTCCCTCCTTTCATTCCTCAGTCTCATTCACTCCGTCAATCGGTCGCCTTGCCTCATTTCGTATGCGGATATCCGTCAAAAATCGGAACTCCGTCATTTTCATTCCTCCGTCTCTCATTTGAGAGGGTCGGTCTCACTCTTCCTCAATCGAAAAGGCCAAAATGGGTTGAGTTTCAACAATAGTTCAATAAGTTTCCGTTGTCACGAATATCCGTGTTCCACTCGGATATCCGAGTGGAGAGGAGACCGATTCGATTATTCCGCGGAAGTGAGAATGAGTAGGGAAATCGACTCGGATTGACGGATAAAAATCCGGATAGACAACCCTAGAGCACACCAAGTCAAAAGGGGGAAAAAGCTCATTTGCGTGGCACAGTTCCGCCGAGTCATTCTGCGCCGCGCGAGATAGAATAGCGGTGAGAAATGAGGCTTTTTGAGAGATTTTTCGTGCATTCTCGCATGCTACAAGCCAAATGGTCAACAATAAATTGCATACTCACCGTAGCGCTATGAGGGAAGGGTTTGGGCAAAGCTCTGCACAGGTGCCATATTTTTAGCATTTTTCCTAATTGAGTTGAATCATCTGGAGTGGCCAAAACAGCCGTTTTTCGCTCTTTTCCCCCACTTTTTCGTGCATTCTCGCATGCTACAAGCCAAGGGGTCAACATTAAATTGCATACTCACCGTAGCGCTATGAGGGAAGGGTTTGGGCAAAGCTCTGCGCAGGTGACATATTTTTTAGCATTTTTCCTAATTGAGTTGAATCATCTGGAGTGGCCAAAGCAGAAGTTTTTTTTCGCTCTTTTCCATTGTTTTTTCGTCCATTATAATTTTGAATTCGATATCTCAACTCGCAAATGATGATATAGCCGTGACGTACTACAAACAGTCGTTTTTGGGCAAAAATTCAAAAGAATTCAACTATGTTTCACTCTGAATAGAAGTTATTCATTGGTCTGTACCATTTGTCATTCGGAAGAAATTGATTTCGCGATATGTTTCACTATTAGAATATGTGAAATGATGAAGAATGACGGAAAATTCAAGAGATTCTCCACCGACCGGCTCGGTGTCTCAATAGTGGCCAAAGTGAGCGGGTGAATTTGAGCTGTGCCACGCAAATGAGCTTTTTCCCCCTTTTGACTTGGTGTGTAGAGTATGTATGTGCATCAAATCACATAAATCCAGCTCGAGGATCACTCGAGCAAAAATAAGTTAATAATTTCTTGATCGTACAATTTTTAAAATAGTACACCATGTTGCACACTGATGACATGTGTGGTATTCAAATTAGCCCTTTTGATCTTTGATCTCTCAAAAACACAAATTCACATAAAATTTCTTCCCAGTTCCCTTCTCATGCCAGTTCCTCATGAAAAACGGTTCTTGGCCAGATCAGCGCGCTCCTCGGCCTCGTCCAATTGGGCCTGAGAGAGATCGGAGATCAAAGATCAAACTAGAATGTAGAATAAATAGCATAGTCTAGAGTCTAGGTAGGGATCAAAGATCAAACTATATACCTGGAGCCGTCTGTACTTGCCGAGATTGGTGGCGGCGATCTCCTGGGCATCTTCGACCTTCAATTGAAATATTTAGAGATCAAAGATCAAAATCTAAAGATCAAAGATTAGTGAAATTCTTTGGTCGATGGGCATTTGCCACTTGTAACTGGTTATATTTTTTTGCAGAAATCCCATCGGAATATTACAGAATCGTGCTTCACGCACATTATGTAACGGGCGTGAAACACAATTATATTTAGAGACCGCAAGCTCTGCCCACTTGGGAGGGATAGGAAAAGAAGGTAAAAACTGAACAGAGGCTTGTGAAAGCCAATACTCAAGCAATTTGGTCGATCAAAATTGCGTTCGATAGCTCTCAACATCCTCTTTAAGTGGTCCAACCGTCACCATGATCGAATTTAAAAAAAAAATAGCTAAAATCTAGGTTAACTAGTCAGGGATAGGCTCAGGGGCCACAATACAGATAGTCAAAGTATCACAATCCCGCCAACAGCACATGAAAACTGTCCCTCAGGGTCCCAATAATTCGGACAGGTGTTTAGGGTACTTCCAATGCAATTTGCAAGGTGCCGGGTTCACAGATTGTTCCTTTGTTTTTTGAAGATTTTTAGATAAGAAAGCGCAAAGATTGGAAGATTCCCCTTGACGACCTTGCATGAATAGCACGAGCGCTGCCTTGATCTTTGATCTTTAGGTTTACGAGGACAAGAAGCAGATGATGAAGCAGGAGGACCTGGGGGACAAGCTGCAGCAGAAGATCAAGGTGTACAAGAGACAGGTGAGGGCGACGATTACTAGAGAGGCACACGCAATGGGAAATGAACAGTATGTAGATATAGATCATGTCTCTATCATTCTTGAAGGGTCTGTGCGATCGATATTGAAAGATGAAAAGTCAAAATGATCTGCATGAAAAATATGTTTCATTAGAATTATGAGACACTATCTGAGAGAGCTCACCTACCACCGTACAGTAAAAAATAATATATTCTGGAAAAAATGCCCTAGGGGTAACTTTTTACGTAGAACTCGAAAATCAACCTCAAAAAGTCGTATCTCTAAAACTAAAATTCTTATAGGTCACTTCATGGTGGCAGGGGTTCCAGACAAAGTTTTTTGTGGGGCTTCCAATCATCCAACTAAGTATAAAATCTTTCAGATAATGAAAAAAGAAAAGTTTTCCCAGAAGAAAGTGAAAGGATAGCTCATCTGGATAAATAGTTATTCGACTTTTTGAGCAAAAATAATTTTTCCTGAAAAAAAAATCAACTACGGCGGTGTACGAACCGACCTATGCGAGGTTGGTTCGTTGGTTGTTCGCGGTGTGAGAGAGAGCAACGATTGATCAATAAATAATATTCATTAATCTATTACGTTTACAAGAATAGCGGTGAAATTCTACTCTCTATGACGAAATGGGGAGGGGAGTGGTGAATGAGGGAAGGAAGTGATTACCAACCTCGGTGACACACAATCGTTGTGTGAAGGAAGGACGATATCGGTGAAATTCCACTCGGGGAATTGGGCTGATATCGATGACTTGGCGGTCGTGTGATGGGCGATGTCGGTGAAATCGGGGCTCAACCGTGAGCTGCACCGATTCAGATAACACTGAACGAACGATTGACGTGTGAGATGATCGACACGACAATTAACGGGTGAAATGAGCACGAATTCAAGTAGCGGCAACGTGCCACTAAAGAAAAACTCAAGTGAAGTGGAAAAGGAAAAGTAGGCCAGTGGTGGGGAAATTTGGCCGTGGTACGGTAGTTGTCGTGGTGAGACCAATATCACGAGTCCTGGTTTAAATGAATTCGACCATTTTCGGACATGTGTGATTTGAGTGATAATCATTGTTTAATGATTAATAAATGCATTAATTGCTATTTATATTTAATAATGAGGGATGACAGACGGGAATGCACTGAAACACACCACGATTAGTGCCTTGGGACGACCAAGAACACGTCGCAGTGTAGTAACTGCGCATTAGGGGCAATTTAGGAATGACGTTATAAATAGAATTATTATAATAAATGACTTATTGAATGTATTTGGGTATCAAATTCATGGAATTTGGTACAGGCGGATTTTTTAGTGTGATTATTGGATTCCTCGCAAAAAGTTGCATATATGGAATTTTTTTCAGAATTTTAACTTTTCTTATATTGGCTCATTTTTGCCATCAAAGGTTACGGAAACACGATTTTCCAAAATTTGGACGGTCAATCTACTTGCAATTAATGATATTTCCACGGGAAATGACTCATACATTATTAAAACGTCATATTACGAATATTAATCACCATTGGAATCAAATCCGCCACCATCATTTTTGACCCATGACCATCATGGTCCGAAATGGACATGAAAAGTCATGATCGAGAAACTTCAATTGCTACACGCCGATGTGCTACATAGTCCCTAAGAAAATTTTCACCACCGAAAATATCGTAATTCGATTATTGCAAAATGATTTTTTAAAAATAAATATCAAATTTTCTTTTCAAAATTCAGTTCTCGATTTCGCCGGTTCGAATTACGGTTTTTCCGGTGGTGAAAATTTTCTTAGGGACTATGCAACACATCGGCGTATCACGCCTGTCACGAGAAAATCGAGCTAAAATGCGATTTTTTGGGAATGGGCCAAAAAACGTGAATTGAGTTATCATCATCATAAATCACCTTTAGGCATGCCCCACCATCCCTCAAAGTCCCATTGTGCTGAGATCATTCTGAGGCTCCATGGACCGGGTCGGTATCCAGGACCCCCAACTTTAAACGACTTTTTCTCAGTTCTGGTGCATTTTTGAGTAAAATTTCCACCTGTATGACCCCTGCTCTTTTTTCAAGCTCTATCCAGCTGTGCAGGTTAGAATTCACAACAACAATTTTGAACGGAGTTACAGTCAAATTGATATAATTCAAAAGTGTAGGCAAACGCGCAAACGATTTTCGGATATGATATAAAGGAGTTCAAGCTCTATCGAATGAATACCTTGCGCAATTTTTAGCGCCATGGAGAAGGCACGTCTACCCCCTCGACAGATTTACGATCATTTGAAGTCGTTTCATTCCTTATTTTCATTTCATTTCACACCGCGCTCTCACTTCGGACCGCGCGGAATGAAATGATTATTCATTTTCACTTATGTTTCACTCTGATGTCGCAGAGAAAATATCGAAATTGCCCTAGTTGTAATAGACTAGCGCCCTTCGGGCGCTAGACCCTGCGGGTGGCATGCAGCCTTCGGCTGCAGTGTAGCTCGCGGGTCGGCTTGCGCCCTTCGGGCGCGCGCCGACCCGCTCGCTAGGACAGTTTGGGTGTTGTTTATCCCACTGCAAATATCCGCATCTCCTTCTCTCTAGTGAATCGTCTCCTTAGAACAGTTACGCACCTGCCCTTGCTCATCTTCTTCTATAGTAATCCCATCACCATCCATATCCCTCCCCTACCGTAACCCCATCTCCACCCCCTACAGTACCCCCCTACAGTCTCTACCGTAACCCCATCTTGTTCTGCAGTAACCCCATCTCCATCACCTACAGTACCCACATCTCCTTCCGCTACCGTAATCCCATTCCCTTCTACAGTAACCCCATCTATCCCCTCTCCGTTCCCAACCGTTTTCCCGTCTCCATCCCTCTAGGACCTCCCCCCATCTCCATCTCCCTAGGATCCCCATCTCACTTCCTCTAGGAACCCCATCTCACTTCCTCTAGGAACCCCATCTCCCTCCCTCTAGACCCCATCTCCCTCCCTCTAGACCCCATCTCCCTCCCTCTAGGACCCCCATCTCCATCCCTCTAGGATCCCCTCTGCATCCCTCTAGGATCCCCTCTGCATCCCTCTAGGATCCCCTCTGCATCCCTCTAGGATCCCCTCTGCATCCCTCCAGGAACCCCATCTCACTCCCTCTAGGAACCCCATCTCACTCCCTCTAGGAACCCCATCTCCCTCCCTCTAGGACCCCCATCTCCATCCCTCTGGGATCCCCTCTGCATCCCTCTAGGACCCCCACCTCCATCCCTCTGGGATTCCCCTCTCCTCTGGGGCCCCCATCTCTCTCCCTCCTGAAACCTTCATCTCCATCCCTGGGACCCCCATACACCTAAGAAACTCCCAGGATCCTAAGGAGCATACCCACTAACCTCTCCACTGCTCCACCCGACCACTCCTCGCTGCAGCGCGCACCTCGAATGAAGAGAGGAGACCACTCCCCCTCTCCCCTCTCCCTCACAATGAACCCCCTTTGCATTTCAATCAATTCAACGTAATTGAATCATCTCCCCTCCTCGACTCTCACTAGTAAAATTTCTTTATTACTCTCCTCCCTCCCCCTTCACTCTCGCCTAATCCAATCTACACCCCAGATTCGTCTGACAGAAATATCAAAACGCGTCTAGTTATAGGGGGACTAGCGCCCTTCGGGCGCTAGACCCTGCGGGTGGCATGCAGCCTTCGGCTGCAGTGTAGCTCGCGGGTCGGCTTGCGCCCTTCGGGCGCGCGCCGACCCGCTCGCTAGGACAGTTTGGGAGTTGTTTATCCCACTGCAAATATTCACATTCGTTCCCAACGCACCTGCCCTTGCTCATCTTCTTCTACAGTAATCCCATCACCATCCATCTCGCTCCCCTACCGTAACCCCATCTCCACCCCCTACAGTACCCCCCTACAGTCTCTACCGTAACCCCATCTTGTTCTGCAGTAACCCCATCTCCATCACCTACAGTACCCACATCTCCTTCTGCTACCGTAATCCCATTCCCTTCTACAGTAACCCCATCTATCCCCTCTCAGTTCCAAACCGTTTTCCCGTCTCCATCCCTCTAGGACCCCCCCCCATCTCCATCTCCCTAGGATCCCCATCTCCATCTCCCTAGGATCCCCATCTCCATCTCCCTAGGATCCCCATCTCCATCTCCCTAGGATCCCCGTCTCACTTCCTCTAGGAACCCCATCTCCCTCCCTCTAGGAACCCTATCTCCCTCCCTCTAGGACCCCCATCTCCCTCCCTCTAGGACCCCCATCTCCATCCCTCTAGGATCCCCTCTGCATCCCTCTAGGATCCCCTCTGCATCCCTCTAGGATCCCCTCTGCATCCCTCTAGGACCCCCCATCTCACTCTCTCTAGGAACCCCATCTCACTCCCTCTAGGAACCCCATCTCCATCCCTCTAGGAACCCCATCTCCATCCCTCTAGGACCCCCATCTCCATACCTCTGGGACCCCCATCTCCCTCCCCTCTGCATCCCTCTAGGACCCCCACCTCCATCCCTCTAGGATTCCCCTCTCCTCTGGGCCCCCATCTCTCTCCCTCCTGAAACCTTCATCTCCATCCCTGGGACCCCCATACACCTAGAGAAACTCCCAGGATCCTCAGGAGAATACCCACTAATCTCTCCTCCGCTCCACCCGACCACTCCTCGCCCCCGCACGCACCTCGAATGAAGAGAGGAGACCACTCTCCCTCTCCCCTCTCACTCACAATGAACCCCCTTCACATTTCAATCAATTCGCCCTAATTGAATCACGTCGACTCTCGCTAGTAAAATTTCTTTATTACTCTCCTCCCTCCCCTTCACTCTCGCCTAATCCAATCTACACCCCAGATTCGTCTGACAGAAATATCAAAACGCGTCTAGTTATAGGTGGATATTTGCCATCCAATATCTCACTCAAAACGATCATAAAAAATAACTCATCAAAAAATAATTATTACGTAATAGTAGTAAGAGTAGTAAAATAATAGTATAATATTATTAGTAGTAGTATTATTAGTAGTAAAATAAAAGTTTATTATCTTACGATACGGTCTGCAGCTTCCTGAAGAAGCGTAATGGTCTCCGAAAGTATTTTACGCATAAATTTCAATGAAAAACGTTATTTATTTACTGTGCTTTTTGTTACATTGTACTTTATTCAATTTTTTATGCAATCGTACGCATAATTCAATAAAGCATTGTTTAGTTGTCTCGTAGCCCTATATAAGGGTTTTTGAACAACGGAATGGCCATTATTTTACTACTAATAATACTACTACTAATAATATTATACTATTATTTTACTACTCTTACTACTATTACGTAATAATT
Organism: Pristionchus exspectatus; assembly: GCA_911812115.1. Classification (NCBI taxonomy): domain Eukaryota; kingdom Metazoa; phylum Nematoda; class Chromadorea; order Rhabditida; family Neodiplogasteridae; genus Pristionchus; species Pristionchus exspectatus. The sequence goes on along the minus strand of OU461587.1, from coordinate 5,287,967 downwards.
ATTTTTGATGAGTTATTTTTTTACGATCGTTTTGAGTGAGATATTGGATGGCAAATATCTATTACAACTAGGGCAATTTCGATATTTTCTCTGCGACATCAGAGTGAAACATAAGTGAAAATGAATAATCATTTCATTCCGCGCGGTCCGAAGTGAGAGCGCGGTGTGAAATGAAATGAAAATAAGGAATGAAACGACTTCAAATGATCGTAAATCTGTCGAGGGGGTAAACGTGCCTTCTCCATGGCGCTAAAAATTGCGCAAGGTATTCATTCGATAGAGCTTGAACTCCTTTATATCATATCCGAAAATCGTTTGCGCGTTTGCCTACACTTTTGAATTATATCAATTTGACTGTAACTCCGTTCAAAATTGTTTTTGTAAATTCTAACCTGCACAGCTGGATAGATCTTGAAAAAAGAGCAGGGGTCACACAGGTGGAAATTTTACTCAAAAATGCACCAGTACTGAGAAAAAGTCGTTTAAAGTTGGGGGTCCTGGATACCGACCCGGTCCATGGAGCCTCAGAATGATCTCAGCACAATGGGACTTTGAGGAATGATTTGCCATCGTTAGAGGTGCCCAAAACTGAAGAGAACTCATTTTACGTTTTCCTCCCTATTCCCAACGCCAGCTCGATTCTCTCGTGACAGGCGTGGTATAGCAATTGAAGTTTCTCGATCATGACTTTTCATGCCCATTTCGGACCATGACCCCGGGCTCTTGGTCATGGGTCAAAAATGATGGTTGCGGATTGGAGTCCAATAGTGATAAATATTCGTAATATGACGTTTTAATACTGTATGAGTCATTTCCCGTGGAAATTTCATTTATTGCAAGTAGGTAAGCCGTCCAAATACTGGAAAATCGTGTTTCCGTAACCTTTGAAGGCAAAAATGAGCCAATATAAGAAAAGTTAAAATAAGAAAAGAAATATAAGAAAAGATATAAGAAAGAAAGATATAAGAGAGACAATATAAGAAAAGTAAAAAATTGCGAGAAATCCAAAAATCACACTAAAAAATCCGCCGTAGTTGATTTTTTTTTCAGGAAAAATTATTTTTGCTCAAAAAGTCGAATAACTATTTATCCAGATGAGCTATCCTTTCACTTTCTTCTGGGAAAACTTTTCTTTTTTCATTATCTGAAAGATTTTATACTTACTTAGTTGGATGATTGGAAGCCCCACAAAAAACTTTGTCTGGAACCCCTGCCACCATGAAGTGACCTATAAGAATTTTAGTTTTAGAGATACGACTTTTTGAGGTTGATTTTCGAGTTCTACGTAAAAAGTTACCCCTAGGGCATTTTTTCCAGAATATATTATTTTTTACTGTACGGTTCATAGATAGTTTATTTTGCTCAGTTTTCTCAGATAGTGTCTCATATTATGTACGATCGACCCTTCGCAGGAGTTGCAGCCGGCGTATGTAATTATTCTGTATTACTAAGATTGTAAAACTCGCATCATTTTCATTCTATGCATTTGCCTATTGAAATTTGGAAATGAATTGACGGAAAGGCTTAATGATTTAAATAAAATCATGAAAACATGAAGATTTGAAGATTCTGGATATGTGGCGCCTTCTGCATGACTATCGTATGAAGGAGAGGCCGCATCTCACACCGCTCGATTTCAGACACGACATCTGTAAGCATTGGCCTTGACACACTATGAATTCCATACAATTCGGTAGATTGTTCCGTTTGTGATAAATGATCATGGGAAAACAAACTCTCGAAAGTGAATATTTTGGAACCTATAGTTAAAATCTTCTCGACTTCTAGTCGTTTCACAGCAGAACTCTCGATTTTTGCCCCAGGCAACAACCGCTTCGAATTTGAAGGGGTGAGGAATGAGAATGGTAGGGAGGGAATACTCTGCGAGAAACGCCGGGGCCAAACATCGAAGAAGTACCGAACTCTCAATTACGTTATGCCGATATTATACGCTAAAATTTAAAAAAAAATTCCGAAAAAAAACGCCGCCGAGGACACTTTGAAAAGAGGATGAAGCAATCAATTTCAGATGGCCAAGTTGTATACAATCTTCTCTCTGTGTCCCTGGAAAGCACTTCTGCGCTTCAGACTCTGCTCGGCAATGGTGAATTTGCAAGTATTATTTTCATGCAGTGGAAATTCATGCGTTTTTTCTGATATGTTCACACTTTTTATTGCAAAATCACTGTTCCCCACTCGAAATTCTTCGTTTCTATGAACCTTCATCGATCGAACCTTTCTCAATTTCGATTACGGAAAAACATAATAAGAGAATGTGTTGTTCTGAATTGCATATAATTTCATAGATGCATTTAGAAATCATGGATTAAGTTTTAGCTATCAATGATCAATTCAGAAATCAATTTTCAAATTCAGGATTACTGGATGTTGCCAGGCTGGAGATCATGGACGATCGCGAGTATGTGGACGTCTTCAAAGCGTTCGTTTCACATTTCCCGCGCATTTCAGAAACGGCGAAACGACTGAAAATTGTGATCGTCAGTAGAACTGAATATAGACACCATTTGTTTCAATTAGAATGTCCCGCCAGCACATTTTTAAATTCCTTTCAGTTTTAAAATAATATATTCGCAGGATTCTCGTCAAACATCCGTAATGGGCTAGTCGCTTCGTGGAATGGTGTGGTGGAGGGGTGGGCCCAATGGCGCAAATCTGCCGCAGCCTGCGAGTCAGGTAATGGAAATTGTTGAAAACCCTTTTCGATTGTTTCCACTGGTCGGCGTTTAGCTCCTCCCGCCTCGCTCCTCAATAGGGGACGGACCATTGGGAAAAAAATATCAGAGCACAACAGTGTCGATTGAGAATTGAGGCGGAAAGTGTTCGGATAAGGGAATAGGCTGTGAACAGAAAATTCTGTGCTTATTGTCTGGGCCAAACATTGAACGAGGGCAGAAAAGGTGTATCTATTCGCGTTTCTACATTCTTGTTGAATGTATAGTGTTTATTACGTTTAATTGATTTTATTAAGGCATCGCATCGATCCTACGTGGTACGTACTAGTGACGGAGGATTCGCTGGCGTGATACAATACACGAAGAGACTCTAAGCGGCAGTAGATACTTGCCCTTTCCGCAAATGGGATAAAAACTGTGTAAACAAAATACTTTACATATTTCTTGCACAGAATATTTATCAAATGTCCAGTTGCCAGTGGCATTTTCAGTACAGAAGTCTAAGAGTCCGTTTTTAAAATGAAAATTACTTATTCGCGTCAGAAAACATCCGAAAGCTGTTCCCAAACAAGCTGTTAAGTAGAGCTCGAAAAAAGAGTAACCGACTCTTCATTATGTATCTACACTCACCGGCCAGAGAGGCGAGAGAGTGTAAGAAATGAAGAGACGATTAGCTGTATTTCGAATTCTAGTGGGAAGTGATCGATCACATCCACGATACAGTCGGCCTTGAGCGTGCATCTTGCCTATCCTCACAACAAATCTATCGGTCGAATGGGAAGCTTGAATCATGGTTCGGTGCTGTCGATCGATAAGACCATCAGCGTCTTCCACTCGAACCAATTCGTATTTCGCATCTCTCCAATGGCCCGCAGACGTATGATGATCATTTATTTTCTTCCTTTAGACAGAGGCAGAGCGAACGTGATGAATTTACTACTGATCGTCGGTTCAATTTGAAAATTGAGAGCATTATGATTGATGCAATCCTTCCTTTGAAGTAGTCCTGTCACAATCAAGAATTCGCCCCACTTTTCTCTGAATGCTGACGATTTGTATTATTTTACAATTACGAGCCGAACTGCGCTCGACTCGGGGTAAACCGTAAGAGCACAGTTGGAAATATTTACAAGCTTACTTTAAAGTGCTAACAACAACTTGCAAGCTTTTTCCTTTAAAATTTTTTCGGCGAGCTCTTTTTTCGGCTATATATCCGCAAACGTGGTGGGAAGCGATCAGACACATAAAAAATGGTACCGGATATGGATCTGTACGATGAGTTTGAGCCGAGTTATAGCGATTTTTCAAAAGCGTGACAGACGTTACAAACAGACAAACAGACATTACGATATGTTACTTCTCAAGTGACTATGATCTAAAGATAGCCAGATTCCCAACCGTAAATAGTTACATTGCTGATATCCAACCATTATTGCTCCACCCTCCACTAATTCGCCACCATTGAAGGACCTCTATTTCTATAGTAATGCAATTGTGTTTCATAGATTGACAAAATGAAATGGTCGAACCGCTTCAGAGATATGCTGTGTACTTCACTCGTTGAATTTAAAACTATTTCTTGAGAAAAAATAGTGCTAATTGTCACTATTATGGATGCCAAGATGAAGGATCTATAGAGAACCAGGCTCCCAAAAATTAGTGATCCACAAGTAGTTTCATTTCTGATATCCAACCATTATTGCTCCACCCTCCACTAATTCGCCACCATTGAAGGACCTCTATTTCTATAGTAATGCAATTGTGTTTCATAGATTGACAAAATGAAATGGTCGAACCGCTTCAGAGATATGCTGTGTACTTCACTCTTTGAATTTAAAACTATTTCTTGAGAAAAAATAGTGCTAATTGTCACTATTATGGATGCCAAGATGAAGGATCTATAGAGAACCAGGCTCCCAAAAGTTAGTGATCCACAAGTAGTTTCATTTCTGATATCCAACCATTATTGCTCCACCCTCCACTAATTCGCCACCATTGAAGGACCTCTATTTCTATAGTAATGCAATTGTGTTTCATAGATTGACAAAATGAAATGGTCGAACCGCTTCAGAGATATGCTGTGTACTTCACTCGTTGAATTTAAAACTATTTATTGAGAAAAAATAGTGCTAATTGTCACTATTATGGATGCCAAGATGAAGGATCTATAGAGAACCAGGCTCCCAAAAGTTAGTGATCCACAAGTAGTTTCATTTCTGATATTCACCCATTATTGCTCCACCCTCCACTAATTCGCCACCATTGAAGGACCTCTATTTCTATAGTAATGCAATTGTGTTTCATAGATTGACAAAATGAAATGGTCGAACCGCTTCAGAGATATGCTGTGTACTTCACTCGTTGAATTTAAAACTATTTCTTGAGAAAAAATAGTGCTAATTGTCACTATTATGGATGCCAAGATGAAGGATCTATAGAGAACCAGGCTCCCAAAAATTAGTGATCCACAAGTAGTTTCATTTCTGATATCCAACCATTATTGCTCCACCCTCCACTAATTCGCCACCATTGAAGGACCTCTATTTCTATAGTAATGCAATTGTGTTTCATAGATTGACAAAATGAAATGGTCGAACCGCTTCAGAGATATGCTGTGTACTTCACTCGTTGAATTTAAAACTATTTCTTGAGAAAAAATAGTGCTAATTGTCACTATTATGGATGCCAAGATGAAGGATCTATAGAGAATCAGGCTCCCAAAAGTTAGTGATCCACAAGCAAGTTAGTGATCACATTTGTGACTACTTGTAACGAAAATTACGAAAATTATGCAATAATGAAAGGGTTAATGAGCGGAGTGGGCATGATTTTAATTGAAGAATTCTTTTCTAGGTGAAATGCACTGATTTTTAAAATTAATTTATTCATGATGGACACGAAATAAAAGAAATGAATACGCATTGAAAAACAAATTAAAGTGATTGGAACAAGAAGGAGTGGACGGCAAGGATAGACTAATTTCTTTGAAACAACACTATTTTCTGGAGCGATTGGATGAATTAATCGGCCTTGAGGTTGTGCCTCTTGACGTATTCCCTGGCGAACTTTGCTATCCGATTTCTGAAAGGGATTTAATATTTTTATTGAGAATATTGCAAAAAAATTCTTACTTGATTCCATCCGAGAAATCATATTCAAAATGCGTGTCCATCTTCTCTTCTTTCTCCATGACTCCGTGAATGAGCTGAAAAAATATTTAATTCTTGTCCAAGGTAATAAATAATACTGCTTTCCAATTTCATTCGAAACATTTTATACGTACCTTTCTTAGCGTTTTCTCAAACGTTTCAAGGTCCGCGAACATCGACGGCCGCACCTCTCGTTTGATCACATTTACGGCTCTAATATGTAATTTTTTAAATGCTATTTTATATTATTTTGAATAATAAAAAATCAAAACGCGACGAACTTGCTCTTGAATTCGGCCTTCTTTTTCTTCAGCCCATCTTTGCTGATCTCTGATATTCGTTCGTGCACAGACTTCCGAGGCTGCTGGAAAATATCAATTACATTATTTGTGTACATTCATGATTTAAACGTTGTTATCGGTATATCAAGATATCATTTTTTTCAATAATTTTTTTCTTAAAACGTGCGAGATAGTGTGTGGAATGAAGAGACGACCGTTCATATCTCATGATCTACTGTAACCATTTCGGTAGTCGTCGTTACCTGTTCTCCCACTGGCATCTCATCCGGACTTGCTGCAGCCTCGGCAGCAGCTGCAGCCGCTGCAGCGTCTCTCTGATACTGCTGCTCTTGCTGCAACCGTTCCCGTGCTTCCCTCGCCATGCGCGCACAGTGGTTCACAGCGTGCTGAAGAGATTAATATGTTATGTTTCTATGTTATTTTTTTGCAATTTTTCCTATTCGCAAGAAAATCTTCACTTACCAGAAAGAAATCCCTCTCGGCCTCAAGAGAACTGCCGAGAGCGGGGCCGACCAGGTAGTAGGGCACGCCTTGCGAGACGGCCGAGTGGACACTGGAATAGGAAAAGATAAATGATTTTTTTTTCATTTCTTCATGGCCCACTGACAGTTTTAAAATTTACAATTTCAAATTCTTTATGTTACGGGTTCCTACTGGAAGAGGTGATGCGTTTCCAGCGCCTCAAGTTGATGGAGATCGGCAATTGATAAGGACTAGTTCTCACCCACTGGGCCCCGCAGCAGTGCTCGTCGATGGCCCATCATCGTCCTTCTCTATCTAATGCCTTCCAATATGGGTCTGGTTTTGCAGTGGATGAGTATATCACGCTTTTCAACTAATGATTCACTGAATTCGGCTGGTCTAGGACACACATTTGAATTGGCTCCCTTAATTTCACCACGGTTTTCAAAATGCCTTGGGTAGGTCTCTCATGAGCCCGAGTTGACAGCTAGTTCTCACCCGCTGGACGGTCCCGCAGCAGTACTCGTCGATGGCCCATCATCGTCCTCCTCTATCTCCATGTCCTCGATGTTCGGCGAAATCGACATTGCGTCGTCGTCTTGCGAATCTGCAATAGGGGGCTGTCTGGGTGAAGAATCCGCCTCTTCATTCCGCGTAGATACTCTCTCGTCACTCTGACCGGGGAGAGAGCATGCTAAATGAACGGACTGATCCTGCATCATTTCAATCACAGAATTTCAATTGATTGATATCGAGAACGCACAACTTCGTAAAGCTCTACGTTATGCGTATTATCTCTATGATTCCTCACGATAAGAAAATATTTTTAAAAAATAAAGCACATTATGTAACAAAAACTTACCAGTACTCTGCGATGACTGGCTTTCCTTCGACCTCTGTTCAAGGCGCCTTTGCTCATCCATCGCTTCCAATCGCTTTAAGTCTTCTGAATAACAAACGCATTTTCAAATGCTTGAGTTCATCATTCTTACTAGCGTTCGAAACACGGGTGATCATCTCTTCATTTCACGCACTCACTCGCCTCTCTGACCGGTGAGAGTGTACGTGAAATGAAGAGACGATTACCCTTTTTTCGAACTCTAATTCTCACCGATACTCCATGCAGACCGGGTCTCGGGCTGTCGCGATTTGTGAAGGTATGGTTTGTCTCTGCAAATGGGAGAACAGGGTTTTCGAGATCATTGTAACTGAAAATTATGAAGAAAATAAATAAAATGCAAAAAAATCTACCTGTGAATATTGTCTCGTTTGTCTCTCTTCACTGTTGACTGCCAGCCGGCGTTCCTTTCGTCGACTTTGATTGGACGTTTGAAAGTGGAAGTACGGATCATCGAGGACTTTAAATATTTTTTATTATTTTAAATTAATAATAATAAAATAATGATAGTACAATTTTAAATTTAAAAAAATGTATCCACCTTGACCGGACTGGGATTCTTCTTCTCCTTATCTCTCATCTTCTTGGGGATCTTGAAGGAGGAGGAGAGGGTGAAGGCGTACTTCCACAATTCAAGCAGCTCGGCTGCCTTTGACTTGCAATTTTGCCAGCGCTGAAACATAGAAACAACAATTATACTTCTGAGCATATTTTGAAGTATACTCACCATTGACCATTCTTCCACATCCGTCTCCTCATCATTCACCACCGTATTCACAATTCCGTCCATTGTATCGATAATGGAAAGGGAATCCGGCGCCTCAAGCTGGGAAAGCTCACGAAGAGCGGGAACCAGGTAAGCCATCTGAAAAGGAAATGTGTGAATTTATTGCAAGGGATAAATTGTGAGATAAAGTGAGATAAATTGTAAAATGGATTCTTCGTTAGGAAAACAAGTTGGCATATTTAGAATAACAAACTCACTTGGTGAACGAAAGTGGACAACTCTTTCCGGGGGATTAGCAAAGAAAGAATAATACCAAAAAATAAGAAAGTAAAAACATTACCTTGCTCGACTCATGGATCGTCTCTGTGTAGTTTTTGATGCTCTCAAGCAAGATCATCGCTGCTTCCAGAAGAGGAATCAGTTCCTTGTACTGATCGATGGTAGTGTCCTCGTCGATTCCGAGCCTGTAAATTATTCAAATCGAATGCTGCTCAATTCAAAAGATGCTGATTGAACTTACGTTAGATATTTCTGGATGATCATTCTTCCGTTGCGCTCGAGGAAGACTGAGTACACCTGAAGAATTTTTATTTAAATTTAATTAACTAGAGTATCTCATTCAAGAGTTCCAGCACTGCTCGACTCACTTCATTGTTCTTCTCGCCACTTGCTGTGAGCAATTTGATGAGTCTCCTACGAAGTGATTGATGCGCGGGAGTTAGACGTATCTGTATGAACGTATTTTTTGCAATTCCAACCGAAACTAGCACCACATGACGCAAGTGATGAAGGGTATTTCTTCACTATATTTCAAAAAAAGTTCGGGAAAACGCTCACCATGATCACACTCAATAACTCGATCTGCTTCTTCTTCGAGATCACTCCCTTCTGGATCAGCTGCTCAGCGCAGTCTTCGATCGACTGCTGGGTTTTCAGTTTCTGAAAGAACTTAGATGAAACCGCCTTCAAAATCGTGATTCAAATCCTCTGCTACAGGCAAGATAAGTAACAAGAATTTCCGAATGATTTGCTCTAGAGGCAAAATTATCGTAACATTTCGAAAACATAGAAAACGTGTGAAGATACACACCGTCCTATCCCTATCCTCGATCTGCAGTTCCTCATCCGCAGATTCCTCCTCTTCTTCTTCATCTTCTTCTTCTTCCTCGTCATCAACATCGTCTGAGTCGTCCTCTTCGAGCTTGCGACGCTCTTCTTCCTACGAGAAAAATGTTTTTGCTCGGAATAATCCGCCAGAAAAAAGTTCAAGCTAAGAAATGAGAAAATACAACAATCATTTAAGTAATAAATACCTCTTTAGCCTCTTTTTTGCTGGTCATGAACTTGCGGCACTTCGCTGCTCCACACTCGCAATTGATCATTGTTTTTCTGAATTCATTATTATTTTTACAATTATTAACGTTTTATTTTTTGTATTTCTTTTCAGGCATCGAAGATATGTCGAAAAAAACGTACCCGTAATTCTCAAACTTATAGTCGAAAGTGAGCTCTTCGCCCGTTTCAATATTTCGCTTGGCTGTGAAGGCCATTCGGAATCGTTTTTTGACCGAGAACTGCAAAAGTAATTAGTAAATAATTAATTAATATTGAAATGAACGAACCTTGCCACACTCCATATTCGGCTCACACGAGTGGTTGAAAAACCTGAAAAGGGTATTTGTGTTTGTTTTGTCTAGCGAATCTTACTGTGATTCTGAATTTTCCACAAAACGCAAAAGTTAAAACATAAAAACAAAAAAAAACGTATCTGACCTTCCCTCATTTCCCATCCTCGTTCCATCAATGATAAATCCCTTGTTCTTCCAGTCAGTCACTTTCATCATGTAATGATGTCGACGAGCTGGTTTCTCCCTTGCGTATCTGCGAAATGTCATTGTTTTTGTTGTTGTTGTTATTGTTGTTGTTGTTGTTATTGTTTTTAAATTATTATTTTTAAACACTCACTCTTTCTTCCTCTTCTCGGATGCTTTTTCAGTCATCACTTCGCCCACATACTCTATGATGAAGCGGCCTCTGAAAATAGTTTGATTGTTATTGTTTTACGATTGTGTTTTTGTCATCAAAGATCAAAGATCAAACTCACTTCTTTATGTCCTCAAGTGCCCTCACTCCGAAACCCTTTTCGGTGCCGGTGTGGAAGACTTCGACGGAGGCGCCTTTGCCCTGTAATTGATTGGGTCACAATTTTCCCAAATTACTTGTTTTTTTTCTTCGAAATAATACGCGCTATTTATTAGTCAACCAACTGATCTAACCCTCTGCATTGCTTTATTCGTGCACTTTCTTCCGCTCGGGCATTTCTTGTCGCATTCAACACACAGATATCGAAGGAGACACTCCGATCCACAAATGCCGTCCGTGCACATACACTCGTCACCGTATTCATTGAGGTCCTGAATGGATATTATATTAGACGGACAAATCACTCAAGATTTAGGGGAAGAGGCGCTACTGTTGGTGCATTTCAAGGGAATAAGTGTTTCGGAATTATTACTTTTCAATGTCACGTAGTACATATTTTTAGGATAAGTAATCAATTCGTTTGACAATTTCAATATTGTTTTCACGTCTAATATTGAGATAATAATGCTAGAAACTCACCATAATTTGCGCCAGAAATACGCACTCCTTTATGTGCTCGTAGGGTGGAGGGCGGAGGGGAATTCCAGGAGGAGTAATCGACACAGTCGTCGATTCGGTCGGGACTACGGCTGATAATGGTGTAGCTGGAGCAGAGGGAATTTCCGAAACGGCAAGTTCGTTAGGCGATGATGCAGAGGAAGCCGTACGTTTGGTTGCAGTCTCTGTAGCTGGTTCAGACGTATCTTTGCTTGTCGGTGCGGTCGGAACAGTATCAGAAGGTAGAGTAGCCGCAATAGACGGTGGTATGATTTCTGAAAAGTGCTAATTGCACACTGGATTAGAGAACCATCTCCGCTCACCTGTATCACTTACAACCTTGATCATATCCTTGTCGGCGTTCTCGTTGATCCTATCGTCCTTCTTCAACTCTTCTTCTTCTATCTTCAGTACTTTTTCATCCTCACAATCGGCTCGGGCCTCATTCTCCTTGTCTGAAAAAAAATTCGTGCAGTTAGTACACACTCAAAAATTTAGGCGCACAATCAGTTCTCCAAAAAAAAAACAGAAAAAAAGTACCCTCACTTGTCGACGCGGTCATGTCAGCGTCGTTGACTGCCAGTGCCTTGTCTGAAGAATCAGAAGCGATCCTCTCTTCATCATCGCCTTCCGTTGGAACAGATTCAACTGGAATACGAACATCTACAACACCTGACGAGTAAGCATTTGCTTCGACAGAATCTGCATCCGCCGTGATTTCGTCGAGCGAATCGTCATGTTTGCTGTAACGGTAATAATCATATTCCGAAATATTTGATGCATTACTCACCTTCCATCTTCCACAGCCGGTTCGACCTCTGTTGCGACAGTCTTCTAAAAAGGCAAAAAAATGTTTTTTCAAAATTATTTTGTAAGAGTGTGAGTGTGTAAGTGTGGTTCAATCAAACCTTGGCTTTAGGAGGACGACCTCGTCCACGTTTCTGCGTTGGCTGCGAAGGGACTACTGGTGCTTCGTCTACTGAATATTTTGTTTAAATTGTTCTTTTTTTAAACAAAATAAAAAAATTAATTTAAAAAATAACCTGGCGGAGCCTGCCCCGGATTACGCCCGGAGCGACGTAGCATTTAGTAGAAAATTTTGTACGATGACTACCCTGAAATTATCTTTAAAATGGAAAAAGAGTTCAATGAAAAACAGTCGACAACGTGATTAATGTCATTATCAGAAAGAGCAAGTGGTTTTAAAAACGCGCAAAAGCTAGTTTGCGGAATTCAGAGGCTGATGAAGATACCCCCTGGCAAACCTTATCGATGGTCTACTTCGAATGGGACAGCGATACCAGAGGGTATTCGCTAGCTCAGACGGAACTACCGGTACGTGGAAAATGTTTCATCTAATTTCGCGTGTGCTTGGCCAATATGGGCTGATATGGCGGTCTCCTTCCGATAGTATAAATTTATATAATGTCTCATTGTTTAACACATCGTTCGCGTTATGCCTATTTGATTCTTCAATTTCCAATTTCATTCAGAAAAAATGAGCAATCTACTTAGTCTTCCCATCGAATTGATAGATCAAGTCTTCATGATTTTAGATTACGAATCGCTGCTCCGAATGAGAAAGGTATATTTTTTTATTATTTCATATTCAAAAATTAGAAAATTCTCAATTTCTCAGGTCAGCAAGTTTACAAAAGAATTGGCAGAGGCTACAATTTTGAACCGTACCGACAGTCCGTCTATTGATTGTCTCAAATTGGTTAAAGTGGTCAGTTAATGTACTTTTATACGCGCATCTTTGAAGAGAGATTTTAGGCGGAAGACGAGATTGCTATTAAATTCTTCTTTGACAACATTGACAGCACCGATCGACTCGAATCCAAGTCATGCCTGATTTCTGCATTCAATCTCCTTCACATACATAAATTTATGTATTATGACGAACACGTGAGTTAATATTCATATCAAACAAATAACACAGTTGTGTGGTGACCACTGGTAACTAGACAATATTTGGAAAAAAATAGTATTGCTCGCTCAAAAAATTACGTTCAAAACATTGCAGAAAATTAGCGTTGTATCAACTCCCATGAACACCAGAGGATTATTCAATCGATTGGCGCCGTTGATTCCCAACGCGAAATGCGAAGCTTTGCAATTTTACCCGACTACGCTTGAACTATTCTCACTGACGTCCTCATTTTTTGATGGAAAAATTGTAAATGAGATTATTGGTGCTCTCACAGATTCAAAAGAAGACAGGTTGTTATTATCTATCCATTTTTCGACAAACACAAACTTTTTTTTTAATTACAGGGACTTCATTTCAATGCTCGTAGCGAAACTTCAATCGTCTGCTATACGCTTGAATCTCAGCTCTTCAATCTTCAAATTTGGTAGATTTTTATCGATTTTTTATCGCCTGAACTGTATTTTATTCGCGATTTCAGACGACTTCCTTGTGAAAATTGCTGGGATGGTGGATGGAATTGAGATTTCGGCGCCTAACTTAGACTACGAATCAAGTGCCGAACCTTTCCTTCAAATGAGACAGCTCGCCTTCAACGTTCTCAACAGTCGATGCTTTCATTTCGATGTGTCTGACGGATTCATTCAGATGCCATTTGAAGAATCCTTCAATTTAGCGGAGGTGGGCGTATATTTCGGAACGAAAATTTTTGATTGAAAATGCTATAATGACAAGAGAAGCTGAAAAAAAAAACATATATTGCAGGTTCTATCGGAAATAAGAGCGAAAAGGATGTACTTCTCAGCTCCAACTAATGGAAACGTTTTTCAACCACCCATTCACGCATTTGGTATCCCAATTAGTATTGTCCCGGACTTGTATGACCCACATCGAAATATGGTTCAAATTGGAAGGCTCCACAGATTTTTCACGAATTGGCTAAAACAATGAGTAATACGTATTCAACAGCTTGTGATGTGAATGCGTTTTCGACACGATAAATAAATTAGAAGAATTGTGACGCTACGCGTTCTCTCGCATGCATTTGAAATATTCATGTGAATATAATCATAAAAGTAACCACTGAAACAACAGCTAATTTATGAATATTATTCAAAAATTTAAAGACAAGAAATGCCTCTTAATTGTAAAATGTAGTTGATCAAAGTTCATACAACTGTCCATGATGATGATTCACAACATCCACAACACCATCATTGTTATTCTCAACACGCGATCATCTCGTCTCTCCACTTCACGCACTCTCTCGTCAGTCAGAGCAGCGAGAGTCAATGTGAGAGACAGACGAGTATTCTAAGGACGTGATGATGTTGCCTCTCCATTACTCTCTCGTCTGTCAGAAAGGCGAGAGATCACGGCAAAATGAGAGAGTCAGACAGTAATTCACGACACGAGGTGTTGCCATGGCGAATGTGTGACAAAGGACGCACCAAGAAATCATAGAATAGACATAGACTTGTGGCTCGTCGGAAACTACGTCTCCTCACTTCAAGTGATATCTCGTTTCTCTAACCGACGAGAGAGCACGCGAAAAGAAGAGATCGTCAAGTCGAGTCTAGCATGAGTGCGCTCACTCCATTCCCATCTGAAACGGGGATGCGGTCGATTCCTCCCGATTTTCTGCCGACTTTTTTCGTCGAAGCGACCTTGTGCCTGTTGTATACGGTATTCATGCTGGTGCTGATGCGAAACAGGGAAAGGTTCTTCAAGACGCCATTCTTCAAGCTGTTCTGCTCGACGGGTGAGCGATAGGCACTTTTTTCGTTATCCTTCACTAGGATCTCTATCCCGCTTGTAGCAATGACGTAATTAAAGTGAAAATGTCGTTTTACGCTAGACCCTTGACTCGACTAGCGAATACATGATCATGATTATACAATACAATTCAATACAATACAATTTATCAGTGTCGCTTTCTGGGCGCTGATCAAGATGGGGTATCAGAAGACCGTTCTTCTTTCAAGATTTCATTTTGAGGGGTCTCGGGCCAGTGGATTGGTCTTCTTTCCTTGTCACAGTCGCAATGGCTGGAGAAAGATTATGGTAGTATTTTTGTTAAGGATTCGCGGGAATGTGGATGATCGAGGCGCACTGGTTCATTACTCTGTTCATGCGGATTGCCGAGGAGAAGAAGGATGATGTGTTCGTGTACATTTCACAGGTTTGAAGTCATACGAATCTTCATTTGTCCCTTTCCTTCCCTGTCCCGGGCCGAAACAGTAATATCGATAGAAGTAATTTAGAAAAAAACGGAGAAAAAACGTAAAAAAAAATTTTCAGGTGCTCGATGGAAGCGCGGTCATTTCGAACACCATCTCCAAGTTTATTTTCGTCATCAATCGATTTTCCGTCCTCGCCAACTTTAGAAGTCCCGTTGAGACTGTGAGTGATAGCTAGGTCTATCGTGCCTAGAGTAGGGGTGTCAGAGTGAAGAATCCGCCTCTTCATTTCACGTGCTCTCTATCCGGTCAGAGAAGCGAGAGAGTATGCGGAATGAAGAGACAGATTCTTCACACTGACAGCCCAGTCTAGAGTTCGAAATACGAGTAATCGTATCGTGTCGGGCATTCCTCGTACTCTTTCGACGGTCAGGGATGCGGGAGAGTGTATGAAATGAAGAGAAGATTACCCGTATTTCGAACTCTAGTAAGGACGAAGAATCGATTTCTCCATTCCTCGTATCTATCACCGGTCACAGATTGGTAAGGAAGCGGTCCTAGCCGCAACAACATGTTTTCTATGAAGAGCTCTACCTATCGCTCACTATTGTTGATAGAAAATGTGTGAAATGAGGAGGGAGCCAATTCCAAAACCCAATAAAAATTAGGAGTAAAAATCGAGAACTTGACATACCTAATACCAAATGTACAATTAATTTAACTATTTAGATAAGTTTTTTAATTTATTTGTATTGATGTAGGACGGTGCAGGCGTGAAGAAATTGTGCGAAATTTTATTTCCTGAGACATTTCAGGCATGGAGCAGCCGATCCATCCACTTCCTAGCCTTCTTCCAGTTCACGATTCCCCTCCTGCCCCATCTCTACTTTGTGACGCGCCCGCTCAACTTTAAGAATGGCTACTTCGATGCGCTCGACTTTGAGACGGGATCGGTGAGTATTGTCTATTTTTTGTACATTTTCACATTTATTTTGGAGACTTCACTTGCCACAATTTTTATATATCCATTTCAAAAAAAAATTGACTACATGGGTACCTTACAACTGGTCACGATCGAGAGGCCACCCAAGAATACGCTGGAGAGATGAACTAAGCCGAAACATTGGAGAAGACTGGTGGTCGATATCACCGAGAGAATACAGAAACAGACGATATCAGCATGCTCTTTAACCTAACCCCAATGCATGATCCTGATAAAGTATTGATTGATTGATTTTAAAAAAAAGAGCGATTTGTTCTCGTCCGACTTAGCTCCCTCTCATTGAGATCTACCGCGGCGTGACCGGCTCCTTCTACGGCGTCTACGGCATCCTTGCAATCGGCATCACCATCCTGTCCATGGTCAAGCTGCAGCAGCTGTGGAGCGATAACGTGAATTTTCCTCTTGAATTTGATTCTAGTTGTTGATAACGATTCGACCTTTTAAAGGAGCAAATTCTCCAAAGACCTAAACACACAGCATTCTGAGCCCCTTTGTTCTCTCCAGATAAGGGTGAACAATGGATGCAAATTTCGCGCCAAAATCCCGACACGAAAGAACTGCAAATTCCCGCTCAATTCAAACAATAATTTCTTCGAAATATACAATGTCTCTGAAACATATTCCGATTTTCCCCGATCGGTCGGATTCAGAATGAGAATCGGAATAAGTTTCAGAAATATTTTATGTTTTCAAGTTTGCAGTTCTTCTCCATCGAGTCCAAACCCTTTTCTGTCGGTTCAGAATGCTGTGAACACAGACTGGCGGATAAAATATCTTTCAGAAAATCTACTCCATCGCTCTCTACAAACAGCAGCGATCGCTAACAATATTTGCTTTACTCACTACCGCCTTTCACATACTCTTCGCCGTACATCAGGTCGGTACGAAAAAATTACTCCTTAATAAAGGAGAGATGCCTCCTTTCGTCTGTGTGTTTGCGTGTTTGTCCACTACCCCCAGGGGGTACTCAAGTGACATGACCCATTACCGTAACCTTGGGGCTCTGACCTAATTCCCGGCTCTAACCTATTTGCCGGCTCTGACCTATTTGCCGGCTCTGACCTATAGCAACATAAACGTGAAATCGCTTGACTTGAGAAAACCTTTATCGTGAGATAGAAAGTGTGGAAAGTTAAAAACGGCAACTGGTATTTCAGGAACCATCGGATGAGAACCGACAAAAAAATTGTTTCTTCAGTTTGTAGTGTTTAGATCACCCTGACCATATTTCAAGATTAAATTTTCAGTTCGTGTGGACATACGCGTATCTGGATGGGAGTCGAGAGGTCCTCGTTGTCATCAGAGCACTGGTCAGTAGAGAACCAATTTCAATTTCCTATAATTTCTCGATCGTTCTTTTCATCGGAAAAGGAGGAATGTGGGATACCGAATAATCACAAGAATCATGTTTTCCTGAACTCACACAATACGGCGCATGAAGTAGAGGTGTGCCTTTGTTTGTGCGTTGTTTATCCCACAGCGTCATTCGCGTAGTGTATTGCGCTCAGAAGATCGAGATTGCTTTCAAACGAATAGAGACGGTGACTCCTTTCACAAATTTTTTTTGAAAATAAATAAATAGAATAAATTTAAAAAAATACAAGCAACAAATTTCGCGAAAAGGCCTCTTACCGACGACCTTCCCACCAAGCGTTGTCTTACGACTGTAAAATCGATTGACGTGGATGCACCTTTACCATTATCTTTATGAAATTTCAGCGCCCTTACGTCTTCGATGGCACAGTCTTCGTGGATCCTCTGATGCTCTTCGTTCTACTCAAGCCCATCCGAACGGCGTTTATTGCTCGATTTATGAAGAAGAAGAAGCACAATAACAACGTTCTCGATTCTGTGAATCCTATCTGAATTGTTTTCATCGCTGCATGTGTCATAATAAAATATATATAAATAAATAATTATTTCGAACAGCGTTGTTTAAATTTTACAGGAATTCTCTTATTTATTTAAAAAAAAGTTTAATTAGACCATTTGTTCACCTCCTGGCGTACCCTGCTTTTTTGCTGGATAATACGACATCGGGATTTTTATACAAAAAAATGAATAAAAAATGAATAAATCATTGGAACATGGTACAAGTATAAATTCCAAATGATGAAATGCCTATTGGAAATGAAGCGATGTTTGTTTGTTTTGTCACATTGCCCTTGGTATTTGACAAAGATTAATTCATTTTAGCGATGCAACTTTATCAATACATAATTTATATTTAGTCCGTTAATGAACGGCACTATCTACAAACCATTCAAGTATGTTACACTCTAGATGCAGGTGCAAAATTATGATAGCAAAGGTAGCCAAACTTGGCCGCTTCGGTCCTAGAGCAACTTTTGACTGCGGATCCTTTCCTGTAAAGGTAAAGGAAGAGGTGTATCCATGTCAAGCGATTTTTCAGTCGAACTGTTACCTGTAAACCGAGACAGTGTTCAACACATCGCATCCTCTATAGCCAGGCAGATCCCTGCAAATGCGAACGAAAGACTTGATCAGACGCCCGGCAACCGTGTAAAAGGCCTTCAGCTGAAAATTTCGAAGTGAAAAAAAATCGAAGTGTGTCAAGATAAATAATTCGTCTCTTCATTCAGCAGACTCTCTTAGAACCCAAAACGGAGAGTGATCGCGGAAAAAATACAAAATAAATACCTCGTCAAGTTTTCCGAAAACAGGAAAGACCCTCTCGAGCTTGCTTCGAGCCAAAACGGTCATGTTCGCCAGTTTTGTGCTGATTAGATCGAACTAAATTATATTTTACTTTGTTTTTTTTTCGCAAAAAGTGAAATACCTTGTGCGATTGATGGAGAATGTCATTTAAAGTGTGCGCCTAGAAGGAATTATTTGAATCATCTTCTTTGAAATTCAAGCCAAAATACCTTGTTGCGTAATTTTCGATAGGTGTCTTCTAGATCGACAAAGAAGAATTTTGCTTCGGAATTCAGCGACTCGTACCTTTAAAAAATTATCAACTCAAAATATGTTTATAACTAGTACCTTTGGAGGAATTGTTCCTTCACACGATTCAAAGCAACAGTTGTTTCCTGTAAAAAAAAATTTCTAAGCTCATGTCTTAAATTATCAGCGACAAAAGGTATCCCATATGAGACTCGGAGAGAGCAATTTCTCGTACTACTTATTATCTGGGAGATCGTGGTATATCGTGAAAGCCCTACTAGTCACACATTCGTCTCACATTTTGATAGGCGCCATACAACTTCCATGGAAGGAGAACTCGGAAATCCTCGACAGTTATTGACTCAGGATGGAAGTAATTCCATTTGTTGAAGATATGGTCGAACACTGCAAATTCATTAATTTTATTTAAAAACATCGTTTCAGGAAAATAAATAATAAAAAAAGTTTACCCTCATCTTGAGTGCCGCACTGGATTTTCGCAATAAGCTCACCGAAGAATTCTCTTCCTGCGAGGTCGAAAATCTAAGGTCGTTATGAGTTACACGTGGTAAAGTGAAAATTACCTCGGTATCGTTGCTGTCGGTCGCTGCCAGTGACATCGTAATCATCCACAGTAAAAATGGAGACATGCGCAACATCTTCAAAAAATTTTTTTTAAAGAAAAACAGTCCATTTCAAATACGAAAGTGGTTAGAGTTGCGAGCGAATAGATTTGGCCGCTTTTTTTGCTCGTCACTCGCGATAAAATCGTGAGCAGAACCGTGAATGTGTCATCTTCAAGCCCACTAAACAAACTCAGATGTGCTGAATCACTTACCTCTTCCTAGGAATGGAGAGTTGCTCTTCTCTTTTTATGTGCTCTCTAGCCAATCTGAGCGGCGAGAGAGCTCGTGAAATTTCTTGTCTCCGTTCCGACTGATCATACATTGTGAGACAATGTGCTCATGTGCGCAAACGAATGGATAATGTTTTTGCAGCGTCTGTTAATGCTGAGCATCTCTCACACCAGAAGCATAATGGAAGGAACTAAAGATCAGCAAAAATCTGAAGATCAAATTATGTAAGGAAACGTGAGTAGAGCTTAGTCACCGCTCAGGCGCTCCGTTACACTCCCTGACGGAAACTTCGAAAGATCAGGATAAAAGAGAACTCAAAGCAGTCACAATCTTAGCTGTCAAGGATCATCTTCTTCGAAACTTCTTACTTTTGCCTCGAAAAACGTGCTTATTCAACCCCACTTACCTCCATTCTTAGATACCCACAATAATTTCCTTGAGTTCAGATGCAGCGTTTTTTCCATATTCTCCTCTCAACAGCTCCCACTAGCGTTGTGTACCAATAGTCGTGATGCAACCCCTTAATCGAAAAATGCAGAGCAGTGATGGGTACTTTGAAATCCCGTAAATCACGTCAGCACAACTTCCTCTTTGCAGAAGGTTCGGAATGAGATAATATAATAGACAGCACATTACCCGTGGCCTTCCGTCGTTTTCAAAACATCCAAGAATGTGGCATGAGAGCAGAAATGCGAATGAAAAATAAGAGGAGAAAGGAATGGGGTTCAGTCACGTCCAAGGCGCACTATTACACATGAAGGGGAAGAGAACATCGAAATAAAAGCAGCTGGCTTGAGCTCTTCTAAGCTTCATTCAAAGATTTCACTCTAAAGATCCATTTGATGACGGATTTCCATCATACTGACAATGAGCCTATCCATCCCGTATCAGGGTCGTGCTAAAAATTTGTTTATTATTTAGCGCATTATCGGTTACATTTTTAGCGCGAAGTATTCACTCCAGAATGCGCCTCTCCATTCTCATTCTCCTCTCGATCGGCATAGCCGCTGCTGCACTCGCCCCTCGCGATTACGAGAAGGTGATCTGTGTTTTTTTTCATATTTTTTTGCAATATGAAGTATGCTTTGAAGAATACATTGAGAACTTTTTGAGGAAGCCCGCGAATTCTTCGGCAAGGCTGTCAATTAGATCAAACAGAAGAAATACGAAGAAGGTAAGCTCGATTTGAGCTTTGATCTTTGATCAGCCGTTCTTACCAGCCAGCCACCTACTGTAATCATTAGGGCTGTTATTACGAGCGCTCGCCGCTCGCGAGTCTTTTTTTCAAACTCATTCTCGAGCGTGTCGTGCTCGCGAGTCGGTATTCAAATGCGCTCGCGAGCTTTTTTGCATAATGGATAATTGAATTTCATCTCCTCTCATTCTGAGCCATTTCCCATTCATTCTGAATTGTGTCAGTTTGTGATAGCAGCGCTCGCGAGCTACAGTAGTCGCGAGCGATTCGAGAGAAATCATTCGCGAGCCATTCGCACTCGCGAGCTGTTTTGCATAACCGCTCGCCGAGCGAAACTCGGCGAGCAATGCTCGAGCGAACACCCCTAGTAATCATTAGAATGCAAGATCGCTTAAACACACCTATTCAGTTTCCCTTTGCCTGCTTATCATGACTTTTGTACTTCATTAACACTAACTAAACTAGCATACACTTTTCTTTCTTTTTTGCAGCTTTCGATCTGGGAGCGGCTAAACTCGAAGGCTCTTTCCCTGGAGTCCTGAACGACGAACAGATCAAATGGATTCGTGGCCAGGCAATTTTCTACGTGACCGGAAAGATGTTCACGGTATTTGCATTTTAATTACCTCAATAATTGATCACTGATAGCCTCTTAAAGAAGGAGAGGCACGAATCGCGCCGATATGCAAAGTGAGGCGGGGCGCTCTCCTCATTTTGCATGCTCTCTAGCTCGTTGCCTGCGCTTCAGGGTGACTTGGCAATCAACCAATCGACTATATCTCGGTTTAGACGAAAATTGAAAGCATGGGAGTTTCGAAAGCGTTATGGGGTGCTCATGCCACACCGCCTGACATCGAGAACTCAGTTAGCCAGATATTCGTGCCACCCCTTCTTTAAAGTTTACTTTGTTGAAATGACCATAAAATTGTTCTTGTACTGTCTTTTTAATAATTAAATTATTTTTAGGACTACGATAACCATAATTACGATAGAATTGACCGCGAGATCAAAGTGGGGAGTGCTGCGTACTTCCTTGAAAAGTGAGTTTTAGAGCTCGAGAACACTGCCGTCTCTCCATTTCACACTGTCTCTCGCCCGCCCGATCGACGAGAGAGAATGTGAAATGAAGAGACGACGATATAATTTCTCGAGCTCTAGCGAGTTTGTCCGAGACGCAATTCAAACATACTTTTTTACAGGGATAGACTGCTGACTGACGAGGCGCGAAAATACGCACGTGAAGTTAGTTTCAATATTTTCTCCTAACTATCGTAGGTCGGAGACTCGAATTCAGTTAGACGTTCCAGGTTGTGTTTTTTTTTATTCAGTCCCCCAAATAATTTTTTTTCCAGGATCTTATGGAGTTCTTCAAGCCCGCAATGTCGCCGAAGCTTCGCGAATTCACTCCTGATGTGAGAAATCTTTCTTTTCTTTCGTATTTGCGAGGCTTCATAACAAGATAAACAAGCATAACCAACAGGTCATTGAATTCCGCAAGAACTTTGATGCCCTATCGACGCCGTCCAAGGACTCTCTGATCAAGGCATACCCCATCTTTGGAAGACAGGAAGAGATCCAGGTGAGGTCTATCAACTGATTGGGTTGGAGGTTGAATACTTTGGGGATAGTAAAAAAAATGGAAAGCCGAGGAATTCTTAAATTACAATGAATCATGCAGACTTTTGGGTTGGGAACGATTCTTGATGTGTTGAAAAACCATGGAATTAGGACAGTCGAAAGAAAAGAGAAAGACGAGCGACAACCACATTCGACTCTGGTCACATCAAGAGTGTTGTATAGGGGCCGGAGGGGTTGCATGTATACATGGTTATCATTCTAGAAATGTCTTCACAGGCCTACGTGAAAGTCTTCGATTCCATCATCCGCAACATGAAGGGACTGTGCACGGAATTGCCCGGATTCGACGAGTGCGAGCAATTTCTCAAATACTTCTGAGCAGCGCTGTCTCACCCATCCAATGCATTTATTTCCACGTTGTAATCTCATTTTTTAATCGTAAACGATAAAGCTATGTTCCCATCTGATTGAATTCAAGATGTGGGCACTCCTCTGTTTGAAAATTTAATATCGCAGGGTTGTCGGGGTTAATGGGCTTGTTTCGGAGGATCAGAGATACACACTCTGATATAAAATTTCGCTAAATATACCATCTCCCGTATGGCAAGCGTAGTGCACGTCAAGCATCGAGTGGTCCCAGCATCAGGCAGGCAGCATCAAGCATCAGGCAGGAGGCTCCCTGGAACAATGTGAAGCTCTTCTCGATTCATTCTCTCCTTTTTTCTCTCGATAAGATGTATTGTGATGGGATGGGATAGCCTTTGTGAAAAGTTGAACATACTAGTTTATAACGAGTACAATACCTCCACTTCACACTTTCCCTCGACGCAACTCGCTGCGTATCCTTGGTGCACTTGCAGGTGATCTTCTGAAGTATACGAATCATTTGAGGTTGCTCAAGAACACGAGTTCAGTTATTCGTACCTTGGGTACATCGTCCGACAACACATCAGTAATACCAATTGCAAGGATGCCGTACAGTATGATCAATCGCATCCTGCATAGGAATATGAGGCCGTCCGTGTTAGGATCAACAAGGGTAAACAAGGGTAAAGGGTAAATCAACAAGGGTAATAATATATTAATATATATATATATATGGTAAAATATATATATATATGGTAAAATAACGGGACACCGAAACATGTTCTGAAGGAGAGAGAGAGAGAGCATCGGACAATGAAAGGGCGAGACGGTTGTTCGAACAGGCACAGAAGTAAAAAAGGATGCTGAAAATTAACACGGCGAGGTGAATGGATCCTTCGCGTTCTGAAGCCAATACTTGCCGATGTAACAGCCCTAGCACATTATCGTCTCCTCAGGCCCCCAGCTTTTCTTAGTTTTTTTGCATCACACACTTGACAGACTGAATGTAATCTGATGCTTGAAACTTTCCATGTGGATTCGAGTGAAAAAAGTTTCCAATGCATTTTATCACAATTCAGAATCAGATAAAGGCGGATTCCACTTTGAATAGCTTGAGGATATCGTCGCACTCCTTCACTCCTTCAATATTCTCGCACACTCCC
Organism: Pristionchus exspectatus; assembly: GCA_911812115.1. Taxonomy (NCBI): domain Eukaryota; kingdom Metazoa; phylum Nematoda; class Chromadorea; order Rhabditida; family Neodiplogasteridae; genus Pristionchus; species Pristionchus exspectatus. Next base: position 5,263,917 of record OU461587.1, on the reverse strand, counting down.
TTGAGATTGGCGAAGATGGAGTCGAGGACTCGGACGTGTGCCTGCATCGGCATTGCGGTGAGGGCGAAGAGATTAATTCTTCATTCGTCGTACGCTCTCACCGCTCTAAGTGACTAAAGTGCACGCAAAATGGAGATATTAGTTCGTCCCACAACTGTTCCACAACTGGCTATGAGATGAAGGCTAGATACAACTGCATGCCATGACAATGACTATTGCAGTTTCTGATAGGGATACATTAAGAAGAAGCTCGCCTCCATTTCCTCCAGCTTTCCGAAGAAGGGGAACGCGTTGATGAGAGAGTCCTTCGCCGATTGAGTGAGAGCATCGAACTTGGCACGGTAGACTACCACCTGATACAACAATCTTCAATTGAATCAGCATTAAGACAGTCAAGGTAATGAACCTGGCTGTAATGAATCCAAAAAGGTAACGCACTTCAGGAGTGTATGCACGGAGTTTGGAGTTCATCAGGGAATCGCTATTGACATCGTTTTTGAAAGCCTGGAAAGTATTCATCGTAAGAGATGCATGGACAACTAAGTAATAGAATCTTCAAGGATGATGAATGCCTGCTTACTAGAGTTCTCTTTTTGGAAAATTTTCTGGACTTCCGATAAGACGAACAAGGGGATTACCCCGCTCTGTCTGTGAGAGAGTACGCAGAATGAGGATACTATTGGAAATCAAATAGTGTTTTTGGAAAATCATTTTCCAATAAGAGAACTCTACTGCTTACCGTTGTCATGAATTCAATGGCTTCTTTGTTCAGCATCATGGCTCTGCAAAGAATGTTTTTTGACAATTACTAGGGAATTTGTGAGCAAGAAGGAACACGTAAAGTCGTTTCCACCAAGTTTTTAAGATTCCTATGTGAGCAATTTCCAATAAACGTTTTCTAGAGTTCGAAATACGGGTACTCTTCATTTGACACGCTCTCTCGCCGGTGAGAGACAGTGCGAAATGTAGAGAGGATTCCCCGAATTTTGAAGACTACGTTTTTTTAAAAATTAAGATTAAAATTTTAAAAAAATTTAAAAAAAAATTTAAAAATAAAAATTAAGATAAAGATTAAAATCACCTTACGCCGAGGTAGTTCGAAAACCGAGAATAGATCTCCATTCCGGCATTGAGTTGCTCAATCGTTCCCTCGAATTGCAAGTGCTGCAACATGAGCGTGTAAACCAGTAGCGTTTTCTTCTTGGAATTTTCAACGGTATTAGAGTTCCAGTGGAAATCCAATGAGCAAAACTGTTTGTCCTTCTTGTCGGAATTCCGGAATCAATTCTATCCATGGAACCCAATAAGTTAGTGATCCTCCCTGCCATTCAACCATACCCGGTCTCCCCGGTCCAACTTCACAGCAACATCGATGAAGAATTTGCGGATAAATGCGGTCTGGTTAGGCAGGAACATGCCTGGGGCGAAGGGTGAGGTCTTCTCGGCGATATGGTCGAACACTGTAATCATAATCTGAACTATACCTCATTTCCGCATCACAAACAGCTCCTTGAGAGCACAAGAGAGCTCCCATTACGCTCGATTTTAGCCAAACTTGAGCTTGAAAATTGTGGCTATCTAAGTAATTGGAGGGAGATCATGCTACATGCGTTTTGAGGTTGTCAATTAATAAAATTAAAACTCACACTCGCCGAACTTGTCCTGATACGCGAGATTGACGAGCTTACCGAAGAATGCCCGGGCTTCCTGAAAGCACATTCATAAGGGCTGAAAAAAAAAGAAAAATTAAGTAACACTTACGCCATTTCTCAACTGTCTTGATAATTTACCTGTTGGTGATCTCGAGGCACCGGAGCAGCAGCCGCTAGGCCGATTGAGAGAAGAAGGAGAGCAGAGGATGCACCGCGCATGTCTGCAAAACAATCGCATGATTATCCAGGACGAAGCACGGAATAGATTAGCGCGCGTGGTATCTGGGAGAGGTTTATTGAGAGCATTCACTCAATAATGGGAGTAGATCAGGGATTATTGGAAGAAGTGATATGTGGAGTGAACGGAACGGAACTTTCCTTTTATCCTGATGTTCTCGTCTCTAGTTCGTCGTCGTTGTGTAAAGGATGAGTAAGCCATTTCTCCTCTGTCGCTCATGTCCTCATCTCAAGGAATCACTTCTTTGCATCGCATGCTTTCTTCCCCTTCTTGACGGGCCTTGAGCGCTCTCGTCTCTAGTTCGTTACCGATGTTTAAACGATGAGTAAGCCATTTCTCCTCTATCGCTCATGTCCTCATCTCAAGAGATCACTTCTATTCGAAAGATCACGTCTTTCAATCGCATGAGTCATCCCCTTCTCCACGGCGTTGAACCTGGATGAGTCAGTCGTAGGAACACGACTGATCAGAATGAACAACTCTCCTGAAACAATCCCATTCGCAGGAGCAATTCAGAGGCTTGAACTTAGCTGTATTCCATCGCAAGAAAGCATGGGAGAATTCCGTATGAGCGAAGCAATGCTATGATACATTCAGGATATTCTGGATTAATTTCTCATGTTCTGATTACCACTTGTAAATTTTGCCTTCACATTTTACTCGCTGGAGGCAGGAAAGTTGGCTCATGTTCCACAAAAATAAGATTAAGTAACGAGAACTAACAAGAGAGATATGCGCCAATTCCAATTTTTCTGTTACACTCAGCGAAATAGATCTCGAACACTTAACGAGTTCCCATTTTTCGTAATTCCATAGTTCATTGGAAGTCCCTTATCTTATCCCGGAAACTATACTGCAAAATTGTGAAGTTATGTGATCGCACATCTGGAACTCATGAAAATTTAGAAAAAAAACGTAGAGGAGAAGTGAGAAAGAGACGACAATCCGCATTTCGAGCTTTACGTGACTCTAACCACTTGTGCAGATACGTTATTATTTATCATTTCTGTACTCTTTATCGTTTGAATATTTAATGCATCTGGTGATAGGTGAGCCAGCTCAGACAGCTCAGACATGCTGCAGGAATCGTTCGCACTCTTCGAATCCGGGTAGTTCCGTGCACAGTCCCTTCATGTTGCGGATGATGGAATCGAAGACCTTTACGTAGGCCTGAAAAGGAATTCTCAAAGATGAGACTGGAGTATCGAACAGATTCTATCTATTGGACTTTGCGTTATGTCTTTTGAATGTGCTATGTTTTCTCTATTGAATTGCGTTTAATGGTTCGATTTAGTCGGTGGAAATGTGATCTTTGATCTCTGCTGCCTCCAAAGCAGCTTGAACTGACCTGGATCTCTTCGAGGCGTCCGAAGACGGGGAAGGCCTTGATCAGAGAGTCCTTGGCGGGTGTGGAAAGGTCATCAAAGATCTTGCGGAATGCAATCACCTCAAAGATTTCCGATCACACATAGCCACATATTCTCTAGAATGAGAATACGAACACGATTACTGGAAGAAGTTTTTTTTTTTAGATTTTTCCAATCTTGTTTAGAATTTGAAAGAAAATAAGTTAGTCAACTCACATCGGGCGTGAATTCACGCAGCTTGAGCTTTTCATTCTGATTGGCTCCTATGGATTGAATGAACTTCGCGATGCCCTGGAAAGTTTTGACATCTTTATGACTCTTTTCGTGCGACCTAACATGATACGGTTTATAAGAAATCCTTGTAGTTTTTTGAGAGATACATTGCGTTTCAGAGAGTATTACGTGAATATTCTTAACAAAACTCACAGACTGGAGGTACTTGCTGGCCTCCGGAGTCAGCTGTTTGTCCCTGAATTGTAATTATTTCCTTTGATAAACGATCACTTAAGGATCCTCACTAGTGCTCGAGAAATGATGCCGCCGTATCTTTATTTCACAGTCTAGCGGGTGACAAAGTGTGAAAAATGAAGGGTCGGCGTTATCATTTCTCGTCTAAGAGCACGTTCGCGTAAGGGTCGCCCATCCTCTTCAGCACCTTCAAGAACTCGGAAACACAAAGTTTGAAAGAGATGATACTTTTCTCATGTGCCAACCCTTGTCCGATTCTTACGCGAACGGGCGTCTAATCCTCACTTCTCTTGCAAATACTGAGCGCTGTGCTGTTCCATCTCGCGGACCGGACCGTCGCTGCTCTGAAATTTGATTGGGTCAAATTGATGAACGATATTCATTGCAACCGGTATTGCCACCATGTAAAACGAAAAAGAAGTTGTTGATGTTAAAGCAACAACTAGAGAACGTTCAGAATAGGGCTTCAGCGCCTCTCTGACTGATGGAACGAATATTCCTTTTCTTGCGGAGCCCTCCTAAGTACAGTATCAATACCTTGTTCTTGTTTCCGGAGAGGGTGTCGATGGCTAGGCTGCGAATCCACTTGATGTGTTCCTCCTTTATGAATCCAGGCGCAAGTCCTTCGCCCTTAGCAGCGACGAGGTCGAATACTGCAAAAATTATACTTAGTGACGTCATAAGTAATGACGTTTTGATTTTTTTTGATTTTTTTGAATACTTTTTTTTTTGAAGCAGTGAAGATTTGCTCTAAATACACCTTTTTTCTCATTGTCAATCTTTCTTCGCAGAGCTCGAGAAATGATACCGCCGCCTCTTCATTTGCAATCTCTCTCTGCCGGCCGTCGACGAGAGACAGCGATATTCTTTCTCGATTGAATTGAAACAATGACAACTCAAGTGGCATCTAAGAACAATAACGTATGACACTCCCTCCATAATATGGGAAGTGCCACCATATGATGTGCCTTTCCTCTTGTCTTTAGGATCTACTGCTCCGTTGGTGACAATATTATTTCTCGATTGAATATGTGAATTTTACCTACCTTCTTCATACTTCTTCTGCTTGAACAGGTTCAAGGCCTTGCCGAAGAACTCGCGGGCTTCCTAAATTTGAAATCTGATTCATGGACATCGAATAACACTTTTATGGGTTTTCAAAGAGTCTGCAATTAAAATTTTGGTAAAAACGAAGTTGTCTATTCAATTGACCTTCTCATAGTCGCGACGATCAAATGCGGCAGTTGCCACACCGATCGATAGAAGAAGGAAAAGGGCGAGACGCATCCTGGAGCAATTCTATTTTTCATGGATGCAGAAATAGACGGCACGCGATTCGATCCGATATCGTTAAAGTAAGATGTGATGTGATGCGTTACAGGACAATTTTATGCAAGGTGCGAATGGGATGGGAATTTAACAGTAGCTCACAGCGAAAGGAAGGTTTTGAGGTTCAGTAACTGAACTACAAAAGAATATGACGAATTGAAGAAGAGAAGGATCGATAAAGTGAAAGAGGCTCATTGACGAGGCTTCCTACGTGAATCTCAGAAGAGTGAAGGTCAGATGCTTTTATCTCGATGTTCTCTTTCCTTCGGGTGTAATAGTGGCTTTCAGACGTGACTGACAAGACCCATTCCCTTCTCCCATTATTTTTCATGCGAATCCACCATTAATTATGAGAGAGCCTAGATATTTTGCGAACAAATGAAGATAGTTTCAGCGGTCACGTTCGCGAAATTCTTGAAAGACGGACTGCTTCTTGGGAATTCAAAATGATCAAAAACCTGTCAAAATGATAAAAAAAATGACCTGTCGATCAAAGTGAGATCTTTCATCTGGTTCTTTTCTCATTGTAATAGTGTTCTTCAAACTGACCCAATCTTCTCTCTTCTCTAGTTTTTGTTCGAAGTGGATTGCATCCCCGTATATTCTCTACTCAACTTCTTTTTTTGAGGCTTTTCCGTGTCATCGTAAAGGCAATTGATGAACTATCAATGTTCTTGCAGCTCAACCTTCATCTGTTAATTTCGTTGCTTGAATATTTATCATTGAATACTGCCTCAATCGGCATCTACGGTCGCACGATAGAGTATTGTTAAGCATACGTGGAGAAAGGGTTACAAGATAGTTGTAATGGGGAATCAGAAGATGATTATTCGATGATGTGATGAGGAAGTTGATCCACTCAGAGAGCTTTGAGCAGCTTATCACACTCTTCGAATCCTGGCAGTTCCGTGCACAGTCCCTTGAGGTTTCTGATGATGGAATCGAAGACCTTGCCGTAGGCCTAAAGAATGAACCGAAATGATCGTTGATCTTGTCGATGGGCTTTGTCATGTTTGTCATTTTCGTATTGAATAATGATTGTGAGCTCTTTGGTGTAAGTGCTGAACGATGTTTTTTCATGTCTATAACTCGCCTGAATCTCATCAAGTCGCCCGTAGGCGGGATAGGCCTTGATCAGGGAGTTCCTGGAAGGAGCATCCAATGCCTCGAACTTCTTGCGATATTCGACGAACTGCAAAAATTAAGAGTGCACATTAGGGGAAGTTATGTGTGGGAAGTTATAGTTTTGGATTTAAAAAAAAAGAATTTGCACCCACAGGAATTTTGAGTTCAGAATAACACGCAAGTGGTAGAATAACAAAACCGCTCACATTAGGCGAGACTTCCACCAGCTTCTTGAGGTCAGAGATTTCCGTGGGAAAGATGGGAGTCTGAAGAACAATTGATACTTTTATTTCATTTTCAGGTCTCAGCATTCCGAAAGATGTTTTATTGAATATCTACAAAAAAGATCCAGCCAAAATTCATCAGAGATCGCAAAAGGATTAAATCTGTACTTTATCGAAGAATTTGGAAGCTTCCTTGGTCAGCAGTTCGTCCCTGGGAAAACAATATCAACAACTCATATCAATTCACAGTCGAGATCAAAGATCAAAGATCAAAAATTTAAATTAACCTCTCAAGCGCATATTTCACTCCCTGCCACGCGATATCGATCAGGTCGCTCATGTCTTTACCCGTGAACTCGCTCTGAAATGGAAGCCAATTTCGAATAAAAAGTAGAATGTATCCACGATTATAATGCCACCTTATCATTAGCTGATAGATACAGCATCCTGCTGTCCAATGTGTTCTACGGTATCAATAACAGCCCGGAGGGATTAAATGCCTCGAATAAGAGGTACAAGCAGTAATTCGCACCACCGCATTCTTCTTTTCGTACTCGTCGACGATTTGCTTGCGAATCTTCTGGATCTGATCCTCCTTGAGCAGTCCGGGGATGAAATCCTCCCTCTTCGCAGAAATCATGTCGAACACTGGAAAAGTCTCATGGTATTCTGGACTTTTAAAATTGCACTAAACGTTGTCTCTGATCTTCAACAACAACCAAATGTTCCCAGGCTATTGACATGTAAATATTTTTGAATATATATCGCTAACCTTCTCCATACTTGCCCTGCTTGCCCAGATTGGCCGCCCTGCCGAAGAACGCGCGAGCTTCCTGAAGAGATCAGGAGTTTTTACATTGAAGATGACACTTCTATATTCCACATGTTTTTTTCCCATCCGGCGCTTAGTATGGTTTCATTGTTAAAGAAGGAGTAAACCCCATGAGTCTCATCCGTAACTATGCTCAGAGGCATTTTTACAATTTCGCATAAACTGATCTTTGATCGTTGAACCATTCCCTATCGTTCCACGATCCCAGTCTATGTGACTAAATATTGGGTTTACTCCTTCTTTAAAGGGCAACCTTCTCATAGTCGCGAGCCGCCGGCGTGGCAACGGCCAGACCGATCGTGAGGAGAAGGAGAAGGGTGAGGCGCATCCTGGAATGAACTCGTCTTTGTGACTCATAAAGATTCAAAAGCGCGAAAACGAAAACATTAATTGGCTAGTTGGTATCAAAAGATGAATATGGAACAGGTGCTTCACAATTAGCTGAAGACTGAGAAAGCCAGGCGCTTTTATCTCGATGTTCTCTTCCCTCTTCAGTTGTAATAGTGTGCTTGAGACGTGACCAAGACCCATTCTCTTCCCTCCTCTTCTCCTTTTCTTTTTCATAAGCAATTCATCCACTCGAGAACTTTACACTAACTTTACACTTTACACTTTTCGAGAACTTTACACTACACCTTGAAATTTTGGAACAGGCGCTTTCCATTATCTACTCTTACCGGAACTTGGCTGAAGGCGGAGTTGTTATAACAAAAAGTTTTCCTGTATTCAGGTTTACCATCACAGAACGAAGAGGCGAATTCTACAACTGTTAACCCTGCTCATGAAAAGATCTCTTGACCTTTGGATACTGAAATCTTCCCCAGACACTTTCTACTGGACGGTCTACTGGAGTGTAATCGTATGGTGCTCGAAATACCACATGCGAAGGTGTATGGAATACGATGTGACCTATCATTGTAACAGTTGGAGAAAAAGACAGAGATAGTCTCCTTCATTCATTCGCTCCGCAAGTATGACTAAAAATTTTTTGCGCACGGTCTACTAGAGCGCATGAGAGCTCATATAGTGTCCAATCTTGAACGTTTTCGCCCTTTTTTTGTTATGGCAACTATTCGTTTTTACCTTCCTTTGTTCACTTTCCTCCTGATTATTGAATTTTGTTGCAGTGCTTCCGGCCTACCCTCGGAACTCTATTTGTTTTGTGGAAAAAATTAATCATCATCATCATCACTCGATCACCAATTACCTCGAGGATTCGCTTGTAACGGACAGATCCGCACTATCTGACATGGGCAATTCCTCCTCACTTGCTACTGGTATAAGATCGGAAGAAATGTTATTGTCGATCACACCGATATACGATGTACCGGCTCATATTCGAAGTATACTGCAAGATCGGTGATCGGATCTGTGGCCGAGGCAGTCGATTGTAGTTGTTTGTGTATGATAAAGAGGTGCTCGAAATAATATAGCTAAGCTCACAATCCATTTGTTTGATATATGCCGTATCACAGAACAATGGAATAGTATCATTGGGGCGTTTCGCCGAAACAATAGGTTGTTTTCGTGAGCCACTATGACCAAAGAGCTTCAGCTTCACTTCCCGTTAACACAGGATGAGAATTCAATGCGCCACTAACGAGTAGACTAAGTAAAGGTTAACAACCACTGCGCAAGCTCATTTATCCACTAACCGGTGATTACACACATACACAAGTTTACTAATGAAACGACGGTTACCGCAATTTGACGTTTGAGTGCAAAGTCTTTCCAAATAGGGAAACCCTACTCTCCATATCACAACTTGTTTGTCCTTCAGTGTGTGATCATATTTCAATGGTTGCTAATGGTGTGTGTGAGTTTTGATTGCACGAGATGTTTCATTCACAATCAGCTTCTGAATTGACAATTCGAAGTTGACGCGTTTCGTGCTCGCTTACTGACAACACATGAAAAAAGGTGTGTGCTGTTTTTTCTCAACTAACTTTTAGAACGGACGACTGGAGTTGTACCGTTATCTGATGGTTGGAGAATAGACGGCGGATCATCTTTCGAGCTATATTTCTAACTCAGACCGCATGGAAATAATATTATCCGCTTCACTTCTCATTCGAATCTCTCATGCTGCGAGCGAAAATAGAAAATTCCCCCTTCTTGCGAATGACATTCGTTCAGCAGTAACTACAATATTCAGGTCGTTGTAGCCATGGAGTTGTACCGATACCTGATGATTAGTGCTAATGCCATCCTTATCTTGTCTTTGCCACTTTTACTACGACTTCTTGTCATTCTTCTCAAGAGAAGCCATTACGACACCGGACTGCAGTCGGATTTTTACCGGTGTATTACGCACATTTGTGAGTGGATGAATCTTTTGAAGTCAGGCCTTTCAAAAATGAAAATTGTTGTTTGGAATTTCAGTACTCGTCGACTTAGTCTATGCTGTGATCTCAATTCTTGCTGTTGAACCGGCGGCTTACGGGTTGTTCGCGGAGTTTTATCAGGTAGGTCAACAAGAATTCTAAAATCATTGAAAATTTAAGGCCAACTCTTCCTGGATCTCAAAGATAGTAATCTTCCAAGTATCCCCACTGACTAAACTCAGCATCTATTTTCACTGTATAATCGCACTGAATCGACTAACGGCAATGATATTCACGCTAAAACATAAATATGTAAGTCAACATTCCAAATATATATATATTATCGCATTCAGATTTGGACTCCTCGAGTGCTTAGGTTTCTCCACTTTGGTGGATGGTTCACCACTATATTCCTCTCACTTCCACTTATTTGGCCGATCCAAGGATCAGTTGTCTATGTTAAATCCCCTTTCGGAAATATCGGAATGTCTTTCGTTATTCTCGGACGAATTGAAAATGTGTCTTATCAGGTTTGACAAAATGAAAAGACCGTTACACATTCGCTTTTTTCACGATTCTTTTCTCCATGAACGACCTAGTGTATAGTAATGGAAGTGTATGATTGAATTGTTGGTTCAGGCAATCCCGATTATTATTGGAATCATTCTCAACACTGTTATTCTGATTTCCTATTGCATCATTGTTCTCAAAGTGAGAAAGCATGATGTGAGTAGTGCAATAGCCTTCATTTTTTAAATATTATTATTTTTTTTAGGAATTATCAAGCGCAGTCATCCGAACTACTATCGCTTCTGTTTTGATGTGCTTCAGTGAGATACTTATCGAGATTCTTTTTTCAAATTATTTTCAGGTGGCTGGTATCTGCTGCTCTTGCGAGCTGTTGATTCCTTCCATGGTCATGTGTTAGCTAAAGATGTACGTTTCACAAGAGAACGCTTATTTTTTTATTTGATTGATTTCCGGTACAAAACACAGGGGCCAAAAAATTGAGAACTCATCGTTTTAAATCAAGTATTGATTCTTTCTCGACAATAATCTGAAATATGAAATAATATTCAACATTTCAGTTATTCTCGCTCGAAGTATACTATTCAATCTTCAAAATTGGCCACGCTGTCAATGGAAGTGTCACATCGTGGATCACGATCTTGATGTTCAGAGATGTGATACGACATCATTTCACAGAGATCAAAGATCAACTTCAGATTCGATCACGCGTTTTCTCATTTTGCCCAAAGTCGCAATCAACGGATATTCAGCCAGAGAGTGGCTCGGATTCCAGCCAGCGGACTGTTGAAAGCGTGAATTAGGAGATACGGATTCATTCTGACAACACTAGAGTTTTGAATGATTTGTCTTTGCGTATCCTGCATAAATATGTCGTTGATGTTGTATCCCCCATTCCCAGTCAAAAAGCGAAAAGCTATGATGTCTGACGGCCTCATTTCAGTAATTGGAGCGACTATTCTGGTTGTTATCTGTGGCAATTACACAGTACACAATGGATGCCCTCTGGCTTGAATCATGCTAGACTCGTCATCAATACAATTTACGTGACAATTAATGCAATGCAGTCAAGTGTTGTTGCGTTAATTGTGCGAGTAATAAACATGAATAGGGTATGCAATTTCCCATTTTTAAAATTGTATCAACCGTAAACTTTTCAAAGTATAAAAGTTATTATAGATCAAGCACACTGAATTTCCCAACATTCTGCTCGGATTTGACATCAGATTGAAGGTCCGGCTGCATGCAATCTTTAGCGATGGGCTGACAAAGGTACGATAGATGCTTGCATACATATTGTCTTGCAATTGGCGAATCAGAAAATATTAATATTCTTCCGAATTTCGCATTTTCAGTTTAATTATCAGAATATCCACACGAACCTCACCCGCCCGGACATGTTTGGTGGCTGTCCGAATTCAAGGAAATGTGGGAGAACCATCAAATACCTTATGTCAGCAGGGAATATAAATTGGAGGATTGAGAACATGGAGAATAATCAATCCTCATTTTACAATTCACTGAGTAATTGTTGTTTGAATATTGCGTTTTGCATGAATTATATTGTATGCGCCGTGCCCGAAGTGTGTTCAAAATTGACTTTTTATCATGATCCAATGAATAGCTGAAGGTGAATAAATGTGTGTTCGTTATTTACATTGTTAATATTGTAGGAGAGCATGACGAGAACACTTCAGGGAACAATTGTGCCCGTCTCGCAGCAGAGATTTTCTCTGGAAAAAAGTAATTTTATTTACCTATACAATTCGTGCACATGTAATAAAATACTCACCCGTTCCACGATGCGTAGAAAATGAGCTCATAACCATCATCGCAATTTCGACCCCCGCCGGCAACGCAGCTCTGCAATAATATTACTATCTATTTTAAAATTATTCCAAAATTTCAATTTTTATAATCATACCGTTTTCGTGTTCTTGTGCACTTTCGCATTCTCGCAGCACAGATAGCGCAAGCCGAACCAACAGAACCTGAAAAAACACTACTAATTGATAGGGTTCCATAATTAAAAAGGAGCATGGGATATGAACAATATTAGGGAAACTGCTGGGAAGGTACTGGATAGGAAATACTTCCTGAGGAAATATGGTATTATGTTTCGGTCTATTGGGTCGTACATGAATTGGCGGCACATCGACTCACCCTCCCGCCTCGCCCGCCCATTTGTTGTATGCGTTCTGACGAGATCTGCCCACGTAAGTGTAGCCAGAATCGCAATCGTTGCCCGGGTCGCAGCCCCAACCGCCCTTCCAGTAGCACTAAATAATTAATAATTACAATATTAGATAGTTTCTCCTTAAAGAAGGGGTGGCACGAATATCTGGCTAACAAAGTTGTCGATGTTAGACGATGTGACACGAGCACCCCATAAGGTTTTCGAAACTCCCATGTTTTCAATTTTCGTCTAAACCGAGATATACTCGATTGGCTGTTTGCCAAGTCACCCTGAAGCGCAGGCAACGAGATAGAGAGCATGCAAAACGAGGAGTGCGCCTAACCTCACTTTGCATATCGGCGCCATTCGTGCCTCTCCTTCTTTAAATAGCTGTCATATCACGCCCCTCGCCTAAGAATCGACTCAGAATGACAGGGTTTTGTCGGCGAGTGAAATTTCGAAGTTGAGATTTCGACTGATTTGGGACCTACCTGACCCCACTAGACATCCTAATAACGGAATAGTGTCAGAGATGATTCCCGACCGAGCTGCGGCATCGGTCGGATGCAGCTTGTTTGAGAACACCATCTCGAATGAAAAATCCTATAAAATTTTCGGAAAAGCAAATCTTACGGTGCCATTAATCGATTAATCCATCGAATTTGAGATAAATAGAATTGATAGAATAGCTAGCTTACGATGCCGTTCGTCTGCGGGCCAACAACGAGTCGATCCACTTCGACCACATCGACTTCATTGGTGATCGTGTCCTTGTCCACTTTTGTGTCCCATTTCATGGAACATTCCGCGATGGCGAAGATGAGAGAAGCGATGAGGAGCACTGATAAAAAATAAACATTATTTAAATGAAAACGAAATATTATTAAATGACTTGAATCCAAGCAGCATAAAAAACCAGGAAAAATATTATTTCATTTTATTTATTTTTCTGTTTTATAAAATAAATAAATAAATAATACTAGCTCACCTCGAAGCATAGTGCCCACTGGTTGCCAATGTCGGTGCCTACTCGTTCGACCACTGCCTTTTATACTGGTGCAGCTGGCGTGATCATTGTATTGGCAGAGTCAGAAACGGTATCTTCATTTTGCATTGATTTCACCGAAAAGGGAGCATAGATAGCGAGCGAAATGATTAGTTTCGAGAGTGCAAGAAAGAAGAGGGCGCTAGTCTCTAGTTTAGACATGAACCGTTCTTCCCCTTTTCGAGCAGCACTCTACTTCTCATTATGCGATTTATCAGGCGAGACGAGGCGAGGGAGTGTGAGGAATTAAGAGATAGAAAGCGTTTCACTGACAAGGTGTAGTCGACACTGTTTGTTCCTCAATTAGATGAACCGTTGTCGTATCTCTTCTTATTTCCTACTCTACAGCGTTTTCAATGACGAGAGATTATAGGGTAGCAAGACAGATAAGGCAGATGTGTTTTGCACTGAAATGATGTCGCCAGTGTTCGGTAGAGCTCGAGAAATGATACCGCCATATCTTCATTTCACACTTTTTCTCGTCGACCGAGCGGGCGAGAGAGTGTACAAAATGAAGAGGTATCGGTATCCATTCTCGAGCTGTAGCGGTCGGTTCGCAATTAGAAAGTGTTCGACCTTGAGAACGGCGTTGAGACAAACAAACCGAACTGAGAAATTAAATGAGGTCAACGTGCACTCACATGCAGTAATTTATAGATGGAAAATATAATATTGGTTTCCATCAATTTACCGTTTTCATAACCGACACGAAAACTGTGTGACTCTTTCTTCAGTTTGTTTGTTATATTTTGTTATATTTATAGAAATAGTAATGCATTTGATTAGCGGATGTTGTTTATTGTGCAATATATTTTTCTGAACCATTCTCGAAATCATGAGTGAGTGAGACAAAATAAACCCTGAGACAAACACGTTCGATGACGAGATTAACGAGTGACTGGTCGAATAAAAAATGAAAAAATGAGTGGCTGGCCAAAAAATGAATAAGGAAACTGTGCTGTGTTCTGTGTGTTTTGGTGGAGCAGCATGATACGTGACATGCATATCGAGTATTTGTTTTAATGTGTATGATATCCTTCTGCTAGCTTCTGCCCTCTGCGATTCGACTTGAATTATTTTAAATAGAGCAAGAGATAAGCTTGCCTGACAAATAATCTCAGTTCATATTATGACGATCTTCAGCCCGTTCAATATGTTTCTGAACGAAGGCACAATTTACCTTTCACACTATTTATTTGGAATTGTTTTGAAGAAATATCTATGCTATAATAAACAATAAATTTCGCTGATAGAATATCTCCGGTGCTACCGTACCATTTCCTCTGTCTGAGAACAACACCAAGGTCGAACTCTATATCCAATACAGTAACGGAAAAAAATCAAGATAAGACGAGGAAAACATGGGCGTATTAGAACGCAGTAAATCATGTATCGTGCCGCCGTATTGTCTCTAATCATTGAAACGGTATAGAGAGGAAAAAGAGACGAGAGACGAGAACGGTTCATCTAATTGAGGAACAAACACTGTATCTCCATTTCGCGCACTCACTTGCACTGTGTAACCGTTGACTCGTTGAGTGCAGGTAGGGCAACGAGAGAAAACGATTCATGGCCAAACTAGAGATCAGTAACCTCTTTCTTGCACTCTCAAATCTTGTCGTTTCGCGTACTGTCTAGGCGTCCATGTTGGTGAAATCGATGTGAAAGGAAGATACCGTTTCTGACTCTTCCAATCCAATGGTCACACCGCCTGAACCAGTATAAAAAGGCGATGGTCGAAAGAATAGCCATCGACATCGGCAACCGATGGGTACTATGCTACGAGGTTAGTTTCACTTAATTATAAATTAAGTTAATAATAAAAAAAAATATTTACAGTATTCCTGATCGCTTCGTTCCTTCTCGTCGCCCTTTCGGAATGCTCTTTTGCGAAATGGGATGCCAACTGGGAAGATACAGTGTCCGGAGTGCCGGACGTCAAGGACATTGCCTTGTTTGATAAGAAGGAGCGCAATGGCATTGTAAGCCACGATTGCTTCTAAATTTTCGGTCTACTCATTCCTGAGTTTCCTGAGTAGCTGAGGTCTACTTTGGATACAAAACAAGTGCAACAGAAGGATTGACAAATGATTGATTCAGTGCTACTGGCAAGGCGGCGGCTGGTGTTCTCCTGGAAACGATTGCAATGATGGCTACAGATACGTGGGCAGCTCCCGTCAGAATGCGTACAATGAGTGGGCCGGAGAGGCTGGAGCGTAAGTTGCATTTCGCCAATTATCGTTTTTTTTGCTAATTTTTAAGCTTGTGTGTTAATTGACGGTAAACATTCTTATATTTTTAATAAAAATATTCATTTTCAGGTTCTGCTGGTTCGGCGAGCGCTGGCTGTGCTGCGAGAGCGACAAAGTGAAGAAGAACCCCAAGACGGTAATAGCGATATCTGAAAAAGCGATATCTGAAAAATTGCAAAAAAATAATAACTGTGCGCAAAAATGTACGAAAAATGGCAAACTTTTATTTTTTTAAATTGGAAATTATGTGAAAATAGGTGCAAATACATAAAAAAATATTTCAGAGCTGCACGCACGGAGGCGGCAAAAACTGCGGCGCTGGCAAGACGCTCATCTGGTGGGCGTCGTGGAATGAGTGAGTGAACTCGTTTTTTGTTTCTTTTTTTTCGTTTATTTTTTCAGTTATAAAAAATACAGCGATTTTACTCTGTATGGTATCTAGAAATACTGAACTTTACCAAGGATTTTTTTCAGGGAGAATCTCTGCTGCGAGGACGGTACGATCGTTCCTTGAAGCTCCCTGGCGACTCTTAATCACAATTGCGGATAATATCAATCTTGTTTCAATTTTTTTTCAGTGCTCACGATAAAGAATGCAAGAATATGTGCGTATGCTCGTTTATCGATTGATTGCTAAGAAATGGAATTATTTATCGACGAGGATAAACAATGAGTTGATCACGACAGCGCTCTCACTTTGTCGCATTCTTCGAATCCGGGGAGATTCTCGCAGAATCCCTTGAGATGGACGACAATGTCGTCGAAGACTTTGACGTATGCCTGAAACAAGTATAACATTAATTTTTTTCTTGCTTAATATTTTCTCCTTTTTTTTGCTTAATATTTTCTCACTTGCCTCTAGCTCATCCAGCATGCCGAGGTGGGGGAATGCTACAATGAGCGCTTTTTTGGCGTTGATGGAGAGGGCATCGAATTGCTTGCGCGCGGAGGCGAACTGATTGTTTCTTTGTTGTTTGTTTGATGTTGTTTTTTAATTAATGATATTTAGCGGTCAGAGGAACACAAAAATACAGAAAAGAGCTCACATCAGGGAGATACGGGCGGAGAACGGGTGTGTTTGTCGTGGATTTGTCGTTGAAAGTTGTTGATGTCTACAATGAAAATCGATCAGTGATACAGGTCTGTATGCGCTTATCCAAACCGCATACCGAGAGGAGATATCCCGCAGCTTCGAAGTTAAATGCCAGCGAAAGAGCTCTGCAATGGACGTCCGATAATTATTTTAATGATTAAAAAAACGAATTCTCACTTCGTGTTGAAATACGCCTGTGCTTGCTGCGTGACCTCGTTCTGGAGCTCTACCTTCTGAAATTGGAATTAACTGGGAATTCATCAAATCAATCGATGCCCGGAATTCAACGAGATGCTCCTAGATAGCTTAGGTCATTGCATATTAGCACACCAACACTACTTCCTACTCTAAAACTGTGCCCATAGCGAGATATGAGGCCGATTCGGATGAGAAGAAATAATAAAAACGCAGCGGCAACCCCAATGCTAGTTGTTAACCCACAAACGGAATTGTTTCGGCAAGTAAATACGGTACTTCTCGAGAACTCACCTTGACCTCACTGATCTGCTGGGAACCACGCAGTTTGGCCAATAGCTCCTTGCTAAACATGCCAGGGAAGAAGCGTTCGAGCTTGGCAGCGAATAGGTCGAAGGCTGGAAACATCGTCTTTTCCATTTCAAATGTTTATAATCACATAAATTCAGCGATTGATCATTGACACCGATATTTTCTCGTATTTGTTTTGTGATTTTTGGAATATTTTTTGACAACGCACCCTCGCCGAACTCTGCCTTCTTCAGATGGTTGAGCGTCTTACCGTAGTACGCGCGAGCTTCCTGCGAAGAATTCAATTAGTGACATTTCATGAGCATTAGGCTATTGCTCACGTTGAAAGGAAATCATAGATTCTCACCTGCTCGTAGTTGCGAAGCGCAGAAACGGCCTGGTTCGATTCGTCCAGAACAGGCTTGGGCACAGGCCCCTGGGCGGGAATGGGGTTATGTTCAGGACCGCCGGCGGCCTGGGGCACGAAGGCGGGTGGAGAAAACCCGGATGTCTGTGGCGGCGGACAATCGGGCATAGTCACGCGTGTGCGATCAGGTTGAGCATCACTTGTGATCGTTGTTGGGTCGGAGTCCGAAGTGTACACGGGAATCGCTGTTGCCTGACCGATGAGGAGAAGGAGGAGGAGGGCGAGAGGAGGGCGCATCATCTGGAAAGTCGTGGTTGGGATGAAATAATTCCTTCGTGAATATGGTAGAACGAAATGGTAGAATAGACTATTTTCGAAAGCGAAATCGATAAAGAGAGTAAGGAAAAGAGGAACGGAGTAAATGGAAGAAAGAGTGTCGGATGAAAATGAGCGAGAATGCTTGACATTTTAAAGGGAAAATGCAGCGTTTGATGACGATCAGTGCTTGCATCTAGAAGTGTAACGTGGAAACGGAAACAACAATTTTGGATGCAATCAGAATAGTAAACACTATTTTGCAAAGAGCCGTTTTTTCGATACCATAAATTTTCGTATTCACAGAGGTGAAGACCAGGATTTTTTTTATTTGCTATTTATGTGGTGAAAATATTGTAATTTTTAACGCTCCCTCAGAATATGAAAATATCTCGCCGAGTACTCCCTGGATTCTACCTCATTCTCCCCTCACATCACCCTTTCCCTTATCACTACTGAGGGTGATCATTCTCTCTACCTCTTTCTCTCTGTATGCCGATTCCACACGATATCACGCTAGTTATGGTACGAATAGAACACATTGAATGATAAATGAGAGCTTCGTTGGGGATTCAACCTTTCCTCTTATCACCAGCGAGGGCCACTCTACTCGTTCTCCATAGTCTAGGTTATGAAAAAGAAAGATCGCATAAAGAAAGAAAGACTGCTGGCACGAAATCTCTACTTATCCTCAATTGTCTAATATTTCACGGATTGGAGGACCAAGTGCGATGAGGCTGTGCCATTGCAATTCTTTCTTCTTCTTTCTTTTCAAATATTACCCTTATTAATTTGTACTTTTCATTAAGTTAGTTTTTTTATGGATTTGGCTCACAAAGTCTCTGTGATTCAGAAAGCAGCTGGGAAGAGAATACAATTCCAGCTGATGAGATACAACGCATGTTTTAGGGGAATCTGCGAAATGCGGAAAATGTTCGTCTGCATCTGAAAACTGCATGAATAAATGTGAAGTGAATCCATGCCAATTGTCTGCCCTCAATGGAGAGAACGATGAGGAAGAGGAAGAAGGCGACGATTTTGTCGAGGATGCGAAGTACTCGTGAACTGTGATTTCGTGGTACGATGTTTCTTTACAATATAGAGTTACTCATTCTGCTCTATCACTAAACATTCCATACTTTCGCACTTTCCCTCGTGAAGTTTTCATGCGGAAAATTTGCAGCGTATACTCGAAAACAATATGGAAAAATATATTTATTAAAATTTATCCCTCAACATTCCACACTTTGCCCCGCCATCGACGCTTGCCACACATGCCGCGCCTTTATCTTTTCCTGATCGAAGTCCCACAAGGGAGACGATGTATCGATATTCTCCGACTTTTTGATGATGATGAACCGCCCGTGTTGGCAGTACCATTTCGAAAAGTCTCCTGGAAGAATTTTGTATGATCGCGAAAAACAAAGATAGAGAAGGCATGTTTTTTAAAAAACTTTTTGGGTTTTGTAACCTTTCTTATCCATGTAATGCTCGACGAGTTCTCTGTAGTGTTCATCTGTCTCCGATAGTGTCATGTGGAAGGCTTCACGACCGGGTGAGCACAAATCCATACATTGATGGATGTTTTCCTTTTTCTGAAAAATTCGAGTGGTAAATTGGTGTATTTGAAATAATTGTGTGCGGGGAAATACTAATGGCATTTGAAAAAAAAATTTCAAGAAACAAACCAGACAGTCCGGACTGTATTCGGCAAAGTGCCTTAAATATTTCATGTTTTAGAAATTACTTGAACGATCGAGCTCACTTGAGGCACAGTTGCTCGTTGATAACTATTTTATAGGGATCAACTAGAAGTATGCCGTCTTTCGTGATCGTCGGTACGCTTCTGCAACATAAAGTTGTATCCTTTGAGGAGAAAAGAAATTACTAACATGCCCGCAAGTTCCGCAGCCTTTTCATGGAATTTTTTATACTTGAAACATTCCGCGTGTTTCTTTCTGGGGTATATTTTTAAATTACAATTTGAAAATGTGAATTAATATTCCAACAGTGAACCCACTCCTTCCCGTAAAATAAAGGTATTGGAAGTATTCTGACCGACACTTGAGACATTCGTCATTTATCCAGCACTTTTGCACCTCACGTAGCAAGCAACCTTCGCTTCTGGAAATAGGATGGCATGGAAAACGAAAATTGGTTTTGATAAAGTTCGTAAATCAATTTTTTTAAAATATATCAGTCAAGTTGAACATATTTTTTAGAAAAATATTTTTGAAAAGTTTAAAAAAAACTCACTCATAGCACGGCTTCATTGCTTCGGTCAATATCGGATCGAACGAAAGCTGCGCCGTTTCTCGCGCAGTGCCGATATGGATGAATAAAAGAAGAGCAGGACAGTTGAAGAGGTTCGAAGCATGGTGGAGAATGGAAATATACGAAAAGTTGAGCGCTTTTATGTGGAAGTTGTAAATGGGTTGGGTAACTGTGTTTGAAAATGGGTTATAGTAGCGTGGCATACTGTGTATTCCGTTGTGTTAAACTGTTTTTCTCTAAATAATGTTCTCAATTGCGAATAACGAAAAAATAGAAGATTTAGAATTCGGAATTCATTCACAGCGTTATTATTACGAATGTCTCATTATTTGGTTCATTTATCAGCAGGTCCAAGATACGTGAAGGCAGGCACGCTTCTGAAGTGGTCCCTCTCATGATGATCCCTTCCATCTGACGAATGGGTGGGAATCTCCCGGATCTTCGCCACGTATTGCCGGGGTTCTTCTAAACATTTTTTTTCTATGAAAAATTGGGAAGCGAATAAAAAAGAAATGATACAATCACGTTTGTGATTGGAAATGACATTTTTGATTGCCATTGGACGGACATTCATGAAAGTGAGACTTTTTCGAGATGCAGAGATGTGTGCTCAAACGTCCTATTTCTTAGATACCAGATGAAAGTGAATCGAAATACACACATACCTCTCGGTATCTCATCGCGATCTCGTTCCCATAGATCATCGTCTTCGTCCCTTCTGCGAGGAAGCTTTCGATCTGGAAATTCAATCTCTATAAAATTCAAATATCGATTTTGTCATGAAATTAAACTGTCAAACAAACTACTGTCACTCAAAATAATAAAACATCTCTAGTTGCGTGCAATATTTGTTTAGAATCATTAGTCAGCAGCGATACCATATTCCTCCTCCTCCCTCTGCTCCCGCTCATCGCAATGGCATCCTCCAAAGGGCGAATGGTGTTGCAGGAAGGGATTGGGGAAGATGGAGGGATGGTGGTAGTGAGGGAGATGGTGACGAGGGGAGGGTTCTAAAATATCAATTTTGATAATCTTCAAATGGTTTTGCCAGTTTACTTTGCGAGCCAGTCACACTGTCTACTTGCAAGCTCGCGAAGGAACTATTGTTAGTTAGAATTTGCACATATAATTAGGGGCCACAAGCTCCGCCCACTTTGTGCGGACACGATTTCGCCAAAAAGCGAGAAAACAGAAACACAAAGCTCATTCTAAACCAAATCACTTATTCTAAACTGATTTGGAAAGCTACTGCCAACCCTTATCGATCGAGAACTGTTCAAAAGTTGAAAATTGTCGCTAAGCGGGTCAAAATTGGGAATAAAAGTAGGGAATAGGTCGTTTTAGTGGCTTCGGGGATGAAAACTTAGTTCGAACAGGAATTTTGTGATTAATTCGATTTATTTAGGATTTTTAGAGAAAGAATTTGAATTTTAGCTCTTTTCCCTGGCTTGTGTATTTTGTTGGAAGACGCGCGGGGAGAGGGAGCGAGAGGGCGGGGGGAGGGAGAGAGGCACACGCAAATTAGGCTCCGCCCCTTTTCCTCTCGTCTCGCCTCTCTCTCCTCTCCACCAGTGCCTAGCGCGCGTACTTCTCGAGCTCTAGCGCGAGCTTTATAGCTCTAGAGCTTTATAGCGCGGCTCAGAGACAAGATATCGACAAACGGTAAAAAGTATGATGTTATTGGGTCCATGAGGGATAGTTTGCATACACTTTTGGGCCAATGGTGAGAAATCGGCAATCTGAGTTGTGGCCCCTACATATAATCAGTTCTCAATCGCTGCCTACCGTACTCTCCACCGAAGCTCGTCGCAGTGCTGATCCTACTGTAGACGGGATCGTGATGGAGCGAGTCGTACTGCTTTTGAGGCAGGATTACTGTAAGAATCGATTTATTGATTTTTTATCTCCAAATAAGAAAAATGATTATTGTGCTCGAACGAGTGTATGAAATGATAGTGAAACTCATTCGGCACTTCTCTGATCTTTAGCCCAGCCTTTTCAGACCGAGTATTTTCTCCCCATCAATCTAATTCCCTACTTACTCCACGCATAGTGCTGGTGTTGCCAGGGGCTTAAGAACAAAGATGTAACTCTTTCTACTGAATGACAAATTCAAAGAAAATTGATACGCTAGAAGGGATGTTTTTATTTCATTATGGAATACTTCTGATACTACTTTTCATAATACGAAAAAAGCGCAATATAATAAAATGTTGAAACTCACTCGCTCCAAGCACAAGTCGTAGGAGAAGAAACAGCAAGGGAGGCCGCATCTCTCGCTCTCAAGAGTGCCTTTGCTAATGACACTCGCGCAGACCACGCAATCATCTCAACTTTTTGCCTTGTTTTCTACTCTCTTAATGCACCTACCGGTCAGACGAACCGGTGTGCTATGCATGTCTGCGTCAATTGTGTATGCTAGTGATGAAATGTATTTATCGGATTTTTTTAATGGAAAAAATGTCTTCATCATGTTTTCGCTCACTGAAAAAATAATCATTGGGAAGTAGAAAAGGAAAAAGATGCCGATGAAAAAGATGAAAAAGATGGAAAAAGATGAAGAGAATAGATCATAAATCTCCCCCACTTCCCGCCCATATTTTATCGACGCTAAATAGGCAACAGCTAACAGAGTCTATAGTCATTTGTATTTTCAATAATAAATATATTTTCATGTTTTCCAAAATTCCTTTGCAGCTTCTCCCTTACAAAATTATGGACGAATCAACGGAGAAACGGGGTCACAAGAGAGAAGGAGCAGAGAATGAGGTAAAGTTATCTCACGGTATCTTTACAAATGTAGTTGTGCCGCCGGCCTGGTTAACAACAGTCTCGCAAGAACATATTCCCACACGAGAAATTACAGGATCCCGAAACTCCGGCAAAACGAGCGAACGATCGACAAATGGACAATTCTGATAAGGAAAATCATCCGACTGGTCTCACCCGATCGGATGGATTTGGTGTTAATGTGAGTGGATCTGAGCTAGCAGAGTAATTATTGTATTTTTTTATAAATAAATAATTATTAATTAATTTTTATTTTGAGGATTATCTATCCCGCCTTCCGGAAGATGACATGCTGGAGATATTCAAACACCTGTCAAGGTATTCTCCCCTGCAACTTCAAATCTCTAATGAAAAAACCGATGCAGAACCGACATTTTCCACCTTCGACCAGTCAACCAGAAAATTTACAATGTCACGCATGATAGAACTCTCAGTAATATCAAGTGGAAGTGTGGACCACTGTTTATATATCCGGTGATAATTATTATGATTAAAGGAGGCGTATCATGAAAAACCAAAAAAAGAAAAACAGAAAAAAAATCATGAAAAAAAAAAGGAAAAAAAAAAATGCTCTTGAGATTATGATCCGATTGGAATCCAGAACGATATTAGAAAGCCGAAGTTTGAAAGTTGTACGTCCACTCTGGGACGAGATATCCCCGTCCAAAGTATCAGGAAAGATCAGGGAAAACCCCGCAAAAATTCAAAAATTTTACGCAGCGCCAATGGGGAGGAAGGGACGGTAGATCAAGAAGGATAGATCGAAAGGTCATCGTTGTCTCGCCCATTATTGATTGACTAGAAAGGGATTTTTCTTTGTTCCCGCAGGTTCTTCCCATCGACAAAAACTGATCTACTCCTTGGCGATTTGCCAAAAGAACCTTGGCAATTTTCCAAAATATTGCAAGGCTCGGCATATCGTTGTAAGAGTCGCAACATTTGAATTTCAAAAGTTCATGATACGCCTCCTTTAAGTGTTGTTATTCTTAGAATAATAATATTATTATTTTTGTCTTCAGACCGACGACACTTACTGTCTCAAGATGCGTGCGGCTGACGATTGTCCCATTATCGATCACAACAGCCAAATATCGTACAGTTACAGCATCGGGAAGATGGGCATGTCGTGTGCTGGTATCGAGCAACGAACTTTCGATGCAGATGAAAAGTTTCCGAGGGATCATAACATTGCGCATCTTGACCTTTGGAATGTACATTTTGGCCATGGTGATGTAAAGAAAAGGTTGGACATTATTTTAAAGCTATCGAATCCGAGTTGGATATTCGCATAACAGCCCTATTATATTTTACAGACTCGCCAAACTTGCTAAAAAGTTGAAGAAATTATCCGTGAGTGATTCCACGGAACTTATAGGCCTCAATGAAGCATTTATCAAGGAGATTAGTGAAGGAAGTTCGCTCAGCGATCTTACTTGGAGAGCCCCGCTTCATGACGAGAATCATGTGAGCGTTTTACAATTTTAATGCATTATAGTCTGCTTGATTATTTCGTAACCTGCCTAAATTCTTCATAATTTAGTTATAGGTAGGGGTCACAGCGCAGATAGCCGATTCTGCACAATGGGGTCAAATTTGTGTTCAAACAGTCCCTCGTGGTCCCAATATCATCATACTTTTTACCGTTTGTCGATATCTTTTCTCTGAGGCGCGCTAGAGCCCGAGAAGTACGCGCGCAAAGCACTGGGGAAGAGGAGGGAAAGGCGAGACGAGAGGGAAGGGGGGCGGAGCCTAATTTGCTTGTTTCTCTCTCCCTCCCCCCGCCCTCTCGCTCGCCTCCCCCCGCCCTCTCGCTCGCTTCCCCCCGCGCGTCTTCCAACAAAAAACACAAGCCAGGGAAAAGTGCTAAAATTCTAATTTTTTCTCTAAAAATCCTAAAAAAAAATCGAATTAATCAGAAAATTCCTGTTCGAACTCAGATTTCATCCCCGAAGCCACTAAAACGACCTATTCCCTACTTTTATTCCCAATTTTGACCCGCTTAGCGACAATTTTCAACTTTTGAACAGTTCTCGATCGATAGGGATTGGCAGTAGCTTTCCAAATCAATTTAGAACGACTGATTTGGTTTAGAATGAGCTTTGTGTTTTTGTTTTCTCGCTTTTTGGCGAAATCGTGTCCGCACAAAGTGGGCGGAGCTTGTGGCCCCTAGTTATAGGAAAAAAATCGTTATTTTTAATGTAAATAATCTATTTCTCCTCTCGAATTCTCCTCTCGAACTGAAGAGATAATTTTCAAAATTATGAAACAATTATTTTAAGAACGATGAATATTTCAGAGACGCGCCTTCACTGCCTCCCCATTGATCATGCAATCCCTTCTTCGCTTCTACAAACTTGACCTACCCACGATGATCATCTCATCTGAGTGGGCGGCGGAATTACTGATGGTGTTTGATCTTGAATACTTTCTTGTTTCTCCACAATCCACAGCACCCATTTCGAATCACATTTCTAGCAACTAATGTTAAGATGTAACACTATTTTAGCTGCACATGGACACCATCGACCAGCCCTCTCCTCAACACGGTTCGTGGCGATTCCAACTCGACCAGCCTATATCGCGTGCAGGAATTGTCAAGCAGATACGGAAGGAGGACTATCGGGTAAGAGTATTATGACAATTAGCGTTTTTGAAATGCAGTATTCTAAATGGAAAAAGGACTTCTAAATGAATGCATTGCAGGTAGATGACGAACTCGGCAATTTTATGATCGTTCGAAAGCGAGACGGATTCACTGCTCGATTCTACGTGCAGGATTACAGGTAGGACTTTCCGATCTCAACTTCTCGTGCATTTTCACCGGTCAGAGTGACGGAATGTTTAAATGTTTTTTTTCACCAGCGAAAACTTTGAAAGGCACAGATAAAGAATGGGGAGATAGTATGTTAAATGAAGAGACCAATTCTCGTCCTGGAATACTTATAATTTCAGTGTGATGGAGCGATCGGGAACGATTTGGATGCTCTTCGTGGATTTCTTCCGTAATTCAACCTAATTTTCTTTTTGATTATGTTCTGTAATTATAATGATGTATTTTTGTGTTCTGCTCATTTTGATGTCACTGGCCTAGCAGTGGGCTCTCGCAGGACTTAGTGTGCCTATAGTACGGGGTGACCTTAACCTTTACCTAATATCGATGTTGAAACGCATAAGACTTTTCGCTATTCCTACCGCAATGTAAATCATGTTAAGTCGTGCTGTGCATTTTATGCTTTTGTATAAACTTGTTTATAAAGGCTTCTTCTTTCACAAAAACATAACCAACGAATTTTTATGCATATTTTTTTATTCAATTTGTGCAACACAATCTCCTTTATATCGATTCTCAGGGCATCTGAAAACATATGTTTTAAAACGGAAGCAATCACCTAATCTATCTTCATGCCGATCCTTTCAAACAATTATGTCCGGTTCATGTCCATTAAGCGCACCTATCGTGAAATTATTTTCCGTTCCACTCGTAGTTGACCTTTGACGAACTGAGTGGAGAGAGGAGGGAGGAAGAGGCCGGGAGGAGGCTATTGATCTACCTGCTCTCCTCCTCCCTACCTCTTCCCTTCTTCTCTCTCCCAGACAATCAATACGCTAACCAGCACATTGTGTTTGCTGAGCATTTGAAACGCACGATACTGGAAATGTTTCAGCACTCTAGTGCTAGCGTGTATCCACTCTTTGTGATAGACGCGAGGTACTGTTTGTATTTAGATTTGCAAACTCTCAAAGTCACTGATTTTAAATCCGCTGACAGCTCTGAAATCGTCAGCAATCGAAGGAGATACTGTTCAAAAAGATGATCAGGATAAATGAAGAGGTGAATAGCCATTATTTTTACATTTTTATGCTTTTTTACTTTTTTAATTGTATATTTATCATTACAACGGTTTACATTGTAACTTTACAAGTATTTTATAGTGGTCATTTTTTTTTCATATTTATACAATGCAAAAATGTACTAAAGGATCATCTGTCCCACCTTCCCGACATCGATCTCCTTGAAATCTTCCAGCATTTGTCCAGGTAAATAAAATATATATTCTTATATAAGAATAAAAGTAAGATTTTAGGACAGATATTTTTCACCTAAGTCTCGCAAATAAAAGAATTAACCACGTTACTCATGATCGGTCATTGCGAAATATTACATGGAAGTGTGGGACACTTTTCTTGTATCAGGCAAGATTGCAAAGCTTTTACAATTTATTGCATACGACTCACGTTGAAGAAGATAGTTGTTTTTGTTAGACACACTTTCAAGCAAATTGTTTTTTTTCGAAATAGATTTTTAAACTTTCATACGATTTGTGGACATACCATTTCAGACTTTGACCAGGTACTGTTTCAAGATGCGTGCCGCTCTTTGTCCATACTCTTTGTCCGTACATTTATACTGCCAATGCTCATATAAATACGAAATCGCAAAGTTCTCAAAAACAGAGAAGAGAAGCATTGATAGAACAGAAGAGTTGCCCAAGGTAGTATACGAGCCGTTATGGAGCTTTAATGACGATTCATTCAGGAATTACTCAATGGATTTAGTCAGGAGTGGATAATTCCCAATGAATTTTTTAACGCGCTTTCCGAAGTTTTATGTTATCGATCTCCAGAAATGATCCAAATCGAACGGGTGCGCACTTTTTTGACATAGTCTTTTTTGGAAATGCATTTATTCAGATTCAAGTTGACGCTGCCTTTTTCGCAAACCTCAAACAGGCATTGGAAGGTCATGAAATACAGCACATCACTCTTCGGAACACAATATTACACAAAGATGTTGGAGAAACAATGAGAGGGTTGGCCACGCTCCCATGAAGTTTTATTCACATTAGAACATTTTACTAGGATCGCATTTCTCGCCAATGATATACGTAAACTTTCCGTGATCGGAACACATCGAATTTCGCAAACGTTTCTAGAGGGAATTAGCACCTCGACATCACTAAATGAACTTTGCTGGAGCGGCAACAATAATCACGAAAATTATGTGAGACAGATAATATTATTACATACAGTCACTTTTATTTTTCCAAAACTGCAGATGACTTATACAATTTTATATTCCAACTCACCGATTTTTCAGTATTCTAGATTCTATGCATCGAAATCAATCATTAGTCATCTACATCATTTCAAGAACCTCTACCTGTGTACGATGGTATTACGCACGGACTGGATAGCGGAACTGCTGATGGTGAAAATTCAATACTGTCTATAATTTATGTTTTGCGCCCGTTGATTAGCGATGACCCTGATTTAATTTATCTTTATCATGATTACGTTGCTTTGAAGAACAAGTTTATTCCAGTTGCACATGAACACTATCGCTGAATTTTCTGTGTATCATGGCGCTCACGGATGGCGTTTCCAACTTAACCGCCCCATTGCGCGTGGTGATATTTTTGGCAAGCTTCCTGTAGATATTTATCAGGTAAGTGGGTTTTGCAAGCAACACGATTGTGTTTTGGACAAATTTTGCAGGACGATTCTGACGACGGAAAGTACAAAATTGTCAGAAAGAAGGATGGTTTCACAGCTGAATTGTATGTGGAAGATTACATCGATTCTGCAGTCCACATTTTGTTTGTGGACTTTTTCCGTATTTAAAAACACTCTACAACTGTATACTGTATTTATGTTAACTCTATACATTACAAAAATAGTAAATGCGTTTAATTCATCAAGAGGAATTCAATAAATTCTTGATGAATAAAATTTTTATGAATAAATTGTGTGCTCGTCATTTTTTTTCCTTTCGCCGCTGCGAACAATGATTTCGTCCAAGCGTTTGAAAAAAATTCATGAATAGATGCAATCAATATGCTCATTTTTCGGCAAATATTTTTCAGTCGATGAAGTGTGTCCTGTTCAACTCGAGTCAGCGCACCTTCTGGGAATGTTTCAGCACTCTAGTGCCTCCACATTGTCTGATAGACGCTAGGTTCTGTTTTTATTTAGATTTGTAAACTCGCAAACTCACTGATTTTAAATCTGACAGTCCTGAAATCGTCAGCAGTCGATGGAGATACGGGTTGAGAAGATGCTCAGGAGAAATGAAGAGGTGAACATTTTTATGACTTTTTTTAAAACATTAATTGAATATTTATCATTACAACGGTTTACAAGTATTTTATAATGGTCATTTTGTTATATTTTTTCTTATTGTAATAATATTGAAACGATACTAAGGATCATCTCTCCCACCTTCCCGAAGTCGATATCCTCGAGGTTTTCAAGCATTTGTCCAGGTGATTATTTATTTATTGAATTCCGATATTGGAATTTAAAAAAGTTGTAGAACAGATATCTATCACCTAAGACTCACGAATAAGAGGCTTCATAAGATAACCTATGATCGGACATTGAGGCATATTAAATGGAATTGTGGAAAACTGTACATTTATCAGGTTGGGAACCATAATTTCATATAAAATGTATAAATTTTTCCTTGGTCCTTTTTATGTTTCCGCACGAATGACGTTCCATTTCAGACCGAAAACAGTTTCTGCTTCAAGATGAAAGCTGCAGTTGACTGTCCCTTCGTGAAGCATTCAAACGGACAGGGCTCGTATAAATACGAAATCAAAAAGGTCTCAAGAATTGCTAAAAAGAGCATAGATGAAAGTGAAGAACCGCACGAGGTATGAACTATTGAGTGATACTGCAATGATATATCACTCAGGAATGGAGCAGAGCATTCCATCAGGAGTTGATTATTCCTTTTGATTTTTTTATTGCCCTTTCCGAAGTGCTACGCTTTCGAGTCCCCGATTTAATCCGAATTGAACGGGTAAGAAAGCTTGATTTCCATTTTCTGTGTTTTTGCACATTAAAAAATGTGATTTGCAGATTCCAATGGACACACACTTTTTAGATAATCTTGAATGGGCTATGAAAGGCCAGAGCATACAACGTGTTGCTCTCTGGAACATCTTTTTTGACCAAAATGTTGAAGAAACGATGAAAGGGTTCTAAATTCATAGACATTTTTCGAGCTAACATTTTTTTTTCAGGTTAGCGCGACTCGCAAGTGCTCTGAATACGTTCATCGTAGCCGGCACTCATACAATTTCCCCCATCACTGAAGCATTTATCGAGGACATAGCGAAATCAAATTCATTATGTAACCTGTTTTGGAGTGGCCCGACTGCATCCGAGAATTATGTGAGCAACTATCCGCAATTTAGAATTTATTGCTTATTAAATTCTTACAAAATGTATGCCACCTGCTGTGATTTTCGGGAGCCTAGGGAACCTATTACAGTGGACACACATTTTTATCAAGTAGTCTCGAATAGGCTGTGAAAGGTCATGGAATACTGCATGTCGCCATCTGGAACATCGATTTTGAACCTAGGGAACCTATTGGTACCAAACTAGAGATCCAATACCCATTTTAATTTGAATGATTCCTTTCATTCACTCCTTAACGATGTAAGAACGAAACTTCATGTTACCATTTCAGAACCGCGGCTTCCATGCCTCTAAGGCAATTGTCAACCATCTGATTCGATTCAAGAATCTCGACTTGCCAATGGTGAAAATTTCGGCGGAGTGGGCGGTTGAATTATTCATGGTATTTACTAATTACATTGTTTAAATATTATGTTTTAAACTGATTGATTTTAGTTGCACATGGATACGATTACTAACCCTTCTGCACACTCGTGGCGATTCCAAATCGACCGTCCGATTACCGAATTCTACGATCGTTTGGAAGACTATGAGGTGACCATTTTTAGGGGATCCCCAGACAGATTTCGGAAGATGTTCCACAATAGGAGTTTACAACTTTATTTGCGATTTGTGAGAAATATTAGAAAGTTTATTTTCACTTCACCACCCAGCTACAGGACTGTTGTGAGTCTTCTAAATCAAATTTTCAGATCTATTCCGACGACGAAAGTTCTCTGCTCATCAGAAAGAGGGATGGCTACACTGCTCGAATCGATATGCAAGATTACTGTATGAATCATTTCAGAACACACACCATTAGCTTCGTTATCAACGTTGAATTTTTCTGCAACTCAGAGCACATTCCGTGATTTGTTTTAAAATCATATAATCTCAAACTTGATACTCTCGTGTCATTTTCAATTTATTTATAAAGGCATAATTACAACCTCGAAGCTTTTCACAGTCATATTTGCGAGGCATGCTCAAATTATATCAGTATAGTTTCATCTACATGATTTTGCCCATGGGGTGTGTCAAATCTATTAATATCCGTCGTACACGCTTCATGCACTTTGATAGATTTATTTGAAGATCGAGGCGTATTAAAGGAGGCGTATCATGAAAAACTAGTTGATGTTTTTGAGAACATGATCCGATCGGAATCTAGAACGATATTAGAATGCCGAAGTTTGGAAGTTGTAAACCCAATTAAAACCGAGATATTTGGCCTCAAAGTATCAGGGAAGCACAGGGAAAAAGCTGCAAAGAATTCAAATCTTCTCTGCAGCGCTAGTGGGGAGGAACGGAAGGTAGATCAGTGAAAGGTCATCTTTGTCTCGTCCGCAATTGATTGGCTAGGAAGGGATTTTTGTTTGTTCCCGCAGGTGGTTCCCAACGAAATAAATCTGATCTACTCCTTGGCAATTCGCCAAAAGATCTTGGCAATTTTCCAGAATCTTGATAGCATCGGCATATCGTTGCAGGACCCGCTCAGTTTTAATTTCAGAAGTTCATGATACGCCTCCTTTAAATGTTATTGGCTAGCTCTGAATTCTTCGCCTACACAATCTTCATCATGTGAATATTTTGGTCGCTCGAACTGATCATGTGCTTGAGGCTGTTTACCTGCAAACATTTCATAACGTTTTTCGCAGAATTCCTAGCTTAATCGTAGAAAAGACCCTAACAAAGTTATATGTTATTTATTTAACTTTCTTAAATTCAAATAAAACGAACCTTCTTATCAATCCGATCGATCGAGTGCGATGCGCGACTCCTATGGATCAGGCAGGAGATGATGATGAAGATGAAGAGGACGGGGACTTGAAAATTATATTTTTTTTAGGAATATGTCGACGAAAATGATATTACTTGAACACCTAATTATATTCGGGCTGCGCAGTTTTACACTCAAGATTCATTTTGAATCTTGAAAAACAAATGAATAGAACTCACTCAAAATGGCCGAAGTGACCCATCCGGCTTGCTCGAAACCGATCGCGCGGAATTTGATGTAGAAAATCAATCCGATTTCGATCAGGAAGAGAATGAGACCGAAGCAGGTTGAGAAGAACCATGAGAGATCGATGTACATTCTGAATACAGGCAAATCAGGAGTTTCGCAAGCCGTCGTTTAAAGAATTGTACGCTGTAGGATCTCAGCGATAACGTACCCACGAAAGCAAAACAAGTATGGATTACTACTCACTTCAATCGGATGTGAGGCGAGTCTTGGGTCGGTCCGGATGCCTGCAAATTAGAACCATTTTTATCATTTTATTTTTTTAATCTGCACTAGATCGCAAGACAATATGCGGATTCGTCAGCGGGGGTAAATGCAGATTAGAAAAAAAAATAATAATAATAATGTCTCACGCTATACCTGCATGTAGGGCAGGATGCACGTAGACATCATCAGTGCGAGGAGATGGACGGAGACGAGCAGGGCGGTGACTACCTGGAAGTTGACTTTCAATTTCGGGAACGGCAATTCCGACCGCTGTTCCCTGGCGTTCGCTCTCACAACCTTTACCAATAGATAAAAAACAAATGTTTCAAAAGATTTTTTGGGGATTTGTATTCTGATTGGCGTTATTTAATATTACCCACCCCCAGCACGATCATCAGTGGTCGGGGTGTGTCGGCATCGTAGTGCAGCTCGACCAGGGCGACCATGGCGAAACCTGCAGGGAGAATATTTCATTGGCGTTGACGCTGTCTGCATTAGTGATGGCCTCGCAAGTGTCTTTTCGTGTGACGCGTACTCAATCAACGGTCAGAAAGGCGAGAGAACAGGCAAAATGAGTAGTCATTTCTTGTCAGGCCATCCGTACTCTACATGCATGCTATCTCTTTTGTCCGGCCGCCGAGAAAACAATATTCGATTTCACCGCCTCTATACAGATGAGATCAAGGAAATGCTTTAACCGAAAGTGATATCTTTTTTCGTTGAAGATTGATGATTATTCGACGAACCAGCAAGTAGTGCCGAAGTACTTGACGATGCTTTTAGCTGCGCCTTGCTCAGGTCGTATTTGTACTTTTCCGCGAGTGAGAGCGAAGCACTGAAATTTGAAACCGTTTTTCCCGAGTATTAGAACCTTTCTGGCAACGTTCACACAAGAAATCCGTCGAATAACTCGGCAGTCTCCTACCGTGATCCACGTCACTTGTGCTTGTGGTTGAAAATTCCTAAATCATTTCGTTCTAGCATTCGAGTAGCTAATTTCATTACTCGCGCATTCACAGAGCAACGCTCACACATCGACAAACGAATTGAAAAGCGCAAATTAGGCGAGGCCACCAATTTCCCGATTCGAGGGAGACTCACATAGTAAAAAACGCCTGTGAGCGAATCAAACGAGCGCAAATTACGGAGACCTCCAATTTCCAAGCACATTCTATGCCAGCCATCAGTCAGTGTGTTGAAAATGGTTGAACCGCTAGTAATTTTCGACTATGCCCAAACTGTGGGTGTTACTGCCTGTCTTATGATTACCATTCCTTTGGCAAGCTTTGTCTACTCCAAGCTTCTTTTCGCTCAGCCATTCTCTACCAGTTATACCTTCAAGTTGATTGTGCTGAATGGGTCAACGGTAAGTTTCGATTTTTCTGTTTTATAAATCTATTTTAAGCGATTTTATATTCCAGGAGCTCCTCAACACTTTGGACTACCTCTTCGTCTACCAACTTACTAGTTTCTCTTTTGCTACTAATTTCTATGTCTCTGTTCAAGAAGCCGGACTTGCTACGCCACTGGGTTAACTTTTTTTTTAATTTACACGAAAATTATGATTTTTTTCAGCAATTATGAATGCTTTTCTCGGCGGAATAGCTCTTCACACTTCGTTTTTCATTGCGGTTAACAGAACCAAGACCATGATATTGTTTCACAGGCAAAGCGTATGACTTGATAATCTTCAATTTTCGAAAAATAATATTCAGAATGATCATCATATGTTCATATTCTCCGTGATACTGTCTATCCTTCTTACCCTACCGTCTTTGCTCGATTTCTGCTACACGACAAGTGTCTATAATTATGTAAAACTTGGCAATGAAACAGTGATATTTCCCGGGCTTATCATTACAAATGATGTGAGTCCGTATGTGCAGATCTCAATGAAACTTCGTGTATCAGGTTTTCCGCACCATCAGCTATATCATACGAGTGGTGATTAGTCTGTCTACGTTTCTGATCAATATGTTTCTGGTCGTACTGATTATGCGTGAAAGGAAGTTTATCAGCATTGCCGAGAGGCGAAAGTAAGGAAAAAATCCCTAAAAAACAAATGATTACAATTTCCCACTCAGGTTCAAGGTCGAGAAAGGACTGGTAATCACGAGCATAATTGCTTACTCAACGTATATGGTCCACTTTGCAAACACGGTGTGCATTTTTTAAAACAAATTTTATTTTGTAAAATAGCAATTTGTAGCTAATATCGCGCTATTTCAAAGTGACTTTCTCTGGTTACGCGCAATGGTTGTTCCTCGGAATCAAGTCTCTGAGTCCTTTTTGGTGGGTTCTAAATTCTCGAAAAACTTTATCAAATTCATATTTCAGGTGCCTGATAATCTTCACACCTTCTGTGAGCCGAATTATCACAAGAAAGAAGGAAACGCCAGTTCCAACGATGCAATTTCAAACCAGAACCGCTTTGAATTAAGGTGGATACGCCGGATATCTAAAAAAACATACCCTACTTTTCCCTGCGAATTTTGTTCCTAGAAATGAACGTGCTAGTTTCTTGCTTCGCTGACTTTTTCGCATGGAACATCGTTCGTAGCCTCTGTGATTACACGATTTCTAAGGTTGAAAATAACTATTTATTTCTGGTTTCATGTGTGATATCACGCCTGTCACGAGAGAATCGAGCTGAAGGTGGGACTGGGGCGAAAATCGTAAAATGAGTTAGCACCAAATTTGGGCACCTCCAGGGATGTCCTAGCATCCCCCAAAGTCCCATTGTCCAGAGATCATTTTGGAGCTCCCTACACCGGATCGGTATCCTGGATCCTCAACTTCAATCGTTAATATCTCAGTTCTGGTGCACTTTAAAGGGAAATTGCTCCAAGACCAACACCGGTTAATTTCTGATGCTCTATCCATATGTCCCGGTTAGAGGTCATGAAAGTGAGGCTTGGCGGTGCTACACTCTAGGAAGCATAACTCAAAAATTTAGGTAAAGGGCTCGCTCTGCTTTCTCTATGTTGTGCGCCTCGTCGAGCTCTATCGAATGAGTGGTTTACGCAAAATATAGGTTGGCGGAGACGTGTGGTTTGGCCCCTCTAAAACTTTCCAATCATTTGAATTTATTTTATAACAACATTTCATCCCACTCCCTCCAAATCGTGCGGCGAAGAGGTGTGAAACATATTAAAATTAAACAAAGAACATAGGAATTTCGAGACAAGAGAGAAAATCAAGTATGTTTCATCCCTCTCCGCCGCACGATTTGGAGGGAATGGGATGAAATGTTGTTATAAAATAAATTTAAATGATTGGAAAGTTTTAGAGGGGCCAAACCACACGTCTCCGCCAACCTATATTTTGCGTAAACCACTCATTCGATAGAGCTCGACGAGGCGCACAACATAGAGAAAGCAGAGCGAGCCCTTTACCTAAATTTTTGAGTTATGCTTCCAAGAGTGTAGCTCCGCCAAGCCTCACTTTCATTACCTCTAACCGGGACAGATGGATAGAGCATCAGAAATTAACCGGGGTTGGTCTTGGAGCAATTTTCTTCTAAAGTGCACCAGAACTGAGATATTAACGGTTGAAGTTGGGGATCCAGGATACCGACCCGGTGTAGGGAGCTCCAAAATGATCTCTGGACAATGGGACTTTGGGGGATGCTAGGACATCCCTGGAGGTGCCCAAATTTGATGCTAACCCTTTTTAGGTTTTTCGCCCCAATCCCAAAAATTCTCATTCTAGCTCGATTCTCTCCTGACAGGCGTGATATGCAATTACACCGGTGCGCTGAATGGTCTATGTGATTCATAGGAGAACCGAACAAAGTTCGATTAGTAAACGTAAAGGTATTTGTGGGTTCTCCGAGCTCGAACTCTATAGCTTCTCAATTTTTCCAAAGTTTGAGTAAAACTGATCGGAAATTACTCACTCACTCTCCATTTCTTTCGGTATCTCAAAGTCGACTGTCGAATACTTGACCGATCGCGACGGAAGTGTGGACGTTTGCGATGAAAACGGCTGCCGGAGAAACCCTATTTTTACTGAAAGAATGATCATGAAACTAAAGAAAAAATAAATATGGAAAAAGAAACTATGCAATTCGCGAGTATGCAATATGGCACAGTGTGTTTTTCCTGAAATATTGACAATATTGCACGCGAAATCGACGGGAAAATCGAGAGAAAGGCACAAAACGCGAGGTATGACTAAGAAAAAGTGAAGGAAAGGTGTGAAAGAGCGGAGTTTGGGAGGGGATTGAAAAGATAGGAAGGAGAAAGGGAGCGAGGAAGAGGAGATTAGTAAGAATCGCTCAACAGTTGCGCCTGTAGAATGGCTGTGATTGTTGATAACTATAAATTTGAGAGTCGTACGCTCATTATTTCGAGTTGATCATTGAACTCTATTATACAGTTCAAGTCTAAGACAGATGACCGAAGTTTGCAATTTCAGAATGAACCCGGATTTCAACATAATGATAAGAGTGAACAGTGCAGACGTCACGATAATTCATCACTGATCCTATAAATGTGCACTATATGAATGAAAACAATTCATAATTTCTAATAATGCCACATAATGTCAGTTTAGCATTGTTGAGAATTCTATATTTTAGTATACCAGAATTTTCATTTATTCGATCATTCCCAAGAAATCTAGTTGAGCATAATACCGTCAGAGTACTCGTTTAGGAATATTTCCGATTACTTCTTTTCAAATAGGTGTGCCCTCTGGCAATGCTTGCATCGGCGAAAGAATCAGAAGTGAACGAGTCCATAATAATCGGTCACTTCCGATCTCAGTCGTGCACATCCGACCATTAAAAATCTGCATCCACATAATTTATTAGCTTGCTCTCGTTTCGTTTATGCCGTTCTTTTCTGCATCCATGACTTTCTATGTTCTTGTTCATAATATGACTTGAATACATGAATATACTTTTGTTCTAGAAAATGCGTTCCCTGCTGGAGCTCCCTATGCAATTGGTGGAAAATATCTTTCAATGTGTCGACGAAATATCTCTTTTGGATATGAGACAGGTATGAATATTACGTTATTAATTCCTCAAAAAAACAAAATTTTGAAGGTCAGCAGGACCACGAAACACCTAGCCGAAGCTGCCGTTCTCAATCGAAAGAATTCTTTAGTGATTGATCGAACAAAAATTTTTAGAAAGGCGCGTTCAGTGAGCTATGTACCAATAAATACATTTTGCATTTCAGGATGACGATTATTTCTCTATGTCAGTGAGATTTCAATTCAGAAATGGTAACCTTGATTCCAAGCTGATTATAGTCTCCGCACTCAAATATCTTCAAGCTCCAGCTATCAAAATCGATTCAGAGGTAATTTTAATTATCTGAAAACCTTTCATGTTTTTATCTTAAAAAGGAGGGAACTATACAGTTCCAGTCATTGCCGAAAGATTGAATGTTGTTCCAGAACGAAAGCAAATAACAAAATATTTCAGGGCATTCGCTGTACTATACCTGAAGCTGAGATTCGACTATTCTTTCATCAATTGAACTCTCTTGTCCCCAATGTCGAGTTCGAAAATTTGGAGTTCAATCCTGCTTGTTCTTTAATATCGTGAGATTATTTTCCATTCCACTCGTTGCTGACCTTTGACGAACTGAGTGGAGAGAGGAGGGAGGAAGAGGCCGGGAGGAGGCTAGTGATCTACCTGCTCTCCTCCGCCCTACCTCTTCCCTTCCTCTTTCTCCCAGACAATCAATACGCTAACCAGCACATTGAGTTTGCTGAGCATTTGAAACGCACGATAATACTAGTCATATCCGAGATTTTTGAGGGCAAAACAGTTCATGAACTTACCTTCGAAACGTCGCTGTATGAGGAAAGGCGAGTTTCAAATGTGTCATAATTTCTGACGCTGAATAATATTTTTTATAACCCTAAATTACTTCCAGTTGTCTCTCGTTACTGTATCGACTTGCTGACACGCTCGGGTCTGCTAGAGTTCGAGTTATATGATGCCGTTTGCGAAAGAGAAGGGGATTGCCCGTTCAGGCTCGCTTTCTTCATTCTTAGCAAGCGATGCTCGTACCTCGATATATCCGATTCCTGTCTCGAGTTAAATATGTCCAGTGCCGAACTCTATACGTTGATTAGAGTTCATGATCATTGTCATTGTGCTGAGAGAATTGCAAATGCACTTGAGAAGGCCAACATTTTGCTTTTTTTTTTAAATTTCCGTGTATTCCTCGCACTATAAATTATATCGTGCATGGATTTGTTGTGTTGAACATTGACCTATGAATTATATGACTCGAGTGTGAGACATTATGTGTGCATTCTGTGTTGAGTGCAGGTCAGTTTAGAAGCGCCCATTGAGCAGTTATTCTTTATCGCAATCATCCTACCACTTGCATGTATGGTAGTGGCCGGGAATCAAGGCTTCACCGCACTTCGCCAATCTTGGCACTTCAGAGTCATCTCCATTGTCCAATTTCCATTGTTTTGCGAATTCCAATTTTTCCCATGAGCTCGGGGGACCTCGAATTTGCAGGACCACACTCATATTGACAATCTCAGTGATCTCGTCGTCATCGAAATATCCATTTGCTTGGGCCTCATAGGCTAGTCCTGAAAATTAGTTGCATAATATAAATGCCAATGCATGTTTGAAATAATTTAGAGTGAATATTCAAGAAAATTTGAACTGGAAATCCGGCCGTCCTCCGCCGTGAAACATTTGCCTTTCTGAGGGATCATTACGTTCTTGAATAAGAAGTCCTTGAGCTGTTGTTTTGAACTGAATGCGAACGGCTCATCCAACTTATCGGTTAGTCTGGAAATGTATTAATGAAATTACACATAATCGAATGGAAACTATTCAATTCGCAATTATTTCTAATAAAAAAACGTACCCGTTATAGTATACGGTTTCAGAAGTCCACTTTGGTGCTTTATCTGCTTTATCAATTTTCTGAAATAATAGTAATTCATTATAATAGTAATTCATTCACTAATTACAGCCTTTTATATCTCCCTAATAGGAGTCCCTATGACCGTGCTTCATTTATAACATCTCACTCATCTCTCACAGAAAATAGTTATACTACTGTTATAGTTTGACTTTTTTGTGGTGATTCCACGTAGCTAGCATATCCTAATATAACGCCTATTCTCTCGACGGTTCTAACATTAAAGAAGGCGTCCCACGAACCGCGCGGGCGACTATGCAAAGTGAGGAATGAGAGGGCGCGCTCTCCTCATTTCGCACGCTCTCTAGCTCGTTGCCTGCGTTTCAGGGTCACTTGGAACGCAGCCAACTGCTCATTACTCAGTTCAAACGAAAATTCAAAACATGGGAGTTTCGAAAGTGTTATCGGGTAGCCACGACCCACAACCTCTCATCGAGAACTCAGTTTGCGAGATATTCGTGGGACACCTTCTTTAACATAAGTACTAACGAGAAAAGAACACGAGTCCGAAAATATCGCATTAAAAATTTATCACAAAATAATTTCGCAATCGGCCAATTGATGTGGTCACTTTGTTATTTTAAATCTCGAGCCTCAAAATATGATCTCACCGGCACTCGTTTGGTTGGAGGCTTCGAGGGCGCTTTCTTGGTAGTGATCTCTCTATCAGAAGCCTTTCTCTGGAATGTAGCTTATTCGGCCTAATTTTCCTCTTCGACCAGGAACAAACATGAAGAAACATCTGCAAGCACATACCTTTTTTGCTGTCGTCTTCCTTCTCGACACGCGTAGTACAGGAATCACTTTCGTCTTGTTTTTCGATTCCTCCTTCATTCTCGTCTCAAACTGGTGAACGGACCACATTGAATCAGCAAGATGAGCCAATGGCTCCCAGGTGTTAGTGGATTCCGGCCAACCTACCCACTAAAAGAAAAAGATTCGATTTTGAGAGACAAAGCTGGTAAATAATGTTGAAAATATTACTTTCACTTGATATACGAACTCTTCGTCTCCAGAATCGGTTTTGATAGGACGCTTGGCACGAATTGCTTCTACTTCGAAAAGCTCATCAGCCATTGTTTTGGTCTGAAACGCTAATTATTAAATTAAAAAAAAATACAAAAAATGGATGATGCATTTATAAACGAACAAAATAAAAAGTGCGGCAGCTAACACGATTGTATTTATAAAAATAAATTCAATCAAATTTACGATTGAACTCGATTGAAAGGACGCCAAACTAAAAAAAACACGACGCGAACGTAATACGAAAAGTAAATCGTAGTCGAGTTGAAAAAGACGCCTTAAAGAAGGGGTGGCACGAATATCTGGCTAACTGAGTTCTCGATGTCAGACGGTGTGGCATGAGCACACCATAACGCTTCCAAACTTCAGTTATATTCGATTCGGCGCGTTCTTGAAATTTCAAAATTCTGCATTATCTCGTTTTATTTTTTTCTCATTTTTTTCTTTCTCACACTTTCGCTTGACATTTTTTCACATTTTTTTTAAAGATAAATGCCTTCGCTGCATGAACTTCCTTTCGAATTATTGGAAATGATTTTGATATGTGTCAACCATGAATCTCTGCTTGCAATGAGACAGGTGAAATTTGTTTTTTTAAAATTATATTTTTGCAAAATTTTATTTTTAGGTCTGTAAAATAACAAAGAATCTGGTCGATGCGATCGTTCTCAATCGAGCTGATAATCCAGTGATAAACAATTTGAAATTGACACAATTGGTTGAGCAGTGCATTGTAAGGGTATACTTCAAGTTAACATTTCAGGATGAAGATTTCTTGGTCAGGTTCCGTTTTAAAAAGCATAACTCAAACCTGTTTGCGGTCGCTGCACTTAACACTCTCCAGATTCCGTCCATTAATTACGATTCAGTGGTAATCTGATCACCCCATATCCTACATTATTTTAAAATCAGATATCAAAATTTTAAGGGAATTTTCTGTAACGTGACTCCATATGACTTGATTAACTTTGTGAATCGATTGAATTCGATGGCAGTTGGTTTCCAATTCAACAGTCTGGAATTCTACCCGACATCGCCCTCAATGATATCGCTAATTTCCGAAATGTTTGCCGGAAAATCCGTGCTTGAGCTCGTCTTCGAAATGACATCCCATGATCAATATGGGCGAGTGATAAGCATTTCGCATTCTCGGATGCTGAAATATAATTAAAATTACATAACACAAAATTGATTTCAGTACCAATCGATTGCTGATCAAACTGATTGAAACAATCGGATCGAGTTCAGTTCGAGTTGTTTCTACTGGAGAATTTATTCCTGGTAAATAAGCCTTCGAATGCCGTACACTCCATATTTATCAGATTCTTTTCTTTGCGATCTTTCCGGAATCGTTGACTCAATCTCATTATCCGGTGCAAGCATACATAAATTAAGATCGGATTCAGCTGGTGCTTTTTTGATTTCTATGAAAATCCTGAAAAACCGATGCGCATATCTGGATGTATCCGAATCCTCTCTACGATTGGACATGAGCCTAGCGAATTCGTTATCTCTGGTTAGCCATAGCAAATATTTGTATCATAATGCTATCAATAAAACCAATAACGCGATAATGATATACGGTTGCTTTTTAGACGCTTGCGAATACCATTGGTAATAAACCATTCTACTTTATTGTTAAAGAGAATGTGACGCCCGGTCTTCCTTTAAATTATCCACATGGATTAAACCATTCGGTTGATCGGATCACTGATCCAAATTGCCCGGGAAGAAATTTCGTTGAAGTGAGACACGTCAATATGCAGCGAAGAAACGGAGTTCCATGATATTGTTTTTCTATTCTTTCTAACTGCGGCATCACAATTTAAATATTCGTATCTTTATATAAATTTGGGGTTGGTCACCATTTCAACACGGCTCTTGTTCGTAAAAAGGTTGTTGCGTATGTAAAAATTGCCAACGCGCGGTAAAGTGCATTAGTAACACAGATGTTGTAAGCTTCACATTCATAAAACAATGTAAATTTCTCACGATTGGGAACGTACCGATAGAAGTAAAGAATCTCCAAAGGACGGCAATGTTTTTCTTTTTTTGAGTGTAAAATCACAAGATCGCTACAGGACCTGAAAGGCAGAAGAAGTACTCCTACACAGAAACAAAATATGTATTGCATTAGAATAATTTATGAGAATGTGAGCAACATAAAGTTTGAATGTTTCATGCCGTATGAGTAGAGAAAAAAAGCGACCAAAGTAACTGAAATTTTAAGAATTTTACTTTCAATTTATTATTTTAAAATAAATTAGTTAATAATCATAAAACATTGTCTTTTGCAATTACTTCACGTACCTATTTCTCTAAACGTTTGAGCAGGACTAGTTTGGCAGTTCTTCTTCACGCATGTGCCGCTTCTTCTTGCGAGCGATTCGTAGCGAGGCAATCACGTGCTTTCGAAACGTAGTGTTCACCACAACCATTGTTACAGCGGCGCAGAAACCTTAATGGAATATTCAATTTTATATAGGCCATCTTCATAGTTCAACATCATTGCATGTAGGAATGCAGGCAAAATGGAGAATGGTGATTAGAGCACTAAAATTGAGCCACAGTCTCTATTGACGAGATAGTGTGCGAAATGAACAGACGGGGCTCATATTTCGAGCTCTAATGACCTTACATTTCACATCTGTCAGCCATGTGTACTGATAAACAACAATGAGCTCCCATTCGATAGGGAAAAAGTTGAAATCGATCATAATCTGGAAAATGGAACTGGAACTGATAATTTAATTTTTAAGTACCTGTGGGAACGTGACTAAAATTTGTATTCCGTAGTTTATCATGCCGATTATCAGAAGTTGCCTCTGGTGTTTCTTAGTTGCCTAAACGAACTTTGTAAATAATTAAAAAATATCAGTATTCTTGCAATTCTGACTGTTAAATTCACCAAAAATATTTTAAAAAGACACTTCCCGAGTAACCGGTGAGCTTTCGAAAAGCGCAAGCTGCTAGCGTGTACAGAATAATGATGATGGAGCTTGCGGTGATCATCTCGATTGACATGATACGATGGGTTTTAAACTGAAATTGAAAAATAGTTCCGTTCAAATATTTTAATTTCAATAACCATTACATTTCTTTTGGAATGATTCACTTTATTGCTGACCGCAGTGCAATCATCAAGAAGTAATACTCACCCAAGGTAGGTAACTGAAGTCTTCCTGAGTGTAGTGCATGACCCAATTTGATCCTAACTGCATTTTCGTGTAGAAAACTTTCCTATATTTATGCTTTATGCAAATATAAAAGCAATTTAACCTCCAAAAAGTAGGAAAGAAGATTGCAAGAGGTACGACAATACTAGTAATAATCGAAATCGGGAGCAACTTTTTCCAGATCTGGAAGTTTTTTTTTAAATTTGAAACACTTGCATTGAGAGGCAATAAAATTACCCGGGTATGATTCGCTGGCATTCGTATCGAAGTGAATCTATTGAGCGCTACAAAAGTGTTCAGTAAGTCCTGTGCGAATGGGCAAATAAACGTGAAGCTGCAACATTAAGAACATAATTTTCAACGCTCAAATTTCAACACTCAGATTCAAAATGATTTTTCCACACTGTAAACAAGGAGCGAAAGATATCAAATCGAATATTATAGAAAGTACATGGATCACTTTATTCTTATCTGAGCGCAAGTCAGACAATCGTATCCGTCGAAAAATCCGTTGACAAGAGGAAAGAAAATGAGACGGAATTCATGCATAGATACTGCCACAAAGAAAAGATCCTAAAATTATAATTGAATGAATCTAAGAAAAAATGGTTTTATTTACGGAAAAACTAATTGTAAGGATTGCAACATTCACCACAACTGCTCCAGCTACGAAAAGGTAGTAGAAAGTTCCTTTGAAGGGCGATCCGGGCTGAAAATTTGATACGGAATGACAAGTCAACTCCCTCATAAGAGATGTTCCTGTTTATTTCGTGGATGAAGAATATCCTATTATCAAAGAACTTCAAAATTTTTAAACAATGTTGTTCACCTTCAAAATGGTCCATATCTCTGCCAGATAAAGCAGGATCAGAAATGGAACGTAAATACAGGCAACTAGGAAAACAATGTCGATAGGTAGCATCGCGAATTGCGGATATCCTGAATAAAGAAAAAAAAGAATGCACAACGCATTAAACAAAAGTAAGACCGACGTGAAAATATGGCATCTAGTACATACCGAAAGAAATTGGAAAAAGTGTAGTATTATGAGTGATTGTGTCTTGT
Source organism: Pristionchus exspectatus (assembly GCA_911812115.1). Lineage (NCBI taxonomy): Eukaryota > Metazoa > Nematoda > Chromadorea > Rhabditida > Neodiplogasteridae > Pristionchus > Pristionchus exspectatus. The sequence goes on along the minus strand of OU461587.1, from coordinate 5,219,433 downwards.
GACTTGACTGAATAGCACCGAATTCGTTCAAATTTCAATGAAAAACCGCTCGTGTGAAATTTTATGGTCTTCAAGTAATAAATTCCCATAGAAAAAAGCCTCTCGTGGGAAATCTCCCTCACTGTGTGCCTGCTTTTGACATAGCAAAGATGTGCTCAATGTTTGTCAATGTTGTGCTGAGTCCACAATCAATAACACGATTCATCATTTTTCTTGTCTTCACCGTTTGTAAAAGGAGTTTTGCATTATTACCGTCGTGATAATGATCACCACAGAATATAAGTAGCTCTCACATGGAAAAAAGGCCAATTGTCTTAAAAAGTGTTTATCAACAGTATAATCAACGGTGAATAAATTGACGCATCTTTCTTCACGTGTTGGTGGCGGTATGGGAAGATGTTGATGCGACTAGGATCGAGCTGCAAACAAATGATGATTATTAAAACAATGATAACTATTATTGTTTAAATAATTATATTATTACAGTTAACATGTATATCTATTTCCGAATAGCCTCAGAAGCGGTAATGCAACTCTTCCTCATGAGGGTCCCACTTTTTACGGCGAACGAGCTTGAAGCTTGTTTGCATGTGCCGTCGAAATGTCGTATTCACCACGACCATTGAGACGGCGGCGCAGAAACCTTAACGGAATCAATCATTTACGTTGTATTTATCATGAAAAATGAAAAGGAGACGTGAATAAACTCACATTTTACATCAGTTAGCCATGTGAACTGATAAACAACGATTAGCACCCACTCGATAGGGAAGAAGTTGAAATCGATCATGAGCTGGAAAAATAAGTCGATGTTGACTTGTCGCTCAAATTAAATTTTTAAGTACCTGTGGGAACGTGACGAGAATTTGTAAAGCGAAGTTGACGATTCCGATAATGAGAAGGTTCCGTTCTTGCTTTTTTGTAGCCTAAATTACATATTGCGTCGTTTACGATAATCCCACTACACAATTTCAAAAATGCGCAGTACGGGTCGCCGTTTCTTCATTTCACATACTCTCTCACCCGTCAGAGAGGTGAAATGGAGAGACGGGGACCCGTATTGCGCACTCTACAGGTTTGCCTACCGAGTCACCGATGAGCTTGCGAAGAGCTCGCGCTGCTAGGGTGTACAGAATGATGATGATACTGCTTGTGGTGATCATTTCGATTGACATCACGCGATGTGTGTTGAACAGAAAATATACTATTATATTTATTTTAATTCTATTCAATAACTCGCCCATGGTAGATAGCTGAAATCCTCCTGGGTGTAGTACATACTCCATCCTGGTCCTAACGTCATTTTAGTGTAGAATACTTTTCTAAAATGATTTTTTAAACGGTAAAAAATGAATACCTAACCTCCAAAAAGTAGGGAAAAATATTGCAAGAGGTACCAGAATACTGCAAATAATTGAAATAGGGAGCAATTTATTCCAGATCTGAAATTAGATATTTATTTTTTTAAATACAATTAACAATCAACAAAAATACCCGGGCATGGTGTACTGGCATTCCAATAGAAGTAAATCTGTTGAGAGCCACGAAAGTGTTCAGCAAATCTTGTGCGAAGGGGCAGATAAACGTGAAGCTCCAATGTTTTGAATTGGAGTTTTTAGTGTACGATTCACATTGAACCATAGAAGTTACAAAGTAAATGACTCACTTTATCCTTATCTGCGAGCAAGTCATGCATTCATATCCTTCAAAGAAACCATTGACCAGCGGAAAGAAAATGAGGCGGAATTCATGCATAGAGATTGTTACAAATATGAGATCCTAATTTAAAAAAGTATAATCGATTTAAGAAATGCAACAATCACCACTACAGCTCCAGTAACAAAGAGATAGTAGAACGAGCCTTTGAAGGGTGAACCGGGCTGAAATTTCTATTGACCCTTTTGGGCTAAGATTTCAGGGATTATTCTTATTGGTTCGTGTTCTTGAAATGTCTCTTTCCCACGTACTTTTTCGTGATAGAAAACTCGTTGAACAAGAACTTGTCTGATTCTGAAAACCTCGATCACCTTCAAAATCGTCCAAATCTCTGCCAGATACAATAATATCAGACATGGAACATAAATACATCCGACAAGGAAAACAATGTCGATTGGTAGCATCGGTATTCGTTAACCTGACAAAAATAGGTCGTTATAAATGCTAATCGTTATAAATAGAATAATATTAAAGTCATGGAATTCACGTAAGTTGAGATTACAAGGTGTTGTGACATGCGTACTAGTGCTTGTGATTTGAGAGAATTTCAGCAATTTCGCTAGAATCTCACAATGAAAAAAAACATACTCGTGCGAATTAACACGACCTTACGCTTGAAATTCACATAGAAAAAGCCTCTCGAGGGAAAGTTGGAGACGTCGATGCGTGCGTTTTTCCATAGCACAAAAGCACAGAAGCAAGGTTTATCAACAATGCGATCAACGATAATAAAAGTGATACAGCTATCCTCATGTGTTTGAGCTAGCATGCGACGATGTAGAAGCGACTAGGACCGAGCTGAAATAAATTATTTCAAATTATTTTTTTTCAGTCATCAACGTTTACGTTAATAATGTTTTTATTTTTATTTTTTTTATTTTTCAATTTTTATTCAACGACTGCCCACTTTTTCCTGCGAACAAGCTTGAAGGCAGTTAGCATGTGCTTTCGAAATGTCGTATTCACGACGACCATTGTAACAGCGGCGCAAAAAGCTGAATGAAATTTATGATCACTATTTTTTTAGCTTTCGAATCATCGACATTCATATTGCAATTCGGAAAGCGGAATTTCTAAAAAAAAATCACATACTTTTCACGTCCGTCAGCCACGCGAACTGATAAACGACAATGATAATCCAATCAAGCGGGAAGAAATTAAAGTCGAGCATGAGCTCAATAAATAATTTACAATTGCCGTTTGAAATTAATTAAATGTTAACCTGTGGGAACATGGCCAGCAGTTGCAGGGCGAAGTTGATCATTCCGAATATAAGAAGCTTCCGTTCCTGCTTTTTTGTTGCCTAAACATATTTATTCCAGCAGCTTGTTTCAGATTGAATCGATACCGTATCGCCAGTGAGCTTTCGAAGCGCTCGAGCCGCTAGAGTGTACAGTACAACGATGATAATGCTTGAAACGATCATCTCGATTGACATGATACGATGAGTTTTGTACTGAAAGCATAGGTTTTGATCATGTCTGGAACTATTTCTTAAAATTTCTAAACGTTGAACTCATTTCCCGTATTTAAAATTCATGATTGTCAAACAAGCCACCTCACCCAAGGCAGATAGCTGAAGTCTTCCTGAGTGTAGTACATATTCCAATTGGATCCTAGTGGTATTTGTGTGTAGAAGGCTTTTCTGCACAAAAGTTTCAGCGTGATATACTAAAACTAAATTAGTCAAATACCTCCACCATGTGGGAAAGAAGATTATAGAAGGTACAAGAACGCTTGTTATGATTGAAATTGGAAGCAGTTTGGTCCAGATCTGCAGTATCAAAAATACGATCATTTTAATAAAAATATTTAATTTAAAAAAAAAGAAATACCCGAGCATGATCCACAGGCATTCCGATAGAGGTGAATCTGTTGAGGGCGACGAACGTATTGAGCATATCTTGCGCGAATGGACAGATATAAAGAGTACTGGAACGACGAATACAGATTCAAAAGAAAATTTCGAAGACTTGCTTGACTCTAATTTGAGTGCAAGTCAGACATTCGTATCCGTCAAAGAATCCATTGACAAGAGGAAAGAAAACCAGACGGAACTCTTGCATGGCTACCGTCGTAAAAATGAGGTCCTAAATTTTTGTGTATATATATTTTTGTGAAGTCGTAAGGTAAGTAAAGTAAAAATTACGACAAGTGCACCAGCGACGAAGAGATAGTAGAACGAGCCTTTGAAAGGCGTTCCGGGCTGAACAAATTGTGCATTTTATTTTCGAAGATTTTTGCCAAAAAAAAACAAAACCATACCTTCAAAATAGTCCATATCTCCGCCAGATACAGCAATATTAGACACGGAACATAAATGCAAGCAATGATGAAAGCAATATCTATGGGCTGCATCTTCTCAATATTTATGTTCCAATTAAATCCAATTTTATATAAACATCGAAACACTGCTTCAGATACGAGCGATAACGTGGCAAATGCGACAATTGCTGTTTCGAAGGCGAAATAAAATAGTTGCAAGCGCAGACGTTATGATTGGGCGAATTCCATCCCCTTCGATAAAGTCACATAGAGAAAAAAATGCCCGTGTGATTATTTTCTGTTGGCAGTCGCGAAGATAACGCACAGAAACCCTTCCCGAGAAATCGATTCCACTTCCTTGAGCATTGAGCAAAGAACGATTTTTATGTCGGAGATTTACTTAAAAAAATAAAATGCTCGCTAAAGTATAATTATAGATTTGGCCAAATATTTAGATAAGTTCAAGAATGGTCTGCAGCACAGTGAAACTGAATCCCTGGAAACTGAACACTGAACACATTTTGCAAGAGAATGTTCTGTTGTGTGAACCGGCACGAGCTGTGTAAAATGTGGCTGAAATACTAAAAAGTGCAATGCACCAATCTACTTTATATAAAGCGCAGATGTAATAGAATGCCTAATCCGCTCTATATAAAGCACTGATGTTTGCGTGTTTCATCACTTTTGCTGAAGTCACTAACGCAGGTCACGCAACAGTTCACTAGGCGAAACGAAGGCGTGGGCAGAATCGGCATGTTATTTTGAGTCCGATCACTGTTGTGTAGTGAAAAGAACTAATTTCACAGATTAACTGATGTCATTGTTTATCTGCAGTCAATACAATAATCAATAAAAAACTGTGACGCGTCCCTCCTCATGCGTTTGTTCCCTATGAGCCGATATGGAGACGGTGGGAATTGGTCTGGAAAAAATGTAGGGCTCATTGTTTTATCATCTGAACTTATAAAAACTCGCCTTTTACTTCGTACTATCTTGAAAGCTATCAGCATGTGCTTTCGGAATGTAGTGTTCACGACAACCATTGTGACAGCAGAGCAGTATGCTGCATTTGATTATTCCTTGATAAGTCACATATCTTAGTGTCTGTCTGTCTGTTTGTTTGTTTGTTTGTGTGTAACGTCTGTCACGCTTTCGTTTTTTGCCCATAACTCGGCTCAAACTCATCGTACAGGACTATCTCCGGTACCATTGGACTCCTCATGGACAGGCAAACTTTTTTGCAAAAAAATTTCGTCATCATTACGTAATATGACGAAATTCACCTCTGCACCGTTTTTTGCGCTTTTTTCGCTGGGTACTCAACCAATTCCAGCGTGCAACACACCAAACGACTCGTCATGAAGTGGACTTTCACTTTTCACACGAATTTCGTCATCCTTACGAAATATGACGTAATCCTTAGGCAATAACTCGTTATTTCGCGCGTAACTCAGCGCAAACTCGACCAATCGAGACGTGCTTAGGCTCAATCGAACCGGTAAGTGTAGCGCCACTAAATTTTGAATGAATTTCATCATCCTTACGAAATATGACGTAATCCCTAGGCAATAACTCATTTTTCGCGCTTAACTCAGCCCAAAATCGACCAATCGAGAAGTGCATAGACTCATACGAACCGGTAAGTGTAGCGCCACTAAATTTTGAATGAATTTCATCATCCTTACCAAATATGACGTAATCCCTAGGCAATAAATCTTTTTTCGCGTGCAACTCAGCGCAAAAGCGACCAATCGAGGCGAACTTAGGCTCAAACGAACCGGAAAGTGTAGCGCCACTAAATTTTGAATGAATTTCATCATCCTTACCAAATATGACGTAATCCCTAGGCAATAAATCTTTTTTCGCGTGCAACTCAGCGCAAAAGCGACCAATCGAGGCGAACTTAGGCTCAAACGAACCGGAAAGTGTAGCGCCACTAAATTTTGAATGAATTTCATCATCCTTACGAAATATGACGTTATCCTTAGGCAATAAATCTTTTTTCGCGTGCAACTCAGCGCAAAAGCGACCAATCGAGGCGAACTTAGGCTCAAACGAACCGGAAAGTGTAGCGCCACTAAATTTTGAATGAATTTCATCATCCTTACGAAATATGACGTAATCCTTAGGCAATAACTCGTTATTTCGCGCGTAACTCAGCGCAAACTCGACCAATCGAGACGTGCTTAGGCTCAATCGAACCGGTAAGTGTAGCGCCACTAAATTTTGAATGAATTTCATCATCCTTACGAAATATGACGTTATCCTTAGGCAATAACTCGTTTTTCGCGTGTTTTTCAGAATGATGTTTTCCTTGATGTCTTTTTTTCAGAATATTCTATACTATTCTATATCAATGTTTTAAATACATAACCCGGCGACGCGAAGCACTCGCAGACGACTATCACAACCCGGCGACGCACTTTCCTGCGAGCGAAGCGAGCCTGCGAGTCCCTGGTGGAAGGCTCGTGGGGCCGAGGGCGATCCGACAAAAAGATGGGATGGGGCCACGCAGTGGCCCCATCCCATCTTTTTTCGGATCGCCCGAGGCCCCACGAGCCTTTCGCGAGGGACGATGCGAACTCGGTCCGCGACTGTGAATGTTTTATCTTCCAATGTAGTCCACCAGCCCAAACGTAGTTAAGGCCTCACGAGCATTTCGCAAGCGTTTGCACATGACTGTGATAAAACTAAACGCACAACCCGGCGACGCGAAGCACTCGCAGAAGACTATCACAACCCGGCGACACACGCTCCTACGAGCGAAGCGAGTCTGCGAGTCGCTGTCGGAAGGCTCGTGGGGCCGAGGGCAAGCCGAAAAAAGATGGGATGGGGCCACGAAGTGGCCCCATCCCATCTTTTTTCGGATTGCTCTCGGCCTCACGAGCCTTCCGACAGCGACGATGCCAACTGGGTCGGACCCGGCGACACCTAGCCAGCGTAGCTGGCTAGTTGATTATCTAATTTCATTATTATTTTTTTGTTAAAAAATCAAAATAAATCACAAACTTTTGATGTCGCAGAGCCAAGCGAATTGATAAAATACTATAATGGTCCACTCCATAGGAAGGAAATTGAAATCAAGCATGAGCTGAAATTTGTGTTTCGAGGAATAGTTGAACATCTGGACAAACTTGCGGGAATGTGCCGACAATTTGCAGAACGAAATTAACCATTCCGTAGATAAGGAGCTTCCGTTCTTGCTTTTTTGTTGCCTGAACTTTTTCAAAATGATATTCTACTCTTTCTCAACATGCGCTTTAGTGGTGATAGATTGCGCAATAGAATATTTATCATTGTCACTCTCTGTGCGCTGATCAAGATGGGCTATCAGAAGGCCTTCCTTCTATCAAGATGGTCATTTTTTTATTATTTTTTATTATTTTTTTTGTTCCCTATCAATAATCGTACCAAATCGCCTGCAAGCTTGCGCAGATTCCGAGCTGCAAGAGTGTAGAAAACAACGATAATAATGCTTGTTGTAATCATCTCGATTGACAAAATTCGATGAGTATTTAGCTGAATGTAATATCTTGGAACGATAAATGAGGAAACGATAAACGATAAAAATTTTATTTTAACCCTAACCTGATTTTCCCTGGATAGAAAATTCAGAGTTTCCACATTTTTGAAGCGACTCACCCAAGGAAGGTCGTTGAAATCTTCTTGTGGATAATAAAAGTTCCAATTCGGTGCCATTGGAATTTTTATGTAGGATGCCTTTCTATAGTGATGATTCAGTGTAATTATATTTTATATTATACATTTCACCTCCACCATGTGGGAAAATAGATCACAGAAGGCACGAGAATACTTGTAATAATTGAAATCGGAAGCAATTTACTCCAGATCTGGGTTTAGAAACATTCATAAAATATAGAATGAATAACGATTACCCGATCATTATCCACCGCCATTCCAATCGATGTGAATCTGTTTAAAGCAACGAATGTATTCAGCATATCTTGCGCAAACGGGCAGATGTAAAGTAAGCTGGAACGGTATTTTTAGTTTATTCACTTTATATGCAAAATAACGTTTCAAATGGCTTACTTAATTCTAATCTGCAGGCAGGCCAAGCATTCATATCCATCGAAGAATCCATTAACAAGAGGAAAGAACACGAGTCGAAAAACGTGTGTAGCGGCCGTTGTAAAGACCAGATCCTTGAATTGAATTTTTCTCCGGATGATTTGGATGAATTCTATAGTGGATATGAAAAAAATTAATAAATATAATTTACCACAAGTGCTCCTGCAACAAACAGATAGTAGAAAGGCCCCTTGAATTGCGATCCGGGCTGAAAAAATATTTCTTCAACAAAATTGTTTCTCGAATTCTACAGGATCGCAAAAACAACAGCTAAGAAACAACCGAAACTTCAGAATAAACCTTCAGAATGATCCATATCTCGGCGAGATAAAGCAGTATCAGGCAGGGAACGTAGATGCAGGAAATAATGAAGACGATGTCTATCGGTAGCATTATCGAGGTTATCTGAGCTGAATGAAAAGCATGCATAACACCGAAAAAATATTAACGTAATCTTATTTAATAACTGAATCCTTGAATTACGTATGACTACTGGGCTAATTTATCAGATTTTAAGTGAGCGCAAATTAAAAAAAAGATTCTCAACGTCATCCAGAGCCACTCGAGATACAACATGAATGTACTCATCGCCATCAGCAGTGATTAATCACCCGCGATAGCCTCTACTAGAGAAACTCGGGTGACTTTCACCGTGCCAGGCTGTGCTCGAGGCTTATGCAAAACGGCGTCATATCTGAGTTGAAGTAAACATCGAAACGCTGCTACAAATATGAGCTATAGCGTCGAAAATTTGGCAATCGGTGGAAGCCGTATAGTTGTAGTTGATGTAGTTGTTATTATTTCGACGAAAATCATCGATATCAACGAAAATCATCGATACCTTTTCCCACAAGGAAAAGGGATGAAAAAACTACCTGTGTGAATTTGTATGCCCTTGTTCGCGGAAATCACGCACTAAAAAATGACTCGCCGAGAACTCAATCTCACTTTCTTATGCGTTGAGCAGAGGCGTTGATCCAGCGTTGATCCTAAATCCAGCATAATCTTCTCATCAACAAATTGAGCGGGATTATTACGAAGAATGCTAGTAAGTAAGGATCAATAGTATTTTGATCTGCGGGATCGTCGAAATATAGAAAAATCGAAAAATCAAATATATGGGTCTGATTGGGCATCACAACTTTGCGATCATTTATTACATTAGAAGGTAAATATTTTATAAATACAAAGTGACTTTGCCTCGGTCGAGAATGGACAGAACGTGCCACAGAGTACTTCCAGAAGGTTAAAAAAATTGTAAAATGTATCTCTCGATTTTGCAGTAGTACGATTGCGTTAGAAATCGAAAGAGGAAGGATGAAGATGAGATAAAACAAAAGCAACTATTGAATAAGTGTCTTGAAATCAACCAAACTCATATCCCTCTCATGCTCTTATCCCACAGTGGAAAAAACAACTCGTGTGAATGTTTCTGTCCTTATTCGTGGAAATCACGTACTAAAAACATGCTCACGAGAGCATCTCGGTCGGCTATATGTTCAGATGACTTAAACATCTATGGTAAAATCTTTCCGAGAGAATTCGATTCTGCTTCAGAGAGCTATTGGATACAATGACGCGCAGAAAAACTACAAATTGACATGCTCCATGCCATGCTGCGATAGCGAATTCGAGTTACGTGTCGCGCAACGTCACTCATTGCGTATTGCACTAGAGTTAGCCTATTGAAAAGTATCGCGGAATTCGGCGAACAAGGCGAACAGGTACGAGGAATAAAGAGACAGTGGGAAAAAAGTCATCGGAAAAAAAAATTTCAAATTGATTTGACAAACCACAGATTTTGACACAGACAAACTCAATGAAACGCAAAATTTGTCTGCAGGCGATACGCCATTCAAACCTAATATTATGACGCATCCGCTAGATAATCACATAGCCAAAGGCCTCCTTCCATGCGAACTCATCTTTTGTATCACTTTTGATACAAAAGAGCTGTCAGGCCTGTTCTACGTGAACAAGTAGTGCTTCTATCATTTCGATAAATCATAACTCGATTTTAGAAGACATTTGCGCTAGATATTCACATAGCCAAAGGCCTCCTTACATGCGAACTCATCTTTTGTATCACTTTTGATACAAAAGAGCTGTCAGGCCTGTTCTACGTGAACAAGTAGTGCTTCTACCATTTCGATAAATCATAACTCGATTTTAGAAGACATTTGCGCTAGATATTCACATAGCCAAAGGCCTCCTTACATGCGAATTCATCTTTTGTATCACTTTTGATACAAAAGAGCTGTCAGGCCTGTTCTACGTGAACAAGTAGTGCTTCTATCATTTCGATAAATCATACCTCGATTTTAGAAGACATTTGCGCTAGATAATCACATAGCCAAATGCCTCCTTCCATGCGAACTCATCTTTTGTATCACTTTTGATACAAAAGAGCTGTCAGGCCTGTTCTACGTGAACAAGTAGTGCTTCTATCATTTCGATAAATCATACCTCGATTTTAGAAGACATTTGCGCTAGATAATCACATAGCCAAAGGCCTCCTTCCATGCGAACTCATCTTTTGTATCACTTTTGATACAAAAGAGCTGCCAGGCCTGTTCTACGTGAACAAGTAGTGCTTCTATCATTTCGATAAATCATACCTCGATTTTAGAAGACATTTGCGCTAGATAATCACATAGCCAAAGGCCTCCTTCCATGCGAACTCATCTTTTGTATCACTTTTGATACAAAAGAGCTGCCAGGCCTGTTCTACGTGAACAAGTAGTGCTTCTATCATTTCGATAAATCATAACTCGATTTTAGAAGACATTGGCGCTAGATAATCACATAGCCAAATGCCTCCTTCCATGCGAACTCATCTTTTGTATCACTTTAGATACAAAAGAGCTGCCAGGCCTGTTCTACGTGAACAAGTAGTGCTTCTATCATTTCGATAAATCATAACTCGATTTTAGAAGACATTTTCGCTAGATAATCACATAGCCAAAGGCCTCCTTCCATGCGAACTCATCTTTTGTATCACTTTTGAAACAAAAGAGCTGTCAGGCCTGTTCTACGTGAACAAGTAGTGCTTCTTTCATTTCGATAAATCATACCTCGATTTTAGAAGACATTTGCGCTAGATAATCACATAGCCAAAGGCCTCCTTCCATGCGAACTCATCTTTTGTATCACTTTTGATACAAAAGAGCTGTCAGGCCTGTTCTACGTGAACAAGTAGTGCTTCTATCATTTCGATAAATCATAACTCGATTTTAGAAGACATTTTCGCTAGATAATCACATAGCCAAAGGCCTCCTTCCATGCGAACTCATCTTTTGTATCACTTTTGATACAAAAGAGCTGCCAGGCCTGTTCTACGTGAACAAGTAGTGCTTCTATCATTTCGATAAATCATAACTCGATTTTAGAAGACATTTGCGCTAGATAATCACATAGCCAAAGGCCTCCTTCCATGCGAACTCATCTTTTGTATCACTTTTGATACAAAAGAGCTGTCAGGCCTGTTCTACGTGAACAAGTAGTGCTTCTATCATTTCGATAAATCATAACTCGATTTTAGAAGACATTTGCGCTAGATATTCACATAGCCAAAGGCCTCCTTACATGCGAATTCATCTTTTGTATCACTTTTGATACAAAAGAGCTGTCAGGCCTGTTCTACGTGAACAAGTAGTGCTTCTATCATTTCGATAAATCATAACTCGATTTTAGAAGACATTTGCGCTAGATATTCACATAGCCAAAGGCCTCCTTACATGCGAATTCATCTTTTGTATCACTTTTGATACAAAAGAGCTGTCAGGCCTGTTCTACGTGAACAAGTAGTGCTTCTATCATTTCGATAAATCATAACTCGATTTTAGAAGACATTTTCGCTAGATAATCACATAGCCAAAGGCCTCCTTCCATGCGAACTCATCTTTTGTATCACTTTTGATACAAAAGAGCTGTCAGGCCTGTTCTACGTGAACAAGTAGTGCTTCTATCATTTCGATAAATCATACCTCGATTTTAGAAGACATTTGCGCTAGATAATCACATAGCCAAATGCCTCCTTCCATGCGAACTCATCTTTTGTATCACTTTTGATACAAAAGAGCTGCCAGGCCTGTTCTACGTGAACAAGTAGTGCTTCTATTATTTCGATAAATCATAACTCGATTTTAGAAGACATTTGCGCTAGATAATCACATAGCCAAATGCCTCCTTCCATGCGAACTCATCTTTTGTATCACTTTTGATACAAAAGAGCTGCCAGGCCTGTTCTACGTGAACAAGTAGTGCTTCTATTATTTCGATAAATCATAACTCGATTTTAGAAGACATTTGCGCTAGATAATCACATAGCCAAATGCCTCCTTCCATGCGAACTCATCTTTTGTATCACTTTTGATACAAAAGAGCTGTCAGGCCTGTTCTACGTGAACAAGTAGTGCTTCTATCATTTCGATAAATCATAACTCGATTTTAGAAGACATTTTCGCTAGATAATCACATAGCCAAAGGCCTCCTTCCATGCGAACTCATCTTTTGTATCACTTTTGATACAAAAGAGCTGTCAGGCCTGTTCTACGTGAACAAGTAGTGCTTCTATCATTTCGATAAATCATACCTCGATTTTAGAAGACATTTGCGCTAGATAATCACATAGCCAAATGCCTCCTTCCATGCGAACTCATCTTTTGTATCACTTTTGATACAAAAGAGCTGCCAGGCCTGTTCTACGTGAACAAGTAGTGCTTCTATCATTTCGATAAATCATAACTCGATTTTAGAAGACATTGGCGCTAGATAATCACATAGCCAAATGCCTCCTTCCATGCGAACTCATCTTTTGTATCACTTTAGATACAAAAGAGCTGCCAGGCCTGTTCTACGTGAACAAGTAGTGCTTCTATCATTTCGATAAATCATAACTCGATTTTAGAAGACATTTTCGCTAGATAATCACATAGCCAAAGGCCTCCTTCCATGCGAACTCATCTTTTGTATCACTTTTGAAACAAAAGAGCTGTCAGGCCTGTTCTACGTGAACAAGTAGTGCTTCTTTCATTTCGATAAATCATACCTCGATTTTAGAAGACATTTGCGCTAGATAATCACATAGCCAAAGGCCTCCTTCCATGCGAACTCATCTTTTGTATCACTTTTGATACAAAAGAGCTGCCAGGCCTGTTCTACGTGAACAAGTAGTGCTTCTATCATTTCGATAAATCATAACTCGATTTTAGAAGACATTTGCGCTAGATAATCACATAGCCAAAGGCCTCCTTCCATGCGAACTCATCTTTTGTATCACTTTTGATACAAAAGAGCTGTCAGGCCTGTTCTACGTGAACAAGTAGTGCTTCTATCATTTCGATAAATCATAACTCGATTTTAGAAGACATTTGCGCTAGATATTCACATAGCCAAAGGCCTCCTTACATGCGAATTCATCTTTTGTATCACTTTTGATACAAAAGAGCTGTCAGGCCTGTTCTACGTGAACAAGTAGTGCTTCTATCATTTCGATAAATCATAACTCGATTTTAGAAGACATTTGCGCTAGATATTCACATAGCCAAAGGCCTCCTTACATGCGAATTCATCTTTTGTATCACTTTTGATACAAAAGAGCTGTCAGGCCTGTTCTACGTGAACAAGTAGTGCTTCTATCATTTCGATAAATCATAACTCGATTTTAGAAGACATTTTCGCTAGATAATCACATAGCCAAAGGCCTCCTTCCATGCGAACTCATCTTTTGTATCACTTTTGATACAAAAGAGCTGTCAGGCCTGTTCTACGTGAACAAGTAGTGCTTCTATCATTTCGATAAATCATACCTCGATTTTAGAAGACATTTGCGCTAGATAATCACATAGCCAAATGCCTCCTTCCATGCGAACTCATCTTTTGTATCACTTTTGATACAAAAGAGCTGCCAGGCCTGTTCTACGTGAACAAGTAGTGCTTCTATTATTTCGATAAATCATAACTCGATTTTAGAAGACATTTGCGCTAGATAATCACATAGCCAAATGCCTCCTTCCATGCGAACTCATCTTTTGTATCACTTTAGATACAAAAGAGCTGCCAGGCCTGTTCTACGTGAACAAGTAGTGCTTCTATCATTTCGATAAATCATAACTCGATTTTAGAAGACATTTGCGCTAGATATTCACATAGCCAAAGGCCTCCTTACATGCGAATTCATCTTTTGTATCACTTTTGATACAAAAGAGCTGTCAGGCCTGTTCTACGTGAACAAGTAGTGCTTCTATCATTTCGATAAATCATAACTCGATTTTAGAAGACATTTGCGCTAGATATTCACATAGCCAAAGGCCTCCTTACATGCGAATTCATCTTTTGTATCACTTTTGATACAAAAGAGCTGTCAGGCCTGTTCTACGTGAACAAGTAGTGCTTCTATCATTTCGATAAATCATAACTCGATTTTAGAAGACATTTTCGCTAGATAATCACATAGCCAAAGGCCTCCTTCCATGCGAACTCATCTTTTGTATCACTTTTGATACAAAAGAGCTGTCAGGCCTGTTCTACGTGAACAAGTAGTGCTTCTATCATTTCGATAAATCATACCTCGATTTTAGAAGACATTTGCGCTAGATAATCACATAGCCAAATGCCTCCTTCCATGCGAACTCATCTTTTGTATCACTTTTGATACAAAAGAGCTGCCAGGCCTGTTCTACGTGAACAAGTAGTGCTTCTATCATTTCGATAAATCATAACTCGATTTTAGAAGACATTGGCGCTAGATAATCACATAGCCAAATGCCTCCTTCCATGCGAACTCATCTTTTGTATCACTTTAGATACAAAAGAGCTGCCAGGCCTGTTCTACGTGAACAAGTAGTGCTTCTATCATTTCGATAAATCATAACTCGATTTTAGAAGACATTTTCGCTAGATAATCACATAGCCAAAGGCCTCCTTCCATGCGAACTCATCTTTTGTATCACTTTTGAAACAAAAGAGCTGTCAGGCCTGTTCTACGTGAACAAGTAGTGCTTCTTTCATTTCGATAAATCATACCTCGATTTTAGAAGACATTTGCGCTAGATAATCACATAGCCAAAGGCCTCCTTCCATGCGAACTCATCTTTTGTATCACTTTTGATACAAAAGAGCTGCCAGGCCTGTTCTACGTGAACAAGTAGTGCTTCTATCATTTCGATAAATCATAACTCGATTTTAGAAGACATTTGCGCTAGATAATCACATAGCCAAAGGCCTCCTTCCATGCGAACTCATCTTTTGTATCACTTTTGATACAAAAGAGCTGTCAGGCCTGTTCTACGTGAACAAGTAGTGCTTCTATCATTTCGATAAATCATAACTCGATTTTAGAAGACATTTGCGCTAGATATTCACATAGCCAAAGGCCTCCTTACATGCGAATTCATCTTTTGTATCACTTTTGATACAAAAGAGCTGTCAGGCCTGTTCTACGTGAACAAGTAGTGCTTCTATCATTTCGATAAATCATAACTCGATTTTAGAAGACATTTGCGCTAGATATTCACATAGCCAAAGGCCTCCTTACATGCGAATTCATCTTTTGTATCACTTTTGATACAAAAGAGCTGTCAGGCCTGTTCTACGTGAACAAGTAGTGCTTCTATCATTTCGATAAATCATAACTCGATTTTAGAAGACATTTTCGCTAGATAATCACATAGCCAAAGGCCTCCTTCCATGCGAACTCATCTTTTGTATCACTTTTGATACAAAAGAGCTGTCAGGCCTGTTCTACGTGAACAAGTAGTGCTTCTATCATTTCGATAAATCATACCTCGATTTTAGAAGACATTTGCGCTAGATAATCACATAGCCAAATGCCTCCTTCCATGCGAACTCATCTTTTGTATCACTTTTGATACAAAAGAGCTGCCAGGCCTGTTCTACGTGAACAAGTAGTGCTTCTATTATTTCGATAAATCATAACTCGATTTTAGAAGACATTTGCGCTAGATAATCACATAGCCAAATGCCTCCTTCCATGCGAACTCATCTTTTGTATCACTTTTGATACAAAAGAGCTGCCAGGCCTGTTCTACGTGAACAAGTAGTGCTTCTATTATTTCGATAAATCATAACTCGATTTTAGAAGACATTTGCGCTAGATAATCACATAGCCAAATGCCTCCTTCCATGCGAACTCATCTTTTGTATCACTTTTGATACAAAAGAGCTGTCAGGCCTGTTCTACGTGAACAAGTAGTGCTTCTATCATTTCGATAAATCATAACTCGATTTTAGAAGACATTTGCGCTAGATATTCACATAGCCAAAGGCCTCCTTACATGCGAATTCATCTTTTGTATCACTTTTGATACAAAAGAGCTGTCAGGCCTGTTCTACGTGAACAAGTAGTGCTTCTATCATTTCGATAAATCATAACTCGATTTTAGAAGACATTTGCGCTAGATATTCACATAGCCAAAGGCCTCCTTACATGCAAATTCATCTTTTGTATCACTTTTGATACAAAAGAGCTGTCAGGCCTGTTCTACGTGAACAAGTAGTGCTTCTATCATTTCGATAAATCATAACTCGATTTTAGAAGACATTTTCGCTAGATAATCACATAGCCAAAGGCCTCCTTCCATGCGAACTCATCTTTTGTATCACTTTTGATACAAAAGAGCTGTCAGGCCTGTTCTACGTGAACAAGTAGTGCTTCTATCATTTCGATAAATCATACCTCGATTTTAGAAGACATTTGCGCTAGATAATCACATAGCCAAAGGCCTCCTTCCATGCGAACTCATCTTTTGTATCACTTTTGATACAAAAGAGCTGCCAGGCCTGTTCTACGTGAACAAGTAGTGCTTCTATTATTTCGATAAATCATAACTCGATTTTAGAAGACATTTGCGCTAGATAATCACATAGCCAAATGCCTCCTTCCATGCGAACTCATCTTTTGTATCACTTTTGATACAAAAGAGCTGTCAGGCCTGTTCTACGTGAACAAGTAGTGCTTCTATCATTTCGATAAATCATAACTCGATTTTAGAAGACATTTGCGCTAGATATTCACATAGCCAAAGGCCTCCTTACATGCGAATTCATCTTTTGTATCACTTTTGATACAAAAGAGCTGTCAGGCCTGTTCTACGTGAACAAGTAGTGCTTCTATCATTTCGATAAATCATAACTCGATTTTAGAAGACATTTGCGCTAGATATTCACATAGCCAAAGGCCTCCTTCCATGCGAACTCATCTTTTGTGTCACTTTTGATACAAAAGAGCTGTCAGGCCTGTTCTACGTGAACAAGTAGTGCTTCTATCATTTCGATAAATCATACCTCGATTTTAGAAGACATTTGCGCTAGATAATCACATAGCCAAATGCCTCCTTCCATGCGAACTCATCTTTTGTATCACTTTTGATACAAAAGAGCTGCCAGGCCTGTTCTACGTGAACAAGTAGTGCTTCTATCATTTCGATAAATCATAACTCGATTTTAGAAGACATTGGCGCTAGATAATCACATAGCCAAATGCCTCCTTCCATGCGAACTCATCTTTTGTATCACTTTAGATACAAAAGAGCTGCCAGGCCTGTTCTACGTGAACAAGTAGTGCTTCTATCATTTCGATAAATCATAACTCGATTTTAGAAGACATTTTCGCTAGATAATCACATAGCCAAAGGCCTCCTTCCATGCGAACTCATCTTTTGTATCACTTTTGAAACAAAAGAGCTGTCAGGCCTGTTCTACGTGAACAAGTAGTGCTTCTTTCATTTCGATAAATCATACCTCGATTTTAGAAGACATTTGCGCTAGATAATCACATAGCCAAAGGCCTCCTTCCATGCGAACTCATCTTTTGTATCACTTTTGATACAAAAGAGCTGCCAGGCCTGTTCTACGTGAACAAGTAGTGCTTCTATCATTTCGATAAATCATAACTCGATTTTAGAAGACATTTGCGCTAGATAATCACATAGCCAAAGGCCTCCTTCCATGCGAACTCATCTTTTGTATCACTTTTGATACAAAAGAGCTGTCAGGCCTGTTCTACGTGAACAAGTAGTGCTTCTATCATTTCGATAAATCATAACTCGATTTTAGAAGACATTTGCGCTAGATATTCACATAGCCAAAGGCCTCCTTACATGCGAATTCATCTTTTGTATCACTTTTGATACAAAAGAGCTGTCAGGCCTGTTCTACGTGAACAAGTAGTGCTTCTATCATTTCGATAAATCATAACTCGATTTTAGAAGACATTTGCGCTAGATATTCACATAGCCAAAGGCCTCCTTACATGCGAATTCATCTTTTGTATCACTTTTGATACAAAAGAGCTGTCAGGCCTGTTCTACGTGAACAAGTAGTGCTTCTATCATTTCGATAAATCATAACTCGATTTTAGAAGACATTTTCGCTAGATAATCACATAGCCAAAGGCCTCCTTCCATGCGAACTCATCTTTTGTATCACTTTTGATACAAAAGAGCTGTCAGGCCTGTTCTACGTGAACAAGTAGTGCTTCTATCATTTCGATAAATCATACCTCGATTTTAGAAGACATTTGCGCTAGATAATCACATAGCCAAATGCCTCCTTCCATGCGAACTCATCTTTTGTATCACTTTTGATACAAAAGAGCTGCCAGGCCTGTTCTACGTGAACAAGTAGTGCTTCTATTATTTCGATAAATCATAACTCGATTTTAGAAGACATTTGCGCTAGATAATCACATAGCCAAATGCCTCCTTCCATGCGAACTCATCTTTTGTATCACTTTTGATACAAAAGAGCTGCCAGGCCTGTTCTACGTGAACAAGTAGTGCTTCTATTATTTCGATAAATCATAACTCGATTTTAGAAGACATTTGCGCTAGATAATCACATAGCCAAATGCCTCCTTCCATGCGAACTCATCTTTTGTATCACTTTTGATACAAAAGAGCTGTCAGGCCTGTTCTACGTGAACAAGTAGTGCTTCTATCATTTCGATAAATCATAACTCGATTTTAGAAGACATTTGCGCTAGATATTCACATAGCCAAAGGCCTCCTTACATGCGAATTCATCTTTTGTATCACTTTTGATACAAAAGAGCTGTCAGGCCTGTTCTACGTGAACAAGTAGTGCTTCTATCATTTCGATAAATCATAACTCGATTTTAGAAGACATTTGCGCTAGATATTCACATAGCCAAAGGCCTCCTTACATGCAAATTCATCTTTTGTATCACTTTTGATACAAAAGAGCTGTCAGGCCTGTTCTACGTGAACAAGTAGTGCTTCTATCATTTCGATAAATCATAACTCGATTTTAGAAGACATTTTCGCTAGATAATCACATAGCCAAAGGCCTCCTTCCATGCGAACTCATCTTTTGTATCACTTTTGATACAAAAGAGCTGTCAGGCCTGTTCTACGTGAACAAGTAGTGCTTCTATCATTTCGATAAATCATACCTCGATTTTAGAAGACATTTGCGCTAGATAATCACATAGCCAAAGGCCTCCTTCCATGCGAACTCATCTTTTGTATCACTTTTGATACAAAAGAGCTGCCAGGCCTGTTCTACGTGAACAAGTAGTGCTTCTATTATTTCGATAAATCATAACTCGATTTTAGAAGACATTTGCGCTAGATAATCACATAGCCAAATGCCTCCTTCCATGCGAACTCATCTTTTGTATCACTTTTGATACAAAAGAGCTGTCAGGCCTGTTCTACGTGAACAAGTAGTGCTTCTATCATTTCGATAAATCATAACTCGATTTTAGAAGACATTTGCGCTAGATATTCACATAGCCAAAGGCCTCCTTCCATGCGAACTCATCTTTTGTGTCACTTTTGATACAAAAGAGCTGTCAGGCCTGTTCTACGTGAACAAGTAGTGCTTCTATCATTTCGATAAATCATAACTCGATTTTAGAAGACATTTGCGCTAGATATTCACATAGCCAAAGACCTCCTTACATGCGAATTCATCTTTTGTATCACTTTTGATACAAAAGAGCTGTCAGGCCTCCAAGCAAAAAACCCTTCTCGTTAGAATTTTCCCGTCTACATTGACGAAAATCCCACACAAAAAGTTTTCGGGTAAATTCGATCCCACTTAGGATATTGTAGTTGCTAAAGAAATACATTTCTGGATATCGGAAAAAAAATTATTTATTACGGTGCAAACTTAAAAAAAACTTAAATGTAGAAGATAACAACAATAAAATTTAAAATAATGTAATTAGATTTATTCTCAGGTGTTCGTGCCAGTATGCGACGATGTCGATGCCACCAGGATTGAACTGCAATAAATATGCTTATTTTTTTATATTTTTCATGATAGTAAATAATTGTGTCTACTTTCTAATCGTCTCAGAAGCGGTAATGCAACTCTTCGTCATCAATGTCCCACTTTTTCCTGCGAACGAGCTTGAAAGATGTGAGCATGTGCTTTCGAAATGTCGTATTAACCACGACCATCGTGACAGCGGCGCAGAATGCTGAATGGAATTACAAATGTTCGGCTATTGTTCTATGATTTTCGATTATTTGTTCAAGGCATCTTGCCTACTTGGCCTGTTAAAGAAGGCGTCCCACGAATCGCGCGGGCGATTATGCAAAGTGAGAAGTGAGAGGGCGCGCTCTCCTCATTTCGCACGCTCTCTAGCTCGTTGCCTGCGTTTCAGGGTCACTTGGAACGCAGCCAACTGCTCATATCTCAGCTCAAGCAAAAATTGAGAACATGGGAGTTTCGAAAGTGTTATCGGGTAGCCACGACCCACCAGTTCACATCGAGAACTCAGTTAGTCAGATATTCGTGGGACACCTCCTTTAACGCAAAATGAGTGATCGCCCATTTTATGAACCTCTCGTTCTATAACCTTCTCACACGGCGACACTCCAACACATCATGCAACGTTACGAGAAATAACGCAGAACGTAGAGAGGAATTCGTCATGTGGTCAGGTTGAAAGTGCGGGCAATTTAATCACGAACTTTTGATGTCGGTGAGCCATGTGTATTGATAGACCACGATCAGCACCCATTCAATGGGGAAGAGATTGAAGTCGATCATGACCTCAAAATTCATTAAATTAATACGTTAACATTCAAACGAATAAACCTGAGGGACTATGCTCAGAAACGAAAGGAAGAAGTTCACAACGCCGAATATGAGAAGCTTCCGCTCTTGCTTTCGTGTTGCCTGAGCATTAAAGTACAGAATCGTTCGTGTCGTCCAGCCACACATATTTCTGTCTGCTAAACCACAATGGAAAATGTCTAAAATATAAATATCAGATTTCGCTTCTTCATTTTCACACACACGGCTAGACCAGAAAAATCATGTTTTTTTGGTCGACTGAACATGGAGATACCATATCCTCTATCCATTAGAAACGTGAAAACGAGGTTACTCGATGCTCTTACCGTATCGCCCGTAAGCTTGCGCAGAGCACGAGCCGCTAGAGTGTAGAGAACAATGATCAGAACGCTCGTAATTATCATCTCAATAGACGTTATGCGATGCGTTTTGTACTGAAAGTTATATTTTTTTCACTTCTGAACTTTCGCATCTAAAAAATATCAAAAAAAATATGAACAAACCCATGGCAGATAGCTGAAGTCTTCCTGGGTGTAATACATGTCCCAACCTGGTCCTAACGGCATTTTAGTGTAAAAAACTTTTCTAAACTGTGATTTTAGATTGATAAAATTTGTGGATCAACCTCCAAAAAGTCGGGAAGAATATTGCAAAAGGAACGAGTACACTTCCAATGATAGCAATAGGAAGAAGTTTGGCCCAGATCTGAGGATTACACAAATTAGATTAAAAAAATAACAAAAAAAAACCCGAGCATGATCCGTTGGCATTCCAATCGACGTAAATCTGTTGAGAGCGATGAAAGTGTTGAGCATGTCTTGCGCGAACGGACACATGTAACTGAGACTGCATGATGCATGTGTAAAGTTTCACACGTTAGAACGCTTACTTTATTCTTATCTGTGCGCAAGTCAGGCATTCATATCCGTCGAAGAATCCATTGACAAGGGGGAAGAACACGAGCCGCAGCTCATGCGTGGTGTCTATGAGAAATATGAGATCCTTAAACAGAAAATCTTGCAAAAAAAATTTTTTTTAATATGCAACGGAAAAATAATTACCGCAAGTGCCCAGCAACAAACAGATAGTAGAAAGAGCCCTTGAAGGGTGATCTAGGCTGAAATTGACGAAGTAAAATGTGAAATATTAAAGACAAATAAAAAATAAATACCTTCAATATGGTCCATATCTCCGCCAGATACAGTAGTACGAGGCACGGCACGTAGATGCAGGCAATAAGGAAAACGATGTCAATTGGCACCATGTCCTGATTTCTAACCTGCTGAATATTGATATAGAATTACTGAAAAAACGATACTATCGATAATTATCGATTCGCGCATGGGGAAGTATCATGAATGTTAGTGTATCGTGGTAGGCGTGAACATGGACGAATTGGCGCCGAATCCCACCCGCAAAAAAACTATTTGTGAGAATATGTCTCACTTTATTCCCGTAAATAACGTCGAAAAAACGCTATCGCGAGAAACTGAATCCAATTGCGTAAGCGCCGAGCAACAATACATTAGGCGATGTGGCGGTTCAAATGTAGCGCGATTGGGGAGAATGGTAGAAATCTCTCATTCGACAACGCTCTCTCGTCGATCAGAGAAGCGAGAGAGCATGGGAAGTTGATGGTGTCATACCTCCGGTCCTGAGGAGATAATGTTGAAAAGAGGAAATTGTAGTTTTTGCTACAAATCAGGGTGGTGGATAACGGGCCATGCGCAAATATTTACTACTTCGAATAGCCTCTGAGTTACGTCATTTTTTCTGATGAATGAAAGGGTGATCCTATGATAATTTAATTATAGCATTGCATTATTTTTTCAGTCATGATTTATTGATTCTTCTCCAATCCTCACTATGACACACTCGAGCAAAGGTTTATCTTCCAGCTCTTGTAGCGTTCTCTGACACATCCTCTAAACACAAGCGCCGAAGAACGGCCAATGACTCCTCAAATTGTCTCGATCTCTAGGGCCTGAGAGAAACTAGGGAAAACGATGAGTTAAGAGGGAACAAGTTCCCTCTGTTCCAGCAGCATAAACTATGTTCAACTGCGATATATATGCTTGAGTTTACGCTTGAACCGCTCAATCCCAGTTCCTCCCTCTCTTCAATCATGCATCTTCCCGTCCTCATTTCTCTTCTGGTCGTTTTCGCTTCATCCGCACCCACAAGTGAGAGCACTCACTAGTTTTTCGAAATAAATTAGGAAGTTGAGCAGCTCAATGTGCCGATTTTTCGATGAAAAAGGAATTTACTACGTTTCGGAATATTTGAGGTATATTGAAATATCAATTCCAGCCTCGACCTCCACCAACCATGAGCTCGCGGCAAAGAAGTTCTTCGGCTCTCTCGCTAACACGATTCAGAAGGGCGACCATGGGGAGCGTGAGAATCATTTGAGGCATTTTTGTAATGCTCAACATCAGACTAGAGAAAGAGCCCTTGGAAAGGAGGAAGTAGAAATTCAATACTTTTTTCATTAGCTCGAGATTTTTGTATGCTTGAAGAAGATTCATTTTAAAGAAACTTATTGTTTTCAAGTGATAAATTTGGTAAAATACACCATATTTTGAAAGTATTCGACCTGCTGTTCGCCAAGTGGGAGCATCTCTACCCGGGTTGGATCTCGACCGAGCAACAGAAGGAGCTGAGAGCGGCGTTCATCAATTTCAGGGAAAAGCAAGATGGGGTAAGACGTCGGAAATTACGAAGAAACCTTTATACAACTCATCGAAACACGTTTTTTCGAATGTAGATTGCACATTGCCTGGCTGACGATGAAACACATTTCAGGATCATCCCGTCATCTCACTCGCTCTGTTCAGAACGATTGCCGGTACGATCGAGGACGTTGAGAAGGAAATCAAGAAGAGGTATTTCTCATTTTTTTGTTAATTAAAGTTATATTTTCAGGGTCTTTTGGCACCTGAATTCGGAAGGAAAGGCCTACATCAAGAAGGTGCGAAAATTGAATGATTCAAACGAAAAAAATTGGGCTCTAGTCCGTTTTGTGTGTCCCAACAACCGGAAAACTTTCATGAAACCGGTAAAACATGCTAGGTCCTGGAAACTTTCTTGGAACACCCAAAACGGACTAGAGACGGGCCAATCATTGTCATTTAGGTGTTCGCCTCCGTTCCTCAGGAACTCTCTGGAGAGACCCAACTCGGAAAACTGTCAGCGAAGGTAAGGATTCCTTATTTAATTAAACAATTTAATAATTAATTAAATAAATAATTAATAAATTAATAAATTAATTCTTCAGTTCGACGCATACCGTGCTTTTTATATATTTTTTAAAATTATTTATTTATTTTTAAGTTAATTATTTTATTAATAAAGTAATTAAAGTTCGACGCCTTCCGTGCTGAATACGAGGCGCTCGGGGACGCGGCCAAGAAGCAATTGGCCAAGCAGTTTGGAGTGTTTGCTAATCTGGATGAGGTATACATACATTTGCGTGTACTGAATCAGGAATATAATCAATTCCACATCGCGGAACAACTTTTTCGAAAATACAGGTAATGTTCAAATAAAATTGTTCAGGTAAAAGCCCACATCACTGTCTTCGATAACATTCTCGGCGCAGCACAGACCGCATGCGAGAATCTCCCTGGATTCTCAGAGTGTGAGCATTTGAAGAAGGAGTGATTACAACCGTATCTGTAATCTCGATAAAGAAAATGAATATGTTCTGTTCTGTTCTATGTTTACGACTGTTTACGAATCACATCGTCGAGCCTGATGTCATTGCTTCATGATCTCTGAACTCTATTAGGTTCACAATCGATGATTGATTGCTTTGTAAGAAGATTTATCATTGGATGTAATAGTTCGAAAACTCGTTTATGAAAATCTATCTCAATACATTTCAAAATAGTGTGTAGATTTACTCAATGTACTGAAGCATCTTCTCGCACTCTGCGAACCCGGGCAGGTTCGAGCAGAAACCCTTGGCGTGAGCGACGAGATTGTCGAAGACCTGATGATTGCGAGATGAAAAAAACAACAAAATCTTTCAAATGCGAAGAATTCTTGGTTTTTTTCCTAGTAATAACAGCATCTGCTTATCCCATGACTGAAACACAGGGAATGGAATTACTAGACGAACCTGGACAAGGGCCTCAATCTCGTCTAGCTTGGCGAACACGGGGAACTCCTTCACGAGGGAATCCCTGGCAGCGGATGGGAGAGCATCGACCTTGAGACGGAGACCTTTCACCTGTAATAATAATTTATCAACGTCCGAGGCGCGACGATATTAAAGGAGGAGTAACATGAATATTTTGGTGACTAGTCTGTCAACGCCACATTGTAGCAATCCATAACCATATCAGATTTCCGAAACTCCCATGTTTCTACGACATCGATGAACCGAGTTATAGCGAGTTGGCCTAGTGCCAGAATTCCCCTGAATCCAGGAAACGGCGGGGATTTTGAACAGAGGATTTGACTGGGAAGAGGGTGCGCCTTGATCTACCATTGTCTCCCCATGTCTCTTCCCATCGATCGCACTAATCTCTCTCTCAATCGGGGAACGGGAGAAGGGAATAGGTACTTTGGCAAAGAGCCAACGGATAACTACTGTACTTGCAAGTCCCGGGATTTCGTTGTGGGAGTTTCTGACATTCATTCCTGTTACGCCTCCTTTAACGGTACGAGGGGGGGGTCTCCTGTATTAGGGGAGTTTTAAAGGTCAGCTGCAATAAATGCGTAGCTAGAGCTCGAAATATTAGCCACGTTTCGTCATTTTACACTCGTCATTAGAGCGAGTGAGAGTGTGTGTGAAATGAAGAGACCCAGACTCATATTTGTGTGTGCCTATGTCGAGGCGCGACAAGAATACATGTGTTGAGAAGAGGCAGAGGTGTGCCCGGTTAGCTCAGTCGGTAGAGCACCAGACTCTTAATCTGGCTGTCGCGGGTTCGAGCCCCGCATCGGGCTGGAACACTTTTGCCGTTTTTACAGGACGATAGGGCTCTGAAACCAGTTTTACAAAAAGAAGATTCCTAAATCATTGGAGGCAATTATTTATTGCTACGTACTCTTGAGAAAGAAAAAGAGAAAAGTTTTACATCTCCGGCGAATGGGCGCACTTTGGTGGGGAAGGCGGGGAGGTCGTCAACGAACTGAAAAAAACATTGTGAGCTTATTAGGCATTACAAAACCATTCAAATAGGTGAGGCATCGAATACGTTTAGAAGTGAAAAAGATTTCAAAAAATCAATTATTCCTGGACCCCTCTTCATATGTTCTACTATGACTCAGTTCTATGGCATGCGTTCTAAAATGATACACTCGCAATTACGCTCGGCGGCTATTTACGTACTTTGTTCACGAAGATCAGCGCATCGACATCGAGGCGCGTCATTCTACAAAAGAAATAGTTATGAAACATTTATATTGACTATCCTCGGGAAGGACTAGCCAATTATGTTTAATGCAGTGCGTTTAGGACCAACGATTTAATTAATAAAGATTCATTAACTATAATCACAATGGTACAATAAAGGGGTGATGACGAAAGTGTTGTGGTGTTGACGAAATTAGCGGCGGTGTTGACGAAAGAAGTGGGTGGGGAAGTGGAATGGGAATGGAAAATGGAAATGGAGTCACTGACCGTTGGAAATGATCGAATATACTCCTTGAAACAAACAACTACCGCGATTGGGTAAGTTGTTGGAAATTACGATGACTCCTTGTAACTGGCCACTAACGGGGCCCAGCAATTGAACGGAGTGAGAACGAAGGGAACGGAGAGACGACGACACTGTGCCGCGAGCGGGCCGACAGTGTTGGAATCGACGAATACGGGCAAGTTGAGGGAAACGGCGACCTCAAACTTGGGTAATTAAACCGGAAATAATGGATACGAGAAACAATAATGGAATGAGGGGTAAATACGACGGTATGAACCGAAGCGAGGGGGTAAAACGACAGAAAACGGGACGGGGGCGCTTAGCGCGGGCAATAACGACGAAACGGGGTGGAAAAACGGAGAAAAAACTGGAAAAAGATTGATCGGAAAGTGGACGTGGAAAGATACGGTATTTACCGCACGATCAGGATATTCCGTGTGAGAGTTATTTCATTTCGAAACATCTCTTGCCGAAGGTCGCAAACTACTAATGGATTGGAACTGACTTTTCTTACTGAGTTTTGGAATAATTATTTAATTATTGGATATTTGGGTATCGAATTAGATGGAAATCGATACACTGGGGGGAGGGGAAGGAAGGATGGATAGAAGAACGTAGATGTGAATGTGGAGTGTGAAGTGGAAAGAAGATGAAGTAGGCTGAATGCCCTTTACTATGGGAACAACGAACAACTACGGAACAACAGAGTCCATCAAACGATGGAAGAAACGGACAACAAGTAACGAACGGCGAACGAACTAATGAACGGGGAACAATTGAAACGATGTAGACTAATGAGAACAATGAAAGAGTCATACGGGGGGAAGTTGTTGTGATGGGGGAAGACGTAGTCGGAGTAGTGGTTTGGCTTTCCGTGATTATCGGAAGAATGGAACAGTGGAGGATCACTAGTGTGACGATAGCTCAACTGGACCATCGAGTGAACGAGGGAATGAATGGATCGATTAATGGGATTGGATGAATGAGAATTCTCACTATTGGCAGAATACGACGGAGGGATGGTAGGATGATGTACTAACAATGGAATAACTGAAGTGGTCTGTGTGAAAGGATCGGAGTGGGGAGAAACGCTGGCGTAATTCGCCTTGACAGAGATAGGAACGACGTGGGTGGAAACACAATCAATGACAATCGAATTGATATAATCAATATCTACTACTTCCTTGTTCATTTTGGATGGATTTGTTGTCTTAGCGACAATGGACGGAGAGGTCTTGATGGAAGAAACGCCATTCTCCTTCAGTGGGCATACTGGCCCGATTTGGTGCTGGGACGAGCCTGGAGTGAAATGAGTGAAATTTGAATTACATTGTGAGTTCACAATGGAATCCTCAGGGGCCCAAGCAAAGAGGAATGGAAGTTTTCGATTGGATGGAGTGTGACAGTGGAGATAGCGATGGGCAACAAATCGAGGGAATGGTTGCTACTGGGAGAAGATGGATGCATATTGGAACGCGTATCGTGTTGATTGGCAGTAAGCGACTGTACTAGTGGATCGATTCTTTTAATGCGCGTTCGGGTCTTGCCAACAACGAATGGACCAATGGAAGATTGCATGAGACGGAATCCGCTAGGGAGCTTGGCTACTTTGCAGTTTTCAAGTAATTCGAGAGTGTCGCCCACACTGAGTAGTAACTCAGAGTGAGTGACAGTGTGTTTCGTGAGGTGGTTCGGAACGTATCCTAACGAATCATGGATAACGTCGAGATCAGCACTATCGAGTGGCTGATTCTGGACGGAACTGAGTGGTGACTTGTCTAGTACAACGGCTTCTATTGGAAAGCGACCGCGGTCTCTAACTACATCTAGTTTGACTATGTCGTAGGTGGAAGACTGGACGGGATCATCGTTGAAACCAGAAATTGTCAACTCGCGTTGATCGAATGGAACTAGGGAAAGACGGTCAACTAGATCCCTAGTGATGAGATTGGCTTGCGCGCCATGGTCGAGAAGAATGGAAGCAGTGATCGAATTATCAACTGCTGGATCGGGATTCGCAATCTGAGCGTCGATAGTGAATAGCCGTTCAGATTGATGGGTGTACGAGGTTTGGGTATTAACGGAAATGGAACTATTGGACGAGGGATCGGCGACTGTCGCTGTCGTAGTGAACAATCGTTCGGGTTGTTGCAGGGAAACCGTGTTCACTACTGCATTCGATTGCTTCTCACAGATCGATCTGTGGTGTTCTCCCTCACATTGAGTGCACTTCCTACTGCATCCGGCAGAGGTGTGCTCACTGGAGAGACAACAGAAGCATAGATTTTTCTTCCTTAGAATCTCTTTCCTATCCTTAGCTGACTTGACAATTGTGCATAACCCACTAATCGCATGGAGACCACAGAAGACACACGTAGGTCCTTTGGGCACCTTGGGGTATGGGGTGGATGAATCCTTCACCGACGATCTCGGCATGGAAAAGTTACCAGAGTAGTTGTTAACGACAACTGACTTCTGGTGGTGGTTTCTATCGGAAATGGCATTGATCATTGTCACATCTTCTAGCTCCGTTCTGAGCGTCTCTTCGATTAGTTGGAGAGATTCGAGAAGTGTGGCGGATCTACGGCGCCAAATGACAGGAATGAATCGTGGATGGATGCGATCAGCAATCTGCTGCTGCATCACAAGACCATCTAGCCCACAATCATCACTGATGGAATGAACTAGATTGATCATAATGCGCACTGTGTCTAACTGGTCTTCTAGCTTATGGGACTTGGATTGAACTTTGAGAAGGGATTGGAGGAGAGTAGCTTGAGTTAGGTTCGGCCTACTGTACTCTGTTTCGAGTCGAGCGATAATCTTGGCAAGAAAATCTTTGTTGGTGGGAATGGTGGAAATGAGGGAGAGAGCAGTGCCTTTCAACGTTGAGCGCACATAGCAGATTTTCTCCACCTCATTGTATTGAGGCTGGTTCAAGATCTTTAACCCAGAGGAAACGCAGCATGTTGCGTTGCGAGTGATGTAGTTTCACTTGAAGGAACGCCTTCTCTACATCGGCAACAATGAGACATAGACGGGATCGGGAACGAAGCAATATTGCCGGAATCTGCTCGAGGTCACTCGGACCTGGATGGATCATATCGTTCAATGAGGGTTTGTTCCTCAGATGCGCCGACGCATCGTACACTATGCGGAGGGGAGTGGATGGCTTGTCGGGCCTGAGAACGGGCTGGTGCGCGAGATAATGGATGATACCTTCATCATCGCTTGGATCGACCATTTCAATCTGTCCGAGACTGAGCTGGTCTTTCAAGATGGAGTCGTAGTACTCAAGATTGGATCGCTGCTTGGAAAGGGTTCTTAGTGTGGAACTGAGCCTAGAGACGGCGAGATCAAAGTTGGAAGGAAGGTCAATCTTAGCCTCGGGCTTGACTGAGTACTGCACAATGTATTCGTCTCCCTGCTTCTCGACAGTATCGTCGAAATGCTGATTGACTAATTCATTTGCTACCTTGCGCGCTTCCTTTTCAGTTGTCTCATACACTCGTGCAATTGGATCGACTGCGAAAAGTCGCTCAATTTTCTCGTCGAGTGTCTCGTCCTTATGGATAGTTAGAGCAGATACTATTGGATCGAATGTTCTAGTACGGGGTCTATTTGAACCGACAACGAGTGGTCCGATGGAGGATTGTACTAGACGGTAGCCACATGGAAGCTTGGTCTCAGTGGCGCTCTCGAGCAGCTCTAGAGTGTCGCCAATGCTAAGCAACAGGTCACTGTGGACAGTGGAAGGCTCTGAGAAGTGACTGGGAACTGATCCTATTGTGGCTTGAATGACCTCGAGGTCGTCACTCGGCAATGGATCAGTATAGATCGTATTGACTGATGCACCCTCTCTGACTATCGCCTCAATGTGAACCTTCCCACGATCTGTTACAATGTCAACGTTGACAATATCGTGGGGTGACACCTTGGAAGGGGCGCTAATGGGAGGGGCGAGACGGCTTAGCGCACTTGCGCGCACTGTCGCCGTCTCGAGGGACCGACGGAACTTATTTTCGAGTTTCGAAACAACGTTGGATAAACTCACGGGATCGATCTCCATCGACGTCGTCGCGTCAGTGCTGTTCTTGAACTCGGTGAGCTTATTCAGCTCCGTCTCCTTGTTGCCGTCGCCGTTGTCCATACTATCGATCGACTGTGTGAGAGAAGAGAATAGGTCACTATAATCATCACGAATTATTTGGGCATCAACAAGGATCCGCGCCACTCGGGCCGAGATCTTCTCGATTTCGTCACTACTGGAAATTTCGAAAATCCGATCGATTTCGGTTTCGATGGAAGTGACCAATGGACTCAGTGACGAAATGGATGACAGCAGTTTAGTATAACTGCTATCGAACTGTGACATCTTTCTAGTGGTTTTCCTTGGCGCGAAATTGACGTATTTCGTAACTAATGGAACAATTGGGGAAGTGGAATGCTCGTTTGGGCCACGCGGGACTTTGACTGGGCTTGAATCGGCACTATGCACCATATAGGCCGATCCGGCCGATGCACCATATATTGACTATCCTCGGGAAGGACTAGCCAATTATGTTTAATGCAGTGCGTTTAGGACCAACGATTTAATTAATAAAGATTCATTAACTATAATCACAATGGTACAATAAAGGGGTGATGACGAAAGTGTTGTGGTGTTGACGAAATTAGCGGCGGTGTTGACGAAAGAAGTGGGTGGGGAAGTGGAATGGGAATGGAAAATGGAAATGGAGTCACTGACCGTTGGAAATGATCGAATATACTCCTTGAAACAAACAACTACCGCGATTGGGTAAGTTGTTGGAAATTACGATGACTCCTTGTAACTGGCCACTAACGGGGCCCAGCAATTGAACGGAGTGAGAACGAAGGGAACGGAGAGACGACGACACTGTGCCGCGAGCGGGCCGACAGTGTTGGAATCGACGAATACGGGCAAGTTGAGGGAAACGGCGACCTCAAACTTGGGTAATTAAACCGGAAATAATGGATACGAGAAACAATAATGGAATGAGGGGTAAATACGACGGTATGAACCGAAGCGAGGGGGTAAAACGACAGAAAACGGGACGGGGGCGCTTAGCGCGGGCAATAACGACGAAACGGGGTGGAAAAACGGAGAAAAAACTGGAAAAAGATTGATCGGAAAGTGGACGTGGAAAGATACGGTATTTACCGCACGATCAGGATATTCCGTGTGAGAGTTATTTCATTTCGAAACATCTCTTGCCGAAGGTCGCAAACTACTAATGGATTGGAACTGACTTTTCTTACTGAGTTTTGGAATAATTATTTAATTATTGGATATTTGGGTATCGAATTAGATGGAAATCGATACAACATTGATAAAAAAAAGAAAATAGCGAAAAAAATATAAATTTTGCACCTCTTCGTGAGCTCATTTTTAATGTTGGTGACGGCGCTCGAGGGCATTTTGAACTTGTCCTGCAATGAATTTTTTTCATGAGAATTGGAAAATAATTTCGTGCCCACCGGCTCTTTTTTGCCGAAAGTTGAGATTTCCCGTTAGGATCTTACAAGAACTCAATTCTGAACCGCCGTCTCTTCATTCCGCACACGATTCCGTCGCTAGAGCGGACGAGGCAGTGCTCGAAATAAATGTTTCGAGCCCTCACCGAGGGCTGATCCTTGAACGCGTCCGCAACCTCTGCAGTGATAAAACCGGGCACGTAGTGGTCGAACTTCTTGATAAGCATGTCGAAGACTGAAATTGTTTCTGTTTTTGGACACCCATTGCTTGCCTAGCCACCCAAAATTTTTGGCTATTCATTCACTCAATACCTTCAAGCCCATCAATTTTTCTTCCCGATTCAGATCCACTTCGACAACTCACCAATGAAGTTCGAAAAATGAGTCGCGCTCTATTCATTCCTAGAGAGTGTGTGAAAAATCAAGAGAGGTTAGCTCAATTCTCGAGCTATACTCACCCAATGCTTTGTCGCCGTTCTTAGCGGCGACGAAGAGGCTGCCGAGGAACTTCTTCGCCTCTTCTTCGTGACTGTTGGAGAGGGGCGCCGCACAGGACAGTCCGAGAAAAAGGAGGAGAACGGCGAGGGACGTACGCATCTACAAATAACACGCATCTACAAATATAATTGGTGTGTTAAAATTTTCAAACATGGATAATGCGAGAGTAATCGTCTCCGTTAAAAAGATGTGACATGGCATCACCATAACGATTTTAGAAAAATTGCAAATAGTGATATGTCACAGAGGCGACATGAAAGGTCAGATCAGTTGGAAGAGGAGTGAAGAAGAAGGGTTAGCCGAGGCTTTTATCCTGGTGTTCTTTAGTCCTCTTGGTAAAGTGTAACAAATGGAGCTTCAGTCATGAATATGTCCTCTTTTTCATCGTTCCTCATCCCCTTTTTCCTAGTTTTTCGTTTCTTTCACCTCGAATGATCGATCATGAGCATTCCGTGCTCTTCTTCGTTTTTATTTAGAATAATGAGTCACGGATAAACTAACGGAAACGATACTTTTGAATATTTCACTTGAAAATGACGTGAGAATGACGAATCTCACGATAATGCGCTAATCCACTCAAATTTACCATCTTCGCTTGGGGGTATCAATCAGACTCTTGAGTTGAGTTAGCTTTCGCTTAGTTTTTCTCTTATCCTTTTTGTAATTTGTGAGTCGATCCTTGCTTTGTTTCTCGTGTTGACAATTTCTAATTGCATTTCAATCTACTTCATTTTGTTATATTAGCAGGAAAAATCAATATTACGATACATGTACGAACTATCGAAGAAATCGTGAAACATCAAAAGTATCGGTCGAAAGGAAGCTGATCACTCCACGTATTGGGCGAGCTTGTCGCACTCGCTGAATCCGGGCACGTTCGCACAGATGCCCTTGATGTGGCCCATGATGTTGTCGAGGATCTGCAAAGATCAAAGATCAAATATCAATAAAATCGATGAATGGTTTCAATCCTCGTCTTCGGTCAGAAACAACAAGAGAATTTGCATGTAGAGCAGCGGCATGTTTCGAATTGTCCTCACTAATGCTCTTACCTGGACCATGGCCTCGATTTCCTCCAGCTTGCCGAAAACGGGGAATTGCTCGATGAGAGAAGAGCGAGCGGAAGAGCTAAGGGCCTCGAACTTGAGACGGAATGCTCGGACCTACAATAGATTGCATGAATTATGACCACCTAAACGACAAAATGTTAATTGCTGTGATTCGATTCCGTTTCAGAGTTCAAAAAAGATGGTTCATGTTATATGTTCCAGACGTCAATAGGTCCTTGACGATTTGCAAAATAGACCAAAAATTAAGCTCACATCTCCGGCGAACGCGCGGTACTTGGTGGGCGGTTCAGGCATGTTTGCGGCGATCTGAAGAATGCATATCTCTTGTCATTTGCAGTCCACGATTGCAAGTCAAATGTATTTCGTTTCAAATGATTATTGAATAAGTGATAATATGTGTAGCTCTTTGAAATAACTTGTCACCTCCTGAACGAACAGCTTGGCGTCATTGTTGAGACGCTTCATTCTGAATAATGTACTTTATAATTTTGCAAAACGTAAAACACACACACACGCTAAAGGAAATCGTTAACATATGTTAGATAAATGTTCCCATACTTGTTGACGACCTGTCCCTTGAGATGGGCCAGCACGCTCGGCGGAAGTTCGAACTCCTTCTCCTGTAAGAAAGACATCTGTGGCTGCCAAACCTCAATACCTCAGTATTCCTACCTCCAAAACAGTCTATCCTAGTTAGTTCAGAAAAACACGATATACCGAATCTAAAAAACGCGTACAACGAAATGAAGAAGAAAAAAATGCTGCTTGAACGGCCTATTTTTGCTGCCTAATAAGTGATTACGAACATTACCTCGTCATCTGCAGCCACATACTCGGCAATGGCCGCTTTCAGCTGGCTGGCCGCCTCGCCCTTCACCATACCCGGGAAGTACGATTCGGCCTTGTCGGAGAGGAATGCGACAACTACAACGAGTTCCGAAGATGATTGTTCTCACGAGGTATTTTTATGGCAGTTTTCTCAGTTCTTAGGAGCTTGTACTTAGGAGTAGGAAATTGTTCTTCACGAGTCCTAGACGCTTGCTCTTACGTGATCTTGAAATGGGGAAAGGAGCAACATACTAAAGTTGGCGAGGCGTGCGACCCCTAACTTAAGGAGCTACCTTAGTTTAGTTCCTTAGGTGTAACTCACTGGCGGTGTGATTCTCCGTTTTGGCCACGTTGAGTAGCTCGCCCATGAACTTCTTCGCGGCGGCTTCGTGGTCGACCTTGACGGGAGCGGCGCAGGCCAGTCCGATAGTGAGAGCGAGCAGGATGAGGAATGGACGCATCTGTAATTGCACCAATCACATTTCCGAACGAGAACCCGATAAATAGCGATATTATTGAGGCGGTGAGTGAGGTCAAGAATAGGCGAAGAATGGGTGAAAGTGGCCGATAGAGCAGGCAGGATGAGAGATCGACGCATATCTGAAAGTAGCAGCGGTGGCTAGACAATTAAATGCAAAAAATAAGAAAGAGAATTGTAAATATGGCAGACTAGAAGAGCTACGGTAGATCACTGAATGAGAGACTGATAGGAGAGTGGCAGACTCGGGCTTTATCTTGATGTTCTCTCCGCTCGTCGGGTGTAATAGCCAGCCGGAGTGATGACTCAATTCCGTGATGGATGCTCTGATTCTCTCATTTCGTAGTGCTCTCTCGTTCCTCTGACTGGCGAGAGATAATGTAAAATGGAGAGAAGAGAACATTGATCTATCCCTTCCGTCTTCTCTCTCCTGATTCCTACCTATCTCGCTTTTCCTGGTCTCTCGAAAATCCTTGATCTATATGCCTCGACGTTATTTCGATATTTCAAGGACTTCTCGGAATAATGTGTCAGGCGCTTGTCTCTGGCATATTTGTCAGCGATTCAAATGTCTACGAATTCATTCTCAGTAGTACACCCAAAAACGCCTCAAGAACGTAATGCCTTGAGGATTCTTTGCGGTTCTCACTCCGCGCCTCTTGAAGGTCTCAAGCCACATGAAGGAAATTATCGATGGTTTATCAAACATTATCAAGAAACAATGCACATATTATTCAACTGAAGTAGAAGAAGGCACAGCCACTGAAGCCGGGAAGGTCCTTGCAGATGCTTTGAATTCCCGCGTAGAGACGATCAGCGACGATCGCCAGCGCCTAAAAAACTTTTTCATTTTCTTCTGCACAACGTCCGGTAGATCGCAATTTTTCTGTAGTATTCAACCTAGATCTCCAATTTGAAATCGGGAAACTTTGGTGAACTTATTGCTATTGAAAGGGAACTAATCTCAATGTAAAAATATTTGCAATTTATCTCCCAAAAATAGTTGAAAGAAAAAAATGTCAAACGTGCCTTTAGCTCTCCCAGTTGGCCGAACACCGGAAACCATTTGGTGAGCGAGACTTGTGCGGAGGCGCTCGCATGTTCGAATAATTGCTCGATTCTGTCTACCTAAGCATATTTTTCAACTTTCAAAATGTTGCAGAATAAACTGAGTTGTTCACAGTACTTTACAGCTAAACATACAGTTTCAGACCGCAATTGCTTACCGTAATTGCCAATTTCCCAGTTCGTCTAAACATTAACTCCGCGGAAACCTACAATTTACAATGAAATGTAAAGTAACGGTGAAAATGTGTTTTTAAGGTTTTGTTAATCCATAATTTAAATGTGCTGGTGTAATCATACAACGATAGTTACCCGTCCGTAAACTTCTTGAGCCTCATCGTTGAGAACGAGAAATCTTAATTTACTTATCAATCTTTTTTCAGTATTGAACATTGAATTAGAATTTAAAAGAAACAATGCGGCTTACATAGCCTTGATCTTTATCTTCAATGCATCTCCCACAACCTTTGGAATCCAGGGAACACTCTGAAACAGATTTCCTTTTGATTATTTAAAAGTAAATAAAACAACAAAAAAATACCGTATTCCCACTCGCACGATCCACGAAAGATTCCTTGAATGTTTCGTTCAGTTCTTCAGGGATGAACTTAGGGAAGAAATGAGACCATTTGTCGAAAAGGAGATTGAATACTGCGAAACCGAAATGTGGCAACAAAAGGATAAACTGGCTTACGCTCTTCTTTGGTTCCATAATGTGCCGTGTTGGCCACTTGACCGAAGAATTTTTGAGCTTTATGTGCCTGGAATCGCAAGCTTAATCACTGCCTCAAAATACGGATAATCGTCTCTTCATTTCACACACTTTCGCGGCTTTTATCGGTTAGCATGTGGAATATAGAGACGATTACGCGAACACCAGTGCGAAACGTACCTACAGTTACAAAGGACGTACCTAATGCTGGGTGTGAAACGCAGGTAAGGAGAATGATGAATATAGGAAGACGCATTGCTGCAAATGTATTTTTAAAGCTTGGGATAACTGAAAATTCCGTACGAGAAAAATGATCGAAACAAGAAGGGTAAGAGTGAGAAGGGTTTCCTTCTCTAAATAGAGTAGACACAACAACGTGTAATCGAATGCACCAGCGTGATTCATTCGGCATCTAAAAACGCCCTCCCTTCTTCTTGCAGATTACGTTTGAAGAAACAAAAAATATTTTTAAAAAGAGTATGGGCTATACTTATCCGTGCTTGCCCAAACTCCAGCTGGAATGTGTGTCAGCTCATTGTATTGCTCCTGGGAGCATGAAGTCGGTGAATGCGAATACAGCTGTGTGCTATACACCTCAAGAAAGCGGAAACTACTTATCACCTATTCTCTCCATAGTATCAGCAAAAACTGACAATGAGTGACCACAAACATCATAGTATTTTGCAGTGTAAGCACCGGAAATCAAAGCACCATCTTTCGACACAGCACACACTTGCGAAACGTGATGCGCAACGAGTTTTTGTTGCTATTTATCTAATTGCTTTGACATTTCCGTCAAGCTTAGCCCGGAGAGTTCGCACGTTTATCCTCATAATTCGCTACTATTTTCAACGCGGACCAGCAATTAATCAAGTGCTAGTTGAAAGATTCAGAGCCACAGTGAAATCGTCTTTCGTATAGTGCAAAAGTGGATTCTTCCAAATGCATCTCATCCATATCATCCAGCTTTCGTACGGAATTATGGGAATTACGGCATATCTTGTTGTGTTTGGCACGATGCGTGCACTCAAGTCAACGCTGAGCCGGAGTTTCTGCGTTATTTACGTACTGACTGCAGTGATTGTGAGTTCCTCTATGTTTCGAGTTGTGTTTTCGGCAGGATCATTCGATTTACTGCACAGTTTCGAATACTGTTTGAAATATTTTTTGCGTTAGCTCCTCAACTGCTTCCGTACTGTATTCCTAGTGCTCAATTATCATGGCTACGAGAAAGAAGCGATTTTCTTCTTTCCCATCATCATAACAGACACATTTTTTGACAGAACATCGCAACCTGGCTCAATTCGTGGATCAGCCTGCGCTTGAGGAACGAAGAATCACTGAAATTCTTCTACAATTGGGCGACGGAGAATTACGTTATTGGGTATCCCTTTGTTCCATTACTCCGCATTGACTGTACTCTTTAGCGACACTCTTCTACTAATGGTCACCTATTTCTACTACTACCAAAACACGTGCACTCTGCTGTTGAGCTTTGATCGTTTTGCGGTCATTTATTCGATCACGAGCTATACAAAGGT
The DNA here is from genome assembly GCA_911812115.1 of Pristionchus exspectatus. Lineage (NCBI taxonomy): Eukaryota > Metazoa > Nematoda > Chromadorea > Rhabditida > Neodiplogasteridae > Pristionchus > Pristionchus exspectatus. The sequence continues at coordinate 5,180,950 of OU461587.1, read as the reverse complement.
AGGTTGGTTGAATGACTTCAAATATTTCGTCAAATGATTGTCAGTGGTGGAACAAACTGTATGGAATCGTGTCTATCTCAGCCCTTGGAGCTTGTGCTTTGCTAAATATCCTGATGATTTTGAATTACAGGTTAGTTTCAGGCCACATTTCTCATCATTCCATGCGTTTTATCAAAACAGTTTTCCAGTACCGCAAAGAAAATGTTGATTCCTAACGCCAATTATCCAGAGAATTTAAAGAAAATTTCAGCTGATGTCTGTAATTTTTAATATTAATTTAGCTGTTTAGGAATACTCTTTTTTCCATTTCAGTACTCTCGGCTAGTTGCTATAACTCAGCTGGTGTTTGGAATTTTCACTTTCTTTGTTTGTTCAATTCTAAACGTATGTTTATACTAAATAAACATAAAAAATATTAATTAATTAATTTTTTTCACCTTTTATAGATGTTTTCCGTCAGACGACTCATGGCTTTACGACGAACGATGAATGTCGCCAAGGTATGAGTGTATTGCGAGTTCTCATTTTTTTAAAAAAAATATTCTCAGGAAGTTTCCTTCTTCCTTATCACCTTCTGCATTTTCCTCACCCAAGCACTCAATCTCATCGTAGTCGTAAGCTTTGCACTTAAAGAAGGCTTCCCACGAACCGCGAGAACGATTATGCAAAGTGAGGAATGAGAGGGCGCGCTCTCTCATTTTGCATACTCTCTCGCTCGTTGCCTGCTTTTCAGGGTCATTTGGCACGCAGCCAAGTGCACATATCTCAGTTTAAACGAAAATTGAAAACATGGGAGTTTCGAAACTGTTATCGTGTTGCCACGACCCACCATCTCACATCGAGAACTCAGTTAGCCAGATATTCGTGGGACACCACCTTTAACGAAAATGTAATATTCGCAATTTTTCAGGTAACGTACGCCGTTTGGGTCGTTTACGCAAATAGTGGGACGAATCGGTTTCAAGATAATCTCAGAGCTGCCATGTATTTTACGTGCGATCTCTTCTCGTTTGGGCCTGCATTGTGATTTGTTTTTACAATTTAATTTATACTAATTCGATATCGGCATTACCGATCGTTTTTTCGCGCGAGACAGTTAGGCACAACGAATAGTGCGTTAAAGTGAGAGAGTCAGCTGGGGGGGGTCGGAAATTCCGGCATTCCGTACTGCCGAAGATTAAAATTCAAGCCAAATTTACAGATACACACTCTTTCTGCCAGGGCCGATTCGGCGATACGTTTCTTACAAAGTGAAGAAGGTGGCCGAGAAACTTATCGAGCCGTCCTGGACTTCAGTTGTTCATCCATAATAATTCTTTTTTTGAATTTATTCAAAATACCGTTGTTAATAAAAAAATATGCTGTTGACGATCGAAATAGCCACTTTTAGTGATCCACCATTTCGTATGATTATCAGGGGCCTAATATTTCACAGCCACGCTAACCGTAACTCTTTCCCAATGCCTCTAAAATTGTTCAGAAGTCACTTGTTTAGAAAATAACGCGATCTGATAGAACATACTCAAAATGTCATGTTTTCGATGATTTTTGTTTCTGATTTCCTAAAATACTACGCAGTCGTGATTAAATTTAAATGTATGAATGTAGTCCTCGTACACATGCCTATCGTGAGATTATTTACCATTCCACTCGTAGTTGACCTTTGACGAACTGAGTGGAGGGAGGAGGGAGGAAGAGGCCGGGAGGAGGCTAGTGATCTACCTGCTCCCCCCCCCCCTACCTCTTCCCTTCCTCTGTCTTCCAGACAATCAATACGCTAACCAGCCCATTGAGTTTGCTGAGCATTTGAAACGGACGATAATTGCTATTTTACATCGATTTGTCATGCAGACCTGGGTTTTACCGGCTCGCTCGCCGGTAAAAAGCAGCGAGAAAGTATTGCGAAATGAGAGATCCGGTACGTTTGTGCACAGCCCTGATGCAAACCAACAATTATGTGCGCTGAAAAATTCAGAGCCAAGGCATTTTGTTTAGTGAAAAATTGGATTAGACATAGTTATGGATTTCATCCGTATTCTCCAACTTGCCTATGGAATTATGGGAATTGTCGCATACATTGTTGTGTTTGGCACAATGCGCACGCTGAGGAATACGCTAAGCAGGAGTTTCTGCGTAATTTACGTTCTAACAGCTGCAATTGTGAGTATCGAATCGATGTTTCGAGTTGCATTTTCGAAGCAACATCTTTCGACTAGTTGAACAGTTACGATGAGTTATGCGAAAGGCGTAGATAGTAGTGATGACAAATCGGCATGACTCTTTTCATTTGCATTCTCGTCTCTTTGATTGGCGTATACAAAATGAGGAGAGGCGCATGCCGAATTGCCAACTCTAGTATAGAGTTTTTGTGGTAATTTGCGAAAATGCGTCTGTTAGTGCATAGTGCAGAATTCAGAGGTGTATTAGAAAGAACAACTATCATGTTTGTTCCCTCACTATGCCGTAAGATGAATCGAACTTTTTATAACATCGCAACATGGCTCAATTCTTGGATCAGTTTGCGTTTGAGAAACGAAGAATCGTTGAAATTCTTCTACGAATGGATAACGGAGAACTTCGCTATTGGGTATCCATTTTTTCATTATTCTGAATTGATTGCAGTCTTCAGCGACATACTTCTGTTTCTGATCACCTTTTTTTACTACTACCAAAACACGTGCACTATGTTGCTAAGCTTTGATCGTTTCGCGGTCATCTATTCGATTACGAGCAATACAAAGGTAGGGCTGATTTGAGTGTTTTTTTTGGTTTCGCCTGTTTTTGTTTCAGTGGTGGCAAAAGCTGTATGTAATCGTATCTATGTTAGCACTCGGATTTTGCGCTGTGCTAAACATCCTGATGGTTTTTGATTACAGGTAGATTTCAGATCTGCTGAGTTCCTGAAATTAAATATTTTTTTCGTATTTTTCTGTTTTCCAGTATCGCAAAGAAAGCATTAATTCAAGATGCCGACTATTCGAAGGTTCTAAACAAAATCACAATGGATGTGAGTAATTTTGATTGAAATGTGTCTTATGAGCAAATTGTTTGTTTCAGAACCGTCGACTAGTTGCCATAACTCAGCTTTTGTTTGGAATTTTCGCTTTCCTCGTTTGTTCCGTTCTAAACGTTCGTTTCGTTAATTTCCAAGAAAATAATCTAAATTTTAGATGTTTTCCGTCAGGCGTCTCCTGGCTTTGCGGAGAACAATGAGTGTTGCCAAGGTAAGAGTGAACCAGAAATTCGCAAAAGTTTTCGATCCATCCCCTATTGCACTGTTTTTCCGGTCCGAAGGCCAGCAGAGCATAGTGAAATGAGAGTTTTTTCCCCGGTAAAACCCTGGAGTTTATCGTAATTCATGTTATTTTCAGGAGGTTTCCTACTTTCTCATCACCTTCTGCATTTTCATCACACAGGCTCTCAATCTCGTAGTCGTCGTAAGAATTAGTCTAAAATATACAAAAACTTTTAAAAAATTTCAGATTACCTACATAATCGCAGTTTTTGTCGTTTATGAAAATAGCGAGCCGAATAAATTTCAAGATGATCTGAGAGCGATCATGTATTTCATGTCTGATCTGTTCTCGTTCGGACCTGCATTGTGAGTAGAGCTGCTCGAGAAATGATATCACCGTCTCTTCGTTTCACACACTCTCTCGTCGACCGAGTAGGCGAGAGAGTGTGCAAAATGAAGAGACGGCGGCTCATATTTCTAATTGTGAGCTTTACTTCAACTTTGCCCATCTTTTGCGTGAGATAGCGGGGAAATACCATCGGATATCCTTGGGCGGTGCTGATTCCGAAGGTGCAACCATTATTCCCAGGTACACTCTCTGTCTACCCGGGCCCATTCGGCGATACGTTTCATATAAAGCGAAAAAGACCATCGACAAATTCATTGCGCCTTCGTGGACTTCAGATGTTCATCCAGAATGATTTTTTTTCGGAATTATGTAAAACATAAATAACATTTTTAATTAAAGTTATGCATGCTATCGACATTTTATCGCAAAATGACGGCCAACTACTGAATCCTTCGGTTTTCAGTTTATACGTGTTGATTATGTTTTAATGATAAATCACAAAAATCAGAACAAAAAAGATATTTTTTGAAAAACCGAAAGTTCCCGTAGTCTAGAAAGTAAACACCATTTTTCTCGAAATTGTCTAGACATCGTAACTGTCAAACTGAAGAGAATGAATTATATTCTTTCCTATGCAAAGAGTGGCGATTATGCGATGTCATAGGAAGTGATCAGTCATTTGACCGTCAGCTCCCACTCAGATAATAACAGTTTAGCGGGGAAAAAATTCTCATGACATGCCATCTTTGTACCCTCATCACTTTCTCACTGTTTTTCTTATTTTGAATTGGTACGAATTTCGTCCGGAAAGTTCCCACGAAGCTGTTCTTTTTTCGGAGGGAATTTCGTTCTAAAAACCCGGACGTGATCTCCTGAAGAGCACAACATGCGCATATCGTACCGGGCATATTGATATCAGAGTTCATACTACTACACTACACGAAAGTTTTTCTACTCTTCTTCTCTGTTTGGTCTCATGTACCATTGCAAGGCAATTGTTCAGACCTTTTAATAGTGGCAGGAAATTTTTCTCTGCGACTATCGAAACGCGTGATTTCTTTCACGTGATTCTCATGATTGTTGACCCACCACTACATTCCTTCGTCAGTTATCCCGAAAACGGGTGCCAGATTGCGCCACTTGCCCTACATTTTCGCTACATTTTCACATCGCTTGGTGGTATATTATGCCCCAGCTACGTCAGCCGTGATGATTTCATGCCCAAATGAATCAGCTATAGTGCCTTCTTGATGCTTATTTTGATATTCCTAGCTGCAGCAAGTTTGGCGCGTTGTAATTCCTTGAGCGGTTGAACTTTTCGAAGCGAGTATACGCGGTAAGAAGAGCCAGTAGCCTGAATTTCGCCATTTCCGCATAATCGTAAATCTCTCTCCCAAATGAGCTGAGGGTTGTAAAATCTGAGAAAGCCGAGAGAGCGAACATGGGCAAACTGGTTGGATATCCATGGAACATCGATGAAACCACTGTTGCAATTGTCGTTGCTTGCGATTGCACTTGCGATCGAATTACTGAAATGATCTTTATCTTCACCGAATAACTCTTGATCTTACGCGCTCCCTCGCATACCTGTAAGAAACTATGGGAATTTGAGCGACAGTCACCCGATTATCGTACTACAGATTTCACTGTTTCGGAGAACAATCACCTTAAAAAAAGTGTGTTGGAGTGAATGCAATAACTCTTCAAGATGAATGGAGTCTAGACTCTGTAAAGTAACATAACACAGGTATCGCGAGAGAATGTAGCAAAAATAGCCCCTTTGAGAACAATTTTTTTCAAACACTTTTAAAATCAACCATACTATGGTGGATTAATACACTAGTGATAAGATTCTGATATATCCGGTCGATATGTCCCAGAGTCGGCTTTTAGGAAAAATCCGGTTCTGAAGCCGGCTCTGATGTATCTAAGCCCAGAAATGAGCTATAAAGCTGCAAACGGTCTCAAAATGTTCGAAATGGAGTATCAAACAAATTTATGACGAAAACTAGACCGGAAAATGAAAATCGCGAAAGCTGTTGTCGAGAAACCAAGTCTCACAGGTCCTAAAAACTGTAAAATTAATTCTCCCGGTATCACACAGTTAACTTTCAGGGAATTTTATTGCATACAATAATAGAGTTAGTTCACCCACACCTAGGAAAAATATTCCGACATGCCCGATAGGGGGGGTTTCGACCCACTTTTTGGCTCTTGAAGGTAGCGGAGTGCAGTTTTCAGAAAAATTAAAATTACAAAATTGCTTTTAAAGTCCCCCAAACTATCCAATTTTCAAGGAAATCATTATAAAAAGTTTATAGAATGTAATTTGAGTAATACATTGCTGTATGGACAGTCGTACATTTCATTTTCAATTTTTACCCCTTCTACAGGAAAATTCATTTTGCCGGCCAATCTCTCTGTGGATACACGCTTGTTTTGTGACGACTCGTTTACAAATAGCTCTGAAAGTATAATTCACTCTATTTACAAGGTTATTTCACTCGTTATCAGAACAGAAATCAAAATACTGATAGGAAGTTTGGGTGAAAAAGAGGTTTGATGTCATCTTTATGTTGTCAGCAGTAGTTGCGTAGATATCCCGTTTGCTAATCGACTGGAAATCATCAAAACAATTCGAAAATTGTTTAGAAAATATATTTTCCATTTAATTCTTTACTGGCGAACCACAACCAAGATCTCAAACAAATGTTAGAAATTCAGTTTGAATGAGTGGTTTTTGCGCTTCGACAATCCAAATATCTGCTTCGTTCTGTCGAAATTAAATAGGAAATTTTTATTCTCAACATTTTTCGAATTGTTGTGCTGATTTCCAGTCGATTAGCAAACGGGATATCTACGCAACTACTGCTGACAACATAAAGATGACATCAAACCTCTTTTTCACCCAAACTTCCTATCAGTATTTTGATTTCTGTTCTGATAACGAGTGAAATAACCTTGTAAATAGAGTGAATTATACTTTCAGAGCTATTTGTAAACGAGTCGTCACAAAACAAGCGTATATCCACAGAGAGATTGGCCGGCAAAATGAATTTTCCTGTAGAAGGGGTAAAAATTGAAAATGAAATGTACGACTGTCCATACAGCAATGTATTACTCAAATTACATTCTATAAACTTTTTATAATGATTTCCTTGAAAATTGGATAGTTTGGGGGGCTTTAAAAGCAATTTTGTAATTTTAATTTTTCTGAAAACTGCACTCCGCTACCTTCAAGAGCCAAAAAGTGGGTCGAAACCCCCCCTATCGGGCATGTCGGAATATTTTTCCTAGGTGTGGGTGAACTAACTCTATTATTGTATGCAATAAAATTCCCTGAAAGTTAACTGTGTGATACCGGGAGAATTAATTTTACAGTTTTTAGGACCTGTGAGACTTGGTTTCTCGACAACAGCTTTCGCGATTTTCATTTTCCGGTCTAGTTTTCGTCATAAATTTGTTTGATACTCCATTTCGAACATTTTGAGACCGTTTGCAGCTTTATAGCTCATTTCTGGGCTTAGATACATCAGAGCCGGCTTCAGAACCGGATTTTTCCTAAAAGCCGGCTCTGGGACATATCGACCGGATATATCAGAATCTTATCACTAGTGTATTAATCCACCATAGTATGGTTGATTTTAAACGTGTTTGAAAAAAATTGTTCTCAGGTTGCTTCATTCTCTCGCGATACCTATGATAAGTTTAATTTATTAGCCCTCCCTTGCCGCTGCGAGAAACAAGTTCTCATTTTTTAGGAAAATATTGTGTTCTTATCTCCAGTGCTAGTCTAGACATCGTAACTGCTTGGTAACATCATGGTAACCAACCAATATAAGGCTCGACATGTTCCGATAGATTATTGTTCCAATTGTTCCTGTTACACTTCATCCTGTTTCGAATTCGTTACTTTCAGAGATTCCAATGTATCCAATCGATAGTGTTTTCATACTAGCGTGCATCTACGTACCGTTTCTGATATTACTATATGTGCTAGAGATATGGACCGTGCTCAAGGTAAAATTGGCATTTACTAGCTATAGAAGAAATTACGATATTTGCATTTATGAATAGCGACATCCTTAACTATTTTAAATTCAGTATTCGTGTTGGACTAATAGCTCATTTTCAGCCAAAATCGCCCTTTCGAGGATCGTTCTATATCCTATTCGTAGCTGGAGCAATTGCGGTGCGCACATTTATTTTATTTTTATTATTATTATGCACTAAAAATAATTAAAATAACAAATTTTGAGGACCTAATCATGGTGGCGGCGACCACCCACGAATTGCGACTGGTCTTCTTCCCTTTAGTTAACGGTTTCTTCGAGACGTATGACTGTGACGCGTGCGCGCAAATGCGAATTGGGTGAGATGATTGGCATTTCCTTGACTTGCCAATTGAGCAGCAAAACAATAAGACAATTTTCTATCATAAAACATTTGCAAAAATTTATTCATAAAACATTTGCAAAAATGTTTTAAAAATATAGGTAGGGGCCACAAGCTCCGCCCACTTTGTGCGGACACGATTTCACCAAAAAGCGAGAAAACAAAAACACAAGCTTCATTCTAAACCAAATCACTCGCTCTAAAGTGCTACGGATGGCTGTTACCATTACCTATCGATCGAGCACTGTCCGAGAAGTGCCTCAGAACGCTAAGAGGATTAAATTTGCATATGAACGAAGGGAATGAGTCGTTTTGGCATGTTTCAGTTTGGAAGTTCTGCTCGGACAACAATTTTCTGACTAATTTGAATATTTTAGGAATTTTAGAGAAAAAATTAGATTTTTAGCATGCTTCCCCGGCTTGTGTTTTTTGCGCGGGGAGAGGCAAGCGAGAGGGCGGGGGGAGGGAGAGAGACACACGCTAATTAGGCTCCGCCCCCTTTCCCTCTCGCCTCGCCTTTCCCTCCTCTTCCCCAGTGCGTTGCGCGCGTACTTCTCGGGCTCTAGCGCGCGACAGAGAAAAGATATCGACAAACGGTAAAAAGTATGATGATATTGGATCCATGAGGGACAGTTTGGACACACATTTGGCCCCGAAGCGTGAAATCGGCTATCTACATTGTGGCCCCTAAATATAGGAAATCGAAAAAAGTCATTCAGTTTCTCCTACATCTGCCCGTTCACACAAGACTTGCTGAATACGTTTATCGCACTGAACAGATTCACTTCCATTTCGCTCCCAGTTGGACATGCCCGGGTAATTTCTATTTTTTTTATTATTTGTTGTATTATTTTTGTTATTCTATGTTTATAGATATGGAAATATCTCCTCCCACTATCAATCATTGGCACTGTATGTCTAGCATTTCTCCTGTTCGGAGTCGCCTTTTCGAGGTTGCTTTCTGCAATTACATTCGAAAAGAAAGATTCCTATTTTCAAGGAAAGTGTTCTACACGCGACGCGATCTAGGCGAATATCCGATGTACTACACCATGGAGGACCTGAGCACTATTGCACCTTGGGTAAGGATGAAGACTACTAGGATGAAAATATGACTCTCCCTCGCTTTCTCGCACCTTCGAGAGTGCGCCGAATAATGAGTCACTTCTCTTCTTTTCCAAATAAAAAATAGCTATATTTAACGAAATAATGCTTATTGTCAGTACAACACCCATCGCGTAATGTCAATCGAGATGATCACCACAAGCATTATCATCATTGTTTTGTACACGCTGGCAGCACGAGCCCTGGGCAAGCTAACCAGTGACTCGGTACGATTTTTTTTCACGTACGATCAGCACATTTTGAGCCGACATTGAATAAAATTGAAATGGATATTTAGGGCACAAAAAAGCAAGAACGAAAGCTTCTCATATTCGGAATGATCAACTTCGCATTACAGCTTCTAGCCATGTTTCCACAGGTTGATATTGTATTATACATTTAAATGGCAGGTTATGAAATCAAAATGAGTTTTTTTTTGTAGCTGATGCTCGATTTCAACTTCTTCCCCATGGAGTGGATCATTGTTGTCGTTTACCAGTACACATGGCTTACCGACGTGAAATGTTCGTGGTTCTTAGTGACATTTCGTTATAAACTTGACAGAACACAACTGTCTTGTGGGCGGAATACCTTTTGTCATAGGCTTAAATGATGGAAGAAATGACTACCGTACCCAATGTATATTTTACAGGTTTCTGCGCAGCCGTTACTATGATCGTTGTTAACACGACGTTTCGTGCGCACATGATCGAATCGTTTGGACTGAAGCGATTTATGCGACGGAGGAACAAAAAGTGAGATTCATTGTCTTTTTTTCTGGCCTCCAAAAAGGAAGCCTCGATCACTAAAACATTTACGCTATTTCAGCACTCTGGTCGTATCGTCAGCCAATTCTCAGACAACTGTAACCACAATATAACAATTGTCTTGTTCACATCATTTTTTTTTGTTTATGAACATCCGTCAATGTATATTTCATAAATATTTATTTAACTTTATTTATACATGATAAAGATCGTCCCGAGACCCTTTTTCACCCCCCCCCAACCCCCCTGTTCTTCACCCCCCCCCCCCCCCCCCTGTTACTTGATAAGTAACATATCTTAATGTCTGTCTGTCTGTCTGTTTGTCTGTCTGTTTGTCTGTAACGTCTGTCACGCTTTCGTTTTTTGCCCATAACTCGGCTCAAACTGATCGTACATCTCCGGTACCATTGGACTCCTCATGGACAGGCAAACTTTTTGCAAAAAAAAATTTCATCATCATTACGTAATATGACGAAATTCACCTCTGCACCGTTTTTCGCGCCTTTTTCGCTGGGAACTCAAACGAATCAGGCATGCAACATACCAAACTACTCGTCATGAAGTGTACTTTCACTTTTCACACGAATTTCGTCATCCTTACGAAATATGACGTAATCCTTAGGCAATAACTCGTTATTTCGCGCGTAACTCAGCGCAAACTCGACCAATCGAGACGTGCTTAGGCTCAATCGAACCGGTAAGTGTAGCGCCACTAAATTTTGAATGAATTTCATCATCCTTACCAAATATGACGTAATCCCTAGGCAATAAATCTTTTTTCGCGTGTAACTCAGCGCAAAAGCGACCAATCGAGGCGAACTTAGGCTCAAACGAACCGGAAAGTGTAGCGCCACTAAATTTTGAATGAATTTCATCATCCTTATGAAATATGACGTTATCCTTAGGCAATAACTCGTTTTTCGCGTGTTTTTCAAAATGATGTTTTCCTTGATGTCTTTTTTTCAGGATATTCTATACTATTCTATATCAATGTTTTAAATACATAACCCGGCGACGCGAAGCACTCGCAGACGACTATCACAACCCGGCGACGCACTTTCTTGCGAGCGAAGCGAGCCTGCGAGTCCCTGGCGGAAGGCTCGTGGGGCCGAGGCTCCGCCCCATCCCATCTTTTTGTCGGATCGCCCGAGGCCCCACGAGCCTTTCGCGAGGGACGATGCCAACTCGGTCCGCGACTGTGAATGTTTTATCTTCCAATGTAGTCCACCAGCCCAAACGTAGTTTAGGCCTCACGAGCATTTCGCAAGCGTTCGCACATGACTGGGATAAAACTAAACGCACAACCCGGCGACGCGAAGCACTCGCAGAAGACTATCACAACCCGGCGACACACGCTCCTACGAGCGAAGCGAGTCTGCGAGTCGCTGTCGGAAGGCTCGTGGGGCCGAGGGCAAGCCGAAAAAAGATGGGATGGGGCCACGAAGTGGCCCCATCCCACCTTTTTTCGGATTGCTCTCGGACTCACGAGCCTTCCGACAGCGACGATGCCAACTGGGTCGGACCCGGCGACACCTAGCCAGCGTAGCTGGCTAGTTCTTTAATTCCATGGCTGGATTGCAAGCATCTAGGCTGGGAAATAAATCACTCCTCAAATGAGAAGGGAGTTGGATCACTGACCAAGCACCTACAATGTCGTTGTGGGGTACATTGTAATCGATTAATTCAGCAAGAAAATGATCTCCATTTACTAGGAAAATTGAATTGATATTGGGAGCAAAGATCTCTACTAGACTCTAGTGCGGTCTAGACCATCAAGTCTAGACTTGCGACGGTAAAGTTTGGAAACTCTAAGAATCCGTTGATTTACAGACGAGACAGCACGCAAAATGAAGAGATTCAACTCTCTTGTTCCTGAACTAGTCTAGACATCGTAACTCCTTATGGGATATAACAGGTCCAGACTTCCCTGTAGAGTTCAATTTGCATCAGAATTTACTAGATTTGTGATACTATGATACTTGATTGTGAATAATTAAGTCTTAAAATATGCGCCTTTTCAGTGATTTGATGAGATTGTTTCCAATCGATGCTGTATTCCTATTGGATTGTATCTACGTCCCCCTTCTGATACTATTGTACATTCTGGAAATATGGACTATTCTCAAGGTATGTTTTTGGTGAAAAATATTCTGACTCATTTAGCCGTAATATCATCTTTCTCGTTGTTATTCTGCAAACTGTCTCCAATTACAGCCCAAGTCGACATTCAAAGGATCCTTCTACATTCTATTCGTAGTTGGAGCGCTTGCGGTGAGTTTTTTTTTTAAAGTTAATAAGTATAATTTTATTTAAGGATCTCGGTATGGTTGCATGCACCATGCATGAATTTCGACTGGTTTTCTTTCCATTGGTTAACGGATTCTTCGATACGTACGACTGCGATGCGTGTGCACAGTTGAGAATCGGGTAAGTTCAATTTAAGTTTCAAGATAAATTATCACTAATCGAAGTCGCGAGATATATATTTCAGTTTTGCTTACATCTGCCCGTTCACTCAAGATTTGATGAATACTTTCATTGCATTGAATAGATTCACATCGATCCGGCTACCGGTCGATCATGCACGGGTAAGTGTTTATTATTTAATTAATTAACATAATTTCGTTTAATTTATCAGCTTTCAGATCTGGAAATACCTACTTCCGCTGTCTATTGTTGGTACAATACTAGTAGCTTTTCTTCTCTTCAGTGTGGCCTTTTTCAGGTTGAAACGTTTGCAAACTTAGGTATTAAAAATACTAGTTCAGAAAAGTGCGCTACACAAGACAGGATCTAGGAGAGTATCCGATGTATTATACCATCGAAGACTTCAGCCATATTGCTCCCTGGGTATTGTGTAGTCTTGACATATCAGTGATCGCTTTGTTTGGCACGCTCACCGAAATGAGTAATCAATATTTAACAGTACAACACCCATCGCGTAACGTCAATCGAAATGATCACTACAAGCATAATCATCGTTGTTCTGTACGCACTCGCAGCTCGCGCGCTCAGCAAGCTGACCAGCGACGCGGTGAGCATATTGTTATTATTAGCGTCGTGTTGGTGAAATATACTCGTCACTTCTCGTCAGTTCCCACCATTCGGAAGAATACGTAAGATGAAGTGACTGATTCGCACGGTTTTCTATGGTCTAGCCGTCAGAAAGGGTGTGAAATGAAAAAACGAAATTTATATTTTTGTCATTTGTCCTTGTCGTTTAGCGATAAGGGACTTGCGTCGCTGAAGGACACGAAAAACTAATAAACTACACTATTTAGGCTACAAAGAAGCAGGAAAGGAAGTTGATCATCTTTGGCATTGTAAATCTCTGCTTCTCGCTGGTGGCCATGTTCCCACAGGTAAATCGATTATGGTTGTCAGGATGAAGAATAGGAAAATAATAATAACAATATCCAATATTTATCGACATACATTGTTTTCGAATTTCAGGTCATGCTCGATTTCAACTTCTTCCCGCTAGAGTGGATCATAGTGGTCGTGTATCAATACTGTTGGCTGGCCGACGTGAAATGTGCGCGGGTTTCAGCCAATTTTTTTTGTATTTCTCGGTATTACTACCACATTTTTAAAGAGCTGACAGTCATTACTTGAAAAATTATTCTAAAAATATGTAGGGATAACTCGGCAAAAAAAACGTTTCCTTCATTTCACGCCGTAAAATGAGGGGAGAGACTTTTTTTAAATGTCATCCTTAAATTGTCCAGGTTTCGCCTCGGCTATTACGATGGTTATCGTGAACACGACATTTCGATCGCACATGATTGAATCGTTCGGACTGAAACGATTGACGAGACGGAAAACCAAGACGTGAGGTTTCTTTTTTATGGAATCCGAAACCATTCGGGGAGTGTAAAATTTCGTTTCAGGACTCTCATATCATCGGTGTCGCAAACGTCTAAAACGACTGTTACAACGGTCTAACCTCATCCTTCTGACGTAGTTTCCTTCACTCGCTGTAACACCGTTCAAATACACCAAGAACATTTACACGCATAGTTTCGTACCGTACCGTAGTTACCGTAGTTGGTCATGCCGTAATAATTATTTGACCGATGTGCATATTCCCACTGTTTTGGTTCAAAAATTGTATGAGAACGATTCTGAAAATTTCTCACGAAGCCGTTTTTTCGTGTGCGAATTTCCTGAAGAAACCCGGACATGAGCTCGCGAAAGCACAACAGTGCACCGTAGTGTTGCAAATTCGATGGAGATTTCATCGCATCTTCTTCCCATGTTGGGAAGATTGCGAAGGGAAGAGGGTAGATCAGTGAGAGAGTGTGCGAAATGGAGAGAGCGCCGGCCTCTTCCCTCGATGCGATGTCATCGCAAGTGTGATGGTATCGCCATCGAATCGGCATCCCTCGTGCCCCGACTCTGTTCCTGATTATACAATGCAGTCCGCCGCAAATTCCTAAGGCCGTTGGGTTGCTAAGTCGATGCCATTAGTTACAATTCCCATGAACAGCACGTCATCCTCGACTAGAGTTCGAAATACGGGTCTATCGTCTCCTCATTTCACACACTCTCTCGTCACCCTGACCGCTGAGAGAGTACGAGGAATGAAGATACAGTTACCCGTATTTCGAACTATATCCACGAACACAACTCGCGTTTCACACGATAGTCCTAGGAAAGTGTCACTAATGCGACCACTGGGAACAAATTTGGATCAGTTTTCGTGCTCGCTTCGTGCTGATTCCGATGACTGCGATTGTTTGCCAACTACATTTTTCCGTCCTTTTTTGACACGAATTTGCACCGCTACGTATGCTGTGACGACTTTATTCATCCAAGCCATCTAATCAAAACCCTTTTTTACTTATCTGAATTCAGAAACTGTTCAGGAAAAAGGTTCAGCTTAGCTATCGTGTATCTAGTTTTTCTCTCTACTCCTTTTCTGAGTTTCGTCATTTCCACAAGCCTATAAATCACTCTCAAATTGAGCCAAGCGTTGGAGAAGGCTGAAAAGGCGCACTGGGGAACAGCACTAGAACCAAAGCTACAATTGTCGTAACCTGGGATTTCTGCATTCCACTCTAGCATTCCAGAAAGGCTAAATTGGTACATCTCTGATAGGCTAGGCTTATCTTATACCTTCTGAAAGTGTCTCATTGGCTACCGAGCTGATTAAAAACCCACAAAAGATGGTTTATCGCTCTCGCGTTATTGTTTCGCTAGCCGAAGAGTGATACCGCCAAATGACAAGGGCATTTTTGCTTATGCCAAATCGTGTCTAGACCTCCTAACCTCTCGCGGCTTTTAAGAGGCTCACTTCCCCCTTGTGCCTGGCGAAGTCGCGCGTGCCTTCGATTTTCTGTCGATAAGTGATAATTCAGTCTTCACAAATCCAATGTTGTACCCAATCGACAGTCTCTTCTTATTATCGTGCGTCTACGTCCCCTTTCTCATCCTATTGTATTTGATGGAGATATGGACCGTTTTGAAGGTATGATCATTGTGGCTTAGAATAAAGCAAATGTTTACTGCCCAGCATTATCTGCTTTTAAATAATATTATATCTGTGGTTCCCCTTTTTCTTCCCTTTTCCCTTAGATACCCAACGGTAAATTACAGCCCAAGTCGCCCTTCAAAGGGTCGTTCTACTATCTGTTTGTTGCTGGAGCCTTTGCGGTAAACAATGTGAATCCTACATTAATTAATCAATTAAATTTCAAGGACCTCGTCATGATTTGTGCTACCTGTCACGAGCTACGCCTGGTCTTCTTTCCTCTAGTCAATGGTTTCTTCGCAACCTATGACTGTGATGTATGCGCGCGAATTAGAGTTACGTAAGTGAATTTTAGAGCTGACAGTCCATTTGTATTTCAATAGAATATGTCCCAGATTCTCGTATATTTGCCCGTTCACTCAAGATTTGCTAAATACGTTCATCGCGCTGAATCGGTTTACCTCTGTTGGGCTACCTGTTGCTCATGCCCGGGTAATTACTCATTTGTTTCGTTATTATTATTCGTTATTATTCGATATTTTTAACGTACTCAACACCATTCAACCATCCAACAATAGTAATAAAAAACTCTTTGCGTTTTTATTTATAACAGATTTGGAACTTACTCCTTCCAATTTCAATTATTGGCACTGTACTAGTAGCGTTTCTTCTATTCGGAGTCGCCTTTGCGAGGTTGATTTTTTTGTATTTATTCAATTTTTTAAATTTCCTTTTCAGGAAAGTTTTCTATACGAGGCAGGATCTAGGGCAGTATGCGATGTACTATACCATAGAAGATTTGAGCGATATTGCACCATGGGTAACTTTTAATTTTTTTAAAATATCTTTAAAAAATAAAGTTCAGTACAACACCCATCGCATAATGTCAATCGAGATGATCACCTCAAGCATTCTCATCATAGTTTTGTATTCGCTGGCTGCTCGGGCCTTGAGAAGGCTAACCAGTGACTCAGTGAGAACTACGTATAAGAAATCTAATTATTTTGGATTTTTCGCGCAACCGCAAGAATGTGTGTTAAATTATGACTCGAAAGCAGGGATTTCAATTTTCAGGCAACAAAAAAGCAAGAACGGAAGCTTCTAATCTTCGGCATGGTCAACTTTGGCTTACAACTACTGGCCATGTTTCCACAGGTTGCAGCATGGATTTTTTTGTACGGTGATATAGTTAGATTCCAGGTTATGCTCGACTTCAATTTCTTCCCCATAGAGTGGATTATCGTTGTCGTTTACCAGTACACATGGCTTACCGACGTGAAATGTGCGTGATTTATCATCTAGTATTCCGCTAGAACTATGATGGACATGCAGACATCGCCCGCACGGCACAGAATTAATAGGATAGCCGCCTTTCTTTTTCATTAGGTCATTGCTTTAATTAAACCTGGCACAGGTTTCTGCGCTGCTGTTACGATGATTGTTGTAAATACGACATTTCGAACTCACATGATAGAATCGTTTGGACTTAATCGATTTATGCGGCAAATATCGACGCGGTGAGGCTTCGAGAGTGAACAATTAGCTACTTCCATTTCTTCAGTGCTAACAACTCCTCGTCAATCACTCCTGTTCGACTGATGTAACCATCTGACATTTTGCCGATAGTTTTGCTATTCGTCCTTGTTAAGGAGTTTTAGTTTAATTACTAACAACAATTGATTAGTAGAGGCGTCAATTGTATAAACAGAGTTCGATTGATTGTTTCCCCAATCATGGTCACTCAACTCTGGAAGATCAGCGCATTTCCGTAATTTTGGATTATATTTCGTGACTGCAGTGTGTAGAAATTGCCGAGCCTTCCAATTTCAGGCGCAGTAATTTTTGCTACCACCAGTTTTCCACTTTCTTATGCATTGGACCATCTGAAGGCGGTCATTAAGTGACGAGCCGTTACCAGCAAAACTGGCATAGAAGCCTCTAATGAACAGTTTCACTATTGAAACTGTTGTATCAGATATATTTTCATATCTTCTGTTGTAAAGTTGGGCCACCGCCCATATCGATAAAATATAATATACTCTTCCACCTGATGCATCCAATTGATTTCGTTTTCCTCACATCCTGTCTCTACGTGCCACCTCTGATACTCCTGTCTTTAGCGGAGATTTGGACCATTATAAAGGCTAGATCGTGATAAATTTCTCCCAATAAAAATTTTGTTACAGCCTGCATCCCCATTTAAGAGCTCTTTTTACATTCTTTTTGTCGCTGGAGCAGTTCTGGTATCTAAAAAATTACTTAAATTATTTATCAACGTTCTAGGATCTCTTTATGGTTGGTAGTTCACTTTACGATTTTCGCCTTGTCCTATTTCCACTTGTGAATGGTATGTTCGAAGGCTATGAATGCACAGTTTGCGCTCAGATTAGAGTCAGGTGAGAACCTTCCTGAAGTATACTAACCACAAGTAGATATATATTATAAATCATTTACAGTTTCACTTATATTTGCCCGTTTGCGCAAGACTTGCTGAATATGTTTGTGGCTCTCAACAGATTTACGTCAATTCGGCTGCCTGTAGATCATGCTATGGTAAACAGTGTGATTTAATTACAATTTTCAAAAATCAGAACAGATCTGGAAGAGGCAACTTCCGTTTGCTATTTCTTTCAGTATTCTTTTTCCAATGGCAATCTTTGGAGTTTCATTTTTCAGGTGCTAGCATAATTCATCACGTTTTACTGATAGAACATTCAGAAAAGTGACATACTCGAGAATAGCAATAGGGACCAACTGGACCATGTATTACACCACGGAAGACTTCAGTTTTCTCCCATGGGTGAAACATTTTTCAATATTTTCATAATGCAAAATAATCACAGTACAAAACGCATAGAATCATGTCCGTCGGTATGATTGGAACGAGCTTGCTCATTATTTTGCTGTACGCCATGTCCGCTCGAGAACTTCGCAAGGTGACCGGTGACACGGTATGAATTGTGTCTTGAAAATATTATTTTCCTGAGTTTATCCAGCGTTTAGCAATCAGAACTTGAAGAGATGAGTCTCACTATTGTTTAGGCAACGAAAAACCAAGAGTGGAAACTTCTCGTATACGGTGTTGTAAATTCCGCCATACAACTCATCGCCGTATTTCCGCAGGCTACTCCAAGTGAATAACAATTTAAAATCGATCTCGCAATTTTCAGCTCATGATTGATTTAAATTTCGTTCCAATTCAGTGGTTCATAGTAGTAATCTATCAGTATGCGTGGCTAACAGATGTGAAATGTGAGTCACTACCTTTTCGGTCAATGATGCCAATGATAAAACTTAGGTTTCTGCGCGGCTGTTACGATGATTCTGGTGAATACAACCTTTCGAAAGCATATGTTAAGCTCGTTCAGAATTATAAGAAGGGCGAGGTAGGACTATTTCGGAATCATTAACTAATGCCGTATTTCAGGTCTACTTCTATTAGAACACTGTCCACTGGTCATTAACAAGTCACAAAAAGTACAACATTCATCACAAATGAATTATGTTATTTCATGCATTCAAAGATGAAATAAATAAATGTCTTGAATAATTCTACCACTACACAATTCGTTTCCGAAGCCACTCTCGAGTAGTCTCTCCTTCTATGTCTTTCCCATCTCAGGTTCAACGTCCCTTCATTCTGCACACTATCTGGAATTCTCTAGAAGTCTTAAGTGCACGCGAAATGAAGAGAGACGCGGTCTCCAAACTCTCGAAAGTAGTGATTAGATTGCGTGGCCGTCATATTCGATGCAATTCCCGCAGACTTTCGGGCTCAGACAAATTTGTTTAAGTAGGCTGAAAAGCTGGACTCGAAGATCGATCGTTGATGTTTTAGCAAACACACCTTAGGTACCCTGTCAGGTAACGATCAATTTCCGAATCGCGTTTCACTTCTATACGTATGATATTAATTCTTGTAGATATTACCTAATTTTTTCCGGGAATTTTTTCGATTTTTGGCACATGCCGCAACAATATGGAGGGAGAAGGAAATAATAATGATAGGGGGAATACTCTGAGATAAAATTCTTCTATACACTACAACGAACTCTAACACTAACGCTTCTGAAACTTCCATGTTTTCAATTTTGAGATAAGAGGGCGTTTGCAACAAAAACGAGCTCAAAAATTTCTATTTTCTGAAATTATAAAATTTCTCCTCTGTAATTTGGGGTTCTCGAAGTAGCCAAACCTAATGAGCAGTTTGATCATTGAACAATTTGCTTCCGTATCAGATATCTTATCTGTCCGAAAATCAATAATATACTTGAGCATTCGATTTAGAACTGATGCAGCCAATTGACTTCCTTTTTCTCGCATCCTGCATTTACGTACCACCTCTGATTCTGCTCTATTTAGCGGAGATTTGGACCATTCTAAAGGCAAGATAATGATGCATTTCTTACATGTAAAATTAATATTAAAGCCCGCTTCCCCCTTTAAAAGCTCTTTCTACATTCTTTTCGTCGCTGGAGCCGTTCTGGAGCGATATATTTATTTACATATTTGATAAATTTTCATAAATCTAGGATCTGCTCATGGTTGGCATCTTCCTTAACGAGTTTCGCCTCGTCTTCTATCCTCTCGTTAACGGCATTTTTGATGGTTATGAATGCAAAGTGTGCTCTCAGATAAGGATTGGGTAAGTGCCTCCCAGGATGATTCCCTCTCAACATGAATTCTTGATTATTTTCAGTTTCTCATATATTTGTCCGTTCGCGCAAGATTTGCTCAATACCTTCGTTGCACTCAACAGGTTTACATCTATTCGATTGCCGGTCGTTCATGATACGGTATTTATTACACCTTTTCATTTGTTTTTGTTTTACAAACAATAACAATAACAACACAAACAATAACAAACAATAATCAGGTATGGAAGAAGTTACTGCCGTTTGCTATTTCTTTCAGTATTCTTTTCTCCATCGCAATATTCGGCGTTTCGTTTTTCAGGTGCAAGAATGCATTCATCACTCTTAAAACAGAGATAAAAAATTTAGAAAAGTGACCTACTCGAGGATGGAATTGGCGCCAAATTGGCTAGTGTACTACGCAGTGGAAGACTTCACTTTTCTGCCATGGGTGAGATTTTTTGGTTTTACTTTTGATCTTTGAAACGTTTCTTAGTACAAGACGCATCGAATCATGTCTATTGGAATCATTGTCACGAGCTTGATGGTTATTTTGTTCTATGCATTGTCGGCTCGTGAGCTTCGCAAGGTTGCTAGTGACACGGTATGAATATTTGAAATCGAAATATGAACCCTTGGTTCCTCATTCCGCATGCTCTCTCGTCAATCGTCGTCACGCATATATTTCGAGCTCGTTTGAACACAATGTATCTACGATGTCGTGCTTCCTTGCTAGAAATGAACCAGATTCACATTGGATTTGCAGGCAACGAAAAATCAAGAGTGGAAGCTTCTCGTATATGGAGTTGTTAATTCCGCTATACAGCTATTCGCCGTGCTCCCACAGGTTACACTACACGTGAATCTTTCGTCTGAAAGTTACGTAGTTTTTCTAGCTTATTGTTGATTTCAACTTCATTCCCATTCAATGGTTCATCGTAGTCATATATCAATACACATGGCTTCTAGATGTGAAATGTGAGTTTTTAAATATTACTTTCCTGCTTTTCTTCCTAATGATGCCAATGGTAAAATGTAACCAGAAGAGAACTTTGCGCATGAAATTGTACTAAGGCTTCTGCTCGGCTGTTACAATGATAATTGTGAATACGACCTTTCGAAGGCATTTGATGAGTTCGTTCAGAATTCTTCGAATGACCAGGTAAATATAAATAATATGCTAACTATTGCCGTATTTCTGTGCCGTCAATCAGAACAATCTCTACTGGTCGTTCTTCTCTATGGGTACAATGACTCTCTCAATCTCATAGTTGTAATTGCACAGATAAAATAAATAAATAATATGAATTTGTATTTGTTCATAATTCATTAACTGCCAATATAAAGTAAAGTACTGAGTCGGTTACTAACGCGTAACGCGTCGTCGACTACCCCACGTCTGAACTGCAACTGGGGCCTAACCCGTGAGAACAGTGGCCTAAAGACTAGAGAATATGATATTTCCAATATGCTTCATCGCACCGTCTCTTTTCAAGAAGTCATTTATTTCTCAGTTGAGCAGGCAATAGCATTACAGGAGGGTAAGGGTTGATGTCGGAGACTTTATCACCGACGAGACCTTTCGTGCAGACAGCACATCTTCTGTCAGGAATAGCACATGAAATGAATGATTGTTAGGACAGGAAAGGTAATAGCATAATTAGTGTGCTTTTACAATTGTCATCGTTGCTCGTTTTTGTCTGATTGTTATTACCATTCCCGTAATAGCAATTATTCGCTTCACGGTGATATTCCAGACTGAGAATGTGCTGACCGCACGAAACATCTCGTCGATGACGTCGAAGGTACCGCCATCAACCCTTCCTCTCCACTCGCGCAATCACATGCTCTACTAAGAGGAAACCACCGTATTCTACACTATGCCGACAATCACCAAGTATCATTTATTGACTACTTGTTAGGCTTTCCTAACTCTAGTTCAAGGCCTCTTTTTTTGCAAACTGACAAGTATTCTCTAGCCGTTAAGAGAACGCACGAAATGAGGAGAACCACGCTTTCCGAACTTTCTAAGTGTGTGATTAGATTGCGTGGCCGCCATGTTCGAGGCAATTTGCCGCAGACTGGCAATTTTCTGGCGCAGCCACTTTTTCAGACTACTATTTCTCACTTTCTAGCCCCGGCCCGACGCCTTTCGCATGCTTCAATTTGCAGTAGAGCTAGCATCTAGACAGTAAATGCATAGAGAACTGAGTTAAAAAGGAGATATTGGTTTGAAATTTGGGCAAGCTCAGCTTAATGCATCCAATAAACTCGATCTTCCTTGCCTCATGCATCTATGTTCCGCTTTTTATACTACTGTTTCTGTCGGAGATATGGACTGTTTTGAAGGTAATACCAGACATTTTTTTTACTTTACTTTTCGAATTTTAGCCTGGTTCACCCTTCAAGAGTTCTTTCTACATACTCTTCGTAGTTGGCGCCATTGTGGTGCGTTTTTCGAACATTTAATAATTTTGATTAACATATAAAAATTAAGGATATATTCACAATTTGTGCTGATATGTTTGAGCTTCGTCTCGTTTTCTTTCCACTAGTTAACGGCTTCTTCGTTGACTATGATTGTGACGTATGCTCTTCAACTAGGATTGCGTAAGCTATTCAGTTATCCGAACCTTAAACTTCCTGCAGCACAGGTTTTCTTATATCTGCCACTTCACTCAAGACCTAATAAGCACACTCATTGCGCTCAATAGATTTACTTCGATCAGGCAACCGATGGAGCATGCTACGGTAACCAATATTATTGGTGGGGGGGGCGGAGGAATGATAGGAAAAAACGAGGGTGTCTACGTTTTAATTTCGACAAGACCTTCTTCTATTTTTGATTTTTATATCTAGAGAATGTGACTATAGATCCATCACTGATTGGCTGAAAAGGTGCCATACTCAGATCTGGAGGAAACTTCTTCCGATTGTTGTTCCTGGTAGCATAATATTGTCTATTGTTCTGTTCGGCATTGCGGTTTTCAGGTCGGTAATTCTCCTTCAGTATTTGAACAAAGTGGTTTCAGAAAAGTATTCTACCTGAAAATTGACGTGGGTGAGGGATGGATTGCGTTCTACCCATTAGAGGACACTCATCCTTTGCCTTGGGTGAATTTTCGCACCTTAATATTAGTTTTAAATGTATAAATAATAAATATTCTGTGCCTAGTACAACACCCATCGGATCATGTCAATCGAAATCATCATTACAAGCATTATCATCATTGTGCTGTACACGATTGCTGGACGAAGTCTTAGGAAGGTGACCAGTGACACGGTACGTGTTTTGCTGCTCGTGAAGCACTGAGCAATATTCGACTGTTGCTTTTCCATGCTTGTTACATGCTTGTTGTGTAGCCATTTTTTTTGCTGAGTCATTGCAAAAAAAAACAGGAGACGAGGACAATTTCAGGCAACGAAGGCTCAAGAGCGAAAACTTCTCATATTCGGCATTATCAACTTCTCGATCCAGATTCCGGCAGTTTTTCTTCAAGTTTGACTGTATTTTTTGCCAGCGTGATGCTCATTTTGTAGGTCATGCTCGACTTCAATTTCTTCCCGATTGAATGGAGCATTCTTGTTACCTACCAGCTAACGTGGCTGGTTGATGTGAAATGTAAGAGATTCATAGTTCGACGGTCGAACTTCGACCCTTCTTTTGTCGTGATTATGAAGAATCCGTGTTTTAATTCCTCGTATTCTATCACAAGTGAGAATGGTGCGAGAGTACGAAGAAAGTAGATACGGATTCTTCAGCCTGACGGCCCAAATAAAAAAAATTCGAATTGTAGGTTTCTGCGCAGCCGTTACAATGATCATTGTAAACACAACTTTCCGAAAGCATATGATGCTCTCGTTTGGACTTTCCAAGAGGAAAGGGTGAGACGGCACTGAAATTTTAAATACAATATGGAATTTGCAGATCCATCTTTGTCAAATCGCAATCGCATTCGTAGTAATCTCCCGAAGCGGAAGTCAAATTCAAAACATCGCAAAAACAGTTTTTCAAAATCAATCGCTGTCTCCTCTATCCTAAGCAATCTTTCGATATGGAAGTAAATTTCACTGAATTTCAATATTGTTCGGTGGTTGCTAAATCTCGCCGCCAACCGCAAAGTCGTCTTAGTCTCTCAACGCTATCTTTCTATGCCCTTTCTGACGAGAGATAATGAAAAATGTAGAGACGGTAATGCCACCTGCCCAATTAGCCTCCGCTAAATGGCTCTAATCCGGTAGACAAACCGAATGGGGTGTCTAGGAATGGAGAAGTGGTATCTTCATTTCGCAAATTATCTAGCCCATCAGAGAAGTGAGAGAATATGCGAACTGAGGAGATATTTCTCGTCAAGTCAACGGTCGTTTAGTGCCGACTAACGAGGTCGTACACATGCAAAATGACTGAAAAAAATGACTGAAGGACAGAATGTATCGTTTGGAATCAAACTGTGAGTGGCATTGCAATAAGGCCTTTGATTGCAACGAAGAATCTACAATGAAGAATTTCGCGAGAGAATTCTCCTACAATGAAAATGAATGAGATGAACTTTCAAAAAATAAATTTGGTAATTCAGCACTGTTATTTCTCCTCAAGATCCACTGTATTCTGCAGAAACCATTTTTTTTTCTTTTTTCTCGATATTTGATCTTAGACATCCATGGTTCATGTGCTACATGAACGTGAGCTTTCTCCCAGCCGTCTCTCAAGGCAGATGGGATAGCCGATGAGTCACAGCAGCTGTCACGTCTAAAGAGTGGCCTTCAGAGATCACGTATGAAATCGGACTGTTGTGTGAAAAAAAAAGAAAGAAAAAAAGGTCTTCCAAAGTGTGATGGGAACATGCATTTCAGTCTGAGCCACATAGGTATTCTATCTTTTCTCTGAAATTCACGACGATTAATTCTATCTGACAACTCATCATTCTCCACTCCGCTTCCTCTAAACCATCGTTCCTTCTCTACTTCATTCCACGTTCACCACTTGGTTAGAGAACATTAGAGTGAACGGAAAAGCCTCGATCAATGTCAGGAGTCTAAACTCCCTGTGTAAGCTCTATTTATACCAGCCTTTACAACTAAACAGTATCCCTAGCGCTTCTTCTCTCTTCCCCATGATATTCGATGCAAATTGATTCAGATCAGATGCCTCCTCTCCCTATCCTCCTTCTCCTTTCCATCATCAGTCTCTCCTCCTCCGCCTGTGTCGTTGATATTGTGTTCTAGGGTGTGTGAGATGAAGAGACGGCGACCCGAATCCCTAGAAAACACTACCAACGAAAAAGGCGGAGAAGGAGAGGCTGATGATAGAAAGAAGGAGGATGAGGGAAAGTTATATTTTACGATTGAATATTTCTGAATGATATTACAGATGCATCTCCCTATCTTAATTCTCCTCTCCATCACCGCCCTCTCCTTCTCCGCTCCTTCCCCTTCTTCTATTGTGGATCACGAACAGGCGGCCAAACAGTTCTTCGGCGCGCTCTTCGAGAAGATAAAAAACGAGAAGTTCGATGAAGGTAACCGTTTAATATCGCATACAATTTTCACTATTCCTCGATTCACATCACATTTTTCTGTACATTGGAGAAGCGATGAAAATAAATTCCTGATATTTGTCATGGTGACATTTTCGAATTATTGAAGTCAGTTCAACTAAGCATTGATTCCTAATCTCACTAGGGTGTTGTATCTTCCGTACCCATGAATAGTTTAACATTCTCAGTATTCGACCAACTCTTCGCCTAACTCCTCTAGTTCCTAATTTATGCCTTTTCTGTGGCCAATACTGTGATATCGAATGCGATCGTTATGATATGTTCTCCATTATTTTTTTCAGTATTTGACCAACTGTTCGCCAAGTGGGAACATCTCTACCCGGAGATGATCACGAAGGAGCAGGCCATGGAGATCAGAGCAGTATACATGGAGGCGGTTGAGAAGGGCAAGCAGGCTGGCAAGGTATCTTTTTTTGATTCTTAGCTGAATAACTATGGCTGAAAGCAGAGTAGTTAGATTAGCTGGGGAGCAGGCGAAAGAGATTCGAGCTGTATTCATGGAAGCTGTAGAGAAGGGCAAGCAGGCTGGCAAGGTGTTTTTTGTCGAAGATACTGTAACGGGTGATTTTTTGAGCCATACCAACAGAAAATAAGCAAAACGGGAAGCACATCATTACAAATTGATTCCAGGGAGTGCCCAAGCTCAACGCTGCCCTTTTCGTCAAACTATCGGCGAATGTCGGACAGATCCAGGAGGAGGTTCAGCGAAGGTACAAATAAAAAATAAAATGAATATGAATAATTAAATCACATTTCAGAATTGGCAAACTCAACGACGAGGGCGAGACGTTCATCAGAAAGGTAATAAAAATAATATTAATTATAACAAATACAAATAAACTTCAGTCCTTCGCGTCCTTCCCACAGGAGTTGAGTCCTCTGACTGAGAAAGTGAGATTCTGTATCTCCGTTGTTTTCGCGATGTTTTACTGATACTTTGCCATTCTTAATAAAGGACGCCTAATCATTTTTAATTTCAGTTCGACGCTTTCCGCACCGAATTTGAATCTCTGTCTCCTTCCACACAGAAAAAACTGGCAAAGCAGTTTGTTATCTTCGCGCATCTGGATGAGGTAAAATCATGGTCCATCCCCCAAAATATCCCGCCATAACCTCTCTACTATTCACACACTTTCTCGTTCTCTCTGATAGTGGCTCATGACAAACTTTCTTGTGATATCATTACTCTCAGATAAAATAATTCCAGGTGAAAGGCTTCGTGACCGTCTTCGATCGACTCATCGGCACTGTTCAAACTGCATGCGAAAACCTTTTCGGATTCGAGCTGTGCGAGCAGATTCCGAAGAAGGAATAATCTGTATTTCCTTATTGTATTATCGTCCTCTTCATAATTTTAATTTATTTAGTAAAGAAGTTGCTCTTCCTTGGTTGTTATTTCAACGAAATATAGTTTACAATAAAAGGTGGAAGGGTAGCTAGCGTAAACAGCTAGAAGCCACTGGTGATGACTCATCCGTCCTTCAACAAAGGTAAACGAATACATCAAGAGAGCACGTGCTGTGTAGTAATCAGGATGGAGGGAGAGGCTAAGATGAGAGATCGAGTGTGACGAGTCCAGTAGATGAGCAGAGAGAAGGTAGAGTCAATGTTATCATTTCAGAGCCATGACCTAGCTCTCCGCAATGTCTCGTTCTGCCTGATTGATAGTGTTTGATAGTATGGGGATCTTATCTTATATTTGCATGTCTCACATCAGTTCTCCTTTCTCGTATGTGTTTATTGCTCATCTTTCTCCCTTTTACGTTTTTGTATATTCCGATTCGCCTTATTTTGTTTTGAGGCCACTCCCAAACTGAATTCACAGATGCGCCCGGCTCTCACCGTTATCCTACTCTTCGCCAGCCTCGCGGCTTCGGCTCCAATCACTACTGAAGACCCCGACATCGCCGCGAAGCAATTTTTCGGAGCGCTCGCTACGCATTTCAGAAGTGGCGACAATGAGAAGCGTTAGTTAGCATTTATAAATTAATTAATAATAAAGACATATCCGACTCAACATCGTGCACTGTGTTTAGTTTATCGATATGGAATGTATTTTTATAATAGGAGCGAACATTTCCAGTATTCGACACCCTTCACTCCAAATGGGAGCACTTCTACCCCGATCTCGTCGTCCCGGACACAATGAATGATCTGCGACCTGCGTTCATTGCGCTGAGGGAGAGCCAGACGAAGGTACTAAACGATTCACGTTAAAAATTAAACCATATTATTGAGTATTTTCAAATTAATATATTAGCCTTCGTGGAATGATCTTACCTCAACAAGGGGAGTAGGATCGCCATGATGAGGAGTTCGTCTCTTCATTTGAGTGCTCCTCGTTGGACAAAGTGGCGGATTCTTTACAAATACAGAGAAGTTTATTTCAGAACCACACCGAAGTGCCCGTCGTGCATCTCCTCAGCACCGCTCGCTCGGTCGACAAGATTGAGAAGGAGATCAAGCGGAGGTAAAATCAATATATATTATTATTTAGAAAACAAATATTGCAGAATCTGGTGGCTGAACGCGGAGGGAAGGGAATTCGTCAAGAAGGTTAATTTTATTTGGAAAATACTTACCAAATTCATCATTTAAGGCCTTCGCCTCGTTTCCGCACAAGCTTGATGGTGCGACCAAGCTCGCGCCACTGTCTAAGAAGGTATCGAAATGTGTCGATGGGTTTGCTTACGTTAGGAAAGGGGCGAATTGCAATAATAAAAATGATGGATGGTCTGACTCTCTCAATATCCCACGCTCTCTCGCTGCTCTGGTCGACGAGAGAACATTGGGAAATGAGAGGGTGCGACGATTGTTCTAAAATGGAGCTACTTTTGCAGTTTGCTGCATTCCGTGCCGAATTCGACGCTCTTGCTCCGTCCACCAAGAAGAAGCTGGCGAAGCGATTTGAGATCTTCGCGCATCTGGATGAGGTTAGACCCGTTTTTCATGGGAACAGATTTACCTGAATTTATCCAGATTTCAGTTTTTGTAAACAGTAACAATGGGACGATTTTTTTCCATTTTGATGTCAATAATTCCAGGTGAAATCCCTCGTAGCCACCTACGATGGTCTCCTCTCCGCTGCGCAGATCGCCTGTGATAATCTGATCGGATTCAGTGGATGCGATCACATCGAGCAGATGGAAGCGGCGACAGCGACTCCGGAGATCACTGAGACAACTGTCATGATCGACTGAATTATATTTAATATTATTGCGTGTATAAACTATAGATGGTTGCATCGAGATAAATGTAAGTCGGTTTTCCATGAATAATGTTTACTGTTTCACACTGAAGTTTTCTCCCTAAACATAGATCACTCTCCGACTCGCCAAAATACGCTAATTCCCTCCGCCGTTTTTGCTTGTTTTAACTCTTTCAGAGTTGTTGCTAATCAGATTAGCCCACGCCTCTATTCGAGCTAGAAATATATCGTGTCTCTTTCATGTACTCCCTCAGCGGTCAGAGTTGCGAGATAGAGTGCGGAATCAAGAGACGATTCCCCCAACTTGAAATTTTAATAGCTACTACAAAATGCTCGAGCGCGCGGGCTCAAACAGCTCCCCCTTCTCGCCCGCTGTAAATCGATCGGATTGTGGTGATATCTGCTCGTTTCTTTGTTCTTCTGATTGCTATTGTGGCTTTTGGCGCTTCATCACCGCTGCGACAGGTGAGCATTCGAAATTACGATTTCGAAATTACGATTTCGAAATCACGATTTTTGGATTTCGAGTGAATTCGAAACGCCTGAGCATGGCCGAAATGATGGCACTTCACGGTTTCACCACGTACCCGACTCCAGCTAATCCGGTATTTCGGATATCCAACACAATCAATCCATTTTCTTGAATGACATCGGTGAAATATTTGATGCAGAGGCAAAATTTCACTCCTTTTGAACGATTTTTTCACCAGAACGAACACAAAAAATCAACAAATTTCAGGATCCAAGCAATGATGGCAAGTTGCCATCAATTCCCCTGATCGGCAACCCCCTCGCAACACTCAACCAAGTCTCCTTGTCAATCTCTAGTCATGATACAATATTCGTTCGATAAGAGATAAATTATGAATTATAAATTTTTTTTTTAAATTATAAATTATTTATTGCTTGTTCTGTTCTTTCTATTCCTTGTCTTCGCAGAATCTCAGATACAGATAGAATAAATTTACAGCAGAATTGTTTGAAAAAATCACTACGAACACGCCTGTCATCGATCAGCAGTAGCTCTTTCACTCTCTGTAGATTTCGCAAACTAATATTATAATAGGGCTCACATGTTGTCTCTATTTTATCACTTTTCTCCAACTATTTTAACATTTAGCATCGGTGATTGCGTAAATTCCTATCACCAAATTGAATGCGTACCCACTGGTATAGCTGAGCCATGAATATGGTACTACACGCCAACTTTTTGTCTATAATTTAAAAAAAAAATTAATAAACATACCCGAAAATCAGTTTGAATTTTCTAGACAACAATGCAGCAAGTGAAACGTTATGTGTCTCGTGATGAAATGGCTGGCGACGTGCGTGATTTTTTCATCTTTTTTATTTTATGTGTCATTTTCTTACGAAAATGCAACATTATACTCAGGATCGTCTATCCAAACTTCCCGATCTCTGCTTATTGGAGATATTCAGCCATCTCACAAGGTGAGTTTATATTTCTAAGCTTCAATAATGCTTCCTTCTCCTTAATTTGCCTAAAATCGTCAGAAAAAAAACTTTATTTGGAAATTAGAGGGGCATCATTCATCGAATGTCAACAGAAGCTATTTCTTCAGAATGGACCTTTACAATGTTATGGCAGTTAATCAACGAATTTATCCGCTTGCAAACGATCGTTCCTTGGAGAAGATCAAATGGGAAGGAAGCGTGCTGGTAATCCAGCAGGTAATGATAATAAATAGTTCATAAGAGCTTAACAATAGTGAAATACACCTGAGTCGTGTCACGATAGTGGTGTTTTGGTTATATTATGCATTATAGTGAGAAATCTCTTTATAGACCGAAAACGGATACGCCTTTGAGCTGCGCATACCATGCCATCGATACGCATGGAAAACGCAAAACTATTACTATTCATATTCTTACGAAATAATCCAAACCGAGAGTGGACATTATGTAGAAAAAAAGCACAAATATTCTTTGATCGAGGTGAAGAATTAAAAAATGTAAATGAGTAAGAAATCAACATTGTCAGTGGAAGCTGTGTGCATTTATCACAAACAATTGGCATGATTGGCTGATTCCTAACCAATTTTTCACGGCTCTGGCTGGAATATTGCACCACCACCAACCAAGGAGCATTGGGATTAGAAATGCAAGTTCATTATATTGTAATTATGATAGAATAAAATAAAAATGCATGTTTTTGCAGTTAAAATTGGATGCAACGTTCTTTCCGAAACTGAGCTATGCAGCCTATGCTCTTGGTGACAGCAAAATTGAAACGCTGTGGTGTCCTAAAACGGCTTGCAATTCTGACATTAGTGAAATTCGTAGCAGGTAAAATAATTGTTTATAGCTCATTGTCAAACACCAATAGATATTTTTCAGCATTTCTCAGTTCATGACACGAGTCACTTCAGAAGTTGATTTTGAAGAATCCGATGTGAACAATTTAGTCAACGAAGAATGTTTCAACAATATGAACTCGCGTATGAAGATTTTTCGCTGCCATAGTGATTTCACGGAAATTCACGTCAGTATTTTTATCGACCATTTATGGATGTACTCGAAAACATTGGCATTCCTTCCTTTAAGGCTCTGCAATTTTATGCTAATTTTGAATCTATCGAAAGAATAGCCCGATTCAAAACGCTTGATGCTCCAGCGATGATCCTCAGTGTAAATTGGGTCACATGTGCTATCATGGTGAGAAAATTCAGAAAAATCAAGGCAGAAAAGTCAAATGGGTCTCTTCAAGATGCATTTGGATTCATTCACATCATCCGGTGACAACTGGAAAATTGGAGTCGATCAGCTTATTACTCCTGAAACTGTTGCTACTCAAATTCGAGATGCGGACTACAAGGTAAACCTACAGGGTAATTACCAGCTTTTTGCTACGATATTCCTTTCCAGTGCTCACATGTCGCCAACATGGATGGTGCTCAAAGCATCTCCATAACAAACAAGAAGACACTAAAATACGCGTATTTGGTACTGTCTCCTATCTACTCATATCTTCTAAATGGGAAAAAATTTTATACACTGACGATCTATTTTCCATAGACAAATCGTCATGTTCCATGCTTATCCATGGAGGACTAAATAGTTTCTTTCACATGTTTCAATCAATTGTGAATCGATTTCATTTCTTTTCTGAACTTGCAATTGTTTTGTACTAAACTAGATGTTGCGTAAACAATCTTCAGTCAAACAATAAAAAGATACAGCTTTTTTCATGCTTAGAATACTACATTCTTGTCTCTTCCCTTCTTCTCACGTACTTATTCTTAATCTCACAGATAAAACTCAATTCAATCAATTCCTAATCCCCTATTATTCGACTCAATTTCAATGCAAAGCCCCCCATTTCCCTATTCGATCTTTCATTGTCCCTCCCCCCCTCCCTCCTCCATCCCCCATTTCCCTGCTCGCCCCCTCTCGCGCGCGGTTCTCTTCTCGCCACTCGCCTGTCTGCCCCCCCCCCCGCATCCAGAGCACCAAGTGGTCTCCAAGGTACGCCGAAGCCCCGTCCCCTTTGATCTTTGATCTCCGAAGAACTCCTTCTTCTGATCTTTGATCTCGTCAAGCTTTGCCATCTTTGATCTTTGATCTCTCCCAAGCTCCGCCCCCTTTGATCTTTGTTCTCCTCCAGCTCCGCTCCTTTTGATCTTTGACCTCCCAAGTTCCGCTCCCTTTGATATTTCATCTCCCAAGCTCCGCCCACTTGATTTTTGATCTTCCAGATGAGCGAGCGCAAGCTGGGCCACGAGCACCTCAAGAACCTCTACAAGGGCAAGGAGCAAACGCCCGTGAGCGTCGCCACCAGGTACGGTATACTGGGGGGGGTGGTTGATCATTGAATTGGTATACGGTAGTCCAAGTACGGTTTCCCGAGGATGTTACGGTAAGTAACTATAGTGTATCGAACGGATTAATGTGGCATTGAACCGTGGCATTGAATACAGTATTGGTAAAGGTATTCTAGGCACAGTAGTGGTTGGGGTTATAGTAGTCTAGGTACGGTATCGACTGGGGTTACGGTTGACCAAGTACGGTCTTGATTGAGGTTATGGTATTCTGGGCACGGTATCGATTAGGACTACGGTATGGCATTATTCTGAACGATGCTTACTGTAGCATGCAGTAGAGTATGTCATCGATGTTAGCAACCCTAAGAAAATCAGTTATCGATCATCCTACCTTAATCCACATTCCCTCCATTTCAGCACGCCTAAGCAGAACAACTCGAGCCGCCGGCGCGACAGCGGTAGGTCCAGGGGTCGACCTACCGTATCCTAACGTAACCTAGAATACGCTATCGCAACTACTTGTATCATACAACGACTTTCCACTGCCTAGTGTATCCTACCGTATTCGCTCCTGCTTTCCCCTACCGCTACTAACCAACTAACCAAGTCACTATTCCGATCAATATCGTATCTTTTCACTTGCAGCCAAGACGAACTCGCTCAGGCGTTTTTGCTCTTGGGGTGGGCGACGTTCATGTTGATCTTTGAGCTTTTGGGAATGGGATTTGAATGCAATCCTCACAAATTAACCAATTCACTCATATTGTTAACTATAGAGTGGGGTATCCTTAACCTTTGATCTCTCATATTTGATCTTTTACCTTTGGTCCTTGATCCTTGATCTTTGATCTTTGATCTCTTGCAGCCAAGTCGAAGCTCTCCGGGGCGGCGAGTCTCGGGCGCCGCAAGGGCGACGGCGGACCGCCCGCCAAGAGCGGCAAGTCGCTCAAGAGGCACTCGGGACAGCGAAGTTGGTTTTGATCTTTGATCTTTGATCCTTGATGTTTGATCTCAACTTTCATGAAGCACATCTCTATCACTAGCACCGTAGTGATATTGTTTTTGGGTCAAGCGATCCTGATCTTTGATCTTTGATCTCTCTCCCTCTTTCAGGCAAGTCCAAGCATACGTCGTCCGAGAAGAAGTCGCTCTCCAAGGTAGGACGACTCATCACCTCGCACACTCTTTCACTTGTCATAAAAACTCCCCAATTTAGGTAACCGATTAGGTTTCACAACGGTATACCAATTGATACCGTACCCCTCCACTACGGTATCCCGAACGATACCTTGCCCTCCACTACAGTATCCCAATTGATATACCGTACCTCGCATGATACCGTAACCCCTCTATTTCCAGGTGGAGACTCCCTCGCGCAAGCGGACGACCAAGGAGCCGGCGCCGGCGTCCGCCAACGACAAGTCGAATCGGAAGTATGATCTTTGATCTTAGATCGTTCACCTTTCGCCTCTGAGTTTTGGACTCTTTAACGGCAACGAAATGTTTATCATTTGTCTTCATTGAATTTGTTGTACTGTTGTACTGTTGTACTGGACGCTGTTTATCCATGGCCTCATTGCAAATGAACCTTTACCTTTGATCTTTGATCGTTAGTCTTGGACCTTTGGCCTTTGGTCTTTGATCTTTAATCTCTGATCTTTGATCTTTAACGACAACGAGATTACAATTATTTTACTTCATAGAATTGCGCCGTGGACGCTGCAAATGCCCACTTGAACTTTGATCTTTGATCTCTCCTTCGCAGTCGCACCTCATCCAAGTCGCCGCACACGGTACGCACGCCGACCACGCCGAACACGCCGCCCCAAGAGTCCAGGGGAAGGAGCAGAAAGTCGTCGACCAAGAAGGAGCCGAAGAAGGGGTACGGTAACTAAGGATTAGCGTAGTGGAGTCTGAGGTATCAAGAAGGGATACCATGATCTACCATTGGATAGGAGGCACGGATGTTAGAATTTCGTTGGACACGGATGTTTGAATTTCGGTGCTGCATTCCTGAGCACCGTACTTTCCTTACTGTAATCCTTTTTTTCAGCCCCGAGGTGCAGGAGAAGACGGAGATGTGCAACACCGTGTTCGAGAACGATGCCGGAGGTAATGATATAAGAGTTCAAAGATCAATGATCATAGATTAAAAGATTGCGCAACTGATGCTATTTCCGCAATGTGAAGGACATACTGTAAATGGTCCTTAGTAGCGCGGTGACTGGACGAGGAAGTAAAAATCAGGGTAGAGTTGAATCTTTAGGCGAGCGGGTAAAATATAGACATTTCATTGACTAAATAATGTTCATTAATATTGACTTGATCTTTGATCTTTGATCTCTGATCTTAGATCTCCTTTCCAGTGACCGCGCCCACGCGTACGACGGGCGGCGCCTCGAAGGGCGACACGCGGCAGTCGCAGGACGGAAAGGGCGAGGGAGGCATCCAGCTGGCTGCGGCGAGGTATGTGATCTTTGATCTTTGGTCTTTGATCTCTGAACTCCGCTCGGTGATCTTCCACACTTGTCAGTTGATCTTTACCTTTAAACTCTCAAATTGATCTTTGATCTCTGAAATTGGTCTTTGGTCTTTCAACTCTCTTCTGAACTCCGCTCTTTGATTTTCCACACTAGACAGCTCATCTTTGAACAATGAACTTGATCTTTGAACGGTGAAATCTGAACTTGATATTTGGTCTTTGTACTCTGATCTTTAATCTTTGATCTCCCTTTCAGGATCAAGGAGCGCAAGCTGCAGTGGAAGAAGGAGGGCGCCGATAAGTCGCCCGTCAAGACGGACCCGCGACAGGCGGTATGGATGGAATAGTGGGAGATATGGTAGCTAAGGACACGGTAGAATAGGTTTGAGATACGGTTGGGGATACGGTAGATTGAATTTGGTTATGGTTAAATGATTGAAGAGACGGTAAATTGTCTAGCGAAGCATTAGATGCTGATGGAACAATTTAAGAGGTTGACTATAGTAACGCATGATTAAATACTATTCTCCGACCTGATGGGTTGATCTTCATCTGATCTTTGATCTTTGATCTTTCCCTTCCAGGAGACGTCCGCTCCTCCCAGCGAGGGCTCCGGCCACTACGACCCGCAACAGTACGAGACGAAGAAGGACGGAGAGAAGAAGGATGTCAAGTGAGGGGAGCTTAGACTGGGCGGAGCTTAGGAAAGTGGGCGGAGCATAAGAAAGGGGCGGATCCTACAACCCCAATTCCAGGCACGAGGCGAACAACACGATCCGCGAGCGCACTGTCTTCGACAACGACGACAGCCACTCCAAGCCCGCCGTCGTCAAGTAATGCGTCCAAAATTGCATTACGGCGAAAATTTCGCCGAATTTTGGCGCCAATTCAAATTTGAATTTCGCTTCAGGGAGGAGAAACCGCACCTGCAGTGGGTGGCGGGCGCCGGACCGCCGCAGGAGGACACCGGCATGAGCACGCCGCGCAAGGTATACGGTAGGGTACGATGGGTGGTACGGTAGGGTACGGCATTGATTTTTACACCATACCAGGTCTTTGCTGTGGTATTTATGGTGATAGTTCGGCATTCTAAGATAAGCCCGGAACGAAATAATAATAATGCCCAATTGCAGAAGAAGACGGCGACCGACCCGCACCAGTCGCCGGTGAGGACTACTCTACGGCTCTGGCTCTCTGGCTTTTACCATTTCCCGGCTCTTAGACTAAATGCCGGTGATTTTTCAACAGAGCCGTCAAATTCCTATCCTAATTCCCGGCTCACCTTTTAGAAGAAGAGCGCCTCGCCCAACCTCGTCTCGCCCACCCGCCAGAAGACGAACCCCCGCTCGACCACCGGCAGCACGGACAAGGATGTGAGTGGAGAGGGGCCGGGAATTGCGGAGAGGGGCCGGGAATTTAAAAATAAGCTGTCTATTTACCTGCTCTTCAAGGCATTAGATTATTCCCGGTCTTTCGAATAAAAGGCACTGTTTTTCCAACGGAGCCGTCAAATCGCTAGCAACCGTAACCTAATTCCCGGGCTTGAGATAAAAAAGGCGGTGAATTTTCCACGAATCCGTCAAATCCTAAATCCCGGCTCTGATCATAAAATCTCGTCATTTTTCCACAGAGCCGTCAAATCTCTAGTCTAATTCCCGGCTCTTCAGCACGGCGCGGACCCGGCGGAGCAGATGGTGTCGTGCTACATCACGCCGACGATGCAGCACGCCGCCTTCAACTCGGCCGAGATGATCAAGAAGATGGGTGAGGATGGTCTTTGATCTTTGATCTTTGGTCTTTGATATTTCGGCCTTTGTTCTTTGATCGTTGATGTTTGATCTCTGATCTTTGATCTTTGCAGAAGAGGAGAAGCAGAAGCACTAGGCAGTCGAAGCGTGGAGAAGGGCAGCTTCGTAGAGCCCCGCCCCCCTCGCTCCTCTCCCCTTCCCCCGATACTTATCTTCCTGATAGCTACCGATTTATGATTGTCTAAGGCGTTACTAATCAAAAGTACGAATAAATGTTCTCTTGAAGATGTGTTTATTGTTTCTTGAATCACGATCATTGATCTTCCATAGCAAAGATTTTCACGACAGAATTATAAAAACGAAGCACACTTGAGTAGGACGGTCAGGATGATTCATCAAAATGCTGTACAGCCTTGATGTTAGGATTATTTTTATCGTTACTAGAAGTAGAAGAAAAAGTTTTACATGCTGATAATACTAGACATCGACGAAGTTCGGACTATCTTTATCGTTACTAGAATTACAATAAGAAAAGATCAGACGAGGCACAAATTTCACGATCGACACAGCGAATTCGTGATTATTGATGGAAGAGAATAAGGAATGGCATCCCTTTCAACTTGATTCAGAATCCCGAGTTCTGTTGAAACTGAATGGCGCTTGATGATATCTGACAATTGCCGGCATTATTCGGGAGACTATAAAAACTAAAAAGAGTCACAATTCAAGCTAGAAGCTTACTGTCACTCTGTTTATTGAGAAATCTAGTTGTGTGAACTCGAGAAATTAACTTCGGTTCATTCCTAACAGTCTTTCGCTTCTCTAGCCGGTGAGAGAGTGCGGGAAATGAAGAGACCATTGCTGATCTCTGGAACTCTACTGTGCAAAGAATAGACGAAAGAGGCCTCACGTCAGGTATTCCCCATGCGCCCATTCCTGGTCTTCCATTCGATTTATGATCTCGCATAAATCGTCATCAGCGATATCGTCGTCCGATGGCGCTGAAAAAGGAGTTATATAAAAAATAAATCATGAACTAACCGAACTAATTTTGCAATAAAATGTGTATTTTGCACGCAATCAAACTTTCACCATAGTATACCCAACTTTTACAGATCATTTTCAATTCACAGTTCCGATCTCATAAAGATTGCAAATAAAAGAACAGGCTCCACGCTGTCAGGGTGAACATTCCGTCTCTTCATGCCGCGTACTCTCTTACCAGTCAGAGTGACAACAGATTACGCGGTTTAAATAGACGGATCGTTCATCCTGCAGCCCTATTGCTCACCGTAACGCATGACCGATTGTCCCGTGAAGTACGTAGATCCATCAACGAAGCTGAAATAAGCATTTGTTTTATGAGAATGCTTCTCATCTGAAAGACCCAAATGTAAAAAATAAAATAAAATAAATAAACAGCTCACTGCTGATTGATCATGTTCCTCGTCGCAGGCTGCAGCTTGTGATAGATGTGATGCGTCAACAATTCCTTCCGCAGCCTACTCGAGTCCCTCCAGCGGTCGAGTAGGGTCTACAACAAATCGAGATAATGAGATTATTGCCCACATACTTCTCGATAATCATACCACAATTTGCGTTTTGTGATCGAGAATGATAGTCCGAGTCTAACACCCA
Organism: Pristionchus exspectatus; assembly: GCA_911812115.1. Taxonomy (NCBI): domain Eukaryota; kingdom Metazoa; phylum Nematoda; class Chromadorea; order Rhabditida; family Neodiplogasteridae; genus Pristionchus; species Pristionchus exspectatus. The sequence goes on along the minus strand of OU461587.1, from coordinate 5,142,577 downwards.
AAAAAAAACACAGCTCACCGCTTGAACGAGACTGAGGCAGTACTTGTCGGTGGCCAGACGGAAGACACGGGCCTGAAGAATTGGACTTTACCCTCAATCTATCAAGTGTGTTTCATCCCAACTTGCTCATGAGATCAAAAGAGGAACGTAGCATCGAACTGACGAGGGATAGTGTGACTCTCTCTCTCAATTTCCCATGCACTCTCGCTTCTCTCAATGTCGAGAGAGTATTGCAAAATGAGAGTGCGAGATAACTAAGGTCGTTTAGTTCTAATTCAGCACGCAGCTCTCTTCATTTCCCTTGTTCCTCGAGAGATGCGAGAGAGTGTGCAAATCGAGGAGAGTGCCAATGTGAAATAGTACTAACCCTGTCCATTTCGTGGGAGCTAAAGTCCATGAGGAAGAGCTCGATGCGTCGAATCAGCTGGAAACGATTACATGATGATCTGACTCTCTAATTTCACAATGCTCTCTCGTTTCTCTGACAGGCGGACGTAAAATAAGGCTGGATTATGAAAGCTGATGGAAGATACGAGAACATTGCTCATCTCCCTTACGTTCAGAATTTGGTGTGATTTATCTCATATTTTACCATTATTTTGAGAAAGATTTCGAAAATCTGTATGGGTTTGTCTTTGAAGTCACGTGCAAAGCTTACATCAGGCATCTCGAATCTGTTGGCCATTTTCAGCAGCAGCTCGAAATTCTCGTTCGCGATTGGCTGAAATCATTGATTTTTACATCATTTCATAAAACAAAATTTCTTAAAGATTTTAAGAGCTCTGTTGAAAAAAGTTGTTCAAGAAGCATCTTCAATTTTATCGTTCCTCAATTATTACCTTTTGCATGGGGTAGATGACGTTGAGCAGCTCCTGGAAGTTGTCGGCAGTGATGTCATCGTCCTTAATATTTTTTTATTTTTTTATTTTTTTTTCAATATTTTTTTTCTTTTCAGCCATTGGAAATTAACGGACATTTATCGGAAATTATTCCTTACAGTGATCTTTTCTTATGAAACCACTTAAACGAGACCGTTATTCAATACAACAAATCCGAGTAGGTGTCTCCTCATTACACACACTCTCATGCAACTTTTACCGGTGAAAGAACACGTGAAATGAAAAGTAGGTATTAGTTACTCTCGTATCTCTATTGTTTTACTCATACCTTGATCGGGTACCTGCCCGACTTCTTTTCCTCCATATCCACTGCAAAGTACGCACGGAAGTACCGGGACCACTGGGAGAGATAAGCCGCGTTCACTTTGAATTCCTAAATATTTTTCTATTTATCTCGTTTTTGTTCAAACCATTATTTTAAATTTAAATTGGAGCCCATTTTCATCTTCATTCAATCATTTGATTCCAGTTCACCTGCTCTTGCACAACGACGATGACGCTCTCATTGGAGATTTCTGAATCGCCTTCTGCGCCAGGCAGTTCCACCTGCATGGAATTTATGCGTTTGAAGACATTTTCTTAAATTTTCCATACTTTTCTTGCTATTGATCACTGATTACAGAAAAAATAGACAAATTAATAGTCAAGAATTAAAAGTCCTCACCTTTTGCACAACAGCCGTAATATGAATGGAGAGCTGGGAGTTGGACAAGTCATCCTGGAAATCGTCTTCATTGAATTCAAATACATAACACTATGGGAAATGTCTACTCATTTCGATTACGCGACTATGTATTAAGGAGTGAACCCGAACTCAAATACTTATATCGTGCGTTTAAAATGCTCAGCAAACCCAATGTGCTGGTTAGCGTATCGATTGTCTGGGAAAGAGAGGAAGGGAAGAGGTAGGGCGGAGGAGAGCAGGTAGATCACTAGCCTCCTCCCGGCCTCTTCCTAACTCCACCCATCGAACGGTAGTCAAAGGTCAACTACGAGTGGAACGGAAAATAATTTCACGATACAAACCGTCGGCTTAAGTGTCTCCGTCGGTCCCATCGTCGTCATCGGCTTGTCCAACAGCGTGTTGAGCGTGCATGTCGACTGGACGGACTGCATTCTCTGAAAATCGCCATTTCCGGATTTTAAGCTGCCTTTTTCTTTTCTTTTCTCACTTATTGCATAGTGCATTGTTCAGCGAGACATACACGATATGATGATCGCCCACACTGCACATCGGGAAATCCGAAAACACATCGAAAACAACCGTTGGCATTGCTACGGCTGGTATCATAGTGTTTTATTATTTTTTGACATACGATTTGAGACTAGGGCAAAACTCACATTGCGACTCCTCTGACTGACAGTCACCATAACGAGCACGTAGCGCGGGCCGTCCTCGCCGGAGAGGGTGATGTGCGGTGCACTAAAGTTAAAGTTTACACATCACTATTGGTCACATCACTATATAAATATATGAAACGACACTAGTTTATCATTATTCTGTCGCAAGTAATGTGTAAAATGGCTTCATCGTTGTTGAAAAATCAAATAACTTACAACGTCAGGGACGGTCCGGTGCCGTAACCCACCCGGTAGTCCCGGCCCTTGATGCGCACCTCGATCTCCACGTTGTCTATCTCCAAATAATTGTTTTGAACGACAACAACAACAATAACAACAGAAAAAACAGTAAGATTCACCCCAAACGGCTTCGATCTGTACTCCTTCCAGTCCTCCTCGTCCCCGTCGATGTCAATATCGTGCGAGTGCACTTGGGATAGGGCGAGGGCGGGCTCGAGGGCGCACACGCGCTGGAATAAGTCAGATATTATTCGTGATCATCATGGTCGACTATGAAGAATGGGCTACCCGCCTATCCTGATCAGCGCCTTGAAAGCGACACTGATAAACTCATTCATTCATTCATGATTATCATAATTTTGTCCATACCACAGCGAGATATTGTCAATATTATACAAAAGTCCATAACGTTATACCGCACCTTTTTGAAGAGGTCCCTTTCCGACTTCACTTTGTTTAGATCCTTCTCCAGGCAGCGATATTTGGATCTGAATAGTCAATCGGTTATCGAACGATAGCCCCATGCCATCCTCTATTTAGCGCACTACGTTCTATCAACGGCACATCGCAAACGGTTCACAATGGAACCTCTATTCCGTAACTGTGATAGTAAAAGACTATAATAAACAATAACTCAACTTAGATACAATACCAACTAACTATAATGATGTAAGAATCTGAAACTATAATAGTTATACTAACCTCAATTCCAATCCCCTAGCAACATTCGCAATGTTCCTCTTTCGCCCTGGCCCTGCCTGACTGGTGGTCGGAGCATCGTCCAGGATCTCCACCTAAATATAGTCACATTAAATATTAATTACAAAATTAAATAGTTATTTGTATAAAAAATGGTTCGAGAGGATCGACATCTGATATTTTCGATAATGAATGTAATAAAAAATTATTAATGAAATATATATTTGATTAATTAATTAATTAAATTATATATTCACCACATCGATGTTGCCGTCGTCATCCATGTTCAGAGAGGCACCTGATTAGAATTTGAGTTGACAATTCGCGATTCGATCGTTTGAGTTCAAAGATACAGATACGGATCAGGTTTGCTCAACCTGTGAGAGTACATCAACAAAGAATAGGAAGAAGACTATGAGGTAAAAATATTATGCTTTAACCGATAGTTAAGCGATATATCATACGTAAACAACATCATAACATTCTGGCATTCTTTTTTCAAACGAGAACGTCCGCTTCGCTCGCAGGCAACGCGCAAGTTTAGTGGAGCGCAACTTTCGAGCGGGTCAGATAGATTGTAGCGGTTGTCTCGTCCCTGTCATGTACAAAATACGCCGCCTCTACGTTATGCGTGTTCTCTTGACACTCTAACCGATGTAAGAGTACGAAAAATGAAGGGACGGTTGTTTATCCTTTGTGGCATGTCTCTGACACTCCGAACAGGCTGCGCCCCTGTGAACGCGTTGCGTGCCGCGCACGCGTGTGACTTGAGACTCTTGCGGGAACGCGGGTGTGTGCATTTTTGTTAATTTTTGAATGCGAAAGGCGTCGTTCCAGGATTTCTAAGTCGTTTTTCACATTTTCTACTATACTTAGACTCAAAACATGCAATTTATTAAATATTAATTTAATTATAAATTTTCCAGATGGACGGGTCGGGGGAGATCTTCATCAATCTCACGGGGCAGGAGGAGAAGGAGGGAATCAATCCGGAGCATCGGGGAAGGGTCTATGAGCCTCATAGGAACCTGAAAAGGGTGAGTGAGATGATGACAATAACTTAAATACCTAAAAATGCGCTGTGATTTCCAAAATATCACATGTAATGTTCATGCGGATAACGGTCGAGCGGAACGAATCATCGGAATGAAAGGTCACGAGTTCGACCCCGCCCGCCCTCAGATCCACCCAAAACCAAGGGGGTTAAGAAATGTTGGGAGTGGTGAAAGCCACAGCAAATAAATCCCCTACCACGTGCACACAACACGGGCGGTAAAGCCTCGCAACCAGCCACTGGTCGTCCCGGGATAGGCTCAAGTTGCTAATCGGCGTTGGGGTGGCTAGCCCGCCCTTAGCGAGGATAATGCCAAAATCACCTTATTCAACAGGAAGAACCGCCTTCCTGCTCCCAGAAAGCAAACCTGATAAACATTGTATTGAATTCCTTTTCCAGAACAGCGACAACTGAGTGGCGGCGGGGGGGGGGATTGAACCAATCACATCAGTATATTGAAAAAATTGCAAAGCTCTTCAAATTGCTAAGCTTTCTCGTTATCGTGAAATTATTTTCCGTTCCACTCGTAGTTGACCTTTGACTACCGTTCGAGGGGCGGAGTTAGGAAGAGGCCGGGAGGAGGCGAGTGATCTACCTGCTCTCCTCCGCCCTATCCCTTCCCTTCCTCTCTCTCCCAGACAATCAATACGCTAACCAGCACATTGAGTTTGCTGAGCATTTGAAACGCACGATATCAAATACTGATCATAAATAATTATTCTGTACCCGAGGCTCAATGAGTGAGATCAATGATGATAGAGTGGTTGTTATTCGGCCAATTCATCTATTTCCAGAACAGTAAGGGCAACTGGGTGGCGGCGGGCAGTGTCTCTCCTGAGAAGCGACCCGGCGGACTGACGGTATGTGTTATTGCCAAGCTCTTCGCAGCATCATCTCATTGTCTGCTCATTGTTTTCATGTTGATTCACCTTAAATTACGAATAATCGCAAATGATTCATTGGCGGTCAATTACAATTATCGATGAAATGAGTTTCAGGGTCAACTGTCCACTGACGCTTCTCGCATTCTCCCCTTCACCGACCCCGACGATGAGTGGAAGCGACGCCGTATGGAGGCAAAGGAGGAGGAGGATAGGGTGCGGAGGAAGAAGAAGAAGGTATGCAAATATAGGAGATTTAAAGCAATAGATCTACGAATTCGGTCGATTCTGATAACTGTAGTACATGATTGGCATTGATACAAGCAGTTTTTTTCGAGAAATTATGAAAATCGAAGTACATTGATTTTGTAGGAGGAGGAGGAGGAGTGGAAGCGACGAATTAAAAAGAAGGCAAGGAAGGATGAGGAGAGGGAGAGGAGGCTGCGAAGGTTAAGTGGAGGATATGATGAGAAGGAGGAGGTGGAGAGGGACAGGAGGATACTAAGGGAGACGAGCACAGGCTACGAAGAATATGAGAAAGAAGTAAACACGAAGGATGAGGAGAAAGAGTCACCGAAGGTAAACTACCCTTGAACGAATGATATCGTAGTTAGCCTATCGTTTGGCCGTAGCGTAGGAGTGTAAAAAGGTGAATAGACTAGTGTAGATAGACTGGATAAAATCGATTGCGAAAAACAATGGATAATTCGTGAATAATCTATTCTTATTCAGATTCGAGTTCATACGATAAAACAACATTAGAATGTATTTTTAGAAGGAGGATGGGAGGATGATGCGAACGGGAACAAGTAGAGGTTACGAAGATGAGACGAAGGAGAAAGAGGAGAAGTCTGAGGATGGCGATGAAGATACATATGAAGATTCTCATAGAGAGGACGCCGAAGTTGCGGCAGTGTGTGAGTTTGATCAAACAATGTTCTGAGTTGACATGACAGGGGGTAGAAGAGGGGGGGGGCATCCTCGGAGGGTGCATGCCATGCCCTGCAGCAATTCTCTCAGTGCGGGACGGAATGAATAGGGAGATACCTAATGGAAAAGTTCCAACAAAAATGCTTCAGGTGGCGCCATCGACGAGGCCGAAGGCGGTGTTTAGAAGTAGTGCGCTGGGAAAGATATCTGCCACTCCTGCTTCCTTCCGCCCCCTTCCCACTCTGTCACTCTGTAATATGCGAACGATTCGAGCTCATCTCTTGTACTTTTCTAGTTTTATTTAGTTTTTTTTTTCTGAATCATGGATCCCTACCTTCCCTCATCTCACATTCTATAGTTCCTTATTCGAATTCTACTTGTGATTAACTGCATAATCAATTTAACCTATTCTTCATTAGTGCTAACACTTCCATGACTTTCACATGACTGACATTTGACAAGTTCCTCAAAGATTCACGAGTCCAAAATTAGTAACCAACCCTTCACGAGTTATCTTTCCCCCATAATAATCTCTGAAAATATTCTCATTCCACTATTCTTCCACTCAATACCGGAAGGCCCATTGTCTTCGATAACATCAAGTCTTTCGTTCCTTTGCTAAAAAATCTGTATTATATTGTTCGGCAGGAATAAAGCATTTCATTCACAATTTTATATGTTGTGTGAAAAAAGAAAAATACAAAATATTTCAAATAATATTATCACTGGGACAAAAGGTAGACTCTTGAATCTAGCCCGCTCGAGAATGTGCGTCCCGCCAAACTTGCGCGTCGCTTGCGATCGTTTGAAAAAAACGCCTGTCGTTTGAAAAAACACGTGAGATTTCTCAGTTGTCCTATCCCATACGCTGTGGAGACGACTGTCCCGATCCAGATTAACCATTTTACTTGCATTTCGTCATGGCTAGGCTTTGAATAAATATATATAAACTTGAATAAAATCAAATTTGAAATGTGTGACTGATTTTTGTGCATTGATTCATTTTCGCGTTTTCGCGTTTCAGACTTTGAAATTTGTGCCTCCCATTCTCATATAATGGATGGATGGTTTCTCATATAATGGATTCTCATATAATGGATGGATTCAGATGAGTATCTGGGGCGATCGATCGGAGAGTGTTGAGGAAGAGATCGAGCGGCGAGTTTCAGCAAGGCTGGCCCAGCTGGTCCGTGACACATTTCCACATTTCCCATTTTTTTGTTTCCCAGGTCGCTACATTGACAGCGCTAAATTGATTGACAGCTGCCCGCACTTACAATTAGATAGTAGCCTGGAGTGTACACAAGATTTTTCGATCTCTTATTTCGCAATGCTCTCTCGTTTTTTTCTGACCAGCGAGAGATCATTGCGAGACTTGAGATCGATTTTTTTTGCACATTACAGATATAAATCACTTCATATTGTGTCACTTTTGTTTGTGACTGTGCAATGCATGGTCAATATCAGGCCGATTCGTCTTTCAGAATGCGAGCGGTCAGCCCAAGGCGAAAGACAACGACGACTCGGCGGACGATATCGAGATCATTGAAGGTATAGAGTATATAAAAACCCATCGCAGTCTGACCGGGGCTCTTTCATGTGAAATGAAGAGACGATTACCCGTATTTCATACTCTACTTGTAGGGCCGAGAATGAGCCGGAAGAGGCGAAAGCAGGAGAAGGACGATCGAGAGTCCGAAGAGATCGCTCAGCTTAGGTTTGCTTTGCTTTTTTCGCTGTTTATTTTTCTTCTTGCTAGTGTCTCCATTCAAATGTTCAAATTTTTCTCTCGAAACATTGCTCACAATTATTCATCTCAGGAGCCGAGTGAAACAACTGGAGTGCGAGCGTGACGCGATAGCGAAGGTAATTTTTTTAGGAATTTCTCTTTTTTTTTGTCCGGGCTACGACCGGTCTGATTGCGAAAGGAGGCGCAAAATGAGATTGATAGGGAGGGAATACATTGCGAGAAAACGCTGAGCCAATTTTTTTCCAAATTTTTTAACAGATTTTTATAGCCATTATTTGTGTTGTCAGCGTTTATTATAGTGACGAATATTAGCTTCAGTCCTATTTCAGCGTGCCCTCGAAAACGATCCGCTAGTGAAGATGCAGAAGGTTCACACGCAAAACATAGAGGTGATCGATGAATTTCGTCATAGTGATCGTCATAGTGATCATAGTGTCATAGCGTCATAGTGATAGTCATCGTCATCGTTGAGTTTCGAATGACTTCGACTTCGTGGTGTGGTCCATATCATGGAATACGTGTACAGTTAAAGGAAGAAATTGCCGACTATCTGAGATATAACTGAGTTTTGTCAGCTCGTCAGGGGGGAGCACAGCTGGCAACGCAGCCCCGAATACTCTACGCAGTCTATGATGGTCAGTTCAAAAAAAGTTAATAGTACACTTTTCATTTATCAACAACAATAAATAAAATAAAAACAAGTTACTCTACAGCTTAGATGGTGTCTTGCAGTAGTGTCTTGCAAATTCTTCCTCCATCGATTGAGCCAACTACAATACGAGAATTTTTCACTGATACTTTTCTAATTAGAGTACTATTTTTTACTAATTAGCGACTAATAATAAACGGAAACCGTAGTATCCCATCACAACAACAACATTTTAGATCTCCGGCGTCACGATCAATTATGAAGTCAATGAAGTTGTCAGTTGTAGCGACGCGAAGCGCTTCGGACACGATTCACCTAAAGTGCGCATGTGAGTTAACCCCTCCTCTTCGAAGAATTATTTCTCACAATCTCTCGTCACCATCGAAAATCTGGGGCCTAACCCGATAACAGTGGCCTGTTGCGAGACTAACCGGCGTGTTGAGCGCGCGCTAGCGGGGGTGTTTGGATCGTGGTTACTGGGCTCTATCAACATTTCTTCTTAGCCCCCTTGGTTGGGCGGATGTGCAGGCGATAAACCGAGTGTGACTAGATTCCTCTATTGCAGCACACCGTACATCCATGTGCACTTCCCTAGCGAGGAGCTGCGCTTCGTGAGCGCCCTCATCACCGTCACGCAGCAGAGCGTCGATAAAAAGGTGCGCCGCCTTAGCCTAAGGCCTCGCCTAAGCGTAAGGCCCTTAGGGACGACAAATCGGCCTAGAAGCTCTCATCTATTTGGGCGATCTCTCGCCGGTCAGACAGACGAAACACCATGCAAATCGTGGTGAGGCTCTCGCCCGATTTTGTCATCACTTGTGGGCCACTTCGCGCTGTCGCAGTTTGAAATTGATGTTCCTTCTTAATTTAGCATCGAGCAGCAAGGAGCTGTACCTTGAAAATCGCCGAACTCGTGGAGGAACGGTGCCACCCTAAGTGCGACTTCTCGACAACATCGTTTGAGCCCACGGTAAGTCGTTAAGAGTCGTTAGGAAAATATCGTAAAATAAAAAAAAACGGTTCAGCGTATTCCGATTCCTATCGTTTTTTTCTTTCTTCGATTCCTTTCGTTGACCTAGCTTTTGTTCCTAATCATTTTCTTGAGGTCCAGTAGCACTTACGGAGAAATCGAGTATTTTAGTATTAATCAATAATGAGCTAGAGAATAAAGCGTTCCGTATTATGCGCTAAACACAGTAGCGTCTCCGCTGAGCATTCGATTGTTACGATACTGATTAAACATTGTTCTGAGTGACTAGTCTAGTCATTGCAAGTAGATAGGCTCCCGATACAATTTAATAACAGATATCGGGGGGGGGGGGTTATTGTGGCGGGTGTTCTAGCCACCTGTGCGAGCTTCTATCTAGCTAACTGCAATGACCTTTCTAAGTGCATGATAATTTCTGAATGTGAGAGTACTGTGCTATGTGCCTACGTGCAACAAACGATGAAGTGTAATGAGGCCCTTAAAGGGACCTGGTCATGCAAATGAAGTGAATTTCAGAAGAAAGAGCAGATTTTTCTAAGAAGAACTAAAAAAACCGCATATTTTTACGATTTTTTAAAGGAAGTTATGATTTTTCAAAGATTTTGTACCGGGCTGTGTACCGAGTACTACGGTGTTTAGCGTCGCTAAACACCGTAGCGCCCGGTACAAAGCCAAAATTTGAAACTTTGAAAAATCATAACTTCTTTCAAAAAAATCTTAAAAATATTATGTTTTTTTAGTTATTCTTAGAAAAATCTGCTCTTTTTTCTGAAATTCACTTCATTTGCATGACCAGGTCCCTTTAAAACAACCGCATCATTAAGGATGATCTCTCGAATTCGCGCCTCACCATAAATATCACGGCAGCTGTGAGAATGCTGAAGCCAGTGGGAGGAGGCAATGACGCACGAACGGTCGTTGTCGAAGGAAAGGTGAGCGTTAGTAGATCTCCAAATACGGGTAATCCTCTCTCCATTTCACACACACACACACACTCTCGCAACTCTGACCGGTAAGAGCGTGGTAGAGAGACGAATACCCGCATTTCGATCTTTAGTTGTTTGGCATTAGGGCCCCATTCTCGAAGATGGTTTTGGGTACGATAACCATAACCTACAGATACTCCAGTCGGGTTTGATAACATAACGATGTGCTGTCGATCAAACGTGTCGAGAAATCGGTCAAAAATATTGGTATGTCTTTTTCAGAACTTCGAAGTGAGTGCAGCCTACCTTAGCCAATGGTCCGAGTACTTTCGCGCCTACTTCGCAGCGGATATGAAGGAGCAGAAGGATGGAATGTATCCGATCAATGTTCGTTTTCTTGTTCCTGGCTCATTTCTGCTAACCACATACGTTGTAATCCCGTAAAATGATCATTCACGTAATTTCAGGACGAGTCCATATCGGCAAAGGACTTTGAGGAACTGCTCGCAGTCATCTATCCCACATCTAAAGTGTTTTTATAGTCACATTTGTAGTATGAACAATCCGTCTTTTCATTTCGCACTCTCACCCACCGGTCAGAGTGGCGAGAGAGAGAGAGTACGCGTAATGAAGAGACGTATTCATCGAAAGCAGCTCTAATTTGAAGGCGATCGACAAGCACAACTACGAGACGCTTCTGAATATGGCCGATCGATTCGAGATGGCTGAGGTAATTAACGTTTATCCCATTATTTTAGCCAAGCTATCTTGATGTTTATAGACCTTGAAAAACACACAAATTTCAGGGAACAACTACCACAGTTAGACTTTTTTTTGATACAGTGACTACTCCATCTGTTTCAGTTAACGTGCAACGTCGAGCGGTTCTTGCTCGACCTCCCCAATCACGCCATTAACTACGGCCGACTGTTCAAACTGGCCACTGACGAGTACGAGTTGCCCCTGCTGCAGGCGGTGACTTCGCATTATTTATATAGGACCAATATCGATCCTGCAACCCCAGTTTCAACGGACATGGAGGCGGGAACTTCCATCAGAATTCATATGGTCAAATGATAAATGGACTAAACGCAGCATTGACACAAAATATGAGCATTCGAATTTTTATGATCATTAATATGATTTTGCAGGTGCTCCTCCATCGATGGCTCGATTCCGAACTCCTCAAGAAGGAGCTGATTCGCACCGAGTTCTACAAGCAACTGAGCACTGGGGCGAAAAATCTAGTCAATGAGAGGTGAGCTGCGCTGCCCGTGGCTGCAGTCATCAGACCTTACAAAATCACACATAAAAAAGTATTAGAAAACATGTTCCGCGCATGCTAACAAAAAATATTGCAGGTTCACGTCGGCTACACGCAACGCACGACACCGGAAAAGTAAGCATGATCTTTTTCCTCCTATTTTTACTCTTTATTTCCTCGCCTTACGTAATAGTGTCAATTACAGGACGCTACTCCGACTCGGACAGTTCAGACGACTCCGACTAGGAGCTTGGAGACAGGAGACTCTGACTACACTACTGCGATCTGCAATTGACACCAAACACGAGTCCATGAAATTATTCGAGTGCGCCCACTGGCTTTCCTTTGTGAATCAATAACATTTGATGATTGATTCGCCCACAACAATTACATTGCACTACATAATTAATTTATCCGATATCCGGGTAATAATACTCTACCGTTAGTAACACAGCTGACATTCGAAAATCGTGACTTAGAGGATCGGTAAAACGGGGGGTAAAAGTGAAGGGGCAGGGGCGGGGGATACGGTATGACTCTAGTAGCTCATCCGATCCTTCTTCGGCCGCTCTCTCGCGCCACTTCGCTCACTTCTTGTCGGGAACGTCGTACGGCTCGCTGTCCACTTGACCTGCAAGAGATCAAAGATCAAAACTAAATTCAGAGATCGAAGACCAATGATCAAGGATCGAAGATTAACGGGCACAAGGCCCAGATAAGATCAAAGATCTATTGGCGACATTCAACCAGTGTCCGTTCTCAACGCTAAATCTGGTAACATAAGAGATCAAAGACCAATGTTCTGATCAGTCAAAAGTTGAGCTCGTTTCCATTTCCAAGAATGATGAAATCGGGACTGGAGCCGGATAAGCAATGCAGTGGATAAATAGCCTAAGGAAAGAGCCGGAGCCGGAACCGTTAAATTGAACCGGGAAATCGAATCTTACGGTAAGATTCAATTTGATTCTTACCGGTGTTCTTCGTGTCCGGGTGCACGTACGTCTGCGACTGCTGCATGTTCGGCGCCAGGTAGCACGAGACCGGCTTGTCGGCCGGCGACGGCGGACCCTGCAGCCGGGAATTTGATTTCGGCTCAGGCTATTAAATGCCGTCTCTGTTCCGAAGTTTTCGGCCATCCCAGCCGGGAGTTACATCACGGCTTTTGGCAAATGCCGACTCTGATTCGGATACGAAATTGATAGCCCTCACAGCCGGGAACGGTTCTGGCTATGACGGCTCGGGCATTTCCCGGCCCTCGCAACTCACATCCTTGTCGTTGCTGCCCGTCATCGAGTGCGGATTCGTCTTCTGATCTGCAACAGAAGATGTTCAGAACCGGAAATTGGGAGAGCCGGAGCTAGAGCCGGGATTTGTAGAGCCGGAAAATAGCACACTCACCGGCGCCCCAGCCGGTCGGGTCGAGTCTCAGCGGGCGGTGGTCCGAGGGCGACTTAGCGGACGGCGTGTGGGCAGTGCCGCAGGCCGGACTGGCTCGAATCTGCAGAGCCGGGACTTAGGGAGAGCCGGGATTTAGCACTCCGGAGCCGGATTTGAAAAATCGGAGAATAGCACTAACCGGTGTCTGCGGCGGCGTGCGCACAACGAGAGCGGGCAGACCGCGTGGCGGCTTCATCTACGCGTGATTATCGATTAGCAAAGATCAAAGATCATTCAAAATCGAGGCTTGAGATCAAAGATCAATAGTTGACGCACCCCTTGTGGCAACTACACTTAGACAATTGCAGCGTTATGACTACCAGTGCTTACAATAATCCTTTTGATCCATATTTCATTCGTGAATTTTCGTCTACCGTACCCTACCGTAACCAGACTACCGTATACCGTACCGGAGGCGCCTCTCTCTGCGGGCGCTCGGACAGCGCGCCACGGTGCGCCTTCTCCTCATTCGACCGCTTCTGAATAATTAATTTTATTTTTCCGTTCCGCACGGTTTCCCCGATTCCGCCCTGCCGCATACCTTGCGCAGCGCCGGCTCGCTCAGGCACTCCTGCGCCACGCCCTGCGCCCACTGCAGGTCGCGAGGGGGCTCCCTGCAAATTCAAATATTTGAATTCGCGCCAAAAATAGAAAAAAACGGCGTAATGCAAATTTGGACGCGAGAGCATGCTTACTTGACGAGCGCCGGGTGGTTGTCGTCGTTCTCAAAGATGGTACGGTCGCGCACCGTCACGTTCGCTTCGTGCCTGTAATTGACAGGCCATGATTATAGATCAAAGATCAACTACTTAGGCCACGCCCCTTTTCAGAATGGGCCAAATCGAACGATCAAAGATCAAGCCACGCCCCTCCCATACTTGACGGGCACAACAGCCTCGTTTGACAGCTTCTTCTCCTCCTCGTTCTCGCTCGCCTGCTGGCCGGAAGATTCCTGCGGAGAAAATTCAAATTTGAATTACGCGCCAAAATTCGCAAATATTTCGCTCCGCTGTCGAAATTTTAACAGCGCAGCAATTTTGTCAGAACTTCGGCGCGAAATTCAAAATTCAAATATGCGCACCTGCTGGCGCGGATCCGTCTTAGCCGGCGACAGGCTCTCCTTCTTCCACTGCAGCTTGCGCTCCTTGATCCTAAAGATTTATGCATAATAAAGATCAAAGATCAACGATCAAATATCAAAGATCAAACATTAATCACGTGTGTTCCCCTTACAACACTATTTCTTCCCTGCCGGACTCTACTACCATAACCAACCACACCATGATCAGACTACCGTACCCCTAACTACAGAACCCTACCGTATACTTGTCTACAGTAACCCCAACAACCGTACCTCGCGGCCGCCAGCTGGACCTGTCCCCCATCAATCGTCGCTCCTCCGCCCGTGCCCGTCATGCCACCCGTATCGTTCTCAAAGACCGTCTGGCATCGCGACACCTCGGCGATGTCCTTGCTGGAAAATAGAGCGATTGTCGCAGTCATCAGTGGACACAGTTAACATTGGCTAAAGCACGCGTCCACATTGGTCATTGCAGTATACATTCGCTATCGTACCCATGTCCCCTTTGTTTCCGAACCCGATCCACTAGACTTGTGTTTCGTGAACGGCTCCGTGCATGCTTTCACTACCGAACACTTTACATACCCGGCCCACTTGGGCGGCGTCTTGGGCGACTGTTGCACCGGGGGCGGCAGGCCGGTCGGCTTCTTTCTCGGGGTACGCACTCGGGAGCCCGGGGCGGTCACGGCGGCCGCCGTCAGAGGCGGAGTGGTGGGCGTGCGCACGCGCTCCTTCGAGCGTCTGGAAAATAAATCAGATTTGCATTATCTATTGAACAAATTGGCTCCCTTGTCAAAATTTCAACTGCGTCGCTATTTTTCTCACTATGAGCATTGTACAACCCGATGCACACTTATCTTTGATCAAGGACCAGAGTTCAGAGGTTAAAGATCAAAGATCAAAGTCAACTCACCGGTTCGAGTTCTCGCTGACGGCCGTGCGTTCCTGCTGCAGATTCAGAGAGGCTTTGCGCCGCTGACCCGAGATCTTCTTGGCCGAGGGCTTGTCTGCAAAAGATCAAAGATCAAACTACAAGTTCGCTGCATCACTACTTCACGCACATCGGTCACAATCACACATCGCCAAATAGACAGATCAACGATCAGCGATCAAAAGGACAAAGATCAAAGACCACACACTCACTCCGCTTGTCCGCCTTGGTCTTCGTGGACTTGGTGCTCTTCGAGCTCTTGTCCCCGGCGGGCGCCTTCTGCTTGCTCGCTGTAATATCGATCGATTGATTACGGTATTACGGGTGTTTGGTAGGTGATGGTTACCGAACGATTGAAGCCTGGGAAGAAACCATTTCAGCGATTGGCTAACGAAAGTCTAAGTGTTGCACGGGTCAGCATCGATCTTTGATCTCTCGGGCATACGGTAGCTCACCATTCTTGAAGGGCGAGTTGGTGCTCGGGCGCGAGCGGCTCTGCTGCTGGTTGCCTCCTCTGCAAAATAACCAATCAAAAAAGATCAAAGATCAGAGAGCAAAGAACACATCCATCTCTCTGCTGCCTCCGCCTCCTGCACCCGTCTTGACCAATACTCTACCCCAGTTCAATGATACCGTATACCAGCCTATACCGTAACTATAGATACCGTAACCCTACCTTAACCTAACCTAACCTTAACCTTAACTTCTAGATACCGTACTTCTTGGCGACCCGGACGCTCGTCTACTCATAATCAATTTGAGATCAAAGGAGAAAGATCAAAGATCATCGATGACTACCGTAACCCAATCGATATCATAACCTATCGTTACCATAATTCCTACAGTAGCCCACTTCTTGGCGGCTCTGGTGCTAACCCATCCCGACAGCTACCGTATCCTCTAGATACCGTACTTCTTGGCGACCCGGATACTCGTCTGCTCTTTGCTGCCTCCTCCGCCCGTCTTGAACAGATCGCGAAACTGCTCGTGGCCCGTCTTGCGGTCGCCCATCTCTGGAAGGAAAGGGGCGGAGCTTTGGAGATCAAAGATCAAAAGGGGCGGAGCTTAAAGTGGGCGGAGCCTAAGGACAGTGTGTCGGCGTACCTGGGTCTGTGGGCGGCTGGCAAGTGGAGAGAGAACCGCGCGCGAGCGGGGATGGCGTTCGAAATGAGGAATGAAGTGAGGAGAGGGAAGGGGGGAGGGAGCGAGGGGGGAGATGCAAAGATGACGGGCCATTTTGCATTGAACACGTGCGAAGTGACACAGTGGGATTAGCGAGAGTCGATTGGTTTATTGAATCGTTATTTGATTTTTAAATGTTTTTTTTTATCTTTTCGTCTTCCTGAACAAAGTTTTGAAAAAAATGCAAAGCTATGATTAATCGTTCCGCTCGTGTAGCTCAATTCCGCTTAGTTTTCCGTCGTTTAGCGCACACAAAAAGCACACCACACTCCAGTTGTTCTTTACTGATGTTTCGCCTCTCTCATTTCGCCATGCTCTCTCTCGTTTCTCTGACCGACGAGAGACAAGGCGCAATGGAGAAACGACAACAAGGCTCTCTTTCCTTCGTTCATCGTTCTTCCTTCTCTCCTGCCTCTTCTCTAGTCTCTTGTCACCCTACAATCTCTTTCGCTACTCTAACCACGAAGGCTCTCCGCTCACTAATCCTGTGCAAAATTCGAATCGCAATTTCCATGATTTTTTATTCCACGTGAATATAAAATTTCAAGCATGAACATTGGTTGAAGCAATGCTCTATCGCGTTCTAAATACGGGTGATCGTCTCTTCATTTCTCACGCTCTCTCGCCTTTCTGACCTACGTGCTCTAGTGCAAACAATGCCCTCTGGCGCCTCTTCTATCTTATTTGACCGTTGGCAATTAGTGATGAAATCGGCTCTATCATTCCGAGTGCGCCCTAGCCAGTCAGGGATATTATAGTGTAGGCAAAAAGAGGAGAGCGGCTCAGTGTCAGTGGTTAGCAATAGCCGCTGCCAATGATTCATCTTGACCTCTTGAACCCTTCAACTGCTGATATTTCGAAATTATCGACACCCTTCTCACTCACTTGTGCTCAACATTAGCCCCCATAGTTGTTTTTTTTCAATATTGCATTTTCGCTGGAGAAGATCGTAGCCGACGTAAAGTCAGCCATTTTCTTTAATGAACTCTCGAATCATTCTTTCTCTGTGTCTCCCCGTTTCTCCTCACAACCAAAGAGACGAAGAGGAGAGAGAAGGGCACAGTAGTTTTTATGCTTACGTAGCACAACGTAGGTTGCTACGGGAGCGATGGGCCATCCTTGCCTTGCAAAAGTCTGACTACCTTTTCTATTCGTAAGGTTGTGGTTGGACAGGGGATGATAGTGTAACTGACCCTGGTTCTCCTTTTCCCGTGTGCTCTCTCACCTCTCACCGTCGATGTAGCATCCGATACTTCTAACGTCTTTTTTTTCCTTTTACATCCACTGCTTTGATGAGGATGACTAATACATTTTGATGGAGGAAGAGGAGAAGGATCATTTGATCTCTGTTTCACGTTGGCGCACTGACCAGTAGCAATAGAGGAGAGAACACATCATTCAAAAATAATTTAATCAAAAAGAGTTTTAGTCAAATTTCGTTCTCTTTCTTCCAGCCGTTATTGCGCTTTCACATCTAGCTATGATTGTAAAGTCACTTCATATGAATACACCTTTTCCCTGGATACATGCTAATGTCGTGATGATTTAACAATGCCTCGATCCCGTGAATCTACAATAGTTTCGATAACTTCAATCTCAACCGTCCTCACAGATGTCCCTCGCCCCTCCCCCCTCGTCCCTCGCCGCTCTCCCCTCGGAACTACTCGACAAGGTGCTATTCCA
Source organism: Pristionchus exspectatus (assembly GCA_911812115.1). Classification (NCBI taxonomy): domain Eukaryota; kingdom Metazoa; phylum Nematoda; class Chromadorea; order Rhabditida; family Neodiplogasteridae; genus Pristionchus; species Pristionchus exspectatus. The sequence goes on along the minus strand of OU461587.1, from coordinate 5,124,645 downwards.
TGTCGATATGCGGGACAGGATGAACATGAGGATGGTGTGTAAGGAGGTGAGCAGCCAGTTTGTGGTGATGATTTACCAGTGGGTCCCACCTAGCGTTGTCGTACGACTGTAAAATCGCTTGACGTGGATACACCTTTACCTTTTACCAGTTTGTTTCCCCTTTGCAATACGCTGAGGTTCCCACGCTGGAGCGAAATTCGTGCGCTCACGTGAATATCTTAAAAAAAAACCTTGCCATGGATCAAGAGTTTACTCGGAGTCTCAGATGATTCACAAGTTCAAAAGTTTGCAGCTGGAGCTAAAGATCGCCAGCACTCGCTACCACCACTTCAAGCGTGTGAGGTGCCATGTGGAATCAACGGCACACGGAGCTGCCCGATACAAATACGAGTACGCAGATATTGAGCTGACCTGTGTGCACAAAGTGAGATTTTAGAAGTGTTGTGATGGGCTTGTACAGGATCTCTAAAATACAAAATTCATTCAGAATCCGAAGCGATTCTCAATCAGTTTCGGACCGCATGTGAAGATCGTCAACGTCCATTCGAGGTTCGTATATTTATTCAAAGATATTTTGAACTTCGTTTTGGGAATCTCTCTGTATGGGGAAAACAGTCAAAAACAGACAGTTGCTTGTAGGGTATCGAAGATTTCCGAGTCTTATTCCAAGAGTATTTGCATTCGCATATTTTCAGAAAGAGGGAGCAACTAGCCTCGATCCGCTGGCGCCTCTTCAACAGCTTCCGAGTGGATAGAGTCGTACTGAAAGTGGTGAGAAGTAGAGCTGTCAGGGTGAAGCATCCGTCTCTTCATTCCTCGCACTCTTTTGTCACTCTAATCGGTGAGAAAGTGCGCGGAATGAAGAGACGAATTCTTCACTATGACAACTCTAAATATGAGCTGCAGTCTCTTCATTTTGTGCACTCGCTCAAGTCACGAGACAGTGTGAGAAATGAAGAGACGGATTTACAGTCTTTAATTATTTTAATTGAAGCAGAGCTGAGAACAATATCTGAATCAGATCTGAAGCAGTTGTGGATGAGGTGAAACTCATCCCAACTCATTTCCCCGAACAATTTTTTTGGTAGAGTTTAGCTCAATTAGATAAAATTCCAAATATTATTCAAATTTATGAATTTATTTCAGGTCAACTTCAACACCGTTCCCGTCTCCTTCATTGAAGATTTCCTCGGCAATTGCGCCTTTCGATCGATGGTTATTATCGTGGCTGAGGCGGACTGGCATAGAAGGTGCAGTACCCTTTTCCATTTATCGAAGCGAATAGAGATATCAACTTGTGATAGTTGCGTCGTGAGTACTACCCGCTTTCTGTGAGAGTCTACAAAAAGGAAGACGGGATCTTTATAACCCGAGCAAAATAAATAGGAATGCTTAGAGTATCTATTTCAGTCTCCTGCCATTCCTGCACAAATACTCCTCCGAAATCGAGGAGCTACTCGTGTGCAATTCGCTTCTGCCCAAACTCGTCAGTCTTCCGCCTCTGCAGTTGCTTGCTGCAACGCCGGTGGGTCCATATTAGGGTGGTCAGGTCCGCCTCTATCTTCCTCGTACTCTCTCATTGGGTCAGAGTCAGATACAAAAGAGCTGTCTGGCCTGTTCTACGTGAACAAGTAGTGATTCTATCATTTCGATAAATCATTATTCGATTTTAGCCGACATTTGCGCTAGATAATCACATAGCCAAAGGCCTCCTTCCATGCGAACTCATCTTTTGTATCACTTTTGACACAAAAGAGGTGTCAGGCCTGTTCTACGTGAACAAGTAGTGCTTCTATCATTTTGATAAATCATAACTCGATTTTAGAAGACATTTTCGCTAGATTATCACATAGCTAAAGGCCTCCTTCCATGCGAACTCATCTTTTGTATCACTTTTGATAGAAAAGAGCTGTCTGACCTGTTCTACGTGAACAAGTAGTGATTCTATCATTTCGATAAATCATTATTCGATTTTAGAAGTCATTTGCGCTAGATAATCACATAGCTAAAGGCCTCCTTCCATGCGAACTCATCTTTTGTATCACTTTTGATACAAAAGAGCTGTCTGGCCTGTTCTACGTGAACAAGTAGTGATTCTATCATTTCGATAAATCATTATTCGATTTTAGAAGACATTTGCGCTACATAATCACATAGCTAAAGGCCTCCTTCCATGCGAACTCATCTTTTGTATCACTTTTGATAGAAAAGAGCTGTCTGACCTGTTCTACGTGAACAAGTAGTGATTCTATCATTTCGATAAATCATTATTCGATTTTAGAAGACATTTGCGCTACATAATCACATAGCTAAAGGCCTCCTTCCATGCGAACTCATCTTTTGTATCACTTTTGATTAGAGTTCGAAATACGGGACGGGTAATTCGGCCTCGCACCGGGTCGCGCGCACGAAAAATGAGGAATGAAATTACCCGAGACTTTTGCTTCAAATCGCTCAATTACCCGAGTCCAGGGCAAATTTCGCAGTAATAAAGCATCTATAAAACCATCGAATCACTATCAAATCAGACACAAACTTGGCTGCCAGCATAACTTTCAATGCTCTTTCGATTGATGCCAAAATTCATACGAAATAGCAAAGTTTAATGTGGGATATCGGAAGCTCAAAAACGGTCATTAGCGCCGGATTATGGTGATGAATACGTTCCATTTCAATAGGCTCGACTTCCTGAAGTAATTTCAAGCCATAAAAGTTCTTGAAAGAAGGCTCAAACCTCAACAACAGTCGAAAACGCAACACGTGAAACTTGAAATGTGGAATTGACCACTCACTAGATGGCTGGGTGGTAGAAATGATGAATAATATCTATCTCACGATCCAAATCGCTCGAAAAAAGAACGTTAAACGATAGAAAACGAGCATTTTTGCCTCTCTGGACTCGGGTAATTGAGCGATTTTGACGAATGGACTCGGGTAATTCTCCCTATCATTCGTCATTGACGGGTACCCGTGGACTCGGGTAGTGCTGGATTTCGAACTCTACTTTTGATACAAAAGAGCTGTCTGGCCTGTTCTACGTGAACAAGTAGTGATTCTATCATTTCGATAAATCATTATTCGATTTTAGAAGACATTTGCGCTACATAATCACATAGCTAAAGGCCTCCTTCCATGCGAACTCATCTTTTGTATCACTTTTGATACAAAAGAGCTGTCTGACCTGTTCTACGTGAACAAGTAGTGATTCTATCATTTCGATAAATCATTATTCGATTTTAGAAGACATTTGCGCTAGATAATCACATAGCTAAAGGCCTCCTTCCATGCGAACTCATCTTTTGTATCACTTTTGATACAAAAGAGCTGTCTGGCCTGTTCTACGTGAACAAGTAGTGATTCTATCATTTCGATAAATCATTATTCGATTTTAGAAGACATTTGCGCTAGATAATCACATAGCTAAAGGCCTCCTTCCATGCGAACTCATCTTTTGTATCACTTTTGATACAAAAGAGCTGTCTGGCCTGTTCTACGTGAACAAGTAGTGATTCTATCATTTCGATAAATCATTATTCGATTTTAGAAGACATTTGCGCTAGATAATCACATAGCTAAAGGCCTCCTTCCATGCGAACTCATCTTTTGTATCACTTTTGATACAAAAGAGCTGTCTGGCCTGTTCTACGTGAACAAGTAGTGATTCTATCATTTCGATAAATCATTATTCGATTTTAGAAGACATTTGCGCTAGATAATCACATAGCTAAAGGCCTCCTTCCATGCGAACTCATCTTTTGTATCACTTTTGATACAAAAGAGCTGTCTGGCCTGTTCTACGTGAACAAGTAGTGATTCTATCATTTCGATAAATCATTATTCGATTTTAGAAGACATTTGCGCTACATAATCACATAGCTAAAGGCCTCCTTCCATGCGAACTCATCTTTTGTATCACTTTTGATACAAAAGAGCTGTCTGACCTGTTCTACGTGAACAAGTAGTGATTCTATCATTTCGATAAATCATAACTCGATTTTAGAAGACACTTGCGCTAGATAATCACATAGCTAAAGGCCTCCTTCCATGCGAACTCATCTTTTGTATCACTTTTGATACAAAAGAGCTGTCTGGCCTGTTCTACGTGAACAAGTAGTGATTCTATCATTTCGATAAATCATTATTCGATTTTAGAAGACATTTGCGCTAGATAATCACATAGCTAAAGGCCTCCTTCCATGCGAACTCATCTTTTGTATCACTTTTGATACAAAAGAGCTGTCTGGCCTGTTCTACGTGAACAAGTAGTGATTCTATCATTTCGATAAATCATTATTCGATTTTAGAAGACATTTGCGCTAGATAATCACATAGCTAAAGGCCTCCTTCCATGCGAACTCATCTTTTGTATCACTTTTGATACAAAAGAGCTGTCTGGCCTGTTCTACGTGAACAAGTAGTGATTCTATCATTTCGATAAATCATTATTCGATTTTAGAAGACATTTGCGCTAGATAATCACATAGCTAAAGGCCTCCTTCCATGCGAACTCATCTTTTGTATCACTTTTGATACAAAAGAGCTGTCTGGCCTGTTCTACGTGAACAAGTAGTGATTCTATCATTTCGATTAATCATTATTCGATTTTAGAAGACATTTGCGCTAGATAATCACATAGCTAAAGGCCTCCTTCCATGCGAACTCATCTTTTGTATCACTTTTGATACAAAAGAGCTGTCTGGCCTGTTCTACGTGAACAAGTAGTGATTCTATCATTTCGATAAATCATTATTCGATTTTAGAAGACATTTGCGCTAGATAATCACATAGCTAAAGGCCTCCTTCCATGCGAACTCATCTTTTGTATCACTTTTGATACAAAAGAGCTGTCTGGCCTGTTCTACGTGAACAAGTAGTGATTCTATCATTTCGATAAATCATTATTCGATTTTAGAAGACATTTGCGCTAGATAATCACATAGCTAAAGGCCTCCTTCCATGCGAACTCATCTTTTGTATCACTTTTGATACAAAAGAGCTGTCTGGCCTGTTCTACGTGAACAAGTAGTGATTATATCATTTCGATAAATCATTATTCGATTTTAGAAGACATTTGCGCTAGATAATCACATAGCTAAAGGCCTCCTTCCATGCGAACTCATCTTTTGTATCACTTTTGATACAAAAGAGCTGTCTGGCCTGTTCTACGTGAGCAAGTAGTGATTCTATCATTTCGATTAATCATTATTCGATTTTAGAAGACATTTGCGCTAGATAACAGAGACTATCTGAGAGAATTTAGTAAGGGCCGTACAAAGTTTTTGGACCCTATGCTGAAAAAATGGCCCCGGGGGTACTTTTTCACGTAGAACTCGAAAATCGACCTTTGGAAGCCGTATCTCCAACCCCGGTACCCTATGGGTCCTGGTACCGTGCCAGGGTGTAGGAGCAACTTTGCGACTGGGGCTTCAAACCTATCCATGTGATAGCGCATTTTGTAGATCTCGTCAAAACAAACATTTTTTGTGAAGAAAGTGAAAAAAAATATTTTCATTGAAGAGAGTTATGAAGAGTGAAAATATAAATTTTCACGTCGTGAAAAATTTTTGCCCGTGCCGTGCAAATTTTATTTTTCCAATCGATTCAGCATCGTTTTTTACCCCTTCGGTCAAAAATTGAGCGAAATCGAAGGTGACAGTACCCGACTTTTTTTGCGCCAAAGCAACAACACACCAAGATCAGCGATAATCGATGTTGCGAAATCGGCCTTTTTTGACAGTTATTCTTGTCCCATGTGCTTATATTGTTATATTCACGATAAATTGAGTTGATATTGATTGTATTTGATATTATAATGAAAGTATTGTGCACTATTGGATGAGATGCAGCGATTCTCGAGTGTCTATAAAAGATGGTCAGTCATCCCTCTCTCTCTCTGCGCACATTGATTAATTTTTATGCAACCTGCAGCAAATATCGACGAAAATAGTTTTTCCCAGTAGATCCGACCTCGTGTTTTCGAAATTCGATTTCCGTGCTTGTAATTATTGTCTGAATATGTAGTTTCATTTTGTTGCCATTCAAATAGATATTCATTTATTTAATCTTAATTGGAGAACTCTTCTTCTTCCTCTTCACCCTCATAGTAATGACAGATGGTCAGAAGATCAACCGTTCTCGCATTGTTTGTGCCCCGGCCGATCTGGCTGACCTCCCCACAACCAGCCATTGGAAGAAAGGGCGGGGGGATAGTGTAATCCGCTGCTGAGGGGATAGCTAAGGAAAAGCTAATGAGATGTGTAGACTCCGGTTTTGTATTTGAGTCTTCATCTAGATCCGTGATATTTTGAGTGCTGTCCCCCATGTTATACTAAAGTATGATTTAGGATTTTCAGCGATGCTCATATTTCTGCTCCTTCTCTTTGCACTATTCACATCAATCTCTTTGTATCCTGCTCTTCCGTTGCAAAATATTACAACTGATTCTTCTTCATCAAAGGCATGGAAGCGATCGACGCAATTACCATGAGACCAACCGGCAAAATTCAAGCAACAACATTGCTCTGCAGAATCATTTGTTCGTGAGTTGCCTTTTTAAAAAAAGCATATTTCTGCCGAATTTGCGTTTTGTATCTACCAGTCAAATGTTACAGAATGACGGAAGGAAGAGCTCCTACAAATCAGCATCCTACACAGCAAGGATCGACGCGACCAATTTCTCCAAAAGATGAAGGAAAATCTCAGAATGGTTTCGGATCCTGCCATCCCAATTGAGGAGCGACTGACGAAAGAACAGATCAAGCGATACATCAATAGACTCGTCGCAGCTCCGGTCAAGAAGAAGGTTGTCGTTCGCGGAAAGAGATCGGCCGATATCGAAATGGATGAAGATGGAGATGCGATTGAGTGGAAGATCGAAGAGAGAGATGATGTTGGAGAGTGGGAGATGGAACCAGGATGTGAGGATGAAGAAGAGGGATAGATGACTTTGGCTGATGAGTATTCGGAATTCATTAGAAAAAACAAGAAAACCATTTTACCTGACTCATTTTGACCGAAAATTGTTGATTTCACTTTCTTCGATTGATCAATTATCGATTCTGATTATCACTGGTCTGCACGAATAATATTGCTTATATCTACCTTAATTGCTCTTAAAACAGTGAATATTAACTCAATTTATCGTGAATATAACAAAATAAACATATAGGAGAATAATAACCGTCAAAAAAGGCCGATTTCGCAACATCGATTGTCGCTGATCATGGTGTGTTGTTGCTTTGGTGCAAAAAAAGTCGGGTACTGTCACCTTCGATTTCGCTCAATTTTTGACCGAAGGGGTAAAAAACGATGCTGAATCGATTGGAAAAATAAAATTTGCACGGCACGGGCAAAAATTTTTCACGACGTGAAAATTTTTATTTTCACTCTTCATAACTCTCTTCAATGATAATATTTTTTTTCACTTTCTTCACAAAAAATGTTTGTTTCGACGAGATCTACAAAATGCGCTATCACATGGATAGGTTTGAAGCCCCAGTCGCAAAGTGGCTCCTACACCCTGGCACGGTACCAGGACCCATAGGGTACCGGGGGTTGGAGATACGGCTTCCAAAGGTCGATTTTCGAGTTCTACGTGAAAAAGTACCCCCAGGGCCATTTTTTCAGCATAGGGCCCAAAAACTTTGTACGGCCCCTGTGGAGCCTAACTAAATTCTCTCAGATAGTCTCTGATAATCACATAGCCAAAGGCCTCCTTCCATGCGAACTCATCTTTTGTATCACTTTTGATGTATCACTTTTGATACAAAAGAGCTGTCAATATATTTATTTTACAGAAATCCTTCCTCGATGAGCTCTCTCGACGGAGCAGGAATCATGTTCAGGTACGTAGTACTCGAAATTGGCGCCCATTGCCTCACCCTCTGGGTGACGGACTTTCCAACCAGATTATGATTCAGGCTCTATTGCTTTAGCTTCAGGCCAGCGGTGGCTCCAGTGACGACGTTTTCCTGTCACTCGTGGAGGTGGGTCACAAGCGCCTGTGTACTTTCCAGTCGTGCCAGGACGAAAACACACTACTGCACGCGTTCCTGGTTCGTTTTTAGAGAACTATTTTTTTGTTTTTCCATAAAAAATCGATAAAAAAACTAAACATTTCCAGACAATCGCCGACTCGCCCACCTACCAGGAGGTCGAATTCGACATCGATTGGCCTGTCGTCGAGAAGTTCTTCCGCTTGATTGGCTGGCAATTCGAACTTGCCAAGAAAAGAGTGCTCGATGACCCTGTGTTCCCAATGGACGATGTGAGCCAACCTACTAATTTTAATTATTAATTAAGTTCTTAATTAGGAATGATTTCAGTTTAAAGTGCGTAATTGTCAATTCGCTGAGTACGACAAGAGGAAAGCTCTCGTTTCCGTCAACCATCGCAATGCGATCATGGCTTTCGATGTAGGTATTTTGTAAAGAAAAATGCATATTCTAGCGAATATCCCAATTATTTAGGGCAATTCCAATGAATTCTGATTGATTTCAATTCCAGAAAGACAGAAGGGCCCGAATATTCAGTCTTCTACATGAAAAGACGTGGGATGAATCTAAGAAGGATCGATATCAGACGAAAGTTATACAATCGAAGGAGAACAATTTTAATTTTCTCGAATATTTGTAGCTTAATTTATCATGGTGATAGCTTCTATTCTACGATCGTCATTTTATTATACAGTACTCATTTAATATTTTTCATAGAATCGAGGTTTATTGAAATGTTTACTTCCGTATACATTCGCATGAGAAGTCAGCCTATACCAGATATTTCAAATATTCGTTAACATTTCAATCCCTTTAATGTTGTGATTACTTGCTACTAAGCAGCAGTCAATACTGTGTTTTGGTTAATTTTTTTAAATACTGAAAAAATATTCAAAATATTGAAAATAATAAAAAAAGTTCACGAGCAGACGCACTCATAAAATGCGTTACATTGTATGTATCTAGTTCGTCTGATAAAGATTCGTTTTCGAATCGAATTCTATATCCGCCAACATCGAGCGATTGAACGAAAATTTAACAGGGCAAACATCGTGAGCATGACTGTCACAATGAATAATTTCTCCCTTTTTCTCGTACTCTCTCGGCGCTCTGCTCGAAGTGAAATATCAAGCAAACGGAGAGACGGATTCTTCACTCACATTCAGCCAGCCCTAATCGTGAAGCGTATCCAGAGCGTGAAATTGCGGCGCGTCGCAATCGTTGCCAAAGATGATTTTCACGTTTCTGCTGGTGTACAAATAGCGTTTATTTCCTTGACATTCACATCTCTCTCACGATGATTAAAATAGCCGCTCTTCTATTGCTCTTCTCCCTTCCGAGTTCGCACCAACGGAGCACCGGAGAGTACATTGCACGTTTCGTTACTATTGATAACATAATTATCATTCTCAATTTTATATTTTATAAATTGTAAAGTTATTTGAAAATATTGATAATTCCTCAGAGAACCCGGTGCCAGGAGCGTCTTGAGTGCTTCTCTGCGAATTGCGCAAAGATTCAAGAGCTGCAGATGTATTTTTATTCATAGGTTTAATTAAATAAACAAATTAAATTTAAGATGCATCGAGCAAGCGGCAGCATATGTGGCTATGGTCATGGTAGCTTGTGAGTTTTCCGCTTTAGATTGCGATCCTTTATCTTTGGTTTATATCCTTGCTCTTTTATATTGTCAAACATTTACCCTATATTCGATCTCATTTCTTCTGTTCGGAGAAAGATCATCACCTCCTATTTCAGGCACTGAACCCAGCTGCCCAAAAACCGAAGCCGAAGCGATCGACAAATTCTTCATCGCTCCAATCATTTTCAAGATGAACCATTATTACTGAGTATCGTTTCTTATCCTATAAAAAGTTGTGTCATTGAAATTCACACTGAAGGGGCATTTTGAAGTCACTTTATTCGCACTATGACTAGTTTATTCTCGGAAATCGCGATTGTTCGTTTGATCATGAGGCATTATTATCCCTCCTTCGCTTCATTTCTCGCCTCGCCCGAAGAGCGACGCAAACCAGCCTCGCTTGCCGCCCTCGCGAGTCTTCGTCGCTGAAGTGCAATTGTTGTTCTCATATTTTTTACAACCAATTTGTTTCGGTGCGTTAGCTCGCTTGACTGCTGTAAGCCCCAGGAAATGTGCGGCGATCAATGCACAGTACTTGCAAGACTTCACATAAAAAACTGTCATAAAAACCCACGCTACTGGCTGTTTTCTACCGATTAAAGGTTTAGGATACTGTATAGTGGTCAATCACAAAATGCGATACTGCAACTCACAAGACTTGCTCCGCTTCCCGTCCTTTCTCGCGCCGCCCCACTTGTTCGGCATGAGGTCCGGCCGATTGAAGCACACCTCCAACATTGCGAGACGCGCCTGAGTGGGAAGGCATTGTTATCTTTGATCTTTGAGTTAATCTTTGATCTTAGAGATCTTAGAGAACCATTCATGCAGTAGCTTTAAAAAAATAGTCCATGCCACTCAAATCTTGTTCATAAATAACAGAAGAACCAGTCGAAATTAGATTGCGAATCTTTGATCTCCTCTTTCCAACTTCATTCTTCTTGCTGCTCAACCCCGAAGTGAAAACATGATCTTTAATCTCTTCCCACCTCATTCTTCTTGATGATGAACACGCGAAGGTCGTTCGTGATCTGCGTGTCGAGGTCGTCCGCCCGGAACAGCACCTTTAATTAGGTAATTAGGTAATTAGTTAATTAATTAAGTAATTAGATAATAAATAAATTAATAAATTAATTAGCTAATTAGTTAATTAGTTTAGTTGATTTATTAATTAGTTAATAGCCAGCTACGCTGGCTAGGTGTCGCCGGGTCCGACCCAGTTGGCATCGTCGCTGTCGGAAGGCTCGTGAGGCCGAGGGCAATCCGAAAAAAGATGGGATGGGGCCACTTCGTGGCCCCATCCCATCTTTTTTCGGCTTGCCCTCGTCCCCACGAGCCTTCCGACAGCGACTCGCAGACTCGCTTCGCTCGTAGGAGCGTGTGTCGCCGGGTTGTGATAGTCGTCTGCGAGTGCTTCGCGTCGCCGGGTTATGTATTTAAAACATTGATATAGAATAGTATAGAATATTCTGAAAAACAAAAAAAACATCAAGGAAAACATTAACACGCGAAAAACAAGTTATTGCCTATGGATTACGTCATATTACATAAGGATGATGAAATTCATTCAAAATTTAGTGGCGCTACACTTACAGGTTCGATTGAGCCTAAGCACGTCTCGGTCGGTCGAGTTTGAGCTGATTTACGCGCGAAAAAATGAGTTATTGCCTAAGGATTACGTCATATTACGTAATGATGATGAAATTCATTCTAAATTTAGTGGCGCTACACTTGCTGGTTCGTTTGAGCCTAAGTTCGCCTCCATTGGACGCTTTTGTGATGAGTTACACGCGAAAAACTATTCATTGCCTAAGGATTTCGTCATATTACATAAGGATGATGAAATTCATTCAAAAATTAGTGGCGCTACACTTACCGGTTCGCATGAGCCTAAGCACGTCTCGATCGGTCGAGTTTGCGCTGATTTAGGCGCGAAAAACGAGTTATTGCCTAAGGATTACGTCATATTACATAAGGATGATGAAATTTATTCAAAAATTAGTGGCGCTACACTTACCGGTTCGCATGAGCCTAAGCACGTCTCGATCGGTCGAGTTTGAGCTGATTTACGCGCGAAAAAATGAGTAGAAAAATGAGTATTGCCTAAGGATTACGTCATATTACGTAATGATGACGAAATTTGTGTGAAAAGTGAAAGTCCACTTCATGACGAGTCGTTTGGAATGTTGCATGCCTGATTCGGTTGAGTACCCAGCGAAAAAAGCGCAAAAAACGGTGCAGATGTGAATTTCGTCATATTACGTAATGATGACGAAATTTTTTTTGCAAAAAGTTTGCCTGTCCATGAGGAGTCCAATGGTACCGGAGATAGACGTGTACGATCAGTTTGAGCCGAGTTATGGGCAAAAAACGAAAGCGTGACAGACGTTACAGACAGACAGACAGACAGACAGACAGACAGACAGACACTAAGATATGTGACTTATCAAGTAATGAGTTAGTAAAGTAATTAGTTAATTGAATAGTTACCGTCTCGAGGGCGAAGTTGAGCGCCTGGTTGAGCAGGGCGAGGATCTGGGAAGATATTAAAGATCAATTATTACAAAACTATCACACTACAGTATTCTAAAAATCAACCGTAGCCTATCCTTCTACGGCTTACACTAATTCTACAGTGTTGATCTGGACGAATCTGTGGCTGGACGAATCAAGTATCCCTATTGAATCCCCTCCTTACCGGCGCGGGCGGTTGCGTGGCGAATCCATTCGCTTCGAAGTGCTTGCGCACGCGCTCGCCCTCCTCGAACCGCAGCGCGTTCTCGAGGTAATTGTTCCTGAATTAAAGGCTATCTATATATTGTTTTTGTTGTTGTTTTGATTCTCGTTCTAGGTCAGATTCAAATTTAGGTCAATTTCAGGACGATTTTATGTCTGTTTTTAGGTTTTACGCCAATTTACGGCTATTTTCATGCTTATTTGGGTCAATTTCAAGCTATTTGATGTCAAATTCAGGCTGATGGTGAACAATTTGTAGTGGCACACCTCTTGAGAATCTTCATCAGCTTCACGGCCAGGCGGTAGTTGGCGCTCGCCGGCTGAAAAAAAAGCCCGGATCTTCTCTGCTTATTGGTGTAGCCTTTTCTCGCAGAGTATTCTCTCCTTATCAGCCATTTTTCCTTCCCACTGCGCAATCGGAGCTTCAATAGCTACAGTAAACCAGCCAACAGCATGCAACCATTCCATCGACCCCCATCCTACGGTATCCCCGCCTCCCGCACCTCCTTGCTCTTGGACACGACCGTCTGCAGGTGTGCCTGCTTGACCTCCGTCTTGACTATACTTATAGACTTTTCTCAGAAACATTAAATTATTTTCTAATAAATCGATTCCTGTACCCATCGCCTACATTATTTCACCATACTGTGTTTCCCAACTTCTCACCACCTCCCAGCAATACCTTTAGCAATAATTTGTTACAATATCCCATCGTAACATATTACATATTCCATGGCTACCGTACCTCCTTGCTCCTCGTCGTCACTCCCGTCTGCGGGTGCTGCGTCTGCTTCGCCTCCCGCTTCGTCTCCACCGTGCTCTTCGTCGCGTCGGTGGCGGTGCTCTCGGAGGGCGGACGCTTCGGGACCGGAGCCGGCGTCTGGATCGGAGGAGCCGGAACCGGGGCCTTGGCGGGAACCGCCACGACCGCAACCGGCTTCTTGCTCTCGCTGCAATTATTTCTCTGACTAAAGACCATATTTGAGAATAAAAAAATCTACAAAAAAAGCATAGAAAACGTTTTGAAAGGGGGGGGGGGGAGAAGAAGATCAACGATCAAAGATCAAAGATCAACGATCAAGTCTCACTCACCGCGTCGTCACCTCCTTCTTGGGTGTGGTCGCATTGCGCTGCTCGGCCCTGGACTTCTCGGGCTGTTTGGGCTGATACGGGAAAAATGTTACAGGTCGCGATAGATATTTTCAGTATTTGCAATATGTCAGAGCAGTGAGCGACTTCAGTGCCAGATTGCTTTCGTAATCCACGATGGCGAAACCTCTGCTACCGTAACTATGCTACAGTAATTACTGCAATCCTTACTACCGTAACCCATTCTACCGTACTCCCTCACCGGCAGCACAGCCTTCTGCTCGCGCTTCGTGTTCTCCTGCTGCTTGGGCTTGGGCTGCGGCTGTGCGGCCGTCGTCTTAGGCGCCTCCTTTGGCTTGGTCGGAGACTTCTGAGCAATTTTCAGGCTGTCGAAAGATCAAAGATCAAGCTCCAAAAATGAAACCCTTCCTCTCCTGTATTCTTTCAAGTTCGATAACCAAGAATGCAAAGATCAAACTCCTAAGGCAAAATTGCATCTAACTAGATACCTCTCCTTTGGCTGGATGATCAAAGGTCAAGGATCAAAGTTCAAAGATCAAACTACACCTCTTTGGCCGGCTTCTGGGGCGATCTGGCCGTGGGCGCCTGCGTCTTCGCCTCCTTCACCTTTGAGAGGAAAGAGATCAAAGAAGATTAAAGATCAGAGATCAAAGATCAAAGATCACCATACCGTCTTGCCGGCCTCCTTGGTCGTTGCCTCCTTCAGGGCTTCCTTCGATCCGCCGCCTCCTTCCTTTGGCTTGGGCGGACTGGGCGTGGGCGAGAGGAGCTGCGAGAGAGAGATCAAAGATTAGTGAAAGATCAAAGTTCAAACATCAAGAAGGTTCAAACATCAAGAAGTTAGACCCAAAAGTTCAAACATCAAGAAGGATCATTTATGTGACTCTGTGATGTTGATCTAGAAGTAAAAAGTTGGGAAAACATGTTGCCCTATTTTCCGAACTTGATCTTTGATCTCTTGGTTCTGGAGATCAAAGATCAAATACACAATTACCTTCTTCTCGTTCTTCGCGTCCGGCTCGTCCACGATCAGATCCTTTTTGACCTGAAATGGGCAACAGAGATCAAAGATCAAAGTTTAAAAAAAAACAAAGATCGATTAGTGCTTCATTGCAATGCTATCAAAATTATGTATATCGCATCTTAGCGCCTCTAGCCGAGTAACGAGTGTGAGTGATAAGGAGTGCGCTAACTGCTTTAGTTGCGAAAGACAAAGATCAGCGACCAGCGATTAAAGATCAAAGATCAAAGACTAAAGATCACAGATCAACACCGACCTCGTCTCTCCACTTTTCGTCCTCTTGCGTGCGCTCGAGCGCCGGCAGCGCCTGCGCCAGCTCACCCCCAGCCGATCTGGAGAGGGTCAGAGATCAAATATTAGAGATCAAAGATCAACGATCAAGGACCAAAGATTAAAGATCAAAGTTCAAAGATCAAATATCAAAGATTAGAGGTCAGAGATCAAAGACCAAAGACTAGGCCAATCTCAAACTGCCAATGGGACCTCGAACAGGTCACGCAAATGAACGCTTTTCATAAATAAAATAGCAGGATCCGATGATCGTACAATATCAGGGATTAAAGATCAAAGATCAAGATCAATCGCTTACCCCGAGTCGCGCGTGTAGCCGCCGCCCGCCGATCCGCCGATCTCCTCTTTGAACTGAAGAGAGAGATTAGAGATCAAAAATCAATTTCTTGGAAATCAAAGATGTGATCTTTGATCTTTGGTTTTTCAACAATTTACAAAGCCGTCCAAGCCGTCCGAGGCAGAGGCAGGTGTTGCTATTAGATTGAGCCCATAGACCAAAGATCAAAGATCATCGACCACTGACGCTCTCGCCGGCGTCCGTCTCGTCCACGGGTTCGTCGTCCGCCTCGATCGTCTCGCGTGACCACTGCAGCTTGCGCGTCTTCATCCTACAGAAGAATTGGTCTAAGATCAGAGATCAAAGATCAAAGTTCACTTTAGGCCACGCCTCCGTTTTACGAATTCTGTTGAAGGTCGGTAAAAAATAACAAAACGTTGATTTAGAGAAGTTCTCAGGAGTAGTATACCCCTTTAGGGTGTTCCGCCTATTTTCGAAATTAGGCTCCGCCCCCTTTCACAGAGCCGCGTATCCCTTTTCGAAAATGGAGCGAATTTTCACTTACTTTGCCACGGCCATCTGCGCGCCGCCGTCGTTCTCAAAGTTCTCGAAGTGCGTCGCGTCGCCGTCCGAGGCAGAGGGCACGTGCGCCCTGAGAGGAGGAGGAGGGGTGATTAGGCTCCGCCCCCTTTTTCAAGCTCCGCCCACTCTTCTAACTTTTTTGAAGTCGAATCGAACTACTGTGTCGTGTGGTATGGCCTAGGCCTTAGATAGTAAGTAAGCGTTAGTGTATACGCTTAAGTTTAAGGCGCCTAAGTCCCCTCCCCCTCTCACCATTTGGTGGCCTTCTTGCTCCGCTTCGGCGGCTTCTTCTTCTTGATCGGCGTCTTCCCCGTGGCGGGCGTGCACTCGCCGCCCGAACGTCCGTTGGAATTGGCTGAAATTTGCGATTTTGAGAAAAGGGCTCAGAAAGATCAAAGATCAACAATTCCTCACCGGTCGTCGTAGTGGTGCCGTCGCTCGTGTTCGGGGTGACGGATCTGTAAAGAGCAAGGTGAGAGATCAAAGACTAAAGACCAAAAACCAAAGATCAAAGATCAAATGCAAAAGATCAAAGATCAATCACTCACTGGGCGACTTGGCGGGGCGCGCGGTTCGCGAGCTCGGGCGTCGTCGCCGCGTGCTCCTTCCTGCAGAGGGGAGGGGTTAGTTGGGGGAAATTGGGCGTGGCTTGGAGGGGGCGTGGCTTAGGAAAGGGGGTGGGGCAAACAGTGTTATCCAATTCACTAAAAAATCAATCTAACACTAGAGATGGCAAAACGTCTAAAAATGAGAATGCAAATAGATCAAAGGTGCACGCCGATCTGCCATCACTTTGACAAATAGCATCAACAGGGGCGAGGCCTCACAAACAACTCAAGAGGGAGGGAGGGCGGAGCTTACGCGTAGAGGTCCTTGAAGCGCTCGTGGCTCGGCCGCTGCGACTTCTGCGAGTGGGGCAGCTTCCGATCTGGAAAGGGGCGGAGTTCAGAGATTAGAGATCAAAGATCAAAAGGGGCGGAGCTTGGCTAAGGGGCGGAGCGGCAAAAAGGGGCGGAGCTTCTCACCTTTCGTCATGGCGCAGCCGCAAACCGGCCACACGCGAGCAGCGAAACGAGTAGGAATGAGGAGGGAGAATGAAGAAGAGGAGAATGGATTGGGGGCGATTTGCATTGGCAATGGTAATGCACAGTGGGATTAGTGGGAACAAGAAGAGTGATTGCTTTTTGATTTGATTTGTTTTGCGTTAAAATTGACAGACCAAAGATAGATCATGAATGCTGATACCGATGGTAGTCGACGAAACAACAGAAGGTCGTGTGGTGTAGCGGGAAATGGCTGAAACAAGTCACGCAGCGGAAAAACATCATGACTTGTTCATTTTCGGTATGCAGTCATGGTATGATCGACGCATCAAGTACAATTCATTAGGAAGTCTACGTTATCAAGTCCCTTCCTAGCAGTTTCTTTGATCTTTTCATCTCATAAACCATGTTTCTTTTCAAATTCGTAATGTTTATCCTTTTACTTTTATTCTGTGTATCGTGATGATAAACGATTGCGAGAAATGATGAAGACTTCAAACACACATTTATTCTACGCAGATAGGTGGCCATAGGAATCAGATTCTCAGAAATCTTCTGTTGGTGCTTGATTATTCTCAATATTCACCAAAAGTTGATCAGCATCCGTATTTTTGCAATCGTTCTTTGCAATTTTTCTCTTCGCAAGATTACTGAGCAGACCTCTTCTCTTCTCCTTTTTTCTTTCCTTTAGTCACCTGACTTTCCATCTGGTACTTATTTCTGCACATCCCATTCGGTTCCACCTTCATTTTTATTTTCACGAAAAAGAGCCGAAATCAATCATCGTCAATCTCCCATTTCCGACTCAAATTCGATTTTGCTGATGTTTCGGTGAGCGAGCCGCGAGAGAGCGTGGATATATCAGAGAGACAGACAGCCTTTCTCATTTCGTGTTCATTTTACACTGCGGTTTCCGCATCGAAATGGGCGTTCCATGGGACGCGCCCAATTCGACCATAAAAATAACAGTGAAATAGCATTTTATGTGATTCCGACCTCGAAAACAAGCGGACATTGATTTTCACTTCTCAGTTACTAGACCCTGGCAATAACTGCTCCGAATGAAATGTAACGTGGGACTCTGTGAGAAAAGAACTAAGATAAACAAAGAGCAAGCCAACCCTTCTCGTTCTCTTTTGCAAAACACCCTTTGAATTATGTGCGAAACTCTATACGCAGCGGCCAAACGCGCAAGATGAGCAAGATGATAAGAGAAACCGACAAGATCGCAGAAAGATCACTTGAAACATCAAAACAACCGTGAAATCTCATTGTTTCCCTTATCATAATTATTTTTGGTTATCATGCACAGAAATTAATCGCTATTTTTGACTCAATATTTATCCCGATTAGATAATGCCTAATGGAAACTCTAGAATTTACCACACTCGCCCCTCAACCACGATTAAAATAAGAGAAAGACCGACTTGGGACCTTCTTTGGTCAGCGACAAGAAAGAAAGGCACTCAAGTAAGAACAACAACAATTTCTTTCTTTCATTTGCGAGGGTGGCGCTCCAAAGAGGAGAGAAATCGCTCTCTTGATTTAGAGCAAACTCTCGTCGTTGTGACAAGCATGCAAGAACACTTGTAGTTTCAATTTGCTTTGGTTCGAAAAGAACTCGGGCCCTCTTATAATTGTGTTATCTCTCGTTGCTGTGATCGGCAAAAGAGTGAATTTTCGATGTGAATGAACTGTGACGAACACTGCGAACTCCACTTTCGCGTTATCTCTCGCCTTTCTGACTCATGCTTTTTTGATGAAATGAATTTTGTGAACCCTTGCAGTTTCAATTAGCTACGCGAGTCAGCAAAGCGCTTTTTATACGCGATCGAGTTCAAAACCGCGAACTGCTGTTCAGTTGAGAAATTCTCGTACGAAACCGCGTTTGGTATATCAGAAAAATGCTGCGATTTCAATTTTTTAATTTGAAATTAATGGAAACAAGTAAAACGAAGATAGATCGACAACATAAGCGGTTCTTCGCGAAACTGGGTCGGCGGCTAATCTTCCATCATTGAGTAGCCACGTGGTCAGAGAAGCGAGATAGCACGCGAAATTAGGAAAGTCTTTTATTGCCAAGCAAACCCTAGTAGTAGCGTGTGGCCTTCACCTGATATGCGAATATTGGGAATGGCTCTGCGAGATATTCCACTCTACATTTCCATGGTCTATCGCTCGACTCGAAAGGGAGATGCTAATTTTTTTAAGGTTACTAGCTGGGTGATCGGGCAAGTGAATAGTAGCGAGATAGTAAATAGCGTTTAGGAGCCAAGGCCGAGCCGTTTCTAGTTTGAAACGGGCGGAATTGGCTTAAACGGAAATCAAAAGTTCAAACTCAAATCCGAGTTGTTTTGATGAAAAGCCTAGGAAAAAATGCAATATTGCATCTTCACTTTTCCAGGAGTTGCATTATTTTTGTAACCACACGGTTTCTAACCGACTTTTCCCTCTTATTGACATCACTCTTTAGTGAGGCTCTTGAAGGGCTTTGTCTCTTCAATTCATTCACTCTTTCACTGGCCAGAGAAAACCCTTGATTTTTCTCCCTGTTCTTGACCTCTAAAAGCTTGTGAGAATAGCTTTTGCAACAACAGGCAGTGTTTGTGAAAGAAAACAAGATCGCTATCGAAGATCAGTAGCACCACCGATGCCCAATATAAAGCATACAATCTCATATTCCACAAGTTTTTCGGAATTTGTCCACTTCACAAAACTTCTGAAAATATACAATCTTATTGTGTGAGACACTTCTGAACCAATCCAGTTGCCCTTCTCCGATTCTCAATTTCTAGAAAATATCCAAAGCCCAAAAGATCAGCTGAAGATCTCGCTACATTGCAAAACATCAGCAGGGAGTAACTAACCCTATCAGAGAGAATCGAAATTACCCATCTAACTCTCAGCCGTTCCGTGTTTCAAACCAGATTCGGCAGAGATAGAGAATAACATGTAGCAGCGAGAAAAAGATGAAAATTGCTGATATCTGCGCTCGCCAAATTCGACCTCGGCGCTGAAAATCGGCCGCGTCTCCTCGTTTTGCATGCTCTCTCGCCTCTCTGAGCGGCGAGAGACTATGCGAAAGTGAGAGACCATTTTCGAGAAACCATACCCAACCCGAGAACTGCAGAGTGAAGTGGCTCGAGAGAGGCGCAGCCTCGCAGAGGAACCGTTCCTGCCTTTTCTGCGCACATAATAAAGGAGACAACAGGCAGTCAGAGTAGTAAGAAAAGAGTATGAAATATCGCGAGGTAAAACCGAAACAGTCCGTATAAAAGGCAGCCCGAGTCAAGTGGCAGCCAGGCTCTCACACCTCCTCTAGCAAAGGTAAGCCCCTTCACGCCTACTGTACGTTATTAGCATAGCATAGCACCTGATGCAGCGAGCAACCGTATCCTTTACCCTCTGCTCCTCAATATTCAAAAAAAAACATTTATTTTCACTGCTTCAGCCGAATCTGATCAGCCGATAGAATTCTCACAATGATCCAACATACTCTAATCTGAATTACCGTGCTCTAATCTTTCCCACCGAACTACCGTACCCTTCCACAGATGGAGACGGATCCGAAAGTGAAGGCGTACCGGCTCGTCGGCTACACCTCGGTCGTCTTCTCCGCTGTCTCGATTCTGGCCCTGGTCGTCAGGTAAGGAGTTTGACCTACTGAACTGATAAATCTGACCTGACGAACTACCGTAGTAGTGCCCACTGTAGTTCGATAGAACAGTTGGTCCAGTCGACAGATCCAAACGTCCCAGTCGTGTAAACGTGGCAACAACAACGACGATACTGACAATCGTGCACCCTGAAACGCAGATCTGACCCTCCGAACTACCGTACCTTACCGTACTTCTTCCAGTCTGCCCGCGCTCAACTCGTACGTTGCTCAAGCGCGTCGCTCGACTCTTCGTGAGCTGAACGAGTGCAAGCTGGCCATTGGCGAGGTCTCCCAGGGAATGGCCATTTTCCAGGTGAGGGATCTGGCCGAGCGAAGTAATCAGTCTGACCCACCGAACTGATCGATTATTACCGTAACTGACCCACCAAATTTCTAACGCCACTTTCTCTATTCTTGCCTCAGTTAGCAGTTTTTCCTCTATTGGTTCTTTTTAATTAGTGTGCGCTGGACATCCTTTTTCCTGAGCTTACAGCAATTCCTTCCAGGCCAACCACGGCCACAACCGTACCGCCCGATGGGCCAACTACCAGCGTCGCGCCTACGGCAGCAACACCTACGGTATGGATTATCGATTACCGTACCCGTCGACTACCGTAATCCCAAGCTATCGTAACCCTCCGACAATCGTTGCAGGAGGCAGCAACGACGGCGGATACGATAGCGGCAGCAGCTACCCCTCGCCCTCGTACCCCAGCTACGGCGGCGGATCCAGCTACCAGCCGTCTCGCCCCGCGCCCAGCAGCTACAGCCAGAACTACCAGGTCGGTGCTAACGAGCGCAAGTCTGCGACCGCAATCAGATTCACTTGCGGAACGCTAAATTCCAGGCCACCGAGGACTACCATCAGGACTCGCAGTGCAGCGGCTGTTGCCTGCCGGGCAGCGCCGGCCCTCAGGGAGCACCCGGTCGTCCGGGCACGCCCGGTCACCCCGGCGCCCCCGGAGGTCCCGGCAACCCGGGCCGCCCGCCCAGCAAGCCCTGTCGTCCGATGACCCCTCCTCCCTGTCATCCGTGCCCCGCCGGCCGTCCCGGCGCTCCTGGTGCTCCTGGACAGCCCGGCCTCGACGGCCGACCCGGCGGTCCCGGCCGTCCCGGCTCCGACGGACAGCCCGGCGAGCCCGGAGGACGCGGCCAGAACGGCAGCCCCGGCCGCCCCGGAAACGACGGACGCCCCGGAGCCCCCGGCAAGTCGGCCAACAGTGGACGTCCTCAGCCCGGCGCACCCGGACAGCCTGGAGCGCCCGGCAGACAGGGAGGTCCCGGACCCGCGGGACGCCCCGGAAACGACGGCAGACCCGGCAACAATGGAGGCCGCGGCAGACCCGGATCTTCCGGAGCTCCCGGTAAGTGATTGCTAAAACCCGGTTCCGGTTTTAATATCCGGCTTTGCAGGAAACGACGGACAGCCCGGCGGTCCTGGCAGAGACGGAAACTCGGGAGGCTCGGGCGAACGCGGTATCTGCCCCAAGTACTGCGCACTGGACGGAGGAATTTTCTTCGAGGACGGTACCCGTCGTCGCTAAATGGCGCAAGTCCGGCTGTTCCTGGGAGTCCCGCTTCTTCCGGAACGAAATATTCCACCTTCTCGCTAGCGATAAAGACAACTGCAATTCATTCGAGTGTTCGTGGAACAGCATTTGAATCACCTGTAATATTGAGACAAACAGTCGGAAGTTGATCTTATTGAACATTTTCTAGCTTGCATTCTTACTTCCGGAATACTACCACGTTTACACTCCAGAAAAACAGTGAAGTCACCTGGTATTATGATTTTTTTTTGTTGAAAATTTCCCACCTTGCATTCTTACTTCCGGCTCGATAGCACATTTATGATCTAAATTGTTGGAAGACGATTGCATCATTCGTCTAAATCTTCGAGATTGCTACAGTGTTCCTCATGGTCACTAATCATAACTAGAGCGGAACACTCAACCGAATTTCCACATGAGCGCAAGAGGCATTCGAGAAAATGAATGAGAAGGAGTTTCAAGGACAAATACGATGGAACGGTTTGGAACCGCGCCCTTGGATTGATGGGAAAGACTAATATGATCTCACTCTCGATCGGAAATGTTACAATCTCGTGAAACGATTCCCTAAGATGGAAGGAAAAAATATTAAAATTGAAAATAAAAAAAAACAATAGAGCACAATAACGTCCGAACAAGTAGTACAATTCTTCACGTATTGATATCATTGCTGTACATCCAAAACTAAAAAGATAATCCCGGCCACAAATAGCGATATTTCCGGCACATCTTCTCCAATTATTTATGGTTTTGCTCGAAGTTACGTGAGAAAATTGCCGATTTCCCCTTAGTAATTAGTCATTTTTACATCCGCCAATAACAGGTTGATCGAGTAGATTGGTTCATAAATCATGTTGTGATTAGTCGACGGCTTCGACGCAAGCACCATCGACAGATCTGACGCACAACTCGGCTGGGCTGCCGAGTTTTCCCTTCCCGTATTTCCCGCGATTTCGTTGTGTGGAAAGGTTAAATCGTTAAAAGACTTCCTCCTTCTTGAAGCTGTTTTCCATCTCATAGTTCTGACTAGAGTGCGCCATACTGGTTTTCTCTCTTCATTCGGCGCACTCTCTCACCGGTCAGAGTGAGAGACAGAGTGTGAAGTTATAAGAGACGGCGACCCGTATTGCGCGCTCTATTTCTGACTACATAACGAAGACACAATGATTCATCCTTTCAGGCCACCAAAACCACCACTGAACTTTCTGATTAGAAGGGACTTCTTCGAAAAGGAAAACGGCTGAATAGCGCGCGAAATCTCTTCCTCCCCCATATTTCTTCCCTGCTTCTCGCATTCTCGCTTCCCTCACGTCAACAAGAATACCAGGAGCGCCATGTTTGACTCGGTGAGCTCGGATTTCGCGTTTATTTTCTCTTGTATCGGTTTCAATACCACTTTTGTTTTTTTTTTTGCGAAACCTTTGTAAGTTGAAGTTTTTATGATGGTACGCTCTTCGCTTGAGAATGCGTAATTTGATGGTACACACTGGATGTGAACAATGCTCGCTGAGTTATCTGAATTCTCTAACAACCTGAACGCGAAAATATTTTTAAAAAATCTTTTTGGCGAAGATGGCTGATATTTTCGTGAAAACTATTTTTTCAAACGTGTAGCGTAAGTATGGGGTAGTCTGCCCAACATTTGCTAGGCGATCTCTGATTCCCTACCTACTCAGAAACACTGTAAAACCTCAACGTCATCACTTTACAAAGGCTAGACGCTTTGAGTACATACTTAACTAAGATCATGAAATCTGTTCGTGTCCATCGGTTCAACCACTCAAGCCTCACGCAGTCTAGTCATTCCCATAAAGGTCCAATTTTAACGATTCTCGCTCAAAAGTGCTGGCAAAGTCAGAAAATCTCTGGTATTCTTAGAACCAATCAAGCGTCTCGTCCTTTTCTTCGACCTTTGATGGGAATATTGACAGCACACGCTCGTGTCTCTGGGGGAAATCATTCTCGAGCTTTGAGTTAGTCAGATCCCCTTCATTCCACTTCATCACAAGTTTATGGGCAACGCAATATTCGAAGTCCTCTTCAGTCCGCTATTCGAAATAACGCCACATCGCGCGGTGAGGTTTTTTTTCATTTTTTCATTTTTTATATTATGATATATCGAAATGAGCTTTTCTCAATCCGAATGCTCTCTCGTAGGCAGGCGCAGCCGTATGCAAAATGCGAAAAGTCGCTTGCCGAATTGTCATCGCTAGCTTCCATGCTTGCTAGATAGGATTGTATTCTCACAGCTGCTCACTGTATTTATCGGCATTATTTGCCTATCACCTGTTGCATAATTAGAAATGGGCGTGTAACTGCGATTGTGGCAGACAAATAATTGCCGATTCTGACTAAGGAAACAAGGCGTTCGCTATTTTTCAGTCGTTGATTGCATTGTGCAAACCCGCTCCAGTGGCGATATTTTTCACAAGAAAAACCGGAACAAAGGGAAACAAAAATAATTTTCTCGCGCTCGTAATTTAATTTGTTCCGTGTGTCTCAGAGCGTAGGCGAATCAGACGGGATTTTTTGTGCAAGGGGGGGGGGTGGCTACTATCCATAAAAATTGTATGGCATCACATTTACCGCAGTAGTCAGTCTCTTTTTTTTCTCGTAGGCGATGGAAACTGAATGTTTTCTTTGCAAATGGTGTTCGGGAATAATAAATACAATTTCCTTGATAAGTGTTGATATCATGCATTATTTATCATTCTTTTACTTCGTTCATTCCAGACCACCAAAGACTGAACAAATGTTACCATCCTGCAGACACATTGTCTTGATTTTATTATTATTATTTTTTGGATAATTATGTGATATGTAACATTCCAGACGTACATGTTTGCCTACATCGAAGTCGGCGTTGCAATTCTCTGCTTCATCATTCTCCTGCCTTGCGTTGTCGTTCTCTTCACGACTGTCCTCCACATCAATTGCAAGTGAGCCTGAATTTTCGACTGTTATGGATAATGCTGATTTTCATGCAAAAACGTACCGAGAAATAGGTAAAACACACTTTATCTCGCACTTTACGATTGGTGATTTCCGAACTGGTATAGATAGACATACAAACGCCGGTACAAAGAGCAGTTGTATTTGTCTGTAGTCGAGACTGTATTTGGAACTATAGTGCAATTCCGCCAATTTCCCACATAACTGTAAATAGTGTGTGAGAAAGAGCGGAATCCTAGAGATCAAAAAGCTAATTTAGCACCAGGGAATGTGTATCACGCTGGATTTAGTTTTGTTATTGCAATCATTAGTCGATTTGTCCAAAGTGATATCACATGAATTGAAAGTATTGAAAATAAGTCTCTGAATTGACACTAGAGTTTCGAAAACGAGTGATTGCACGAAAACGAGTACTCGTTCAGCCAAAGAAAACGAGTACTCGTTTTCGACGAGCATTTGTTCATCTCATTCGAGTACTCGCGCGAGTACTCGCGCGGTCGGTGGATCGAGGAATGATCGGCGCTGAATGAAATTCAACCCTCACAACTAGATATGCTTCATCAGGAAATCATAAAGAAATTTAGTTCAAAAGGGTTCGTGTGCTCCCAAAAAGAAATTCCGATTCGTTATTTACCTCATCCTTGAAACATAACTACGCATTCGCTGCATTCTCACTTCAATCGACCGCCCACTCTCGCTCATTTAGAGTGAAATGCTCGCGAGTACTCGCCGAGAAAACGAGTACTCCAATGGCTCGGAAAACGAGTACTCGTTTTCAAAACTCGACGAGTACTCGTTTGTTTTCGGAACTCTAATTGACACGAATAAAGTCAATAAAGTTAATGTTTTGATGATCCGCTCAATTCTCTAGTCCGAACAAAAGATAAAGAAAAAAGGTTATTTTTTGTCGTTGTAATTTTCACGATTTGCAGGGTAATTCTCGGCACGTCTGCACTCGCGCAAGAAGTCATGCTCGCCAGCCAAATATGCATGTTCGGCTATGACATTTACGTGGGGAACGTGATGCCTGTTAGCGAGGGTAAGACTAGAGTCGAAATAATTATATATATTTTTGAATTATACATGCACTTTTGTATTATCAATTGCCAAGTTTTTATGTCAGTGCCTCTGATCCGAATTACTGACATATTTTATAATTAACGAGAGTCCGAAGCTTTGACGATAATCATTGCTTTTGTTTTCGAGCAGGAATAGACAAAATGCAACTGAGCATATTGGCCTATTCCTGCTATATCGCATTTCCAGATTGGAAAACATTAGCTATTTTTGCTCAAGATAGATCAGACACCTGATTATGGGAACAAATGCCGTCTGACATTTCATTTATCGCTTGAGATAACCGAAGATCTTTGAGAGTTTTCCCACGCTCACCGTCATTTTTGACATTACCATGGTTTTTTACGTAGTTGAGGGCACACTATTTTTCTATTCGATTTGTGTTTATTATGCATAAACACGACCTTCTCTGCAAAAAGAGCAGAGCACGGTGATTTCTCAGAAATTATGATTTTCAATTAATTATTCTGCTCTTTTCAGACCCCGACAAGCCCTTTCTGCTGGTGCATGAGGCGAGCTACATCTACACTACCTTTCTGTCCCTGATGATTGTTCTAGAACGGTGCGTTTTCAGTGTACGAGAAAAAATATGTCAGTGACACTATATTTCTATCCCTCAAGTTGGTTACACACAAAATATTTCATCTGCTTTTATGGGTTTGAGAACTGAACATTGGGATATTGTGGTGTTTGATGCGTTCACATTATCTTTCTATCGCAAATGGAAAACTAACGTAGCTTAGGAAATCACTTGATTTCGCTATCATTCCTTGAAAGGATAGATTTTATGCAAATGGCTTAACCTAAAACACATTTCGGTAAATTGCGATAGTTATTTAGCGGTAAATGTTTATTATTATGAACAAACTACGAAGATATGAAAAGAAGTATGAACACCGAGAACTTGGTGTTTGATGCATTGCCGTAAACCATAATTCAGCTTGAACAAAGAAAAACAAGTAAAGATGATAAACGGCGTGATATTTCCGTTTTGTTCTATCGAAAACGAATCCGGCACATTGCTAATTATTAGCTTTGAGAGCACTTCATTCATCCTTAAACCATTTTTGTTGGATTGATAATTAAGATTGTGTATAAGTCATTGTTTTCTTTCCAGGTATGTTGCCACCTACAACCCGGCATCCTACGAAACGCAAACCTTCAACTACCCTTGGGTGGTTACAACAGCGGTGATAGGGGTGAGTCTTTACCTCTGTTGTTGATAAATTTTTTTTGGTGATTGCATCGAAATTCGATCGAAGGGGTGATTAAAAAAGATTGATTAATGAGTTTTTTCAGTTGTTCCTGTGCAGTCTCGCCAGTTACTCCATTCATATTTGTACGTTTTTTTCTATTTTTGTTGTTTATTTTAATATTTAAATTATTTTTATATCATGAACTTCAGATTACATGTACACCGTGATGATACCGATCATGCTGCTCACAGAAATGCTCATTTGCGTGGTAATTATAGTTTATTAATAAAATCATTTTTGAATTTAAAAAAACGTTGCAGTTATCAATCACCCTCCTTTTCTACTGCAAGCGACAACTGCGTAATCTTCCATACGATTCGAGGAGATTGCGAGCGAAATACCAGGTTCGAAGTTCGTTCAGTATCCACATTTCTGCAGCTAGATGACTAAATCTTCTCGCTATTTTCGATAATGAATTTGAGACCGATGTTTTCGCAATTTCGTAGCCGATTAGAGTCAACTGTAGGCAGAGTGGTAGCTCACAACAAGAGTACCTGCAAACTTGCCGCGAGTTCCCGGTAATTGTAATGTGGAAAATACGCAAATACGCAAAATACGAAAATACGTTTTCCCACCACACATCATAAGCGTGGGACAGCGCACGCGGGGGTTTTGCAGGGAATGTGTAGAACACCGATAAAAAGCTTGAGAAGGGATTTGGTAAATTACTTATTATAATTTTTACGAAAGGTACGGGAGGCGTGAAATAATGAAATAATGCCTAGCATTATTGTTGCAGTTAGGCGAGGTCTACTCCTTTACGCAAGCAGTCTTACCGGCTATTCTCATCTCTTCCCTGCTCAAGTTGCTGGCCCTTGGCCCACCGACGATTTGGAGAGCCGGTAAGTATCATTTTTTAAGATTGGACTAGACTGAAAAAATGCAGAAGGCTAAAGATGCGAGCTGTAATACACATCAGTCCAGTACAAAAACAGATGTGACATTGCAGGAATCATCGACTTTCCAACGAACCAACTGTTGTTCTTCCCGGTGAGTTCCTATTTTTGATGATTTAAAAATATATGCTGACTGAAAAGTAATCATGCGAGAAGGTGAAATATCAACGAACTTATGACTATTCACTTCCTTTTCTTTTCTTTTCTTACACTTATTTTTTCACTTCTATATTCACTTTCTTCATTCTTAGAAGAAGAGAGTAAACAAACATATTGAGTAATGAAATAAATCACAAAATACACCGTTGGGTTGACGTAAGAATATAAATCGTTACAATTTATCTCATCTCACGGAAAAAATGTTTCCGTAAACTTAGACGAATTGTGATTTACGGCAACAGCCAATTTGATCTGTTGTGTTTGAGGCAGAGTAGATAGTCTGTTGTTATCTGTCCCTCACATGAGATAAAGTACTAATTTTAATGACAATTTTAATTAATATTATTCCAGATGCACGCTTGCACCTGTGTAGTCATGAAGTGCTGCCTCATATTCATGCACAAAGGAATGATGAGAACGCTGAGGAGCGTGTTGCCGAGATTAACTCAGTGAGCGATTCTACAGGGCTGGGAAATAAAGCGTAAAGGAGAATGAATTCTTTCCCAATTACCGGCATTGATACAGAAATCAAAAATATATGTATAAATATTTAAAATGCGTTGATTCTCTATAACGCGCGCCCAGAGTGCATTCGATGATTTCATAGACATGATGGTCTATTTTTGCAAACGACGTGTGATTCGGAAGGAGATTAGTCTATCAAAGCACAGTGTGCTCTCGGGGGATCGAACCGCAAAAAAATGGATCAAGTAATGAAGAAAAGGAGCCAAGAAGTGATATTATTGCACATAGAAGCAAAAAAATATAGGAAAACCACTGAAGAAATAGTATTTGTAAAGAATCATTAACTTTTTTTCCAGTCGCATCTCCATCTCCGTTTCTCCAGTGCAACCAGTGGTCGACAAGGAGAAGGAAACGGACACGTACTTTGGATACATGGCTACAGCGTGGCAGTGAGGAATCATCATCGTCTTTCCGTCCGGTTGTTTGCGGAATGAACCTAGGCTTCGTGGTAATAATAACGCAATGAGAAGGAAACATACACGTACCCTGGGCACATGGTCATGGCACGGCAATGAGGCTTAGCATTATATTTACTCAGCCCGAAATACCAAAATTTCTCGTTACGTACTATTCTCGGATAATAGTTCTCTGATAATAAATTTGATTCCTTTTATGAGCGTGCATGTACCCAATAATCAGTAGTTATGTCTCAACTTTGTGCCCCCATCTTTAAATGTTGAGCTCCACATTTTTAGCATAAAAACGCCGGGTTTAGTATCCATATCTTATATTATTAACATATTGCAAGATTGCATATCACGTGAACAATATTAGTAAACTGATACAGTATAAATAAATCATGATTTACCACTTCGTCTTAGCTTGCTCAACGATTGCATAACTTCTGTCGAGGGAACAAAATGATTTCTGTGCAGAACAAGTTTCATAAAAATTCAATATTGTTGTATCGAATGTAGTCTGTACTCTCTACACAATACAGTCCGTGCGATATGCTAATGAGTAGGACTCTATTGTGTACATAGAGAGTACAGACTACACTCGATACAACAAATATCATCCCATTGTCTGGAGTCTCACGTACGCGGAAACTATTTAGGATTGCACATGATCCCTCAAATATGCAATTAGATTTCGGAAACAGTAAACATCGCCACCAACAACCGGAGTCTCAGTGCGAATTTTCCGCTTCGAAATATGCAATTTTCTCCCAGCCTTCCTTTTTTTAGGTGCTGCTTCACTTATCTGCACTTTACCGATTTCATGGAAATTCTCATCAAATAACTGTTTCACTGATCAACTTATTATCATCGACGCTAAAGGTTAGGGCTGTAAGAATGAAGAATCCGTCTCCTAATTCCGCGTTGTCTTTCATGAGTTAGAGTAGCTGAAAAAGTTTGAAAAATACAGAGATTGGATTCTGCAGTCTGACATCCCCAGTTAGCCATTGTTCACGGAAAACTGATGTTTCAGTCTCTCAGGAACTTGCAGATTCAATGATGCGTCTAATATGTGCTGTAAGATCCGGACCAACTTCTCCAATAGTCTTTTGAATATCACTCATCGTATTCTGATAATGTCAGGAGATGTATCTCCCTCATAACCACTCTAAATATCATCGTAATCGAAGAAGGAAAATCCGCCCAACATTGACTCATTCTTGTTAGGCAATTTTGTTCAGTGATGCTACTTCCTTCTTTAGATCAGAAGCATCGCAGTTTTCTAGCTCATTGTCAAAAATAACAATAGTGACATTCGAAACATTCTCGTTCAAAAATGTAGCTAGTCGCATGATCCGTGACATCTCTTACCTCTTTCGCTCCGACGAAAGCCTAGTCAATACTACCTGCAAGTTGTGCTCATTAGTTAGCATTCATTCCCAATATTTCACTCGTTTTTCCACCTCGGCAACCTCTAAAAAGGCCTAATCTAGGTTCGTTTATGGTCGAGCCTTCGGGAATTTCCGTGCTTGACCTATCCAGAATGGTACCGGAGTGGCTATTCCTAACGATCAAGACTACGGTGGCGGTTGTTTGTTGTCTGCTCTTCGTTCCGTGTTGCGTGGTGATGATTCGAACGGAGGCTGTGCACGTGAATTGCAAGTGAGTTGTCTCTTTTTCGTACTTCCACTATTGACGATGGGAGAGCTCACTCTAGCCTATTTTCTTAGTGTGTTGACCGATGTAATGACACAATCTCTCATACGGTACCCATAATTGATGGTAATAAACCACATCACAGAATGGTTCTAATCGCGTCAACTCTTACTCAGCAGCTGTTGTTGTTGACTCAAGTAGTCATGTTTGTGTATGATATCATAATCGGAAACCTCATGCCGGAAACTGAAGGTAAAATAATAATATTTTTGAAAGTGCAAAATTATTTACTAAATGATCTCTGAATCAATTCAGTTCGAAGAGACCATGAGTTCAAGAGTTTGTGCAAAACAATGATCTTTTGTGACTCTGATTATTGATTTTATAGCCCTCACTACAAAATTTAATTGCAAATGTTTATTTTCAGAGCAAGAATTCTGGTTCTGCATGGTACATGAAATGGCGTACTTCATTACTACCTACTTGTCGCTGCTAGTCATTATTGAGCGGTATTTTTTAACTTCAGTTTTACTGCACTTCCACACAAAAAAAAACAAAAAAGAACACTTAAACAATGCTCAAAACATAAATTAAAATACAGATTAGTGACATCTATTTTACATTTTATTTATTTTACCAAAAACACTCCAAAGAAACCCAAAAAAACATAAATAATTCAGATTTGTAGCAGCCAAGTTCTCCGCCAGTTACGAACCTTGTCGGCTGCGCATCCCGGTGGTCGTGTTCTTACTGATGTTGGGAATCGCCGGCGCCGGTCCCTTCGCATACGCCATACACGCACGTAAGGGCGACGTTTACTCAACAAGCACACGCAATGGAAAAGTTCACGACGAGAAAGCAAGTGGTGTGGCCGACGTTTTCCATTTCAGTGAACTGGTACTTCCCCTCGATCGGCATCATGCTTACAGCCGAGACATGTATCTTCTTGGTGAGAATTTAAATTTGAAAAAAGTCCAAATGCATTTTAGTTCTCGATCCTGCTCCTTCTCTACAGCCAGAAACGCATCAAAGTGTTACCGTACGACAGAAGTCGGCTCGGAGCCAAATATCAGGTATTTTGTCAAGAATGTTCACAAGAAAAAGCTCCACATTTCGCGTGCTTTCTAATCGGACAAAGTGTGTAAGACAATTTTCCGAATTCATTCATAGCGTATTTTCATTTTGCAAAGGTTCTAGTTTGTGTCCTTTTCAGATTTTCTATAGCTCATCAGCTTCGTACATGTGTAGTCTCAAATGTTTGCCAGATTAGAATAAATGTATTTTTCGTAGCCATCAGACACGAAATGTTCTTGATCTAGCTACCTCGATGGTTGAGCTCAGAAGATCATGCTTGTATCTAGTCTTATTCCGAGCGCGTATTCCAAGTATTGCTATCGAGAGTAATAGTTCAAACGCTCACTGTGGACTAAAAAAGCAACAAAAAAATTCGCGACATTACCTGGAAAACCGCTTAGAAAATTTGGGCGTAGGGGGCTAAAAAAATTTACTTACAGGTTAATTATAATCAAAATTATAATTATTTTTATTTATTTTTTAAAACAAATATTAATTATTTGCAGCTCGGCGAAGTGTCCGCGTTCACTCGAGCCATTCTGCCGCCGATCATGGTTTCCTCTGTCATCAAGACGATCGGTAAATATCCCCATGAAGAGAGGGAGGGTGATCGTAGGGGGAGCTAAACATGGCAGGTTTAGGGAATACCTGCCACTCGTGGCACGTTTAGAATGCGCGCGTTCTAAACGGGCCCGTTATTTCGTTATCGTTTAGCCAACCCTACAAAGGGTGCGTTTTTTTCGCTATATCGTTATCGTTTAGTCAAACCTACAAAGGGTGTTCAAACAGTCTGGGCAAAAGTCAAGACCAGAATGATCTTTTTTTTACCGGACAAATACAATGTATATTTATTAAAATTACTGATCGAATCATCTTCTGAACTCACAGTGAAACACATCTCAGCATGGAATACTTATTCAGAAATGATCAATTCGGAATTTCAGGCCTGGTCCCTCCCACGCTCTGGAAGCTCGGCTACTTCGGCTACCCGTACTCGGCAATGTTCTTTTTCTGCGTGAGTTTCTTCTTGATCTTCCAATTCCACTATGAAAAAATCGTCAATAAGGGAAATTTAATTTTGATTGAATTGAACTGGCTGGTTGTGTTTCATCAATGTCACAAGAGTGATTCGCGTGGCATGCATTGTTGATCGACGTCGCGAGCGAGATAGAAAAAACATACTGTTACTGTAACGATTGTAATTTCCGTTGTCTTCACTCACAAATCAGTTTTTTATTTAGTCAGTTAATTAATTGTTACAGACCCACGCGATCAACTGCGTTGTCGTCAAGGGTTTGCTGATCGTCTTCCATCGAGGGTTTAGGAAGACGTTCGATCGGATGATATGCTCGAGAAAGTGAGTATTTGCTAATTTTTATTTGATCCACTTTCGCACAAGATTTTTATAAAAGATCAGAATCACATTAAATATTTGGAATGTCACTTGCGAAATGAGTTTCGTGAAACATATCTCACACTCCAACCTGAAAAATCTGGGCTCGGTATCTGGAAAATCAACTGATTGAAGTCCAACCAAAATCTAACCTGAAGCCATACCTGAGCCAGGGAGCTCCTTGCCGCGCCCCCTCCCTAACTCCGCCCCCTCCTCTCTCTCCTCACACCGCCCTCTCTATCCCGTCGCGTCTAGCACACGCCCTCTAATAGATCTATCGACCGGGACGCGGCGGCGACCCGTTCTCCGTTGGGAAAAGCGCTCATTGTCTTCAGGCCCGACGATGATCAAGAGTACATCCCAGCTGTCACTCGCTCCAACGAGACCACAGTGTACTTCCAAATGCTGTCTGCTGCCTGGTCGCAGCCGGTACCGAAAGAGCAGCAGGCATACGTCGTAGCTTAGCTTGTTCGGTAGGCGATGCTCCGCATCGTGTTCTTCATTCATTACTTGTAATTATTGTTGTGATCAACTGACTCGGCGTGATTGAAAATATTTAGCAAACATAGCTTTATCGCACCTGCGAAACTCATTTGACTGTCAAAAATTATTTCACCAATTGGACATTTTTTCATCATCATCTTCTATTACTTTCTGTGAACGTAGGCCACTATTATTTATAAATATCATTTGCTTTTTCATTTTCAGCTCCGTTACGTTTTCTGTGAGTTCGGAAATCAACTAAAAATCACCAAAAATCGCTTTATCTCTGCTCTGACGTGCAGGCGACTACGAAATACGAAAATATCAAACCACATTCACGGTTACAAGTAGTCGCATATTTAAGTTTAAGTTTATGTACATAAGTCTCATGGTTTCAGGGGTTTGGAGTGTTTGCAGCAGAGTCATTGGAAAATGTCAGGGTATACGGCATACGATAAAATAGAAATAATGAGTATCAAATCGGGAGGGAGGGATTCCGCTGAGGAACAAATTATTGCGAGCCCGTAGCAACTCTGGAGGGGAATGGTCGTGGTGTAGTCCGTGGTGCGGCATGTCTTTCTTTACTGGTTAGACATCATCTTCACGAACTCCTCGTAGTCGATCTCACCGTCACCTGCAGATAACGACGTTTACTAAAGAGCACACCAAATACACATCGCTGTCGAAATTTCGACAGGCGACGTTTACTAAAAAGCGCACGCACCATCCACGTCGACCTCCTTGATCATCTCGTCCACCTCGTCCTCGGAGAACTGCATGCCCATGTGCACCTGCAAGGGTCGTGGTGAGCATGCTGTGGTGTGTGGTGCACCGGCATCATCAAGGGCGACGTTTCTCAAAACTCACCATGAAGTAGCGGAATTCCTGGGCGGTGATGACGCCGTTGCCGTCCTTGTCGAACACCTGCAGAAATAAAATCAATTGCTGATCGAACATTCAAGAAATGTCAATTTTACATCTACCGTAACCTACCCTGATCCTATATTCATCACACAATCGATACTACCGTAATCACTCATTATCAGCAGTATCACGAATGGAACTACCGTATCTACCACCTAACGCAATGTACAGTATCGCAGTATCCCAAATAAAACTACCGTACCCGGAACGCTTCCCGGATCATCTCCGAGTCCGTCTCCTTCATCATTCGCTTCATCATCACGCAGAACCTTCAATTAGGTTAATTATTTAAATTAATTAATCTAATTATTTTATTAATATAATTAATTAAGCTAATTAATCAAATTAAATTAATAAACTCACTCGGGGAACTCGATCTGTCCGTTGCCGTCAATGTCGACCTCGTTGATCATCTCCAGGATTTCCTGAATTGCATTATTATTTTTTTTATTTAAAATTTGAAATGTTTTTAAGTTTATATTGCTCTACTATTCAGATTTATAAGTCATGATGCTGCACACCGGTGGGCGTCACTTGACGACTTTTGATTAGGAGCTTTAGAAGTACACAATCTTTGGTTGCTTCTATATTATTCCTCCCGCACCTAATCCCACCCCCATTCTTCAAGTATTCCTGACTGCGTCTCACCCTCAAATCGTCCACCCAATTCTTAGTCCAAAACCGGAAACGATTTCGGAATAATTACCGAATGTCAGACTACGAAACACACTCTAGCTCTTCTGAGGCGTCTAAACTATACAACAGGAGGCAACATTCCATCAGGCGAACTCTCGCCTCTCTGACCGGCGAGAGAGTGCGCAAAATGAGGAGAGTGTCATCCTCATTTCCTAGCCTTCGCATGTCAATCACTTCGACTAATAACGAAGGTGACATTTATCTTAAAGGGGGAGGGGCACGAATATTTTCTCTCATAAGCTGACCCTGTGGGGTAATAGGGATGCTATACCCGATCACAGATCACTTTATCCGAAGTTCTAAAAATGCCTCTGAACTTCACTACGGATTTTTGAAGTTTCATTGATTGTGCAGGCACGATTTGGGGTACTGTATTCTTGTATTGATTTCACTAGATTGGCAGCCGAAAATAGCAGCAATAGTGAGGTTTGCACACGACGGGAGTCGAACCAGCGGGTGCCGGATAGCGAGGCAAAAGCACAACCACCAGGCTAAGTGCCGATATATTCGTTGACTCTAGACGGCCTAGTTAAGGGAGAGGACCGCTGTGCTGATTACTGTAGTTACTGCGGGGTGCATGCACGTCGCGGTGGGACCCACCAATTTCGATTCGTGCCCCTCCCCCTTTAAGGTGCGAATTGTTTGTGAGCCTCAAAATGTGCTATGCCTTTAGTTCCTCATCAAGGCCTTTCACGAGCAATTGTAACTGAATCCACAGAACGAATATTAGTCTTTTCAAGACCTCATTTTCGTATTTTGCAGACGTTTGCTGGAAATTTTGGGTGCAATTCTCACTCTTGCACATGGGTAAAAATTCCCGGGTATCAGCTCATAATCTAAGAGGTTTCCTCAACAAATTGTCACCTCCGTATCTCATACTCGGATATCCCCCTCCTCAATGGATAGTCTCTCTCAATGCTCTCTCGGTTCTCTGACTGACGAGAGACCAGGCAAAATGAAGAAACGAGAACATTGCCTCCTCTTAGTTGTTCGAGGTCTGTTTGCTTACAGAGATCTGTGAGAAACAGTCGGTTCGGAAAACAAAGAAGGTGAGTGGAGAGCCTAAGTTGCCTTTGCATACTAGAGTCTGGCGAACGAGCAGTTTGGTTTTTTTTACATTTTCTTCCACAGTACACAATAGCACCTCCTAATCTTTTGAATGTGTGAAACTAAAAAAACTCAACTGAAGAGGAATCTATCTAAATTCACCCCCAGATTCTCGGATTGAAATATTATCCTGGCGTGGCATTCAGATTCAGTGAGTCTGAAATCACCTTGGGGCTCCCGGAACCGCATTATTCATTCGTGCAACCCGGATCTTTCGCCTCTCTCGCCTCTTGACTAAGTATGCGCGGAATGCGAGAAAGGTTCTATTTTCTTTCCGGAAGCGCGAATAAAATGCGAGAATAATTATAGTTGCGGTTCATACCGACGATCTATGGGGTTCAGTTATTGTTTTTTATTATTAAATGGCTGATGGAGAAAGAACTGCAGGCAATGCTCGCATCGTCTTCTAACTTCTGAATGAAACTCAACCGTAACTAGCTTTACGAATTTACGAATTTGTCAACGCTTATAATGGAAACAAAAACAATTTACGTATTTGTCAACGCTTATAATGGAAAAAACAATTTACGAATTTGTCAACGCTTATTATGGAAAATAACAATTTACGAATTTGTCAACGCTTATAATGGAAAAAAACCATTTACGTATTTGTCAACGCTTATAATGGAAAAAAATCCTGACCTGCTCGGTCGGATTCTGTCCCAATGACCTCATCGCAATGCCCAATTCCTTGGTGGAGATCGTGCCGTTTCCGTCCTGAGAAGGATCGAGTTTTCTACCGGACTCTGGGTTACGGTATATGACTTATCGTGGACTGACTATTATTTATTTATCATATCATATTTACAAACGTAATCTAAGGTATACTGAAGATCTATCGTGAATTCTCCGTTATTATTTTATAATTCTATCTAAATCAGGCATGTAATTAACGTTTGGTCTATCGTGAAGTGACTGGTACTGATTTATCATACTACTGTAAGTCGAGGTGCTTTTGATCTATCGTGAACTGACTACGGCTCTTTTAATTGATAATGCTACCGTATTCCGACTACCGTACCTTATCAAACATCATGAACGCCTCTCGGAACTCGTCGATTTCCTCGGGCGTCAACTGCAAATCGATAATTCGGAATTACGGTAATCAGGATTATGGCAATCGGGATTACCGTAGTTTCGAAAACACTCAGTCGTCGACCGGCCGTGGGCACAGTGTGAAAATTACGGATATTACGGTACGTTTGAAAATCAAATCTGTCCTCAATCGAACTCCTACCGGTTATCCTACCGTAGCTGCCTACCTGTTAACTACACGCAAATCGATAATAACTACTGCAATCAGGACTAGGGTTACGATACGTTCGAAAATCAAATCAGTCGTCGATCAACCGATTCAGTCAACTACCGTACCTGCTTGATCACGTCCTCCGAGAACTGCATCAGATTAGCCTGCGTCATTCTGGGCGTCTGAAATGGGCTGGGTCTTGCGAGGAAAATAAGGATCACGGCAGTCAACAAGTATTGATTAATCGAAGAAACTGATGACCCACTCCGAAAAGCGGATACGGTAATCGAATTGGGGCGAGTATATATGCAATAATCGAAAATGAGACGAGTTTTGAGGGTGAGCAAGAGGAGGCAAAGGCAGTGGAGAGAAAAATGCGAGGCGAAATCCGAGAGGGTTCGGGGTGTGAGGGGCGGGAGGGACAATGAGGGTTTCTCCATTTCACATGCTCTCCAACCGGTCAGAAATAGGGGAGAGAGCACGCGAAACGAGGAGAGTAGGTTCACCCGGCCCATCCCTAGGTGAGGTTTCTTCTCACAGGGGCTGAGCGGGATAAGTGACTCTCGACTCTACGCATATGACTGCCCGAGGAGTTTCAAGCGCCGTTTCAACACCTCAGGCTCCGCCCCTTTTTTAAAGAAGGGGTGGCACGAATATCTGGGTAACTTAGTTATCGATGTCAGATGATGTGGCATAAGCACCCCATAACACTTTCGAAACTCCTATGTTTTCAATTTTCGTTTGAACTGAGATA
This sequence comes from Pristionchus exspectatus, assembly GCA_911812115.1. Lineage (NCBI taxonomy): Eukaryota > Metazoa > Nematoda > Chromadorea > Rhabditida > Neodiplogasteridae > Pristionchus > Pristionchus exspectatus. The sequence continues at coordinate 5,086,148 of OU461587.1, read as the reverse complement.
TACTCGATTGGCTGATTGCCAAGTGACCCTGAAGCGCAGGCAACGAGCTAGAGAGCATGCAAAATGAGGATAGTGCGACACCTCACTTTGCATATCAGCGCGGTTCGTGCCTCTCCTTCTTTAAGAGCCGGCTTTTACGAGGTGAGAAAATCGCAGGGACCCGGAACTGGAGAGTTCCTGCTGTTAGCCGGGATGAACAAGCCGGGATTTAGGTATGCAAATAGCCGGGCAGTAGAGACATTAGCAAATTGCTGCTGGAATGCATTGAAGAAGGAGCGTCCGAAGATCTAGAGGGAGAAAGGCGATATTTCGTGCGAAACGCTTAGTCAAGCGAGCGAGGTTTCGAAACGTTCAGGCTCCCAGGGCGATACTATTTCACCGTGAACAATATTTGCGCGAGAACCGTGGAGATAGGGATCACGAGCTCAAAAACCTGGTGATTCCTGGCGTTTATGCGTGCAAAACGTGGAAAATGAGCCAATGAAGAAGGGAATCCTTAAAATCAAAAGCGCAATGCCAGAGGAAAGGGAGAAAGAATGGAAGAAGGGAGAATGGCTTTCGGTTGCCCTGAACGATGACAGAAAAAAGAGCGTCATTTGATTGAGAAACATGAGCGATTTCTGACAGCTCTCTCGGTTTCCCTATTCTCTAGCAGTCAGAGAAAACTAGGGAGCATGGGAAAAGGAGAGACACAGACGAAGTGCTCCCCTATTCATGAGGCCAAACGCCTTTTGAGTCCGTTTGGCCTCATGCGATTCGTGCTGAAGCGACATCATTTCTCATTTTTCATTTCTCATTTGCCCGCATCATTTAATGACGAGGTCGGTAATTGGGGGAAATCAGGGAATTAGAGCAGGAAGGGGCTGCAAATTGCGGGGCTATTTCGGGCCGAGGAAAGAAGAGCTGTTCTTAGCACGGATTGGATCGGAAAGACGATAAGACTTTGCAAATCGGGTTGAGAACGCAGTAAAACGAATTTGTACGCATCAAGGATAATGAAAATGAAGAAGCCCACTCGAATTTGCAAAATAGATATATGTTTGGGAAACCCTGCTAAACCGTGAAGAATACGGGGCGAACCAACAACGAAACGACAGCGCTTCTCGGCCACTTGACTCGACGCCTTTCTTACACTTCTCCGCCCGCTGTGCAGAATGAGTGAGAAAGATTGCAGAGAAATGAGGGAAGACAACGAGGAGATAGGAGATAGAGGAGGGAACAGCGGTGAGGTTTAGCACCCAATCGGAGGAAATAATGTGTTTTGAACCTACTACGTAATAGAAAAAAATCAGAAACTTCATTAGAATATTATGAAAAGGTAGGGGAAACTAATACGAAGCGAAACGTCTTCATTTTTAAGTGATAAAGCCGAGATTATGGGAGAAGTGATAGCTAGAGATAGGAGTTTAGCACCTCGTCCATTGACGTAGCGTGCACTGTTCCCAGTACAGAAGTAGCGTTTGCCCACTTGACGAGCAGAGAAAGCAACGGTCAAAGACCACTGACAAGATATTAGAAAGGATGCCGGATGCACAGCCTGTCAGAGTGTCAGAACGGCGGACCCCCATTCTTCCCCTCATTTTCCCTCCCTGTCATTTTGCTTGTCATTCGGCTCCTCGATGGGTCGGTGGAGAGAATTGAGAAATGGGGTAAAGGAAAAATGTTATAGCATCTATGAAACATATTTCGAATGTTTCTTAGCGCATCAATTTCTCAGTTGATCCTTTTACAACATGAGTGAAACATAATTGCTAAAGATGCGGCACCTTTGCAGGGCTTTCCCCAAACCATTTATACATAGCACCAAGGTCCGCATGTGTTTTATATTTGACACCTTTAGCTGTAGCATGCTCTAATGCACGAAAAAGTAGGTGAAAATAGCGAAAAACGGCTGTTTCGGCCACGCCAAGATATTCAACTCACTAGGGAAAAATGCTAAAAATATGGCACCTGTGCAGAATGTTGCCCAAACCCTTTCCGCATAGTGCTACGGTGAGTATGCATTTTATTTTTCACCAGTACACTTGTAGCATGCTCTAATGCACGAAAAAGTAGGTGAAAATAGCGAAAAACGGCTGTGTCGGCCACGCCAAGAGATTCAACTCATTAGGGAAAAATGCTAAAAATATGGCACGTGTGCAGAACGGTGCCCAAACCCTTTCCGCATAGCGCTACGGTGAGTATGCATTTTATTTTTCACCAGTACACTTGTAGCATGCTTTAATGCACGAAAAAGTAGGTGAAAATAGCGAAAAACGGCTGTGTCGGCCACGCCAAGAGATTCAACTCATTAGGGAAAAATGCTAAAAATATGGCACGTGTGCAGAACGGTGCCCAAACCCTTTCCGCATAGCGCTACGGTGAGTATGCATTCAATTTTTGCCCCCTTCGCTTGTAGCATTCGATAAAGCACGAAAAACCCAGCCATTTTCCTTCATTTCACGCCGCTTTCCCCTCTCGCTCGGAGTGAAATTAGCTCTCCCCTCATTAGAATACGTCCGCCGCGACGAACAAAGGAATCCATCCAGTCTGACAGGCTGTGGGATGTGAGAAAGGAAAACACCCTCTTACTTATTAAAATCAAACATGGTTTATGTGACGGAAAGATTAGAGAAACTGCTAGGAAGAGACTAGATAATAAAGACTTCCTAAAGAAATGCGGTTGGATGTTTCGGTCCATTGGGTCGTATACACCCAACCGCCTCACGAAGGGTGGACCTCGTCAGTACGATGATCTGAACGATCTCTCATCCGTCATAGTGCCAAAGGGGTCACAATCTCAGCTTAAGGCAGGTCAATTATTTCAGCGCCAAGATCAATTGCAGCTGCTACACATCTAACAATACCGAAAACTGAGAACCAGCGAAACGGGAATATCAGGAATGGACGAAAGGTGTGAGGCAAAAGGCGTTGACTCAAAGTCCTTTTGACAGCTGTTAGGAAGACTGCTATGAGGAGAATGAGACAAGAGAAAGGCTATATTCCTGTGCAATCCGATAGCCGCCGAGCGGTAGTTGGACAGACTCTAGTCATCATCTTACTGAGCAGAAAGAAAGAAGCAACCGGCTTCGATGAGCGAACTGAGACTTCGTAGCAAGGAAAACGAAGCTATGACTTCAACTGTAACAAAGAGAAACGTAGAAACGAAGATTCTTCTAAGAAAATCAAAAATTCACATTATCTATGATAGTGAGGTAGGCGTATTACGAGGTCATTGAATGGCTGGATTAATTTTGAAGTGACGTTAGACGCTATCACCAGTGAAGACCGGTATTTATTACTATTGTATTCCAACAGGCAGCGATATCATCATTCTAGTACGCTCGCTACCTTGCAGTTAAAATCACAGTGAAACATATCCGAAGAAACTCCAAAATTGATAAGGAATTGGGAGCACCGTGAATCCAAGACCCGACGAACAAAATCAAAAAGGCTCATTGTCACTGATAGTGAGGTAGGCGTGGAACGAGGTCGTCAGCACAAACGATTAGTTTTCTGCCCAAATGACCCTCATTAGTCGACACAGAAAACATGTGACTCTCGATCGAGAATGAGTCGAGAAGGAGGAAATGAAATCGGGATCATTGGTAGAATCGTTCTTTTTTTCTTGTAAAAAATGCCTTTCAACTTCTAAATGACGAATCGTGAACGGTACTACCACTATGCTTTGCAGCAAAATACGCCATCAAGAACTGAAAATGGCGCGCAACGGGTCGGAAATCACCGTGCAAAAGCTGCCATTTGCACACGAAATCATAGATGGTCGCACAATGGAAGCATTGGCTGCCTCTGCAAAACACTAAGCGAGGTCGGCAGCGAGAAAAGTGTCACATGAAGCTACGCTTTGCCAAAACTGCCATCTGCACGACGTTAAAGTTGTGTAGGTCTGCTCGGTGGAGAATGGAGAACACCCAAACGGGAGCGAAGACCACCAAGCAGGGAATTTTGTACAGAACAAGCAATGTCATAAAGGGGCGGAAGCCCGACATGCCATGTGGAAAACATGTGAATCCATACAAAGGAACTGCCTGATTTCTCTGACGTCTCTCGGTTTCCCGTGCTCTCTCGCTTCTCTGTCCACCGAGACAGCATTGATGAAGTCGCTAATCATGCATTCTGATACCCCTTATTTCCCGCCCCCCGGGGGAAAAATACTCCCAAATGCAGGGCTTTGGTTGGAAAATTCCATTACTGCCTTGTTGTAATGACATTATTTAGGGTTTAATAAGAGCATGTCTGAAAATGCTTGCTATCGGAAGGCAAAATCGCGAGGGAGGCGAATGTTTCGCAGCAATTTTCTCCAACCGAAATGGAATCATGAGAAATTGAGCGAGTGCTCAGGTTTCAAAGCATGTCAAGTGCCTGAATTTTCGCGTGATTCAATGCTTTTAGCCTGCAAAAAGCGGAGGTTTCGAGGGCGCAGGACAAAAATGATGGAGTCCTTGAAACGCATTGAAAATAGAGAAGGATTGAGCGAAGGATATCAAAATATGAAATACCAAGGATGAAGTTGTCGAAAACAGGGGCTGCGCACGTGGAGGGTTCGAGGACTATGCGAGAAATACTATTGACGACGATATAGATTGAAAAACGAGGAAAGGTAGAGAAAACGGCGTGAAAATGACAGCGATTTCACCATCACTCACAGATTGTGAGGAATTCTCAGCCACGTTGAGGACAACAATCGGGAAAGTTCGCATGAGAGTCGAATCTCCAGCAAGTGAGAAAGAAAAAAAATTATCCGATCGGCTGCGGGGGGGGGGCTGTTCTAAACAAAACAAATGGAAAATTGGCCGACTCGGTTGAGTTTCACGCTCTCGGCAAAGGTTTCGAACGACGAAGAATGAGCGATCGATTGTTTGTTCCGTCGATGAATAATAATAATACAAATAGAATATTGAAAAAAAATGGTGTTCTATCGAACCTTCAAAATCGATAAGACAACGATGGTTCCTTTCTGTCGATGTCAAAATATTATAATCGATTTACAATAATAGTTAGTATTAGTTAGTTTCTTTGCGAAAACGATCATTTCTAGGGAATTCTAATCGAGAATCGATATTCGCGTGCGATGAAAGTGGTAGAATGCTGTTCAGGGAACTCGTTCGGATGAGTTTCATTATTCTCCGAAATTTTTTCAGGGCTACCAGAGCATTGATTTGAGCAGAATTCCGTTTTAGAAATAAAAAATAAAAGAATCTAGGCCGATTGTAAAAAAAAACACGGCGAACCTATCACTCTCTGGAGAAATCGCCATAAGGTCAAGAACGAGAACGATACGAATAACCGTAAGGTCGCGTATCGAGCACCAAGGAACAACATGATTCTTCAGGAGATGGATCTCTCGAGAAGAGGGAATTGGGAAATAAGGGAAAACTGAGAACAAGGAAATCATCTATGAACAGCAGGGAAAACAATGCTGAACATTTCGAAAAGAAGGAATTCAGGAACCCTTTTAAAGCGGAACTCAACTCGGAACACGCAAAACAATGCTGTAGGAAAGGAAGTTCACGTGAATGCATGTTCTACCATACATCAAAAACGAGGAAGGAATGAATTTCGCAATCAAACTACCGTTCTGTTGAATATATTTTCGAGCTCGAACCCTGTATCGTACACGTGATGCAGATAAATGGAAGAACAATGTCCACCAACAGACCTTCATATTCGAATAATACTGTAACGGTACATCTATCGCTCTAAAAACAGCTTGACTAGTTGCTATTCGAACGTTCATCTATCCTATCCATTCCAGAGAGCGCTCTCTTTTGGAGAGAAATTTCTAGTGAAAGGAAGCGAGATATCCCAATCCCATTCCTATCAAGTAGCATGTGCTGTGCTCTCCCTGATCTACACGATCTCAATCTGGATAGAGAAAGTGAGAGAGCGTGTAAAATGAGGAGAGTTTTCGAACGGATATTTCTAATAGGAATTCTAGACCGCACGAATATGCAAGGGTTCGATAGGAATAAAGAGAGCTACCCCATCCCATTCGCACATTGAGGAAAAAGTAGCAAGAGGAGCGAGCGCGCGCCAATGTGTTTGTGAATGTATCTGAACTAACAAGAACATCTTCTCAATCTTGTTCTCTATCTGGTCTCTCAATTCCCCATACTCTCTCGTATTCTATATCCCATACTTCTCGATTCAGCATCTAACTCTCTTCATTTTGTCTGTTCAATCACTATGTCTAACGAGCCAGATAGCATGTACAGCAGGCTATTACTGGGAAAATGTGAGAAGAACAAGGCTGAGATGAAAAGTCAAAGTTTGTAACGAGCGCGTTCACACTTTATTGTGTTTTATGACAACGGTGAAGAATAGAGGAGCCGTGAGAGGGGGATAGAACATCTAAGAGCGTTCAAGAAAGCAGCAGAAACTGTAGACTGGAAGATGAATGAAACAGGAAGAGGTTCAACAGGACAATAACAAGAACGCAGGCACTGGATCGGATGAAAACATCCGGATGATTACCTACGCGATGAGAACTAAATAATGTTTGGATAGTAGGAAAAGGAGACTCTAGAATCCATGAAGAATAAGTTACGAAAAGGCTGAGTAATGCGGACCAGGTGACAAATTTTCAGTGGAGAAGATGAAGGGAGGTGGGGGAGAGGTTAGAAGGTTGGCTAGAGCCGAATAACAACCCCGCAGCAACAGCCGCTCACGCGCGTCGGGCGCGTCCGGTTGACGCGTCAGGCGCGCGAGAAAAGGAAGGTTAAACGGAGAGACGAGCAGGTGTTCTAGTGGGGGTGAGTGGTGGAGTCGCGAGGGGGGGGGGAAAGGAGTGATTGAATACTCTCTAGACAATCAGAGTAAACGAGGGATCAGGTGTAAGGATGAGATCTGAGGAGTCTGGAGTAGGGCTGTCAGGGTGAAGAATCCGTCTCTTCATTCCGTGCACTCTCTCACCGGTCAGAGCGACGAGAGAGTACGTGAAATGAGGAGATCGATTCTTCATCCTGACAGCCCTAGTCTGGAGAGAGAGCAGATCGCGAGTGGGTGAGAAATAGAGTTCCGAAAACAAACGAGTACTCGTCGAGTTTTGAAAACGAGTACTCGTTTTCCGAGCCATTGGAGTACTCGTTTTCTCGGCGAGTACTCGCGAGCATTTCACTCTAAATGAGCGAGAGTGGGCGGTCGATTGAAGTGAGAATGCAGCGAATGCGTAGTTATGTTTCAAGGATGAGGTAAATAACGAATCGGAAATTCTTTTTGGGAGCACACGAACCCTTTTGAACTAAATTTCTTTATGATTTCCTGATGAAGCATATCTAGTTGTGAGGGTTGAATTTCATTCAGCGCCGATCATTCCTCGATCCACCGACCGCGCGAGTACTCGCGCGAGTACTCGAATGAGATGAACAAATGCTCGTCGAAAACGAGTACTCGTTTTCTTTGGCTGAACGAGTACTCGTTTTCGTGCAATCACTCGTTTTCGAAACTCTAGTGAGAAATAATGACAGATTGGATGCGAATCATCGCTCATTTTCACTCGCCCATCAGAGAGAGCAAAATAGCAGTGGGATTTGATAGAGCGCAGAGAAATGATGAAATCGCGATAAATCGTGGGTTGACTGATTGTTGCTGCCCAGGTCGTAGAGTAGGCGCAGAAATAGGAGGAGGAGGAAGGCGTAGTATCAGGGCGCGTGCAAGAAGCATCTCATAAGCCAGAGAAAGGAAAATATCAAGTGTAATCGAGAGAGTTCAGAGAGGCGAGAGGGAGAATTGAGTGATCGAGGATGTTTGAGAGATGTGGTGTGGATTGCCCTACTCCCTCGCCACCTACAACTCATCAACCTCCGTTCTTGCCCTTGTGACTTTTTACAACACTCCATTGGTGGACAACTTTTTGATCCCTGTACCTAAATCCGGGTTTCGCTCATCAAAGTTGAGCTCCTCCCGCACTTTCAATCACAACTCTCCCTCACATCCTCCGCTATTGCTCTATGTCTGGAAGAATAGTGAAGACAGATAAGCACCTGGAGAAAAATAGGTCCAGTAAATTGGAATTCGATGGATAAAGGGTGATCTTGATGATCCAACTCAACTCTACACCCGCACATCCTCCGCTATTGCCCTCTGGCTTGTTTACTCCTTCGTGTGTGTGAATCACATTGATTGCGACACATTCCGCTCATAGTGGCGAGGGCACACAACATGTGAATAAAGCCCATTCTTGATGAGTTACCGGATTCCCAGGAAAATCTTCGATACTCATAAATATTTCGAGCCATGGTTTCATTTACTTTCTAGACAAAATTTAAGTGCCCGTCGGAAAGTGGGCGCAACATAACAACTTCGGTATCTTGGCCAAAGGCGAAACGCTCGAGCAAAACAAAGATATCCAATATCAAAGAGGGGAAAATGGAGAGAGGCAATTCTGGCTGAGTGAGGGAGGCATACACAATTATCTACATTGAAGTGGTATTTCGAGGATATCAGGGGGTCCATAAAGTGCCTCGGTGGCTCCTTATATCTAGCGGTCGAATATGAAAAGAAACGAGGATAAATGAAGGAGCAATTCGGGCTGAGTGAGAAAGGAGAGGGTGCACTTTCAATTACAACAATAAGCCGTCTGGGGTATTTTAGGGGAGACCGGAGGGTTCAGGCTCCCGTATATCATTTCATCACCGCGCTTCCTAATGGTGATTCGCTGTACTTTGGTTGAGAAATGAGGACGGGGAACTTATCACCTTGCGCACTTTTCCGACTCTAGAGCATTATTTCACCATAAGCCATGTGAATATACTATTGCACTACTTCAGGAGCCATTTCCCCATTGCGATTTGGGATTTCACAACTACTACAGGGCTTCTTACGCTTAGATTTGGCTTCATTGATCATTGAGAAGAAATCATAATTAAATTGCTTTCATCGATCGCAAAATTCACATAAATTCCGCGGAAAATCGTTTAAGTGCTCGTACACCCTAGCTGCGAGGCCCTTCTTCCCTCTCCAATTCTTCTTCTAACTTGGAGGTTAGAGCGGACTAGGAGCGCGTCTCTTCATTGCACACGCTCTCTCGTGTGTCAGAGCGGACTAGACAGCACGCAAATCGAGGAGGGTCAGAGACGCGATCACCATTCTCCCGATCATACACCCTCACAGACAGCATCTGGCACACGCTGACGACTTAATAGCCAGCCCGATTTTACGGCCCCTGAGGGTTCTGTAATTTAGCAAGAAAGAAAGGAAGAAGCAAGAAGAAGTTGGGAACCGGTGAGTTTGAGCTAAACGTGCACAATGAGTTTCAGAGTACCCATTTGGGGGAAGAGAAGGGAAAAAATGATATTGTTGTTCTACTAGAGGAAAAAAAACAACAAAAAAAAACAAATTAGTCCTCAGCATGACAAAGATCAATTCTAAAGGTTTCAACATTTTACTGAACAGGTGGAATGTTGGTTCAATTCAGATGAGTTTCACGAAGCTCATTTTAGCCGTTGCGCAGGTTCTGTTTCGATATACTCCTGGCATCCAAATCAATACAATCCAGCACAGCCCGCCGGAGAGAGGAGATAATCCAATTATCGCGTCCGAGGCCAACCCTTGAGTCAATTTCTCGATCCTCTCATTCTCGCCCATCTTAGCTGATCTGCACGGTCGAAATTGTCAAAATGAGAGCAATATTTGTGTGAAATTGGGAAAAGATGATATGCATTCGGTGAAACATATTCGATTTATCCAAACAAATTTCACAAAGTAGTCCATCGAAACTTAACCGTTTCCATGAGCACGTTAATGTAAACCCCCACACCCGCATTATTTTCGAGATCCTGGGAACATTACCAAAATTTCCTCGCACTCGGATTTTCAACGATAGTAAGATTTTTTTGAGAATTTCGAGATCTTAACCTTTAATCACGAAATTCTCGAAAAAATCCCACTATCGTTGAAAATCCGAGTGCGAGGAAATTTTGGTAATGTTCCCAGGATCTCAAAAATAATGCGGGTGTGGGGGTTTACATTAACGCGCTCATGGAAACGGTTAAGTTTCGATGGACTACTTTGTGAAAATATTGTGAAATTTGTTTGGATAAATCGAATATGTTTCACCGAATGCATATCATCTTTTCCCAATTTCACCCAAATATTGCTCTCATTTTGACAATTTCGACCGTGCAGATCAGCTAAGATGGGCGAGAATGAGAGGATCGAGAAATTGACTCAAGGGTTGGCCTCGGACGCGATAATTGGATTATCTCCTCTCTCCGGCGGGCTGTGCTGGATTGTATTGATTTGGATGCCAGGAGTATATCGAAACAGAACCTGCGCAACGGCTAAAATGAGCTTCGTGAAACTCATCTGAATTGAACCAACATTCCACCTGTTCAGTAAAATGTTGAAACCTTTAGAATTGATCTTTGTCATGCTGAGGACTAATTTCTTTTTTTTTTTTTTTTTGCATTTGCACCGGGGAAGGAGTCAATTTCATGAACATAAAAATCACTCACCGCATTCTTGGCCGCACTTGCGGCACTGCGCGCGCTCGACGAGCCCTGTCCGGGGATCATCCGGAACATGTTGAGATACGGTGGGGTACGGTGGGGGTACGGTGGGGGTACGGTGGGGGTACGGTAGGGGTACTGTATTCGACTTGAGTTCCTGACGGGACGCTTCGGTTCTTAGAAGCAGCGAGTTGAGGAAGAGAAGGAGATGGTGGGATGGAAGTTGACTTGGGATACGATAGGGGTACGGTAGACGAAGGATACAGTAGACTTCCTTGCCGGGCGCTACTTCTTAGAAGGAGTGACTGGTGAGTTGGCCCAAGAAGGGAAGGAGGAGGCGGAGTAAGGAGGGAGGGAGAAGGGAGAAATGGGCTAATTCGGCTTCTTGGCCTCGTTTCTTGGCAACGGAAGAAGGGAGAAGAGAGGAGTAGGGAGAAATGGAGGGATGACTCCTCTTGCAAATGGAGATTCTGCACGAATCTAAGATGCACGTCACCGTTGAGAAAATTCGGAAGGATGAGGTTTCCGCACGAAAAAGGTCCGAATACGTGCTTGATGGCCGTTGGTTTTGAAGATATTCAGAATACGAGCGAGTATCTATGTGTACTTCGCACGAACCGAAAGAGGCGATCAAAAGCCGTTGACGACGTTGGGAAGATTCCGAAGGCTGAGGATACTATGCAGTGAGTGAGTGGAGTGGAGTGATCGAGGGATGCTATCGTGGGAAGATGGAACGTTGAAGTAGATCGACGATATGCTAGACTGTCGTTTGCGCCAGGGAAATACGGAAGATCGACAACTCGGGATTCTTCACGAACTTGTGGTACGAGTGGAATGAGTAGAGAGATTTTGGTCGTTTGATCGTAGTAAATAGTAGTAACGGATACGCCGTGGGAAGGCTAACTGTCCGATCGGCGACGTGCGATAGCGCACGTTGACAGGATTCGGAAGTTCAACGAGACAGCGCAACGGAGGTCGATGTCTATGCCTCCAGGTCGCCTCAGAACGACCTCCAAGAAGGTTCTGATGGACTACGAAGACTCGAGTACGTCGGTGAAAGTCCGGTAGCGGAATCTGAATGACAGGGTCGCCTTCGAGAAGATTCGGACGGCTACTGACGCTGTTTTTCGGAGCCGCCGAGGATGCCTGCGTTGGGCTTTTGGTCTCTTCACTTCGCACACTCTTTTCCTCGCTAGAGAAGAACAAGCATCCCCAGTCTGCGACTGACAGGCTGTGGTTCCGACAAATTTCTCGAGGGAAGCCCCTTTCCATCTCCTCAGGCCAGCCGTAACCGGCTTTCGTATTATCGTGAGAGCCGTCGATTAGGCCCGTCGGTCCAGACGTCAGCATGTTATTGAAGATTCTGACTGGACCGGGTGATCGGGCGGTAATTGCCGGTCCTGGGCTTGATAATTGCCGGTCGTGTAACAATGGGTGTTCAGCGTGGTAATTGGCGCCCACTCTAATAGCGCCCGGCTTTCGCCACTTTTTAGTCAAATTGCTGTGGTGAAACAGCTGAAAATAGACAGGTGTTGGGTAATTTTGGATTTCTGACCGGTGAAAATAAAAGAAAAGGTAAAGCCAGTTCTGCAGGGTTCAGTTGAGTTACATCAAGATGTACGGTCTTTGGCCCTTTTGGTTGGAGCATTTCTTAGCATTGCGTGGTTATTTTTCGAGAACCATCATGGAATATCTTAGACCATTTTACTGTAACATAACCGATTTTTGGTCTTTGGTCTTTACGATTACCAAATTTCTTCCACTTCTTAACATTTCGTGCGTCTTCCTCGATACCATCTGATGCGCACGTTCTAATGCACATCGGAAGCTCTCGCTTCCTCTTGATTTTGCTCCAATTTCCGCGCATTTCGGTTAGAGAAGACGAGAGAGTGCGGGAAAGCGAGAGAGCGCAGACAGACAACGGTGCGAATTCGAGAACGCATCAGCGCATCGGGCACGCAACGCGCCCTCGTCTCTCGCTTTTCCCTGCTCTCTCGCCGGTCAGAGCAAGTGAGAGAACATGCTAAATCGAGAGAATCAGACGTGATTCTCATTCTTAATTTGATGCAGATGGGAGCGAGTCCACAGGAAATTGCCGCATTTCGCGGTTCGAGAATCTTGTTGACCCAGATTTTTTCGGGAAGAATAGAGTGCAATGCAGTGCATTGACTAGACTAGCGTCCCATCGGACTATTACTATTCATTTAGAGTCAATTACCCAAATGCATGCCTCTAGTCGAAATTGAATACGTCTTTTTCGGTACTTAAAATTCTAGGGAAAAAATAGATTTCGTGCGTGCAAACGTGATGATTAGTCAGAATTCGAGCCGGAAACGCGTGTTCATTTTCGAAAATCTCTCAAGATTCTGAAGAGAACGAGCTCGAAATGGATTGCCGTGACCACATACTTGAGTGAATCCATTAATGAGCAGGGCGCGTTACTACGCAAGAGATTCAAGACGTCAGGAATCGGTCACTGCCTCGGAGTGGAACCGGAACCGGGCACGTCTAGTGAAAATGTTTAATATTCACGGGACGGAAATCTATGATCAAAGATAAAGCTAATGAAAATTCGACGATGTCACGCTAGTGTTACGTCAACTCAGAATCCAAAAAAAACCTTTTATGTAACAAAATTGTTAATAAAAATATAGAAATGCTATTCAAAGAAAACCCAAACATGTGATTTAGATCAATAAGGAACTCAGCAAATACGTGCCTCCTATCAGGTGCAACTCTTTCCTTCCCTTCCACCTTACCTTGCTAATTACCCAATGAGAAATGACTGCCACCCGTCCACTTCCTAGTTCCTCATTGTCGGAGCGTGAGAAGCGACTATTTTCCAGCATCGAAAAATGTATTTTCCAGATAAGAAAAAGGACTAGAAAATATACATAGCTAATTTCCAGTACATTACTGCAACGGATTTTCGGTCACATTTAAAACATCTACGAGGGGGATTATTCATCGATTTCCGGAAGCTACGTCATCATAACACATTCCTCAGTGGCTTCAGGGGCGCGGTTCCAAAACTCTCGCGAATCAGCGAGGTGAAATTCGAGACGATGCGAGGCATGAGTCATCGTGCGGTTATTTCTCAAGAATTCGCCCTCACTCGTTTCAAGGCTCAAGCATCATACATTTGAACAAGCGATTGTTGAAATTAGATTGAAGAGATAGAGGAATGCAATCAAAGGAATGATCGGCACACGATCTAAAGGCCGACAGCTGGAACATAAGCGAGGCGGAGAGAAGGGCAGAAGAGATGGCAAGCCTCTCTCGGATTGCAATTATCTCTCGCCGATCAGCGAAACGATAGAGTAGGCAAAATGAGGAGAGGCTTGCTTGTCAACACCAGAGGGCAGGCAGCATTTCTCGCCTCTCGCCAGTCTAGCGCGTAGTGAAATTGTTACAAAAAGCCCACGAGCCGTCACACATTCCAGAGATTCTTGAGGGCTTGCGGCTGGCAATTGACTGAGGGATCAGAGTTGTTTCACCAATCGACTTATTTATTGGGGTATCATATGCGTCAAAAAAGTGACATACTAGCGACTGGAAAATGAGTGATCTGAAATTTTCCCGTGCAATCAGATTTGTTGTGATTTTTTTCTCTCAGTACTGCAGATGAAATTGAACCGGGCGCGACCGATTGCTTATGCCTCACTAGTGAAACATAAAATTAAACTAATTGAGTTTAGAAGATGCTAGCGCAATCATTGAAAATTTTTAAAAAAAATAGGAGCAACAATCATCAATGAATCACAGAGAGAAATCAAATTGAGTAGCAAACAAAAAACGCCCTTCAAATAAAAATAAAATCGACATTTTCCACAGCTATTTCTGTTTTGTCCAAGAAAACTCTCTCAATATTCAGATTAGAGATCATCAAGCAAAACGTGAATGAAGGAGTGAAAGATTGAAGTGGACAGGCAATCAAAGGAGTAGCAATCAAATAACAAACAAACGCCCTATCCAAGTATGTCGACAATTTAAAGGAAAGTCTAATTTTGTCATAATAACTCTTTCAGTAATCAGAGCAAAGATCATTTAAAATAATCGGAAATGACGGAGTGAAGGAGTGAAGTGGACGGACAATCAAAAGAGTAGCAAACAAAAAGAGGAGTGAATGAGCACTTGAACCTAGGGATGTCTAAACGGAATTCATTCCGTTGTTCCGAGTTGCTCCGAGCCGATTTCCATAATACTCGGAACTATCTCGGAACACGGAATTCCGTCAATGAGAAGTTAATTGAATTATCGCTGAAACTCAATCATTTTCGCCAGTGTGAGTTGGTTGAGGGGTGAGGCCGATCTAGTCGGAGCAGAGACGGAAGAATGAGACCGACGGAATTCCGAGTTCCGAGCTAGTTCCGAGTTAGAAATGAGACTGATCGACCGCATTACGGAATGAATGAGGGTGAGGAATGAAAGGGAGGGAGTTCCGAGTTCCGTTTAGACATCCCTAGTTTAGTCAAGTTGAACCGCACGATACCTACCTGAGAGTAAACAAGTTTTGGGATGCGTTGAGGCCTCAACTAATATGCACATTGACCAAGAGAAATCTCCGCATTCGCATGTGAGTAACAGCTTCTGTGCTCATGAAATATTGAAAAAAATGAGAAGGCGAAAATTGATAACAAACCATTAAGCGTGCACTAGAGTGGCAAGAATAGCGAAAAGCGGAAACTAGGTCGAAGGACGGTGTTTTGAAGAAATATCGAAATTTCAAGAGCAGAGATTAAGAATTGACGAATGAGCGGGAGATCTAAGAGAAAGAAGAGTGAAGTGGACGGACAATCAAAAGAGTAGCAAACACAAAAGTGAAGTGAATGAGCGAAGAGGAGCTTGATCTACGTCACTGTTTCCGTTAGGCAAAGATCTTCATTCGTTTACCAGTAAGCTCCTGGAAGACAATTAAAAAATAATTTAAATAATTATTCAATCACCTCTTCATCATCAGCCGTTCGCTTGTGTCCTCGATGTGTATTGACCATCTCGTTGCCGTCTAAGGGTTTTCCCACTTATTCCCTTACTCTAATAACGTAAAGTCTCGAATTGATTTTCGCGTTGAAGTACTAAAGCAGAAGTCAAGATTGTGGTGTTATGAAAAAGCGTGGGGATATTGGCGGGAAGGACTGCGCGTCTGTAATTGTTGAGGCCCGATGGCATCGCTCAATCTACCCTTATGAGCCTGACCAACAAAAACATGTGAAAGTTGATTAAAATGACTGTTGCGATGACCGAACTGTATGAAGTAAGAACTATACTCTTAATTTGCCCTATAAACTAGAAATATGAAACAAACAACAACAAAAATCACCAAAAAAATGTCTTTATCTGAAGTGCACTGTCAGAGAGTACGTGGTGTTGTTACGTTTACAAGAGAATCGTGCGCTTCTTCCATTACTGACTCCGTCGAGCTTTCCGTGTGAGAACTGAAGTGAACAATTAAATAATAATTACTAATTATTGATAACAAAATCATGTAATCGCTTCTTCATCGTGCGAAAATTTTTTTTTTTTTTGAAAATAACTACCGTGTAATCGTTCCGCCACAGATTCTTCATGATGACAGTGGAAGTTAGCGGTTGATCGATTTCGAAATTCCACGTTCCAAACGCCATTCTGCCCTCCATACGGTCCATACGCATCTTTGAAAATTAATAAAAAAATAAATATATTTAAAGGTGGTGTCCCACGAATATCTGGCAAACTGAGTTCTCGATGTGAGATGGTGGGACGTGGCTACACGATAACACTTTCGAAACTCCCATGTTTTCAATTTTCGTTTAAACTGAGATATGAGCATTTGGCTGCGCGCCAAATGACCCTGAAAAGCAGGCAACGAGCAAGAGAGTATGCTAAATGAGGAGAGCGCGCCGTCTCATTCCTCACTTTGCATAGTCGCTCGCGCTGTTCGTGGGACGCATTCTTTAAAGTTTAAATTGTGTCACAGCGTGTTCAGCAGGAAGAAGGACGCATTTCTCGAGAATTCGTAGGCCAATAAGCAAGTGTAAAAATACCGTCAAGAGCTCCGGTATCCAGGCGATTTCCAGGATCATAATTTCGGCATCGAGAGTTCGAAAATTGACCAGATGTTGAAGAATCGAATGTGATGGGCGAAAATACTCAGACTAGAAGTTAAAGTTTTCCTTTTTCGAGGGGATGAAGTTGCCCACTTGTGAAGGCGCATAGTAATCGCATTGAAACATTCTGTTACGCAATTTGGATGGACCCATCTCACCCAAGAACTGCTCATTCAATGGTGATTTCATTCGACTCAGTTCGATGGATTGAATGTCTTTCATTATTCGAGCCAAGCTGCAATCAATTACAATTTTTTAAAATAAATTACTGATTTGCTTAAAAAATAATAATCAAAACAAAAAAAATAAAAAAATAAATAAATAAAATCACCTTTTCCGTGATTCATCAGTAAACAACAGGTGAGAACACTCAAGACGTTCTGTTTTGTGGCCACAAAGTGCAATTTGAAGCTTTGAAGTGATAGATTCGTTCAATCGCACCTTAAATAACATTTCGAAAATTGATTAATCGATAAGTCAACCATATCTATCTGCACAATTTTGGCTTCATGTAATCGCAAAATATGTGTAAGCACATCAAACAGCTGCTCCGGAATGTCCCACTCATGATTTTCCCTTTCTTTCTGCAAAATAGAGATATGGTCGAAAAAATGCTGAATACACTAATGAAATCGTACCACAAGGGAGTCATTATGCCCATATTCTTTGCTCTCAATAAATTCGCCATTTTCGTTTTTGACAACTTCATAAGAAAAGAAGCAGTCCCGCATGTGGGGAAACTCGAGTTTAAACCCGTAGCCCACTCTGGTCTGAAATAAAATCATTCAAATAAAAAAAGTAATTAAATGAAAATGCCCATTCAATAATTCAACAGTAATCCATTGAATTCCTGAAAGGGGGGGGGTAACAAATCAGAGAAATCCCTTTGAAAAAAGACCCACCGTGAAGATAAAAAGATTTCCTCCCCTCCATTTTATGTTTTCCAATAAACGGTGATTGTAAAATGGAAGAATTCGCTTGTTCACTGTCATTATTCGGTGTAAGCTTGATCTAAACAATAATTGTTTACTCGTATAAAATTGTAATGTGATCTTATCCGGTAACCATTTGAGTGATCGCCCATGGCAAAAAAACATTCTTACTTCGATGAGAGAAATGGAATGTCATACCTGGTGAGATGCTTAAAAATCTCCAGCAAACAATCGTCGGGGAGACGCGAAAGGAAATCCTGAAAAATATTTGTTCATACAAAAATAAATTTCAATTTTGGTTAGTGACTCAAATTGTTAGTTTTTTTTCAGAGCGGACTTGCCTTTGCGCCAAATCCATCCGGCCCAAGAACCTCATCATTATCGTGTTTACGTTTACTTGTCGTCGGTAACTAAAAGATTAAGAATGTGCCTTGTAATTATTTTCATAATTTATCCAGCAAATACGAAACTTTAATAATTTTTTCCCAAAATCAGTAAATAAAATTTCTAAATTATAACTCGAAATGCACCCACCGCCTCCGTATCGCCATCCCGTTTACTCCCTCGTCTGTCCTCTGACCCGGGCATTTGTGTGTCTTGAATGAACTATTTGGAATTTTTTTTTTATTACGAATAAGCGTCGAAACGTGAAATGGCGGGAGAGGCTCTTCTTTCAATAGCTACAGTTTACTGCCCCCTCGGAATGTGTTTTGGTGTTTAGAGATATGCATTTACTGCACTAATTTACTTGCTTGAGGTCAACTCACTTTGATCTGAGCGACCCCTCTTATTGTGGACATTTCACGTGAATTGTAGATGCGAACTATTCCAATTTGGATATATTCTAGTCAATTGCTACACTGGGCATGCCATTCGTCGAAAAGATCGAAATTCACGTGAAGGGTACGCTATCTATCACGGATCACCGAATGTGATCTGGCTAAAAACTATCGTTATCTTGATTTGCACTTCCTCTACTAATCTGAGCAGGGATCTCGTGCCAAAAACTTTCAGCAAAACAATGAGAAGATTGAAAAACACCGATCATTGCACGAGTTCATGAGATCTTGGCGATCTTACTTTTCTTTTTTTCGGTATTGTGCTTAGGAGATGTTCTGTATCCCAAGAATCCCTTCGATACTTTTTATGAACTTTATCGACAATTGAAAATGCTACAATACATCAGAATCTGAATTACGTCGTATCTACAGAAAAGAGGGACCTGGTGACTATTGATATGGGGATAATTGTGGTCTATGCGAAACAATCCGAATATAAATGCAGTGACGATACTCTTTCTACAAATACAATTGGTACCTAGGCAAGGCATTATTGTCATCATGAAAAAATGACGAAGAAACTCCACGATCTGGCTCAGTATCAGCTATAAAATCGATGAAAGATAATGAAAAATGAATACTGGGCCAGAAACTAGATCGAGAAACTCCATACTATGCTAGGGTATGAGTAAGTATGATATGTCGGTATTATTGGGCATACGGTAGGATAAAGTGCATACTCTGATTAGTACTAATGCGCACACCGGCGTAGTGGTTTCTATCGGAATTGGGAGACGATTATAGATGATCGAAAAAAGGCTAATATGAAAGGCCATGAAACTATGATAGAGATATGTAATATGGGATACAGGAAACAGTTGGAGTCGGCGACTCTTCTAGCTTGGCGCTGCGGTACAGTACTAAATGAAGCGCAAAGCAAAAAAGGCATGATATAGACAAGAATCTAAGCTAATCTATAAGTCGCCGAGGTGAATTGTTGCTAAACTAGGTGAAATAGCTGCTACTGTGTCGGTGGTTCGCGGTCTATCAAGCAAATAAGTGAAGGTTATGCCTATTCAACTGGAAGCCAGTTTAAAAAAGGGAGGAGAAACACCAAGCCGGCTGGCCTCGCAGCAGTCCTTTTGCGCTGTAGTGCGCGAGGCCCGAGGCGGGTTGGGGGCTCTCCAGGGTAATGCATTTTCAAACTGCGGAATGTTTAAGAATATGCTGGAATGTTTGCGAAGAATCAGTCTAGGGGACTAAAACAGGCGAAATAATGGCAAGAAACGCACGGTTGGATGAATGCCTAAATTGATAAGTCGAAAAAAGTGATTATGCCTAGTCAACTAAGCAAGTGATGGCAAGTAACGCGGACGGTCTAGGATTAGTGATACACAGATTAGTGACTGCAGGCTGCTACGATAATGCATCGAAATTAAGAGTGAGCAAACTGAACGCCTAATAGTCTATAGAAGCAGCGAGCTATCACAGGAAAGAGAAAAAGATTAGCCTACTGGGAGAAGCGGTGTGCCAAAATCCATTGTTCTGACCGATATACCGGCAGAATTCAGAAAATCATCCCGTCTCTCTCCATTTTGCATGATCTCTCTTCGGTCGGCGAGAGACCATGGCAAAGTGAGAGAGTCAGAGAAAAGAAGAGATTTTTTGCACACGCGTCTCACTGGAAGCGATGCTGATGACAACGAATGAACTGTTCTAGGCGAGCAAAAGATTATGATTATGTGATGATTATGCCTAATTTTAGACGGCAAGCAATGATGATGAGGTGGTTATGATGAGGATGAGAAAAGAGGAAACCGGAGCCGGAATCCAGAACCGGGACCGGAGCCGGAATCCAGAACCGGAACCGGAACCGGCATTTAGCAGACGCCGTCCATGTCCACCTTCATGTCCATGACCGGCATGCGCTTCTCGTCCTGCTCGAGCCCGAACTTGACCTTGGTAGGCAGGGTGGTCGTGGCGGGAGCCTGGAAGGCATACGGTAGCTTATGAGAAAAATGTAGTCTCTTTTTGGACGCAGGAACAGGTCATAAAGTGACAGTGCACTGGAAGGGGTCTGCCATATTGACAAAATCGAAGTCGCTTTTTAGACGCGGAAGCTTTTTTTCCCGATTTATTGGCGCAAACTCAAAAAGTGTCGGGAGCCTGAAGACGTTACAGTCAGCTTTTGACAAAAATCTCGTCGCTTTTTGGACGCGGGAGCTATTTTTCCCGATTTATTGGCGCCAATTCAAAATTTGAAAAAAGCGCTACCGTACCTGGACGATGGGCATCTTCTTGACGGGCAGCGGCGCGATCACGGGCGCTTTCTGGACCACCGTGCGACTGTCGTGGTCCGGCCCATCCTCGTACGAGAAGGTGCGGTAGGCCTCTAGGGCCGCCGAGCACGAGACCACCTGGCAAAGATCAAAGATCAGGCGGGGTCAAAGATCAAAAGATCAAGTTTTCAAAGATCAAAGATCAATAATACCTGCACGGAGCGTCCGGGCGGGATGTAGATGATGTCACCGCGCGTGACTGCCTGTCGCTTGACTTCCTGAATCAACTTGTTTGATAAACGGAAATAATTAAACTCTAGTCGATTTTTCGACAGCGTAGCTAATTGTTCTGATTTCCGGCGCGAATTCAAATATTTGATTTTCGCGTATCGTGCGTTTGAAATGCTCAGCAAATGAGATGTGCTGGTTAGCGAGCTATCGAATGTCTGGGAGAGAGGCAGGGAGGAGGAAGGGGGGAGGAGGACACTTGATCTACCGTCTCCTCCCAGTCTCTTCCTTTCTCCGCCCCCTCGAACGTTCGTCAAAGGTCTGCTACGATTGGAATGGAAAATATTCTCACGATACCTGATCGTTCTCGTCGACCTCGGCGATGACGCCGGCGCCGGCGACGAAGACGGTGATCGAGGCGCACTCGAGCACTGGGAGAGGCTTGGGCTCGTCCATGGAGGCTGAGGCGGCGATCTGCAGAGATTCTTGTTGATTTTCCGACAGGGGGACTATTTTTCAACAAATGTGGCGCGAATTCAAATATGGAAAATGTCTTGTTAAATTTTGCTTCGAATTCAAAGTTGATCAAATTCTTGTTGAAATTTCGACAAGGCAGCAATTTTTCGAAAGTTATTGGCGCGAATTGAAATTTGAATTTATCCCACCTGGATGCGGTGCAGCTGGAAGTCCTTGCAATCGGGCGCGTACTCGTCGACGTGCGCGTGAGGAGCGGGCAGGGCGACGGCGGGCACGAGGTACTCCTCGGGCGGAGTCATGCGGTAGTTGAGGCACTGTGAAGGGGTACGGTAAGCGACGGTAGGTTCGGTGGGTCAGATTGGGGAACGCTAGGCCAGTCAATGAATACTGTATGAAAACGGTAAAGGCAAAGGTGTATCCACTTCAAGCGATTTTACGAGCGTAAGACATCGCTACTAGGTGGTGCCCACTGGTAAAGACAGCTGTTAACTCAGGGGTGAATTGGTCAGATGAGTACGGTAGCTCCACGGTAGGTCAACCACACTCACATCGATCAGTGCCTCTCGGTCGATGTACTTGGGCGTGCACGCGGCGCGGATCGTGTTGTTCGAGCAGCCGACGCACTCGACGCACTCTGTAAGGGCCGGAGAATAAAACCCGGTTCTCACAAAGATGACTTTTTTTGTACAGAGCCGTCAAATCCGCGACCGTATCCGGTAAATGCCTCGACCGTAAATTACCTCCGGACAGGTACGCGTGCAGCTCCTCGGCGGCGTAGTAGCAGCACTCGCCGGGCGCCAGGACCATGTGATTGAGGTAGAGCGGCGCGAAGATGCCGACGTCTCCGGGGAAGTCCTGCAACAAAACGGGGTTTTGTGAGGGCCGGGAATTGCCAGAACCGGAAAATGCAGAGCCGGAAAATAGCTTACTCTGGCCATCTTCATGATGACGGTGACGGTGTCGTCTCTGAGCGCGCCGCGGACTGCAAAAATCGATTTGTTAAATTTTACAAATTTTAGTTGAATTTTCGACAGCGGAGTCATTTTTGCCGAAATCTTGGCGCGAATTCAAAAATATTTGATTTACCTCCATTGCCGAGCAGCTCGAACAGCTCGAAGAGCATCTCGCGCAGGTCCTCCGCGTCCACGTCCATCATGCGCTTGAACATCTCGGCGAGCGCGATGCGGCACTGCAAGAAAGCCGGGAATTGACGAGTACCGGGAAATGCAGGGCCGGGAATTAAAAGAGGCCAGTGCCGGTAATTGTAAGACCAGAGCCAGGGCTGGGCCGGAAATTAGCAAAGCCGTACTTTGAGGTGGGTCTGCTCGAAGCCGGCGCAGATCAGGTTACGCAGCTTGTCGCAGTTACCGGTGCCGAACAGACGACGGAGGGGAGGGAACGCTGCAATTTCGAAAATGCTTTTTCAATCTAATTTTGATTCGAAAACAGGCCGATATTGCCCATCATGCTATTTTTTTGTACTGTGATCATTGTTGTTAAAACATTTTCGGCGAGAACGATAACAGGATTGCGCGGAACGTTGTGTGACCGCACCCTCGGGTGAGGCGTAAACACCCGCAAAGTGCATCCGGTATTTTGGAGAACCGTGTTTTCGAGGCATAACCGGAAATAGAGGGCCGGTAAATGGAAACCGAAATACAGGACAAACAAACGGACCCTCAAGGTTCTCGAGCATCTCCTTGGCCGGGCGGAAGCCGCACAGCAGCTCGAACTGGGTGAGCGCGTACGCGAGCTCTGCAAGGACCGGTGTTTAGTCAGGGCCGGGAAATCTATTGGAACCGGGAAATGTCCCGGTTCCGATAGACCGAAAAATTAGCAACGCACCGGGCTTGTGGTGCTCATCGGGGTAGTTGACCGGGTCGCGCGCGTGCAGGCGGACGGCTTGCTCCTGGAAATGGCATTTTGAATTATTTTCCGGTTCCGGCTCGGTAAATCCCGGACTGGTTCTCGGCTCCGGCTCTACCTTGGTGGGGTGGGCCTGGATCGAGAGCGTGCGGTCGATGGACATGACCTTCATGATGAACGGCAGATGGACGTTGTCGCTGAAACTTTTGATTTTCGAAAAAAAAGAAAATAAGTCCAATGTAGAAAAAAGCAAAAAAATGGTCTTTTTCATCAGAGCTTTTCAATTGACCGAAAATAACGAAATCAATAATTTACCGTCGATTATTGTTCGACAGTTTCCGGCTGCTCTCGCTGGTGGCGATGTGTGTGGAGAGCTTGCGGCCGATTGATCGAACACGCGCGGGTCCGTCGGGGTGAGTGCCCATCCAGAGCTGGAAATGAGAGCAGTGATTACAGTACACACACCACTACCAGAGTATTCTGAAGTTACATCATCCTCCCGCTAGTATTTTTCATTCGCAAAACACGTAAATTGCTTGGCAAATGCTCAGTAAATTATAATAAAACTACCGTACCTCCGAGTATGGCTTCTTCTCGATGACGAAATCGGGATGACCGGCGGCGAAGAGCCGTGCGACCTCCGACTCGGCGCCCGTCTTGCCCCACTGGTAGTTCTGCAATATCGATTTTTGGGATACAGTAATCTTCAGTAATCGTGAACTGACCTATTTCATCAAAAACTGCACATTTCAGCGCGAATTAGGCTCATTTTGGGCAGAAGAGAGGTGAAAATGAGATGAAATTGTGCGAAACTTACGTTGCAGTGGCAGTCGAGTCGCTCCATTGTGGTGGCTCTGTGGTGGCGGGTTGAAAGGAGGAAGGAAGGGAGGTTGAGGGAGAGTATTCGATGTACTTTTTGCTGTCCGAATCCGTGAACTTGATAAGAAGCTGCGACAAGCACACTCTATCGTACCCAAGCTGAGTTTGGCTGCAAATAAGCATGATTACATTCGGCAAACGCGAGAAAACACGCGCAATAAGGGACAAATCGCGGAAAAAACGTGACCGAGGGGTTCCTATCACGAAAATATGCCACCATTGGGTGCGCGCAAGTGATAATAAAAGGTCACCACCGAATCACTGTGCATGTGGAACGGTGCACTAACGATATCAATTGAATGCAATATTTTCTGAGAGACAACAAATTAGAATTTGGTTATATGGTTACCCGCTAAATCAGCAACGTGTATCGATCAGCACTGATCGATTGGATATCCCTAGATTAACGAGAGGGATCTCGAGGGAGCACTTTCCCTTTCTTGGCCTGGAGCGGTGCTGCGAGAGAAGACACCCAGTGACCCCCATCATGAGAGAGAGACGTGGAGGAGGGTGAGGTGGAGGAGGGTGAGTAGTGAAAATCTGCGCCTCTCCCTAGTTCCCGTCATTCCTTACCGGTCTGACAGTGCTAGACAGCACTAGATTCGGAGAGAGTTAGAAGAACGAAAGTTGGGATCCACCACGATATCTCATGTCCTAGATCTCATCCTCTGATTAGATCGAGCGAGGAGAGGAGTGAGGGACTATGCACTATTCTACCTTGGGGCGCTGTCTAGAGAGGGGTGCTGGGGACACCCTATGAGGGCAGGAAAGTACTTCTACTGCAGAGTATTGCAGCAGGCGGCCTACCTACAGTAGCCTAATCGATTAGGGAAACCTACAGTACCTTAAGAGGTGGTCAGTGGATGCTGCCACTGATGAACTACACTGAGGCGGGCTGCCGTTTTATACCCGAGAAAGTGCGGTGACCCGCCCTCTCTGAACCCTCCCCCCGTTTTCGAAACCCTCTCCTTGCGACAAAAACGACTACTCGATAAGGTGGTGGTGCCACTCTTGCCACCCGACTCGAGTAAAGATCTCGATCGGTCGAAGCAAGATTACGGTAAGTGATAGCCTTCCTTTGCGCGCGAAAAGTACAGGATCAAGGAGGATTGAAAAGAGCGAAAGCTGGGAGGTGAAAGCTTGCGAAAGGATCATTGTGAGAAGAGGATGCGATAAAGAAGAAGTGGAGAAATTTAGAGAGAAAAGAGGGAAGAAATCGAATGTAACACGCCGTACTAGGTAAGCTGCGCGAGAGTGAATAGATATGAGAGCAGCGCGCAAGAGTGCACCAATGAAGAGTAGAACTGAGAAAGGAAGTCGATCTCAATCGGATCATCGTATTCTGTGCCCAAGGTCATGAGGCGATGGGCTCACGTAGAGCTGTGCATTTTCGAAATATGCTTCAACTTTGGCCTATGAATCAGTTTCAATCAAAATGCGCTAATCAGTACTCTGAGTTATCTAGTTTCCAAAAATTATGAGGAGCTGAATTTTCGAAACACGGCCTAAATTTAACTACAACTTTTGGATTTTTAGACTGACTAAGGAATCATAAATATATCTAACTTAGAAATGAGGATATGATTTTTTAAAGACATGTGCATTCGTTGCAGGATTTGCAAAATTCACTGAACTCGCCAATTAATCATCGGACAACACCCCGTTTTATTAGGCTAAGCCTCCCACTACTACCAAAAACCGATTTGGGAACACGGAAATGCGCTGCACAGACTGGAAAAACGACTGGTGATGATCTGCGTCTCTCCATTTTGCACGCTCTCTCGCCCACTCTAACCTACGAAACATAAGGTCAAACGGAGAGACGTTGAGCAATGTCGAAGTTGCGCGCGGGGGGCAACACCCGATTAATGAGCTATCATAATTCAGCCCACGTAATGGGGTAGTGTCTTGTCGAACGCAATGTCCTCGTCCTTTTGCCATATATTATCAGGCAGAGAGGCGAGAAGGTATGGCGAAATGAGAGAGTCAGACTAGCCATCGACTGTCGGCTGACGCAAGGCGCACGCTGAGACTATTCAATGGCAGAGGAAGATCACTCATTGTCATCTCATCCAATCTCGAGATTTGCCGCGCATTCCAATCATGCGTAGAGTGATATGATCCGGCCTCTCAACCATAATCCTGTTTATATCGCAACTCGAGACCATAGGCCGATTGGATCACGATGCGCCCGCAAGTCAAATGCGCAAACGCGCAAACTACGCGCGTGCTTATAAACAAGAATTATTCTTGAATAACGACCATCCAGTCCAGGATATTCAAGGGATATAGAGTCGTTTTTTTCAATTCGATATCAGATGAAGCTCGGAAAATCGATGAAAAGTATGAGGAAATGAGCGGCCAAAAGAGGGAAAGATGCGGACGGATCATTTATAGCCTCGGGGCGATAATGAATGAGTCAGTGATGATCGAAAAACTTGCGCCGAACCAGTCGCGCAGTGAGGAATTGCAAGTGATAGGCTGTGAGCGATAATGAGTGGGAAATCGGGGGGAAATGACTCAGACATGAGGATTGAAGATTGGAAAATAAATTGCGTCAGGTAACGGGATACATTGTATTCGAAATGGTGAGGAATCTCTAGATCATTCTATCGGGGATGGAGGGAGGCACATAGCCAGCGCTCAGTTTGCCTTGCTCGAGCGAAACTGAGCATTATCGACCCGGGATCTCCGTTGTTGGCTCGGGTAGGAATGGTGTGATTGGTATCGGCATTAGAAATATGCGCAATGAAATGAGATGTTTCAAAGATTTAAGCGTGGATTTGTGTCGCGTTAATGCCGGTTTCGTGATGAAATTAGCTGAACCTGCTTGCAAATGGCACGTCAAGCGATTTTACAGTCATAAGACAACGCTAGGTGGGACCCACTGGTAAGGCCAGCTGTTAGAGCTAATCCTAGGTACAGTGTGCTTTGTAGCGCAAACATCAATCAATTTCAACATAAATTAAAATTTTGAGAATGCGCATTGCTACAGCGAAGACGTAATACGCCTAGCCAAATCGGCTGCGCATATTATACGCAGGAATGTCCTAAGGGGGCAATAATGGGGACCATGCATATCACTGCAATGCAAAGGTCGCGCGCAACGATACGGCTGTCACCTTCTTCCCTCCCTTCCTTCCCTCTTCCCCCATCTATCCCCTCCGCTCTGCCCGGCTCGCGAGTTCAAGGCCGGAACTATACCAGCCGCTGATCTGACTGATAGCGAGCCCTCGAGGGTGGCTGGCTATTGATGGGATCACGAGATCAATGGAAATGACTGATAGAAATGGTCTGCTGGAAAATGAATGAAAAAATATTTGAATGAACTTTCACAGATCTGGCTGATGGGATAACGCGCGCCCTCGAGGCTATTACTGTGATTACGAGATCACTTATATGACAACATTGACCGCAAAGTTAGACAACGTGTTTCTAAGGTGCATCATAACAACGGAAATGACTTGATTTCAATAAAATATGATCACAGTTTCTTCTTTTCAAAACGTGCCATCACCGAGAAAGGTGCCACTCGAGCGGGCAATGGAAAGTGTGAAATGAAGAGGCTGCGGCTATATTCCAGGCTCTAGAAATGATAGGAAAGACTGATATTAATGCAAAATTAAGTGAGCGTAGAGCCGAAAGGCAATTGCATCATGCTAATGCGGTAGTGGTGCACTTGCTCGAGCTAAAAACTCTTTCCAGTAGCCGAATAACGAGTATTTTACTAGCTCAACTAGCTCGTAAACCCTTCGTTCAACCTGTAACTTTCTGTGTTCTTATTTGTGCTCCAAAGCACACTGTCGGATCTCTCCAGTTATCGATCTGCTACCGTAATCAGGGTATCGTATCTTCTTCTCAATCTTCACTGAACTCGGCCGGTCTCACTGCGTCACGCGCATAACACACGGCTCAAGCTGTTCTTATTCTCATCTATCTATCGAAAATCGGTTGGATGGTGTCGGCCGTTCAGAGAGAAGAGAGCAGGAGAGAAGAGGGAGAGATGGGAGAGAGAGAGCTGTGTGCCGTAATTGTGCTGCTGTGGAACCATTGGGGTTGGCTTGGAAACTGCAGTGAGATATCGAATCAGAGTACGGTAGCTCGTATGCATCTTTATGCTTTTTAGCTGTGGCCGCTAATTGAATATTTATATTGGCGCTGAGTAGTTGTCTGTAGATGCAGGTTTGGAAAGTGCAGTAGTTCACCATGAGTGTCCTCTCATGTTGAACTGAATGTCACTAACGATGACTCATCATTATTGTGATGATACTCAATATAAAATACTTGTGTATTTTTGAAAAAAGATTGCGGGATGGCCGAGTGGTGTAAGGCGCCGCTCGCCATTCGAAGGGCACCGGGTTCAATCCCCCGCCGCGGCCAACCAAGCCCTGCTATCCCTCCGGGGTCAACAAATTGGTAGTGACCTCGGTTGCGAAAGGCTACCCGAGAAAGCATTGGACAGCCGGGTATGTAGTCCGTCTAAACAGCTGGCCTTACCAGCGGGGCCCACCTAGCGTTGTCGTACGACTGTAAAATCGCTTGACGTGGATACACCTTTTACTTTTACCTTTTGAAAGAGACCCAAAAATCTTCCGCATCAGCATCTTTGATAACAACGTCTTTGATAATAAACTGTAAATGTGTAAGACTGGACTACAATTGCGAATCAAGGCATTGCCGAGATGACGCAATATGTACAAGGCTCCAAAATACAAATTTTCGATTTATCTCACAAGGATACCGTTTTGTCAGGGCACCATACTTCACTTGCACTCGACTTGCCACCCATCCGGCCCTGTGGGCGATGACCCTCACTTGCTGACCTACTGCTTCAAGTAATTGATCTTTGCTTCCACACTCATCATGATCCTCCTTTCCATCGAGTCTATAAGAGAATGCGACGAAAAACAGCGCCCCAAGATCGCTATCACCTCCCTTCTTCACTGAAAATTGCTAGAAAAAAAGCAGAAGGATGTACAGGTAGTTAAGTGGTCTCAAGACGATCGAAGAAGAGAGATTGTATCTCGTTTCTCAAAAAAATGTGAAAAATATCTTGTACAACCTCGATAATGGTGACAAATGAAGAAAAAATCTCTTCATTATGTGCGTTATGTCGCCGAGCTGACCGATCGGGGACAACGAAAATGGAAAATGCATTATCTTCCCGTGCCAGCCCTTCTCCTCACTTCTTGCACTGGCTCACAGCTCTTATCGATGAAAGGAGAGGAGTCCTTTTTACGTGAAGCTAACCCTTCTTTTGATTCTTCTCGACCTATCTCTCAAAAGTCAGCAGATAACTGAAGGAATGTGGATGAGGAAGGTGCGTGAAGGAGGCGAACAGGATATTGACACTGATCTATTCGAGAAATACCGTGGGAAAATAATGCATCGTTCTGCATTTTTCTGGAAATTTATTGTGTTTTTTCGGGGCAGTAAACTGTTGCAGAGCAAAAAAAACCAAAAAATATAATCTCAATGCTATTGATACAGCATCAAAACACAAGTGAAGTTGTGAAATGTATCAACCGAGAAGAAACGAGTTTCACGACAAGCCACGACATTGAACATTCGTTTGTTTTTATTATTTTTTGGCCATGCGAGATGCAAAAGCCGATATAAAGACAAGTTCCTATAAAGATTAGGGTGGGTTTTCCTTCGAAACGATTCTGAGATCTAACTGAGATAGCGATCCGCCTTGGGTTTTCGATGTTTTCGCCAATAATTTGGATGGCAGATAACTAACTAGGAAGTAGACTACACTAGAATTCAAGCTGAGCCGGAGTTTCAGAATCCCATGCAATTTTCCAGTTTTCCGCAAACAGTGGTTTACAAATATTCAACGCACTACAATCTCGATTCAGCATCTGCTGCTACATCACCTGATTTCTAGGATTTCGTATTGTCATAAGAGATCTCGATTTAAGTCAAATTATATCCTGACTGCATTTTTTGTGCTTTAGAAATGAACAATTCCAAATCAAGTCCGAGTTATTTTAGATAATTAAGCTTGCCTTTCAGGGAATGATAAGCGGCAAACAATGACTCCATTTGCGCGTTTTCCTAGAATCCCATATTCGATTCCAAACGATTCCAGATTTCCCTATCCCGGAACAAAAATAATCAAGTACATTACAGGGATATTTTCGAAATGTGAATAGCCTGTCTAATTGCTGTATCTCACGATCTCACGATTATTTATTGCTCCAAACATCTGTTGTGGAACATAGAAAACCATTGTTATTGTATTTCTTTACAGCCGACCCAATTTCCATCGTCGTTCTCATTGGAGATTATCGAAAGGCCGTGCTTGCAATGCTTCCGTTCAAGGGGTGATAGAACACGAATCATCCCATTTTCATCCCATTTTGTCCATTTTGGATCCCATTTTGACCTGGTGCGAATGATGCACTTATACTTTTACTTATGCTTTGATGGCAATGATCACTGCACATTTCAGATCGTTTCCGTCTGCTGCAGCGGTCGGCGTAAGCTAGCGAATAATTTCGTATTCGGAACGCCGGGATAGTTGACATATCTGATAAATCTTTTTATGTGATAAATTTGCAAATATTGTTTTCCTTTTCCATGTATTCGATATTGTCTACGGCTTGCAATGAACACAATTTTTGTGTTCAAATCGGAACTTTGTCCAGCGACGTGCTGAATGTGAGAAATGATAAAATAATTGAGTCGAGAAAAGGCAATTTGCATTTTCATCATTCGAATAATTGAGGGGTCGATCCTCCCCTCTCCTCATTCCTCGCTCGGTACGTCGTCGTGAGTGGTCGGAGCGCGCGGAATGGTGAGGTTTTTCTCTCTTTTTGTTTTGTTTTTCGAATGTCCGTTGCTAGGCGAATACAGAAGAGTCATGTTGCATGTAATGACTTGATATCATCTACACACATCTGCTCATTAGCAATGCGGCAAAGGACAATCAATTCATATTTAGATGTTTCCGCTCCCCCCCTTTCTCCTTCTTCCCTTCTCTTCTTCGGTCTTCGTCTTCCAACCTCGACTAATTGACTACCAGGACTGCGCAGGGAACGTGGTAAGGTGTTGTTGTTGTTGTTATTGTTGTTGCTATTTTTGTTGTTGTTTTGACATTACTTGATTTAGTTCAGAACTAATTTCAGATTTGTCTTGTGCAGAAGTCTTGCATCGTCCCGGATTCGACCGAATTTCGCACACTTATTCGATGGAGTGGAAAAATCAGAGGAAACCTAACCGAATGCACCGGAATTCGGTTCAGGTGGCTCATTTATGCTAAGATCAAAGATCATTTGTAACGACCAACGCTCATTTGTAGATCAAAGATCAAAGATCAGCAAAAATGCACTTATTTTTCTCGGAATTTCAGTGAGATGTCGTTCGACGAAAAACGAAATACATACAAATTTCGTGTCCAAATGCAGATTGGTTGGAAGTGCTTAATCTTTCGTTACTAAAAATAAGAAAAAATATTTTAGACAAAAAGATTACAAATCATTCTCGGCGAAATTTTCACATGACTACAATGTGAGTGCTTTGAAATAATTTAGCAACAAAATTTGTCAAAAATGAAAATATTGGAACTATAATTTTCACTTCAGGAGGATGCTGTGTATGAGTGCTCCGAACTTCTCTATGCTAGAGAGGAAGCGACCAGAGACGTCCAAAACCATCGTATATTTCTGGATATAATGAAAGCAGGCTACGGTAAGCCTTTTTTGGATGAATTATCGTGAGATTATTATCCACACTGATCGCGGCTGACCGTTACCGAACGTTAAAGAGGGCGGAGGAGGTAGTAGACCTCGAGAAATGAACTGTTGTCTCTTTGTTATCCACGTCGGCTCGAGAAGCGAGAGAGGAATATGTCCCTCAAATCTTGTGATCTAGAGGCTAGGGCTATTTGGCCTCCCCCTCTCCTCCCTCCCGTGAAATCTATATCCACGTGGGTCAACCTGACATCCAGAACTCTGTTAGCCAGACGTTTGCGCCACTCCCCCTTTAAGGAATAATGAATTATTGCATTTCAGTAGGTATCGGCATGGAAACAGGTCAGGCAATCGCGAATAACATGGCAATTTGCGAAGCAAACGCAACAGTGACGGTAGCAGGCAAGGTATGCTGCAAGTAGGGTTGGCTTGTCGAGAAATGACTCTTATCTTTCTGGACGCTCTCTCGCTTCTCGGATCGGCGAGAGAGTTCGCGGAATGAAGAGACATTTGGGCCAATCCTAGCTGCAAGGTTACCCTCCGATAGTACCGTTAAAACCATTTGAGAAAAGTTTAGAAGCGATTGAGTCTATGCGAATCATTTTTGTGATAGTGCTTTATTTATATCGAGATACCCACATGGATTTCAAAATAAAATAGTATGAAATAAAGAAATAATTATACCAGGCTTTTCCACGATTCCAAACACGTATGCGTATTATCACTAAGGAGAATATTTTCACCTATGAGAACGATGATTTCTGGGAGATTTTCGACGATATTGTTATCAGAGGTTGGTCATAACACGGAATTAACGTATTATTTATGTTTTCAGATGTTGGCGAGCCTCTATTGATGCAATTCATCCACTACTGCATTCTCATCCTGCTCGTCTATTCGGTGAGGAGGGGCGACGTTTCCCATCTTGTCATGTCTAGTTGATATTTTGACAAGGCGACGTTTCCTAACGACACACCACTCCAGATCACGGTTTACTTCCTGGATCGATACTGCCGGCGATTGCAGTTCACGACAGTGGATAGGGAAGAGATGGAGGAACACTTCTTCCCTCCTGCTAGATACAGAAATGTGAGCGGTTTATTAGAAAATTAATATTATAATTATGTTATGGCCTCATTGCTGGACAAATGTAGTTGTAGTTATGATAGAGATCAAAGATCAACCTATCTCAGAAGCTGAACCATTTCCGTATGCTTCGAGGCCCAACGAATATTGAGAAGGAGAAGAATTTGGGTGAGCTTCCTTATCCTTCCCATATCGTTCTATCTCTACTTGAATATGATAATATTCAGCCCCATATTTTTCGACTTTTAGAATTGGATGCAACAAATTTAAATTATTAACTTTCAGCCGCTGTTCCTGAGGACATTCTGATCGACTTTGAAAACTAGCCGATGGCAGTTTGAGAAGAAAATCTCTCAACTGACGAATCTCGGACACCAATATTATGCGTGTGTTCACTATGAGTATAAACAATTGATTTGAATTTATGGATGATTTGAATGTTTTCAAATTATGAGACTACTGGGATGAGCCGTAACATATTCTAGAACGTTACATAGGTGCCATCGCTTTCACCGTCCCTCGACACATGTACAATTCGCACACTTGGAGTGTAACCATCATATTCAATCTTCACAGAATGCTCATTCATAGCATAGTTGACTTCGGACGGATACTTTTCACAGTACATTGATAACCACACCTGATACATTGATAACCACACCTGATAACCACAACATTTATTTGAATTTATTGATGAATTTCACATTGAAAAATGGAAACTGGGTAAGAGTCAGCGAATGATGTGTAACATGATGACGGCTATTGTTAAAAGGAAATATAGTTACAATCATTCTCAGCTTGTCTAGACGTATGCGCTATTCTCAACTCATTTTCGGCGAGAGTCACTCTATGCTCGTTGAGAGTGTAGTCGAATTCGCTAGGATAAGAGTCGCATGTGGGTAACCACATCCATACTTTTTTACCGAGCAGAGGCAAGCGCTGAAACACAGATAATTAGTAAATAATAATTATACTTATAATTTGTTTAATTATGAAAATCCACCTCTCTGAGAGTATCCACACTTCGATTGTTGATGAAAAGAAATGGGCGATTCCATATGCAAAGTTTGTCCAATTTCCTCTCGAACATAGCGACAATTATCCGTCCCCAGTCAGCATTTTTGACGCCGAAAAAGTAATTAGATTCTACAATAATTCCATGCGCAGACTCTTGCATAATATACAGGGAGCGAACGAGTGATGATAGTTCCAACAAATATTGCACTGAAAATGTATTTTAGCATTTTAGTGTGATGTATCGGCTATATATATTTTGTTCCGAATTGTTTGCTCCAGTTCGCTCAAGTTAAAAAGAGAATCGTTCTAGACTCCCAGAATGAAAAGTTTCATTTGCCAACTGTAATGAGAATATATTCTGCTAATACCTGGATCGGAAATGAAAACATTGCCTTGGCAGATTCCAAGACGCTCTATGTTGCACGACTTTACAAGATCCAGAATATAAACGCTGGAACAAAAATATGCAAGCCGTTTCACTTGGAAATACACACCCAATTTCTTGTGATATGCTGCCGTTTCCCACGATATATTTTGTGATCGTAGTTCCACGGAACAAGTAGGACAGACATTTAAACTGAAGAGGACACCGAAAATACAATGCCCAAACTAAGGAAATGCGGCTGCCAATACACTGTCCCAATGACTCCAGCAAAGCGGATTCACTCAAGATGAAAACATATTCCTGGAAGTCAATTTATTATAGCATGATTAAAAAGCGTTGACACAACTTACGTTGCAATCGTATTGTATGCGACTAGTATACGACCATTGCATGTGACCGGTCGTCCTCGACGCATAAGCTGCCAATTTGCGATGTTTGAGCCTCAGCTCAAATAGCCCAGCCATTCGAACACGAATCAATATGCGAATGTGGATCTCACCCAATCCTTTTGTCTACAAATTATGTGAGTCAACCTATCGCAAACGATGCATAATTAGAAAATAGAAGCAGATGTTCTAGAAGTTTCTCACATAATCTCCGCGAATTAGAACCTCTTCGTTAGGTTGCTCGATCGACCGATCACTCGATCGAAAATTCGCATATTCATTTACTCGCCGATGAAATGTTTGGGAAGCCTGAATAATTTGTTCGAATCAGGTTTTACCGGAATGCAAAACCTGACCAGTCTTAGATGATGCACAGATTCCGGCGCATATTCAATAATGCTCCAAATCAGCTCCTTCGGTAAATATTCGATAGGAGACATCACTGGCTCACACGTGTACAGTATAAATTTTTGAAAAAAAATATTGAAATATTCACGCTTACAACGACGAATCTTCACTAGCCGCTGGAAAACTGCAATAACACCCACTGGGTATGCTCAATCATCGGCACAAGCGATATCATGTAAAACAGATTTGTACGCAGCATTCCGAAATATTCTGCCTTCGCTCTTTTTCGTATTCAATTACGGTTCAGTAATGTTTACTCTTCAATGTTTGCTCATCAAAATAAGTTCAAAATTATCAGTCATTTGTTCCAGGATTCGATTCTTGGATATCGTAAAGACGTGCAAAGTAGAGCGTCTAGGGCTCAGTCAAAGAAATGTTCGCATCTCCGATCCTGGTATTTGCGCAACATAATCAATATGCGATAGTACAATTCAGCCAATATTTTGTTGGAACTGTCAACACTCGTACGATCAATGTACATTGAGCAAGCGTGGGGATGCAAGTATTTTTTCGGGCTCAAAGATGCAGATTGGGGACGAATCATTGTGGATATGTTCACGCGAAAAATGGAAAAGCTCTGCATATTGAATCGCTGTTTTCCTCATCTCAGCAATCGATGTGTGGACATACTCAGAGAGGTGGTTCTTTGTAATAAAAAAATTGTAATAATAATAATTTTATAATTATCTGTGTTTCAGCAATTGCCCCTTCTTGGCAAAAAGGTGTGGATGTGGTCAAAGTGTGAGGCGTATCCTAACGAACTGAACTATACTGTGAATGATCATTCGGTAGTCGTGACAAGATGAGAACCGCTCTCATTTCGATTCATTTTAATGTAAAATCGTATATTTCGTATTCTAATTAGACGATTCTGATTTATTTTCATTTTCCAATATTGAGCTCATCCATAAATTCCAATCAATTGTTTATACTCATAGTTAACACACGCATAATATTGGTGTCGGAGATTCGTTTGTTGAGAAATTGGCTTCTCAAACTGCCATCGGCTAGTTTTCAAAGTCGATCAGAATGTCCTCAGGAACAGCGGCTGAAAATTAATAATTTAAATTTGTTGCATCCAAATCTAAAAGTCAAAAAATATAGGGCTGAATATTATCATATTCAAGTAGAGTTGGAACGTTATGGTAAGGATAAGGTAGCTCACCCAAATTCTTTTCCTTCTCAATCGTCGTTGGACCTCGTAGCATACGGAAATGGTTCAGCTTCTGAAATTGATTGATCTTTGATCTCTATCATAACTACAAACTACAAATTTGTCAAGCAATCAGGCCATAACATTTATTATTGCTAAAACGCTCACATTTCTGTATCTGGCGGGAGGGAAGAAGTGTTCCTCCATCTCTTCCCTATCCACTGTCGTGAACTGCAGTCGTCGGCAGTATCGATCCAGGAAGTAGACAGTGATCTGGATTGGCGGTAGGAAACGTCGCCTTGTCAAATTTTCAACAGGCTTTGCAAAGATGGGAATCGTTGCCTATCCTCACCGAATAGACGAGCAGAATGAGAATGCAGTAGTGGATGAATTGCCTGGTGAGCGGCTCACCGTTGCCTGTGAGAAACATTTTATCGATTTCAAACAAGTTTATAAATATGTTCACCTCTCATTGTCATTTCGTCAAAAATCTCCCAGAAATCATCGTTCTCATAAGTGAAAAATTCGTTCTGAGTCTTGATTCTCATGCGCGTTTGAAATCGTGGAAACTGGAAATTTCTCTTTTTTTCATTTTTATACTTTTGCAGTTTGGATATTATAGGGCAGTAGATAATACATGATCAGAGAGAGAGAGAGAGGTGAGAGAGTGTATGGAATGAAGAGACGATACTCCGTATTTCGAACTCTAATGCTCAATGTTCTCGTCTCTTCATTTTGCTCTATCTCTCAGCAGTCAGAGAAACGAGAGAGTATTGAAAAATGAGAGACGCAGATCATCTATGCTCTACTGCTACTTGGGAATAAATGCACGAATGATGAACAGCTGGTTCGCTAGCAAATCCATACCATCTTACTGTTATTCTTTAGTTGGAATTTAACGTTTATATTGCAAAGCATAACGTTTTCTCCATATCGAATGTCTCCAGAATAGTCCCAAGTTTCAACTGAAAGAAATATTGTAAATGAATCATTTAACTATGCGTGGCCGTTGGATACTGTATGAGGTTCCAAATAGAATTCCGAATTGACAACCCTAATCGATAGAGCTCGCCATATGAGTCACAGCATCTTCGCCGTCTCTTCATTTCACGTGTTCTCTCACCGGTCAGTGAGGCGAGAGAGTGTGGGAAATAAAGAGACGGTTACCCGTATTTCGAACTACATGAATGAGTGTGACGAATATTTCGAGAACAACTGTTTGAATAGAAAACCACATACAACTGATTGGAAGCTTTTCGAAAACCGCTACGGTAACTTGATTTTTCTTTTTGTCCTCCTCGCATTCGAACAAAAGACCGTCCTGAATTGCATTCTTATTTTTCAATGTTTATTGTTTTCGTTTTTTTTTGTTTACACAGTGGCTCAATTCGGCCAATTCGACATCGCAAGCAATGGTCTCCTCTTTTTGCGCACACCATCTAATCTGTCAAAATTGGAAGAAAACACTCGAACTGACATGAGCAATCGTTTTTTTTGCCTGGCTAACTATAAACAAGAACTATGCCCACCTTGAAATCATGGAGGAAACTTGCGTAATAGCTAGCGTCTCCATTCATCCTGAAAGAAACACGATTCAATATTAGTAAGAATAATAATTAATAACTAATAACATTTAGTGATTAAGAATTCACAAAAATAAACTTTTTTAAAAATAGTAGCACACACCTCCATTGAGTCTGAAGTTGAACACGAAGCTTATACGTTTCATCCCCTTCAATCATCGAAATCGTGCTGAAACTTTACAGTTACATATAAATCAACAGTTTGATCTTTGATCTTTGAATATTCGATAATAATGGATTTGAATCGTCGTCGGACGTTCCTTTTTTAATTTTTCTTTACTTTTTAAACGTTCCATTTAAAAATCTTATCGATGCCGAAGAACGCTTTGTATTAGAATGTTCAGAAGATTCGAACAAGTATCGAAGATCGTTAAAAAAAATAAAACGTGATTTTCTCCAAAAAAAATCATCACTGACCTAACTCGAATTCCGGTGCAATTCGTCAGGTTTCCTCTGATCTTTCTACTCCACCGAATGAGTGTATGAAATTCAGTCGAATCCGGGACGAGGCAAGACTTCTGCACAAGACAAATCTGAAATTGGCTGTGAATTAAATATCAAAACAACAACAACAACAACAACAACAACAACAACAACAACAACTAAACCAACAAAAATGTATTTGTGCTCATTCGATCGCTCGCTCTCTCATTTCTAGGGTTCTCTTATTGGAAAATCAATCGTTATTGGAAAATGGACCCCTCTCCCCCTCATTTTCCAATAGCGACCGAGAACAATGCGGTCTCTTATTGGAAAATGATTCTTATTGGAAATCCAATAGTTATTGGAATTCCAATAAGGAGAACAAAGGATTTCTCTCTCAAAATGACCGATCATTCCTTATTGGAATTCCAATAACTATTGGAAAATTGGGCGCCGCGCTCGAGATCGTTATTGGAAAATGAGAGGGAGGGAAAATCCTTTGTTCTCGCTATTGGAATTCCGGAAAATTTTCCAATAAGAGAACCCTACTCATTTCTCACCACTCTCAACTAAGAGTTCGGAGAAAACAATCATTCAAAAATTATAACAATAACAATACCAAAACAATAACAACAACAGCTAGAACAAACAACTGGCCACATTCCCATCGCAGTCCTGGTAGTTCATGAGGCCGCCGTAGTCGACATTGTTGAATATGGACGATGAGAGCGGGAGAAGCAGGCAGACAAAGAGAATCTGAATATATTACCTGTTTACCGTTTGAATAAAGTTAAAAGTTAAAGTTGCTTTCACAATCAAAGCGATTTTACAGTTGTAATGAGACAACCACGCCTGGTGGGGGTACTCAGGCACTGCCGGATACGGCCGGGTACGGTGAGCCCACGTGATCCCTTGCAGGCCAAACTTCTAGGGCACGTTTACAATTTAAATGTACATTGCAAAATAATTGCAGGCTTTCATCGAAATCCGCTGGCTACTCTATTTTCTGCACTCAAAACGTTGTTTAGGATACTGGACGCTAGGGTTGCAGGTTCAACATCAATACTAGGGTTAACCATTCGGAAACGGAATTCGGAAATTCCGGAACGTTGATTCAATTATCTTCTCATTCCGGAACGAGACTTTTTTTAAAGATCTATCACCAACTGGCAGTACCTGTTCATAATGCCAACCAATAATTGCGCCAGTAGGAGAAAAAATATGAGAAAAATAGCCCACCATTGCGCGCGTCGACCACTCACGAAGACGTCCTGAGAGCAGAATGAGGAGAGCGGAGAGAGCGGAGAATGGAGCACGTCAAAATTTGAAAATTTAAAATGTAAATTCAATCAAAATGTTGATTGAACTGATGGAAATGCAATTCAATGTTCAAACATAATCCCCAAAACCCTCTATTTTTTGCTTACAATTAGTCATCTGGCTGCTTTTAGTGTGGGCGACGGCATACTGTAAGAACTTTGTCGATACTATTAGTCTGGTGACATTAAGCGAGCTACTCTATTTTTTCTACTGTTATTTCCAACTAATGCTTAATTGTGTTATGGGAAAGGTGAACAGTAATAGAGGCCAGTGCACGAAGAATTCACAAAACGGGTTCAGATTTGAATTCAATTCCGTAGTAAATGTACGGAATATGCTATACACATGCGCCACTCCTCTGAAGAAAAGTTGGTAAAGAATGAACTATGAACCACACATCATGATTCAATGAAATATTTTAGACGTGCGGCTAGTGTTTATTCTTTGTGCACAGCTGTGTGATCTTTCTCAAACGTCGCGCCAGATCTCAATAACAAAATCTCCACTTAGTCATGCTTTGACATTATTAGGCGCTTCTCATCTCTCTTTCCTGTGCGATAATCGAGCTATATCAGAAAGGCTCGATAGAGAAGAAGGCAAAGATGTATCCGCGTCAAACGAATATTTTTTACCGATTTGTAACGACAATAATAGATGGCGCTATCCACATGTTTGTCTAAAAGTTTCGATGCTAATTATTCTTGGCAATTCTTCGCCACAGCATTGCTTCGATATTTGATACCGAGTGTAGGGTTGGCTTGGCAAGATTATAGCCGCATTTCAAGATTGAATGGCGCAGAATGATCTTGCCAAGAATTGGCAAAATGCCAAAATCATTTCAAGATCTTGAAAAACAACCAAGAAATTTCAAGATTTTCAAGATCGGTTGATCATTTTCCACCCACACCGACCCCCTTCGGCCGGTCTATCCGTGTAAAATGACGAAAAGTGTTGAATTTCAAGATCATTTCAAGAACCAAGATCTTGAAAAACAACTCGTTGTTCTTGCCAAGAAGGGATAATTGAGTTATATCTTTTCAAGATCTTGCAATCTTGCTTGGCAAGCCAACCCTAACCGAGTGGGATTGAAAAATATTCAAACGGAGCAACTATTAGCTCGCGACACTTCCTATTCGCATATTTCAGAGTGCATTTCAGTGTTGCAAGCTCGAT
Source organism: Pristionchus exspectatus (assembly GCA_911812115.1). NCBI lineage: Eukaryota > Metazoa > Nematoda > Chromadorea > Rhabditida > Neodiplogasteridae > Pristionchus > Pristionchus exspectatus. The sequence continues at coordinate 5,045,543 of OU461587.1, read as the reverse complement.
ACCTCTCATTTCGGCATGCTCTTCGGTTTTTCACTAGCGCCACACCCAAACCCCTCGAAGTTCCCTTCAATGCCACCCCGCAATCAGTTCGCGTTTCAGTGTAGGAAAGGCCAGAGAGATGAGGGAGCACGCGGAATGAGGAGGGTCACCTAGCATTTCGCACTATTCAAAATGTACAAAACATGTAGAAAACTGCTGGTATGCCCCTGATTAGTGAGGTTTTGAGGGATTATTCACGTTTTGGACTCTTCGTTTCGCATGCTTTCTCGATGTTCGAGGCTTGATTGGGAACAACTTAGCGCACACACTTCCGATCTTGGTCGCAAAATAGCAAAGTAAAGTGAATTAGTGCGCCATTGAGGTCATGTTCTTGCGTTCATTCCGCTGAAACTCTCCCAGATCTCCATACTTTCTCTCTTGTTGATCTCTGGGAGGCAATTTTGCTACTCGGTTGGAGGCATGAAACCTACACTAGGTAGAAGGAAACAAACTTACCGCACAGTGGTGAAGTAGGGAATCATCTGAGGTCTTGCTATGGAATGCGAAAACTGAGAGCGATATCGCAGAGAAGGGATTAGCAAAGACCTGCACTTTCGCCATTGGACCGAAACATCCAACCGCATTTCTTTAGGAAGTCTTTCTTATCAGTCTCCTCCCAGCAGTATCTCTACTTTTTTTAATTTCCAAAAACATGTTTCTTTTGTAATTGCGACTCTACGTCGAGTCTATTTTAGAATCCCCTCCTCCTGTATCTTCTTAGAACTCATCTTTCACCGCACCATGACGCTCTCTTTTCTTCGCTTTGCACTTTGTGTGATCCGTGTAATATTCCGTAGCCCTACTATGACAACATATTTTCACACGGTGCTCATTCTATTTATATATGTATATACTATGAACTGTCTGTCTCTCTAACTTGACCGTACTCTCTCATTTATCTGATTGACGAGAGACAAGGCCCAATGAAGAGACGTCAACTCTGATATCGACCACAGTCATCTGAGTGGTCTAGGAATGCCACGGAAAATAGTTTGTCTCTTCAATTCCCGCGTTATCTGGGCAATTTGACCGGTGAGAAATTATGCAGAATGAAGAGACGGATTCTTCACCCCGACAGCCCGACGCAATAGTCATCTCAGAAGAAGAATAGACTCCGCCCACAGGGGAGAGTATCTACACGAGCTCAGTAGGCGATATTAGATATCTTACAATTAGATCTCCCCCTCTCTTCTTCTTATTTTTCTGGCCATAGCATCGCTGCGAAATAATCGCATTAATTATGCACTAGGCTCTCACTTTCATTTTCAATTTCATTATGAGGCGTGAAACGTAATGCGGCCGTGAATTGCTAAGTGTTTCATGCTGTTTCTACATACATTGTTTCAGGGATAAAGTAGTCCGAAAGACCCCACGGACTTCCTCATGGCTTCTAAACATTCGAGAATTTAATCTGAGAAGGTAAACCATTGCGTACCATTCCGTTTTCTAATAAGTTTATCATTACAATTGCTGTGCAAATCGCAATGAGAAAATTCAATTGTCATTTTCCAGTTGTCGTCATGGCCCGAGCAGCTTCTGAATACCTCTTCCTCTCCATCGAGACTGTCGTCAATACGATCTCCCTGCTGGTTATGGTACCTTGTATGATGACATTGGTCAGGACAAAGGGTATGCACGGGAACTGCAGGTGAGAACTTCGTTATAATCAAGTTGCCTATCCTTATTCCCTAGATGAATGAGAGCGGCAAGCATATATCCGAGAATTCTCGAAAGAGTGGGCCTTTTCGAACCAAATATTCACCCTGATTCGCACGCTATCATTATCCCCGTCTTTTTCGGCTAAATGTGTTTCCCATGAACAGCTATTTGCAGGATTCTCGTGGTCGCCTCTGCCGCCGTTCAAACCCTCCTTCTAACTGTTCAATGCGCGCTGTTCGTGTATGATTACGCGATCGAGAATCTCGCCCACGATTCAAGTGAGTTGTAATAATTGCCTTTTGTAGCGGGAAAAGGTCACGATTTCCCCATGAAGTTCTCGAGTAATTGCCCGTGCGAGAAAGTTAATCATGATCCCGAACACATTTCGGGATAGTAAAAGAAAAAGGGGTGCACAGCGATCATTTGCATAGCTCGTAGCTCATTCCCCGCTAAAAGGAAGATGAATTCTTTATGCGATCGGATGTATTACGTAGAGCAACAAATTTTCATTCATCACGAAATTCAATGAGAAACCTTGCCGAATAAAATGTTCATATTTTCAGGCAAAGAACTGCCCTTTCTCTACGCGCAAAACGGGTTGTTCACCGTGTCAAGTTGCATTTCGCTGTTTATCGTGCTGGAAAGGTAATGAATTTGTAATTATTTAAGAAATTTTATTAAATTCAGAACATTTGCCGTTTGGAAGGCAGCCCAATACGAGAGGACCAAACGGCATCTCTATCCACTGACAGCAATGCTCTGTTTTGCACTAGCACTGGCGGTGTTGATAGTGTATTGGAATTACTGGAGTGAGCATCATACGAATTTAAATCAAAACAACAACAATAACAACAATAAGAACAACAACAACAACAACAATTTTCAGACGGCTTCTTCTTCCAAAGCATCATCGTTCTCTACCTCATCGAAGGAACTACGCTGATCGTAAGTCAACGATCAATGTGGTCTGACTCTCTCGATTTCGCACACTCTCTCGTTGCTCTGATCGGCGAGAGATGATTGAGAAGTGAGAGGATCAGACGATTGTTCAATTTTACTTAAAAAAACGTCCTTGAACCGCAAATTGAACACCTTTTTGCTGCTAATTTGAAAGAAAACATCAATTTCAGGTCTCAGTAATCACCATATTCTATGCTCGCCGAAAGCTGCACACGATTCCGTACGATGTAGACAGGTTGAATGCCAAGTATCAGGTATAACTATTTTTTCACTTTTAGACTCGCATTGCTTTGCATTTCGAGAATGATCTCGTTTAAAATGATTCAATATTTCTCAAAATTCAGGTCCGTGAAGTTCTCAAATTCTCGATGGCCATTCTTCCCTCGGTCGCGATGTCTTCCGTAATTCACACGCTCTCCCTCACTCCCACCCTTCTGTGGATCTACGGAGTGTGGACGTACCAGAAGAACTGTTTGTTCTATCGTCCGGAATTAAAATTCCGACGCGAGCACCGAAAATTTGGTTTTTTATCAAATTTTCCGGTACAAATTCGAAAACGCTCAAAACACGCTTAGATATGTCGTGTTTGTGGTTGATCGATTCCTAAATTTCGGCTTTACCGGATTATTCAGTTTAAAAATAATAAAATATTTTAATTAGTCAATTAAACGAGTTTAAAGTTTTAAAAACTTACTGCGTTTAGCAAAAGTCTTGAAATTTTGAAAGGCCCAAAATTTTGGGATTTCAAGACTCCGCCCACTTTGCTAAATACAGGAAATTTTGAAAACTTTAAACTCATTTAATTGATTAATTATAATATTTCATAATTTTTTAAACGAATAATCCGGTTAAGGAGAAATTTAGGAATCGAACAAGCACAAACACGACATATTTAAGCGTGTTTTGAGCGTTTTCGAATTTGTACCGGAAAATTTGATAAAAAACCAAATTTTCGGTGCTCGCGTCGGAATTTTAATTCCGGACGATACTTCTCGGTATGGGGTTTAATCATCGAAAGGGACCGTGGTGGCACAAGAAGCACACTAACTTTACAGTCCAAACGGTTGATATTGTCTAGATTTAAAGCAATTGATTGTATATTGTTGTGTTAGTATCCGTTTGCCCCGACTACCGTAACCAACAGTCATATTATCTACAGGCACACAGTCTCAATTGCATTCTCACCAAGATCGTTCTGATTTCTTGCCATGAGGGCATGCGGAACCGATTCAAACTACTATTCGTCGACAGGCTCAAGTGAGTTGTCAAAACAATAAAAAAAGCAACAGAATAATAATAATAAGTAACAAAAAACAACAATAACAACTTATCAAAGCAACGTTTGGGTGCAAGTTCGCCTGCACTCTGTAACACTTATTTTTAATAATCTATTTGTTCTTACTTGTTTATTTTTTGGTTGTATGAATCATTTTCGTAAAAGTTGTGCTGGATTAGGTGTGTTATAGTAGTGGGCTCCATCAGAACATTATCTTCATGACACACATTATTTTCGTGTTAGAGAGGCGAGATAGCGTGCAGGATGAAGAGATTACGAGCTCTCGGGGTTTGATCTAACAAAGGATTAGTCGGACTCCTCAGATCACAAGCTTTATTTTTCTAACTCTGGCCTGACATTATCAAGCCTTGTTCCGGGATAAGGAGTGCAGAGATTGGAGATCCGTATGTGATGTGTCGATGATGATTATTTCTGCTTTAGAAACAGAGGAAACAGGGAGTGAGATCCACAATCGGGTGCATACCCACGTTGTGGATGTGATGTTTCAGAAATGATCAGAGAAACTATTATGAACAATGAATGAATGAGACAATGAAACGTGTGCAAATGAAGAAAAATTGGCGAGGCTATTATAAAAAAGTAAAAAAAAGTGATTTTTCTTTACAAATACAATATTTTACAGGACTCCCGAGGGCGCGAGAATCAAGCGGGACACTGAGAATGAAGGCAAAGTGTACTTTGATCAGATGAAGGCGGCATGGGATCTTCCACTAAATTATGCGGGAAGGAGACTCAAGTCATCGCTTTAGAATGAGAAACCGTTATTTGTATAGCGTTTCACGTTGACATCAATACTCGATATTCGGGTCACCGCTTCTTCGCATTCGATGAAGATTTCTTTTCGAAAAATCTATACGTTTAAATATTGCTGTTGCTACGTTGTAAGCAATGCAGAACCATATTTAAAACCGACCAGTTGAAAACCTGCCGAAAAATCAATCAATGTATGGAGCTGCTGTAATTTGATGATTATCGTGTATTTTAATTCTTTAGTTTAGCATGAACATGCATAACCATTCTCGGGAATATTTTGCACGCGCTGCAACCTGTTTGAATCACAATTCTACTACATCTCTGAATAACTTTATCAAAAGAAATATTGAAAAATCAGTGGAATCGCCCAACGAGGTCGTAGAACTCCATTTCGTACTCCTTTCTGTTAGCGAAGGAGAAGTGAGTGGCGCAGAGGGAATCGCATTCCTTCGAACAATCATTCGTGCCACAGTACGCCTCACACCTTAACAAATAAAGCACTCAAAATTACCATCAACCACAAATGACAATAAATTCAATCAAATAAGTGTGCCAACTCACTGGCTTTCGCACTCGGCGACATTGATCGCGGGTACAGTAGAATTGCTCAATTTCTCGATTCGTCTTTCGTAGACTGTTTTGTTAAGTTTGGGCCGCATCTCGTCGCATGCCGCATTACACTTTACGTTTGTCTCTCCATGGCAGAAAAAGTAGCGACACCTGGAATGATCATTTGCAATTTGGCATGTATTCTTTTGATAAAATATATTCAGCAGTTCAAACGAACATGTTAATGAAAGGATCCTGTTTGCTATATTTCGATTCTTGGGCGACCTACAATTATTTGTGATAAATCTATATTTTTCAATAAAAAAGTTTTAATTTTTAGGCCATTATAAGACCTTGCTAAGCTCGAAAGAATGACCACCGTCTCTTCATTCGCACACTCTCCCACCTGTCAGAGAAGCGAGAGAGAGTGCTAAATGAAGAGGCGCCGGCTCATACTTCGAGCTCTAATATACCTTGAACAGGTCCCAAGCAGGAATGTGCTTGAAGCCTTGGAATTTCTTGAATTCTTCAACACTGCCGTCGGCGCCAGAGATGAAGAGAAGAGAGGCGAGGAGAGGAAGGAAGAGATGCATCGTGGTGTGGTTTGAGGGAAAAAGGTGGCGTTTATATAGGAAGAAAGTGTGGGAATATCCTGCAAATGCTGCAAATTAGTTTGAGCGTTTGAACTTAATGGAAATTTTGCCAGGTCCTATGTTGTATAGATGAACAATTTATTATGATTTGAAGAAATAATATTGATATGGGATTGATATTATATATTCAAACCCGCAAATATTTAATATTATGTTTGTCATTTCCTCAAATCTCTTCATGGCACCGGATATTTACCCTCATTACGCTTGTATGTGTAATATTTTTAATATTTTTTTATAATATATTCTAATATTTTTTAGAATATTACTCAATATTGTTATTGAGGAATTTTGCCGATTTGCTCCATATATGTGGGCCAGTCACGATATTGGCCAACGAGCGGATACAATCAGAATAATTGCAGGAAAGATTCTTTAGTCAGTCGTCAGTGTGCAGTCATTTATCCATAAGTTTTTTTTTACATATGCTCCATGTGCGGCAATGAACTCGTTCAGTGTACGGTTGTATTCCGCCATAATCGTCCGTGTATTTGCTTTTAATTGTTTTAAATAGTGCGTTTAGAATAGCGCAAGGGGCAATTAATTCGCATGATAATGAAATTTTTTTCAAAAAAATGCTTTATACTGTTATATAAATTTGAATCATTTCGTTAAATTTGTTTTCAATTTTTAAAGATTTTTTACGAAGTCACGAATTGTTTTGTTTCAGCTAAAATTTCCAGAAAATATTTGTAAAATGTGTAATCTTGAGTTTATACTTTATCGTTCCATTAATTAATGTGACGAAATCGATAAATTGCGGAGAATTCCAATGAACGTGCTTTAGCACTTAGAAGTTCAACATTTCATTGATTTCAAAAAAAACTATGTAACAATCAGGCGAATATTTATTCAGCAATTTCTTTACCATTTTGACTTTAAAAAATATGTTCTTATGTTCTTGATTTAATCAGAAAAATAAATCAATCAATTACGGAGTCTTCCAATGAACGTGTTCAGTTCGACCTCGTATTCCTTTCTATTTGCGAAAGAGAAATGAGCATTGCAGAGCACCTCGCACAAGCGTCCAGAGTATTTCGAGCCACAGTCCGATTCGCATCTGAATGTTTTTTTTATTGTTATTGTCAAAACAAAAATATCAAAACAAATAAAAGCATGATTGTTATGAAACTCACACTTTCGTGCACTCATGCACATCCGCCGCCGGCTTCGTATTCGCGTCCAATTTGGCAACTCGCTGTTGGTAAGCGGGCTTCGCTCAAATGCGTTTCTTATTACAACAATGATTCGTGTATCGCTCCATCTCTCTAATATAATATGCGCAGTGCAGTTAGTGTATTGTTATCGGGAAAAAAATTACGTGAATTAGTTGACATGAGAAAACGATACCATTAATGGAAACAAATGCAGCATATGTGTCGCAGAACTCATAGGAATGCAGATTAGTTTTCTGTCCATGATAATAGGCGTATTGACAACTAAAATTACGATTCAATAATTGTGAATAAATTTTCGAAGGTAAAATGAAAAGACCTACTACAGCGCTACTTTGCCGTCCTCGTTTTTCTCATCGTTTGCGACTCAGAATATGGTTGCCGTGCGGTGTCGGCAATTCCGAGAAAGTCGGGAATATCGGCTCTAGAGCTCGCGCGCGCTATTTCTTTTCTCTAACCGTCTGACGCGATAGCGGTCGGTAATACCGATACCTAACTTGAATCCCTGACTCAGAATAATAATGCGTTGACGTTTTAAGCGAGAGTCTGTCCGGAAGAGGAAGCATGCCACAGAAACATGGTACAATTATGAATCCAACCTTGACCAGTTCCGCAGCGTTGAGATGCTTGTAGCCGAGAAGTTTCGCAGGGGCGATTGGACTTATATATGCATCTGTCCGTGGAAACCATTGGAGTATGCTACTAGTCGCTTCTTAATTTCACGCATTCTCTCGCACGTCAGAGATGTGAGAGAACGTATGAAAATGTGAGTCGATCACACTGTACTTATTAGGGTTAACCGTTCGAAAATCGGAAAGGCCGAAACTCAACTGGCAAAATCACTCTCTTTCCGAAATAAGAGTCGAACAATGGACTTTCCGAAACTCTTCCGAAATTATTCCTTTGTCCGAAACTCCACTGTCCATTGTTCGACTCTCATTCCGGAAAGAGAGTGATTTTGCCAGTTGAGTTTCGGCCTATCCGATTTCCGAACGGTTAACCCTAGTACTTATACTTGTAAAAACCGAGAAACCAAATGGAGGGAGGAAGAGAGGAAAGATGAAATGGAAAAGATGATTTGCAAATGAAAAAAAGGGGATTTTATAGAGGAACAGCGTGGGGAAAATGCTGCAAACTCTGCAAAATTAGCGCTCATTGATCGCTAAAAAGTGTGAATCGCTAATTCTGCTAGATGAATCTACAGGAATAACTTTATCGAAGCACCCATCAGCCAAAACGGAAATAATTTTGTTAGAAGGACATAACGATTCACTGGCTAGATGCGCTGACGCTGACAACGCTCATTGTCTTCATCGCTTTGTACACCTTCCACTTTCTTCTCTTCCTCTCCACTTTCACCGGGGCACAATCCCAAGCGGCTCGCATATGGTCAAAGTACTCCCGGGCTTCCTTCTCCGAGTCTCTAATGACAGGTGCGGTGGCTGCACTTCTGAAAACTGGCTCGTAAAAAGTAAGGAAAGGTGTGTTCAATGTGCTGATGTGTCGCAGAACAAGTTCAATAATCTGCACCTGTTGATTGAGCAGAAAAGCAGTTGAAATCGGTGCCTCATGCCCTTGTGGCACATTATCAGCATCAACTTAGTTAAGATGCAGTTGAGACTGTGAACCTGAAAATACGGTAGGCTACGGGAGGTCAACATATTTCAAATTTACGTACCGAAAAGTAGACCAAGCAGCACAGTGGATAGGAAATCGCTCCGGCTTGCCAGAGCATTGTCGGCACTAACGATAGTGTGTGCATTATTGACGATGCAACTACAGAGGGAAGAATGGCTAGTGAGAAGTTGAGAACTTCTTTGACCTGAAAAGTGATACTATTTTACTTGATTTCATGGAACGGAAAAGAAATGGTTTCTTTAATCGGATTCGGATACCAATTCGCGATCAAAGTTCACTCAATCTAAAGTGGAAGCTAACCTGATACATGGCCTTTAGTCGGTCTTCATCGAAGGGAATGCGCAGAAGCTTCCGTCGAGCGTAGATAATTAGTACAAAGGAGATCTATGTAGAAATTTAGTGGTGAATTACATCATTGGACAAGCTTACGATCAATGTGCATGCTTCCACAACATACGTTACAGCAATTGTGACGTAGATCAGATTATCTAAATTATAAAAATCGCTACTATAAAGAAATTTTTCACTAACGCCAGTGTATTGCATAAACTGTGAGCATGGACATTGCTAGGCTTCCAGTAATCAGACTGAATATACAAAGCAAATGTCTACAGCTTTTCTCGTATTCCGCAGCATGCGAAACAGCCACAGTTCTAAAATGTTAATTAAAATAAGATTTAAATTTATTTAAATGCATTAAAAATGATTATGGTAAACCTTTCCAACACGAGAACAAATGAAATATAGCTTGACATCGTGAATAGTGTATTCTGGGCCATGAGAAAGGGCCTTTCGTGCTCTGAAAAAAAATTCTTGAGAAATTCAAAAGACTAGCTACTATATCATTTATACACTAGAAAACTACATTTCGTATAATATTTCAAACTACTTGAACAATTTGTCTGAATTCGTGAACCGTACATGGGACTGAGACCTGACACTGGGAAAGTAAATAGTTCCGAAAAGAGAACAAAATTACCTGGAAATTGGCCTCTAGTCGGTTCTGACATCAGATTCTCCGTTATGAAATTATACGCGAATAGCAAAGTTTGAACGATGAGAATTAGGGTGTTCACAAATGCAGACGTATTCAAGAGGAGCCTGAAAAGATTACAATTTTGAGCTTGTTATCCTAAAAGCAGAAAGCTCACTTGCAATTATCGTGAATTCCTTGTGTCCTCAATAGAGTGAGCATACAAGGCACCATTATAACGAGGGATACGGTATTGACAATAGTCTCGATCGAGATGAAGAGATAATCGGCTGCCGGGGCCATGTCTCTACAGAGGTAGGAGACGTTTGCTAAAATGCGTGTAAATCGCACCTTAGATAATAATCAACGGTTAGAATAGCATTCTCTAGGAACCGGTCTTGCAAAATGAAAGAGGTGCAGAAAGGAATGCAATAATTCATCACATGGGAAAGAGCAATGTTTGTTTTTACATCATGAAAAATTGTTGACGGAAATTTCGAATGCCAGTGCACTACTTCTTGAGTAGACTGAGTTTCTTGACATTGAGTTCCCTTCAGACTAGGTTTCGATGCGGACAAAAAAACGCTATGAGTGTGAGAAATGGCGCGTTTTCATCAATGATGACCGCCCTTTCGAATCGAATTCGCAAAATTTGGTTGGATAGATAATTCAGACCCCGCAGAGGGAAGCGCGCGCGAGATGTGGGAAATGAGATTACCCCAGACTTTCATTCAAATCGTTGATGCTGCGGCGTCTAGACCAGTTCTCGGGGAGAAAAACTGTCTAGACGGTCGACGTTTTTGTCTCTCCCTATCATCCTCTCCACTTATATCAAGGAAGACCGATAAAATCGACAATGGTTCTTGTAAATTAGCTATATTCTAGCTTTCGTTGCATTTTTTGATTGGCCAAAATCAACGTCAACAGTTTATTTAGGGAGTTCGATTGGTCAAAAATTTAAACACTGAATAAAAGTGAAAATCGAAATCGTCTGAGATGCAACCCGAATTCCGCGAGAAAAAACTCCCTAGATGTGGTGTTAGTCGAAATGATCAGTAATTATAGTCTAGCGAAGAATTTGTTGCGCAAAAATGTAACGTTACACGAGAGAAAACGTGTACTTTACACGTTGAGGGAAAGTTCAAGCTGAAAAGGTGAAGGTGTATCCACGCCAAGCGATTGTACAGTCGTACGACAACACATATTCTGGCTCAGTCGGCTGTAAGACGGACTAAAATACCGTTCGGTCCAATGCTTTCTAGGGCAAGCGAAAGTTCCTGGACACAAAAATGTGCGATTGTGAGCTCGGTGCTGTTCGAACGGCCGACGGTGCTCGGTCATCTCGCCCGTTATTTGAAACGGCTTGAGGAATTCCAATTCCGCTTCTCCCTCGCGCGACTCGCCGACGAGGAGGAATTACCCGGGTCGTATGTGAACTCTACTCGTCACTCAGACCGTTGAGATAGCACTTGTTATGTAGAAATGGATTATACATCTTGATTGCCTCTCTCATCCACATGATGTGGAGAGAATCTAAAAAATGCCGATATCAGTGGAAAAAACATTTTCCCCACCTTCTCGGCGATTTTTTTGTCCGCAACGGAACCGAAAGGGAACTCGAGTCACAAATTCTCTCGACTATTCACACTACTAGCAGTGTAGTTGATATTTCCGGCAATGCTGATATTTTTGTCAAACAATCTCTCGATGTCTAAATATCTTTATGTGTTTTATTTCGCGCACCTTTACATGTGTTTAATTATTGCATTCCTCTCACTCACATCTATCATTTAACAAGAGTGGAAATGCCTAGAGAATCGGGTGGCAACTTTGATATTTTCCTCAATATCTTGATGTCATTCCAAAATTTATTGTTCTTTTACACACGTGCTTGTTGCATTTCTCATCTCCACATATTATACATATTTCATTCTGCAAGAGATTGGAAGAGATGTCACGAGATGTCATTTCCAGCTTCCCTGGACGCAATTATTATTTCGCCATGGCCCCGGCTGCCGATTATCTCTTCCTATCGATTGAGACACTCGTGAACACTGTATCCCTCATTACAATGGCGCCGTGCATACTTACTCTACTGAGGACTCAAGGCATACACGATAATTGCAAGTGAGCTTTCTTCACGAGATGATGCCATCTATTGCTGTTTTTTATTACTTTCAGTCTGAAAGTTTCAGACTCCTGTTGGTCACTTCTGCATGTGTGAATACTCTGATTCTTTGCGTTCAAACGGTGTTATTCGCGTATAATTTCATATCCGGAAACCTAATGCCGGAACCTGCAGATCGCGATTTTCCAGGTATTTGGAAAAAAATGCTTTATTCTGATAGCAGAGTGTATAAACCAGCAAATTGAGATTCCCAAGTAGATCTTAGTACTCGTGATTTACGTGTGAAAATGACATTATGCACATGTCAGCTGAATTTCCCCACCAACTCTTTTTTCCAGATCAAGAGAAGCCCTTTCTCGTGATCCAGAACATTCTATTCACCATGTCAAGCTACATATCGGTTGTGCTAGTGATGGAAAGGTATATTGATGTTATTTATTTAAGTTTAATTATTTTTCAATCAGAATGTTCGCAGTCCGGCACGCAGCTGTATACGAGAGAAGCGGGAGGCATTTGGTTGCATTGCTCATTCTAATTGCCGGATGCCTAATCATGGGCATGATCCACGTGTATGGAATATACTGGCGTACGTTTATCACTGAATAGATGCAAAAACTTTGAAAAAATCGATAATATCTTGCAGATAATTTGATCTTCCAAAGCATAGCAGTGACGTACGCTGTTGAAGGATGTACACTGATCGTAAGTATTACTTTATCATAAATAGATTAGGAAACAGTAATTATTTAGATCTCATTAGCGATTATCATCTATTCTGGCCGGAAACTTCAGCGCATTCCCTTTGGCGACGACAGGCTCAAGGCTGTGTATCAGATAAGCTCTCCCTGCAAATCTACAAAAAAAAACTCACCGCATCTTCCGATAAACGAAATTCTAATGTATTCCAAATGAAAAAGTAATCATTTTTCAGGTTAAAGAAGTGCTCAACTTCTCACTAGCCATTCTTCCCTCAGTTGTGGTTTCCTCTGTTATGCACACTCTTTCCCTCGTTCCGACAATGTTGTGGCAGGCCGGAGTGATCTCCTATCCAGTGTGCTGCTTGGTCTACTTTACGGTACGGAAACAAGTTTTAGGGCATGATTGATCTAATGAAACACTACCTTACCGAATTTGAAGGTACACAGTCTGAACTGCATCTTCACTAAGTTGGTGCTGATCGGATGTCACAAGGGCATGAGGCAGAGATTCCTGATGCTTTTCTTCAGTCAAAGCAGGTGATTCAAATTCTCTAGTAAACTGGATAATAGTTTTGCCGATTCAATGTCGAAATCGATGACTATTCGATGATAAACATCGAGTTTGCTACATTACCAATCATCAATGCGGATAAAAAATAAGATAGTATTGTTAAGTTCTTCGACCATCGTTCCGATCAAAAGAGACGCCGAGAAGGAAGCCCGGGAGTACTTCGATCACATGCGAGCCTCTTGGGATTCCGTTCCCGCAAAGGGCGAGAAGTCGAGAGGAAAGTGGAAAATGTACAAGGCCATGAAGAAGATCAGTGCAGTTAGCGTTAGCGCGTCAAGTCAGTGAATCGATATTGCCTTCGGATCAATTTTTTTGTTGTACTTGAGTATATCGGTAAATTCATTCACATAATATCTATACATTTTGCTCCAGTGTACTGTTAGAACAATAACAATCTACAACGGCGAAGTGCTTCTCCTACTCGGCGATACATTCCACACTTTCACATTGTTCTCTTCACTGGTGCGGCATCCCATGAGGCTTTCATTTGATCAAAGTATTCCTTGCCTTCTTTTTCTGTGTCCCTGATTATTCGATCGCCTTTTGGAGTTCTGAAACAACTTCATCTGATCTACAACGACAAAAACCACGTTGAGAAAATGAAAGGTTGAAGAACGCAGAGATACTAAAATATTTCCGAGAATACCTGAGCCTCGAGACAAACAACAGTTGGAATCGCTCCCTCATTCCTCGGTGACAGACGATTAGCATCAGTTTGGTGAAGATGCAGTTGAGACTGTGTACCTGATAGATTATGACTGCCTAAGTCTCGTGAAAAAAATAAAACCTCTTCATCAATACTAAAATGAGCAATTCTGGTGTGCAAGTCCTTACCGTGAAGTAAAACACGCAACACACAGAATAATTGATCACTCCGTTGATCCACAAGAGGGTGGGAACGAGGGATAATGTGTGCATAAGGGACGATACTATTACTGAAGGTAGAATAGCTATCGAGAAATTGAGGACTTCTCTGATCTGAAATCCTACATCAGTAATTGCATTTGCCTCTGTGCGACAATTTATCTAACAAATTATTTTTTAGTTACCTGATACTTTGCTTTCAGCCTATCGCCATCGTACGGTATGTGCTTGAGTTTGTGACGGGCGTAGATGATTATTATAATTGAGATCTGAAATATTTTTAGATATTTTGTCAATTGGGTTTTGTACTCACAATCAGTGTGCATCCTTCTACTGCATACGTCATTGCGATGCTCTCAAAGAACCAGTTGTCTAAATATTTGAAATCATTAATTTATTTGTTCGTACACGCATTTTTATATTTGTATACTTTCTTACGACTACCTATACAATCGCTTTGAATGTGAAAGCAACTTGGCTATACTTTTTTATTTCATTTGTATCATAATTTATACAAAACTAAACTCACGCCAATAAATCGCATAGACGTGTAGCATGGCCATCAATAGACATCCACTTATGAGAATGAACAGTGCAATCAAATGTCTTCCGCATTTCTCATATTGCGCGGCGTTTCGGACAGCATAAACCCTGAAATGTTGATTGAAAATTTAGATTCATCGTTACTGTTGAACCTCTCCAACACGAGCACTATCGAAACGTAACTGGACATTGTGAATAGTGTATTTTGGACGTAGAGAAACGGCCGTTCCTTTGCTGAAATAATTGCGAAAATTGCGCTTGCTCTCGAACTTGCTGTAGTCGTGCAATCAGCTGTTTTCTACCCTAATGTCATTCTCACGACGATTCAATCGTTCGGAACTTTTGACACTCGTGGAAGTGAGAAAAGAGAGTACACAGGTGTTCACGTAATTCCCTACAATTTGACCCCAGGTAACGTTACTGAATCATTTAGAAAACTTCTTAGCTGAAGCTCGCAACATATGCTGTGGTACCCGGAATCAGCAGAACGTATAGTTGAGCTTAAGTTTTGAACCCGCATCATGCAGGATCAAGCGTGAACGCAAACGCTCGAAAAAAATGGGACCAAGTTTCAGTTTACTCGTTCTATTCATCACATCACCGTCCGAGATTGAATTTTTTCCACGATTGGATATTCAAAAGTTCTCCGATCCTCACTCGTTCAATCATATTCCCGGGAATCAATGCTAACTATCGGAGCAGGGGAGCATAAATCAACACTCACCGTCCGTGACTGGCATTAAATTCTCCGTGATGAAATTAAACGCGAACAGTGCTGTTTGCACGCAAAGAATTAGCGAATTTACGCCTGCAGAAGTGACCAGAATGAGCCTGGAAGATAATAATTTTGAATATATTGAAAAGGGTTTAGTCAAGGAATTTTTCACACAGTTTTCAAAGCTGCGAGTAATTCCAAAAAGATCTCAGCCGAGCACCCGAATCCTCCGCAAAACGATTTGCGAGCAATGACCATGTTTACTGGAGGTTGAAATTTGCCGTAAACTATAATTAGCGGCTACCGCGGGTGCTGCTTGCATTTTTCATAGTGTAAATAACTTTTCGCAGTGAAAAAAAGAATGCTACAGCGTGAGAAAAATACAAAAAAATGTATTTAATTGCTCACTTGCAGTTCCCATGCACTCCTTGGGTTCGGATCACCGTACTCAAACAAGGAATCATGAGTACGAAAGAAATAGTATTGATGAGAGTCTCAATGGAAAGGAAGAGATAATCAGCTGCGGGGGCCATACCTGAACAGTCTTGGAAACTTGTTAACACAGCACAAAATAAACTACGAGAAATACTAGAAAGCGATAATGAGTTGGGAATATATTGTGTACGAAGAAGAAAAGACATGAGGTAAAGGGGCCTTGCTTGCCAGTAATAAATCAGAATCTAAGGAACTCGATAGATTTATTTATTGTAAAAAAAGTAGTACGGATGACGTATTGTGAACCACGAAGGGGCAAGCGTCATGAAATATATCTCGAGTCCGACAAAACAACTATCATTTAGCGTCGAAAGCTATTTCGCCAAAAGTTAGCTACGTGCGATTCAGGAGTAACCGCAAATGACTCCCATTGGGAGTTGAGGAATTTATTGGGTGGGTATGAATACCAAAATGGATGGGTTGTACAGGATCTAGTCTAGATAATCTAGATGAATTTTTCTGGATATGGGAGCCGTAGGTTTATTCCGAGCGGGCGGGGTCCACTCGTTGCGACCACTGACACATATCCCCGCGTATTATCTATCGTGCGAAAACACAAGGGATACAACGCAACGGTGACAGCGATGTTGAATTATACTCCAAATATGGCCCTCCACCGTGACCGGTGAGAAAGTGTGAAGAATAGGTACTTGTGAAGCCAGTCTTACGTTGAATTACGATGTGCACGAAGTTTTCAAGCGCTAGTTAGTAGTGTTCGAAACTCGTGCAATCGTCTCTTCACTTCGCACGTACTCTTATCAAAGAAGTGTGAAATTTAACGCCTATGCAGTAGTTAACAGTTGTACGCAAACACGTTAAGTCGGTGTTTTCGGAGCGGCAGCATCAAAGAGGCCACACTGATTCTGGAATATCTACAGCTCATGGCTTATTGAGGTCTATTCAACCAATGTAAAAAAAAATTCTGCCCGGGAGTTAACTGAGGAAATTTCGAGCAAATTAGTGGAATCGGGGCGATGAATCTCGTAATCTGCGCTGAAGTATGGGTAATTGAGGGAAACGGAACTTTTTTGAGTCCGAGTTATTGGTGAAGACATCGCTAATTCATGGTTGAAGTGTGGCCGCAATCTTTGGTTTGACTAGAAGTGTTGCGAGAGTAAATATTCAAACGACATTCAGCATACGGACAATCCCGTATCGAATGCGTTTGATTCGATTGTTTCTAGAATCTCTCAAACAAAAAAGCAACTTGTTGCAATAATGTTTTATTGAATACGCAATGCCGAAAAAAGCCAACATCCTCATTTCCTCCTATTATCCTTCTTCGGTGCCACATTCCAAGTAGCCTTCATCTGGTCGAAATATTCTATTCCTTCCTTCTCCGTGTCTCTTTTAGCACGGGCTCCTTTAGGAGTACTGTAAATATTATCTTTGTTACATTATTCAAAGTAAAATCATTACCTGAGTCTAGCAATGAATAGCAACTGGAATCGCTGCCGCATGCCTTTGTGACACACTATTAGTGTGAATTTGGTTACGATGCAGCTCAAGCTGTGGACCTGTGATCACCAAAGTCACCGTGATTTCCCTTATTATGATCCCCATCAATCGCAAATTTAAGGAATGGTCAAATGTCAACTAAGTAGCACGGTTCGTGAAGGTGTTATTGTATGTGTATTTGTACTGGCCATTATCCGTGGCTACAGTAGTGTAGATTACCGTACCGAGAAATAGAAGACGCAGCACACTGGATAGCTTATTACTCCCTGCTGCCAGAGAAATGTCGGAACAAGTGAGAAAGTGTGCATAATCACGGAGAGAATTACCGAGGGAAGAATAGCGACGGAAAATTTGAGCACCTCGGTGACCTTAAAACAAAAATATATTTTTAAATACAAAAAATAAATAAAAAAATTACCTGGTACTTGGCCTTCAGCCTATCCTCATCGTACGGTAAATTGTGAAGTTTATGTCGTGCATAGACGATTATTACTAACGAAATCTGGAACCATTTTTCTTAAAACAACAAGATTAATTTGTGATCTCACAATAAAAGTGACTCCTTCGATAGCGTAGAAAACGAAAATCATGTAGAAGTTCATGAATACTGAATTATTGTAGACAATTTTAAAGTAATTCTCAAATAATTCTAACGCCAATAGTTCATGTAAATGACGAATGCTGCGAATCCCAAGGATCCACTGAGTAGAACAAATAAAGCAACGAAGTGGTGCTCAGTGGTCTCATACTTTGCTGCATTCCATACAGCGAATGTTCTGAAGATCGACCTCGTTTCAATGTGTGAAGGTTAACTGTTTTTTTTCCGTTTTTTGTTTTTTTACCTTTCCAAAACCAGCACCAGCGATATGTACGTAGCCATAGAGAACAAACCGTTTTGGGCGAAAAGGAACCCGGATTCATAAGCTGAAATGTATTTTATTATTTTTCCCGAATCTTGAGCAATTCAATTAGATAATTGGATCTCTCACCGGGGCATGCGTCAGGTTTCCAATAATGAAATCATACACGTACAGTGCGAATTGGACAATGAGAAGAGCTAATTGGATAGCTCCAGACGTTACTAGGAGAATCCTGAAAAGCATTTATAGTTATCATACTAACATCTATGAAAAACTGACTTGCAATTGTCGTGCATTCCCTGTGTTCGCACAAGCGTAATCATGAAGGGAACCATGACGATGAGCGATATCGTATTCACAAACATTTCTATGGATAAGAACAGATATTCAGCCGCTGCAGTGGGCATTATTTATCCTGAATACCGAAAAGTATGTACTACGGTGAATAGACAAATCTGTGATCGAAGCAAGGAAATTGTTTGAATATGCCCTTTCAACACGCGAGTGACACAAAAATAATATGGCAAAAGTAGATCTCTTGGAATCACAAGGTGACTCGACACAATGGCTTTACGAAATGAGATTCTTCGTATAGGGACACAATACATATACACGCAAACTTTTCACTTTTGCAGAAATGTGAACAAGTTCAAAAATCTGTACGCGTGATCGTGAACAAATTCTTCATGAGTGAAGATTTCTGTCCGGGGATTCGACTGAATGTCGAGCCTACTCGTGGTAGATTGGTGCTGCGTGCGAAATTGACCAGGAAATGCGCAAACGTTAATCACGATGTTGCGTCAGCACGATAAACTTGAGTTGAAAGAGGAACAACATGAAACTCACCATGTGCTATGGCTGGTATAAAGAGGCAAGATCTTGAGAAAAACATTTCCCACAAACAGGGATAATCGTTTTAAAATCTTGCGATCTTGTAGGAAACGTACTATATCGCCAGATGTGTGGACATTTCAGTAATCAAATTACCAGAGACCCGTGATGAGGGTCGCTTCAGCAGTCTTCATGTGTGACAAATGTCGCCTGGTCTTGTCAAATGTTTCTCTAATCATGGAAATAGCGTGTGCAATTAGGAGTAAATTGCATGATTCTCGGAACGTGCACTCTAACGATGAATAATTGTGTGAAGTAAACAGCGTTTTTTTTTGCGGATGGGCTTCTCGGTGAAACGGCTTCTGATTACAGGTTGTGAATTTCATGAAGTCGTCTCTTCGTTCCTCGAAAACTCTCAAAACTCAGACGAATCGGGATGAAGAGATGTAGTTGGGTGGCCACAACGATTAGCGAAACAACTCCCAAGTAACGAAAACATACTAATCGGGCATATCAACGTAGTAGGATGTTATTCTCATGTGCGCACAATAAGCTGGGGAGTGACACAGAAAAAAGTGAAGAAAGCGAAGAAAAATCTCCACACATCGCAATTCGAAAAAAAACAAAAAAACATTGTTTTCAGAAATTCAGACACCCTTGTGGGTAGCGTGCCGTCTTGCGAGCTTTATGTGACGAAACTTTATTTGAAATTTCAAACAAGTCAAAACCGTGAGGTTCATAGGCTAACGAAACAGGTCTTGAATGGTAACTGTGAAGTTGGATTTTCGGGTTCGAAAGAATGATTTTATCCGATCGGCGCGGCATCCCACGATGCTTTCAGTTGAGAGAAATAGTCCTTTCCTTCCTGCTCAATGTTTCTCGTGATTCTCGAGCCCTTGGGAGTTCTGAAATTCAGCATTTACCAATTTTAAATTTAAGAAAGCAAACTGATTTTAACTCGCCTGATTTTGGCAACGAAACTCGCCTGATTTTGGCAACGAAAATGAGTTTGAATCGATGTCGCATTCCAGCGTGACAGAAGATCAGTGCAGCCTTGGTGACGATGCAGTTGAGACTGTGGACCTGAGAAAAGTTACGGTATTACTAGATTATATACCGTAGTGCGTTATTCAGATAATTAAGGTACCGAAAAATAGATGAGGCAACATTCGGGCCACGTCAAGAGTCCGTGCTGCCATAAAAATGTTGGCACCAGAGAGAAAGTGTGCATGAATACGGAGAGAATGACTGAGGGGAGGATAGCGACGGAAAATTTGAGAACTTCCGTTATCTGAAAATAAGTTTGCTCAGAATATTTTTCTCTTGTCTCCCTTCTAAATCTCTACAGCATAAAACATGAGAATGAATTTCCCAGTCATACCTGATACTTTGCTTTCAACCTATCCTGGTCATAGGGCATGTGCCTCAATTTGTGGCGTGCATAAACGATAATAACGATCGAGACCTAAATTTTTTCACTAATTGCAAATTAAAGCCATTGCTTACCAAAAACGTGAATCCCTCAAAAAGATAAAACGCGTAAATCGTTTTGTCGCTTATGTAGACTAGAAAGATAATTGCGTTTTTTTTTATTTTAGAATTCGTTGGAGAATTAGCAAAAATAACTCACGAAAAAAATTCCCATATACAATGAAGAAAGCGAATGCCAACGAGCCGCTCAACATGATGAATAGCGACAATAGATGGTGATTTCGTGTTTCATATTTTGCTGCATTCCATACTGCGTATGTTCTGGAAAAACTGTTTGTACTTTGAAGGCGCAGTTAAACTGACCTTTCCAGAACCAGCACCATCGAAATGTACGTTGATATTGCAAAAAGAGCATTCTGTGCATAATGAAATCCGAATTCTTTCGCTGAAAAAGCCCATTGTGTCCAGGAGAAATATAGGAACTGCTACTCACGGCCGTAGTGTATCAGATTCTCAATCGCAAAATCATAAACAAATAAAGCGCACTGAACAAGCAGAATTAGAGATTGAACAGTACCAGAAGTGATCAGAAGAATTCTGGAAAATATCAATTTTTGGTGATTCATAATTAAATTTTTGATAACTCACTTGCAGTTTCCGTGCATTCCTTGCGTTTTAACCAGAGTCATCATACACGGAACCATCACAATAATGGAAATCGTATTTACTAGTGTCTCGATCGATAGGAAAAGATAATCAGCAGCAGGAGCCATGCTGTTCACTGTATATCTAAGTTCAGTTGACGGATAGAGATCAGAAATAGCGCGAATGTGAGAGAGACAGCAAGAGAAGAGGATCCTTAATTCCCACTATTGCACTCCACGTGCACCCAACCAGCACAATTCTACAACATGGAATGATGAATACGATTTTATAAATATAGAAAGTGTACGTGAAAAATATGGGAAAATGTGCAGGATGAAATATACAGGGAACAATAGAAATCAAATAAGGATCGAGACGGGAATATGAAAAGGTTTTTTTCTGCAAAGGCTTTACAACAAGATCGCACACTCTAAATGAGGTAACTATGCGCGCGAAGGCTTACTCCTAGACGGAAAGAGTACTTCAGAGAACGAAGCGATTGCTCTTAGTTGATTATTCTAGTATCGTGAGAATTATGTTGGTTTAGACAAGGCAAAGAAGTAGTAACTAATAGCACGCATGTAAGAGCGAAAATCGATAGCTGGAGAATGCGTACTCAGAAAGATCTTATTTCACTGAATATTTCTTGTCAGATAAACAAGTATTTTTGATACAGTATTTCAACTAGTGCCTAGGAAAGCACATGACATGATGAATAAATTATGTCGCTGACGAAATATTTTCGACCTCCCTTTCCCTGCAATTTGCGTTCAACAGGAACTCTACCTCAAAAACATCTGGTTATCGCCACCGAGTTATGAGCCCTTGCAAAAACGGAAAAATGTACAATAGGTGAATTTTTTGAAAGCATTCCATGATTTGAGTAATACAGTTTGCAAGAAAATGACCCTTTAGAACAAGATAATCGTCTGAGGCGGAGCCGTGTTGCGCAAATCATGCAAGGCAAAACAATGATTCAAGCATCTAATTGCTTGGATTCAAAATTTTCCCCAAGAATGGAGTTCTTCTATGTGAATACGAGATAAAATCACGAGCATACTCAATGCACTGAGAGGTATTTACACTCCAGCCAAAAGTTAAGAAAATTTTCCCAGCCTGAGATTCGGCGCCAAAGAACAAATAAAACGCCCTAACTCTTTTGGACAAGCGTGTGAAGTTATTAGATGTGAGATGAGGAAGTTAGATGTTACGCAAATTTTATGATTATTCATTGCTTTTCTTAGGCAAGCTTCAATCAGAAAAAAATGCATCCGTTGTCTTGATTTCACCACTCACTTCCCGAATTCAATAGCATCAGAAATAATTTGCAAAATTGATTCGCTGCGCAAACGTCGAATGCGTGATAAATGCATTTTAGGGAACACTAGTTTCGGAGCCCTGATATTATTTCAGCGTAGTTGATTGCAGGGTGAGGTAGTGGTCAACGATTGCTTTCATGGAATGTGGACAATTAAAAAAAAGGGATCGACGTGCAAAGGAAACATGCATGATGATTACAATTTTAGGAAAGAAAAAAGTATTTCGAAGCCAAGATATTGACAACGATCCGGGAATGATCTTAGCTTGAATTCTTGGTTGTTTGAGACCAGGAAGAAGCGTGTTTGTCTCTAAGTATTCAAAAGTAAAGCAGGCTATAGTGTAATGAAATTCCCTTGCGAAAACAACGCGCATTCGCTGCGGATCTCGCCTAGTGACGGCATCACAACACTTTCTGCACTACAGATGTCACGTGCAAATAAGGAGCACAATTTCAACGCAACGCTCATTTTTTGAAACCAAAAAATAACTCGCTGCTGATTACAGGTGCGGAAATGGTCAACGATTGAATTCATGGTCTTTTGAAACCAGGAAGAGCTATAGTTGCTTCGAAAGCTATAGTGAAATGAGATGCGCATGCCAAAACAACGAGATACGTTGCGAATCTATCCTTGGGAATCAAAAGATTTCCGCACTTCACGTATCAGAGGGGTAAACTATCAGGCAAAATAAGGAGATTCTACACAGCCACCTGATCTCGTACGTTTGTTATTCCGGGACTATCAACTCCGAGAGAACAATACGCATCCTTTGACACATCTTGTGACGCTTCGACACATTCTTTGTATTCCTGATGTTTAGCATGCACTTTGCATACAACATGTAAGTAATGCTTAACGAATGTAATTGAACTATAAAATTTAAATAGCTGAGCAAATATTAATATCGCCTTTGCGCAGCTTGTCATTTTTTTATGAATATATGTTACACAGCGAATGAAATTGACAGCCACAAATAATATCAATTGTACTATCAATATCGTCTCGGAGCTGCGTCCCATGATGTTCTCAATTGATCAAAGTAGTCCTTTCCCTCTTGCTCAATGTTCCTTCTGATCCTTGCGCCTTTGGGGGTCCTTAATATCATGATTTGAATATGGAAGCTCGAAAAGCGACTGACTTGATTCTGGCGATGAAAATGAGCTTGAAACGCTTTCGCATGCCTGGGTGAAACACAATTAGGGCAGCCTTAGTGACGATACAATTGAGACTATGCACCTGCAAATATCTACTAGATTAATAACATTAGGATGGGATTAGGGTATTACCGCACCGAAAAGTAGATGAGGCAGCACTCCGGCCATTTGATGAAACCGTACTGCCAGAGAAAATTGGGAACCAATGAGAATGTATGCATGAATACGGATAGAATTACCGATGGGAGAATTGCGACCGAACATTTTAAAACTTCGGTTATCTGCGAATTATTTATATTTTGTTTTCGCATGAAATTTAAATGTTTTATCACGGCTAGTAAATTCTTAAGCCTCGATTTCTACCTGATACTTGGCTTTGAGTCTATCATGATCGTATGGTATTCTGCGAAGCTTGTGGCGAGCGTAAATAATAATGAAGATTGATAACTGCGATTTAATTTAATAATTTTAAAGTCATAATTCAAACCAATAATGTGAAGCCCTCGAAACCATAGAAGACGAAAATCATCTTATCGCTGATGTCAACTGGAACATTATTAGTATTTTTTTTAAAGTTCGCATACAAACAAAAATTCAACTCACTGACGTAGTTGCAGTACACAATAAGGAGAGCGAATGCGAGAGAGCCGCTGAGCAAAATGAACAGGTGAATGATGTGATGCCTTCTAGTCTCGTAACGTGCCGCATGCCAAACAGCGAAGGTTCTAGGTAAGGCAACCATTAGCTCGGCATATGAAAGAAATAACGGACCTTTCCAAAACTAGTGCCATAGAAATATAGGTGGATATCGCGAACAGTGCGTTTTGAACAAGGTGGAAGGGTTTCTCTTTTGCTGAAAAAGAGGAATATTTGCATTGTAATCATTGGCTTTTGAGGCAGGGTTTAGAAAGTCAACAGATCCTCGGTGTTGGCCATATCTTCAGGATGAAAAAGGGTGCTCACCACCGTAATGAGCGAGGTTTTCTACCGCGTAATCGTACACGAAAAGAACACATTGATCTAGGAGAAGAAGGCACTGCACCGAACCGGATGTGATCAGGATTATTCTGAAATGACTTTATTCGTGGATAAAATGCCAGAAATATATTATAAAAAACAGCTCATTTTTTTGTTTCATTTTACTTGATATCTTTCAAAGGCACGCATTTGAAATTTAGGCTCTGGTCCGTTTTGGGTGTCCCATCAAAGTTTCCTGGTCCCAAAATAGTTTCCTGGTCCTTAAAAAGTTTCCTGGACCCCGAATAGTTTCCTGGTCCCAGAAATAGTTTCCTGGTACCAGAAATAGTTTCCTGGTACCAGAAATAGTTTCCTGGTACCAGAAATAGTTTTCTGGTCCCAGAAATAGTTTCCTGGTCCCAGAAATAGTTTCCTGGTCCCAGAAATAGTTTCCTGGTCCCAGAAATAGTTTCCTGGTCCCAGAAATAGTTTCCTGGTCCCATGTTTCCTGGACCCTTACAAAGTTTCCTGGTCCCGGAAAAAGTTGACTGGACCCATCCATTTGCATTGATACCAATGCTTTTCTGAAAACATTAATCACCAATCATTACGCCTAAGGCAGAGCAATGGCCTACTTTGGCTGCAGACGACTTATCTGGCACTTATCCAATAGTACTGGGTACTTGCAACAGCACTTGGAAAGTGATGGGACCAGGAAACTATATCTGGGACCAGGAAACTATTTCTGGGACCAGGAAACTATTTCTGAGACCAGGAAACTTTTTCGTGCTCCGATCGGCCGATTATGGGACCAGGGAACTATTTCTGGGACCAGGAAACTATTTCTGGGACCAGGAAACTATTTCTGGGACCAGGAAACTTTTTCGTGCTCTGATCGGCCGATTATGGGACCAGGGAACTATTTCTGGGACCAGGAAATTTTTTCTGGGACCAGGAAACTATTCGGGGACCAGGAAACTTTTTAAGGACCAGGAAACTATTTTGGGACCAGGAAACTTTGATGGGACACCCAAAACGGACCAGAGCCGAAATTTATTTCCAATTGCATAAGAAAATTTCTCACGTGCAATTTCCATGCATCCCTTGCGTTCGGACGAGCGTAATCATACACGGAACCATTACCATCATCGATATCGTATTTATCAGTGTTTCTATGGATAGGAAGAGATATTCAGCTGCTGGAGCCATGTCTATCCGTCAAAATCTGAATCTGAGAATGCTTAAATATATTTGCGACATGAGATACGATGAAGGATGGGGTAAGAAGAGATATTCAGTTGGTGGTGCCATCACGTACTTAAAAAATTATAGATAGGAGTTTTTGGAAAATTTAGAAAAATTTCGAAGAATCGGCTTCAGTGTAAAGGTGAAGAGAGGCTATCTATGGAGAAATATAATGTGCCCTTTGCATTCATGATATATGGACATGAAACAAGGAGTCGCAGGAGATACAAGAGTAGTCGCGGAGCAAATATGTGCACAAAAGTACGTGTCATTGTGGGCTTCACATAGGATTTATACTAGCTACTAGACTAGTCGATTTCACTTCCACTTGCTGAAAATATTCAAGCAACTGAATTCATGCGCTGAACGCCAAGAAACTGTGATAAATGGTCACAAATGTCTGCTTTCAACACCCGAAATCATGCCAAGTAATAATTGCACAGTGAAAAAAACGCTGTGAAATTTACGTGGTGGAGCGAAATCCGATTGTGGAGCAAATTAGGCAGTCGAGATAGTGCTAAGCAGACGAGCGTTCCGTATAACCGAATGCTTAGAAGGGAAAATGGATAGGATAAGTGTTGAAGAAAACATCTGTTGTACGTGTTTTAGGTGTAGTCGTACGCGCCTAACTGAAACTTGGAGCCTTCGTTTGAAAAGCGCAAAAAACACTCAAAGTTGCAGCTGAAGTAATGAACGTCAGGCAAAAACTATAGGTTTGTGAACTTCGTTTTTTGAATAATATTTTACACAGCGAATGGAATTGACAAACGCAGGCTAAAATTACATCAATTAATATCGCCTTAGAGAAGCATACCATGATGCGCTTTGTACACAAAATTCAGCCACATGACATATATCGATGGTCCGAAAATAATAGATTTTTTTATTATTTTATAAATATCGCTTCGGTGCCGCGTCCCAAGATGTTCTTAATTGATCGAAGTAGTCCTTGCCTTCTTGCTCAATGTTCCTTCTGATCCTTGCGCCTTTGGGTGTTCTGAATTCCATCGTGATTTGGATATCGAAATTCGAAATTCGAAATTTACTTGAGTCTGGCTATGAAAATGAGCTTGAAACGCGCTCGCATGCCAGGGTGAAACGCGATCAAGGCTGCCTTGGTGACGATACAGTTTAGGCTGTGAACCTGACAACAGGATGAATTACGACAGGACATAATAACGATAGCATTGGGACGTAGTATCGAGATATGATTACAGAACCGAAAAGTAGATCAGGCAACACTCGGGCCAAGTGATGAATCCATGCTGCCAGAGAAACGTTGGCACCAGAGAGAAAGTGTGCATGAATACAGAGAGAATGACGGAAGGGAGAATAGCAACGGAGAATTTGAGAACTTCGGTGACCTACGAATGTCGTATTTTTATGCCTGATATTATATTGCTTTATGATCGTTTAAACCTGATACTTGGCCTTCAATCTATCCTGATCATAAGGCATGCTTCGAAGCTTGTGGCGTGCATAGATAATGATTGTAATGGATATCTAAAACGTTGTTGATTCAACAATTCGAGTTTAGGAAACGAACCGCAAATGTGAACCCCTCAACGCCATAGAACACGAATATCATTACGTCGCTGATTTTGACTGAAGAAATAGCGTCATCTCTTTTTAAAGGTTGAAAAACTTACTGACGTAATTGCAGTAAACGATTAGAGCAGCAAATGCCAGTGAGCCACTTAATAACACGGAAAGGGGAATGAGATGGTGTCTTCTCGTCTCGTATTGGGCTGCATGCCAAACCGCGAAGGTTCTAAGGTCATCGGCAAATATCAGCCTAAACAATTTTTCATTTACCTTTCCAGAACTAACGCCAGTGAAATATAAGTCGAAGCAGCGAACATTGCGTTCTGAACGATGTGAAATGGCTTCTCCTTTGCTGAAAAAGTGATTATTTTCATTTGTTATCAAGCGCGTAGCTGAGCTGACACTTTCTAATGAACTGAATGGCACAATTCGCTTACCTCCATAATGCACAAGGTTCTCAATCGCGAAATCGTAAACGAAAAGGGCACACTGATCGAGGAGAAGCAGGCACTGCACCGTGCCAGAGGTGATCAAGATGATTCTAAAAAAATCATTTTCTCATGTCATGATAATTTTCATAGAATAGTACGTTTTTGCTCATTTTTTCTTATTTTAAAAACCCAGTCATGCTTCTTTAATTAATAATACATTATTCTTCACAAGAGAACGACTCACTTGCAATTCCCGTGCATTCCTTGCGTTTTCACCAGAGTAATCATACAGGGGATCATTATAATCATCGATATCGCATTTATGAGAGTTTCAATGGAAAGGAAGAGATAGTCTGCCGCTGGAGCCATTGTGCTAGCTAAAATTTGGTGAAATTGTATGAATAAGTGGAACAGTGAAAAATTACATGGAAATGCATGTGAAAAATGGATTGAGTAGGAGGATACCACGGAAAAAACGTTGAAAATGCTACCTATGACATTTACAAATGTCATGTCTTAGCCAATTAGTTATGGTGTTGAAAGACTGCAATTATGATTCTTACAAATAAAAATGCACTTATTTCAGGCTAGGCTACCTGAAAACTTGTTCGTTTTTCTTATTTAAATTATGAAAATTCTTCAAGAAACTGTGGTAAGTAGAAATTGTTGCCGAAAATGTCTGCTTTCGACACCTAAACTCTTACCAACTCCTAATTGCAGTGTGGAAAAACTTTTAGTGGCGGAAGTTAAGTAATTTCTGCCGTTGAGCGACGGAATATCGTATTTAGGAGTAAGAGCATTAAGGAGTAATAGTGTTCCGTATGACCGAATGCATGGAAAGGAAATTGAAATGTTGAAGAAAACATCTGTTTTCCGTGCACCAAACATTGTAGTTTAACGCGTTAAACTTGGAATTTGAAACGAAAAAGAACACATAGTTTCGTCTGAGAAATACCGAATAATGACATCGTAATCAACAACGCCTTTCGTTGATGCGCATCTACCCCAGATGAAGGTTTCATGTTGCTGCTCTTCAGCACATGTTATTCCCGGAGCGTAATAATAGAGAACAATAGGTAGTGTTTGGATATGCATTCATGACGTTTTTACGTAGTCCATTGCAGATCTATCACTTGTACACGTAAACATTTGTGTATGTGATAGTGATCATCATTTATCAATCTCTTTCTTCATAAGGTAGCCGGTATCGTATCCCACGCTGCTTTCATTTGACTGAAATACTCTTTGCCCTCTTTCTCGAAGTCCCTCGCTTTTCGAGCGCCTTTCGGAGTGCTGAAACACCTCCAAATAATGAAGATCGATTTCCAAAAAAAAAAAGAAATTTTGAATTACCTTATTCTTTTAACAAATATCAACTGGAACCGCTGTCTCATGCCCTTGTGACATGCGATTAGGGTGAACTTTGTAACAATACAATTCAGGCTGTGGACCTAAAAAAGCGTACAAGTGGAAAATATGAAACAAATATCGAAAATAATTACAGAGAAATAGATGACGCAGCACAGAGGCCAGGATATTAGTCCGGTCTTCCACAGCATAGTGGGCGCAAGTGAAAGAGTGTGCATGAAAACGGAGAGAATAATCGAAGGTAGGATTGCTATTGAGAAACGAAGTACTTCTTTGACCTGAAAGCTTCTTTTTTTTTATTGTTGGTCATATTCCGAAGTTGTTAATTTGTTGGCAATTAGTGAACAAGCAACTACTTTTTCCCCTAATATTAAAAAAACAATTACAAAAAGAAAGAAACAAAAATAGCGATAAGCGAAAAACGAACGGCGAATTCTGCAAAAATTCATTGGACGCACCTGATACTTGGCTTTCAGTCTATCCTCATCATATGGCATGTTCTTGAGCTTGTCTTGAGCGTAGACAATGATAATAATCGAGATCTGAAAAATGCGTTTTAACAATTTAAAAAAATATGTTTTCAAATAAACTCACTATCAACGTGACCCCCTCGATGCCATAGACCACGAAAATCATCTCGAAACTTAGAGAAACTGCAAATATCGATTTTTTTGCGAATATTTTACGTGATTAATCGCGAAAACTCACGAAAATATATCGCGTACACCATCGCACAAGCGAAAATAACTGATCCGCATATCATGATTATCAGTGGAACTATATGATGCCCGCTTTGCTCATATTGTAAAGCATTCCGCACTGCGTAACTTCTTAAATTTACAACACTTTTTTTAAAATTTAAGTTCATGAATTCACCTTTCCAGCACTAGCACCAAATACAAGTAGCTGGTCATGCAAAATAGTCCGTTCTGAGCGAAATTAAAAAGTAGATCCTTATCTGAAAATAAATTGCGAGAATTCAAAGTGTGCGAAATGATCTCAACTTACCTCCATCATGAATGAGATTCTCGATAGCATAATCATAGATGAACAGTGCAAACTGCACAAGTAGAAGCAGGGTTTGAACGGTGCCCGAGGTGATTAGAAGCACTCTGTAACGGCTCAAACATTGGCATCAGGAGCAGATTTAAATTAGGGGTTGCAAGTTGCAACTAGAGGTAACTAGATCATTGCGATCGGGAAAAACTCTATTGGATTATAGGCTGATGCAGTGGAATAATCCAAATTTCAAGTGCCTAGCACCACTGGAAGCCGAGATACAAAATTGCGGGAATTCAAATATTTCCTCTTCTATTTGGCTTTTCCACAATGTGAGACTCAACTCACCTGCAATTCGCATGCATTCCATGCGTTCGCACAAGCGTAATCATGCACGGGATCATTACAATGAGCGATAGGGTATTGACGAAGGTCTCGATTGACAAGAATAGATAGTCGCCCGCTAGGGCCATTTCGGCAATGGTTCCTTGAAAACTAGAGAATGTGAGTAATCCTGATCAGCGATGACGTAACAAGAAAGGCACGTGATACTCGGGAGATCGTGAGAATGAAACAATAAGCATGCACGAGGGGATGAGTGCATGCTAGGGGGGGGGACGAAAGGGAGTTATCGTGACATTATTTTCCATTCCACGCGTAGTTGACCTTTGACGAACTGAGTGAAGGGAGGAGGGAGGAAGAGGCCGGGAGGAGGCTAGTGATCTACCTGCTCTCCTCTCCCCTACCTCTTCCCTTCCTCTCTCTCCCAGACAATCAATACGCTAACCAGCACATTGAGTTTGCTGAGCATTTCAAACGCACGATAGGGCAATATAAGCAGTAACTTATGCATGATGCTATTCTATTCCTTATCCGCTTTCATGACAGTCGATCTCACACATTTTTCTGCTCCTGTGAACCATTTGCAGTCATTTTCCCATAGAACAAAAGAATGAGCGAGTTAGCAAAAACCATGTCGGCGTAAGTAAATTCTCCATTGCTGGGATTTTACTTGCGCCTACATGCTTTTTGTTATCTTTTCACTGTTATAAAAGGCAAATTCCCACTTGGTGAGAGCGCGTCAAACAAACCTAGCAGAGCTGTGCCTGCAATTAGATCTTTGAGGCTACGCGTGAAATGGGGAAGTTTTGGGATGCACGTAGAGCGTTTAATGGAAAATGGAACCAGAGTTGTTCGTGCTTTATGCGGAAAATGAGGAAGTCTTAGTTTAGAATATAGTCTAATGAGCGCATAAAGAAATGCAAGTGCGAAATGTCACGTAGAGTTGTGTATCTCAACACCTCATAGCCCTGAATGACTAGTAAATTTGCTGCACGTAGCTATTGTAATCGACAAGTACATAACTGCCTGCTTTCAACACTCAAACTCATTCCAAACTACTGGTGGAAGAACGCTCGTACATTTCATGCGGTTGAGCCGTGGGAAATTACATCTCGAAGCGAATAGGTCCGCCAATATGATGTTAGGAAGTTGAGCGTTCCTAATGAGCGAATGCATGTAGCAGGAAAGAAGAGAAGTGTGAAAGAAAACATCTGTTTTATGCACACAATACTAGTAGTTCTACGGAGGATGGGCGAAAATCAACCAGAAATGTTCGTGGCAACAACCTGAATGGCCAGAAGATTGGAACAAAATGTTTCTTGTCAACACCTTTAATCATGCTGAATTCACAACTGATTACATGGTGTAGAGCGGTCATGAATTGGATGGTGGGTGTTTGTACACTACTAACTAGTCGGTTCACAGGAGTAACACTCACTTCTCTCCATTTCCATTTCACATTCTTATCAGTTAGAGAATCGAGAGAGCCGTACGCAATACGAGAGACAGAGATTATCCATAATTTGCAGAGTTTTCGGAACGGATTCAATTACGGAACGAATGTTGCTCAATATACGCTGGTCAATCGTGTTAGGAATGAGATGGAAACTCAGAACGAAGAATGCTGAACATTTTTGCAATCTATGCTTTAGGGTTGGCAAAATGAGTCCAAAGGCGAGTCCGAGACTATGTCATTCCGAACATTTTGGACTGACCGGAGTCTCGGACTATCGATAGTCCGAATGATGGGACTATCAAAAGTCCCAGACTATGTATAGTCCGAAACTTCGAATATGTTTCAGAGGGGTCGCGCGCCTCTCCCTTCCTCCCTTTTTCTCTCTCCTCCCTCCATTCCTTGCCTCCTCCCGCTGTTTTCATCCCGGCTCGACTAGAGGGCGCGCAGACTAGATATTGCTGCGATTGGGATCAATCGCAGCAATATCTAGTCTTTAGATCAAAGCCCGCCATAGTTCATCCCGTTGCGGCACCTATGTTTAGTCTTTGGTTATTTTACGTAAAAAATCTCGCCTTAAAATAACATTTAAAAGTTGGGACTATCAATAGTCCCAACCATTTCTCACTCGGACTATCGATAGTCCGAAGAGTGAGAGATCATTCCTCTCTCGGACTCATTCCAGACTCATTGCGGGCGAAGGAATCGGTCGGTTCAGACTATTTCTGCCAACCCTACTATGCTTGCTGAAAAGCGGTGAAAATGTCGAAGGGGAAAATGCTGCGTTTCCGTGTTGATGAATCGGTTCAAACAACACCAGGGCATTCTCACCATTCTAATACCCATCCCTGTCGACCCATCTCTAACCAAAAATACAGATTCGGTGTACAAAAAATATCTGAGATTTAGACTGGCAACGGACGGCATGTATGCAGCGCCTTTCATTTCGAATAGAACAATCGAATACGTTGACAGAATACGGAGACGGCATCACAAATTTAGAGCTGCTCTAGATACGAATAGTTGATTCGTGAGTGTGTCTCTTACGCCTCATAAGATTCCCATGGCATAGTAACGGCTTTCATGTGAATTTTCCCCGCTATTTCAAGAGATCGCGCAGTAGACACATAGTAAAACGATGCTGTTTACGTTGCATGGGAAGCAAGTCAGGGTAAAATTTTATGAACATTATTCATTCCACGACGACTGAATCATGCTGAAGTAGATACGCGTGTCTTCTGCTTTGTCTGATACTGGCGAGGGTTCGGGAGTGATTCGGCCACTGAAATTTTCAAAAAAATTTATAACGAATTTTAGAAGTTTCGAATGATAGCAACATAGTATACTTCATTCAAATGATGAGGGTTTCGAGAAGTTAATTACCTGAGTCTCGAAGGCAAAATTATCGCCAGCAAACGATTTCTCATGCCCTTGTGGCATGCGATTAGTGTGAGCTTGGTAAGGATGCAATTGAGACTGTGCACCTGTTAATATTGTTGTTTATTTAATCAGCATTGGTCGGTAAACCTCTCCCGGGAGTGAAAGCTCACCTCATTTCGCTCTTTTTCCTACATGCAAAGCAGGACTGTGAAAACATTTAACGGATCTCTCATTTCGCAATGCTCTCTCGGTTGTTTCTTTCCGGCGAGAAATCCGTTAAATGTTTCCCAGCCCTACATGCCAAGTAAAACAACGATACCGTACCGAGAAGTAGATCAGACAGGTCATCGGGTAGCCCAACAGGCCGTTGATGTAGAGGATACTGGGCACGAGCGAGAGAGTATGCATAATGACAGAAAGGATGACGGATGGGAGAATGGCCACTGAGAAATCGAGGACTTCTTTCACCTGCAAAAGTGGCGAATGTATGCTAACCAGATTTCTTCGCTTTGCCCATTTTTGATAGCTTTATGACATATTTCGAAATATTCTGAATATATCTATATCTGGTAAGATACAGCATTGTTCACCTGGCAATTCACGATTTTTTAAAGCAGCGGAAATTATGGGATTATGAACTGCTCTATTCAACTCCATTCATTACAACCCACTACAAAACTGCCCACCAGACGCGCGTGATGTTTCATCAGCGGCATTGTTTTAAGCAGTTTAGGTTATTCTAGGAATTTTCTCGAATAATTTCCCACGGTTAACACATCAGAAATATGTGTCTGGTATCCCAACCGCTCCAAACTTATTCGGCTTCACGGCTTTATTATATTTTGAATGGAAACTCGCCTGATACTTTGCGCTAATACGATCCTCATCGTATGGAATGGAATGAATCTTTCGGCGAGCGTAGACAATTATGAATCCGGAGATCTGCAATTTTTGGTAATGCCGATAATTGAAGAAAGAAAATAGAAAACTTACTCCCAATGTGGCGCCTTCAATCGCGTACAAAATGAAAATCGTTTCGATGTTCAGGATCTCTGAAATGATTTAGTTAATATTTCGAAAATAAATGAAGCTCACGATAGTAAACAGCGATTGCTTTCATGAGTGATAGCATCAAACACATTCCGAATGAAAGGAAGAGTGGAAGGGGATGGTAACTTTGCCTCTCATATTCGGCAGCATGGCGTATCGCAAACGATCTTTAATTGAGTAAGGTATAGACTTTCAAGTTAAACAACTAGTTGTTTTTTCACTATACATGTTTTTTTCCTGGAAAGTACTTAACTACTTGTTTGGTTTTTTACTAGTTGACTTTGAAAGTCTAGTACGGTAGTCCCATTACCGTCTCAATCGCTATCATCTCGTGATAAATTGTATTGAAGTGTTATCTACCTCTCAATCACTAGCACCAGCGAAAGACAGCTCGACATTATGAAAAGCGAATTCTGTGCCATTTCATAAGGCCTCATCGGCTCTGAAATAATTGTTTGATTTCAGTTTCAGCTGCTGTGATTAGTCCAACGCGCGTCAGACCGCATGACATTAGTATTCGCATGTCGGCGGTTACAGTACGCGCAAAATTTGATGCAAGTCTATCATTTGAGAATGAATTTGAATTTGAGCACTCCACCTTCATTCTGCGACAAATTATTGATCGTAAAGTTGTGGATGAACAACAATGTTTGCACGACCAAGATGGCCAGTTGCACGCTGGCTGAGGTGACCAGTATCACCCTAAAATTCAGTTATACACTATAATTATGTGGTAAACGGGGGAAGTATGTTTCATTCTGATACACATCATGAACGGGATGTTTCAGTGAAACAAACGTGATGTGAGACTAATTTTCTATTTCGATAAAAAATATCTCCACTACATAACGAGCTCAGAAAACACTAGATCATAGATCGGAAAAAATGTTTTTTAATTGAAAAAATACGCACTTGCAATTGCCGTGCATGCTCTGCGTTTGCTGTAACGTGAGCAGGCACGGGATCATAATTATCAGCGATATCGTGTTGATTAGCAGCTCAATGGAGAGAAAGAGATAGTCGCCGGCCATAGCGTTGCTGCAATGCTGAAAAATATAAGGTAACGATTTTGATTGAAAAACCTGAAAGTAACAAATAAGCAATATGAACACAATTCGTAAGAAATAAGAGTTCGAGAGTGAATGGGCATGCTCAGATATGCGCCGGGCAGAATTTCGATTGAGTGAGTGAAAATATTGATCAGCAGCTGCAACCTTTTCCGTCACGAGTGCATTAGACCACAGATTCAAGAGGCAATGTTTCTGTCTCGTCTGCTAATTCCTCTATTTTTATCAAGATTTTCAACAGATGCATGTTCTACAGAATAGACGAGACAGAAATACAATCTGCCTAAGTTTCTGGACTCGTCGCGGTTTCTGTTGGTATAAGATATGATACTTAGTTAAGCGATCTTTTTAGTCATGAAGCAGGTCCTTGCAACAATGTGAAGACTACTGATATAACAGTCACTCGTTAGCTCAAATTCACGAAGTACAATGAAGGCACACACTTTGCGATTCAAAAAATATAACGTTTGAATAAATATTTCAAGTTGTCAAACAGGAAGGCCAATGATAATATAAAGAATATAATGTTGATACTGCAACGCCGGTGGAACAGAAGGAATCACTAATCGCATGCATTGATAGAGTACAAGGATGTATTACTTTATAGTTATGAAATAAAGATCGCTGCAATAGACCTAGACATGCATCTGAAGAGTGTTTGAATTAGTAACATCAGAGTTGGGTTCATTACCGCGCCTTCATAGAGTACAAGGAAGGGATAGCCGTTGCGACTCGTACTTTGTCTGGCTGAGAAAGCTTCAAACATGCACTTAGAACTCCTCCTAATTATAGCTTCACCACCTGTTTCTTGTCACAAATGGTGATAACAGCGTGGTTGGTGAGTAACTTGGTGAACATTTTGTTCGTGAAGTTTGGGCCTCTCATGAATAACAAATAAAGCATCAGCAAACGGTAAATAATTTACATAGATAATTTTATTTATATAACAATCAAACACTATTTTCGAAATTATCAACTCCATGAAGCATCCATCATAGTGAAGTGCAATCGAGTATCCTCGTCTTTATTCACTTCAAAGGGTGCCGTGCGATCCCTGATTGTTTTTGTTACATTTTAACAATTAAAAATGAAGCCAATTTACTTGCCAGTGCCATCTCGGAAAGAATATAATTATGAATCGAGCTCGCATGACTTTGTGCGAAAAAATCAGCGTGAGCTTGGTGAAGACGCAGTTGAGACTGTGTACCTGTGAATACGGATGATTATTGTATAATAGAGATATTTTTCTAGTAAACTGATACCACAAAGTAGAGTAGAGAAGTGGTTGGGAAGGAGATAATTCCGTTGAGCCAAAGAATGGCGGGTACTAGAGATAAAGTGTGCATGATTACAGATAGGATGATAGACGGAAGAATAGCTATTGAGAAATGAATAACTTCGTTGACCTAAAAATCTCGGATTTTTCGTGATTTGTTCTTTTGAAAAGAAAATCAATCACCTGATATTTGGCGTTCAGACGATCCTCATTGTAAGGAATGTATCGAACTTTATGTTTAGAGTAAACTATTAGGAATATTGAAAGCTGGAAAGCAATAAATTGTCAGTGAAAATATCATAATGGACTAAAAATTACTCACAATAAACGTCATCCCCTCGACTGCATACAAAATGAGTATTGGTTCGAATTCAAGGCCTTCTGGAAACAATGAATTAAATAAAATGTAAGAAATTCAAAAAAACATACGAATGTGCACAAGGTAAGGAGTGAGCATTCCTAGTAGGGAAGACACGATGATTATAATTATTAGTGGAAACAGAATCCGCTTGGTCCCCTCATAGTCGGCAGCATGCCAAACAGCGTAGACTCTGAAACACAAGAAAAAAATTGAAATTTCAAAAAAATAAATAAAAAAATTGTTTAAACCTTTCAATAACGATTGCCAGCGAAATGTAACTTGACATTGAAAATAAGCCGTTCTGTGCTATGAGAAAATACACATCTTTATCTGAAAATTTTATTTTTGAAAAGAATAGGCAGATTACAAATGCATAAAAAGGAAACTTTTACCGAAATTATGACGCAGGTTCTCAATTATAAAATCATACAGAAATAAAAGCTCTTGTGCGAGTAAAAGCAATAATTGAATGACAGTTGAAGTAATGAGAAGGAATCTATATTTCTCTGGGAATTTTTTAATGTTGAGATAAGCTTTTACTTGCAATTTCCGTGAATTCCTTCAGTTCGCATCAAAGTGAGAATGCAAGGCACCATTACAATAAGAGATATCGTATTTACTAATGTCTCTAAAGACAGGTACAAATACTCTCCTGCTTCCGGCATAATTCTGCCTCTGAAAGTAAAATATCTCAAGAATAACAATGCAAATATTCTGAAAAATTCTGAAAATTAGATGTTCAATTTTAAAACGATTCAAGATATCGACGCAGAATACTTGGAAGCAGATGAAATCTAGCCATGTCTCACATCAAACAGACTGAAAATTGACGGGTAAGAAAATGGTTGGCTTTGCTGAGAATCTGTGACCATTCCGAAATAGATACAACATTTGCAAGTTTATTGTTTTCACTTTTCCTAACTCATGCATATCAAGTGAACAGAAGAAAAATTACATGGAAAACGAACAAGTGAAGTAAATTAATTTGAAAATTCTAATGAGATGAAACATGTTAGTACACATTCTACATGCCTAACTCCACGAAGAATCAATCATACTGAAGTGAAGGCGAGTGTCTTCCTCTTTGTTCGGTACGAAACAGGGCTCGGGTGTAACACGGCCGCTGAAAAGGAATGTGTTTTCTCTGAATATTCCCAGCGTTTTCAGTATAAGAACCATCCTCCTGAGCGCTACTTATTGACTTGACACATTTATTGACTTAGAGTTCGTAATGCGTATTATTGGAAGCTAATTTAACAAACTACTTTTTTTCGTATCCTCACGGTTGATTACCTGCATCGCGCAGGAGTGAACAACATCAGGAATTGATTTCGCATTGCCCGATGAGACCAAATCAGGACGAGCTTAGTGAGAATACAGTTGAGACTGTGGGCCTGTAATGGTAGATTACGGTATTCCTCTTCACATCACTCGGTACCAAAAAGTAAAGAAGAGCATCCGTGGGATACGATATGATTCCATGTATCCAGAGCAGAACAGGTGCCAAGGATAGAGTATGCACAACAACCGAGAGAATTATGGAAGGAAGGATGGCGAGGGAGAAGGTTAGAACTTCTCGAATCTTAAGAATAATGTTCTTTTTCAACCGATGAGCAATAAATCTCGAAATAGAGATTGCCGACCCTTCGTTTCGAGCAATCCCTAATGACCAGTACAAAAAAATCTTCTTGTGCTTGAAATTAAAAAAAAGCACCTGATACATTGCATTCAGCCTATCCTCATCAAATGGCAAGAATAGAACTTTTCGTCGTGAATAGACAATTAGGAAAGAAGATATCTGGGAAAATTATTGCCTATTATCAAACAGTCATCAAACTCACAATCAGTGTAAAGCCCTCCACGACGTACAAAATGATGATGGTTTCAAAACGCATATCATCTGCAGGAATTTTGCATAAATCATATTGAATAGGAGTACTAACGCCAGTAAACGAGGTATGAGGTCAGCATTCCCAGTGCGAAAGATATGGAGACCACTATTGATAGAGCGGCAAGATTTCGCTCGCTCTTTTCGTACTCGGATGCCCGCAAAACGGAGTAAAGTCTGAAAACTGAGCAATTTTTTCTCGATCACAAAGCCATTTCAGTATTAATGCTAACCTCTCCAAAACAAGTGCTAACGAAATGTAACTGGACATTGAAAACAACCCATTTTGAGCAATGAGAAAATACATTTCCTTTTCTGAAAGTTTCGGTGAATTATAAGCGCAGATGTTTCGATGTAAATGTCGCTTTTCGATCATTCAGAGTGACTTGAATATATAAGAAATATACGAAAAGGGAGATTACCAACTGCATGCAGTGTATTTTCAATGATGAAATCATACGCGAATAGAAGTTCTTGCGCGCATAAAATGGCCAATTGGACATTGGCCGAAGTTAATAGGAGGAACCTTAAAATTGAAACATCCTTAATTTGCATGCTTTTACGTTTAAAAAAACAAGAAGCACTATAATAGCACACCAAAAGTAGAAACACATAAAGGAACTACATAGTGGAAATTTTTGTTGAAAATTGCGGCTTGAGTCGATGTTTTTCGCTTCTTATCGATTTTTATTGATAAAAGTTCTTACTTGCAGTTGCCGTGAATCCCACGAGTTCGCATTAAAGTTATCATGCAAGGTACTATAATGATGAGCGAAATCGTGTTTATCAGTGTCTCAATTGACAGAAACAGAAAATCTTTGGCTTCTGACATTCTCTTCTGAAATTACAAATCAGTAAAAACGTCAGCATTACAAATCAGTAAAAACGTCAAAAATTACAGAGGAGAAAATGAGAGGAAAATTCTAATATGTTTAAACTGTGTATCGGCTATGGCTGTCACTACGAATAATCCATCTATTCACCAATGGCGGTGAGAAAGTACGAAAAAAAGAAGGGGCGAAATGTTCACCCTAACAGCCCATAGTATCGACATATGAAATTTGGCAACAGGTGAATGCTGATACGGACGATGTCGCAAAAAGGCCGAGAATTGCAGGGTTTCGTGTTCAAAAATGCGGGGTTGCTGAAGCTGTTGCGACTTTGTTATAGGAAGAGAAATGTAAATGCCAAGTGGGCTCACAGAACAGGATTGTTTATCACAGATCAGATTAAATTAAGAAATTGTGAATGCTATTTAACTACACCAACAGCGAAGGCTCAAAAAGTTATGAATGCATACAAATAATATACTATTGTTTGAATTCAATGGACATAATTGATGGCACGAAAATCGCATACATTTTTCAAGACATTATCCCCTAGTTTTGGGAATGATGCCCTCCTCGTAACTACATAGATTGTGGCTTCTCGTCACAGTATTTTCTACTTCGTACAACAACAAGTAATAGTAGGGTGGAAGGAAGTATCTCATTTCGCGATTCACTTTCGCATGCCAGTCTTGCGAGTGGTCATGCAAAAAAAAGGAATGAAGGGTGTGGCAGCATAATTGGGCGTGATATGTGGCCAATGTCCACGCATGGAAGTGGTTGCAGATTCTCGGGAATGTGTGAAACCAAGGAAGCTTTTGTTTTTCTATGTTCTCTACTTTTGACAAGACTGGCCACACGAATGTGGAGCGTGTAGGGATAGAGAACAGTAGTAAAGAAATCCATAGCGAGAAAGGGAGAGTCCAAAAATGCAATTCTTAATCAATTCGAAAATCAATTCGAATCATGCTCAAACGGGAGTCACTCGAATCCCGCCCGTAGTGAACACTTGATAGGCCGCGCTCTTTCTTCTGGTGTTATTGTAGCGGATGCCGGGCCCCCGAGGCACTCCCCAGACCTGAAAGATGCATTGAAAGGGGAGCATGAATGAGCTCTTTATTGGGAACAAGACCGGGAACCCCTAGGAAAAATTCGGAATTTTTTTTTAAAATGGGACAAATTGTTTTCTGCTATTTTGACCAGGGATGGCTTGGCAAGAAATGAGTCACCTCATTGATGAAGAGACCATTTCTTGTCAAGTCATCCCTAATTTTGACGAAATACCGATTTGTTACATACCGTTTTCATGCGATCAAAGTGGTCCTCCGCTTCCTTCTCAACATCCCTCGTGATTCTCGCTCCCGGCGGAGTACTGAATAGAATTCTTGAAATTAATTTTCTTTTTCAATTATTTGATTTTGTGCGCGTGATATACACGCATTAGCGTGATCCGTTAGGCATGCACGCATTTAGGCAAGCAACAAGATGAGCGTATGGAGGATTATGGTAGACCTAATTCCGCACAGACAATCCCCATTTTAGAAGATCAAATGTGCATCCGACCAGAGATTGTTTTGGTCTTGTGCGTATGATGACGAGCTTCGAAAGATCTCGTACTACCGGAGTCTATTGAGAAAACAATAGTTGGAATAGCATGTTAGATGCTATAGATATATATTTAAACATACTTTCGAACTTGCGCCTATCGACAAAGCCCGTTGGAATGACAAATTTAGTAAAATATGTAAACAAATTTAGACAAAAAACTATGATTTCTAACCTGAGTCTATCGACAAAGAGCAATTGGAAACGCGCACGCAGTTGCTTGTGGCACGCTATCAGCGTTCCCTTCGTGAGGATGCAGTTGAGACTGTTGATCTGGAAAAATTATGGTATTGTATATACGGTACAGCCTGCTACTGTAGTCAAAAAGGAGCTAGCATGTTCATCGTACCGCAAAGCAATTCTCGTATTTTGTCATCCATAACGTATAGCGATGGCTATAATATGCGCTACTCGCGTATGA
Source organism: Pristionchus exspectatus (assembly GCA_911812115.1). Classification (NCBI taxonomy): domain Eukaryota; kingdom Metazoa; phylum Nematoda; class Chromadorea; order Rhabditida; family Neodiplogasteridae; genus Pristionchus; species Pristionchus exspectatus. The sequence goes on along the minus strand of OU461587.1, from coordinate 5,003,920 downwards.
AAATAAGGCGGGAATGGGTATGGTGCTTATCCTCTCTTATCCTTCCTCACTTCGGGTCGTCGGATGCGACGACAAAACTACATTCTACATCGAACTATCCACCACTATAATTGTCTGCATACTAGTTCCAAGCTACTGGTGTTTTGTTCGCTCATTCATTAAATGTTGCGATAAAGATATATATATATATGGTGCGACTGCTAATGACAGGTTACCGTACCCCGAAGTACAGAACGCTGGTGAGCGAGTAGCCCATCACTCCCTCAATCCACAGCAAGGAAGGAACGAGGGACAGAGTATGCATGGCGGATGAGACGAGAATGGAGGGAGTAATGGCCACTGAGAAGTCGAGGACCTCTTTCACCTAAAGAATCAAGGAACTAATTATGAGTAAAATTTAAAAATTGAATGGTTTTGAAAAATTCGGATATGTTTCACGAGGACATCGTATGGCTAAGCAGGTTTGTTGTGTGTTAATTCTCCACCATGTAATTTGAAAAAATAACATTTGCTCACATCCCTTCGTCATTACGTTATTCTGCCGTTTCAGTGGATGTAAATATTAAGCGATTGATAATTAAAAATGGGAAACCTACTTGGTACTTTGCATTGAGACGGTCAATGCTGTAAGGGATGCGGGCAAACTTTCTCCGGGCATAGTATCGTAGGCCAATTGCGATCTTTAATATTTATTTTCATAATTCATAATAATAACAAAAAATATCCAAAACTCACCAGGAAAGTGCAAGCCTCAATGACGTAAATGATCGCTATGGTCTGGAAATTCCATGCAACTGTGAAATAATTGCATTATTTTCTACAGTACCATTTCAGAAAAAAAATTGTGCCAACATACGCCAATAAATCGCATAGGTAATCGCCAGTGCTTCTGCGACCGAGATTCCTATGAGGAAGAAAACGGCCATGAAATTCATTCCGCGCCTCTCATAATCCGCTGGTTTCCACACAGCGTAGGCTCTGAAAATGAATTCTTAGGACCCAGGAAAGGTAAAACAAACAGCCTAAAAATTACGTACCTCTCTAAAATGAGAGCGAACGACAGACAACTTGACAGGCTGAACAGACAATTCTGTGCAACGAGGAAGGGAAATTCCTTTTCTGAAATTCTTTCTTTGTTCTTCTTCGCACGATCTTGTCTTTTCTGGCCTAGTTCAGAGCTTGATTTCCCTATAAAACAGCATGTCGTCTTTTCTTTCAACGACCCAATCTGAGTAACCACTAGGGTTGTCGATTCAATACCGAGATCAATAGTATTGCACCCCTTCCCATCTCCCCTCCTCTCGCCTCCAAGAGAGGGAGAGGGTGCGAGAGTATTGCAGTTTTGCAATACTATTGCAAGAGCGCGAGAGTATTGCACCCTCTTCCCATCTCTCCCTCTCCCTTGCGAGAGTATTGCAGGGGCGGAGTCAGGAAGGGAAGGGGGTGCGATACTATTGGTATTGAACTTGCAACCCTAGTAACCACCGACCAATTGTGGTGGGCACCAGATTTCCGATGATGAAATTGTGCGCGAACATTGCCTCTTGGGTGAGAAGAAGCAGCGTTTGGACAAGTGCCGAAGTGAGTAGGAGGACTCTGCGAATTCATATTTTCGGATTCATTTCTTTTTGCTAGTTCGAACAACATTTCCGATATTAGGACTAGTTTTAGGGCCCTAAATGCGATTTTTTTTACAATTGCTGTGGTCCCGTTTTCAACTCTTATAGTATCCTTTCTCACGTTTCAACCATGGGTAAAGCATATTTAGGGCGAGCGCAAACAGGTGCAAAATTGCATGTCAACCAGCAGTTTCGCCCCCTCTCACAACGAAAAATTATGTCGATAACGCAAGATGGAAAAAATAGCTGATTACAAGCTATATAGTAAGATCATGCATGTCATCACCAAATGGAGGAGAGTATAGATGTTTACGTCAACAAACGTTATTTATTCACCATATATACTAGGGCGCAGGTTCGGGATTGGATTTACCGAAAAGCCTCTCACATTCGCACAATATTAGTTGTCTCCCAACTGTCTGGTGAGATAGAGGGTCGGTAATGAAGACACCGAGCATACAATCCTTCAGAGTAATATTATCCTTACTTGCAGTTCCCGTGCATCCCTTGCGTCTTCACTAGTGTCACCACCAATGGTGCCATGACGACTAAAGATACGGTATTGACGAAGGTTTCGATGGACAAATTGATATAGTCCGAGGCAGGTGGCATAATTACTGAAATGAAACTGTATCTATACTTTAGGAGGAGCGTAAGGAAGAAAAACAGCAGACGATACACGAAAGATTGAAACGAATGCATAAAAAAAACTATTGATCCCGCGGCAGGAGTAATAATTGCTGAATGGTGACAATAATACTGCAGAGGGGGTGGAATTTAGAGTTCTAAATTCACATGAGTAGCGAAGAGAGTGTGAGAAATAGAGACCCATTTGCTAGTAATCACACGAAAGATCGATAAAAAGTATGGGAAAAAATAAAAATAAAATCGATGAAGACTCTGTGAGATCCTGAGATTGAAAGGGCGGGACTAGGCAGATGGGATGTTATTGAAATAATGATTCACACAGGAGGTCTTAAGCCGAATGAAAAAGAGAGGAGGAGCTAATGTACAAAAGTTGAGACTAGAAATAGAAGATTGGCCTATGAAATCTACCCTAATCCAATTGTTCGTCATTTTTTTATAGCCGTCACTGGTATCCAGTCCGATAAGTGCAAACTACTGTGTGTGTGTTGTAATAGGTTTTTGGCGCCCACAATTTTTCGCAACGTTTACGCAGAATGAGGGGTATCTTTTGGAAACGTCGAACGCGGTTTTGAGTCCAAGAGGGCAAAGCAATTTACACCTTGAAGAGGGGATATAGTGAAAAAGCACGAAGGATTAGCAATTACATACTTGATTCCCTGGGTTAGCAAACAATTTGCAAACAGCTGAATTTTAAGAGAATCAATTTGAAGGGTCTTATAAACTTCAAAAGAATTATGTCAAGTTATCGTAATGATTTGAAAGTCAAAAATTGATACTTAGTGAACTCAGGCTCTTTGGATTCGGTATCCTTATAAACTCCACTACCTTGGAAAAAGAGGACGAGAAGTCGACGTACAATTTTAATCTGCACAAAACCATCTCAATTATCAATAAACCGTACATATTGGGTATTGATTGGGCGACGCTAGTCGATACGTATCCCATACCCATGCCCAACTGCTGATGTAACAGACACCTTCCCATTGTTGCTCTGAGATTTCAACAATACGATAGGCATCACCTCAATTCGCATACTCTCCAATCGGTCAAGGAGGCGAGAGTGCATGCGAAAAGAGTAGAATAATCTCCCTACAATACGAGAGATGTGTAATGAAAGACAGACTTGCGTGATATCGGACATGATCTTGTGCTTTATCAAGAGTGACACATAGAACGAGAAACACTGATGTCCGAAACACTAATGTATTACAAAAATAAATAAATATGTAACGTGCAATTCGAAAGATTGCTGAACCATGACCGTAAACTAGGAGTAGGCGGAGTTCAATGTGAAAAAAATTATTCCGCTTCAGTTATTCTCAGGATTAAATCTTTTTTCTGCTTCTCGGTTCTCAACAGCGATGAGTGAAACAGATTGGGTGCTTGCTGTCAGAAAGTATTCCATCTATGATTTTACAATGTACAGCAATATGATCCCAGATGAGAACGATATCGTCAAGTGTCGTAGCACAATTAAAAAATAAACGCGACAATCAAAACAATATTATCATTGATTCCAGGATGACTGTATCATGCTGAAGTACATCTTCGTTTCCTCTTCCTTGCTTGCGACGGGCGCCGGCTCGGGACTGATGCGGCCGCTGAAAATGTATTCGGTTAGATTTGGATCTTCTATAACACTACTACTATTTGTGCATTCACACAGAACATCTGGATCCCTCTGCATTTTGCTTTGAACTAAATAGAATATTATCTATATTTTATACAGCACCTATACAACATTCGCATTACAGCCAACTACCAATATCTGAAGCGCCTAGTCCCTCTTAGAATAGCGCAATAGTTTATCTCGGGCAGAGCAGCCTCTGCATGTTCATCCGCAGCTTAAACAGAATTTCGTATGATATTACCATCTAACGGCAAAATTTGTCCGAATCCTACAAACGCAATGATGATTCGCAAAAGCTCACCTAGCACAGAACAATTTCTGCAGGTTCTTCCAGGTTCCTAGGTTCCTAGGTTCCTAGGTTCCTAGGTTCCTAGGTTCCTAGGTTCTTAGGTTCTTAGGTTCTAAGGTTCTTAGGTTCTTAGGTTCAGGTACTGCAGGTTCTTACCTAGCACAGAACAATTTCTGCAGGTTCTTCCACAGTGCGCGATGGTAGTAGAAGAGCGTGGCCTTCATGAGAATGCAGTTGAGCGCGTGGATCTAAATGTCTCAAACCAAATATAATTTTACCGACAATATAATTTATTTATCTATAGTATTTTTTATCTTTTTTCCGCGCGAAAATTGGAAAATTCTTCGTTTCAATCAATTGAGCATCTGGTGAAGCACATGTGAAATATGTAGATATGTTGATAAAGTTGATTCCTTTTCTCTAATTTTGTGTATTCCACACAATTTGAATTAAACTCACCGTGAAATAAAACAGACAGCACAGCACGTAGCTGATGAAGCCGGCCTGCCAGAGCATCGTCGGAATGAGGGAGGCCGATCTAAGAGATTTTCATATTTTCAAGTTTGGTGGCTAATTTCAATGTGCTTCACTACTTGTTGAAAGTGTCCTACACGTATGATTACAGATCGTATGAGATACTTGTGGAAAAAAACGTAATAACGCTAATAACTTGCATTTTCATAATTGGACAATTGAACTGACTTGAGAGCAGCTGATAGTACCAACGCGGGTACGATAGCACGGGAGAACTCGATGATCTCGACTACCTGAAATCAAATATTTTGTTGTTGATGTTGTTTTGATTATTACTTTCCATATCAGCTATTCCACTTGCGTTTCAACGAATGATGTTCATCATTAGATGTGAAGAATTTTGTTGATTTTCTGGTATGCCCACTGACATTTAGCTCCCTAATCGCATCGTCTTCTTTTTTCTATCCCGCGACATGTTCGTGAGTCAACCCAATGAGCGACCGCCAAAACAAGTAATGAGCAGATGTGAAACATCACATCGTGCCGAAAATATTCAGGAAATATAGTTCATAAAATAGAAAAATGCTTGACAAAATCCAAAGAAGGTATTCTTCACTTCACCAAATATGTTTCACGCGCTGGTGAAAGTGGCTTGCACTCATAGACTAAGATGGTGAATTGGAAACTGCTTTAAAAATACAATTTTAAATACCTGATACTTGGCGTTCACTCGATCGCTAGTGTACGGTAGGTCGCGCAGTTGCTGCTTACTGTAGAAGTATAGGCCGGCCGATATCTACGATTATCGATTTTTTATGAATTGTCACCGTTCACTTTGCTGTTGTTTTCATCACTGCTCGCAGAAGCGTGCAAATATGTGGTCACTGACAGGAAGATTCCTAATAATACTGGATAGTAGTGTTGTCTGGTACGGCTATTATTTTAGTATTTCCCGAGCAAGACTATACTAGACACAATGAAGCGTATAGTCAGCTGAAACGGACAGGATGTGTGAAGTTCTCACAACATAATAATGAAATAGCATTCGACACGACGCACTCGGGAAGTAAATCAAGTTTGCGATATGCACCCAAGCAAGACCTCATGGAAATTTGTATGCACAATTAATAAGATCTAATTAATAAGATTACCAAAATCACAGTCGCCTCAATAGCGTACATCATATAGATCGTCTGGAAGTAGATACCGTCTAGAAAAATGCAATTAATTGTTCGACATTAATTGAATTATTTTAAATTAAGCCTTATGAAAATCTGAACTCACGCCAGTAGATCAGATACACCGTGCAGACAGCGTAGAGGGACTGAAAATTAGAAGAAAATTATAAATTTCGAGAAAAGTAGACTGCTAAAGTCATCTTCTGTAATGGTCTCTTCATTGTTTTCACTAGAGTTCGAAATACTAAGGTAATCGCCTCTTCATTCTTCACGCTATTTCACCGGTCAGAGAGGCGTGAGAGTGTGCAAAATGAAGAGACGTGTTTCGAAGTTCTCACCGACGTGTCAGTACAAAAACATTGAGAAAACTAACCGCAAAGAACAATGCAGCCAGCACAAGGAAGTAGTTGACCGACTGCTGCTCGTATGCTGCTGGGCTGCGGATGGCGTGACACCTGAGGAAATGAGAGATCAAAGGTCAATTTATCGTCTGCCGCTATGGCTACCTCATGCTTGCTCTTGCTCTGAACTGTACTTGTCTAGCCCTAACCATGATCTTACTTTCAATAGTGGAGTAACGGTAAACATGAGAAAGATCAAAGATCATCTATCTAATATCTCACCTTTCAAGCACGATCACTAGCGACAGGCAGCTCGTCGTGAAGTAGAAGACGTTATGGAACACGAGGAACCAGCGTTCTTTCACTGAAAAATACCGATGTGAGAAAATATTAATCTAAATTTGACCATGTCCGAATTTTGAGGTATGCTTCACGAATTGATCAAAAAGTCAACCAGTTTTATACTTTTGATGGTTGCTAGTACAATCGTTGAGAGAAAAATATCAACATTTTATGTTGCCCATGATATCCGATAAATCGTGTCTCAGATCAGTGTGGCTCATAGAGATCAAAGATCACACTCACCGTCGCTCACCGGCGCCAGATTGTCGATGACGATGTCGAAGATGAAGACGGCGATCTGTGAATATTTTCTTAATTCGAGGCGCCGTCTCTCCATTTCGCACACTCTCTTCGCACATAAGGCAAAATGAAGAGACGAGAACATTGATCGTAATGGATATTTTCGAAAATGCCTCTCCATTTCGCACTCTCTCTCTCGGTTGCTATAGAAGCGTGTGCGGATTGAAGAGACGATTGTGCTTATTAATCTCAATAACAATATAGCTAAATCTTACCTGCGAAATAAGCAAGAGAATGGAGCAGAGCGAGGAGAGCACGAGAAAAGCTCTGCAAAAGGGGAGAACGATGAGAAAGTGTTGTGTTTCAAGTGCAACTCAAAATTTTCAAACCAATGCGCATTCTTTAATGATCGGAAAAGGAATTCTAGAATGAACTCACTTGCAATTCCCGTGCATCGTAGCCGTCCTCACCAGTGCAATCACGCAAGGGATCATTCCTGAATCTCTGATCTTTGATCTTTGATCTTTGATCGCGATAAAGACTGACCAGCCAGACATGTCATCGCCACCAGCAACTGGATTGAAATGAACATACAGTTGGTCGGGAGGTCCATGCCGGGTCTGCAAATCACTTTATTATTCTCTTGAAACCTACATACACTGAAGTGTGGGGTTAGCTAGAGTATATTGGGGTGGGGTGATGTATCACTGACGAGAGGTGTCTGGATGCATCAGAGAAAAATCGAGAAAACTAGGCACTAAATGCTGTAGTAGAAAAAAAAAAAAAAAAAAAAAGTGCTGCGCACCTTGTAGAGGAACTTCGGTCTTGATCTTTGACAATAGGATGTCTATCTAGTCACGACATGTATCGTGATATCAGCAGTAAACAATGGCTACGTATACTAGTGCGGTCTCAAGACTGAACAAACAATAAGTCTGGTTAATGTCGGGTGTAGGGACACAAGATAAATGAAGATAATATACGCAATCTCTAGATTATACAAGAGCTACAAAACAGTAAAGCAGCAGCTCTAGACAGATCAATATGAAAACTGTGAGAAGAAAAGCGGATAGGTTCCTTCTAATACCACTAATGGCTTAGCGGAGAAAAAATAACGGAAATGCCACTAGATTGAGAGCCGGCCTTTCGGAAAGGAGGATCCGTCTCTTCATACCACGTTCCCTCTCATCGGTTTGAGCAGCGTGAGAGTAAGTGGAATGAAGAGACTTTTCATTCTAACAGTCGTAATTGAAAGCACTGTAGCAGGGAAAGTTTACCGTGGGTGTTGTACAGCACAAACTAATAAGATGAGTCTACTAGATATTTATTGGTTTCTCTTTCTACGCCTACACGCAATAAATGAAGATGATTCGCCACTGTTTGACTGCTATGTGTGACTGAACATATTTCAGCACAAACGAATGCCAGTCGCTCACCAGAGATGGCAATTCAATTTTCAAAAAAGAAGCGTCTATTAATTGGCATATTCGTACTTGACCTGTTCCTATGGAGTGAACGGCCACGACGACACTCAATTGGGTATTCGAATTGGATAGACATAACACGTCCCTCACCTAAGAATCGAGCTAAAACAATCTGTCAGCAAGTAATTTTTCGATGTTGGGTTTTCAACGATTTCTGACCTATCTAGCTTACCTGTGAACGGAATTAATAAGCTCACCTCCCAATCAGGCATCGATTGCGGGAAGTTTCCTTGTATTCGCAGATAAAATCGCTCTAAACAATTTTTTTTTGATTTTTTCAACTTTGTTCATTTTCTGAAGAATGTTCGAGAAAGTACACGTTATGAATAATATAAAAAAAGTTGACAATAGAAAACTAACCGTACGCTCTAGGTAGAGCCACGACATGGTTGAAGTATGGTCTCTTTTCGTTAAAATTAAGTCGACGTAAAGTAAAGGGCAGCCAGAAATTCTTGAGAAATGGGTAACTTCACGCTCGAGAGTGAGCGAAGAAACAGCTGCGAATGCTAAATGTACTTAGAAAGGGTATTTTCCAATTCTAGGAAAATATTATGATACATTATTGAAACACATTATTCAAAGAAAACGGGATCTCTCTATCGTTAGGACATGATAATTTTTTCAAATAACGACTTCTCAATAGCCGAAAATGTAAAGTTCACGATCAAATTCAATACTAACAGCTGCAAATGTTTCTCGCACTTTAACTGAGTTATTCTCGACATTGAAACCAGCAATTTACTGAGAAGGGAAGTTTTCGATTAATGAATGGTTAAGCCCATAGTTAAATATTTCGACAATTCGCACTTTTTTATGATTCAGTCTGATTTAATGGCTGGATGAGTTTTTCGTTGGGATTACGCAAAGAAATCGAACATTTTTGAAAGGGTGATAACGAATAAGAAATGCGGAAGAAAGTTTATGCTCTTTGGAGTGAGGCTTAATTTTAGATGGATTTATCGAAAGGCGGATGAAATGCAAAGAACGATCAAACAACACATGATACGCTCGCGCGTATCGCAAGAACAAATATCATTTTCGAAAATATGAATTTCAAAAATACACACTTTACAATAGTCATAAATGAGAAGGAAAGACAATAAGTACACGCTTCGCGAAAACGACACGAAATGGACTAAAATGAAGGGATAATTAGATAATATTTAGACATTTTAAAGTTACAACAGAAGAGCAATGTTAGTGATTATTAAGCGGTTTCTACAGAAATGCTCCTGAAACTCGAGATTCGAGGTAATTTAGGCATATTTTTGGGGAGTTTTGAAAAATATTTAGCAGATTCCGGAGCAGTGAGAGCAGCAGAGCTTTGCGTTCCAGAAGATTGTGCAGTACCTGAAAGTTACAATTAATTTAATATGTATTTTTAAATTTATTTATTTTCAAATCACATCATAACACCTTCTTTGCGGCATTCGAAACAGATGCAAATGTAGGTTTTTTTCTTAGTTTCACTAGTCTTGCTTTTCGTATTGCTGCCCATACACGTGTGTGGTACGTAGATTATACGTAAAGAAACGAAAGTAACGCTTCTAAAAAAAAAGCTAACTCAAGTTATGATTCATTAAGATTAGCAGAATTTTTTTTTAAAGCAGCTTTTCATCCCAACATTGCAAATTTATATAAATTGCAAACTTATGCGCATAGGTGAGCCGCACTACGATTGACTATTGGCTGTCACGATTTGCTGTCACGTGAGAGTAGCAAGTAGTCCATACTAGGGTGCATCTATACTAATCAACTATCAACAAACCTCCTCAGATGCTGCAACCGCGCGGGCATCACAGCAACGCATCGTTCACTGAGGGTACCCTCGCTGTCTTCCCGGACGGCACTCCTGAATTATTGGTTGTCGATCTTTGCACTCCAATTGCTGCACTTGTTTTTGCGCGCATTTTTTTTGATCATCCAGGACGGAAGTATCGTCTTCACTTGAAAACTTCGAATATGCTGTGTTCGTGAAACATACTTTTAGCCTCTTATTTGACACCCTCGTTACTTTCATCTGTTCATCTCTGATGGAACACTCTAGTAAATGGCTAGTAAATGCTAGTAAATGTCACTTGTCCTAAGATTGTACCAAGAATCCCAAATACCCCGGAATTATCGTCTACTATGAAAGATACGCTCATGGGCGTATTCTGTGCGATTTCGTAGTTTTTGTAGTGAGAAATGAAAGGTGGCTAGATGTCTCACTGCTTACGTCAGGCTAATAACTCAATGAGCGACCACTGACAATAATAGTGAGCAAATGAAGGAGCTATACATTGTTAGACCAAATACGAATTTTTAACCTGGTATTGAAATCAAGCATTACCTTTGCTCGTCGACCGACTGCTGTGCAGCAGGTTGCTGCTGCTGCGTCTGTCGCTGATTGGAGTAGCGAGAGGATTGGGCCTCCCGGAGTTGTTGTTGCGCCGATAACTGTAATGGTGATAGTCTATTCTTGACTTTGAAACTCATCAGAAAACGCCACTTTTAGATTGTCGAATATTCATAGTTCTCTATTTAGCTCGTTTTTCCTTCACTGAAACATCTGTAACATCTGTATTTAGCTGGAAATTAGGAAATTCCGGTCGAAAGAGCCTTTCACGCCCTGATTTCTCCGAAAAATTAAATAAATGAAAAAATGCTCACAACAGTCGGCTGATTGAACACGCTTGACGAGGACGAGGGAATGTATCGGTGCTGCTGCACGCGACTGGAAAAAATAATAATATTTTTTTAATAAATCAAAATTCTAGCGATATTCTATGCACCACAATGTATTTGACTCGAAACTCGCACTTGACTCGAAAATATGTATTTTATATGTTTTTTAGTCACGGTTCGCGACGACGATTATAAAATACTCGGACTACTCTGTAAGAGGTGCTCCTGAAACACATATGCTACTCAAACAAATTGAACAATAGCAAAAAAAAATTGTTTCACTATTGTTGATTTGTTTTATTTTTTATCGCCTCCTCAGCGGTTATTGACTCAAACCCATTCAACCACTAATGAGCTGATTGTGAAACATATCCGATCAAAATCAATAATATTTCAAAAAAGCACACTCAGTATGTCTTGATAAAAATGGTCAACTAATATTCCCAGTTAACGCGTCTAAATTACAATTATAATAAAACTGACGGCGGCGTAATCACTTTCCGCTGCAAATGTTGTTGATCGCCTCTATTCGGATCGGAGATTCCTTTTTCGTCCAGGAATCGTTGAACCTCAGCGTACGATGTCGTCATGCGGTAGTTGAATTCAACCTAAAAAAATAACTGATTTTAAAATAGCGATTATCATAATTAGATAAATCAACGCATGCGGTAGTTGAATTCGACTTGCGATTACGTGTTATTGTAATGATTCAAAACCATTGGTTAATTTCAATAAATAGGTTCGTGAACACAATTGAATGCTGATATCCAAATAGGTTTCAGAAAGAGGTTAATCGTATGGTTGACGACAGTTCGCCAATTTGGTGGTGTGAGATAGTGTGTTCCAAAAATAATAGCTTAGAGTTCAACGTTGAAAAGGTTGCACCATTCGGCCGAGACATAATCGCTCCTCCTACTATCTATGTAGATAGCTAACATACCCTCCGTATTGTTCAGACACACCATACCATAGTCTTTCGTACCGTGTCCAAACCATCCACCGTGGCTTCCCCTGTTCACCAGATTACATCACTTACCGTGTAGCATGCCACAATCCTGGCCGTATTGTGCAGACACATCTGCGCCCAGGCGGACTTGCACTCTTCGATATTACAGTAGAGGAAGGACAGGGAGGAGCACTCGCGCGAGCGGGGATTGAGGCAGCAGGCGCACTGAAATTATTTGTATGAAATTGTTGTTTTTGTTTTTCATCACTACAAATAGTGCAATAGTTTATTCCATGAAGACACTGGCGGAACGAGGGGATGTTTGGATGGTTTGTTGATGTTATGTTGAACTTGCCAAAGCCCTGATTTGTGAGCTTGCCGTGTACTACTTGGAAATAGAAGATGAAAAGGTGAAGGCTACGTGTGAAAAGGGATTATGAACGAAAGTGAAAGGTGTTACGCGCCTGCTACTAGTTTGGGCTGGAAAGTGTTTGACAAGAACTCTCTGCGACCAGTGAACCGTTAGAGAGAAATTCAGGCACATACGTCTGGGTATATTATACAGAGTTATGCAAACCTTACTTTACTACCATAATATTATTGGGATGCTGTTCTTCTCCTTAGCATTATCACATCAATTGGATCCAACGGAAAAAAGGGTTATTGCAGTAGATGATTACTCACCTCTCGCGATTGTGCGAACCATCGTTGCTGTGTGATGGGCGGTTTTTCGGCCGAGATGAGGTTGAGGAACACTTGGAAACGACCGCGCTGAAATATATTTCAATAATTTCGGGAAAAAACATTATTCTTCCGCCATTATCAGATCAGCAATTTTCTAGCGCGCGCAACAAGTATGTTTCAATGCGCTTTTAAATTCGCATAAACTGGCAGATGATGTTGGTTCACGGTTTCTTCTGTATTTACATCAACATGCCCAATTTGACAACCACTTCCACCTTACGAAAATCGTAATCTGTCCTTACCCCCTTGTTCAGCCTCTTCTTGATCTCTCCATCCACACCCTGCACTTTGTCCTTGATCATGCCCTCGAGATGACTACGAGAGGGTAGAGAAATCGTCCTCTTAATTGATTAATTAGTTAAATAGTTTTAGTTAATTGGTTAATGTATGTGACCAGGTATTCATTCGCACGTTGTGTTTCACTGTTGCAACAAGTACGATGACTGAACCGATTGAATGATTCTCGGAGCAGGTTGATTTCGCAAAAAAAAACAATAATTTTTACTTCTTCGGAATTACCTTCACGATCATGGGACTCGTTCATTAGAATTGAATGGAAATTAAGAAAATACCTTGAAATTGTAGCTACTGCGCTCGATATTGCCGCACGCAGGCTGCAGTGGGTTCTCTTCTAAATTGATTAAAATCAATTTGTATTTTAGCGGTTATATTTTTGAATCAAATTTCGAGTTTTTTTATAATATAGAATAATTTGAAAATTCTCACCTTGCCCTCCCATCAGGAACTGATGTCCGGAACGATTGAGCTCACTTTCGACCGCATTCGAGATACCGCACAGGTCGCAGTATCGGCTGGAATTCTCTCATTTTTCCTGGATCTTGCAATTCGAAAAGCCGATAATCAATAAATAAATCAATAATCAAACAATTCTACCGTACCAGTACTGCTTCCCATTCCTTTCGACAATGCCCGAATTCGCGTCGCACTTCTGCGATAATAGCGTTGTCTCCGGGACCATCGTGTACGGTAGGTCGAAGCGGATGCCTGTACAGTATCAGTCGGTCATGGGTACAGCAGCATCCATGAGCTATCGAGATCTGATTTTATTGCAAAGGACTCAATGCGTTGTCTGGGGCGGCTACGGTGCATGTGGCTGCTGCCGCACCTTGCTACAGTTCCCGGAGGTTACATTACCTGATGTTATCGTACCCTTCTCAATTATCTCACCTGCGGGTCCCTCGATGATCGGCACTTGTAGTGTGATGCCAATCTCTCCGGCGAGATGCCCGAAGTTTTCCTGAATGATATTATTGTGATTATCAAGTCAAATTGTCAATGTTAAGAAGTAAGCACGTTCATTGTGAGATAGCATTTTAAATGGGGAAACGACAGAATAGCACATGAGCACACACACACTAGATTGCTCAATACGGATAGCCGTCTCTTCATTTCACACACTCTCTCGACTGGTAGAGCGATGAGAGAGTGTGTGAAATGAAGAGACGCCGACCCGAATTGGGCACTCGCACCTTCACCGTGATCTTCTTGAAGTCGATGGTGTAGTTGCCGGGCGCGCGAATGTAGTACACCTGAAATACACACTTAACATATTTTTATATAATGACTACTTCAGAGAAACCTATCAAAGCCACATCATCTTGCGAATAATTGAGCGCTTGTTGAAACCTAACTAATCTCTGGACAATAAATAACAATAGGTAATCCACTGTCGAAACAACATGCGAATCGATAATGAAACATACGAATATTCCGCCGCATTATTCCCGCAAGAATGTTGGGCCAAACTTTCTCAACGAAGCTAGGAAAGCCAGTAGGAATGTATTGCAGATCAGAGCTCTCACCTAACCTGACCCCTTGATAAACGTGTTCTAATGATGATCGTCATAATGATGATAATGATGACGTCGTCATCCACAGTGACGTCAGTGACAGTGACGTCGTCATGACGTCATAATGATCATAATGATGATCGTAATCGTAAATCGATAATCTCCAACCTTATTCCCCCGCTCGTTCACAATATCGATGTCGTCCTCTGTGATCTTGATCTCGTTTCGGACTGAAAATTGATTTTGATAAGTTAGCGTTTATCTTTTCTCAAAATGAGTTTCACGGGTCCTACACATTTAGTGCGTTCTGACTCGAGATGTCCTGCAAATGTTGAGTTTCACAATCCCTACAGAAGACAATACGAAAGCCTTGTTCGATTTCATTGTCTGACCTCCTTTTCGAAAACAATTATAAAAAAAAGTGAAAAGGCTAGCTGCGTCGATCACCTGCTCTACAGTTAAACACCACATTATCTATGCGGATCTACAGTTCACACAAATGGGGAAACAGATTTTGAACTCTAGACGCGTTATGCAGGGTGCAGCGTGCAGGGTTGCCTCAGCGCGATCCAAAAAAAAAGTTTTCTGAGCTCGATATCTTTTTTTTTTGTAATACGTTAGCTCAATCAAGCTCACCTCCTCTGCAATTGAACACGGACACCTCATCGATCATGATGTACAGTTCATCGTGTGATTGCGCGCGGGCGACGTTTGCTATCTGGCACACCACCAAAAGCAGCGGGCACACCACGAACAGCGTTCCGGCCCTCATTTGCTTAATTACGGCTACGGTTATCGAGGGGGTTATTCCACCGAACCTCTTCGCATTGGCTGTCGGTTTCTTGTCTGAAAACGATATTCTCAAATTTTCACTTTAAAGCCGCAAAAAAGAAAGCGAAAGTGGGTGTGGAAAAATTACGAAGCGTGAGCGAGTATGGCGGATTTGGCACTATCGGAAAAGGGGAGAGATGATGGGGGGATTTGACCGAACAGAAGCCTGGGCTAGTTCGCGCGCTGGGCGATCACAGCTCTGCGGTGAGAGATAAGGGGAAAGCGAGAGACGGTAGACGGTCAGAGATGGTTAGAGATAGAGCCAGAGGGATATCCATTGGAGGAGGGGGATCATGGGGTAACCGGCCCGGCGCTGCGAGTAGTGATAGACACAATAGACACAATAGTAAAATATAGCTTTGGATGGGCCGGCCGCGAGGGGAGAGGAGGACTAGTTTGGGCATCGCAAATTGGCAGTATGGGGATAGTTCGATAGGTACTTGCGTTCGGAAAAGGAGAGCGGAAATGCGTTTTTATGATAATAACGCTCAGGTGGAGCAATGCCAGTTGAGCAGTAGTTGAGTCAGAATTGAAACGACATTGGCTAGTTTGGCCACGAGCAGTAGAGTTGGCGGTAGTATGGAGTACTTGCATTCGAATAGGCTATCGGGGCACTCTGGAAGCGTTCCTCATACTCGCAACTTTGTAGGCTGTATTTACGCAGGAGCTAGCCATTGATGATAGGAGTCACAATTGGATCGTATAGCGCTGAATGTCGACGAAGCAATAAGAAATTCACAGAATTATTAGAGCAAGCGCTGCAATAGCATTGGATCATCAGTCACATGATCTGATCTAGTCCCCATACAGCCGTTACGCTCTACAGCCATCCAGCCAGAACGGCCGAAAGGTCGTGATAAGAGGTGATAATGAATGGAACAATCGTGTCTGACTCTCTCATTTCGTAGTGCTCTCTCGCTCTGTCTAACCAGCTGATATTCCCAGTGGAGACAAGGTGATAATGAATGATATGAGGACACTCTTTAGTCCCCGTAATCCCTACTTTCTCTGATAAAGAGATATGAGTGGATAAAGGTGATAATCGTTCTCCGTTCAATCAAAACAAGTGATCCGATAATCGATCGCTGATAACGCGCAAAAGGGATAAGGAAGATATGGGTGGATAAGGGGTCGGAATCGAGCTGATGAATTCAAAGAGTGAAAAGCGAAAGTTGGACCGAGGATCGAGCGGGATTGTGTGCATACAGGGAAGACCAGACTGAAAGGAAAGCGCGCGCTGCGATTGAAAGGGAAAGGCGATAAGTCCTATCTGTGCTCCACCGAATTCGCATTCAATTTCGCGCCGCGGGTGGTGGGAAAATCAAACAGATTAGGCCCGAAGACCCGGAACTAAGATGGTTCCGGGAACTTGGACCCAAGGTGTGGGATAGTAGTCAAGGAACGGATCCAAGGATCCACGGGGGATCCTAGTGTTCCTCCTCCTCCTCTATCAAGGATAGTGTACGAGAGGGATTGCGCTACTTTCGCTCGATTCGCTTTCACTTCACTTGGAGGGAGGCGAATTGGGGCTCTATCCAAATAGCGTTATCCCTGAGGGCTCTGACCCATCAGAGAGCACTCCATTCAGAGCGAGGTGATAGGAGGGAGGGGATCGGCTCTACCCCGAATGCGCTATCCCTGGTTCCTCCGACCCATCAGAGACTACACTGATGGGTCTCCATTTAGAGCGAGGCGAGGAGGGGGAGGATCGAAATCTCCCCAATTAGCGCTATCTATAGTTGCTCTGACCAACCAGTGATACTTGGATGACTATGATCCTTCTCCTATTCGAGAGGAGATCTCGAGATAGATAGAGATGTGTCCTCAAAGTTCGCACAAGAGAAAGTGACAAATTCCAGCGCCCGTAATGGGGAACGGGTTCGAACCGTGTGAGTTGCGAGCAACCGTTTGGGATGGTGAAGTTCCGGAGCAGATTTATGCCTGGTATTTGTGTTTTTTTGTGTTTTAATCGCATCATGCATTATCAAGGACACTACGTTATTTTTTTGCACATATAGACAGAGATTGCAAGTGGAATGAAGAGATTTAGCTCTTGGCTTTAGCCCGATCCATTAGACCCCCGATGACGCACGGGAGATAATCTGCTGTAAGTGAAGCAAACGATTGCGCCGTGAGGAGATTTGGCCTGCCAACGGCTTTTCCTCATAAAAATGCTTTTGCTGATCATCACTAGCCCCTCCCTGTGATTCCAATTAGCGTATCAGCACATGCGGACAGACGAGTTTGGTTGGTGGTAGGGGTCAGAGAAGGACGAGGGAGTATGGAAATCGAGGAGAGCACAGAGAATTGGGTGGTCAGAGACAGACTAGAGAGAGTGGTGATTAGGGAGGGCGCAGACAGGAGGGAAGTGAGCGAGGTAATTGGAATTGCTGGGTAGAAGGATGAAAGAAGGCGCGGCAATCGATGATCAGGCTGCTGTTCTTCGCTGTTCTCGTTGAAATTTTGGCAGTTGCTGCTGCGCAAGTGGTCAGTTTTGCATTTATGGGAGTTACTCGGAGCTCATCATAAAAATCAATATCAATGATTGGATTGCGTACAAATGGGGCCAGTAAAACACAAATTTTTACTATGCCGTGTTTTCTTTTTCTAACATCGAGAATATCTCAGGACATACAGCACATCCGCGAACTGTCCATCACTACGACATGGCAAGCGGAAGACGCCGGTCTCAATCCGAGAAAGCACCCGCAGTGCCAGGCATGGAGACTGCATCGATTAGCGGATGTGAGTAGGTTCAAGTCTTCAAGTTCGCCAAAAAATTAGACTTTGCGCAAAAATATAAATAGCCTGAGAAGTATGAGATGGAAAATCCGCGCAAGCACCCGCAGTGTCAGGCGTGGAGACTGCAGCGATTGGCAGGTGTGGTTTCATCGGCTCTGTTCGGATAAGGGGGACCCATGGCAATAAGGGGGACCCAACGCAATAAGGGGGACCCAAGATTCACGTGGCAATATGGGGGACCCAAGACAATAGGGTGGACCCAAGTAAACTATTTTTATTGAACATTTTTCTTCGATTGAACAAACTACTATTCCAACCAGAACAACCACCCCGAAAATTAGGTGAGAAAGACCGACTCGTCGTCGTTTTCCTACCACTCAGAAATCACTGCAAAAAAATCTAGGACTGGTGGCATATCGACCCGATAACATGGAAAATCAATGAATAGTCGTTCAACTACCAACAGAAATTTGTAATCATGCTCTTTCTTGTACAGCCAAAGTATAATGTTCGCCTATATTTTGCAAATAAATCAATATTCTAATTTATGTGAGAAAGAGCCGAAATAATACTCGAGAATAAAAGCAGAGAATAAAAATAGCGAAGATTAATCTATACTCGATCTCTCCTCTGTCTCGTAGTTTACGTTCCTCTCATAGATTGCGCCTCGCACTGCCATTTACCATGCCAGCCTCATTCTCATCCTGTGCAGCGCGTTCACTGACACTCTGGAATTCCCTCTCTGCCCCAGTAGTCACCATGCCCCGCATACCGTACCGTAATTTTATAAGAAGAGCCCCCTCAATAGTTCTCCCTACTTCCCATATTAAATTGTAAACACGGACTGCCACACAAACCCCGTTCCCAAAAGCTCGCCCGAGCCTGAAATACCACTTGTAGCCCCTTTCCGCCCCCATCCACATATTATCGAATGGTGATAAAGTATAAGTATAAGTATAAGTATAAGAAAAATATTCAGTCAAATGATTTACATTGGGTCCCCCTTATTCTCTTGGGTCCCCCTTATTGTATGGGTCCCCCTTATTGCGTTGGGTCCCCCTTATAGTCATGGGTCCCCCTTATTGCCATGGGTCCCCCTTATCCGAACAGAGCCGTTTCATCAATCTCGTTTCAACAGAATCATGAGGCTCTGGTGAAGCGCTGTTAGGTTGCGGTGTCAGTGTGAGACTATTTCGTTTACCTTAAACAGCGCACACTTTGTATTTAACAACAGTTTTTTTGTAGTTTTAATCCTTAGTCTTTGATCTTTCATCTCTTTTTTTTAGTCCGACCGCACGCACGACATCACGGGCGCCGACATTGATCTGATGGCGGTGAGGAGGAGCCACGTGTCGGTTTATAATCAGGTGAGTGGTCTTTGATCTTTGGTCTTTGATCTTTGGTCTTTAATCGAAGATCCAGAATCTTTGAACGAAGTTGTAAAGAGCACTTGCTCGTGGGCAATCAATTAGGACATCCGAAGCACGACTTTCTGATGTGAACTGTGGCAGAGTTGAGACCATTAGATTTATAGTTTATTTATTTTTTTATGTGGCTAGCTTTCTACAACTATGGGAGTTATTACTAAAAGACTCTTCAGCGCTAGCTGAAACATATCCGATCATGCACTTTTCAATATGTTTGCTGTCTAGTGAGCTTAGAAAACGAATGAAGCAGAAATTCTCACATGCAACGAAAATAATGATATTTTTAAACTCAGGACGACGCGAACCGCTACCTGATCCCGCTGGACCTGCTGCGGCAGTACACGGTATCTAGGACTTTACTCACCACTATCTAATTTTGATTTATATTGAATACGATGTTGACCTTTTATTAATTACATTTTTTGAATGCGATGATCGTCCCATTAAAAATTTGCCATGCTCACTCTCCTTGATTGCACTGTGAAACACATCCTGTTCATTACCTGCACTAAAAACAAACCGAGGTGGCTTGAGATGAAATGACTCTCTTCATTTTGCGTGCTTTTTCTCAATACGAGAGTGTGCGGAATGAATAAACCATCTCTTATAAATCCATCCCTAACAAACAATAGAGCGTCGTTGCAGAGCTCGTGGAAGAAACATTCATTATTTCGCAGGTAATCCACGTCAACTTCGAGGAGGTCTGCCTGCTGCATGCAAGGGTGCTGTGGATCAACAGCACAGCGGGTATGTTTCTGTTGTTGTTGTCGTTGTTGTTGTTTGTTGTTATTTTTTCCTGTCTTTTCTATAGAACCCGATCTCCTTTTCCTCAATTCTTCAGTATCTTCAACGCAAATTGAAGGAAAATTAGGGATGGCTTGGCAAGAAATGACTCTCTTCATATTCTCTCTCGCCTCTCTGATCGGAGAGAGAGCATTTGAAATGAAGAGACCATTTGAAATGATTGATGAAGTGATGAATTGATGAAGAGATGAAGAGATGAGATGATTGAAATGCCAAGCCAACTCTAGAGAAAATCCTGGAAAAAAATCGGATTTATTTGAAGACGTCGGTGCGCTCAATCTGAAGAGGGACAAGCTCTGTGAGGAGTACGCGAATGCCAAGGAACTTATTCTCAATCAGAACGCAACCGTTAACGAGGACAGCTATGGAAAGTGGGTATTTTTCAATAAATTTTAACCTCTCTTTATTTTTAATAGGTTATAGTTCTAAAACATCAGCGACTCAGGAATCCAAGAGTATGTCCTCCTGTCGCATTAGAAGAATCATAATCGATAGATTGGATAATTTTCCATTCTGATAGCATGGGGTGCATTGTTTTAAATTTGTTGATGGGTACACTAATGCGAGGGAGCTCATACTGAATCAGAACGGGACTGATGACGAGGGTAGCTATGAGAAAGTTTTATATTTTGGGGGGAGCTGCACCTTCACATGCGAAAAATCAGAAATTCGATATTTGCTGTTGCCTAGGAAATATTTTTATTTTATTTTTTTTAAACACAAATAACTCCCAACAACTAAAAATTATTCAAGTCGTTCCAAAATTATTCTAGTCGTAAGTCTGATGAAACACATTCGAAATAGTCTCTATCTTATTTCATAAGGAAATGTAATGAATCAATGAAATAACGGTGAAAATCAAAGCTATCGTAACCTATCCTCAGCTACTCCCTGCTCGAGTCGCTCCGGGACCTCTCGTTGCTTCCGCTGGGAGAGGGCACCTCGCCCGCCAACTTTTCCGAGAACCTCCTGCTACCGTATTTGGTGAGTTATACCTATTTATCGATTGTTGACTTACTGTACCCGAGCCTACCGTATCTGGTAGGCAATATTAATCGATAATAGGAGTACCTCACCAGCTCCTAGATACCCTATCGTGAAATTATTTTCCGTTCCACTCGTAGTTGACCTTTGACTACCGTTCGATGGGCGGAGTTAGGAAGAGGCCGGGAGGAGGCTAGTGATCTACCTGCTCTCCTCCCCCCTACCTCTTCCCTTCCTCTCTCTCCCAGACAATCAATACGATAACCAGCACATTGAGTTTGCTGAGCATTTGAAACGCACGATAACTTTTTAACCGACCCAATGCAGGACGATAACGGCACTCTGCCCGAGACGATCCTCTTCGACTCACCGCACGAGGTTTGATTATCTAGGAATGACGACTCGGCATGAAAATACTCTCCTTTTTGGAATATTCTGTTTTTCACCAACAGAATTCTGCGAAGCCATACCAAGTTTGACTTGATTTTCCAATATTTGGTTTGTTCCATCCAAGCTCCAATAATCAATATTTACCTTCTTTCGGATCAATTGAGACCGCAGTGAAGCACAACTGAAAAATTTACTTTGTACCAACTGATCGGCAAGCATCATAAATTCAGCGAGATTATTAAAAATTCACATTTTTAAGCTCGCAAAATTCGAGCTCGGCGTCAGCCCCAAGTACTTTCACCATCACAAATCGGTCGGACTGCTGCTGGCCAAAGTGTGCGGAGAGGGAAGGATCGAGGCGTTGGGCAGGGGTGAGTTTCCGATGCTGTTGCAACCGCAGACTGTATACATAATAATACAAGTGTCGTTCATTGACTTTACATCTTCGAAAACAGCACTGAATCAAAACCATTGTTCACGCATCCATTATTTATTACCTACTAAAGCATAATTAATTTGAAAGGATCTTTTAAATTCTGAATTCTTAACTCATTTCGAATGAAGTTCACTGAATTCATTTCTTCTATTATTTCGCAATTTTAAATGAGGCATGAACTGCTCATATCTTCAGTATCGTTTTATTATTTCCACTTTACCCGAGATTCCTTCCAATGATCATCAAAAATGTCAGTCAAATACGTATGTCTACTACGTGAAACTCATCCCAAACCTTATTTTTACCGATTTGATTATTTTTTCGTGAACTCATCACATTCTTCACACTAATGACAATTCAGCACGCGTATCTCTCATTTCGTAACGGTCTCTCGCCGGCTAGAGCAGCAAGAGATCATGGAAAAGTTAGAGAGGCAAACCAATCCACTCTTCAGACCTGCACGGCAAGTTCGGCGAGGAGCTGGCGACCCTGGGCTTCGATCCGCTCGAAATCGATCAGGTATCATCTTCAAAAAAGGAGAAAAAGACGGGGTGAAGCTAGAAATAGGCTTCGACTTGCTACAGATGGGACTAGAACAAGAAGGGATAGGGCTAACATTAAAATGGGGGGGGGATAGATTCCCTTCACCCTTACCCCTTGGGATCGGCCGGGAGGAGCGGCACGGGGATGCGCTAACGATCGATAGATATATGAATACACATACCCCTGGTGGATAAATAAATAACGAAAAAAAATAATCATGTAGGGAGGGGCGGGGTTTAGAATAGCTGGGGCTAACGAAGTGCCGGAGTCATGAAAATAGACGAACCCAATCGCAGATCATCCACGGCGGCAGCAACCTCGACGACATGCTCATGGTGTTCAGCAACACGCAGGTGGGCGAGATTGATCTTTGATCTTTGTTCCTCGATATTTAAATGGAATCTAGAATCTCTCAATCATCTCCAGACCAAATGTGTGGCATTCGAATGTGTTTCACTTCTTACACTAAAGCATCTGTGATTTGCTTTTGTCAGTAGTCGAAAGACAACGGTGAAAAAAAGAAATAAGTTAATCGTTCAAGCAATCCGATCAAAGACCGTTCCCCTCGACCGCTCTTCTTCCATTCCTGAAGAGGATCAACTACGATGCGAGGTGGGTTTAGAGGAATTTCTTTCCATTTGCCTTCCCAGTAGTTCGCATGTGTTTCACATTGATTGATCGCCCGTTCATAAATTAACGGCATACGTGGAACGTTTTCAAATTTACACAGCTCCATCTTTAGATATTTCTAGTCAAAATTTAACGCGACGACGTTTAGGAATCCACGCCACACCTCACCACACCCGATTGCAGGTCCCCGCCCTCCTTCTACTCGAAGGAGAAGGTGATCGTGAAGACGGGGATGCACGTGCAATCGATATCCAACTTCCAGCTGACGACGATGGCAAGTCGACTACCGTAACCCTGTTCGCACGATGCGATCGAAGACTGGATTTCCAATAGTGTTGATATGTATTTGGACACATGCCTCTTCTCGATTTGCAAACTCTTTAGTCTCTCTGGCCAGAGAAAATCAGAGAAAGGGAGAAGCGAGTGTCAATTTTCCAGCAAAAAAAAACAAATGATTGCTTTTTGTAGCGTTTTCTGTGCGATAACGCTCAGTGAATGCACATAGTTGGCTCTGAAAAGGGTGTGAGTGTGCGGGGGTATAGCTCAGGGGTAGAGCGCTCGCTTTGCATGCGAGAAGTCTGGGGTTCGATTCCCCATACCTCCATTAGCCTTTTGCCTATTTTTTGATAGAATTTGCATCAACTTTTTATTTTAGAAATTTTTGCAATTTAATAATTTTGTAATTGATTCCAATAACGCTTGTTTTGCTAACAAAGTTGACACTAAATCGGAATCTACAATAATCATTGTCAATCGACAGAATTTTCAAGGACTACGAAATGGACCTATGGTTGCGGATGGCTTGGAGGGACCTGAGACTCGCCCATGGCCTGAGCAAGCCAATTCTGGTCAACGAGTACACATTTCTGAAGTAAGTTTTCGCAAATATGCCTCAAAGAGTCGACATATTTTGTGATCACTCGATCACGATAGTGGTCGAATGGTGAACTGTACAAAATACCGCCAAGCGCTTGCCCAAGCGCATGAACTGATTGTGAGCAAGCCCATTCTGGTCAATGAGTATACACGTTTCTCAAGTGAGTTTTTACAAAAAAAGCGCGATCGAAAAGCAAATGAATCGGCTATGCTTCAAAGAGTCGACATATTTTGCAAGTATTCTATCTCGATAGTAATCGTGTGGTGAGCGTTAAAAATACTTAATAACCGTTGCCCGAGACTAGCCCATGGATTGAACAAGCCCATTCTGGTCAATGAGTAAACGTTTCTCAAGTGAGTTTTGTCAAAAAATATACGAATACTTTCAAAGGGCAAATAGAGTGGATATGTTTCAAAGAGTCGACAAATTTTGAGATGAATGACAGCTCTCAAATTTTGAGATGACTGACAGCTCGTCTGACAGCTCTTTTGTATCAAAAGTGATACAAAAGATGAGTTCGCATGGAAGGAGGCCTTTTCCTATGTGATTATCCATCGCAAATGTCTTCTAAAATCGAGTTATGATTTATCGAAATGATAGAAGCACTACTTGTTAACGTAGAACAGGCCTGACAGCTCTTTTGTATCAAAAGTGATACAAAAGATGAGTTCGCATGGAAGGAGGCCTTTAGCTGTGTGATTATCCAGCGCAAATGTCTTCTAAAATCGAGTTATGATTTATCGAAATGATAGAAGCACTACTTGTTCACGTTGAACAGGCCTGACAGCTCTTTTGTATCAAAAGTGATACAAAAGATGACTTCGCATGGAAGAAGGCCTTTGGCTGTGTGATTATCTAGCGCAAATGTCTTCTAAAATCGAGTTATGATTTATCGAAATGATAGAAGCACTACTTGTTCACGTAGAACAGGCCTGACAGCTCTTTTGTATCAAAAGTGATACAAAAGATGAGTTCGCATGGAAGGAGGCCTTTGGCTATGTGATTATCTAGCGCAAATGTCTTCTAAATCGAGTTATGATTTATCGAAATGATAGAAGCACTACTTGTTCACGTAGAACAGGCCTGACAGCTCTTTTGTATCAAAAGTGATACAAAAGATGATTTCGCATGGAAGGAGGCCTTTAGCTGTGTGATTATCTAGCGCAAATGTCTTCTAAAATCGAGTTATGATTTATCGAAATGATAGAAGCACTACTTGTTCACGTAGAACAGGCCTGACAGCTCTTTTGTATCAAAAGTGATACAAAAGATGAGTTCACATGGAAGGAGGCCTTTGGCTATGTGATTATCTAGCGCAAATGTCTTCTAAAATCGAGTTATGATTTATCGAAATGATAGAAGCACTACTTGTTCACGTAGAACAGGCCTGACAGCTCTTTTGTATCAAAAGTGATACAAAAGATGAGTTCGCATGGAAGGAGGCCTTTAGCTGTGTGATTATCCAGCGCAAATGTCTTCTAAATCGAGTTATGATTTATCGAAATGATAGAAGCACTACTTGTTCACGTAGAACAGGTCTGACAGCTCTTTTGTATCAAAAGTGATACAAAAGATGAGTTCGCATGGAAGGAGGCCTTTGGCTATGTGATTATCTAGCGCAAATGTCTTCTAAAATCGAGTTATGATTTATCGAAATGATAGAAGCACTACTTGTTCACGTAGAACAGGCCTGACAGCTCTTTTGTATCAAAAGTGATACAAAAGATGAGTTCGCATGGAAGGAGGCCTTTGGCTATGTGATTATCTAGCGCAAATGTCTTCTAAAATCGAGTTATGATTTATCGAAATGATAGAAGCACTACTTGTTCACGTAGAACAGGCCTGACAGCTCTTTTGTATCAAAAGTGATACAAAAGATGAGTTCGCATGGAAGGAGGCCTTTAGCTGTGTGATTATCTAGCGCAAATGTCTTCTAAAATCGAGTTATGATTTATCGAAATGATAGAAGCACTACTTGTTCACGTAGAACAGGCCTGACAGCTCTTTTGTATCAAAAGTGATACAAAAGATGAGTTCGCATGGAAGGAGGCCTTTAGCTGTATGATTATCTAGCGCAAATGTCTTCTAAAATCGAGTTATGATTTATCGAAATGATAGAAGCACTACTTGTTCACGTTGAACAGGCCTGACAGCTCTTTTGTATCAAAAGTGATACAAAAGATGAGTTCGCATGGAAGGAGGCCTTTAGCTGTGTGATTATCTAGCGCAAATGTCTTCTAAAATTGAGTTATGATTTATCGAAATGATAGAAGCACTACTTGTTCACGTAGAACAGGCCTGACAGCTCTTTTGTATCAAAAGTGATACAAAAGATGAGTTCACATGGAAGGAGGCCTTTGGCTATGTGATTATCTAGCGCAAATGTCTTCTAAAATCGAGTTATGATTTATCGAAATGATAGAAGCACTACTTGTTCACGTAGAACAGGCCTGACAGCTCTTTTGTATCAAAAGTGATACAAAAGATGAGTTCGCATGGAAGGAGGCCTTTAGCTGTGTGATTATCCAGCGCAAATGTCTTCTAAAATCGAGTTATGATTTATCGAAATGATAGAAGCACTACTTGTTCACGTAGAACAGGCCTGACAGCTCTTTTGTATCAAAAGTGATACAAAAGATGAGTTCGCATGGAAGGAGGCCTTTAGCTGTATGATTATCTAGCGCAAATGTCTTCTAAAATCGAGTTATGATTTATCGAGATGATAGAAGCACTACTTGTTCACGTAGAACAGGCCTGACAGCTCTTTTGTCACGGGTCTCCTGTAAGAATGTAGGAAGGCAGTCGACAGAAAAAAATAAAATTTCACCGATTTCGTTGAAACTTGGTAGACTGGTTGTGGTGAGGGTCTGGAAAACGTTGATCCACTTTGTTCGGCGAAATTTGCATATTATGCAAATTTTGGACCTCATACTTTGAGAGGCTGTATCTCGCTCCGTTTTTGAGCTATCAAGCTCTAACCGGTGCAGATCGATAGGTAATCAGCCTATTTACATATTACTTAATTGTGATCACATGCAAAAATGCCATCTTCCATGTGCAATTCATGAAAAATTGAATTTTTGGGTACATTATGCAAATTTTCTCGAAAGTTTTGTTCAGTGATCACGAATTTTATTTTCGCTATTGATTCTCCATGCCCATAGGCAGATTTCCTGATATTTCATTTGACCTAATTTTTTCCGCCCGATAGTGCTACTGTACAAGGGAATCCCGGACTTGTCATTTTTTCCACAAAAAAACATTTTTGAGTGTAACTTTGTTCAAACTTATGCAAAATCAAAAATTCGGGTACGTTTAACGATCAGCTCTTCGAGGCCAACAAATAAGTTCCAGTAACCCAAGTGCTTAAATGCAGCCGTTTTTGAGATATTGACGAAAACACAGATTTACACAGTGCAATTCGCACATTTTTCTCACAAGTTTCATTTGTTAAAAAAAATCGATGAATAGAACAATTGTGTTGTGTGAACGTCTTCTGCTGGCGATAAAGACCGTTAAATGACAGTTCAACTGAAACTTGTGAGAAAAATGTGCGAATTGCACTGTGTAAATCTGTGTTTTCGTCAATATCTCAAAAACGGCTGCATTTAAGCACTTGGGTTACTGGAACTTATTTGTCGGCCTCGAAGAGCTGATCGTTAAACGTACCCGAATTTTTGATTTTGCATAAGTTTGAACAAAGTTACACTCAAAAATGTTTTTTGTGGAAAAAATGACAAGTCCATGATTCCCTTGTACAGTAGCACTATCGGGCGGAAAAAATTAGGTCAAATGAAATATCAGGAAATCTGCCTATGGGCATGGAGAATCAATAGCGAAAATAAAATTCGTGATCACTGAACAAAACTTTCGAGAAAATTTGCATAATGTACCCAAAAATTCAATTTTTCATGAATTGCACATGGAAGATGGCATTTTTGCATGTGATCACAATTAAGTAATATGTAAATAGGCTGATTACCTATCGATCTGCACCGGTTAGAGCTTGATAGCTCAAAAACGGAGCGAGATACAGCCTCTCAAAGTATGAGGTCCAAAATTTGCATAATATGCAAATTTCGCCGAACAAAGTGGATCAACGTTTTCCAGACCCTCACCCCAACCAGTCTACCAAGTTTCAACGAAATCGGTGAAATTTTATTTTTTTCTGTCGCAAAAGGCTCTCATTCTCCTACGTTTTTACAGGAGACCCGTGTTGTATCAAAAGTGATACAAAAGATGAGTTCGCATGGAAGGAGGCCTTTAGCTGTATGATTATCTAGCGCAAATGTCTTCTAAAATCGAGTTATGATTTATCGAGATGATAGAAGCACTACTTGTTCACGTAGAACAGGCCTGACAGCTCTTTTGTATCAAAAGCGATACAAAAGATGAGTTCGCATGGAAGGAGGCCTTTGGCTATGTGATTATCTAGCGCAAATGTCTTCTAAAATCGAGTTATGATTTATCGAAATGATAGAAGCACTACTTGTTCACGTAGAACAGGCCTGACAGCTCTTTTGTATCAAAAGTGATACAAAAGATGAGTTCGCATGGAAGGAGGCCTTTGGCTATGTGATTATCTAGCGCAAATGTCTTCTAAAATCGAGTTATGATTTATCGAAATGATAGAAGCACTACTTGTTCACGTAGAACAGGCCTGACAGCTCTTTTGTATCAAAAGTGATGCAAAAGATGAGTTCGCATGGAAGGAGGCCTTTGGCTATGTGATTATCTAGCGCAAATGTCTTCTAAAATCGAGTTATGATTTATCGAAATGATAGAAGCACTACTTGTTCACGTTGAACAGGCCTGACAGCTCTTTTGTATCAAAAGTGATGCAAAAGATGAGTTCGCATGGAAGGAGGCCTTTAGCTGTGTGATTATCTAGCGCAAATGTCTTCTAAAATCGAGTTATGATTTATCGAAATGATAGAAGCACTACTTGTTCACGTTGAACAGGCCTGACAGCTCTTTTGTATCAAAAGTGATACAAAAGATGAGTTCGCATGGAAGGAGGCCTTTAGCTGTATGATTATCTAGCGCAAATGTCTTCTAAAATCGAGTTATGATTTATCGAAATGATAGAATCACTACTTGTTCACGTAGAACAGGCCTGACAGCTCTTTTGTATCAAAAGTGATACAAAAGATGAGTTCGCATGGAAGGAGGCCTTTGGCTATGTGATTATCTAGCGCAAATGTCTTCTAAAATCGAGTTATGATTTATCGAAATGATAGAAGCACTACTTGTTCACGTAGAACAGGCCTGACAGCTCTTTTGTATCAAAAGTGATACAAAAGATGAGTTCGCATGGAAGGAGGCCTTTGACTATGTGATTATCTAGCGCAAATATCTTCTAAAATCGAGTTATGATTTATCGAAATGATAGAAGCACTACTTGTTCACGTAGAACAGGCCTGACAGCTCTTTTGTATCAAAAGTGATACAAAAGATGAGTTCGCATGGAAGGAGGCCTTTGGCTATGTGATTATCTAGCGCAAATGTCTTCTAAAATCGAGTTATGATTTATCGAAATGATAGAAGCACTACTTGTTCACGTAGAACAGGCCTGACAGCTCTTTTGTATCAAAAGTGATACAAAAGATGAGTTCGCATGGAAGGAGGCCTTTAGCTGTGTGATTATCTAGCGCAAATGTCTTC
This sequence comes from Pristionchus exspectatus, assembly GCA_911812115.1. NCBI lineage: Eukaryota > Metazoa > Nematoda > Chromadorea > Rhabditida > Neodiplogasteridae > Pristionchus > Pristionchus exspectatus. The sequence goes on along the minus strand of OU461587.1, from coordinate 4,974,179 downwards.
TAAAATCGAGTTATGATTTATCGAAATGATAGAAGCACTACTTGTTCACGTAGAACAGGCCTGACAGCTCTTTTGTATCAAAAGTGATACAAAAGATGAGTTCGCATGGAAGGTGGCCTTTAGCTGTATGATTATCTAGCGCAAATGTCTTCTAAAATCGAGTTATGATTTATCGAAATGATAGAATCACTACTTGTTCACGTAGAACAGGCCTGACAGCTCTTTTGTATCAAAAGTGATACAAAAGATGAGTTCGCATGGAAGGAGGCCTTTGGCTATGTGATTATCTAGCGCAAATGTCTTCTAAAATCGAGTTATGATTTATCGAAATGATAGAAGCACTACTTGTTCACGTAGAACAGGCCTGACAGCTCTTTTGTATCAAAAGTGATACAAAAGATGAGTTCGCATGGAAGGAGGCCTTTAGCTGTGTGATTATCTAGCGCAAATGTCTTCTAAAATCGAGTTATGATTTATCGAAATGATAGAAGCACTACTTGTTCACGTAGAACAGGCCTGACAGCTCTTTTGTATCAAAAGTGATACAAAAGATGAGTTCGCATGGAAGGAGGCCTTTAGCTGTATGATTATCTAGCGCAAATGTCTTCTAAAATCGAGTTATGATTTATCGAAATGATAGAATCACTACTTGTTCACGTAGAACAGGCCTGACAGCTCTTTTGTATCAAAAGTGATACAAAAGATGAGTTCGCATGGAAGGAGGCCTTTAGCTGTGTGATTATCTAGCGCAAATGTCTTCTAAAATCGAGTTATGATTTATCGAAATGATAGAAGCACTACTTGTTCACGTAGAACAGGCCTGACAGCTCTTTTGTATCAAAAGTGATACAAAAGATGAGTTCGCATGGAAGGAGGCCTTTGGCTATGTGATTATCTAGCGCAAATGTCTTCTAAAATCGAGTTATGATTTATCGAAATGATAGAAGCACTACTTGTTCACGTAGAACAGGCCTGACAGCAATTTTGTATCAAAAGTGATACAAAAGATGAGTTCGCATGGAAGGAGGCCTTTAGCTGTATGATTATCTAGCGCAAATGTCTTCTAAAATCGAGTTATGATTTATCGAAATGTTAGAAGCACTACTTGTTCACGTAGAACAGGCCTGACAGCTCTTTTGTATCAAAAGCGATACAAAAGATGAGTTCGCATGGAAGGAGGCCTTTAGCTGTGTGATTATCTAGCGCAAATGTCTTCTAAAATCGAGTTATGATTTATCGAAATGATAGAAGCACTACTTGTTCACGTAGAACAGGCCTGACAGCTCTTTTGTATCAAAAGTGATACAAAAGATGAGTTCGCATGGAAGGAGGCCTTTGGCTATGTGATTATCTAGCGCAAATGTCTTCTAAAATCGAGTTATGATTTATCGAAATGATAGAAGCACTACTTGTTCACGTAGAACAGGCCTGACAGCTCTTTTGTATCAAAAGTGATACAAAAGATGAGTTCGCATGGAAGGAGGCCTTTGGCTATGTGATTATCTAGCGCAAATGTCTTCTAAAATCGAGTTATGATTTATCGAAATGATAGAAGCACTACTTGTTCACGTAGAACAGGCCTGACAGCTCTTTTGTATCAAAAGTGATACAAAAGATGAGTTCGCATGGAAGGAGGCCTTTGGCTATGTGATTATCTAGCGCAAATGTCTTCTAAAATCGAGTTATGATTTATCGAAATGATAGAAGCACTACTTGTTCACGTAGAACAGGCCTGACAGCTCTTTTGTATCAAAAGTGATACAAAAGATGAGTTCGCATGGAAGGAGGCCTTTAGCTGTATGATTATCTAGCGCAAATGTCTTCTAAAATCGAGTTATGATTTATCGAAATGATAGAAGCACTACTTGTTCACGTAGAACAGGCCTGACAGCTCTTTTGTATCAAAAGTGATACAAAAGATGAGTTCGCATGGAAGGAGGCCTTTGGCTATGTGATTATCTAGCGCAAATGTCTTTTAAAATCGAGTTATGATTTATCGAAATGATAGAAGCACTACTTGTTCACGTAGAACAGGCCTGACAGCTCTTTTGTATCAAAAGTGATACAAAAGATGAGTTCGCATGGAAGGAGGCCTTTAGCTGTGTGATTATCTAGCGCAAATGTCTTCTAAAATCGAGTTATGATTTATCGAAATGATAGAAGCACTACTTGTTCACGTAGAACAGGCCTGACAGCTCTTTTGTATCAAAAGTGATACAAAGATGAGTTCGCATGGAAGGAGGCCTTTAGCTGTATGATTATCTAGCGCAAATGTCTGCTAAAATCGAGTTATGATTTATCGAAATGATAGAAGCACTACTTGTTCACGTAGAACAGGCCTGACAGCTCTTTTGTATCAAAAGCGATACAAAAGATGAGTTCGCATGGAAGGAGGCCTTTAGCTGTGTGATTTTCTAGCGCAAATGTCTTCTAAAATCGAGTTATGATTTATCGAAATGATAGAAGCACTACTTGTTCACGTAGAACAGGCCTGACAGCTCTTTTGTATCAAAAGTGATACAAAAGATGAGTTCGCATGGAAGGAGGCCTTTAGCTGTGTGATTATCTAGCGCAAATGTTTTCTAAAATCGAGTTATGATTTATCGAAATGATAGAAGCACTACTTGTTCACGTTGAACAGGCCTGACAGCTCTTTTGTATCAAAAGTGATACAAAAGATGACTTCGTATGGAAGGACACAGCGTGTCAAAGAGAGAAAATCGCGTCCAAGAGTGATTCCTTGAGTCCTTTCCCCTCCCTCTTATTCCTCTTCACTCCGTGCAAATTGCGCGGTCGTCGCAGAATGAGAGGGGAGAATGAAGTGTGAAATTGAAGAAAAATTGAATGCGTTATTGAATGTGTTATTGAAACATATTTGGATTACGCATGCAAAATTTCGAATATTTCAGAAAAGATATCAATACTCAACTAAGTTTTCCCATGAGGACGTAAAGGGAAACCCCCACACCCGCATTATTTTCGGAACCCTTGGAAGATTTCCTAAAAAGTTGTGCGATTCGATTTTTAACGATAGTGGAATGTTTTCGAGAAAAACTAATTATGGACCTCGAATCACAAAATTCTCGAAAATATTACCTTATCGTTAAAAATCGAATCGTACAGTTTTTTGGGAATCTCCCTAGGGTTCCGAAAATAATGCGGGTGTGGGGGTTTAAATTTACGTGCTCGTAGGAAAACTTAGGAAAACGTAAAGAATTTTAAATAATAAAATTAAACTGATCGGGGCGAAACTGATATGGTGACACTAGATGACATAGACGAATATATCATGATTATCAAATTCTGATATTTTGGCCTTAGCACTAAGATATGGGATATGTTTCACATTTATCATTTAACTATTGTCTACCTGCGCCCATGGACAATGAGTGGACGCGGAGAACAAAGGAAATTCCTCTCTCTGACACGCTGTGAAGGAGGCCTTTGGCTGTGTGATTATCTAGCGTAAATGTCTTCTAAAATCGAGTTATGATTTATCGAAATGATAGAAGCACTACTTGTTCACGTAGAACAGGCCTGACAGCTCTTTTGTATCAAAAGTGATACAAAAGATGAGTTCGCATGGAAGGAGGCCTTTAGCTGTATGATTATCTAGCGCAAATGTCTTCTAAAATCGAGTTATGATTTATCGAAATGATAGAAGCACTACTTGTTCACGTAGAACAGGCCTGACAGCTCTTTTGTATCAAAAGTGATACAAAAGATGAGTTCGCATGGAAGGAGGCCTTTAGCTGTGTGATTATCTAGCGCAAATGTCTTCTAAAATCGAGTTATGATTTATCGAAATGATAGAAAATGATAGAATTTTATGACAAGGAATCTTTCACATACTATAGTACTATAGCATGTGAAAGATTCCTTGTCATAAAATTCCAAGTAACCAATTAGAATAATACAACGGTAGAATCTAGACTTTTTAGGAAGATCTGGCGATTTGAAAGATCAAAGATCAAAGATTGATCATCGATAAATTCAGGAAGATCTGGCGGCCAGATCCGTTCTTTACCAACGCGAGGGAGGCGACCTTCCACCGGGTGACCTACCTCAACTTCTACGTCTTCATCTTTCCCAATGGAGACGTTTTGATGGAGGTGAGATTAGCCTATCGACAACCGTGCCCTGGGCACACCATGAGATATCGATGACTGAATATTCATCTTCCCCAATAAAAAAAACATGCACTGTTAAACGAGACCGCACACAGCGATGAACAGAGGCGATGTGGTGCGTCGCGAAAACAGCAGAAACGCCTCACGCAATGGAAAAAAACGTTCAGATTTCCCATTTCAGGTTCGAACCCTGCTCAAGAACTCGTGCCCGCTGCTCGTGCTGTGCAAGTACCCGCACGACTCGCAGATCTGTGGAACGAAGATTAGCTCGAGTGAGAGATCAAAGATCAAAGATTAGAGATCAAAAATCAATAATATTTCAGTTGGCATCACGCAGAACAACATGGAGTTCCAGTGGTTCTCGCGATTGTCGGATGCCGTGAGGTACGGTGGTTGATCTTTGATCTCACTAATAGTAAACTCCCTCACAATCATTGCTCTCAAAGTACCTACTGGGCAAGACAGTTTGATACTCCGTTTCAAGTTAAATTGCAAGCGCGATATTCATATTATCCGAGAACTGCTGCAGGTTCAACAAGAACCTGCAAATGCCTGAGCTACAGCTAACCGCGACGACCACTCAGCAGTGCAATGGGGAGAGGAAGTCAGGTAGGGGGTATTCTAGATTTCGCCAACATTTTTATTATACCATTACCGATATTTTTTGTACTGGAAAGGCTCTATTTTTCAGTAACTTTTACCGACGTTTTGCTTGAATCGGTTGATCCAATAACTAGAATCAGCGTCGGTATCGAAAGTTTAACTAGCGATATTTCCTAATCGTCGAACTACACTACACTCACTAAAACTATATTATTGGCAGGCAACTACTCGTGCATCGAGGCGTTGTTCCAGTTGGACAGGAATGTGCGGTTTCATCTGGCCCAGGTTAGAGATCAGTTTTGAATTATGAGTAGGGATGGTGGCAAATGCAGAAAAAAACCCTCCTCATTCTGCACATTCTCTCGTCGAGTCGGCTGGTGAGAGCGAACAACAAATTTAGAGAACAATCTCTTCATTTTCCATCTCTGTTTGTCGGTTATTGAGTAAATATTTGTTTTGCTAATTTTGGATTGTTTTTTAACCGTCTTCCAACGCCGGAACAGAGAAAACAGTTGATCAAAGAAGTAATAGTGCCCGTGAAACATACCTTATTAAGTGAAGGATATTGTACTATTACGGTGCTCTTGCTGTGATGTTAAAACAAATATGCAAAGCGGTTTTGGGTAATGGAATAAGGGATAAGGTCCCACAAAACAATGCCATTTCCAGACGTATATCCCGACAGCGATGTGCGTCGTGTTCTCATGGATCTCCGTTTGGCTGCCGGAGGAATTCGTTGAAGGTGAGAAAGAGTGATCTTTGAACTCTGGTCTTTTATCTTTCATCATTTTAGACATTTGGTCGATGATTTTTGGTGCCTGATCTTTGGTCTACTGCATTGTAAGAATATTTTTTGAACAATCAAGTGAGAACGATTATTTTTATTCCTTTCACGAAACTCTTCAACCAATTCTGAAACATAATTGAAACATTTGGGTGCCGTTGCATGATATCAATTCTTCTCAGCCCAAGAATATTAATTCGGTAATACTGGATATTTTCTGTTTGCAGGCCGCATCTTCGTCTCCCTCACTGTCTTCCTCACGCTTTCAGCAGAGAACAGCTCTGCGAAGGAAGCACTTCCGAAGGTGTCGTATATCAAGGTGGGTGGTCCTTGATCTTTGATCTTTCATTAAGGCGATTTGTCTTTGATCTTCAATCTGTTCATCATCGAGGGTGGTCTTTGAGTTTGAAATTCGACTGTTTTCGGAGACCAGCTGAACAAACCATACCACAGGGTTTCTAGCGATTATTTTTTTGTATCAAGTCGCACCTGTCATCATTGGAAGGGGACGCTCCATGCTCAAAGGCGCGTCGTGAAACACATTTCATTCTCAACAAGCGAAAATTTCCCGCAGTTCATTACTTATCGCTGACTATGAGAAATGGTATTTGATCTTTGATCTTTGATCTTTAGACTTTGACCTTCGTAGGCGATCGACTACTGGTTCGGCTTCTCCTCCACCTTCGTCTTCCTCACGATGATGCAGGCGCTCGCCGTGATCTCGCTGGAGCACAAGAGCCGGGCCTTTGTAAGTGTGGTGTATCGTGACGATTGGGAAACGTCGCCTGTCGAAATTTCGACAACTTTACCATCAAATCAATTAGCGTTACATTTTCTTCCAAGTGAGCATTGCTACATTCGTGAGTGTGTGTAGTGCGACCATTACGAAACGTCGCCTGTTGAAATTTGGACATCATCGCCCTGAAATTTATCATTTTATGGAAATAACGCCTGTCGAAATTTTGACAGCGTCGCTGATTTAGTGGTGTGTCTGCTGCGAAACGTCGCCTGTCTAATAGCCAACGGTGGTGTGCCTATTCAGTATTCGTCACCATCTCAATTGCAGAAAAGCAGTCGGAATTGGAAATCGACAACAACCGCTACCAATCGATGATACTGATGCTGAAGAGCAGGAAGTACCATCGATACGCGCGGAATCTGGACTCGTTCTGCAAGGTGGGACGAGTGGTGTAGGGCGATGATTAGGAAACGTCGCCTGACGACATTTTGACAGTGGTCGGGCAATAGGTAACTTTTTTTCGCAGATGAAGTTTGTTGATAATCTTTTGGACTCAATCAGTATGGCTCATTCATTTAGATCAGCGATAAGTGAATTTTTTCCACCAGATGACGAAGAAATACTGATGCACAACGGTTTTGCAAGATCAAATGCGAGCGGTGAAACAGATTTTGCTTTTTAAAAATTATTTTTAGAAAGACTGGTTCGAGACTGATTCGGGAAATTAATAATAGATCAAAGATCAAAAATCGCCCACCTTCAGGTGATGTACCCCGTCATCTTCCTCATCTTCATGATGGTCTACTACTTTGTGATTACGGAAGGTGAGTGGTGTGTCTGTTGGGAAATGTCGTCTGTCGAAATTTCGTCGGTAACGGGCATTTGGTAGACAAACGTCGCCCTCCTTACACAGCCTGTCAGACTGGATGGAAAATCAATTTGCATGGCGGACGGCCATTTCTCGCTCGCTCTCTCACTAATCCCCCTCTCATTCTTTCACTCAACTCCACTCGATCGGTCTCGCGCAAAATGAGTGATTGAATGTGAAACATAACCCATTTTGATGCACATAAATGTTTTTCCGGTTTAAGAACAATTTAAATTAATAGAAGCGAATTCTTGCTCGAGAATCTGCTTACAATAATGAACAAGCGATATTCTAGAGGGGTCACGGAAAGATAGCGCGGCCTGTTTTGGCTATAAATGATCTATTAACTCCACGGAGAAAAATGCCAAAATATGGCACCTGTGCAGAACATTGCCCAAACCCTTCTCACAGAGGGTGACGTTGAGCCTGTATTTTATTTGCCCCGTTCGCTTGCAGCATGCGAGAATGCACGCGAAACTAAGGGAAAAGTGCTAAAAATGCCCGTTTTGGCTATAAATGATCTATTAACTCCACGGAGAAAAATGCCAAAAATGGCACCTGTGCAGAACATTGCCCAAACCCTTCTCACAGAGGGTGACGTTGAGCCTGTATTTTATTTTGCCCCCGTTCGCTTGCAGCATGCGAGAATGCACGCGAAACTAAGGGAAAAAGTGCTAAAATGCCCGTTTTGGCTATAAATGATCTATTAACTCCACGGAGAAAAATGCCAAAAATGGCACCTCAGAACATTGCCCAAACCCTTCTCACAGAGGGTGACGTTTAGCCTGTATTTTATTTTGCCCCCGTTCGCTTGCAGCATGCGAGAATGCACGCGAAACTAAGGGAAAAGTGCTAAAAATGCCCGTTTTGGCTATAAATGATCTATTAACTCCACGGAGAAAAATGCCAAAAATATGGCACCTGTGCAGAACATTGCCCAAACCCTTCTCACAGAGGGTGACGTTGAGCCTGTATTTTATTTTGCCCCCGTTCGCTTGCAGCATCACCAAACGTTCGAAAAACCCTGCCATTTCCCATCATTTCACGCCGCTTTCACCTCTCGCGAGGGGGTGAAATGAGCCACTCTCGCTCTCCCCTCATTAGAATACGTCCGCCGCGACGAACAAAGGGGCGATCCACTCTGACAGGCTGTGCCTTACAGACTATGTTCGATTGCAGGCGCGGAGGACAAGTGCCTGCGCAAAGTGTGGAAGTAAAGGAGCTACAATACTACGAAAAGGTTTCTACGTGCGGCGATCGAATAATAATAATGAATCTACGATGAAACATATTCGAAACGTCACAAGTTTGAATGAATAACACATTTTGTTGGATTATTATTTGCACTTCTGAGCCAATCATCGTTTGTTGTGTATGGGGAGGGCAAGAGATAGCGAGAAAGAATCCACATTATGAAAATCATGAGAGCATTCAGTTTATCGGTACCTAACATCGCAGACAGCAAGAGATACGAGGGTTGAGATCAAAGATCAAACGGGAGAGATCGGGGCACCGGTGCACACACTGTTGAATATGAATTTGAGCTCGAATTATGAGTCACCCATTTCGCACAGTCTCGGCGCTAAAGCATGCGTGCGAAATTAAGAGATTTTTTTCGAGCACTAATATGAATAAAGAACGATAACTGGTAATGTGATAGAACAGTACTCCGTCAATCTACAGTAGGATAAAGCTCACAATCGGGTTACTGTAATGGATAAACGGAGGCAGTCGCTCTGCATGATTCTCGCAGTGCACTCAGGGAAGTGGTCCCTGCACGAAATTGAAAGATACGGTAAGATCAGAAATCGATAATCATCTACTACCATAATCCAGCCAAAACACTCACGCATAGCTGGTGTAGAGCGCCTGCTGCGAGAAGAGGTAGCCGACGAATGCTGAAAGGAGGCTTTGGAGTGATATCGAGCGAGCGAGCCCGGAAATAGGCATCTACCTTGTTAGTAAAAGGAGACGTCTGACAATGCGTAATATCGGGAAATATTCATGAGCTGAGACAAGAAAGAAGAGAGAGAGAGACACACACAAAATAAGTCCACACAGAAATGAGCGCAGAATTCTCCCGGGAAGGGCCCAGATGAAAAATAGGTTAGGATAGGGGAAAGATACGACTGTCTACTACTGCTTTCTAAGTTGTTGGCGAGTGAGAATTAGGCCGTAATCAGGCTTGTTTCCACGATTTTGAGCACTTTTTGAGCGTGAGAAGCTGGCCATGGGATAGTTGAGAAAAGGTTACGGTAGTGACTCATTATTTCCGCAGAGAATTTCGAAAAAGAGGGAAATTCACGAATTTAGGCTCGGATAATTTCGGGCAAATACGTGAGAGACAATAGTACGAAAAGAGAAGGCGAGAATGGATTTGGAGGCCCTTGGGCAAACATAATTAAGTAGCTGACCGGGCGAACTCGGTGCGCACTTATTGGATGAAGGAACCGCGACGCGCATGCTCGCGTCGCGGCTGGACTTTTCGGTTTTGTCTCTCCGTTCTTCCATTATCTATGCGGCCGTTGTTTCTCACGTTTCCAGTGGTTTTGCTCGTGTGACCAGTTGTCTCGAGGTCCTCGTTTTGTCCCCGTCGCGAATAGGAAGCAATTTATCACGAGCTCTCACTTCCTCACGGTCTGAAACCATCACTTCCCACTTGATTGTTTTACTGACACCGCTCTAATGTCGTCCTATCAGCCGAGAGCCGAGGTCACGAGTTCGCAAAAACTCGTGCCCACTCATTCGCGTTTCCCTCTGTTGATCAGGAATTGCATTTGCCTCAATCCTCCCTCGTGTTTTGTCTGTTACTTCCGCGTTATACTTTGTTGCACAGCAACATGTTGAACTCTGCTGAAATTCACCCCTTTTTGCTCCACTCCACAATACTTTCATTATTTTGGTTTTTGTACTTGCAAACGGCCCCCGTTCAAAAATTGCTGGCTTTCCGTTTTGAAGCGCTTTGAAACACTCGTGAAACATAAGCGTCGCTTGGCGTTCCACTTGTTCGCACCTTTGCCAATGGTCAACAATTAGTTCCTCCCTGTTAGTTCGTTATTTGCATAAATATTTTTTTTATATTATTGTACGATTTTTTTAATGCGATTGTCATATTTTTCGTGGCTATCATTTAATTATTTGCGCCAATTACTTCTATTAAATCATTATATTTATAGATGAGACAGGTAGTGCTCCGGCCGTCGCGCGTATTCGCCGCGCGCCTGCGCGCCTTCTCCACCGAGACGGCCACCCGGCAGCCCGCCATCATCTTCATGGGCAAGAATGGCGGTGCGTTGTTTGTGTGTTGTTGTTGTTTTTGTTATTATCATTGAAAAGAAAGTATTGCTATTGTTGAAACGAGGGGAGTAGGGGCTGAGATGTTAGCTTGTAATCATCTTTATGGCGAGCATGGCGGTTAACACCTTATTAATGATTGAAACTCGAATTTTGTTGGGCTAAAATTCCAAACTAATCGATATTATACTGGTATTAGTGGGAATAGTAGTTGCATAGAGGAAAGGTTATTTGCCAACCTAAGAATATGGCTATAGTTATGAATAATATTGTTCGGGATAAGAACTTGACGAACTGTGGCTTTGAAATACGTATTAGGTTTAAACCAAACGAGTCCAGGTCATTGGACTAATCTAGTTTTGTTCATTCTGACGTAATCCCTTGTTATCGTGCACTATTGTTTATATCTCTTTGCCACCAGAGAACGAGTACAGTTTGTTTGAATGGCCGTGTATTTCTGATCAGTATCACAGATACTTTTAGGTTTGATAATAATGTTGAAACACAAACCACCTCGGTCAATAAGTTGACAATTATTTAAAATAAACAAGTATAAATATGTAATATGGGTAAAGTTAAATTAATAATAATGATAATAATAATTAAATTAATATTGCAGAACAGCGTCAGAACGCGCTGCTCGGCCCGTCCGCCGCGTTCCCGCTGCCCGGCGACGTGTCGCTGTCGGCCGCCACCACCACCGCCCTCGGGCGAGCCAGAGAACAGCCCCCAAGGAGCCGAATGCGGTAGGTAGTATGGTGGAATTATCGATTACTAGGTAAATCGTGGCGTGCAGGCTATCATAGAGTTGAGATTCTTCTTATAAAGTCGCTATTAAATAGGAGGAAAGATTGTAAGTGGACTGTTTTATGAATTGTTGTTGACGCAATGCGACATTACATGCTACCTTGCCGTTTCACCCATTATCTAAACCTGAGGGATCTTTGAAATTTTGGTATGAAGATGATCTCTAAATTTTCAACAGAAATGTCAGGTTGACCGGCTCGTCTTTCACTTGATCAAGTTGTTTCATTATCTCATTAGCTTACCTAGAGTCCGACTGGTCTCTCACCAATATCATTGCTGTCCCATATTCCGTGAACTAGAAGTTGCTGAACTCATTCTGTCACATATGATTATCTCCTTTTCGCAGCCCCTCTCCGCCCTGCCCTCCCACTCGCTGTCCGACCTGACCGCCTACCCGACCATCCTGTCCAGCCCGCAGAAGGCCCAGAGAACTACCTGGCGGTTAGTCCTTGTTATTTTAATAATTAGGAGAATTAGAAATTGAAAAACAAATCAGGATCTTCCGTACAAAACAGTTGGGTTGTTCTAGGTTTCAGTGGTTGTACATCCTGACAAGTCCGGGTACTAGGCCAATTATCGCATGGTTCGAAAGACAAATATAATAAAAATTTGAATCAATCTCGGCACATAAATTTGCCATTATTCCTGGCAAAGACTGGTTTCAAGCGTACGCTATGATCGAGAAGTTTGGTCAGAAACTGATAGAGTTTCGATATTTGTCGTATAAAATTTCAATAATTATCAAACATTATTTTGTCCAGGAGTTCGCGCCGTCCGACCTCGCCGTTGAGATGGTGGCGCAGGAGTGCCCCAAGCTGATGCAGCGAGGTGAGCCGAATATTTAAATTTTTTAATTTCCCACCCAATATTTTTCATTTTTTCAATCCTGTCGAAATTTAAACGTGCCATTGATTTCTGGGAACTAGGAAGGTTGTGGTTGCAATTGATCTAGGAATGGTTGTGAAAACTGTATGTGGTAATGAGTGTAGGTTACTCTTAAATAAAAAAAAAGTTCACAATAACTTGAATGGTTTGAGGTTTCAGAGAGTGTCTAAGGTCGCATCGCGGTATTCGGTATGATAAGAATTCGTTGACCTTTCTTTAGCAAAGTTAATATTATTACGTTAGTATTTTCTAGGAACACGGGTGATTGTGGTTGTGATGAATCTAGTAGTAGGTGAGAAATTGTTTGATAATTTGTGCGTGATATTTTATACATAAAGCGATTAAAATAAATTGATATTGGCATAGATGAATTGAGGTTGCATACTGTGTACACGATTTCACCAGGGTACTTTGTGATAATCAAAATCGGTTGTTTAATATTTGGCTAATTGTTTTCTATAAACAAAGGTGATTGCGGTTACAATGGATCTTGAAATGATTGGGGAATCTTCTTTGATTATCGCAGTAGCTCGATGAAGGCAAAATAATATAATTGACTATGGAATGGGTGGATTAAGGTTTCATAGCGCGTATTAGGTCGCATCAGAATACTTGGTCACGATCAGAATCCGTTGACCTTTCTTTAGCAAAGCTGAGAGTATTTTGCTAGTTGGATTTTACAAGGGAGATTGTTGTTGTGGAGATCTAGTAATGGTTGTAGAATCTGCTTTTAACAATCTGGTTGTTGGTGCGCGGAGAGAAAATAATTATTTGAGCATGGATGGGTTAAAGTTTCATAGTTTGTACTAGATTGCGTACGAGTTCTTGGTCACAGTGCTGCCGCGTATCCTGAGGCAATTTATATCAATGCTTTTAATTTATATTGCAATTAGCCCAACCATCAACCTTTTTTTTAAACAATGTAACGAGAACGAATCACCCAATCTGCTCCCCTAAGTTACTGTTCTGTCTGATATCATGATAAGCATTTTATCAATACCATATCAGACCTGAACCGGCTTTCCCCGGCATGAACATTGCCGCGTCGAATGTTACCGTACTCAACCTCGCCCAGCAGACGGAGTACGATCAGGTGAGTATCGATTAGTGATTTTATTAATTGGTTATTAGAAATTAGAGGAATTAGATGATCTTTGGGAGGGAACACTGCGGACAAAAGTGTTACTGTTTCTTAGTGATTGCACGAAAGTAAATGGTAGTGTCACCTGGCGCATACTGATTCCAACAAATGGTTAGATGAACTCATAACAGTCAAGATTGATTTTGATCAGGGAGCGAGTCGAATTAGAAACTAGTTGAGCAGGTGACTTGCGGTTGTCCAAGATTAGTAAGAGATCCCGATGTGCATTGTACAATGATGATTTGGTTTACTGTTGAACATAAATTATTTAACTATTTATTAAAGTTAATAATATTAATTAATAATTAATATTGCAGAAGGCGTGGTCGCCCGAGATGGAGACGGAGCGGGACACGCTCACGGCATCCGTGAGTATTTATTATTATTATTATTGGTGTTGTTGTTGTTCTGAAACGGCGTTTAAAATATAATTATAATAAGTATAATTGTTTTACCTCCTGGTTGATTACAGTAACCATGATAGTTCTAGTGTGTTAGATTTTGTAACGTCAATGTGTTTGATTCTGGTCGTGTAGAAAAGTCTTTCAATAATATTTATCATGAGTGGGTGAATTGCGGCTGCTAGTATTCTACTAATCTCAGTAAACGCTATTTAAAGCAATGAGATCAGTCCATGGACCTTAAGAATTAATCAATTTCGCCATCGATAGTTTGCCGCCGGTTGGTTGCGGTTGCGATAGCTTCATATGAAATGGTCCAAAACAGCTTGTTCGATTATCCCTCTGCATCTTCTTTAACGAAACAATCAACTACAAACAAGCGAAACAATTAGTAGCTATTTTCCAATTGATACGGGACACACAGGCTCAGCTCACATGTCTTATTTTATGATTTTTTTTTATTTAAGTATCGTTAAAAAATAAAAATATTTCGCAGTTCATCTCGGCCGCCTCGTCCATCTGCTCGACGCTGCAGCGGTGCGGCTACTGGGCGGATTTCGTGGACCCGGCATCGGGTGAGTACGGTAGAGAATCCCTACTAGGGATACGGTATCGATCGATGGATTTCGGTACCTGGAAGATATTGATGATGATGTAGACGATGGTACTGGGAGGTGGCAGGGACTTTGTCGACCCCGCCTCGGGTGAGCACGGGGGGGGGAAGTGGGCTACACTATTTTGTCTTCTATCTGTAAAATACTGATTACAGGCGTGTGGTTGCAGCGTTTGCAAAAAAAATATTCTCTGTGCATTAAAAAATTGTTTTAGCTGGCTCTAAAATGTGTTGAGCGCCAGGTGAATCGATGGCGCACTAATTGATATTAAGCATAGATAAATATGCCGTTTCTGATTTGCACTTTGCTCCTTGTTCTGAATCCAACAAATATTTATTCTCGGCAATTGTATTCCTTTTTATTTTTATATTTATTTTATTCTCACATTCAGGCCGTCCGTACCTGGGCAAGTTCGTGAACACGTCGCTGTTCGAGACGGACGACGCCTACCGGAAGATGGGCTTCAGGATCGAGGACATGGGCTGCTGCAAGGTACGGTAGGGGATACGGTAGTGACTGGTAGGAAAACGGTAGCGTAATTGTTAATATAAAGTGCTTTTCACGATGGGCCACGTGGGGCCCGCGCGCTTTATCTTATAAATCATATCTTATTACTACTGGGGCTACTATGGCCAAAGCTAACTTGGGTTTCACCATTCTTGCATAGTGCATCAGTTTTTGGGTAAAGCTAATGCGATCCTGGTCTTCTTCCAAAATCAAAATCTATCCAAAAAGTGGCACACCGTAACGAAATGGTGCTCAATTTCAGGTGCTCCAGCACGCCACTTGGGGCTCGCGCGCCTTTGTCGGCACGATCTTCACTGACGCGCCCGTCGAGTCGACGATTGTGCGCGACATGATCGCGAAGCTGCGCGACGAGTAGGCCACGCCCCTTTTCCAAGCTCCGCCCCTTTCCTAGAGACCGCCCCTTCTTTTTCCCGGTCCCGTCTGTACAGCACACCCCCGATTCACCCCTCTCATAGAACTAGTATTTGACTCTCTCAGTGCAGCCCCCCCCATTTGGAATACATAAAGATTACGGTAGAATGAATCTAAGATATGACTTGCCCCGCGTCTCGCTAACGATTGTTTGATAAGATCCGATCGATAAATGCTAACTTGTTGGAGTTGTGTTTGGGACACTGCAAAGACTACGGTATTGACTGACCAAGTGAAAAGCAAAACGAGGAGAAATTAGATGTGCACTTTTTCATTATTTGCTAATCTTATCAAGTATCCTCATTTCGAACAGTCTCTCGCTGATCCGTTCGATTTGCATTGAATATTGGAAAAAGAGCGAAGGGAGGAGAGCGATCGTCTCCCCTCATTCACACCTCTCGTCCTACTCGCGTGTGGCTGTATAAGAAGAAAATGCCCTCCTCCGGACATCGTCGGTGAGGGTTCGCCCCCTGATCTCGGGTTACTGTGGTCAATATCGATCGATATCCTGACTACAGTGCCCCTAAACCTACAGTACACCTTGTCGTTCTATCTCACCTACAGTACCCCCTATGTCATAGTGTGTTCGGAATACGGAAGTGTGCTCCGATCAACGTCGACGTTTAGCGAGCATCGTCGTCACCGTGGTGAGGACAAGCACCACCGCAAGGCCGTTCGATTATCCCTCTGCATCTTCTTTAACGAAACAATCAACTACAAACAGCGAAACAATTAGTAGCTATTTCCAATTGATACGGACACACAGGCTCAGCTCACATGTCTTATTTTATGATTTTTTTTATTTAAGTATCGTTAAAAAATAAAAATATTTCGCAGTTCATCTCGGCCGCCTCGTCCATCTGCTCGACGCTGGCAGCGGTGCGCTACTGGGCGGATTTCGTGGACCCGGCATCGGGTGAGTACGGTAGAGAATCCCTACTAGGGATACGTATCGATCGATGGATTTCGGTACCTGGAATAGATGATGATGTAGACGATGGTACTGGGGAGGGTGGCAGGGACTTTGTCGACCCCGCCTCGGGTGAGCACGGGGGGGGGAAGTGGGCTACACTATTTTGTCTTCTATCTGTAAAATACTGATTACAGGCGTGTGGTTGCAGCGTTTGCAAAAAAAAGTATTCTCTGTGCATTAAAAAATTGTTTTAGCTGGCTCTAAAAATGTGTTGAGCGCCAGGTGAATCGATGGCGCACTAATTGATATTAAGCATAGATAAATATGCCGTTTCTGATTTGCACTTTGCTCCTTGTCTGAATCCAACAAATATTTATTCTCGGCAATTGTATTCCTTTTTATTTTTATATTTATTTTATTCTCACATTCAGGCCGTCCGTACCTGGGCAAGTTCGTGAACACGTCGCTGTTCGAGACGGACGACGCCTACCGGAAGATGGGCTTCAGGATCGAGGACATGGGCTGCTGCAAGGTACGGTAGGGGATACGGTAGTGACTGTAGGAAAACGGTAGCGTAATTGTTAATATAAAGTGCTTTTTCACGATGGGCCACGTGGGGCCCGCGCGCTTTATCTTATAAATCATATCTTATTACTACTGGGGCTACTATGGCCAAGCTAACTGGGTTTCACCATTCTTGCATAGTGCATCAGTTTGGTAAAGCTAATGCGATCCTGGTCTTCTTCCAAAATCAAATCTATCCAAAAAGTGGCACACCGTAACGAAATGGTGCTCAATTTCAGGTGCTCCAGCACGCCACTTGGGGCTCGCGCGCCTTTGTCGGCACGATCTTCACTGACGCGCCCGTCGAGTCGACGATTGTGCGCGACATGATCGCGAAGCTGCGCGACGAGTAGGCCACGCCCCCTTTTCCAAGCTCCGCCCCCTTTCCTAGAGACCGCCCCTTCTTTTTCCGGTCCCGTCTGTACAGCACACCCCCGATTCACCCCTCTCATAGAATACTAGTATTTGACTCTCTCAGTGCAGCCCCCCCCCCATTTGGAATACATAAAGATTACGGTAGAATGAATCTAAGAGTATGACTTGCCCCGCGTCTCGCTAACGATTGTTTGATAAGATCCGATCGATAAATGCTAACTTGTTGGAGTTGTGTTTGGGACACTGCAAAGACTACGGTATTGACTGACCAAGTGAAAAGCAAAACGAGGAGAAATTAGATGTGCACTTTTTCATTATTTGCTAATCTTATCAAGGTATCCTCATTTCGAACAGTCTCTCGCTGATCCGTTCGATTTGCATTGAATATTGGAAAAAGAGCGAAGGGAGGAGAGCGATCGTCTCCCCTCATTCACACCTCTCGTCCTACTCGCGTGTGGCTGTATAAGAAGAAAATGCCCTCCTCCGGACATCGTCGGTGAGGGTTCGCCCCCTGATCTCGGGTTACTGTGGTCAATATCGATCGATATCCTGACTACAGTGCCCCTAAACCTACAGTACACCTTGTCGTTCTATCTCACCTACAGTACCCCCTATGTCATAGTGTGTTCGGAATACGGAAGTGTGCTCCGATCAACGTCGACGTTTAGCGAGCATCGTCGTCACCGTGGTGAGGACAAGCACCACCGCAAGGCCGCCGAGGCGCCCCGCCAGTACCGTGGCCGCAGCAGAGACTCGTCGGTGAGCAGGGATATGGTAGCGTACGGTGTGTGTCGGGTACTGTAAGTACAGTAACCCAGCAGCGTATTGTCCTTGATATGGTAGGTTACGGTACATCGGATTACCGAAGTTCGGCATAATGTAACTCGATAAGTACGGGAACGGTAGAGTACGGTATCAAAGCGATAGAAATGCCGATGTGCCCAGAGCAACAGTGTACGATACTGGATACGGTAGATCCAATCGATCGATATTGCAGCTCTCCGAGGAAGTGAGCGTGTCGCCGTCCAAGTCGGTAAGGAGTACGGAAGGGTACGGTATAGATATCGATTGATTAAGATGAACAATGTGCCCTCGCTGCCCAATCGCTCGGTGGAATCGTACTACACGAACGCCTCGACTACCCGCTCGGTACGATAATTGGTGGGATACGGTAGTGCAGACTACAGTAACTGGGACTACCGTGCCCTACCAGATACGTAGCCTGGCCCGAGACTCTATCGTGCTGAAGAACTGTCAGGCGTGATCAATAAAGCATTTCCTGTTTCTCGATCTTTTCTGACCCACCATATTCTAACCACCTACCGTAATCCAATCCATCGATCTACCGTAATCTGCAGTACCCTTCTTCGTTGCAGGACATGACGCTGTGCATCGATCAGCCGTCGGCACTCGCTCCCAGCATGCGCATGAGCGAGGTATACGGTAGGATGCAAGGACAGTAACCCGAAGTACAGTATCTAACCCTGCCTACAGCAACCAAATGCCATCAAAACAAGCTGTTTTGTGATGATTTCAAGGAGCAAGTGAATAGACTAGCCCATGGCTACGAGATCAGCAGTAGTACTAGCAAAATTGAAAAATACCGTAATCGTCAAAATATTTTTTCGTTCCGCTCCTACCTATGCCGGCTTTTAGTTGACTACGGCTTCGAATCTCACAGTACCCGTATCGTATAGCTATTTGCGGCCTACCGTTTCAAATTGTTACAGTATCGGCCGTGCACTACATAGCCTTTATGAATGCTACTGTGTATCACGATTACGGTATCTGCTATAGGTTCGGTATCGATCGGCGGTCCACCGTATCCCATGAATGCCGTACCCGTTACAGAACGACAAGAAGACGACGTACCAGATGAAGGACGGCTCGCTGCTCACGATCCTCGAGAAGGCATCGGTATGAGGGGTTACGGTAGATATTGGAAAATGAAAATCGATACGGTTAGGGTTACGGTAGGTATTGGATACGGTAGTCAATAGATGTGACGATCATCCACAAGGCATCTGTAAGGGAGGGATACGGTAGATCGAAGGTTACGGTAGTTAATGATGGTTACGTACGGTAGTTGATTGGGTCAGATTGATGACCGAGTTCTCGTGTTTCCGAGTTGAGCAACTGTCCGCATTAGGGTGAAGTCGCGATACGGTAGACAATTCACTGCTTTCAGGATGGCAAGTCTGTCTCACTCAAGCTCGTGTCCGGCGAGCAGGTATACTGTAGCTTCCAATCGATAAATAATACCGTATTCTCAGATCTTCGTGGAGCGCTCGGACAAGGGCCACAGTCTGATGATGCTGGACCGCAAGTGCCGAGTGGTAAGGTAGACTACGGTAGCCCCAGAGTCAGTTGTCGATTTGCAGGTGCACGCGGTTGGCACGGACTGGAAGGAACCCGAGAGCGTCTTCAGAGCGTAATCGAAGAGTAGGAGCGGAACGAATAAATCAATAAATAGTTCTCCGCTCACAATACATAAAATATTGATTTATCTGTGTCTTGCATTTGTTGTTACGCACAGTTTCACGCAATATCAGTATTGGAGGTTTAAAAATACAATAAAATAACAAAAAGACGGTTCACGATTGACATCCAGTACGGTAGGGTACGGTACTCGAATATTGACTATTATTTCACAATACTTTTCAACTTTTCTTTTTGTAAATCTTGTACTCGCTCGTTCTCTTTTTCTTTGTTTTATTTATTTATGCTGTCGATGTTACTCTCGTGTTTTCTTCCGTGCTCACCTACATCCGACATCTTTCCTCGTTTTTAATGACGTCTGTTGTCTCGTCTATTCATTTGCACACCGTTGTTTTCCAGCAATGGACTCAATGTCATCCTGGGCAGGCTCTGCTGCTAGCGTGAGTAAACTCATGTGTTGTGATTCTGATTATCACTCAATAAGGCCACAATTAGGGACTACACTGGAAATACAGGACTGACATTGAGCAGCAGGGACTCTTGCTCTCACTAATCTCTGGCAAAACTACCACAATCTAGTTTTGACAATTGGCAGGAACTGAAAAAAATGATCAGATTTACATTGTAGTAGTGGCTTTGACATGATTGACGGCCACTAGTTTTGCCACTTTCGAAATAAACGAGCGTCGTTTAGGGCTTCGGTCGCGCCTTCTCCGCTACGGTGGAGACTGTCAAGAGTCGCGACCTCGCCGCCGATGCGACATTCGTCTCCTCGGTTGGTTTCATTGCGTTAAATGCTAATGTTGTTTGTTCGGATAAATTTGATTCGCGAATAACAAAAGGCGATTCGCGAAAAATCGATTGTTATTCGAAATTAGACTTTGAAAAGGAACTAGGAACTAGTTCCTTACTAGTCAAATCGAGAGTGGACTCTCCTCATTCCACTCACCCTTTCTCGAATGGAACAGTGAATTTGACTAGTAAGGAACTAGTTCCCTAGTTCCTTTTCAAAGTCTATTCGAAATCGTTTTTATTCGATCTAACTTCACTATTAAAAACGAATCAATAGCCTGATTTCAAAGGTACTTACTCGGTTTTTTAAAAACAATTGCTATAGAAAGGGTCGTTTTTGTGTCTTCCAGTTGCAATCACGTAGTTTGCATTTTAGTGTGACAAACTTGTCTACTATATTTATTTAATATTGATTACAGGGCGTCCAGAAGGCGTACTCGGCCACCGTCGAAGCTGTCAAGAACCGTGACTACGTTGAGGACACGAGAAATGCCGCCACGGTAGGGTTATGGGCACGTCTCTGTTTTTTGGCCCGATTTTTTCTCGCGGAGTATTCCCTCCCTTGGGGGGGGGGAGCTCCCTATCATTCACATTCTCTACTCTCCCCTCCCCCCCCCCCCCCCATTCAGTGCGGTCGTAGCTCGGGCCAAAAACTGAACAGTTCCGGGGTTCTGTGTAAATTTTAATTATTTTTCTTGAATTGTTGTACCGCTTGTTTCAGGCAGTGACGAGCGGACTCATGAGCGCCGGCGGCACCTTCAAGCAGGTCAGCAAGTTCGGCCAGGTTCGTTTCAACATGGTGAATCCTATCCAATTCGGCAATATGATTGCGCTCCCACATGGTGCATTTCCCAATTGATTGTTGCTGACGATGTCAGTTTCTCTGGAAATTAGTGTAAGAACTATTCATATTCGAGTGGAATCTTTTTATATTCGACAACTTTCAGCCCATCTACAAGCACGTCAGCGGCGGCACGCTCGGCATGAAGCAGGTCAACAAGGCCGGAAAGGGGTGAGTTATACGTGTCTGTTGAATCTTCAATTCACCTGGTTTCAAAAACTGCTGAAAAGTTAGTCAAATTAACGCCAAATACCGACCGATCCGACGACGTCGACGGACATCCATCTCATATTTTATGCGCTATAATCGAACGGAATAAATAATTTATCAATGATTGAAATATTACAGGCGATCTGGAAGCCGACCTGGTTCAACCGCTGGTTCAAGGGCGCCGGCTCGGTTGGTTGCTTCATTAGTTTTTTTTATGAATTATCTCATTCTTGCTAATTTAATAAATTTTCTTCGTTCTCCGATTCATTATTGATTGACAATTTACGCTCAAGCAATTATAATTTACGGCAGTAAACCATGACCTAGTAACATTCTCTTTTAGTGCTATTAGTGACTACTATTAGCGATCTCCTGAGTTTTTAGACCGCTCTCACGGGCGCGGTCGCGCTCGACGCGTACGAGATCGGCACGGCGGCCAAGCAGGTATGCGTTTATTTACTGTATTAATGTATTATTTATTTAATCAATTTTTTGTATCTTTTGTTAATGAAAACAGTGCAAGATCTAGCTGTTTTGCTCAGTTTTTGTTGTTGTTGCATTCAGCGAATTTATACTTACGATTTCATTTGTAAATATTGTCCTCGCAGGACTACGATGCGGGCACGTACGACAAGACGGTGGTGGCAACGGCCTCGGTGGCGGGCGCGTGGGCCGGAGCCATTCCCGTAAGGATAAGGATAAGGATAAGGATAGAATAAGGATAAGGATAAGGTTAGGATAAGGTTACGGTATCAGATAGTTGGCACGGTAGTGCAAAATCTATTTAGAGCGACAAAACTACGATGAAACGTTATGAACTGAAATTTTCGAGTCCATCCCAGTTTGGTACTGTTATATTGTGTGTTATCACCAGTGAAAACTCCGTTTCAGTCAATAATTTGTCATTGATCGATTGAAAAATATGAGCATCAATATTTTGGGATTTGATAAATAGGAAACATAGGAGTTCTGATTTGTAGAAAAAGGTTATGTTCTCCACGAATTCCGTTATTCAGATACGAAGGCTGTGGAGAATTGGATGTGTTGTGAAACATTAACAGCGTATTTTTGCAGCCGCTGCTGCGGGCGCATTCGCTCTCTCGTTCATTCCGGGCGTGGGCTCGCTCGTCGGAGGCATCGGCGGAGGTACGGTAGCTGATAAATCGATAATTATCAGTTTCTGTTTTTACGGTATTTTACAATATAGACTGTTCTTGATTTCCTACCGTCGATTAGTCATTGTTCAAGTATGAACACCTGGTAGTGCACCTGTGATTCTTCCAAATTGCCAGGGATCGTCGGAGCCGTGTACGGTGCGCGCGGTGCAGAAGCGGCTGCGAAGGCGATTCTCCCGTCGGACGGCAATGAGTAATGTTCACCACTCACCCGATTATCCTTGTTGTCCATGCTATCTTCCCCATTCTTACTTCACCATTCCTGTTAATTCCGAAGAAACTTGAACTAATTTTATTGTTACGTTGTTGTTGCACAAGTTTTGAAGAAGTTGTTGAATTTTGTTACACCGTAGACGTTGTTGTTTCACATTGAAGGTGCGAATAAAGTGTGTTGTTTCTGATAATCTTCTTGAATGGTTAAGTTGGAGGTTGAATTTTGCATCCTCAAATTACTTTGCTCTGTAGAAGCCAGTTTCGATGACATTTGTTTTATCGTCCCATCGTTTCTTTTTCATTGTTGATTTTGAGCAATGGGCTCAACGTCGTCCGTAAGCCGTGACTACGTTGAGGACTCGAGAAATGCCGTCACGGTGAGTTGTTATTGTTTTCTATTTATGTTTTTTTACTAAATAACTGTCATTCTGAATCGTTATGCCATCATATCAGGCAGTTACGAGTGGTCTCAAGAGCCCCAGCGGCGCCTTCAAGCAGGTCAACAAGTTCGGCCAGGTTCGTTTCTCAATGTCAGCCATATTCATGTTTGTGACACCTGCTCGCCCAGTTGATTTTTGATTATAGTGCTACCACTGTCCTGTACATACATACATTTATCCTGATTCAAACAAACATTGCAAAAGTTAAGTCCCACTATCCTTTTCCTAACCCCCGAACCTAGGAAAAAGAACCTGCGGACCCTAGTTCCAAACACCAGCTGGTGGCTTTTCCCTCTATTTACTCGTAGTGTAGATCGATTAGATATAAAACGTATTCATTCAGATACGACGGAATCGACGGATTCTTCTCAGAGGCGGGTGGGCGGGTGGGCCTCTGAGAAGACGACGGAATCGACGGAATCGACGGGATCGACGGAATCGACGGAATCGACGGATACGACGGAATCGACGGAATCGACGGATACGACGGAATCGACGGATACGACGGAATCGACGGAATCGACGGATACGACGGAATCGACGGATACGGCTGGTGGGTTCCAAACACCAGCTGGTGGCTTTTCCCTCTATTTACTCGTAGTGTAGATCGATTAGATATAAACGTATTCATTCAGATACGACGGAATCGACGGATTCTTCTCAGAGGCGGGTGGGCGGGTGGGCCTCTGAGAAGACGACGGAATCGACGGAATCGACGGAATCGACGGATACGACGGAATCGACGGATACGACGGAATCGACGGAATCGACGGAATCGACGGATACGACGGAATCGACGGATACGACGGAATCGACGGAATCGACGGATACGACGGAATCGACGGATACGACGGAATCGACGGATACGACGGATACGACGGAATCGACGGAATCGACGGAATCGACGGATACGACGGAATCGACGGATACGACGGATACGACGGAATCGACGGATACGACGGAATCGACGGATACGACGGAATCGACGGAATCGACGGATACGACGGAATCGACGGATACGACGGAATCGACGGATACGACGGATACGACGGATACGACGGAATCGACGGATACGACGGAATCGACGGATACGACGGAATCGACGGATACGACGGATTCTTCTCAGAGGCGGGTGGGCGGGTGGGCCTCTGAGAAGACGGCGGAATCGACGGAATCGACGGATACGACGGATACGACGGAATCGACGGATACGACGGAATCGACGGATACGACGGATACGACGGAATCGACGGATACGACGGAATCGACGGATACGACGGATACGACGGAATCGACGGATACGACGGAATCGACGGATACGACGGATACGACGGATACGACGGAATCGACGGATACGACGGAATCGACGGATACGACGGAATCGACGGATACGACGGATACGACGGATACGACGGAATCGACGGATACGACGGAATCGACGGATACGACGGATTCTTCTCAGAGGCGGGTGGGCGGGTGGGCCTCTGAGAAGACGGCGGAATCGACGGAATCGACGGATACGACGGATACGACGGAATCGACGGATACGACGGAATCGACGGAATCGACGGATACGACGGAATCGACGGAATCGACGGATACGACGGAATCGACGGATACGACGGATACGACGGATACGACGGAATCGACGGATACGACGGATACGACGGATACGACGGAATCGACGGATACGACGGATACGACGGAATCGACGGATACGACGGATTCTTCTCAGAGGCGGGTGGGCGGGTGGGCCTCTGAGAAGACGGCGGAATCGACGGAATCGACGGATACGACGGAATCGACGGAATCGACGGATACGACGGAATCGACGGATACGACGGATACGACGGAATCGACGGATACGACGGAATCGACGGATACGACGGATACGACGGATACGACGGAATCGACGGAATCGACGGAATCGACGGATACGACGGAATCGACGGATACGACGGAATCGACGGAATCGACGGATACGACGGAATCGACGGATACGACGGAATCGACGGATACGACGGATACGACGGAATCGACGGATACGACGGAATCGACGGATACGACGGAATCGACGGATACGACGGAATCGACGGATACGACGGATACGACGGAATCGACGGAATCGACGGAATCGACGGATACGACGGAATCGACGGAAACGACGGAATCGACGGAATCGACGGATACGACGGATTCTTCTCAGAGGCGGGTGGGCGGGTGGGCCTCTGAGAAGACGACGGAATCGACGGAATCGACGGAATCGACGGATACGACGGAATCGACGGATACGACGGAATCGACGGAATCGACGGAATCGACGGAATCGACGGATACGACGGAATCGACGGATACGACGGAATCGACGGATACGACGGAATCGACGGATACGACGGATACGACGGAATCGACGGATACGACGGAATCGACGGATACGACGGAATCGACGGAATCGACGGATACGACGGAATCGACGGATACGACGGATACGACGGAATCGACGGATACGACGGAATCGACGGAATCGACGGATACGACGGAATCGACGGAATCGACGGATACGACGGAATCGACGGATACGACGGAATCGACGGAATCGACGGATACGACGGAATCGACGGATACGACGGAATCGACGGAATCGACGGATACGACGGATACGACGGAATCGACGGATACGACGGAATCGACGGAATCGACGGATACGACGGAATCGACGGAATCGACGGATACGTCGGAATCGACGGAATCGACGGATACGACGGAATCGACGGATACGACGGAATCGACGGATACGACGGAATCGACGGATACGACGGAATCGACGGATACGACGGAATCGACGGAAACGACGGAATCGACGGAATCGACGGATACGACGGATTCTTCTCAGAGGCGGGTGGGCGGGTGGGCCTCTGAGAAGACGACGGAATCGACGGAATCGACGGATACGACGGAATCGACGGATACGACGGATACGACGGAATCGACGGATACGACGGAATCGACGGATACGACGGAATCGACGGATACGACGGAATCGACGGATACGACGGAATCGACGGATACGACGGATACGACGGAATCGACGGATACGACGGAATCGACGGATACGACGGAATCGACGGATACGACGGAATCGACGGATACGACGGAATCGACGGAATCGACGGAATCGACGGATACGACGGAATCGACGGATACGACGGAATCGACGGATACGACGGAATCGACGGATACGACGGAATCGACGGATACGACGGATACGACGGAATCGACGGATACGACGGAATCGACGGAATCGACGGATACGACGGAATCGACGGATACGACGGAATCGACGGATACGACGGATACGACGGAATCGACGGATACGACGGAATCGACGGAATCGACAGATACGACGGAATCGACGGAATCGACGGATACGACGGAATCGACGGAATCGACGGAATCGACGGATACGACGGAAACGACGGAATCGACGGATACGACGGAATCGACGGAATCGACGGATACGACGGAATCGACGGAATCGACGGATACGACGGAATCGACGGATACGACGGATACGACGGATACGACGGAATCGACGGATACGAAAACAAGTGTCCGAATGATTTGAGGTCGAATCTGACCTCGTATCTTTGCTCAATTCCACGCATTTGGAGTTGGGTTTCAAGAGGAATACAAAACGTTTCAAGATCATAGGTTGATAATTCCGTGGATTTCTGGACCGTGCGCAAGTGCGCGCGCACGAAGATGAACGCGCGCTGTGAGGGAACCGCCGGTGAGCAGCGATTGATCTTTGATCTTTACCATGCTCATATGTCATTGAAACTGGCAATTATAATCAACTAGTTGATCATCTGGGATACACTCAATACAATCGGCGTTATTCACGTTCCCGCATTTTGATTTGTGTTTCAAGAGGAATCCATAAAATGACCATCACAGAGCTTGATAATTCCGGTGGCAAATCGATCACAAAATAAACAAATCTTTGTCAGGATCGCTCTTCACGGAGGCGCTCGTGCGACCGCTGGCCAATGGTGAGTAGCAACTTCGCAAAAATCAAAGATCAGCATCTTATGATGTGCAGACGCGTCGTTCGACCGCGACGCGACCGCCTCGCTCGGGCCGCTCGCCATCGTCTTCTCCGCGCTGCTGCCCACGCAGTGCAGCTTCATCTTCGACGACGCGGTTTTTAGTTTGCCAGAGTGTAGTTTGATCTTTGATCTTGGTTCAGAAACTGCGCGAGCTCCGCATCGGCGCCGAGATGGACGAGGACGTGCGCCGAATGTACGCGGAGCGAAAGGTGAGAAGGGTGATGATCTTTGATCGTTGGTCTTTGGTCTTTATTCGGAATTTTCTTGGATTGATACTTGATAAAGCTATAGAATATGATTGGGTTACGAATATTGTCGATGGAAAGCTGGTGACCATTCAATGATGAGTTGTGTTTCACGGAGGTTTCATAGCGCAGTTTGAATCGATGTATTTAGTGTTCTTGCATGGCATGTGACTATAAAAATAAAATACTTTTTTCAGTATTTGGATTAGGGTCGATAGTCTACCGATGCACATTCAAGGATGAATTGTGTTTCACGAGACGCTCATCACATGGTTGGCTCGAAGGGGGCCAATTATTGGCGATTTCCTCTTAAAAAAATGCAACGATCACCTATCCGGCGCTAACTGGCATCCTATCAAACATAACGTTTTCCTTCAATTTGTTTCTTCTCTCAGACGACGCCCCGTCCTGAGGAGGTGCTCGTGAACTCGATCTTTGACCAGCCGGCCGCCGCCGATCCGTGGACGAGCCATCGGTGAGGCTGTTGATCTTTGATCTTTTAAAGTTTGTATTTTGATCTTTGATCTTTCTGAACTCGTAGTCTGATCTTTGATCTCTCAGCTACGACAACCAACACTCGCCGCTGCACGCGCAGCACGCGAGTGGGGGCGCAGCGTACGAGGACTTCTTCAAGGTGATCTTTGATCATGAGATTCTTGGGAATGACGAATGTTCCCATGATACACTAGCGTCCAAGGATGATTTATGTTTCACGGAGGTTTCATAACTAAGGTTTCTTAGACAAACTTAGTCGAGTAGCCGAAAATGCAATTGGAAAAATATCATACTTGCCCAGAAGTAGAAACTAGGCCAGGAGTGCTGATCGTGAGGGGAAGATAGACTGGAATTCATACTTTCGACGAGTTGTTGTGCGTGGCGCAAAGTGGGAGGAGCCTGAAGGGGGGGGGGTGTGCTCAAGAGTGTTTATTCCAGGATATCGACGATGAACTGGAGCGGGAGGAGGCCTTGCTACGCGAGGACGAGCGAAAGGCGTGGCTGAGGAAGATCGAGACGGAGGGATACGGTAGGGGAAGGGGGGGGGAGGGGTGCGGTATATTATTGATTGATTTGAGGTGGTAGGGGAAGATGAGGAGGGTGCGGTAGTAGGATTATCAATCGAGAAATAGACAGTAGTATCGAATTATCTATTGATTGGGAATATTCCAGAACCGGACGAACACCTGATCAAGGGCTCGG
Organism: Pristionchus exspectatus; assembly: GCA_911812115.1. Taxonomy (NCBI): domain Eukaryota; kingdom Metazoa; phylum Nematoda; class Chromadorea; order Rhabditida; family Neodiplogasteridae; genus Pristionchus; species Pristionchus exspectatus. Next base: position 4,945,461 of record OU461587.1, on the reverse strand, counting down.
GTGCGACTGTGGAAGGATCGGGAACTGACGAGGTGGAAGGATCAGGTGGGCACGGTAGGAATATCGATTGAATGAGGGATACTGTAGTTTTAGTTATTGATTCAATTATGTAAATGTGATAGGAGTGTGTGAGATATCGGTGGAATCAGAATACTGTAGATTATAATATTAATTGCAAATGTGATCTTTGACCTTTGTAGGTGACGACGTGCGCCAGAAGCGCACCGTGCCCATCACGACGACCACACCGGCGACGCCCATCGAGACCTCCCCGGAGTCTACGGTACGGGTATACGGTAGATGATGTTAGCAGTACGGTAGGATTGGAGACTGGCGTTTAGTTATGGGTAAAAAAGGATAAAGTTTTGAAAGGTTAATAATATGATATTGTGAGGTTTACTAGAATTATAGCTGTAGCGATAGCTGAAGGATCGAACATGGGTCTAGGATACTGTAGTCAATCAATCAATAATCTCATCTGATTTCACAGACGCTGTCCGAGGAGGAGCGACACTCGTACGAGGTCGACCATCCGTGGATGGATGTGATCGAGGGATCGGGAGGACCGCCCAGACCCCGCCCGCCCAGGGTATTCTATGGTACGCTATTTGTGTAAACTACGCTGGTTCATGACAATAAAATCTTCAATGCGGAGTTGTGTTTCAAGCCATTATTATCTAGCGATGAGTGAAATAGATCACAATTATTTAGAGATTGTGGATACATTGCAGAACATATTTACAAAGGAACCACTTGATCTTGATATGATATTGGGTGTTTAGATTTAGATTATGGAAATGTGCCTACAGTATCCATCGTTTCTTTTCAGATGGTTCCAACGAGGAAACTACCGTAATCCGACTGGAGCGAACGGCCGACAATGCGGATCTCTTCACTGCGAGACGAATCGAAGCGGCGCGAAAGTACCGTATCGAACTGCGCGTTGACCCTGCGGATCAGGGTCAGTCGGTATCGATCAATTGGGTTACTGTAGTTTTTGGTTATTGATAGTTACTGCAGTTATTTATTATAGTTATCGCTCATTTATTGGTTACGGTAAGAGTACCGTGGGTCAGGATAGTGTGCTACCGTATTTCGAATTAAGAGTAAATGCATAAAAAGTAAAGATATAAAATCGATAATTACCGTAATCGGTGTTCCTTTTCAGGCGAGCTGGTGTGTCTACTGCGCACGGACAAAGCGCACGCAGTCAATCGAATTCCGACCAAGGAAGATTACGAATTGGACGAATTACTCAATGATCTTTGATCTTTGAACTTTGATCTCTGTCTTCTTTCTCTTGAATCTTGCCCAGTTTCTAATCGATGTGACCTACCTGTGATTGCCACGTTGCTTAGAGATTTATATGCATGTTTATACAATCTATTATACAGATTTTTGTGAATACGCCTAATAAATTATTGGTATGTGAGATTGTGATCCGAGCATGATTTTTCTAATTTTGTTTATACACGTTTTCTCGAGAAAGACATAGCTGTGGTGAACCCGATTGAGACGATCAATCGATTGAGGTCTACCGTATCAGACAGACATCGTATCCGATTGAGATCAGATCGACACTTTTGTTTCGGAGGACTTGTTGCTCGTACGGGTTTGGTGGGTATTGGTGTTGGTTTGAGTTCTGGTGGTGCGGGTTTGACTGGCTTGCGTCTTCTGAGTGTTCAGATCGCTCTAACAATAAAGTACGGTAGATTTCGGTAGGTCACGGCAGTCTATTACAGTACCTCGCTGTCTAATTGCGTCTTGTCCAATAGATCAACGACCACCTTGGGCTCTTCGCTCTTCTTCTTGCGAGCCTTACTCGGCTTCTGAATACGGTAGCTGTGTTGGGTACAGTACGACTTCGGTACCTTTGGTTCGGGCTGCTTTGCTACGGGCTTCGTGGAGTGCGGATCCTCATTGTTCTTGAGCAGGTCCATCAGCTGGAAAAGTCAGTTGTCGATAGGAATTAGAGTGGATACAGTAACCTCCTTCTCAACTTCCTTCAGATTGCCCATCTGAAATGAGGGTACGGTAAGATGAGTTTTGGGGTACGGTAGCGCTTACATCCTTCTCATTGAAGCTCATCGAGGAAGGGCAGCTTGGATTGGATGCCATTTCCTGAGATTGCGTTATAATTAGGTAATTGATGTTGTATTCCCACTTTAGGTTTGCTCTTCACTGAAGCGACGGGAATCTTGGCAGCAACCAGCAGCGGTTCCTGCTCCTTTGCCCTGTAGAAATCGATCAAATTTTTTGGGGATCCAGGAATACGGTAACTTGTTGTCTCCCTCGCCGGTGACGCTGACATCGGACGCCTTGGACAGTGTGGTATCTCAAGAGGAAGATTACGGTAGTCTAGGGGTACGGTAGCTCACTAATCGGGGTCGGGGGCGGAGGCGGTTCGGCTTGCTTGGCCGATTCATTCGTGTTCGATACGGGCTTGGCGCTGTGGTCGGATCGATTGACGGCCCGTGATTTGTCATCATGCAAGAGTACGGTAGTTCGGTCGGTCAGATCCGTCACTCTCTTACTCTGTACTTGGCCTTCAGTGAGCGAATGAAGCGATACTGAACGATAGCCATGATGCAATCGAGTACTTGTACGACGACAAATGCAATCAATACGATTTGAAGTACTGAAACGATTTGAGTACGGTAGATCAATCGATCGAGAACTGACCAGTCTCTGATTTGGCCGGGTCAAACATATTGCACTTGGTTCTGAAGAGCAATTGATGAGGATCAGAGATCAAAGATCAGATCACTTGTTGAACGGAGGATCCTTGAGGAAATAGGTGGCAGCGAAGTAGAGGCCCAGTGTTGTTTGCAGAACCGTGTTGATGTTTTCGCCAGTCTTCGATCGATTGATTGATTACCGTAGCCCGGAGTGAGCTACCGTATACCTTGGCGGTCGAGAGGTCCTGTAGCGTTTGCGAATTGGGCGTTTCTTTCAGGAATTTGTACTGAACGAAAACGTGGCCGGACACGATAAAGTGGCTGGTGGACGTGGCTATCTGAAGGGCGTACGGTACATATTGACAGATACCGTATCCGACTCACTAGCGGTATACTGTAGGGCCAGCACGAGAGCAAGATGATGGAAACAATAGCGATGACGAATGCAGCGAATCGCAAAGTGAGTCGGATGTAGGTTACAACGCCGATCGATCGCTGAATGGTGGGTACGGTAGGATACGGTAGTTGAGCGGATCGAGGACTGACTACGACCGGCGTCGTTTCGGCCTCGACGATGTCATCTTTGAGGGAAGGGCTCTTGTCCTTGGCAGACAGTTTTGAAGGAAGGGGAGGAGAGACGTCACAGCGAACCGATCGGAATGAGCGGAGAGGGGAAGAGTGAGGGAGGGAGGAGATGGAGGAGGGAAGTCGCCTCATTCTACCCTGTTGCTTTCATCCAAGACGGTTGATGGCTGCGGTGATAGTACGGTAGGATACGGTAGACAAACCGTATTGGTTCAGGTACCAAAGATCGCCGTGAATCAGCCTCCAATTCCGCCACAGGAAGACCTGGGTCCGGCGATTCCTGATCCACCGAAGGTACGGTACTTACCGTGTCGAGGTTATTGTAATCGATCCTGCAGCATTCCAAGAAGCAGCCGCCGCAGGGTCTCGCGAAGCTAGAGCGACAGTACATCAACACGGATGAGGTTACGGTAGTTGTAATCATTAAATAGTTAACTATCGATTGGAGGTGCTTCATCTCGGTTCGATCCTCAAGCGAAGAATGAAGTTGACTGCGGAGCATCGAGCTTCATTCGATTGGCTCGCCTTCACGAGAACTCAGGATATGGTAGGGCTGGATTACTGTAACTACCGTAGTTGTTGACTTGCAGCAGCAAATGCCCGAGTTCTTCACGCATCTGCAGCGCGCGATTGGCGGAGTGGTTCGGTGGTGGATCGGAGACTGACTTTGTTCCCCTCCAAATTGCAGCTGTTGCATCCTCAGTTCGCGATAGAGTCCATCCACTATCTGTTCGGGCGCAAACTGCTGACGCCCAGTGACAGAGATGTAATCTGCACGAGAGTAGGAGAAACATTAAAAATAATTAATCCATCATTGAATAATGCAGATTCGTGAGATGGATCCCAGTGTGCTCACCATGTATGCCATCGGTTTGTTGACAAAATTATTTAAATATTTATATTGTAATTTGAGGAGAGCTGCTTCGAACTGAGGGACAAGTGTTCCGAGGAGCAGCGAACAATCTCAATTGAGCTAAGAACGAGACCAATTAGTCGAATCGAAAACAGATCTCTTGATACCCAAATGAAATTAAACTATTATTTGAACAAATACTAACACGAAATTAATTTAATTATTCATTTAATTTTTAAAAAATAAAAAATAAATAAATAAAGTCAATGTTGAAGTGTCCCGATTGGAAAATTCAAGAATACGGTAGTCGTGTCAAATCGAATTTTTATTTGCTGGATTACGGTATGGAAACTCGTCAAACTTAGTTCTAGGCACCGGTCCTCTAGCCGGTTCCCAAAGTAGATTTTTTCCTCGAAAAATCGGATATTCGCGAATTTTGTTCCCATTCCGTCGTCCTTAGTTGTTTTCTTGCCCTCATCTGTATGGATCTTAGGAAGGCCTTTTGTGTGCGCTTCCAATACGCATCGTTCTCGCTTTGGCGCGATTTTCCTGTGGTGTTTACCGATTTACGCACTCTTGTGCCCTCCGAAATAATAAGTATGGTCCATAACATTGCACCTTCTTCCCTCCCTTCCTCGAGCAGCCGAATATTGGTCCATTCCAGTAATAGTTAGTTGTTTGCATACCATCCTATATGTCGATCGTAACGTATCTTTCCTGCCCGGCGCTATTCGCCCAGTTGTGTGCCGTGTGGTAAGGACGGGGCGAGAGTGGATACAACTGTTTATCTCCAGAATAAGAGTGAGGGAAAAGGGGAACCCGGCCTTTATATAGACCGGGACGAGCCTCGCTCGTAGAGGGAAATGAGGCGAGGGATCGATGTCTCTTCATTACTTATCTTCTTATTCTGTATCTACTACAACTAGGGCAATTTCGAATTTCTTGTCCACATTTCTCGGAGATTTTAATCCTATTAGAGAGAGAGTCGAGTCTATTCATTCTTCGCCTCGCGTGCCTAGCGGAGCGGTCGGCGAGCGAGACGACCGCGGAGCGACTGGGGCGAGCGTAGCGAGCCCCCCCCAGCCCCCGGCAGGGGCCTCCGGAGGACTAGCCCCGGAGGGGGCTAGTTGTAATTCTTCTAATCCAATTGTTGATCTTGTTGACTATTAGACGACGTGTTCTAAATGTAGATCAGCGCTCTCTCACTTCTCTACCCAACTGCCCGCTATTTCCACAATTTACGCGCCAAAATAGTAGTGCAAATTGTAGTGCGAACTTGTGAACTATTGAATATACAATACCATTGCTCCCTCTGCTCTCTCTTCTTCGCGTGAGGCGCGAGGTATTCACCATACATGCACTGATACTTGCGAATGAATTTTCGATTTTAATTTAGCATTTAAATTTAACTCCCCCTTCCATTCCCTCCTTTTCATTTTTCCCATCCGCTGCAACTTTAAACTTGCCACCTTTTCTGACATTGAGCAACTAGCGCTGGGGCTCACTAATTACATTTCTGATCTTCTCAAGTAGTGCCATGGCACGCCAGCAAACTTAATATCTATGTATATCAATTTTTACACCGTTCTCTCATTTAATCAGCTTTAGTAATATGCCATTGCATCAGTTATTTCTTCTTGATTAATTAACCAATATGCTTACAGTAGCTCGAATGGCAGCTCACTTCCCTGCAACCGACCAGTTTCACATCTATATCAAGAATAAGCAAGACGACCGTGAGGGGAAATATAATGCGACGAGGAGAACAACGGGCATGCAAAGGTTAATCCGATCGATAGCTTACGATTACGGTAACAATATCTGAAAAATGGTTTCTAGAAATACGATTACAAATTAGCAAATTTTTTAAAACCCCCTTTCGTCATTGAATTGTGCCGTTGTTCTTTTCTCTATCCTTTCTCATTGAGTGGATAGACGCGTTTTTGGCAGAGTTCCATTTCACTGACCATAGCCATAGCCAAACTCCATAGCCAAACTCGCTCACGTGCTCTCTCGCTAACCCCCCCCCCTGTAGAACATCGTAAGACACGATGCCTGGAATCGATTGCCAGCTTGACCCGCAGGAACATTGCCACTTTTTAATTCACTGTAAAATATACAATTAAATTTTCCTGAATACTGAATACAGTGATTGCAATTACTGATTTTTTAAATTGTTTTCAGATGCACGTGGATTGGTCTCGACTGCACTCTGGTGGAGGTCGTCAAGCCGCTCAACTACTATGTCTAAGCTAAGTTCCGCATTTCACAGGCCGAAGTGTGGTTGTGCACCGGGCGCTTGTCGCCCCATCAAGAGGAGCAATCGAAGGATGGACCGGAGTAGCCGCCACACACCGCAGTGTGGTTGTGCACCGGGCGCTTGTCGCCCCATCAAGAGGAGCAATCGAAGGATGGACCGGAGTAGCCGCCACACACCGCAGTGTGGTTGTGCACCGGGCGCTTGTCGCCCCATCAAGAGGAGCAATCGAAGGATGGACCGGAGTAGCCGCCACACACCGCAGTGTGGTTGTGCACCGGGCGCTTGTCGCCCCATCAAGAGGAGCAATCGAAGGATGGACCGGAGTAGCCGCCACACACCGCAGTGTGGTTGTGCACCGGGCGCTTGTCGCCCCATCAAGAGGAGCAATCGAAGGATGGATCGGAGTAGCCGCCACACACCGCAGTGTGGTTGTGCACCGGGCGCTTGTCGCCCCATCAAGAGGAGCAATCGAAGGATGGACCGGAGTAGCCGCCACACACCGCAGTGTGGTTGTGCACCGGGCGCTTGTCGCCCCATCAAGAGGAGCAATCGAAGGATGGACCGGAGTAGCCGCCACACACCGCAGTGTGGTTGTGCACCGGGCGCTTGTCGCCCCATCAAGAGGAGCAATCGAAGGATGGACCGGAGTAGCCGCCACACACCGCAGTGTGGTTGTGCACCGGGCGCTTGTCGCCCCATCAAGAGGAGCAATCGAAGGATGGACCGGAGTAGCCGCCATACACCGCAGTGTGGTTGTGCACCGGGCGCTTGTCGCCCCATCAAGAGGAGCAATCGAAGGATGGACCGGAGTAGCCGCCACACACCGCAGTGTGGTTGTGCACCGGGCGCTTGTCGCCCCATCAAGAGGAGCAATCGAAGGATGGACCGGAGTAGCCGCCACACACCGCAGTGTGGTTGTGCACCGGGCGCTTGTCGCCCCATCAAGAGGAGCAATCGAAGGATGGACCGGAGTAGCCGCCACACACCGCAGTGTGGTTGTGCACCGGGCGCTTGTCGCCCCATCAAGAGGAGCAATCGAAGGATGGACCGGAGTAGCCGCCACACACCGCAGTGTGGTTGTGCACCGGGCGCTTGTCGCCCCATCAAGAGGAGCAATCGAAGGATGGATCGGAGTAGCCGCCACACACCGCAGTGTGGTTGTGCACCGGGCGCTTGTCGCCCCATCAAGAGGAGCAATCGAAGGATGGACCGGAGTAGCCGCCACACACCGCAGTGTGGTTGTGCACCGGGCGCTTGTCGCCCCATCAAGAGGAGCAATCGAAGGATGGACCGGAGTAGCCGCCACACACCGCAGTGTGGTTGTGCACCGGGCGCTTGTCGCCCCATCAAGAGGAGCAATCGAAGGATGGACCGGAGTAGCCGCCACACACCGCAGTGTGGTTGTGCACCGGGCGCTTGTCGCCCCATCAAGAGGAGCAATCGAAGGATGGACCGGAGTAGCCGCCATACACCGCAGTGTGGTTGTGCACCGGGCGCTTGTCGCCCCATCAAGAGGAGCAATCGAAGGATGGACCGGAGTAGCCGCCACACACCGCAGTGTGGTTGTGCACCGGGCGCTTGTCGCCCCATCAAGAGGAGCAATCGAAGGATGGACCGGAGTAGCCGCCACACACCGCAGTGTGGTTGTGCACCGGGCGCTTGTCGCCCCATCAAGAGGAGCAATCGAAGGATGGACCGGAGTAGCCGCCACACACCGCAGTGTGGTTGTGCACCGGGCGCTTGTCGCCCCATCAAGAGGAGCAATCGAAGGATGGACCGGAGTAGCCGCCATACACCGCAGTGTGGTTGTGCACCGGGCGCTTGTCGCCCCATCAAGAGGAGCAATCGAAGGATGGATCGGAGTAGCCGCCACACACCGCAGTGTGGTTGTGCACCGGGCGCTTGTCGCCCCATCAAGAGGAGCAATCGAAGGATGGACCGGAGTAGCCGCCACACACCGCAGTGTGGTTGTGCACCGGGCGCTTGTCGCCCCATCAAGAGGAGCAATCGAAGGATGGATCGGAGTAGCCGCCACACACCGCAGTGTGGTTGTGCACCGGGCGCTTGCCGCCCCATCAAGAGGAGCAATCGAAGGATGGACCGGAGTAGCCGCCACACACCGCAGTGTGGTTGTGCACCGGGCGCTTGTCGCCCCATCAAGAGGAGCAATCGAAGGATGGATCGGAGTAGCCGCCACACACCGCAGTGTGGTTGTGCACCGGGCGCTTGTCGCCCCATCAAGAGGAGCAATCGAAGGATGGACCGGAGTAGCCGCCACACACCGCAGTGTGGTTGTGCACCGGGCGCTTGTCGCCCCATCAAGAGGAGCAATCGAAGGATGGATCGGAGTAGCCGCCACACACCGCAGTGTGGTTGTGCACCGGGCGCTTGTCGCCCCATCAAGAGGAGCAATCGAAGGATGGACCGGAGTAGCCGCCACACACCGCAGTGTGGTTGTGCACCGGGCGCTTGTCGCCCCATCAAGAGGAGCAATCGAAGGATGGATCGGAGTAGCTGCCACACACCGCAGTGTGGTTGTGCACCGGGCGCTTGTCGCCCCATCAAGAGGAGCAATCGAAGGATGGATCGGAGTAGCCGCCACACACCGCAGTGTGGTTGTGCACCGGGCGCTTGTCGCCCCATCAAGAGGAGCAATCGAAGGATGGATCGGAGTAGCCGCCACACACACCGCAGTGTGGTTGTGCACCGGGCGCTTGTCGCCCCATCAAGAGGAGCAATCGAAGGATGGATCGGAGTAGCCGCCACACACCGCAGTGTGGTTGTGCACCGGGCGCTTGTCGCCCCATCAAGAGGGGCAATCGAAGGATGGACACGGAGAGAAGAACTGCCAAGGTACGATAGAGAGAGAGGTTGTATCGATAAGTGACTGGGAGAGAAAGGACGGAAAATATTGATATTATTCCAGTCAATGGAGGCTGATGGAATGGGCGAGGGAGGGATGGATGGTGAACTCATTTTCGCACAGATGCCCGTTAAGGTTTGTTAACTTGCAAAATATTTAAATAAGGAATGATATCAGATTAATGGTTCGTTTATCTGACATCAATGAATGAATCTACTTCACTAGTTCATTTCACTGTATTGCATAATAATGCCATGACAGACCCCCACTCGTCTTCCATTTCATCTTCTTCTTCGAACGAGTGAAGTCGAACTATGCAAATACGTCGCCCCTCTGGTGTGGCATGAGATCACCCTTCCCAATCTACAGGTTAGTATGTTTCTCCATTTATAGTTTCGATTGACGGTATTATTCTCAATAACCATTGTGCTCTTCTCAGGATTGGTATCTACTTCGTGATATTCATCCCATTACTTCCGTCGTCGATATTAATTCGTACAAGCTGAAATTGAATATACAAATGCTCATTACGAAGGCTGTTATGAAGTACATCAAAGCGGTACAGGAACAGGTATATTCGTAGGGTTATGAATATAGAAGGTCTTCGAAATTGTTACAAAAAACTGTTGAATGTGTTTCCATTCATTTATAATTCCATTCATGTAAAACTGTTTTTTGTTCCTTTGGTTTGGGTTTGTTGTACCACCCCTTGTCCGATCATAAGCCAGGGGTCAAATGCTCAGGTCATGAAACTTAAATTGTGGCGTGCTTTTATACATTTTGAAAGATATTGGGCATATTGTGGTTAGGTTTCGTATTAATTTCTCAGTTTTTGTGTAATGGTGGTATGCTTTTCTCTTATTTTTGTTCAAATGAGACTCAAAATGTGGCATGCATAGGACCTTTTGAGGGTAGCATTTGATCTCTGTCATAAGCTCATTGCTCTCAGAATAATCAACTATCGGAGGCAGATATGGAATGAATTCAAGAGAGATTATATGCAGAGAAGAGTGTCAATTCCCTCGAGATCACTGGGAGAGATCACTGGGTGCAGCTGCATACGTTCAATTCCAGAAGACTATCGAACAGGTTGGGAATCATTCTAAAATTGCTTGATAGTGTTTCTTAGAATAATATTAATTTTCTCCAGAGACTGTCGACGAAGGAGATCTGTCACGAAATTCTGCAGAGAAGCGTCCAGAATCCAGCACAGGTTTGATTATCTTGACAGAAATTATCAAGGAGTCGTCCTATTCATAATTTTGTCTACCGTAATATCATATCAGGTGCGCTATCGTATCGATCGAATCGCTCGTCCCTTCATGGAAGAGCACTCACTTCCAGTAGATAAAACACTGTTAGGACACATTGAGGTACGGTATCCACATAGGATACGGTAGAATGATATTGATGCAGCTCATGATTAATCCGTCTCCTTTATTCAGAAAGTGACGTCGATTGCTCGTTGTCAGACGTCGTCCGAACCTCTCGATGTGCATTGTCTATTGGTCACTGATGCTATCAATAGTGTTGGTCAGTGAGGGGAAGGGAGGGGGACGAAACACAATCCATCTAATATAACACGCGTGTCACGTAAGAATCGAATAAAATCAGGGGGTGTTGTGCACAATTTTTGACCCATATGTTTCTATGCGTTTTTGGGTAGTCCTAAGGGTCCCTCACAAGATAGCGTCGAGCTTTGTTCGATATTTTCATTTTCAACGATGCCAGACGGCGTCAAACTTTTTCAGAGCCTAAAATCGCAAACTTTGGAGGGTTGTAGCTCAGTCCATAGTGATTTTGGTGCTTCGTGTTCAATTGATGAAATGTTCCAAATTTCCAGGAGAATTCGCCTGCATAGTTGGCCCATCGATATTTTCATTTATATTTTTGTAAATCGATTAAAAGCGCGCATGTTTACCACAATTTCGAGCCAAGAAATTTTTTGAGCTCAATCGATAGAGCTCGTCGAGACGATTCGAATGGTATGCTGTTCATATACTTTATTTCCGTGGGCGAGTACCGAAAACCTCGCCTGAAGGTGTTTTTCCGACTCTAAAATGATCTCTGGCGCGTGACCTCTAGCGAGGAAGGAGGTGCTTCCCTTTGATCTACCTCTGTCTGCCCTCTTCCCAATCGATTCCTCTTGAGGCAAAGTGATGTAAACTGACTGTATGATCAACCACAATCGTTTTTTTAGATAAATCTCATTATTATCGGCATATTAATTAGCAATCGATTATTAATTATCACAATAACAATGGATGCAAACAATGGAAATCTATTCGTCGAAATTCTCCCCCATTTTCTCATCGATAACTCTCCTAATAAAGTCTTCCTCATCCATTTTCAAGTACTCCACATCGGAATCTTCTTCTTCATCACTTCCATTCATGAAGACGTCATCGTCGAGCTCTGACTCTTCTTCCGACCGATTCCTTCATCACTTTCCTCTTTCTCGATCCTCCGGCTGTCGAACGAACACTGGATTTTGCTCGAGTGCTCTTCTTGGTCACATTCGAAGTAAGGAAGGAAGGAGGCCTTGATCGAGGGATACGTGCAGTTCAACAACGGATCCAGCTCGATCAAGAGCTCTCCTTCCTCCTCGGCGAAGTCCTTCAATACGGCTGCGGTTCCGACATAGGAGTAAGCGATCCTATTCTTCTGGAGGATTTCGGTAGGATGGAGAGACGAATGCACAGCCGAAGGACATAATAATAATAAAAACACTATCATTGTCGCAGTGAATTGCACAACTTGGCGCACGGATAGAGGGCGATTGCGATAGAAAATTCACAATGTGTAATAGGGCCATCCGTTCAAACGCATGGAGATGGAGCAACTGATAAGGCAGAAAAAGGTGAAGACGATATTAAAAGCTGTCAAGATCTCGAAGTCAACGACTTCGAATGTGACCAAGAAGAATCGGAAGAAGAGTCAGAGCTCGATGATGACATCTTCATGAATGGAAGTGATGAAGAAGAGGATTCCGATGTGGAGTACTTGAAAATGGATGAGGAAGACTTTATTAGGAGAGTTATCGATGAGGAAATGGGGGAGAATTTCGACCAATAGATTTTCATTGTTTGCATCCATTGTTATTGTGATAATTAATAATTGATTGCTAATTAATATGCCGATAATAATGAGATTTATCTAAAAACGATTGTGGTTGATCATACAGTCAGTTTACATCACTTTGCCTCAAGAGGAATCGATTGGGAAGAGGGCAGACAGAGGTAGATCAAAGGGAAGCACCTCCTTCCTCGCTAGAGGTCACGCGCCAGAGATCATTTTAGAGTCGGAAAAACACCTTCAGGCGAGGTTTTCGGTACTCGCCCACGGAAATAAAGTATATGAACAGCATACCATTCGAATCGTCTCGACGAGCTCTATCGATTGAGCTCAAAAAATTTCTTGGCTCGAAATTGTGGTAAACATGCGCGCTTTTAATCGATTTACAAAAATATAAATGAAAATATCGATGGGCCAACTATGCAGGCGAATTCTCCTGGAAATTTGGAACATTTCATCAATTGAACACGAAGCACCAAAATCACTATGGACTGAGCTACAACCCTCCAAAGTTTGCGATTTTAGGCTCTGAAAAAGTTTGACGCCGTCTGGCATCGTTGAAAATGAAAATATCGAACAAAGCTCGACGCTATCTTGTGAGGGACCCTTAGGACTACCCAAATTCGGCTTAAACTCAATTTCGACTTTTTCAATGTGCACAAGTTTATTCGATTCTTACGTGACACGCGTGATAATATCTTCTCTTATCACAGCTGTTCGTGCTCGTGTTATTCTCAAGATTGCTAACTCAGCCCCCATTCCGTGGTGTTCGAAACTGTCGATTGCAGTGCAAGGAGTGATGGCAGACAAGAAGATAGAACAGAAAAGGTCCGTTATGGGAGATTTGATTGTCAAATGAGCCTTTCTTTTTGCAGCAAAGATGAATTGAATTCGACGACTGATCGAATGAAATTGGGAGCGATTTGTCAGAATTTCGGATTGGATGTCGATTCCGCAATGGACCCTTACGCTGACTTTTGTGGGTAAGTGGAGACAAACAAAATAATTACTGTCCAAATGATAAGTGCACATTGTTTGATGTGCGGTGCTAATTATTCATTGCATTCAGATTCCTTCGTTTTCTTCTCACTGGTTCGCTCACTTCGACACGTGAGATTACGAATGAGGGAAAATATGAAATTGCTGCTGAGGTACGGTAGAATATGAAAAGGATTTCGGTAGAAAGATTAGATGATACGGTATTGATTCAGGTAGTATCGATTTATGATACGGTATTGATTCAGGCAGTATCGATTTATGATAGACTTCGTCCGGGAGTTCGTCCTTGTCAAGAGAGTCCATTAGGAGATGATCGTCTTCGTCCTTCTCAAGGGAATCCATCAGTCGATGTTAGAGAATACGTCTGCATGCTGATACAAAAGAATGACGTACGCTTTATTTATCCATTAATTAAATATACTAATTTTTTTTCTTTTTTCTACATTTCTTGCCCAATGGAGTAAAGTAAATTAGGTAAAGAAGTGTCCAGTTAAACTGGCGATTTGAGGATTTGACTTCAATATAATATTATTATAAATCGATCATCTGATTTTGATTAATTGATCAATATTTATAGTGCCCCGAATAGCCGTTCACTCCTCGACGATCAAATGTTGCACATCTACAGCAAGAATTCGATAGGAGACGCAAACGTGTAAACGGGAATATACTGCGAAAGGAACACGACGCGGATGTAAGGGTGAGTGTCAACCACGTTTCGGTGATTGCCTATCTTCCCATCGAAATTACCTACTTGTTTGGCGCGCATTTCATCGTTGTCAGCCCAGTCCTGAATTATCACTCCTGCCTATTCTCATTTTCATCCACCCTATATTAATATTTAATTATAAATTAACTCAATACTGATTAATTAATCAATGTTTATAGTATCCCGGATGGCCGCGCACTTTCGGACGATCTACCGTTGCCTTTCTACGGCCAAAATGGGCAAGACGACTTCAACGGGTGAGAGGAATCGGCATGAAGGAGGAAAAGATGGGAATATTTAGGGTGAATATAACTCACCGTTCGAGAGCTTGCGATTACAGAAGCGTGAACAATTAATTACTTTGTCTATCTTCTCACAAGATATTATATTTATATTATTTATTATTATGAAATTTATCTAAAAATTTGTCAATCAATATTTTAATTGCATATGCACGAGGGAGGACAAGATGGCGAGCACTCCGACCAAGGATGGACCTTCTTATGCTGACCAAGGAACCCAAAAGCTAAGTCCGCGCTTTGCTTAGAACTGGTGTAGCCTCGTTGGCTCATCGCACTTTCCTTAGAACTGGTGCTTAGAACTGTGCTCGCTTTAGGATGTGGCGTGAGCTAGGAGCTCTGCCACGCGTGCTTTAGGATGTGGCGGGTGGGCGGCAAAGAGAAGACGACGTCAGGAACTAAGGGGGCAGGTGTGCCCCCAAAGAAGACGACGCCAGGAACTAAGGGGGCAGGTGTGCCCCCAAAGAAGACGACGTCAGGAACTAAGGGGGCAGGTGTGCTCCCAAAGAAGACGACGCCAGGAACTAAGGGGGCAGGTGTGCCCCCAAAGAAGACGACGCCAGGAACTAAGGGGGCAGGTGTGCCCCCCAAAGAAGACGACGTCAGGAACACAGTGGGCGGGTGGGCGGCAAAGAGAAGACGACGTCAGGAACTAAGGGGGCAGGTGTGCCCCCAAAGAAGACGACGCCAGGAACTAAGGGGGCAGGTGTGCCCCCAAAGAAGACGACGTCAGGAACTAAGGGGGCAGGTGTGCCCCCAAAGAAGACGACGCCAGGAACTAAGGGGGCAGGTGTGCCCCCAAAGAAGACGACGTCAGGAACTAAGGGGGCAGGTGTGCCCCCAAAGAAGACGACGCCAGGAACTAAGGGGGCAGGTGTGCCCCCAAAGAAGACGACGTCAGGAACTAAGGGGGCAGGTGTGCCCCCAAAGAAGACGACGCCAGGAACTAAGGGGGCAGGTGTGCCCCCAAAGAAGACGACGTCAGGAACTAAGGGGGCAGGTGTGCTCCCAAAGAAGACGACGCCAGGAACTAAGGGGGCAGGTGTGCCCCCAAAGAAGACGACGCCAGGAACTAAGGGGGCAGGTGTGCCCCCAAAGAAGACGACGTCAGGAACACAGTGGGCGGGTGGGCGGCAAAGAGAAGACGACGTCAGGAACTAAGGGGGCAGGTGTGCCCCCAAAGAAGACGACGCCAGGAACTAAGGGGGCAGGTGTGCCCCCAAAGAAGACGACGTCAGGAACTAAGGGGGCAGGTGTGCCCCCAAAGAAGACGACGCCAGGAACTAAGGGGGCAGGTGTGCCCCCAAAGAAGACGACGTCAGGAACTAAGGGGGCAGGTGTGCCCCCAAAGAAGACGACGTCAGGAACTAAGGGGGCAGGTGTGCCCCCAAAAAGACGACGCCAGGAACTAAGGGGGCAGGTGTGCCCCCAAAGAAGACGACGTCAGGAACTAAGGGGGCAGGTGTGCTCCCAAAGAAGACGACGCCAGGAACTAAGGGGGCAGGTGTGCCCCCAAAGAAGACGACGCCAGGAACTAAGGGGGCAGGTGTGCCCCCAAAGAAGACGACGTCAGGAACACAGTGGGCGGGTGGGCGGCAAAGAGAAGACGACGTCAGGAACTAAGGGGGCAGGTGTGCCCCCAAAGAAGACGACGCCAGGAACTAAGGTTCAGGTGTGCCCACAAAGAAGACGACGTCAGGAACTAAGGGGGCAGGTGTGCCCCCAAAGAAGACGACGCCAGGAACTAAGGGGGCAGGTGTGCCCCCAAAGAAGACGACGTCAGGAACTAAGGGGGCAGGTGTGCTCCCAAAGAAGACGACGCCAGGAACTAAGGGGGCAGGTGTGCCCCCAAAGAAGACGACGCCAGGAACTAAGGGGGCAGGTGTGCCCCCAAAGAAGACGACGTCAGGAACACAGTGGGCGGGTGGGCGGCAAAGAAAAGACGACGTCAGGAACTAAGGGGGCAGGTGTGCCCCCAAAGAAGATGACGCCAGGATCAAGTAGTCGTCCTTTTTATGAATTTGTCTACCGTAATATCATATCAGGTGCGTGATCGTATCGATCGAATCGCTGGTCCCTTCATGGAAGAACACTCACTTCCAGTAGATGAAACACTATTGGGGCACATTGAGGTACGGTATCCATATAGGATACGGTAGAATGATTGATTAATCTCCTTCATTCAGAAAGTGACGTCGATTGCTCGTTGTCAGACGTCGTCCGAACCTCTCGATGTGCATTGTCTATTGGTCACTGATGCAATCAATAGTGTTGGTCAGTGAGGGGAAGGGAGGGAGACGAAACACAATCCATCTAATATAATATCTTCTCTTATCACAGCTGTTCGTGCTCGTGTTATTCTCAAGATTGCTAACTCAGCCCCCATTCCGTGGTGTTCGAAACTGTCGATTGCAGTGCAAGGAGTGATGGCAGACAAGAAGATAGAACAGAAAATGTCCGTTATGGGAGATTTGATTGTCAAATGAGCCTTTCTTTTTGCAGCAAAGATGAATTGAATTCGACGACTGATCGAATGAAATTGGGAGCGATTTGTCAGAATTTCGGATTGGATGTCGATTCCGCAATGGACACTTACGCTGACTTTTGTGGGTAAGTGGAGACAAACAAAATAATTACTGTCCAAATGATAATTGCACATTGTTTGATGTGCGGTGCTAATTATTCATTGTATTCAGATTCCTTCGTTTTCTTCTCACTGGTTCGCTCACTTCGACACGTGAGATTACGAATGAGGGAAAATATGAAATTGCTGCTGAGGTACGGTAGAATATGAAAAGGATTTCGGTAGAAAGATTAGATGATACGGTATTGATTCAGGTAGTATCGATTTATGATACGGTATTGATTCAGGCAGTATCGATTTATGATAGACTTCGTCCGGGAGCTCGTCCTTGTCAAGAGAGTCCATTAGGAGATGATCGTCTTCGTCCTTCTCAAGGGAATCCATCAGTCGATGTTAGAGAATACGTCTGCATGCTGATACAAAAGAATGACGTACGCTTTATTTATCCATTAATTAAATATACTAATTTTTTTTCTTTTTTCTACATTTCTTGCCCAATGGAGTAAAGTAAATTAGGTAAAGAAGTGACCAGTTATACTGGCGATTTGAGGATATAATATTATTATAAATCGATCATCTGATTTTGATTAATTGATCAATATTTATAGTGCCCCGAATAGCCGTTCACTCCTCGACGATCAAATGTTGCACATCTACAGCAAGAATTCGATAGGAGACGCAAACGTGTAAACGGGAATATACTGCGAAAGGAACACGACGCGGTTGTAAGGGTGAGTGTCAACCACGTTTCGGTGATTGCCTATCTTCCCATCGAAATTACCTACTTGTTTGGCGCGCATTTCATCGTTGTCAGCCCAGTCCTGAATTATCACTCCTTCCTATTATCATTTTCATCCACCCTATATTAATATTTAATTATAAATTAACTCAATACTGATTAATTAATCAATGTTTATAGTATCCCGGATGGCCGCGCACTTTCGGACGATCTACCGTTGCCTTTCTACGGTCAAAATGGGCAAGACGACTTCAACGGGTGAGAGGAATCGGCATGAAGGAGGAAAAGATGGGAATATTTAGGGTGAATATAACTCACCGTTCGAAAGCTTGCGATTACAGAAGCGTGAACAATTAATTACTTTGTCTATCTTCTCACAAGATATTATATTTATATTATTTATTATTATGAAATTTATCTAAAATTTGTCAATCAATATTTTAATTGCAGATGCACGAGGGAGGACAAGATGGCGAGCACTCCGACCAAGGATGGACCTTCTTATGCTGACCAAGGAACCCAAAAGCTAAGTCCGCGCTTTGCTTAGAACTGGTGTAGCCTCGTTGGCTCATCGCACTTTCCTTAGAACTGGTGCTTAGAACTGTGCTCGCTTTAGGATGTGGCGTGAGCTAGGAGCTCTGCCACGCGTGCTTTAGGATGTGGCGGGTGGGCGGCAAAGAGAAGACGACGTCAGGAACTAAGGGGGCAGGTGTGCCCCCAAAGAAGACGACGCCAGGAACTAAGGGGCAGGTGTGCCCCCAAAGAAGACGACGTCAGGAACTAAGGGGGCAGGTGTGCTCCCAAAGAAGACGACGCCAGGAACTAAGGGGGCAGGTGTGCCCCCAAAGAAGACGACGCCAGGAACTAAGGGGGCAGGTGTGCCCCCAAAGAAGACGACGTCAGGAACACAGTGGGCGGGTGGGCGGCAAAGAGAAGACGACGTCAGGAACTAAGGGGGCAGGTGTGCCCCCAAAGAAGACGACGCCAGGAACTAAGGGGGCAGGTGTGCCCCCAAAGAAGACGACGTCAGGAACTAAGGGGGCAGGTGTGCTCCCAAAGAAGACGACGCCAGGAACTAAGGGGGCAGGTGTGCCCCCAAAGAAGACGACGTCAGGAACTAAGGGGGCAGGTGTGCTCCCAAAGAAGACGACGCCAGGAACTAAGGGGGCAGGTGTGCCCCCAAAGAAGACGACGCCAGGAACTAAGGGGGCAGGTGTGCCCCCAAAGAAGACGACGTCAGGAACACAGTGGGCGGGTGGGCGGCAAAGAGAAGACGACGTCAGGAACTAAGGGGGCAGGTGTGCCCCCAAAGAAGATGACGCCAGGATCAAGTAGTCGTCCTTTTTATGAATTTGTCTACCGTAATATCATATCAGGTGCGTGATCGTATCGATCGAATCGCTGGCCCCTTCATGGAAGAGCACTCACTTCCAGTAGATGAAACACTATTGGGGCACATTGAGGTACGGTATCCACATAGGATACGGTAGAATGATTGATTAATCTCCTTCATTCAGAAAGTGACGTCGATTGCTCGTTGTCAGACGTCGTCCGAACCTCTCGATGTGCATTGTCTATTGGTCACTGATGCAATCAATAGTGTTGGTCAGTGAGGGGAAGGGAGGGAGACGAAACACAATCCATCTAATATAATATCTTCTCTTATCACAGCTGTTCGTGCTCGTGTTATTCTCAAGATTGCTAACTCAGCCCCCATTCCGTGGTGTTCGAAACTGTCGATTGCAGTGCAAGGAGTGATGGCAGACAAGAAGATAGAACAGAAAATGTCCGTTATGGGAGATTTGATTGTCAAATGAGCCTTTCTTTTTGCAGCAAAGATGAATTGAATTCGACGACTGATCGAATGAAATTGGGAGCGATTTGTCAGAATTTCGGATTGGATGTCGATTCCGCAATGGACACTTACGCTGACTTTTGTGGGTAAGTGGAGACAAACAAAATAATTACTGTCCAAATGATAATTGCACATTGTTTGATGTGCGGTGCTAATTATTCATTGTATTCAGATTCCTTCGTTTTCTTCTCACTGGTTCGCTCACTTCGACACGTGAGATTACGAATGAGGGAAAATATGAAATTGCTGCTGAGGTACGGTAGAATATGAAAAGGATTTCGGTAGAAAGATTAGATGATACGGTATTGATTCAGGTAGTATCGATTTATGATACGGTATTGATTCAGGCAGTATCGATTTATGATAGACTTCGTCCGGGAGCTCGTCCTTGTCAAGAGAGTCCATTAGGAGATGATCGTCTTCGTCCTTCTCAAGGGAATCCATCAGTCGATGTTAGAGAATACGTCTGCATGCTGATACAAAAGAATGACGTACGCTTTATTTATCCATTAATTAAATATACTAATTTTTTTTCTTTTTTCTACATTTCTTGCCCAATGGAGTAAAGTAAATTAGGTAAAGAAGTGACCAGTTATACTGGCGATTTGAGGATATAATATTATTATAAATCGATCATCTGATTTTGATTAATTGATCAATATTTATAGTGCCCCGAATAGCCGTTCACTCCTCGACGATCAAATGTTGCACATCTACAGCAAGAATTCGATAGGAGACGCAAACGTGTAAACGGGAATATACTGCGAAAGGAACACGACGCGGATGTAAGGGTGAGTGTCAACCACGTTTCGGTGATTGCCTATCTTCCCATCGAAATTACCTACTTGTTTGGCGCGCATTTCATCGTTGTCAGCCCAGTCCTGAATTATCACTCCTTCCTATTATCATTTTCATCCACCCTATATTAATATTTAATTATAAATTAACTCAATACTGATTAATTAATCAATGTTTATAGTATCCCGGATGGCCGCGCACTTTCGGACGATCTACCGTTGCCTTTCTACGGCCAAAATGGGCAAGACGACTTCAACGGGTGAGAGGAATCGGCATGAAGGAGGAAAAGATGGGAATATTTAGGGTGAATATAACTCACCGTTCGAGAGCTTGCGATTACAGAAGCGTGAACAATTAATTACTTTGTCTATCTTCTCACAAGATATTATATTTATATTATTTATTATTATGAAATTTATCGAAAATTTGTCAATCAATAATTTTAATTGCAAATGCACGAGGACAAGATGGCGAGCACTCCGACCAAGGATGGACCTTCTTATGCTGACCAAGGAATCCAAAAGTTAAGTCCGCGCTTTGCTTAGAACTGGTGTAGCCTCGTTGGCTCATCGCACTTGCTTAGAACTGGTGCTTAGAACTGTGCTCGCTTTAGGATGTGGCGTGAGCTAGGACCTCTACCACGCGTGCTTTAGGATGTGGCGGGTGGGCGGCAAAGAGAAGACGACGTCAGGAACTAAGGGGGCAGGTGTGCTCCCAAAGAAGACGACGCCAGGAACTAAGGGGGCAGGTGTGCCCCCAAAGAAGACGACGTCAGGAACTAAGGGGGCAGGTGTGCCCCCAAAGAAGAATACGTCAGGAACTAAGGGGGCAGGTGTGCCCCCAAAGAAGACGACGTCAGGAACACAGTGGGCGGGTGGGCGGCAAAGAGAAGACGACGTCAGGAACTAAGGGGGCAGGTGTGCTCCCAAAGAAGAGGACGCCAGGAACTAAGGGGGCAGGTGTGCCCCCAAACAAGACGACGCCAGGAACTAAGGGGGCAGGTGTGCCCCCAAAGAAGACGACGCCAGGAACTAAGGGGGCAGGTGTGCCCCCAAAGAAGAATACGTCAGGAACTAAGGGGGCAGGTGTGCCCCCAAAGAAGACGACGTCAGGAACACAGTGGGCGGGTGGGCGGCAAAGAGAAGACGACGTCAGGAACTAAGGGGGCAGGTGTGCCCCCAAAGAAGAGGACGCCAGGAACTAAGGGGGCAGGTGTGCCCCCAAACAAGACGACGCCAGGAACTAAGGGGCAGGTGTGCCCCCAAAGAAGAGGACGTCAGGAACTAAGGGGGCAGGTGTGCCCCCAAAGAAGACGACGCCAGGAACTAAGGGGGCAGGTGTGCCCCCAAAGAAGACGACGTCAGGAACTAAGGGGGCAGGTGTGCCCCCAAAGAAGAATACGTCAGGAACTAAGGGGGCAGGTGTGCCCCAAAGAAGACGACGTCAGGAACACAGTGGGCGGGTGGGCGGCAAAGAGAAGACGACGTCAGGAACTAAGGGGGCAGGTGTGCCCCCAAAGAAGAGGACGCCAGTAACTAAGGGGGCAGGTGTGCCCCAAAGAAGACGACGCCAGGAACTAAGGGGGCAGGTGTGCCATCAAAGAAGACGACGTCAGGAACACAGTGGGCGGGTGGGCGGCAAAGAGAAGACGACGTCAGGAACTAAGGGGGCAGGTGTGCCCCCAAAGAAGACGACGCCAGGATCAAGTAGTCGTCCTATTTATGAATTTGTCTACCGTAATATCATATCAGGTGCGTGATCGTATCGATCGAATCGCTCGTCCCTTCATGGAAGAACACTCACTTCCAGTAGATGAAACACTATTGGGACACATTGAGGTACGGTATCCACATAGGATACGGTAGAATGATTGATTAATCTCCTTCATTCAGAAAGTGACGTCGATTGCTCGTTGTCAGACGTCGTCCGAACCTCTCGATGAGCATTGTCTATTGGTCACTGATGCAATCAATAGTGTTGGTCAGTGAGGGGAAGGGAGGGGGACGAAACACAATCCATCTAATATAATATCTTCTCTTATCACAGCTGTTCGTGCTCGTGTTATTCTCAAGATTGCTAACTCAGCCCCCATTCCGTGGTGTTCGAAACTGTCGATTGCAGTGCAAGGAGTGATGGCAGACAAGAAGATAGAACAGAAAATGTCCGTTATGGGAGATTTGATTGTCAAATGAGCCTTTCTTTTTGCAGCAAAGATGAATTGAATTCGACGACTGATCGAATGAAATTGGGAGCGATTTGTCAGAATTTCGGATTGGATGTCGATTCCGCAATGGACCCTTACGCTGACTTTTGTGGGTAAGTGGAGACAAACAAAATAATTACTGTCCAAATGATAAGTGCACATTGTTTGATGTGCGGTGCTAATTATTCATTGCATTCAGATTCCTTCGTTTTCTTCTCACTGGTTCGCTCACTTCGACACGTGAGATTACGAATGAGGGAAAATATGAAATTGCTGCTGAGGTACGGTAGAATATGAAAAGGATTTCGGTAGAAAGATTAGATGATACGGTATTGATTCAGGTAGTATCGATTTATGATACGGTATTGATTCAGGCAGTATCGATTTATGATAGACTTCGTCCGGGAGTTCGTCCTTGTCAAGAGAGTCCATTAGGAGATGATCGTCTTCGTCCTTCTCAAGGGAATCCATCAGTCGATGTTAGAGAATACGTCTGCATGCTGATACAAAAGAATGACGTACGCTTTATTTATCCATTAATTAAATATACTAATTTTTTTCTTTTTTCTACATTTCTTGCCCAATGGAGTAAAGTAAATTAGGTAAAGAAGTGTCCAGTTAAAGGAGGCGTAAGAGGAATGAGTGTTGGCGACATTCACCACGAAAACCCAGCCCCAAACATGGGATACGGTAGTCCGTGCTAAATCCAGGAAAAATTCCATCGCTCAAGGCGACTCACTTTCCCCCATTTATTGATAACTTTTTCACTGTTTTACGCGTTTTTCACTTTTATTTTCATGCCCTATATAGTATTTGATGCATTGCCCAACTGAGCATGGCTGTTGGACAGCCATGCTCTGCTGGTCTATGCTTTTAAGCACTGTTAAAACTAACATCGGCAATTTTGCCTCTATTCTTTCCGTAAAAAACAACTTTCGCTCGTTATATTTCCATTCTCCCTTGTCCGTTCGACGAGTATTAGAAGGCAACAGCGAAACTAACGATATATCCGCTGTTTTTTCATTGAATAACGTGATATTGGCCAAAATAGCAAGAAAAAAGAGTTGACGCGTTTGATTCAATCGATTTCCTGCCTATTCCCCTTTTTTCCTTTCCATACCACTCCCTTCTGTTCCCGTTCATTTCATTTGTTTCGTCATCCTTTTCCTAATCGCGTATGCTCCAGGGGAAGACCTCGACAAGAGGAAGAAGTACTACTCCAACACCCGCGCCATCGTCAACACCCAGGCAAGTTGCATTTAGTGTATTAGCTCTAAATTCTGATTGAAAGACTGTTGTTTGCTTAACTTTGGTGACAAGCAATATTCAGTCCAATGGTGCTTTCATTCGGAACCGTAAATATACCACTGAATTTGAATTCCCATTTTATTACTTTGTATTAATTAGTATTTATTGATTTCCATTGCAGTTTCACTCACCAGAGTCAAGAAGAAGATCAGAAGGACGAGGTTATCCAGTGAGTTAATTACTTATGTCTTCTCATATTTCATTTTATAAACTCTCACTCATACGCGAACTACACAATTTGGTTTCGTATTACAATACGTTCACTTTCACTAATAGATTAAACATTGTTTAATCCAGGTACTTCCGCGAGCTTAAGGACGCGGACTTCGCACGAGCTGGCGTTGTCGCTCCCCAGACGATCGACCTGAGCACGGTATGCTAGCGGGAAATTTGAAAACATTGGCACTTCTTTACTTTAGTTCCCAAGGTAAAGGGCTATTTTCTTCCTCGCTCATTCAACCACTCTTTCTCATTCTCGTTACCCACAAGTTAGAGTGCGGTCTTTGTGCACTAAAGTATAGAAGTGCCAAAAATAAAACACTGATATATGAGGCGGTTTGCGTTAGGATCAACAAGCCCTAACGGGGGTCTGGAACAGGTAAAAAATCAAAATGTCTGAAAAGTTGGCCCTAGGGGTTAATTTTGACCCTCTACACGCTGGTGCACTCGATTTCGCAATATGTCCATTTTTCGCTCCTGGGGGGAAACCCCCCATTTTGCCCTAAAACGCGTTTTTCGACCAAATCTCGCCGGGAAGTGCATGAAATGGCACGAAATCTCGCGTTTCGTGACAGAATTTTGTGCTCTTTCTCGTGGTTATGCTGAAATCTCATGAATGTTTCTCGTTTTCGAGAAAACATCGATTTTTGAACCAATCGAGTGCGGGCAGAATCCCTTCACCAGATGAAAGAGCATGTTCTACTGATCATTTTGCGCTATTGGATAAGGTATTTCAGATGACATAAAGATATTTTATATCGATTTTTGTGAAAAGTTGAAAAATAAATTTTTCTGAATACCCCCATGTTGGTGCTCATTTTGAAGAGCTCGTTGAGTTTATCATTTTTTGTGAAAACATCATATCATTTAAACCCCTCTGTAAGAAGTTACAAGTGCGGAAAAGGTGCATATCCGCAACCCCTCATGAAAAGTGGACCTCGGTCTGCTGTAACTTCTTACAGAGAGGTTTAAATGATATGATGTGTTCACAAAAAATGATAAACTCAACGAGCTCTTCAAAATGAGCACCAACACGGGGGTATTCAGAAAAATTTATTTTTCAACTTTTCACAAAAATCGATATAAAATATCTTTATGTCATCTGAAATACCTCATCCAATAGCGCAAAATGATCAGTAGAACATGCTCTTTCACTTGGCCAAGGGATTCTGCCCGCACTCGATTGGGTCAAAAATCGACTTTTTCTCGAAAACGAAAAATAATCATGAGATTTCAGCATAACCACGAGATAGAGCACAAAATTCTGATAGGACACGCGAAATTTTGGGCCATTTTGACCTATTTTTAAAGGAAAAACATCGAAAAACGCGTTTAAGGGCTAAATGGGGGGTGCCCCCCATGGAGCGAAAAGGGGACATATTACGAAATCGACCACACCAGGTTGTTCAGCATCAAAAATAACCCCTAGGGCCAACTTTTGAGCACTTTCGATTTTTTACCTGTTCCCGACACTTGTTGATCCTAACGCAAACCGCCTCATATATAGACTGGACTCCTGTCCGATTTTCGGTGATAAACACCATCCATTCCACTGTTTATTTATTTATTTATTTATTTATCAGTTGCCATCCTTCTTAGAAATATCACAAGATAGATATTTCATTATTATGATTAAAATAATCACTTGCAGGTCCTCATCGACCAAGTTTTCGCCCAGGACGAGATGGTCGACACCATCGGTGTTACCCGTGGAAAGGAGATTCAATGATGTGACTTCCTGATGTCACGCCAAGAAGCTCCTTCGCAAGACCCAAAGTGGTCACCGTAAGGTCAGTAGTGCGTTATATTTGCCTTAGTTTGTAGAGAGCTATGGTGCTGAGAGTACTGGACACATGAGAGTACTGGACATTATCTTGGAGAAAACATGTCTCGAAGAGTCATTTGTAAGCCATGGGATACAAAAGAGCTGAAAACGAGTCACTTTTTATTTATATTTCATCATTATTCATCATTATCTTGCAGGGAGGGTTCCCCTACTACGGTACCGTCAACCAGGACTACCTCATGATCAAGCGAGCCGTCATCGACCCAGAAAGAGACCGATCACCCTCCGCAAGTCTCTCTGGACTGACACCAAGTGTGTCGTCTTCGAGAAAATCACCCTCAAGTTCATTGACACCTCCTCTTTGTTACCAATCAAGCTTATTACTTTTGTTTTGTAAGATAAATTGTCTATCGTTTCCTGTCAGATATGCATCAACAAACATTTCGTTTAACAGTATCCACTTTAACCACGGTTGCAATCGCTAGTTTACTGTAGATTATATGATTGATTATCTGTTTGCAACGTTCTATATATCACACAAACAGTGCAAAAATTACCAAAAGGATCACGGTAGCTCGTTATCTGACAATTTCGACGAAAAAAAAATCTGGCAAAAGATTACTGCACCGGGCAGGAATCGAACCCGCGCTTCGCTGAAAAGTCGATAAAGATTTTGCAGCACTCAGATACAGTAACCCAAACTGCCCCTGCCCGTTAAGGAAAGTTTGCGCGTGTATATCTCCGTTCAGAATGCACCAAAAATGTTCAAATTTTGAATTGCCATCATGGTTCTAGAGACCAATACCGCCATGCTTTCAGATTCCTAGATTAAATATTCCTCTTACTCCTCCTTTAAACTGGCGATTTGAGGATTTGACTTCAATATAATATTATTATAAATCGATCATCTGATTTTGATTAATTGATCAATATTTATAGTGCCCCGAATAGCCGTTCACTCCTCGACGATCAAATGTTGCACATCTACAGCAAGAATTCGATAGGAGACGCAAACGTGTAAACGGGAATATACTGCGAAAGGAACACGACGCGGATGTAAGGGTGAGTGTCAACCACGTTTCGGTGATTGCCTATCTTCCCATCGAAATTACCTACTTGTTTGGCGCGCATTTCATCGTTGTCAGCCCAGTCCTGAATTATCACTCCTGCCTATTCTCATTTTCATCCACCCTATATTAATATTTAATTATAAATTAACTCAATACTGATTAATTAATCAATGTTTATAGTATCCCGGATGGCCGCGCACTTTCGGACGATCTACCGTTGCCTTTCTACGGCCAAAATGGGCAAGACGACTTCAACGGGTGAGAGGAATCGGCATGAAGGAGGAAAAGATGGGAATATTTAGGGTGAATATAACTCACCGTTCGAGAGCTTGCGATTACAGAAGCGTGAACAATTAATTACTTTGTCTATCTTCTCACAAGATATTATATTTATATTATTTATTATTATGAAATTTATCGAAAATTTGTCAATCAATAATTTTAATTGCAAATGCACGAGGACAAGATGGCGAGCGCTCCGACCAAGGATGGACCTTCTTATGCTGACCAAGGAATCCAAAAGCTAAGTCCGCGCTTTGCTTAGAACTGGTGTAGCCTCGTTGGCTCATCGCACTTGCTTAGAACTGGTGCTTAGAACTGTGCTCGCTTTAGGATGTGGCGTGAGCTAGGACCTCTACCACGCGTGCTTTAGGATGTGGCGGGTGGGCGGCAAAGAGAAGACGACGTCAGGAACTAAGGGGGCAGGTGTGCTCCCAAAGAAGACGACGCCAGGAACTAAGGGGGCAGGTGTGCCCCCAAAGAAGACGACGTCAGGAACTAAGGGGGCAGGTGTGCCCCCAAAGAAGAATACGTCAGGAACTAAGGGGGCAGGTGTGCCCCCAAAGAAGACGACGTCAGGAACACAGTGGGCGGGTGGGCGGCAAAGAGAAGACGACGTCAGGAACTAAGGGGGCAGGTGTGCCCCCAAAGAAGAGGACGCCAGGAACTAAGGGGGCAGGTGTGCCCCCAAACAAGACGACGCCAGGAACTAAGGGGGCAGGTGTGCCCCCAAAGAAGAGGACGCCAGTAACTAAGGGGGCAGGTGTGCCCCCAAAGAAGAATACGTCAGGAACTAAGGGGGCAGGTGTGCCCCCAAAGAAGACGACGTCAGGAACACAGTGGGCGGGTGGGCGGCAAAGAGAAGACGACGTCAGGAACTAAGGGGGCAGGTGTGCCCCCAAAGAAGAGGACGCCAGGAACTAAGGGGGCAGGTGTGCCCCCAAACAAGACGACGCCAGGAACTAAGGGGGCAGGTGTGCCCCCAAAGAAGAGGCACGAACGGATCCGACAACACAAAATGGTGAATTCGAATAGGATGCGCAGGAGAATTACGCAGCAAAAAAGTTATGCAGCGCAAGCGCTAACTGTCACAATTTTTAGGTACTAAACACAGTAGCGCGCGCTTTTTCGATTATAAATCTGTGTTATGCTTTCGAATATGTGCTCCAACCAACTATTAAATTTGATAATTATGAGATCTATGGTCTGCAAATACTCTTTTTAGTTAAATAAGCGTATTCGCATACTATAGTTCGCCTTTAGTTTTCCCTACGTTTAGTGCGTTCTCGCGCGAGACAGCGTTACACTTCGAGAGAGTTCTTCTCTGATGTCTTTTTTTCTCTGTGCTCTCTCGTTCTCTCGTATTCTCCACAGATCTTTCCGTGGAGGACGTCAGGAACTAAGGGGGCAGGTGTGCCCCAAAGAAGACGACGCCAGGAACTAAGGGGGCAGGTGTGCCCCCAAAGAAGAGGACGCCAGGAACTAAGGGGGCAGGTGTGCCCCCAAACAAGACGACGCCAGGAACTAAGGGGGCAGGTGTGCCCCCAAAGAAGACGACGCCAGGAACTAAGGGGGCGTCAGGAACTAAGGGGGCAGGTGTGCCCCCAAAGAAGAGGACGCCAGGAACTAAGGGGGCAGGTGTGCCCCCAAAGAAGACGACGCCAGGAACTAAGGGGGCAGGTGTGCCACCAAAGAAGACGACGTCAGGAACACAGTGGGCGGGTGGGCGGCAAAGAGAAGACGACGTCAGGAACTAAGGGGGCAGGTGTGCCCCCAAAGAAGACGACGCCAGGATCAAGTAGTCGTCCTATTTATGAATTTGTCTACCGTAATATCATATCAGGTGCGTGATCGTATCGATCGATTCGCTCGTCCCTTCATGGAAGAACACTCACTTCCAGTAGATGAAACACTATTGGGACACATTGAGGTACGGTATCCACATAGGATACGGTAGAATGATTGATTAATCTCCTTCATTCAGAAAGTGACGTCGATTGCTCGTTGTCAGACGTCGTCCGAACCTCTCGATGTGCATTGTCTATTGGTCACTGATGCAATCAATAGTGTTGGTCAGTGAGGGGAAGGGAGGGGGACGAAACACAATCCATCTAATATAATATCTTCTCTTATCACAGCTGTTCGTGCTCGTGTTATTCTCAAGATTGCTAACTCAGCCCCCATTCCGTGGTGTTCGAAACTGTCGATTGCAGTGCAAGGAGTGATGGCAGACAAGAAGATAGAACAGAAAATGTCCGTTATGGGAGATTTGATTGTCAAATGAGCCTTTCTTTTTGCAGCAAAGATGAATTGAATTCGACGACTGATCGAATGAAATTGGGAGCGATTTGTCAGAATTTCGGATTGGATGTCGATTCCGCAATGGGCACTTACGCTGACTTTTGTGGGTAAGTGGAGACAAACAAAATAATTACTGTCCAAATGATAAGTGCACATTGTTTGATGTGCGGTGCTAATTATTCATTGCATTCAGATTCCTTCGTTTTCTTCTCACTGGTTCGCTCACTTCGACACGTGAGATTACGAATGAGGGAAAATATGAAATTGCTGCTGAGGTACGGTAGAATATGAAAAGGATTTCGGTAGAAAGATTAGATGATACGGTATTGATTCAGGTAGTGTCGATTTATGATACGGTATTGATTCAGGCAGTATCGATTTATGATAGACTTCGTCCGGGAGTTCGTCCTTGTCAAGAGAGTCCATTAGGAGATGATCGTCTTCGTCCTTCTCAAGGGAATCCATCAGTCGATGTTAGAGAATACGTCTGCATGCTGATACAAAAGAATGACGTACGCTTTATTTATCCATTAATTAAATATACTAATTTTTTTTCTTTTTTCTACATTTCTTGCCCAATGGAGTAAAGTAAATTAGGTAAAGAAGTGTCCAGTTAAACTGGCGATTTGAGGATTTGACTTCAATATAATATTATTATAAATCGATCATCTGATTTTGATTAATTGATCAATATTTATAGTGCCCCGAATAGCCGTTCACTCCTCGACGATCAAATGTTGCACATCTACAGCAAGAATTCGATAGGA
Source organism: Pristionchus exspectatus (assembly GCA_911812115.1). Taxonomy (NCBI): domain Eukaryota; kingdom Metazoa; phylum Nematoda; class Chromadorea; order Rhabditida; family Neodiplogasteridae; genus Pristionchus; species Pristionchus exspectatus. The sequence goes on along the minus strand of OU461587.1, from coordinate 4,915,231 downwards.
GACGCAAACGTGTAAACGGGAATATACTGCGAAAGGAACACGACGCGGATGTAAGGGTGAGTGTCAACCACGTTTCGGTGATTGCCTATCTTCCCATCGAAATTACCTACTTGTTTGGCGCGCATTTCATCGTTGTCAGCCCAGTCCTGAATTATCACTCCTTCCTATTATCATTTTCATCCACCCTATATTAATATTTAATTATAAATTAACTCAATACTGATTAATTAATCAATGTTTATAGTATCCCGGATGGCCGCGCACTTTCGGACGATCTACCGTTGCCTTTCTACGGCCAAAATGGGCAAGACGACTTCAACGGGTGAGAGGAATCGGCATGAAGGAGGAAAAGATGGGAATATTTAGGGTGAATATAACTCACCGTTCGAGAGCTTGCGATTACAGAAGCGTGAACAATTAATTACTTTGTCTATCTTCTCACAAGATATTATATTTATATTATTTATTATTATGAAATTTATCGAAAATTTGTCAATCAATAATTTTAATTGCAAATGCACGAGGACAAGATGGCGAGCACTCCGACCAAGGATGGACCTTCTTATGCTGACCAAGGAATCCAAAAGTTAAGTCCGCGCTTTGCTTAGAACTGGTGTAGCCTCGTTGGCTCATCGCACTTGCTTAGAACTGGTGCTTAGAACTGTGCTCGCTTTAGGATGTGGCGTGAGCTAGGACCTCTACCACGCGTGCTTTAGGATGTGGCGGGTGGGCGGCAAAGAGAAGACGACGTCAGGAACTAAGGGGGCAGGTGTGCTCCCAAAGAAGACGACGCCAGGAACTAAGGGGGCAGGTGTGCCCCCAAAGAAGACGACGTCAGGAACTAAGGGGGCAGGTGTGCCCCCAAAGAAGAATACGTCAGGAACTAAGGGGGCAGGTGTGCCCCCAAAGAAGACGACGTCAGGAACACAGTGGGCGGGTGGGCGGCAAAGAGAAGACGACGTCAGGAACTAAGGGGGCAGGTGTGCTCCCAAAGAAGAGGACGCCAGGAACTAAGGGGGCAGGTGTGCCCCCAAAGAAGACGACGCCAGGAACACAGTGGGCGGGTGGGCGGCAAAGAGAAGACGACGTCAGGAACTAAGGGGGCAGGTGTGCCCCCAAAGAAGACGACGCCAGGATCAAGTAGTCGTCCTATTTATGAATTTGTCTACCGTAATATCATATCAGGTGCGTGATCGTATCGATCGATTCGCTCGTCCCTTCATGGAAGAACACTCACTTCCAGTAGATGAAACACTATTGGGACACATTGAGGTACGGTATCCACATAGGATACGGTAGAATGATTGATTAATCTCCTTCATTCAGAAAGTGACGTCGATTGCTCGTTGTCAGACGTCGTCCGAACCTCTCGATGTGCATTGTCTATTGGTCACTGATGCAATCAATAGTGTTGGTCAGTGAGGGGAAGGGAGGGGGACGAAACACAATCCATCTAATATAATATCTTCTCTTATCACAGCTGTTCGTGCTCGTGTTATTCTCAAGATTGCTAACTCAGCCCCCATTCCGTGGTGTTCGAAACTGTCGATTGCAGTGCAAGGAGTGATGGCAGACAAGAAGATAGAACAGAAAATGTCCGTTATGGGAGATTTGATTGTCAAATGAGCCTTTCTTTTTGCAGCAAAGATGAATTGAATTCGACGACTGATCGAATGAAATTGGGAGCGATTTGTCAGAATTTCGGATTGGATGTCGATTCCGCAATGGACCCTTACGCTGACTTTTGTGGGTAAGTGGAGACAAACAAAATAATTACTGTCCAAATGATAAGTGCACATTGTTTGATGTGCGGTGCTAATTATTCATTGCATTCAGATTCCTTCGTTTTCTTCTCACTGGTTCGCTCACTTCGACACGTGAGATTACGAATGAGGGAAAATATGAAATTGCTGCTGAGGTACGGTAGAATATGAAAGGATTTCGGTAGAAAGATTAGATGATACGGTATTGATTCAGGTAGTATCGATTTATGATACGGTATTGATTCAGGCAGTATCGATTTATGATAGACTTCGTCCGGGAGTTCGTCCTTGTCAAGAGAGTCCATTAGGAGATGATCGTCTTCGTCCTTCTCAAGGGAATCCATCAGTCGATGTTAGAGAATACGTCTGCATGCTGATACAAAAGAATGACGTACGCTTTATTTATCCATTAATTAAATATACTAATTTTTTTTTCTTTTTTCTACATTTCTTGCCCAATGGAGTAAAGTAAATTAGGTAAAGAAGTGTCCAGTTAAACTGGCGATTTGAGGATTTGACTTCAATATAATATTATTATAAATCGATCATCTGATTTTGATTAATTGATCAATATTTATAGTGCCCCGAATAGCCGTTCACTCCTCGACGATCAAATGTTGCACATCTACAGCAAGAATTCGATAGGAGACGCAAACGTGTAAACGGGAATATACTGCGAAAGGAACACGACGCGGATGTAAGGGTGAGTGTCAACCACGTTTCGGTGATTGCCTATCTTCTAGAGTTCGAAATACGGGACGGGTAATTCGGCCTCGCACCGGGTCGCGCGCGCGAAAAATGAGGAATGAAATTACCCGAGACTTTTGCTTCAAATCGCTCAATTACCCGAGTCCAGGGCAAATTTCGCAGTAATAAAGCATCTATAAAACCATCGAATCACTATCAAATCAGACACAAACTTGGCTGCTAGCATAACTTTCAATGCTCTTTCGATTGATGCCAAAATTCATACGAAATAGCAAAGTTTAATGTGGGATATCGGAAGCTCAAAAACGGTCATTAGCGCCGGATTATTGTGATGAATACGTTCCATTTCAATAGGCTCGACTTCCTGAAGTAATTTCAAGCCATAAAAGTTCTTGAAAGAAGGCTCAAACCTCAACAACAGTCGAAAACGCAATACGTGAAACTTGAAATGTGGAATTAACCACTCACTAGATGGCTGGGTGGTAGAAATTATGAATAATATCTATCTCACGATCCAAATCGCTCGAAAACAGAAAGTTAAACGATTGAAAACGAGCATTTTTGCCTCTCTGGACTCGGGTAATTGAGCGATTTTGACGAATGGACTGTAGGTGCATTTTGGAGAAAAACTTGAAAAACCTGTGTCCGAATTTTCAAAGTCCCATATTTATGCTTTCCAGTTTTCAAATCTTGCTCAAATTTTGATAACTTGTGTTGATTTTGGTCTAGAATCGATTAAAAACATAAAAACATATAGGTATGTAGGTGAATTTTCGAGAAAAGTGTCAAAAACATGTGTCCGTGTGTCCAGAAATTTTTGAAATTTTAAGTCCTACCGTAATCCTCTTTTCGCATGTTTTAATTTTTTATTTTTTTCGCCAAAATTTCGAACGCGTTTCAATATTCCTTTTTTGTGTTAATTAGGTATAACTCGATTTTAGAAAATTAATGCAAATGTGTTTAGTGATTTTCCATGGCGGAGTTGCTAAGGGGCGCGCTTTGAATGCGAATACTTGGGGGTTCGAATCTTTTTGGTGGCAAAATAATTTGCCGATCTTTTCTTGTGTTTTCCTCGTTAAAATTAGTGATAACTTAAATTAAGAGAATTTATAAAAATGTTTTCGAGCATTTAACATGGCCCAGGGGTTAAGGGGTTCATAATTTGCTAATTTGAGAAAAGTTGACGGGGCGAAGCCCCGTCTCAACTTTTTCTTACAATTAGCTCCACTTTTTTGACCTGGGGCTAAAAGCTGAATACATTCTAAGCGATGAATATTACCCCCAAAAAAACTAGCGGACGTAGTCCGCTAGTTTACTCTCTTTTACTTAAAGTCATAAGCTTTTTGCTTTAGAGGTTGTTTTCGGCGCTCATTTTTTGACAAGACCTTGCCGTCGGGGATATAAGACGATCACGCATATAAAAAAGTATAGGTCTGTAGGTGCATTTTGGAGAAAAACTCGAAAAACCTGTGTCCGAATTTTCAAAGCCCCATATTTATGCTTTCCAGTTTTCAAATCTTGCTCAAATTTTGATAGCATGTGTTGATTTTGGTCTAGAATCGATTGAAAACATAAAAACATATAGGTTTGTAAGTAAATTTTCGAGAAAAATGTCAAAAACATGTGTCCGCTTGTCCAGAAATTATTGAAATTTTCTGTCCTACCGTAATCCTCTTTTTCATTTTTCATTTTTTCCTTTTTTCGCCAAAATTTTCGAACGCATTTCAATATTCCTTTTTTGTGTTAATTAGGTATAACTCGATTTTAGAAAATTAATGCAAGTGTTTTTAGTGATTTTCCATGAGTGGCTAAGGGGCGCGCTTTGAATGCGATTACTTGGGGGTTCGAATCTTTTTGGTGGCAAAATATTTTGCCGATCTTTTCTTGTGTTTTTCTCGTTAAAATTAGTGATAACTTGAATTTAGAGAATTTATCAAAGTGTTTTCGAGCATTTAACATGACCCAGGGGTTATGGGGTTCATAATTTGTTCATAATAAAAAGTTGAGAAAAGTTGAAACGGGGCGAAGCCCCGTCTCAACTTTTTTCTTACAATTAGCTCCACTTTTATGACCTGCGGCTAAAAGCTGAATACATTCTAAGCGATGAATATTACCCCCCAAAAAAAACTAGCGGACGTAGTCCGCTAGTTTTTTACAAGCTTACTTTAAAGTGCTAAGCTTTTTGCTTTAAAGTGCTTTCGGCGAGCTCATTTTTCGGCCAAACCTTGTCGACCCGGATATCTTGCGATCAGACACATAAAAAACCATGGGTCCGTAGGTGAATTTTGGAGAAAACTACGAAAAACATGTGTCCGTCAGTCTGTGCTACCGTATACCTCTCGCTCGACTGCGAAATTTTTGCGAAATTTTTCAACTTTTTCAGCTTTTCTACCGTAATCTTATTTTCAATATTTTCCGTTTTTTTCGCCGAATATTTTCGGACCCCGTTTTTCCTACCGTAATCTTATTTTATTTTTATTTTCACCTTGCCAATCGATGACTGATTTATTTTTATTTTATTTTCGAATTTTAATTTTATTTACAAATCTCTTTTTCTGCGCGTGTGTTTTGGGATACAGTTAGCTCCGAATCGATAACAATTGAAGTTTTGGCTTATTATTTCTATATTTCGCAACAAGGGAACGTGTTTTAACGCGCTTTAAAGTGGCACTTGCGTTTTCGAGCACGGTCAGCTCCCATTCGGCGCCAATCAAGTATAATTGATATTATTTCGATATTTTTGAGCTTTGAAGAACAGAATCGTGAGGCTGAAATGAGGCTGAAAAGTGAGCCGGCAACGTTGCGATGGGGCAACGTAGTGTACTAACATATCAAACATCGTTAACCCAAAATGAATTTGCTGGCGCTGCAGCCTGCGAGTCCCTTGCGGAAGGCTCGTGAGGCCGAGAACGATCCGACAAAAAGTTGGGATGGGGCGAAGCCCCATCCCAACTTTTTTCGGATCGCTCGAGGCCTCACGAGCCTTTCGGAAGGGACGATGCCAACTGGGTCGGACCCGGCGACACCTAGCGGACGTAGTCCGCTATTTGCAAGATTTACTAAAAGCCTTAAGCTTTTTGTGTTGGAGGTTGTTTTCGGCGCTCATTTTTTGGCGTAAGCTTGTCGTCCCGGATTTAGGGCGATCACGCACATAAAAAACTATAGGTGTCTAGGTCGATTTTCGAGAAAAGTGCCAAAAACCTGTGTCCCTGCGCGCGTGCTACAGTAACCCAAACTTATTTTTGCCATTTTCTCGAAAACGAGTGCATTATTTAAAATTTTGAGCGATCGCATTTTCGTACACACCCGTCCGCACATGCGAAAGGCAAAACAGCAGGGAATAAATGCTTTACCAGCCCGTGAGAACTCGATTTGTGTTTTTGAGCGGTCGGGTATTTTTCCGGTTTTTTTCAACATTTTCGCGTTCCGATTACGGTATTTTCAGCTTTTTCGCCTTCAATATTTTTTCGTCACTCCGTCAATATTTTCGCTTTTACCGTAATCTTTTAAATTTTCGCGTTTTTCTACCGTAATTTCATTTTTATTATTTATTTTATATTTAATTTAATTTAATTTTTATTTTTATTATTATTTATGCTTTTATTTTTATTTTTTAAATGCTTTTTTCTGCGCGTGTCTTTTGGAATAGAGTTATAGATAATAATTGATGTTTTGGATTATTATTTCGATATTTCGCAATAAGGGGACGTGTTTTGACGCGTTTTTAGGCACGAAAGCGAGTTGTCGAGTATGTTCAGCTTCCAGCTCCCGTATTATTATTTATTCGATATTTCTTGAGCTTCCGTTGATGAAAAGGGTAGCAAGCGAGCGCAGCGAGCCAGCAAGTCCCTTGCGGAAGGCTTGTGAGGCCTCGAGCCTCCCCACGACGGGGCGAAGCCCCGTCTCAACTTTTTTCTTAGCTCCACTTTTTCGACCTGGGACATTTCTAAGCGATAAATATTACCCCCCAAAAAAACTAGCGGACGTAGTCCGCTAGTTTAATTAATCAATGTTTATAGTATCCCGGATGGCCGCGCACTTTCGGACGATCTACCGTTGCCTTTCTACGGCCAAAATGGGCAAGACGACTTCAACGGGTGAGAGGAATCGGCATGAAGGAGGAAAAGATAGCTTTGCCACGGACGATAGAAGTACAATCTAGTTACTTTGTCATGTTGTGTGGTGCTTCTTTTCTCTATCAAGAACCATGATTAGACACTGCGCTTCACCGGCCAGTTAACTAGTTCAACATCTAATTTCCTTACACTTCATGTTACCTTGACCAGACGAAACTTTACCTTTTTTTTGAGTCACTTTGCAAAAAGTTTTAAACTTTTATCACTGATTTCTGTATTTGCAGATGCACGTGAACTAGCTAGCGACACTCCGGCCGAGGAAGGACTATCTCATGCTGGCAAAGGAATTTACAAGCTAAGTTCAGCGCGTTTCTTAGGGGGGGGGGCGTAGATCAGTGATCTCGCCAGCGCTTTTCTTAGGGGGCGTAGATCAGTGATCTCGCCAGCGCGTTAGGGGGGGCGTAGATCAGTGATCTCGCCAGCTCGTTAGGGGGGGGGGGCGTAGATCAGTGATCTCGCCAGCGCTTTTTTTAGGGGGCGTAGATCAGTGATCTCGCCAGCGCTTTTCTTAGGGGGCGTAGATCAGTGATCTCGCCAGCGCTTTTCTTAGGGGGCGTAGATCAGTGATCTCGCCAGCGCGTTAGGGGGGGCGTAGATCAGTGATCTCGCCAGCGCTTTTCTTAGGGGGCGTAGATCAGTGATCTCGCCAGCTCGTTAGGGGGGGGCGTAGATCAGTGATTTCGCCAGCGCTTTTCTTAGGGGGCGTAGATCAGTGATCTCGCCAGCGCGTTAGGGGGGGGGGGCGTAGATCAGTGATCTCGCCAGCTCGTTAGGGGGGGGGGCGTAGATCAGTGATCTCGCCAGCGCGTTAGGGGGGGGGCGTAGATCAGTGATCTCGCCAGCTCGTTAGGGGGGGGGGCGTAGATCAGTGATCTCGCCAGCGCTAGTACCTCTCATACGAGAGGTATTGTTTTCATTTTTAGGAGCAATACGACTTCGGCGGCTCGTGGATTCACTCAACGAGAGCGAGAAGATGAATGTGCTTCTGTAGCAGAAACGACGCAATTACTTTGGTGAGTCATCGTTCTCTTTTCAAGCCGATACAAGGTTTTCCCTTTTTTTCAGTAAAGTAAAAAGAAACAGTTATCCCGTTCGAGAAAATAATTCGAGAAAGGCTCGAATAAAAATGGAAAGATTGATATCTCCTCGATTTTCTCGTAGAGTGGATCGACTATAACATTAGGAGCTTTCATCTAATTTTTTAATGGGTGCAAGCATGTCGGATTATTTTGATTATAGATTTATGAAACAAAAACGAGATATTCAATATTTGAGAAGCACTACGACTTGGGCTGCTGACTGAGTGACTCGCGTAGTGAGAGCAGGATGAGCTTCTCCCTCTACACGTAAACAAGACGATCTCTTCAGTGAGTCAATATACCTTTGAAAGATATTATATCATTGTCTCACTGTTGTTCATTAATGAATATATTTACAGCACCTCGAATGGCAGTTCACTTCCCGGCAATCGACCGATTCCCATCTATGGAAAGAATCAGCAAGAAGATCTCAACTAGTGAGGGGAAGGGAAGGAAGACGACGAAAATGGAGAGGTGAATTATTATTCACGATCGATATCCTTTGATTAGGGTAGCTTTGCCACGGACGATAGAAGTACAATCTAGTTACTTTGTCATGTTGTGTGGTGCTTCTTTTCTCTATCAAGAACCATGATTAGACACTGCGCTTCACCGGCCAGTTAACTAGTTCAACATCTAATTTCCTTACACTTCATGTTACTTTGACCAGACGAAACTTTACCTTTTTTTGAGTCACTTTGCAAAAAGTTTTAAACTTTTATCACTGATTTCTGTATTTGCAGATGCACGTGAACTAGCTAGCGACACTCCGGCCGAGGAAGGACTATCTCATGCTGGCAAAGGAATTTACAAGCTAAGTTCAGCGCGTTTCTTAGGGGGGGGGGGCGTAGATCAGTGATCTCGCCAGCGCTTTTCTTAGGGGGCGTAGATCAGTGATCTCGCCAGCGCGTTAGGGGGGGGGGGGCGTAGATCAGTGATCTCGCCAGCTCGTTAGGGGGGGGGGCGTAGATCAGTGATCTCGCCAGCGCTTTTCTTAGGGGGCGTAGATCAGTGATCTCGCCAGCGCGTTAGGGGGGGCGTAGATCAGTGATCTCGCCAGCTCGTTAGGGGGGGGGGGGCGTAGATCAGTGATCTCGCCAGCGCTAGTACCTCTCATACGAGAGGTATTGTTTTCATTTTTAGGAGCAATACGACTTCGGCGGCTCGTGGACTCACTCAACGAGAGCGAGAAGATGAATGTGCTTCTGTAGCAGAAACGACGCAATTACTTTGGTGAGTCATCGTTCTCTTTTCAAGCCGATACAAGGTTTTCCCTTTTTTCAGTAAAGTAAAAAGAAACAGTTATCCCGTTCGAGAAAATAATTCGAGAAAGGCTCGAATAAAAATGGAAAGATTGATATCTCCTCGATTTTCTCGTAGAGTGGATCGACTATAATATTAGGAGCTTTCATCGAATTTTTTAATGGGTGCAAGCATGTCGGATTATTTTGATTATTGATTTATGAAACAAAAACGAGATATTCAATATTTGAGAAGCACTACGACTTGGGCTGCTGACTGAGTGACTCGCGTAGTGAGAGCAGGATGAGCTTCTCCCTCTACACGTAAACAAGACGATCTCTTCAGTGAGTCAATATACCTTTGAAAGATATTATATCATTGTCTCACTGTTGTTCATTAATGAATATATTTACAGCACCTCGAATGGCAATTCACTTCCCGGCAATCGACCGATTCCCATCTATGGAAAGAATCAGCAAGAAGATCTCAACTAGTGAGGGGAAGGGAAGGAAGACGACGAAAATGGAGAGGTGAATTATTATTCACGATCGATATCCTTTGATTAGGGTAGCTTTGCCACGGACGATAGAAGTACAATCTAGTTACTTTGTCATGTTGTGTGGTGCTTCTTTTCTCTATCAAGAACCATGATTAGACACTGCGCTTCACCGGCCAGTTAACTAGTTCAACATCTAATTTCCTTACACTTCATGTTACCTTGACCAGACGAAACTTTACCTTTTTTTTTGAGTCACTTTGCAAAAAGTTTTAAACTTTTATCACTGATTTCTGTATTTGCAGATGCACGTGAACTAGCTAGCGACACTCCGGCCGAGGAAGGACTATCTCATGCTGGCAAAGGAATTTACAAGCTAAGTTCAGCGCGTTTCTTAGGGGGGGGGGCGTAGATCAGTGATCTCGCCAGCGCTTTTCTTAGGGGGCGTAGATCAGTGATCTCGCCAGCGCGTTAGGGGGGGGGGCGTAGATCAGTGATCTCGCCAGCTCGTTAGGGGGGGGGCGTAGATCAGTGATCTCGCCAGCGCTTTTCTTAGGGGGCGTAGATCAGTGATCTCGCCAGCGCTTTTCTTAGGGGGCGTAGATCAGTGATCTCGCCAGCGCGTTAGGGGGGGGGGGGCGTAGATCAGTGATCTCGCCAGCTCGTTAGGGGGGGGGGGGGCGTAGATCAGTGATCTCGCCAGCGCGTTAGGGGGGGGGGGCGTAGATCAGTGATCTCGCCAGCGCTAGTACCTCTCATACGAGAGGTATTGTTTTCATTTTTAGGAGCAATACGACTTCGGCGGCTCGTGGATTCACTCAACGAGAGCGAGAAGATGAATGTGCTTCTGTAGCAGAAACGACGCAATTACTTTGGTGAGTCATCGTTCTCTTTTCAAGCCGATACAAGGTTTTCCCTTTTTTCAGTAAAGTAAAAAGAAACAGTTATCCCGTTCGAGAAAATAATTCGAGAAAGGCTCGAATAAAAATGGAAAGATTGATATCTCCTCGATTTTCTCGTAGAGTGGATCGACTATAATATTAGGAGCTTTCATCGAATTTTTTAATGGGTGCAAGCATGTCGGATTATTTTGATTATTGATTTATGAAACAAAAACGAGATATTCAATATTTGAGAAGCACTACGACTTGGGCTGCTGACTGAGTGACTCGCGTAGTGAGAGCAGGATGAGCTTCTCCCTCTACACGTAAACAAGACGATCTCTTCAGTGAGTCAATATACCTTTGAAAGATATTATATCATTGTCTCACTGTTGTTCATTAATGAATATATTTACAGCACCTCGAATGGCAGTTCACTTCCCGGCAATCGACCGATTCCCATCTATGGAAAGAATCAGCAAGAAGATCTCAACTAGTGAGGGGAAGGGAAGGAAGACGACGAAAATGGAGAGGCGAATTATTATTCACGATCGATATCCTTTGATTAGGGTAGCTTTGCCACGGACGATAGAAGTACAATCTAGTTACTTTGTCATGTTGTGTGGTGCTTCTTTTCTCTATCAAGAACCATGATTAGACACTGCGCTTCACCGGCCAGTTAACTAGTTCAACATCTAATTTCCTTACACTTCATGTTACTTTGACCAGACGAAACTTTACCTTTTTTTTGAGTCACTTTGCAAAAAGTTTTAAACTTTTATCACTGATTTCTGTATTTGCAGATGCACGTGAACTAGCTAGCGACACTCCGGCCGAGGAAGGACTATCTCATGCTGGCAAAGGAATTTACAAGCTAAGTTCAGCGCGTTTCTTAGGGGGGGGCGTAGATCAGTGATCTCGCCAGCTCGTTAGGGGGGGGGGGCGTAGATCAGTGATCTCGCCAGCGCTTTTCTTAGGGGGCGTAGATCAGTGATCTCGCCAGCTCGTTAGGGGGGGGGCGTAGATCAGTGATCTCGCCAGCGCTTTTCTTAGGGGGCGTAGATCAGTGATCTCGCCAGCTCGTTAGGGGGGGGGGCGTAGATCAGTGATCTCGCCAGCTCGTTAGGGGGGGGGGGCGTAGATCAGTGATCTCGCCAGCGCGTTAGGGGGGGGGGCGTAGATCAGTGATCTCGCCAGCGCTAGTACCTCTCATACGAGAGGTATTGTTTTCATTTTTAGGAGCAATACGACTTCGGCGGCTCGTGGATTCACTCAACGAGAGCGAGAAGATGAATGTGCTTCTGTAGCAGAAACGACGCAATTACTTTGGTGAGTCATCGTTCTCTTTCAAGCCGATACAAGGTTTTCCCTTTTTTCAGTAAAGTAAAAAGAAACAGTTATCCCGTTCGAGAAAATAATTCGAGAAAGGCTCGAATAAAAATGGAAAGATTGATATCTCCTCGATTTTGTCGTAGAGTGGATCGACTATAATATTAGGAGCTTTCATCGAATTTTTTAATGGGTGCAAGCATGTCGGATTATTTTGATTATTGATTTATGAAACAAAAACGAGATATTCAATATTTGAGAAGCACTACGACTTGGGCTGCTGACTGAGTGACTCGCGTAGTGAGAGCAGGATGAGCTTCTCCCTCTACACGTAAACAAGACGATCTCTTCAGTGAGTCAATATACCTTTGAAAGATATTATATCATTGTCTCACTGTTGTTCATTCAATTCAATTCAATTCAATTCAATTCAATTATTTTATCCACCAGGGTAAGAGGGAGATTAGATTTACGTTGATCTTCGTTAGGTTTTTGGGTGGAGGTCCGTCGTCATGGAGACGATTCGGTTTGAAGGTGTGGGGCGTCGGGGGAGCAGCAGGTTGGTATTAGAGCCGCAAGAGAGAATCAGAGGTAAATGAGATAGAAGGAAGAGACAGTATATGAGATCGGAAATTGGAAGGAGAGCTATTTACAATTTCAGCAGATAGCACGTTCCATCGATCGATAGTCCTAGTTACAAAATTAGAGTGAGACTTGGGAAGAGCGTATGGCAAGACTATGCGTAGTGAATGGGATCTACGAAGGCTACGAGCAAGAGGGGATAATTTAAAAAGATTGGTGCGGTCGTAAGAATAGAAGCCGTGAATGGATTTATGAAGGAAGAGAAGATCAGAGGTTAGCCTCCTATGCTCCAGGGAGGGAAGGGAAAGCTGGGCTATTCTATCGGGATACAGTGAGTAAGGGATTCGGCAACGAATGAATAAGCGCTTAGAGAAATTGCGCTGTACTCCTTCTATATGGTTTGCTAAGGTTACGGTATGCGGAGACCATACAACTGAACCGTATTCAAGAAGAGGTCTAACGAAAGTGCTAAAGGCGCGAGAGTATAAACCAGGCTCAGTAGAAAAGAAGCATTTAAAAATGAGGTTTACTTTAGCTCTTGCTTTAGAAACTATTCTAGAAATATGGTCATTAAACTTAAGAGAGGATTGCATAAGAACACCAAGGTCTTTGATAGAAGGTGAAACGGAAAGGGGAGTCCCATTAATCAAATACCGAGCTCGAGGAGAGAGGTTCCCATAATGTACAACAGTGCATTTCGTCTCGTTGAGGGGCAAGTTCCACTCTTGCGACCATTCAAATACGGAATCAATAGATGACTGGAGAATATTAGAGTGTAGAGGAACTTTGGCATAAATTTTTAAGTCATCAGCATAGATACCGTACTTGACTTCAGTAGGAAGGGATTTGGACAGGTCGTTAATAAAGAGAATGAATAAGAGAGGACCAATGCATGAGCCTTGAGGGAATATATTTACAGCAACATATTAATGAATATATTTACAGCACCTCGAATGGCAATTCACTTCCCGGCAATCGACCGATTCCCATCTATGGAAAGAATCAGCAAGAAGATCTCAACTAGTGAGGGGAAGGGAAGGAAGACGACGAAAATGGAGAGGTGAATTATTATTCACGATCGATATCCTTTGATTAGGGTAGCTTTGCCACGGACGATAGAAGTACAATCTAGTTACTTTGTCATGTTGTGTGGTGCTTCTTTTCTCTATCAAGAACCATGATTAGACACTGCGCTTCACCGGCCAGTTAACTAGTTCAACATCTAATTTCCTTACACTTCATGTTACCTTGACCAGACGAAACTTTACCTTTTTTTTGAGTCACTTTGCAAAAAGTTTTAAACTTTTATCACTGATTTCTGTATTTGCAGATGCACGTGAACTAGCTAGCGACACTCCGGCCGAGGAAGGACTATCTCATGCTGGCAAAGGAATTTACAAGCTAAGTTCAGCGCGTTTCTTAGGGGGGGGGGGGCGTAGATCAGTGATCTCGCCAGCGCTTTTCTTAGGGGGCGTAGATCAGTGATCTCGCCAGCGCGTTAGGGGGGGGGGGCGTAGATCAGTGATCTCGCCAGCTCGTTAGGGGGGGGGGGCGTAGATCAGTGATCTCGCCAGCGCTTTTCTTAGGGGGCGTAGATCAGTGATCTCGCCAGCGCGTTAGGGGGGGGGCGGCGTAGATCAGTGATCTCGCCAGCTCGTTAGGGGGGGGGGGCGTAGATCAGTGATCTCGCCAGCGCGTTAGGGGGGGGGGCGTAGATCAGTGATCTCGCCAGCGCTAGTACCTCTCATACGAGAGGTATTGTTTTCATTTTTAGGAGCAATACGACTTCGGCGGCTCGTGGATTCTCTCAACGAGAGCGAGAAGATGAATGTGCTTCTGTAGCAGAAACGACGCAATTACTTTGGTGAGTCATCGTTCTCTTTTCAAGCCGATACAAGGTTTTCCCTTTTTTCAGTAAAGTAAAAAGAAACAGTTATCCCGTTCGAGAAAATAATTCGAGAAAGGCTCGAATAAAAATGGAAAGATTGATATCTCCTCGATTTTCTCGTAGAGTGGATCGACTATAATATTAGGAGCTTTCATCGAATTTTTTAATGGGTGCAAGCATGTCGGATTATTTTGATTATTGATTTATGAAACAAAAACGAGATATTCAATATTTGAGAAGCACTACGACTTGGGCTGCTGACTGAGTGACTCGCGTAGTGAGAGCAGGATGAGCTTCTCCCTCTACACGTAAACAAGACGATCTCTTCAGTGAGTCAATATACCTTTGAAAGATATTATATCATTGTCTCACTGTTGTTCATTAATGAATATATTTACAGCACCTCGAATGGCAATTCACTTCCCGGCAATCGACCGATTCCCATCTATGGAAAGAATCAGCAAGAAGATCTCAACTAGTGAGGGGAAGGGAAGGAAGACGACGAAAATGGAGAGGTGAATTATTATTCACGATCGATATCCTTTGATTAGGGTAGCTTTGCCACGGACGATAGAAGTACAATCTAGTTACTTTGTCATGTTGTGTGGTGCTTCTTTTCTCTATCAAGAACCATGATTAGACACTGCGCTTCACCGGCCAGTTAACTAGTTCAACATCTAATTTCCTTACACTTCATGTTACCTTGACCAGACGAAACTTTACCTTTTTTTTGAGTCACTTTGCAAAAAGTTTTAAACTTTTATCACTGATTTCTGTATTTGCAGATGCACGTGAACTAGCTAGCGACACTCCGGCCGAGGAAGGACTATCTCATGCTGGCAAAGGAATTTACAAGCTAAGTTCAGCGCGTTTCTTAGGGGGGGGGCGTAGATCAGTGATCTCGCCAGCGCTTTTCTTAGGGGGCGTAGATCAGTGATCTCGCCAGCGCGTTAGGGGGGGGGGCGTAGATCAGTGATCTCGCCAGCTCGTTAGGGGGGGGGGGCGTAGATCAGTGATCTCGCCAGCGCTTTTCTTAAGGGGCGTAGATCAGTGATCTCGCCAGCGCTTTTCTTAGGGGGCGTAGATCAGTGATCTCGCCAGCGCGTTAGGGGGGGGGGGGGGCGTAGATCAGTGATCTCGCCAGCTCGTTAGGAGGGGGGGGCGTAGATCAGTGATCTCGCCAGCGCGTTAGGGGGGGGGGGCGTAGATCAGTGATCTCGCCAGCGCTAGTACCTCTCATACGAGAGGTATTGTTTTCATTTTTAGGAGCAATACGACTTCGGCGGCTCGTGGATTCACTCAACGAGAGCGAGAAGATGAATGTGCTTCTGTAGCAGAAACGACGCAATTACTTTGGTGAGTCATCGTTCTCTTTTCAAGCCGATACAAGGTTTTCCCTTTTTTCAGTAAAGTAAAAAGAAACAGTTATCCCGTTCGAGAAAATAATTCGAGAAAGGCTCGAATAAAAATGGAAAGATTGATATCTCCTCGATTTTCTCGTAGAGTGGATCGACTATAACATTAGGAGCTTTCATCTAATTTTTTAATGGGTGCAAGCATGTCGGATTATTTTGATTATAGATTTATGAAACAAAAACGAGATATTCAATATTTGAGAAGCACTACGACTTGGGCTGCTGACTGAGTGACTCGCGTAGTGAGAGCAGGATGAGCTTCTCCCTCTACACGTAAACAAGACGATCTCTTCAGTGAGTCAATATACCTTTGAAAGATATTATATCATTGTCTCACTGTTGTTCATTAATGAATATATTTACAGCACCTCGAATGGCAGTTCACTTCCCGGCAATCGACCGATTCCCATCTATGGAAAGAATCAGCAAGAAGATCTCAACTAGTGAGGGGAAGGGAAGGAAGACGACGAAAATGGAGAGGTGAATTATTATTCACGATCGATATCCTTTGATTAGGGTAGCTTTGCCACGGACGATAGAAGTACAATCTAGTTACTTTGTCATGTTGTGTGGTGCTTCTTTTCTCTATCAAGAACCATGATTAGACACTGCGCTTCACCGGCCAGTTAACTAGTTCAACATCTAATTTCCTTACACTTCATGTTACTTTGACCAGACGAAACTTTACCTTTTTTTTAGTCACTTTGCAAAAAGTTTTAAACTTTTATCACTGATTTCTGTATTTGCAGATGCACGTGAACTAGCTAGCGACACTCCGGCCGAGGAAGGACTATCTCATGCTGGCAAAGGAATTTACAAGCTAAGTTCAGCGCGTTTCTTAGGGGGGGCGTAGATCAGTGATCTCGCCAGCGCTTTTCTTAGGGGGCGTAGATCAGTGATCTCGCCAGCGCTTTTCTTAGGGGGCGTAGATCAGTGATCTCGCCAGCGCGTTAGGGGGGGGGGGCGTAGATCAGTGATCTCGCCAGCTCGTTAGGGGGGGGGGCGTAGATCAGTGATCTCGCCAGCGCTTTTCTTAGGGGGCGTAGATCAGTGATCTCGCCAGCTCGTTAGGGGGGGGGCGTAGATCAGTGATCTCGCCAGCGCTTTTCTTAGGGGGCGTAGATCAGTGATCTCGCCAGCGCGTTAGGGGGGGGGCGTAGATCAGTGATCTCGCCAGCGCTTTTCTTAGGGGGCGTAGATCAGTGATCTCGCCAGCTCGTTAGGGGGGGGGGCGTAGATCAGTGATCTCGCCAGCGCTTTTCTTAGGGGGCGTAGATCAGTGATCTCGCCAGCGCGTTAGGGGGGGGGGGCGTAGATCAGTGATCTCGCCAGCTCGTTAGGGGGGGGGCGTAGATCAGTGATCTCGCCAGCGCTTTTTTTAGGGGGCGTAGATCAGTGATCTCGCCAGCGCGTTAGGGGGGGGGCGTAGAACAGTGATCTCGCCAGCGCTAGTACCTCTCATACGAGAGGTATTGTTTTCATTTTTAGGAGCAATACGACTTCGGCGGCTCGTGGATTCACTCAACGAGAGCGAGAAGATGAATGTGCTTCTGTAGCAGAAACGACGCAATTACTTTGGTGAGTCATCGTTCTCTTTTCAAGCCGATACAAGGTTTTCCCTTTTTTTCAGTAAAGTAAAAAGAAACAGTTATCCCGTTCGAGAAAATAATTCGAGAAAGGCTCGAATAAAAATGGAAAGATTGATATCTCCTCGATTTTCTCGTAGAGTGGATCGACTATAACATTAGGAGCTTTCATCTAATTTTTAATGGGTGCAAGCATGTCGGATTATTTTGATTATAGATTTATGAAACAAAAACGAGATATTCAATATTTGAGAAGCACTACGACTTGGGCTGCTGACTGAGTGACTCGCGTAGTGAGAGCAGGATGAGCTTCTCCCTCTACACGTAAACAAGACGATCTCTTCAGTGAGTCAATATACCTTTGAAAGATATTATATCATTGTCTCACTGTTGTTCATTAATGAATATATTTACAGCACCTCGAATGGCAGTTCACTTCCCGGCAATCGACCGATTCCCATCTATGGAAAGAATCAGCAAGAAGATCTCAACTAGTGAGGGGAAGGGAAGGAAGACGACGAAAATGGAGAGGTGAATTATTATTCACGATCGATATCCTTTGATTAGGGTAGCTTTGCCACGGACGATAGAAGTACAATCTAGTTACTTTGTCATGTTGTGTGGTGCTTCTTTTCTCTATCAAGAACCATGATTAGACACTGCGCTTCACCGGCCAGTTAACTAGTTCAACATCTAATTTCCTTACACTTCATGTTACCTTGACCAGACGAAACTTTACCTTTTTTTTAAGTCACTTTGCAAAAAGTTTTAAACTTTTATCACTGATTTCTGTATTTGCAGATGCACGTGAACTAGCTAGCGACACTCCGGCCGAGGAAGGACTATCTCATGCTGGCAAAGGAATTTACAAGCTAAGTTCAGCGCGTTTCTTAGGGGGGGGGCGTAGATCAGTGATCTCGCCAGCGCTTTTCTTAGGGGGCGTAGATCAGTGATCTCGCCAGCGCGTTAGGGGGGGGGGGCGTAGATCAGTGATCTCGCCAGCGCTTTTCTTAGGGGGCGTAGATCAGTGATCTCGCCAGCTCGTTAGGGGGGGGGGCGTAGATCAGTGATCTCGCCAGCGCTTTTCTTAGGGGGCGTAGATCAGTGATCTCGCCAGCGCGTTAGGGGGGGGGGGCGTAGATCAGTTATCTCGCCAGCTCGTTAGGGGGGGGGGGCGTAGATCAGTGATCTCGCCAGCGCTTTTTTTAGGGGGCGTAGATCAGTGATCTCGCCAGCGCGTTAGGGGGGGGGGGCGTAGAACAGTGATCTCGCCAGCGCTAGTACCTCTCATACGAGAGGTATTGTTTTCATTTTTAGGAGCAATACGACTTCGGCGGCTCGTGGATTCACTCAACGAGAGCGAGAAGATGAATGTGCTTCTGTAACAGAAACGACGCAATTACTTTAGTGGGAATCTTTGTAGAAGTTTCACCACTTGCATAGAGTAGAGTTTGTTTCATTGATTTCACATCGTTTCAATTGATCGATAGCTAGCCTGTAGAAATAGTCGTTACTTTGCTCTTACAATATGTTGTGAACTCGATTAGTTCTGTTTCTCTAGTCTTAATTGTTTTAGTATGAGTATTCCTGCTTGAGTGTGAATAAAATGTTTTCGAAAGTGCTTCTTGATTTGGTTTGTTTCGTAATCGTTTGAAACGATTGCTTATATTTTCCCAACCGTGGTATAATTTTATAATGTTTATTCTAATTAAAAGATGCATAAGAAGCTTAACGCTAAATCAGAGTGAAGCAAATTTGCCAGTCTTTTTTCAGATTTGTTTTTTTGGCGCTTCCTCACTATTTCTGATCAATTAAATCATTGCTGACCACGTTTGTTGACTTCATTCTTGAATGTTACACACTGTTCTCATGAGGAATTCCTAATTTAGAGCAAGCAAACTCTTAATTATAACTAGTTTGTTCAAGCATTCTCACTATTTTCTGATATTCTCCTCTCTTCTGTTAAGAAGCTGCATCTCTGTTTAAAA
This sequence comes from Pristionchus exspectatus, assembly GCA_911812115.1. Classification (NCBI taxonomy): domain Eukaryota; kingdom Metazoa; phylum Nematoda; class Chromadorea; order Rhabditida; family Neodiplogasteridae; genus Pristionchus; species Pristionchus exspectatus. The sequence goes on along the minus strand of OU461587.1, from coordinate 4,896,138 downwards.
TATAGACAAAAAAACCTCCTTCTAAAACCATTGCAATGTAGCCCTCAAGTCGTGTAATTATAGGAATTATGTTAGAATTTTCATTCATCTTGTGTTTTTCTCACTGTTTCCACCTTTTTTCAATTTCCGACCAACCTAATTTCGGTGATTATCTATCTTCCAAATAACCTCTGTTTCTGGCGTGCCTTTCATCTTTGTCAACACAGTTTTGATTCACCACTCCTTCCTACTTCACATGTCCATAAATATTTTCATGATATCGTTGCCCCGATATCATTGATTAATTAATCAATATTTGCAGTATCCTGAATGACGGCTCAATCACGGACGATTAACGGTTGGACATCTACGGCCAGAATTCGCGAGGCAACTTCGACTAGTGGGATGAATTTGAATGCATGAGGAAAATGTAACGAGAATGCAAAGGTGAATCACTACAGATCGATAGCTTACGATTTAGGAAGCATGAACGCTTCATTCCTTTATCTGCCATCCCATAATTTCATTTTCCTCATTCCTCACTTGTTCGACCCTCCAATTTCTTGCAACCCAAAATGCAGAGTTCTCTCAAAATTCAATTATATTCCATTTGTTTTCTTCTCATTCTGCTCCACTGTTGATTCTCTACACGGTCTTTTTTGTGACTGACTGCCTCTCTAGTTTGTATTAGTTGGCCAACAGCTAAAATCAAGAAGTGTAAGATGTGACCAGTAATGCCGGTAATTTGTTTAATCGATTTCATCTCTTAATTACCATATTATAATTCGTTCCTTGGATATTGATTAATTAATCAATATTTACAGTACCTTATATGGCGGCAAACTCCCGGACGATCAACTGTTGCCCTTCTACGGCAAGAATTCGCGAGACGACGTCAAGATCTAAGAGGGAATATACTGCGGAAGCCGAGGTCAAATACTCCCCCCGAAAGGACCTAAGCACGCCACATTTTCTGGTAAATTTGAAAAAAAATATAGAAGAACAAACCACTGATAAGACAAAAAACATAAGAGATGACCAGAAACTTAACAAGCTCCATAGGCTTCACAATCTCACACCACATCTTGCGTTTCGTGACCTAAGTATTTTGCTGTGTACCTCATCGGTAAATTTTAAGACTATTTTTACACTAGATCAGCAGTTTGGGCGAATTGAAAGAATGTAACTTTTAAATTAATCATTAATTTTGTTTAAATCCAACAACTTTGTGTTTGCAGTTTAAGCGCTTAACATGTGGACAAGCACCCCGACCAAGGAAGGACGTTGTCATGCTGACCAAGGAATCTAAAAGCTAAGTACCCCTTAGGATGTGGCGTGAGCTAGGAGCTCTGTCACGCGTGCTAAAAAAATGTGGCATGAGCTAGGAGCTCTGTCACGCGTGCTAAAAAAATGTGGCGTGAGCTAGGAGCTCTGTCACGCGTGCTTTAGGATGTGGCGTGAGCTAGGAGCTCTGTCACGCGTGCTAAAAAATGTGGCGTGAGCTAGGAGCTCTGTCACGCGTGCTTTAGGATGTGGCGTGAGCTAGGAGCTCTGTCACGCGTGCTTTAGGATGTGGCGTGAGCTAGGAGCTCTGTCACGCGTGCTAAAAAATGTGGCGTGAGCTAGGAGCTCTGTCACGCGTGCTAAAAAATGTGGCGTGAGCTAGGAGCTCTGTCACGCGTGCTAAAAAAATGTGGCGTGAGCTAGGAGCTCTGTCACGCGTGCTTTAGGATGTGGCGTGAGCTAGGAGCTCTGTCACGCGTGCTAAAAAAATGTGGCGTGAGCTAGGAGCTCTGTCACGCGTGCTAAAAAATGTGGCGTGAGCTAGGAGCTCTGTCACGCGTGCTAAAAAATGTGGCGTGAGCTAGGAGCTCTGTCACGCGTGCTTTAGGATGTGGCGTGAGCTAGGAGCTCTGTCACGCGTGCTAAAAAATGTGGCGTGAGCTAGGAGCTCTGTCACGCGTGCTAAAAAATGTGGCGTGAGCTAGGAGCTCTGTCACGCGTGCTTTAGGATGTGGCGTGAGCTAGGAGCTCTGTCACGCGTGCTTTAGGATGTGGCGTGAGCTAGGAGCTCTGTCACGCGTGCTAAAAAAATGTGGCGTGAGCTAGGAGCTCTGTCACGCGTGCTAAAAAATGTGGCGTGAGCTAGGAGCTCTGTCACGCGTGCTAAAAAAATGTGGCGTGAGCTAGGAGCTCTGTCACGCGTGCTTTAGGATGTGGCGTGAGCTAGGAGCTCTGTCACGCGTGCTAAAAAAATGTGGCGTGAGCTAGGAGCTCTGTCACGCGTTCTAAAAAATGTGGCGTGAGCTAGGAGCTCTGTCACGCGTGCTTTAGGATGTGGCGTGAGCTAGGAGCTCTGTCACGCGTGCTAAAAAATGTGGCGTGAGCTAGGAGCTCTGTCACGCGTGCTTTAGGATGTGGCGTGAGCTAGGAGCTCTGTCACGCGTGCTTTAGGATGTGGCGTGAGCTAGGAGCTCTGTCACGCGTGCTAAAAAATGTGGCGTGAGCTAGGAGCTCTGTCACGCGTGCTAAAAAATGTGGCGTGAGCTAGGAGCTCTGTCACGCGTGCTAAAAAAATGTGGCGTGAGCTAGGAGCTCTGTCACGCGTGCTTTAGGATGTGGCGTGAGCTAGGAGCTCTGTCACGCGTGCTAAAAAAATGTGGCGTGAGCTAGGAGCTCTGTCACGCGTGCTAAAAAATGTGGCGTGAGCTAGGAGCTCTGTCACGCGTGCTAAAAAAATGTGGCGTGAGCTAGGAGCTCTGTCACGCGTGCTTTAGGATGTGGCGTGAGCTAGGAGCTCTGTCACGCGTGCTAAAAAATGTGGCGTGAGCTAGGAGCTCTGTCACGCGTGCTAAAAAATGTGGCGTGAGCTAGGAGCTCTGTCACGCGTGCTTTAGGATGTGGCGTGAGCTAGGAGCTCTGTCACGCGTGCTTTAGGATGTGGCGTGAGCTAGGAGCTCTGTCACGCGTGCTAAAAAAATGTGGCGTGAGCTAGGAGCTCTGTCACGCGTGCTAAAAAATGTGGCGTGAGCTAGGAGCTCTGTCATGCGTGCTAAAAAAATGTGGCGTGAGCTAGGAGCTCTGTCACGCGTGCTTTAGGATGTGGCGTGAGCTAGGAGCTCTGTCACGCGTGCTAAAAAAATGTGGCGTGAGCTAGGAGCTCTGTCACGCGTTCTAAAAAATGTGGCGTGAGCTAGGAGCTCTGTCACGCGTGCTTTAGGATGTGGCGTGAGCTAGGAGCTCTGTCACGCGTGCTAAAAAATGTGGCGTGAGCTAGGAGCTCTGTCACGCGTGCTAAAAAAATGTGGCGTGAGCTAGGAGCTCTGTCATGCGTGCTAAAAAAATGTGGCGTGAGCTAGGAGCTCTGTCACGTGTGCTAAAAAAAATGTGGCGTGAGCTAGGAGCTCTGTCACGCGTGCTAAAAAAATGTGGCGTGAGCTAGGAGCTCTGTCACGCGTGCTATAAAAATGTGGCGTGAGCTAGGAGCTCTGTCACGCGTGCTTTAGGATGTGGCGTGAGCTAGGAGCTCTGTCACGCGTGCTAAAAAAATGTGGCGTGAGCTAGGAGCTCTGTCACGTGTGCTAAAGAGGAGCGGTCTCGACGACCGCGGCGCACTGAGCGCCTCCATCAAGAGTTTGATAAAAAATTAATTATTACTGATTGAGAGTGAGCTACGCGGCATACTGGAGGTCGGCTCTTCTCGAGTAGATACGACAGAAGGTGAAGATGGAGAAGAATGAAAGGTTGCAGTTCAGTGGTGAGTAGTAGATCTTTGATCTTTGAACCTTGAGGGGATGAGTTGAGAGGGAATGTTTCGTGTGAGAATTTGCATTTCGAAACGAAAATATAGTGGTAAATGGTTGGTTTGGATTACTTGCAGCGTTGAATTTATTGAATAATTAGTGGAAAGGAGCAGTAAGTTTGGAGATGCAGCGACATGTCGTATTCCGAATGAGGTATGGGTGACTAATTGGAGAAATAAGTAAAGTCGGATATAAAGGGGTATGATAGGGGCAGGAGGTTGAAACATAATTTGCTTCGCCTTCGGGCAATCTGGTTGTGGCGATTCAGGTAGGGCAGAATGGGGAGGATACGATAGGAGAACGTATTGATTAGTGGTTTTATTCTGATGGTTTCCGAAGATGGCCAAACAACCAGCTGGCGGTATTTTTGCACTTGCTATCAGGAAGTACGGATTGAGTAAGTAATAAATTCAAATATATATTTGAAATTGCAGCTGCGGCAAGAGGGGGATCGTGCGCCCCGCGATATCAAGCTGCTGCTGATCGGAGTGGGAGAATCGGGTATTTATTTCTTTATACTTTTAAATAATATAGTGAGTTTGTTTTTTTAAAACTTCGTTTGTTAGAGAAAACACAAGGAGCTCACGAGCTATATATATATATATATATATATATATATATACTATACTATACTATACTATACTATACTATATATATATATATATACTATTTTAATAGTATATATATATATATATACTATTAAAATAGATTTTAGTTAATTAATTAACGCTAATTGGCAGGATGTCGAGGGCGGCACGAAGCACCACACGGTGCACGCGTCGGCTGGCGTTGCGGGCAGCTGGGCGGGAGCAGTGCCTGGTATGATCTTTGACCACTGAACTTTTTGTTTCTTTAAATTTTTCACATCCTATTGCTTTTGTCTTTAGCTAACTATGCGGGTTGTGGGGTACGGCATGGGAATCTTGTATCATTGATATAGATAGTTCATTGTTTGTCAGTCGTGATCGGCTCGCTCGGCGGCGGATTTCTCGCCAGAAAAATTGCCGAGGAGGCAATGCCCGCTCCCGAGGAGAAGCGATTGAGGATGAGAAGACGGAAGATGGAGAGGAGGAGAAAGAAGAGAGGGAGGAGGAGGTCGGTGATTATTCTGATGTGCAAATAATTAGGTGCTAACAAAATATTTAACAAATAGAATAATTTCAAGGACATCACTCACGATGTGGACGATACTGTCGCATGGGCCGAAGAGATCCCCGGTGAGGATACAGAGGGAAAACTGGCAATTGTCCCCTGTTAATTCCAATTTGTAATGTTCACTCATCACCATTTGCTCCTTGTTTTCCATGCAATTTTGCCCTGTCCAACTTCTAGAAGCTTTCCATTATTCTTGCTTCTCCATTCCTGTTAATTCTTTGTTAATTCATCTGATTCTCCTTGTTTTCCATGCTATGTTTCCGTTTCTAACCCCTAGAATATGACATGTTTATTCCGAAGAAACTTGAACTAATTGTTACGTTGTTGATCATTCCAGAAGTTGTTGTTACACTTTTCATTTTTTCTTCACCTTGTTGCACATTGAAGGTGCGAATGCGAATAAAGTGTGTTGTTTCTTCTGAATTCAGTATCGATTGCATTCACATGATGCGGAATACAAAAAATAAGCTGACTTAGATTTACAAAGTCCTGTCATTATTGAGCTTTTTGGAAGCTAAATGATACATGTTTGGAAAGTCACTTCATGATAGGAATTTACACGATTGGCAGTTTCAAAGCATACTGTATGCGGCTCGTTTCCTCGTCATTTGACAGGTACGGCTTCAGTGTTATCACTCGCAAATAAGTGTGGCTTGACAATCGGCTTTTCACGTGATAGCGTTTTACTTTTCGCAATTTTTGAAGTGTGCAGAAACAGTGCTCACCTACGTCTTTCTAGTGATCATAGAGAACTCATTATAGATGACCGAGCCAAATACATCGTGGGCAGGCTATGCGGCCTCAGTGAGTCACTTGAATTAAGGAAATAATTAACTGGGTTTGTTTTAGCATGATTGCTGCCTATATAATTAATAATGTCATAAATAATTATTTGCTGGCCTAATTACCTGCAGTTATCATCTACAGGGAGCGAGTAGTGCGTATGGAGCGGCGAGGAGCACAATGGACTATGCTGCCTCTGTGAGTTATGTCGACGGGAACATCGTGGTTGAAGAGAAAAATGAAGAGTTAATTCTCTCTAAAAAATCACGTGCTCTTCAATGACATGCTTGTTGTTCGTGTAAAAGGGTGTGATCATCTCTTCCATTATTACAAAGCCAAGAATTTGTAGCCCAAAATATCGTTTGTAGGGTGCCAGCACTGCATACGGAGCAGCGACGAACACAGTGGGTCCGTGGGCGAACTCTGCTGCTTCTGTGAGTTAATTTTTCTGAAGAGAGCAAACAATGAGTTAAAATTTAGAGGAAACGGTGGTGATTCCTTCAATTACTATATTCGCCCAACGAACAGGGTTCAAATTTTAAAAAAAATATTCAGGGCGTAGCCAGTGCGTGCGGCGCTGTGAAGCGAACCGTGTGGGCCAACGAGATGGTGGAAGAGAACGCGAGGAACACAATCACGGTGTGTTATTCAGATTATTCATTCAGAATGAAGAATGTACCTCTTCATTCCGCTTGATCCCTTGACATTCTGCCCTCTCGTCATTGTGAGTGCGACGAATTATGAGAACATTCAGGCAGTCGGCGTGGCCACGAAAAACGCCGTCGGTGTCTTCACCAAGCTTAACAGCTTCGGCAAGGTGAGACTTTTCCTTACAATTCGACAGCATGTAGCAAAAGCTCGGCGTTTTTTGGCGTTTTTCTAGTCAATATTCGCAGAATATAGCGTTTCATTTTCCAAACCCTTCATCAATTTCAGCCGCCCATATACGGGCACGTCTCGGGCGGCACACTCGGATGGCGCCAGCTCAACGAGGCCGGGAAGGGGGTAAGAACTAGAGTGCGCAATACGGGTCTCTCCATTTCACGTGCTCTCTCACCGGTCAAAGACGCGACGGAGAGAGAGTGTGAAATGAATAGGCGGCGAGCCATATTGCGCATTCTCGTAAGAACCCTTGATCTTTTCTCTAAAATATAACAAATAAAAAACGATTCAGCGATCGATCTCATTAAACAAGGGGTGAAATTTTTTCTTCTTTTTTACCATTGATGTCTCGTTGCTCTTTCCGCTTAGAAAATATGATGCAGATCGTATCTTTGATCACTGCAGGCCATCTTCCGTCCGACCGCCTACAACCAATGGTTCACCGGACTGGGCTACGCGTCTATCGGTGGAGCGATCGCCATTGACAGTTACGAGATGTACAAAGCAGTCCAGAAGGTAATTATTATTTTGCTCATCTGAGCAGGTCTGTGAATGCATATTCCGTGCTCCTCTTCTTTCATCACTATGAGCCGTGGTCGTCGATACAGCGAAAAACGAAGAGACGGATTCTTCATCCATACATCTTTTAGACGCCAACGGATTTTGACGCTTTAGAGCGAGAATGCTTCAATACAACTTATCCATTTTCGATTTGTCTAATCGGTCATATCGTACTTACCCTAACGTCATCGCAGGACTACGGCGAGGGTTCGTACACGAACACTGCTGTGAAGGGCGCCACCGTGGCCGGCACGTGGGCGGGCGCCATTCCTGGTGAGATTACGGTTGTGACTGATTATCGACTTTGCAGCATTTCCGGATCCCCCATGATCTTAGTAAGGTAAAGGTAAAGGTGTATCCACGTCAAGCGATTTTACAGTCATAAGACAACGCTAGGTGGGACCCACTGGTAAGGCCAGGTGTTAGTTGATGATCTTAGTGATGCAAGATATTTTGAATTATCATTGTGATTAGGGAGGTATGCTCTATGTTCCCGTTTCATTTTTTTTTGAAACAAATACTTCAGGCGCCACGGCAGGAGCGACTGTCGGAGGCGCGCTGATTCCGGTGGCCGGATCCTTCATCGGAGGAGTAACGGGAGGTACGGCTTCAGGGTTATGGTGTACATTAGCGACGTTCACCAATCAGAGCTCTGGTCTGTGGTGTGCTTGGGCGACGTTTTCCAATTCTTTTTAGGAATCCTGGGCGCCGTGTACGGAGCTTGGGGCGGCGAGACTGCGGCGAGGACCCTGCTCCCTGCAACTGACAATGAGAAGAAGAAGGACGAACAATCCATCTCTTTGCCTGCACCCAATGTGGAATAAATCGATCGCCGATTTATTTAAAAACATTTCTCGTCCAATTTGCCATGTCTATACAGATCCGTATCCCTGTGATTATGTAGATAACAAGTGAACGATTTCTCGAGTATTTAACATTTCCGAGCTTTGTAAACATAGATCATATAATTGTCACTTAATGTGGTTGTTGGAGATGTTATGTATATATTAAAGGTGCGAATGACCATAATAAAGAGTCTAGTATCAGAATTCAGTACATTAACTCGATTTGAGAGGATAAATTGCGGAAATGAGGAAACAACAGCCGACATTCGATGGAACATTGGTCCACACTTGTTCGACAGTCTTTCCTAGTCATTCGCACTGCTGATTCTTATCTTCTTTTCGTTCTCTTCTTTGACGGCTGTTATCACCTCGATCGATTACTTCTCCTCACGCACTTCTTATTTTGTGAATAATTTCGCATCAATCATCGCAACGATGAACTCAAAATAATATTTATACTAATTAAACGATACTTGCGATTCTCTCGTTCAATGTGGTCATGTTCGCGAAAATCACGGAATCTTGTTTGTGATCGTCCTTCTTATCAATTGTGCGCTATTCACATGCAACCATCTGTTATTTCAACTTCCGTAGAGGTCGTTTCGATTCGCTGTAGTAGATGACAAAATGGCGTCCTGGATAGATTCCGCGGCATCGGTGAGTAAATGCTACTTTGTTATTCGGCAGAAGAATTGAGAAGATTTGTTTCGAAACTCAATCGATTCAGGGAATAAACAAGGGTTTTGGCTCCGTCAAGAAGACTGTATGGGGAAACTCGTCTGAAGAGAAGAATGGAATGGGTGCTGTGAGTTTGTTGATTTTTCGGTGTAAAAAAGCTGGCAGTACACTCAATGACGTTCTCTTCTTTGTGGCTGTGCCGGTTTGTATTATCAAATAATTAGTTCGAGGTCCAAAAATGAGTAATTTGCTATTATTATTAATAATATTTTCCAGGCCGTCGCTGCCGGCGTCAAGAACGCCACTGTTGGAGTGTTCAGGCAGATCAACACAGTGGGCGAGGTAAAAACAAATTGTATTCAAATTGTATTTTTATTTTATACATTTTATTTTTTAATTTTTTGGACTGCTGCTTTCTTGTGTGTTTTAAACCGGACAGGACATTTTGATTTAGCCGATCTTCAAGCATGTCAGCGGTAGCACTGCTGGATGGAGGCAAATTAACGATGCGGGAAAAGGGGTGAGCATGCTTCGTTGTAGATTTTCTTGCGTAATCGACACATGTAAAAATTTATCAATCATTTCTTCATTCAGGCAATCTACAAGCCTGCAAGCACCAATGGACTGTTCTCGAGTCTAGGCTGGGTAAGTATTACTATTAGTGAAATTTTTATAAACGACTGTTCTTCAAGTTTAGCGATCTTTTGGGAAGTGAAGGGAAGGAAAAAGAATAAAAAAATAAGAGAAAAATATGCAGGCAACATTCTTCGGTGCCGCCGGTTTCGATCTCTTCCGCTTCGGGAAGACCGCAAAAAAGGTACTTACAATTTTTCACCATTCAACTACAGTTATGGCAATCAAAGGGCTATTTCACACAAAGTTCGGGTAATCGTCTCTGCAATGAGAAAATGAACCCGTACTTCGAACACGCTAAACGAACTATGCCACAGTTCTGTCTGTCGTGAGTAACTCAGCGACGAGCTTCAATAGCAATCGTAGAGAGATACATATAGAACTGCCCAATTTCAGGACTATGACGAGGGCGGAAATTACGGCACGACGACAGTAATGGGTGCGTCGATTGCTGGCGCATGGGCAGGAGCAATTAATGGTATTTTTTTGCTAAATGTAAGGCTGTCGGGGGAGGGAGGGGGGGGGCTGGTGAAAAGAACGCATCTACCGAGTGCTATCCAGCTGATCTGCCCGGCTAGATAGAGAGCATGCTGAATGTTGAGGAGTACACGTCTTCACATCGCAAAAAGGCCGCAAATATCTTTCAGGTGGCGCCGTAGGTGCCTCAGCGCTTTCGGTTGTGCCTGGAGTTGGAACTGTTGTTGGCGGAGTAGCTGGAGGTACGAAACTGTATACTTCTATCTATGACGGTTTGAATTATTTGCACCTGTTACTGCCTTGTTCAGGCGTTATTGGTGCGGTCTACGGTGCGAAGGGAGGCGAGGCGTTAGCAAAGGCTCTTCTGCCCGAAGAGAACAGAAAGAGCTGGATGGAAACAATCAGATCGAAATTTTGAATGAATTTTTGTTGCACTTGTTGTTTGGCAACATAAAGAATTGTTGGAGCAGTGTGCTGGAACCGAACTCAGAGATCGCCAGGTCCAAAGTCCGGAATTGGCTGAGACTTACAGAGAATGTTTACTTGCCCTCGCTTTCATTCATGCGTAGCTTGCGCTGTCCTTTCATTGGCTTGATTTTATGGGAACTCGTGAGTAAGCGCGATCACTGATCCACATTTCCTCATTCAGCCCACCTCGAAACATCACCTGTCTTTTATTTCGTCACTCTGGTCGGTGAGAGAAGCGAGAGAGCATGGGAATGCGAGAGAGTCAAACCAAGGCAGTGTTGGGAAAGAAGGGGAGAATGCGTCACCCTTGTCAACCGAGTGCAGTATAAACAGCTCTCGCGTTGGCCCTTATCGTCATCTTTTTTCTATCGCGCTCTCTCTCGTTTTCTCATCACAACCCACTCAACTTTCGCAATGGCCGGCACCCTTCCTGCACGCAATTCGGTGAGTTTTATTTTATCAAACATTGACAAAAATTCAGTGTAAAAATCAGTGAAAATGCATACTGTTAGCGTTAAATCGTGTGAAAATTAATATCGTTTGTCGCTCTGAAATTGTGTTTTTCAGCCAATCCTCGAGCCGCACTTCGTTTCTGGCAGCGGTATCGCCAAGGACGTGTGGAAGGTAAATTCATATTTAAATTGGTTATCTTTTTTTTCGCGCTACAATTTCTCAAAATCGGAGCTAGAATAAATGAAAAAATTTGATAAATCTAATCGAAAAACAGAAGCAGATACTTGTTTCCAGGCCTGTGTCGTTGTCTCCGCTGTAACAGATGCCTATGAGCTGGTGAATGCAATTAAGAAGGTACATATCCCCCCCCCCCCCGAAAGTACATGTACTTGGCAAAAATAGGCCTTCCAAATCTACACGGCCAAAAATGTTATATTTTTATATCACCATCTTACTCATCGAACTTTTCAGGTGTTGTCTTGTTTCATACGATCTCTGAAACAAATTCATGACCGAGTTATACTGAAATATACGAATTTTAATTTTCTGAAACTCAATTCAATTTCACCGGACCGACCAGCAATTTCGTAATTATAGGACAACGCCGACGGCACCAAGCACAACACCGTACACGCATCTGTTGAGATCGTGGGTAGCTGGACCGGAGTGCTGTATGGTATGATCTTTGAACTCTGTTCCTGATCCCTGATTCTATCGATGTTCCGAGCATCAAAACGATAATTTAAGTAAGGAATCGATAATAAATGTTATTTTTAGGGGCCAAATTCGGCGCGTCAATTGGTGAAAATCTGTTCGAGAATGGCACGCTTATCGGCGGAATTGTTGGAGGTATTATTATTTCTTGAAATTAGCTTTACTAGAAGAGTCAGATACGTTGTTCTAGGGTTGCCGTAGCGGGATCGGTTTCGTTATTCCCGCGCCCTCCTCACTCTTCTTCCATTTCCCGTATTCAATCCCGCACGAGCGAGAAGATATGTAAAGAGGGTGCGGGATCCCGCAAAATTGCGGGATTGATGCGAAATTTCCCCCCTCTCATTTCCCTCCTCTTCCCTCCTTCATTACTCGGCGCCTTTGTTTTTTCGTATGCAAATGGTTTCGAGATCGAGTGATCAGAGCGAAATGAAATGAGAGGGAGAAATCCCGCATCAATCCCGCAACTTTGCGGGATCCCGCACTCTCTTTACATATCTTCTCGCTAGTGCGGGATTGAATGCGGGAAATGAAAGAAGAGTGAGGAGGGCGCGGGAATAACGAAACCGAACCTGCAACCCTACGTTGTTCTGACAGCAGCCAATCAGTGCATTTTATTCTTGTTGATCAGTTCCAATCATTCAGTATTCATTCATAATAACAGCTGGCCTTACCAGTGGGTTCCATCTAGCGCTGTTTTACCTCTGTAAAATCGCTTGACGTGGATGCACGTTTACCTTATATTCTTTCAGGTGTGATCGGCACGATCAGTGGCAGTTTCCTAGCGCGCACGCTCGCCGAGAAGATGATTCCGGCGCCTGAGGGGAATTAGAAAGAAGTTATTGATTGATTGATTGTCTTGATTTGAGTATTGTCATTGTTGTAAATTTATTGTTTTCCACTCATTGTTCGATCTTCAACTGAAACCTAATTTGAAAGCTATGATAAAGAATACTTTCTATGCTTTCAAATACGCTTCACTGTTATCATAAATATTTTACAGAGCATCTCTAATTGACATGAACTGGTGCAGGCGGGAATAAACAAACCAGAATAGAAAGTATTTATTAGTAGATTCAAATTCATACAATATTAATAAAAAGCGGGACGCTTGTGAAACGACGCGTCTTTCACCAATCCGTTCGTTTTTAAATAAATCTCTTTGAATCATCATGACTACTTCAAATACGTCTGTCGACCTCCACACTGTACGACAGGTAACATCATTTTCGAAGAAAAAAAGTATATATTTAATATTATTTGAAATAATAAAACACAATCAAATATATCTCGATTTACAGGTACTGACCGTGGTATCCGCAGTCCGAGACATCTATTCGATTGGAAGTGCGGTTATAAAGGTAATGCTTTCCTTTGAATGTTTTTCTATCTTGATCAGACAGTTGACAATATTATCTAATCAATAAATATGTCAGGACTACGACGATGGCACGAAACACAACACAGTGCACACGACTTCGGCAGTGATTGGTAGTCGAGTGGGCACGATCTATGGTATGGTCTTTGATCTTTGGTCTTTGTTTAAGTCACGAATTCAGGTGCCGACCTGGGCGTATCCTTCTGCTCAGACCAGGACGCGCTGGTTGGAGGCATTATTGGAGGTAGGTAAGATGTGAATCGATCATCGTATTCCCTCAAAACACTAGAGAAAATGCCTAATAGAAAGACGAATTCTGCACCTGGCAGCCCAAACAATGGAAATGAATTTTAAAGAAACAAGGTTCTTTTCAGGCATAATCGGGTCGATTTGTGGAGGATTTCTTGCCCGTACGATGGCTGAGATAGTGATGCCGGCGCCTGAGGCAAAATAGAAGATGTGAGCAATCAGAGGGAGATATAACAGCCAATATTGTTACATGAAATTGTGGTCTGTTCCGTATACTGATTATTTGATCTGTTGGCGCGTGAATAAAAGTGTGTTTTTGACGAAATTCAAAAATTCACAACAACAAACCCACTGGCTATCCTTCGTTCGCATTCGAGTCCGACAGGGAGCTTATCTCTACTTCTCTATCTGATGACTAAGTGACCAGGCTTTCATTTCGTATCACTAGCCCTCCTCTCTCTTTCTCCCCTTCGTCCGTCCTCTGATATTTCACAAAATGTTGCCCCTCATTCAGCTGCTTGAATCAATCGAACCATTTTAAAGCAATTTTTAGATACAAATAGTCCCATCCTTATCGGAAGCCCTTCTCTCTCTTTCACCTCTTTTCTCCGTCCCATTGCTCACTCACAATAATGCCCCTCATTCAACTATTGGAGTTCATGGAACCATTGGTAATTTTAGTATGAAACAAATTATACTTACAATCAATTACATTACACGAAAAAACATTAAGGCTGCTTACATTCCGTCGAATTTCGACTCAAATAGAGCGTCGATACTAGGAGTGAAGGTGAGTAGTCATCATTGGTGATTCATTCCCGTTTCATTCCATAAATATGGAATCAATGAAAGCAGTTTCAAGCTCCTTCTAAACTGTGTAAATTTTATAAATTTGGATCGGATGAGTTTCACTGGATATTCAATAGCAGAATTGTTGCTTGAGATTCGTTGGGAGAAGATGTGTCAGTACAACAAAAAGTAAATTTTTCAACCCTACGATTCCAGGCGTGTGCTGCGGGTCTGGTTGCCTGGGAGGCCTACGAGTTCGGGCGTGAAGTCAAAAAGGTAAATTGAATAAATTCTTTGTTTAATCAGAGATCCTTATTCTGCTTCGGTCTTGGTTATTTAATCATAATGTCTTTAAAATCAATTTAAAAATCAGGATTACGACGTGGGCGGCCCATTACTGCACACCGCACATGCGACAGTGAAATCTGCTGTGGGATACACCGCCTTTTTTGCAAGTACGATTCTGATAAAGCAATAGTTAGCATTCTTTGATGAGAGTCTAGGCAACAATTGAAGAAGCATTTTGAAAACTAAAAAAAACAAAATCTCAACTTTAGCCGCCAAACTGTTCATATCTCTCGAGGAAAGAGTACCAGAAGTTGACTGGCTCCTGTTGGGATTTTGCGGAAGTAAGTCATCAATAACATTTCATTGATGGCTATTAATTCATTCATAATATTGCAACACGGAGTCATGTTTTCGCGATTGCTGAGCTGTGAGCCTGTGAGCTGTCGATTAGTCTGGCAAATCATGATGTTTTTGCCTTCATCTTAATAGATTTCTTCCAGCATTCCTTGCCGGCGGCGCAGGCGAGCTCGTGGGCAAGTGGGCTGCGCAGAAAGTTATGCCCATCGAGGGAGATTTTGAGGACTGGGCGGAATATGATGAGGAGGAGTGATTATTCTGAGATAATTTAAATCTGATAGTGTCAAATATTTGCAAAGTATTCGTGTACTACCAGCCGTTTCCGGTCCCTGAGCACCGTATGAGTACAATTATGAGCTTGAATATTTTAGCAATATTGCTCATGCGCACTTTTCCTCATAATTAAAATGTATCCTCAAATAAAATACATTGATGTTCTCTATATGCGCATCGAATTCGAAGATCAATCATGAAGACACCCTACTTCTTTCCTGTTTCCTACTCTGGTGATGATCAGATGACTAATGTCTTCTTATCACTTGCGAGCATCTCACTCCAAAGCGCGCAGCACAATTTGACTCTTCATTTTTTGAGCTCGTTATGTCCCAATCGCTGCCTTTGATTCTGCTGAAAGTGAGTTACTTTTCGAATTTCTTCTTTCGATGGATACCGCCTTTCGAACATTGAACACACCCAGCATTTTTCAGACAATTTGGGAACCGCAATTCTTGCGGAGCGCCGGATTGCTGAGCAAGGGACTATGGAAGGTGATTTTTTGAATGGTTGAATAATCTGGATTTATTTCGATTCACAGGCCAATATCATACTCGGAGTCGCCACGGATGTTCGACATCTACATAGTGCATTACGAAAGGCTCGTCTTTTTCTTTTCCACATATTTCCGAAAAAAAATAAAAACTAAAAGTCATAAATTAAAACATTATTTTTTCAGGACCATGCGAACGGCACTAAACACCACACCCTCCACATGATAGCAGAGGCGGTGGCAGCATGGGGTCTCTTGGTACCTTGTAAGTTTTCAGTGGATCTCTTCATTCTCACTGACTTCAAAGAATACAGACACTCCAATCTTTAACTCTGACAGCCTAGTTGTATGATTGCTTTTTGCAGGCGGCACCCTTGGCGCTTCTCTCGGCGCGAAAATCTCGGAAACAGGCGCAGTAATCGGAGGCCTTATTGGAGGTGGGACAATTTCAACAAATTCTTCACTTTTGACTCGCCTCTTCTTGGTAACTAAAATGCGAAAAACTTCGCGTGTGACAATAATAAGGGCGCTAACTGGTTTCTAAGCTGATAGGATCATAGAAGAAGGGATTTCACTACATCGTTACACTAGCTTGCGATATGTCGGGTTAGCGAGACGAATTGCGGTGTATAAATGGGTAAATAAATTAATATTGCAGGAATCCTCGGCTCGCAATACGGCGGCGTCGCTGCGTACCTCATAGCTAATCAGATCTGGCCCGTGCCCATGGAGGAGATCATGAAGGTGACTTTGATGATAAGATATTGATCTTTGGTCTCCCCATCTCCTCTAAGAATTCCACGATGTCAGAGCAGTTCTTTTACGGTGGGACATGAAAGTGGGATAATAATGACTATTTTGAAGGTCAGAAATATAAAAAAAGCGAGGTCAGAATTTTCCTTTCAGGAGCGCGTTCGCTTCTCGCTCTCACTCAACGGTCAAGATGGTGAGGTGGAGGAAAGCACGGAGGGAACAGCATCGATGGAGGATGTTATGGGAGCCGTGCAAGCTACTCTGGAGCATTTCTCCCCGGAGAATATTGCATCGAGAAAAGCGGAGGCCGAAAAGGCTGCTGGTTAAAAACGCTTTATTTTATGTATTATCGTACATCGCTCCCATTACCGAACAAACGGCCTTTTTTTACCTTTTCGGCCTTTTTTTCCTTTTCGCGAATATGCACTTAATATTCTTGTTTTCTGTTTCATATTTTTTGTCCACCCCGATAACTGGACGAATACAAAAATTGGCCGGTGAAATATTATTTTAAATGAGTGAAAAATGAGAGCCGTTACCCCTACTTTTACTTAAAATACGGCTCTACCGTAATCAATTGCCATCATTTTGGCAGAGCCGCATTTTAAGCAAAAAATAGGAGGAACGGCTGTAATTTTTCACCCATTTAAAATAATATTTCACCGGCCAATTTTTGTATTCGTCCAGTTATCGGGGTGGACAAAAAATATGAAACATAAAGCAAGAATATTAAGTGCGTATTCGCGAAAAGGAAAAAAAGGCCGAAAAGGTAAAAAAGGCCGTTTGTTCGGTATTGTGAGCGATGTACGATACTTTATGTATTTTTTCATGTACAAATTTTTTTCAGAACGATTCGATAGTATAATTTGAATAAATTTACCTTATCAGCTTTTAATTTCTAAACATAAAATTGATGTAAGCACAAAACGAAACACACGTTTGATCTGAGTGTGAAATTTTTTATCCTCCATTCATAAAGTTTTCAATAAGAATGTTTGCTTATAAATAAAGAATACACCCTTATCGTTGTCTTCACTCTGGTTAAGATCAGATGACTAACATTTTCTTATCACTAGCGTCTCACTGAAAAGCGCGCAACACATTTCGTCTCATAATTGTACTGAAGAAATGTCCCAATCTCTACCGTGGACTCTCCTAAAAGTGAGTTATTTTCCCACGTTATGCCCTTGCCACACTTCTTGGGCGGGCGTGTACATTATCGCAAATTTTCTTTGTTATCTCATTGAATTTTACACACTAAAGATTCTCCTTTCTCTCTTCCAATCTCTGATACTGTATTTCCCAGGCCTTGTGGGAGCCCCAATTCCTCCAGAGCACCGGCAATCTCTGCAAAGGAACGTGGAAGGTGAGAAAATGAATTACTAAAAAAACAACAAAGAATCATTATTTGGCAGGCTATCATCATACTTGAATTCGCTACGGATGTAAATTTACTCAATAACGCTATACGAAAGGTTTCCACTTACTATTTTAACTTACTTTGTACGCTTCCCTAAAAATCGCAATGTGTAAATATCGTGACTTGACCTTTAAAAATTGCATTCCAGGACTACGCGGAGGAAACAAAGCACAATACAATTCACGCGCTTGCAGAGGCTGCCGGAACTTGGGGAGCACTTGTGCCTTGTGAGTATTTACACAAAACAATTTCAAAACAACAATCAAAACAAAAACAACAACAACTTGTGTTGTTTGAGATAATTAAAGTATAAATGCAAGTTGTGATACGATTTGCACACAGGCGGCACACTCGGCGCTGCTCTCGGCTCGAAAATCTCGGAGACTGGCGCGCTCATTGGAGGTTTTCTCGGAGGTTTGTATATCATGTTTATGACTAGGGTTCTCAGCGTGTTCACGGTGAAGAATACGATTCTTCATTCCTATCTCATCAAAATACTTGAGAGCAAGCGGAATCAAGAAGCACACTATTCATGGTGACAAGCATTGCTCATATCACGTATATAGTATATACATAAATATTACTGATTATTGACCCCTCACGCGATCACGCGGATCAAGATCACGCGGTAAAGTAGGTCCGAAGAATTGATTGGGCCCTACGGACTGAATTGGCCTTATAAAATAGTCACTGGCCTAGCAGTGGGCTCCCGCAGGACTTCGTGTGCCTAGAGTACGGAGTGACCTTTACATTTTCACCTTTATTGATCCCTTTTGTCACATTGCAGCGATTGTCGGCTCGTATCACGGAGGTGAACTTGTACTGAACCTTGCGAAGACGATTTGGCCTGCGCCCGAGGATGAGAAACCAAAGTTGAAGGTAATCAATACGGGTGCGAAATACGGGTAATCGTATCTTCATTTCACGTGGTCAGGTCAGAGTGGCTAGAGAGTGTGTGAAATGAATAGGCGATTGACCCTATGTCGAACTCCCGTAATCAATCTTGCAGATTCGCGTTTCGTGTTGATCACATAAATATCCGAAGATTAATGTTAATTTTGAACGCCTAGCGATGTGAATACGAGCAGAAATAGTTTTGATCTTAGATCTTTGCAGGCGCCCACGCGTGTTTCACTCTCGCTAATGGGCGAGAATGGTCAGGTCGAGGATAGCGCGGTGGGAGCGGCTTCGATGGAGGACGTGCTGGCCGGCATACAATCAACTCTTGAGCACTTCTCGCCGGAGAATATTGCTGCGAGGAAGGCTGAGGCAGAGGCAAAGGCTGGCTTATAATCGCAATTTTCACAAGAAAAGATCGATAAAGTTTTGCGTTTTCTTTTTTTCAACAGTCGATTTACCCTGAAGTTAACCTTCTCCACAAACGAAAACATCACTTCTTATTTCCGTTATTTATTCGACGGCACCGCGCCCTCTGGCCAGCCTGGGTGACTCATTCCTAGCGCCGTCTCGCTTTATCCTCTCCAAAAGGGTCACTGTCTCTCCATTTCACACGCTCTCTCACCGTTCAGAGAAACGAGAGAGTGTGTGAAACGAGGAGACTCATTTCTTACCTCCTCTTATTTTCGCATGGTTGGCGTCGAAGCGTGCCCCCTGGAAGTGCTTAGATCGAATGGGCTACGATTTAGAAGATATAACGACGTGGATTACTCATTCAACCATTTTCTATGGTTAGCGTCTATTCGTGACCCCCTGGCAGTGCTGGCTTGCGCGTTTGGCGGTATATAAACCGTGCTAAGCTCATGGCTAGTCACTCTGTTTTGTGCTTCAATATCTTTGTAATTGTTTGTGATTTCAATAAATATTAATTTATTTATTTTTAGAATAATGCTGATCAAGGTGAAGACTCTCACTGGCAAGGAAATAGAGCTCGACATCGACCCCAGCGACAAAGTGGACAGAATGAAGGAGAAGGTGAGGATCCCACACCCAAAATTCAAAATTATCAGAATTTTTGATAGAATCACGGTAATTTTGCATTAATTCTTTGATCTCTTTATCAATGATTTCCTATGCGAAAACGATACCTGTGTGGGTACGTGATAGCGAATAAGCTAATGAAATCAGTGTTTCGAGTCCAAGATTCTACACCATCACCAGATCCTTGTGGGATAATCTTTTCATATTTTTTGTTATCAGGTCGAGGAGAAAGAGGGCATTCCTCCCCCGCAGCAGCGACTCATTTTCGGTGGAAAACAGATGAATGATGACAAGTCGGCTGCGGATTATAAGGTAAAGTAAAGTAAAGTAAAGTACTGAGTCGGTTACTAACGCGTAACGCGTCGTCGACTACCCCAAGTCTGAACTGCAACTGGGGCCTAACCCGTGAGAACAGTGGCCTGTTGCTAAAGACTAACCGGCATGTTGTGTGCACGCTGGCGGGGAATTTGGATCGTGTTTACTAGGCACTACCAACATTTCTTAACCCCCTTGGTTGGGTGGATCTGCAGGCGCGGGGGGTCGAACTCATGACCTTTCGATTCGCATTCTGACACACAACCACTGCGCTACCCGGCCATTAATAGTTAATTATTACGAGAAAAATAAAGAGAAATACAGTCAAGTAAGACTAGCCGTTTCCCATAGGAAAGAATAGCATTTTAAATTGTCATTACTTATTTAATTTAAGAAAAAATATTTATAGATCACTGCCGGTTCGGTGCTCCATCTCGTGCTTGCGCTTCGAGGAGGATCGCATTGAGAAAATGATCATTGGTGTTCGCTAATTTGTCATTGCTGAACTCACGAGTTGAATAAACAATTATTTTGCTGAAGCAATCCTAAAATCATTCAAACTATTGCAATCAAGTGCGGGACAGTTCGGGACTCTCACTTTTTCCTTGAACGGTATCAGGCAGATGAATGGAGCAACAGATTCATTCATTCATTCATTTATTTCTGTTACTTTGCAAATGTACAAGAATGCGATGCGCATTGAAAAGTATTCTTCCCTGTGTCTACAAAAACTCTTAGTTTTTAGCACAATAAACTCGAGTTGCTGAACTTTATCGATATCGGTATAAAGTTAATAATAAAATGTGTGCGGCATGTCTATTGCCGTAGCTACAGTCCCAGCTAGACTAACCCAAAATCTCAGAACAAAAGGCATTTCACTTGACCGAAATTTCAAACGCAAAATGTGAACAGTGACTACTTCTCTACAGTTAAAGTTAACTAAAGACTACTCGAAACGAAATAAACACGGGGTGAAAATAGGAAGAAAGGAAAGCTTCATAGTACGCTCAATAGTCCCCCGTGCATCGGCTGATGCGGAGTGGCCTGCAAAATTCGATTAACGTATCGTGCGTTTCAAATGCTCAGCAAACTCAATGTGCTGGTTAGCGTATTGATTATCTGGGAAAGAGAGGAAGGGAAGAGGTAGGGCGGAGGAGAGCAGGTAGATCACTAGCCTCCTCCCGGCCTCTTCCTAACTCCGCCCCTCGAACGGTAGTCAAAGGTCAACTACGAGTGGAACGGAAAATAATCTCACGATAATAATGACTTCGGAAAAGATAAGAGCTCTGAATCCAAAGAAAATGAGAGTTTCTCAATGGGAACTGTCAGAAGCTCATAGAATATTCTTTCAAAGTTCGTTTGCATTTTCAGTCAACCTATTTGGCATTTGTGAAAACCTAGTTTCATCTACCCACCTCCACAAGGGCAGGACCGGAGTGCTGCTGATGCATGGGCAGTTTCTTTTCTTCATACTCAACCTCAACTTCTTCCTCCCTCGTCCATTCCTTCTCCTCCTGTTCCTCCCCGTCCTCCACTCCATCCCACCCGAGCGAGAGCAGGATACGGTCGTTGAACGAGAGAATGTCCTCCTACGAAGTAGAGTTCGAAATACGGGTAATCGTCTGTTCATTTTACGCACTCTGTCACCGGTCAGAGTGACGAGAGAGTACGTGAAATGAAGAGGCGGCGACCCGTATTTCGAACTCTACTGCGAAGCATCTACATAAAAAAATCACCTTGTATTTAATTGTTTCTACAACGCCGTTCGAACAAGAATTCATTGCCAAACAATTGTTTATTCCTGTTACGTAGCATCGGTGAAACATACAAATTCTGACTTGCCTGTCTCCCGAGACAGGCAAATCAGATTTTTTTCCACATTTTTCAATGCTCAGTCCACCTCTGCACACTTCTGTCGAAATACTTCTAGCCTTTACCTAGCCCATCTTCACATTAAACTCAGAGAGACTCTTTCACCATTCCCCACTGCTCTCACTCCCTTACTGGTGTAACCTGCTTACAGATGACACCGTTCTTTATTATTACGATTCCGCTTGTTAGCTTTTTTACCCTACACCTGTATCATTTCTCTCTGCCAGACTCACCATTCCCCACCTTCTCCTCCGATACACTACTACGCATAACATCTCCTAGTAGATCATAGCCTAGCTTCATAGCGTAGCTTTCTTCTTTGCCTCATTGCCTTTCTTCTTTCTAAAACTCACCATTCCCCACTGCTCGATCTCCTCCTCGCGGCACACGAACGCCTTGCTCACGAACCATGTGTCCTGCGATTTAGTGCGTTATTTCATAATTTTCACCAGAAAAAGGCGCTCAATATACGCTTAATACGCTTTAAAAATGCTAAAATATTTCACGATAAAGAGAATCAACGAGACAATGTAATTAGAGAAGAAAAAAGCTAAATAAATCAAATCGTATGTACCTCAATATCCATCCTCTCCTCGCCTGCTCTTCCAACCACGCCCGAGAAGAGCGCCAGCCACTCGTCCGGATGGCACTAAATCGCCATTTTTTATTCGTTTTGAACTTCATTCGGAATTCGAATCATGAAATTGTCACGGCCACAAAATATTATAGCATTCGTTCGCATACGAATGGAAATTTTTAATTCGTTGCGAAATAAATTGAGAGGGAATCATAAAAGGCATTATTCGCTAGGAAATTCATTCGAAGCGTTTCAACAAAATCTTTTAACCGTACGATAGTCCAAATATATGAATAATAAATTTCATAATCAAGATAAACCTCGACAAAGTGCTCGTAGAATAGATCGAAGCCGGCGAGCGACAGACGACAGATCACGCACTGCCCGGGCATCTGCAATTATATTTTTGCTATTAATATTTTTCTCTTTTTCACTAATGTATGTATGTAACAAATGTAATCTTGAAGGCACTTCACCGAATCGATGTCAAGGCTCCTACATTAATGACTTGGGTAAGAGCATCCCGACGATTTGAAGATCTATGCTCTAGTACCAGAACACAGCAGTGACCTCCAAAAGGCAATAGAGAGTATAGAATCATGGACTTCTCAGTGGAACATGACCTTAAGCGCTCCGAAATGTGCTGTCTTGCATCTAGGCCGTCTTAAAACACGATCGAAATATATTCTTAACGGCAGTGTTATTTCTTCGAAAAATGAAATTCGCGATCTTGGTGTTTTCTTCAACAGTAAAGTCCATTTTGAACATCATATTGATCAGATAACGCGCAAAGCCAGATCTATGTGTAACCTCATGCTTCGTTCATTTCTCACTACCTCTTCCGACGTACTCCTTAAAGCCTACAAAATTTACATCCGCCCCCTTCTAGAGTCGTCCACAGTCATTTGGAACCCCACTGCCATAGGTCTTGTAAATAAGTTAGAATCAGTACAGCGTGAATTTACAAGGCGCATATTTTGGCGATCCCACTTGCCTCACTCCTCTTATCCACAGCGCCTTGAGCACTTTAAGTTAGAGACACTGGAATATCGACGTGCGTTAAATGACATGTACTTTCTCTTTGACTCAGTGCATGGATTTGTACACCTAGACACCTCTAATCTATACTCAATCGCTAATCTCTCTCGTACTCTCCGTTCCTCTCATAGATTGCGTCTCTCAATCCCTTTTCTAATGCCATCTTCGTTCTCATCTTTTGCTACACGATCGCTAACGCTCTGGAATTCCCTTTCAAACCCAGTAGTTAACCTGCCCCGCATACCTTACCGTAATCATATACGACGAACCCCTTCACTTATCCTCCCTGTCTCCCAAATTAAATTGTAAACACAGACTGCCACAAAACCCCACCCCCAAAAGCTCGCCTGAGCCCGAATACCACCTGTTGCCTCCATTCCGCCCTAAATGCACATTGTCTATATGGTGAATAAAGAATAAGAATAAGAATAAGAATAAGGCAACGATCGATTTTCAACACTACGGAATGCCCCAAAGTGCTCAATTCAGCCCATATGAAATAGAGTATTACGCCCGTTTCCCTCCTCACGGAAAGCTTACGATCCGAAACTTGTAATTCATAAAATCTGTAAATCGTTTACAATATTTTGATATTTTTTCTATCAATCTTTTGTCAAACGCATACTATCATTTTATGAAGTGTTGTAAAGTCACTACTTTTGTTACATTTTTATGAGGGCAAAACGTGTGCAATTTCTTTGATAACTATGACGAGTTACCCTGATCACCCACCTCCTCCTCTCTCTCCTCCTCATACTCCTCCTCCTTCTTCTCCCCAGGCGCCGGCATCACTGTCTCCGCAGCCTTTCGCGCGAGGAAGCCGCCTCCAAGCGACCCGATCACGCCTGGAAATCGGTAATCGATTAACTTATCTATAAACTAATACCACGTCCAGAAATCAGCAAAATCAGCCTAATGAGCCGATCACGCCCGGAAAAAACCAGGCTGGTGAGCAGATCAGTCATGAAAAATCGATATATGGCCTATGTCCTACATTCCGCCGTAGTCAGCCTAGTGCGCCCAGCACTCCTCACCATCGATAATAAGAAAGGCATCATCAGTGCTAATGAGTTACCCCCAACGATGTCTCCGATGAGCGAGCGCTAACTGAACGACGCTAATCCAAGTATCGAACAGTTACCGTAATCTAGCGTACACCCATGAATAGGTAGGATATCCAACCGACAAGTGAAGCTGCCCTAATCTATCGTAACTCGTCCACCATACCTCCGACAATTCCTCCGATGAGCGACCCGGCGACGGGAACCACTGAGCCCAGTGAGGCGCCGTACATCGCGCCTGATATCGTGAAATTATTTTCCGTTCCACTCGTAGTTGACCGTTGACTACCGTTCGATGGGCGGAGTAAGGAAGAGGCCGGGAGGAGGCTAGTGATCTACCTGCTCTCCTCCGCCCTACCTCTTCCCTTCCTCTCTTTCTCAGACAATCAATACGCTAACCAGCACATTGAGTTTGCTGAGCATTTGAAACGCACGATAATAGATTATTGATTCGCGCCTGATATTTATTAGCGTTTTGCGCCTGATATTAGATTATCGATTAGCTGTTTATGCATTCTTTCTATTAAAATTGCGTTGTTCGTTTCGCGTGCCGTACATCGCACCTGTTAAAAATTATTGATTTATTGTTTAATTTTAACTTTGATATTCTATTTCTTTCATTACAGATTCTTCTATGTTTCACCGTCATTAGAAGTTTTGTTGAATTACATGAACGTTGATTCGTGCAGCACAAGCTTCAGCCTCGTGTTTCACAACATGCTCTTATCTTCACTTCCATCACTAAAGCTGATGATGACGCCCGGTGATTGACATCAATGCAAATCACTTTGAGCATAAAGAATAAGAATATTTCACACATAATGTTTCAAACAACAAATGGTATCAAAGACCAAATATCGTAGATCCTATCTGGAAACGCTTCGCACCACCGAACCAAGAACGTATTCAAAGATCAAAAGATCATGCAAGGCACAGTTTCTTCCCAACGCATTACCCATGTCAAAGATAAAAGATCAACGGTCAAAGTACACACTTCACTCATCAACCGCTCCTTCCCTTCGCATAAGTCATTTATAGATTAAACATCAAAGATCACTGCTCACCAGGAACCGCTCCGGCCCAGCTTCCAGCAACTCCCGATGACGTGTGCACCGTGTTGTGCATCGTACCGCCCTCGTAGTCCTCAAAATCAATGCTAAATATAATGAATCTACTCCTGAGGTTGCCTGTGCTACCCGAGAAAGCATTGGACAGCCGGGTATGTAGTCCGTCTAAACAGCTGGCCTTACCAGTGGGTCCCACCTAGCGTTGTCGTACGACTGTAAAATCGCTTGAAGTGGATACACCTTTACCTTTACCTGTTACTCCCGAGGTTCACAGATGTTAATCAGGAATCCCACACTGGAAAGTGCGTTCCAATTACTTTAAAAAATTGCATTGCCATCTTTTTGGAATTTCGGAAAAACTTTCAGTGAAGGGAACACGTCGCTCACCTGTTTGATCGCCGTGCCAATCTCGTACGCATCAATGGCCACCGCTGCGACAAATGCGACCTGTGAGTGATTCATTTCATTTGTAATTCTAAATATAAATACCCCCATAAGTTGCCTAACAGTATCGATGAGTCAAAAAGGAGCTAGCAAAAAAAAGTTCCGTAATGCGCTGACAACCGTATTGAAAATCTGAGCTGTCGAATCTATGGGTACCTCACTTTTCCGATGCTCCGAAACATCCCCCGATAAATAAGATTATCAACCCTCCACGCAATCATCCTCTGGCCACTCTCAGAAAACAGCAGTTCATCACCGATCATGCCGAAGATTACGCAGTATCCTATGATTCCCTCACCTTTCCCACTCCATTCGCGACGCTGCTCGTTACACTCTTTGATGGCTTGAAAATGGCCTGAAAATACAATAACAACTTAGTTTCTTCCCCGTTCCCGTGCAAACTTGCATCGGTGACTTCACCGTGAAACATGAAATGACAATGATAAAAAACGATATCTTGCCTTCTTTCCGAACTTGTTGATCTGTCTCATACCCATCTTACCGCCCGAAATGTGCTTGTAGATGGGCTGAAACCACGTGGTTTAGGAAATTTTTTTCGATAAAATTCCATAATTACTAGGGTTGATCGTTCGGAACGGAATGACGGAATTCCGAACTTTTGATTCAATTATCCCCTCACTCCGGAATGGCCGAGAGTCGAACAAAGGCCGTTCCGGAACGAGAGTCGAACAATGGACATTCCGAACTCATTCCGGAACACTCATTTTCCGAAAAAACTGTGGAGAGAGCGGTGAGAAGTGAATGATAGCGAGATAATTGCTCAATATCAAAATAATAATTTCACAAAGCGAAGATTACTCCTTTGAAAGAATTGGTGCAATTTCTCTTCAATTTCGATATTTCGGTTATGTTTCAACTCTGCTAATCCGTTCCGGAACGAGACTCGAAACAAAGGCCTATTCCGAACTCGTTCCGACTCATAATTGAATTTGTTCCGGAACGAGGCAATTTTGATCACTCTCATTCGGCCGTTCCGAAAGCCGAACAATCAACCCTAATAATTACACCTCTTGTGATAACTTTAATAATAAATATGACATTTGTTTCGTTGCGCACACGCAGTTCAATTGAACTATAATCTCGCCCACCTTTCCGGTCTTGTTCATCTGTTTGAAAACGCCCGAGGCATTTCTGCATCCGCTTCCGACGGCCTGAAATTATTTCTTTAACAGAAACAAAACAAATTCGAAAATTTCGATTCTGAGATTTCGACTTTTTAAAAAATATTTAAAAAATAGAAATTATTGAACTAACCGAGGCAACGTCACCCGCCATACTGAGTAGACCACTCTTCTGCAAAGAAAGATTACGGTAACTGATAGTACGGTAAGAGGCGTACTACGATAAGCAAAATTTCGAGGCTTTGATATTTAAATGCTTTTATAAATATATACTATGGTTGCTTTTATAAATGCTTTTATAAATATATACTTCGGAAATCGGATAGGCCGAAACTCAACTGGCAAAATCACTCTCTTTCCGGAATGAGAGTCGAACAATGGGCAATGGAGTTTCGTTCAAAGGAATAGTTTCGGAAGAGTTTCGGAAAGTTCATTGTTCGACTCTCATTCCGGAAAGAGAGTGATTTTGCCAGTTGAGTTTCGGCCTTTCCGATTTCCGAACGGTTAACCCTAATATATACCTTATTATCCCCAGTCTGCTCTGCTCCTTCATCGCCTTTAGCTTCGATCTCTGCAACGAAAAAAGTACGAAAAAGAATGAAGTATTCAGGTTGCTCATTCAGGTTGCCCGTTTCCAGCAAGTGTTACGATATCTTACTGTTGAAATGCAAAGACGTCTTTTTTCATAATATATCAAATTATCGCCTTGTATCTAGCGAACAATCTGACCTTCCCATCCCTCCTCCCCCCTCTCTTCGTCCTCTCTCTCTCTCTCCCTTTGCGCCCTCATTTTAGCGCGGATCTCCTTCCCATTTCCGACAAGCATTTGCCATGTGTGTGTTGGTGTCACAATACCAAGCCAAAATCACGTTTCACCACCTATGCTGATGTATACAAGGTAATTAATAGCCTCACTGACCTTCCCATCCCTCCTCCTCCCTCTCTTCGTCCTCCCTCTCTTTCTGTGCCCGCATTTTAGCTCGGATCTCCTCGATCTTGGCACGCCGCTGGCGGAGACGCTCCGAATCTATAAAAGATACTATTTTTAATGCTACAAACGTCCAAAAAAGGCACAAATGGAATGTTATAACGAGAAAAATGGCCGGAGACGCTCCAAATTTGCATAAATTAGAATGTTGAAAGTATAAATGAAAAAAAACTATGAGCAAAAACAAAGCACAAAATGCAAATTTTTAGTGAAATTAGTGTTTACCTCGCAAATAATTGACGATGTCGGTCTCATCGGAGCGCAGCATCACACCGCCACTGTCAGTGAGCACGAGCATGCTTAAATTGGCATTATTATTGTATTTTAATTAAATAATAATTGATGATCAAAACAGTGAAAAACAGAGCAAAACAACAACCAGGCGATCATGTGTTTCAGCCTACCGTATAGCTGATCAGAGTGATCGGGTGCGATCGAGAAGTGGTTTTATTTATAAGGATTGCTCGAACTCGAAAGATTGTAGCCACCCGATGTATACCGATTTGCAACATTAATACGAAGAAGCCTGATTATCAGTTTATTCAGCACTACCACGGGGTAAATATCAGACAGAAATAAACAGTACAAAAAAAAACGTCAATCAATAAATGGAAAAGTCGTACAGCATTGAGAACACATAAAAATGTAAAAAATATATGAAAATGTGAAAAAAATACCAGTTGCCTTCCTATCTCGATAAGAATTACAATTGTTAACATACTGTTTTCAACCAAAAATGAGCTATCAAAGGATGACGGAACTTGCCTAGATTTGTAAATTACTATTTCGTTACTCGGAGAATTCAATCGCAATTTCAGCCACAGTTTCATTACTCTTTCAATTCTGACGAAACGAGAACTGCACTCAACACAACATTCCCCGAAATGATCGCATACCTCAAGGAAAACCACCTACTTTGAATCAAAATGACGAACAAAATAATTGATTTTTCAGCTTTTTTCGTCCTTGCAATTGCAATTAAGACAAATACAATATTGCACCAGTAACAAGTAACAGTAGTAATCGTACAAAATGTGGCAGACGTTGGCCATACAGAGCAAAAAGAAATGAGAGAGTCAAAGATCAATGGTTTGCATCTCTAATTGATAAGGCAAAAGATAAGGTAAAACAGTAAAATTGTTCGAGTGAAATTTGCGATGCAAGTCGAGCAAGGTTCTAGCCTACCATCAGTCATGCAGAGCGAGAGAGCATGGTGAAAGAGAGCATGAGAGAGCATGGCGAGAGAGCAGAGTCAGACTATTCAACGTAGTCGTCTAATGCTGGTCCTTTGGCAGGTTAGCGTACGCATTCGCTGCGGCTTCGCCCGCGACAGCGCCCGAGTAGGCGCCAGCGAATCCTGCAAGCGAACTGGAATTAGACGAATCATGATATTACGAATCCGCTATGCTGCATGACTGCTAGGCAACAGTGAACCCTGCAATGCAAATAATCCCGTTAGACGAATCAAGATATCAGTTATGCATCACAGCTGATTGATAAGTTTATAGTCGAGGCTAGAGTGTCGAAGATAAACGACTATTCATTTCATTTCTAAACGACTATTCATTTATACCGGGCGATGACTATCCGACTAGTCAGAATGATCTTTAAACGAATATTCGTTTAGCCATCGACTATTCTCTCATTCTCATTCGTCTCGATTCTGTTGAGCTGAGTCGGTTTAGAGAGGGGAATTTAATTGAGTTTCAATGGAAATGTCTCACTCATTCGCTCTTCTCCCCAGTTATTCGACTATTCGCCCGCTAGATGAATAGTCGACTAGTCAGAATGAGAGGGATACGATAGTCACTGGCTAAACGAATAGTCATTTACGATTCATTCTGACTATTCGATATTCGACAAACTGTTGTCTTCGACACTCTAGTCGAGGCTGTTTCAATTGACCGCTGAAATAGTTGTAATAAATAGTAAATCTTATCAAAACACAATCTTATTATTTCATCCTTGCTTATTTCATACTAGAGCACTAATTGTGAAGAATTCTATTTTTTCTCCTAGAGCGTGGAGAGAGCACGCGCAATGCACAGACGGCTTAGTCACCTAGCAGTCCTAATTACTATTTGAGTCCGATCAGTTATGTTTCACAACCCCTGTAAAAGTTATGGGTCGAATCAGTTTCGATACGGCTTTCTTGTAGCTCCATAAGATACAACTATTATGAATACAATGTTTCATCCTTTCACCCTTGCTCCTTACCTCCAATAACTCCTCCAGCCAGAGTCCCGACTACCGGCACGACGGAGAAGAGAGTGGCTCCGGCGGAGGCACCTAAGTAATAAATATGATATTTAGTACGGTGATCATCGATTGAATTGTTTACTTCAAATTTCAAGAAACTACGTTCAGTTTTCCATAAATTCAACAACAAGCATCAAGTTCTTGCTAACTTATCGACGGAAAACTGTTTCCCTGGCGCTCCCTTTGTGTATCTGTCCTAATCTGAACCATTTTTTATAATTTCCACATGGCTCACCAACAGCCGCGCCCGTCCAACTCAGCACCGCCTTTGTCGAGGCTCGTACGGTGTTCGTGGAGGTGCCATCATCGAGGTCCTGAAAAGATAAATCAATGGTACAGACGTGCGCACGTCAGGTGATTTTTCTTCCTTCTGGCAATAGCTTCTGGTAAGAATAGGCGGATCACATCGGCGCAAGGGTCTGAAGGTCTCAGACTCTCAGATCTAAAAAAAATCTCAGACTCGAGGAGTTTCAATAAGGATAAAGAATTCGTTTATTCATTCCTTTGAGTTTCGCGGAAAACGCTCAGTGATATGTTTCACAGTGTTTTCATATCGATCCGAGCTCATCATAGCCGATTGTGCGGTCATTGCTGTCAGAAAAACTAGCCGGGCTACGCCCGGCTAGACCCTGCGGGTGGCAAGCAGCCTGCGGCTGCAATGAGGCTCGCTACGCTCGCCAGCGTGTGCGCAACGCCGGGTTGTGATAGTCTTCTGCGAGCGCTTCGCGTCGCCGGGTTGTGTGTTAAGGTTTTATCCCAGTCATGTGCGAACGCTTGCGGAAGACTCGTGAGGCCTTCCGCAAGCGTGAATAAAAAAAAAAAAAAAATTTGACCACGTGAACTACTATGGTATACTGTAATCGCAGGGCAGGTTTTCAAACGCCGGGTGCTATATTTAGGGCATTGATCAATCTTTGAATGGATAAAATATCCACAGTCGCGGACAGAGTTGGCATCGTCCCTCGCGAAAGGCTCGTGGGGCCTCGGGCGATCCGAAAAAGAATGGGATGGGGCCACGCAGGCCTCCCATCTTTTTTTCGGCTCGCCCTCGGCTCCACGAGCCTTCCGCCAGGGACTCGCAGGTTAGGCTGTCAAACGCCGAGTATTTTTTTGCGGCGATAAAATAAATCTGACCCGCCGAACCTTTTGGGATACTGTAACCGGGTTACGGTATCGATTTATGACGAAAGTCATAAATCTGACCCAGCGAACTAAATCTGACCCGCCGAACCTTTTGGGATACTGTAATCGGGTTACGGTATCGATTTATGACGAAAGTCATAAATCTGACCCAGCGAACTAAATCTGACCCGCCGAACCTTTTGGGATACTGTAATCGGGTTACGGTATCGATTTATGACGAAAGTCATAAATCTGACCCAGCGAGCTAAATCTGACCCGCCGAACCTTTTGGGATACTGTATTCGGGTTACGGTATCGGTTGATGACGTAATAATAAAAATTAAAAAATATATATATTTGATTTGGTTAAGTTTCATTCGAAAACAATGCAAAAAACGAGTTATTGCATCATCATTACGCAATATTACATAGTGATGACGAAATTGGCTATCGATTTTTCGAAAATTTCGATTACGGGTTGTTTGGGGCCAAGCACGAGCGATTTGGTTGAGTTTCCAGTGAATACGGTGGAAAAAACGGATTATGACGAAATGATGACGAAATCAATTATCGATTTTTTTTTGAAAATTTTTTTCATGAGACGTTGATTGGTAAAGGATCTGAGGCTGTACGATCATTTTGTAGCGAGATATAAGGAAAAAAAGTTGACCGTGACAGACAAACTTAGACACAGACAGACAGACAGACAGACAGACACTCTGACATTATAGTACTGAAGTAATAATAAATCGAACCTTGGCCACAGCGTTGACGACGTTCACGGATTCAGCTGCAACGGCACCGTACCAGAAAACCTGTAAATATAATGAATAATTATAAGTTTAAAAGGCAATACTCGTCAGAAAAAGTGCGTTTGAATACGATAAAGTGGTAAAAATGCTTGCAAGTCGCCCAAATTTACAGTCGTCGCTAGCTGTACACCAGATAACACGTTGTGCTTTCCGGAATCTTACACTACGATGAAAAAAGGTAATAGAATTGGTACCTTGCCAACGCTGCTGAAGGCGGTTCCGAACAAGGAAGGCTTGTAGATTGCCTAAATTTTATCATAAAAATTCCCGATTGAGACCAATCAATGTTGTTAAATCGGCAGGGAAACGTACTGAACCAGCAGCATTGATCTGCCGCATGCCCATGCCGATTCCGCTGTCGAGCTTGAAGAGGTCCTAAAAAGGCGTTTCATATGCTGCTTATCGTCACAAATGAATTGGTTGCGACGAAAATGACAAAAAAAAAAAAAAAAAAAAACTTCGAAAACTAACCGGCCCATATTGGTTCACTTTCCTAAAAACGCCCGTGAGCTCAGCAAATGATGCAGCGTAACCCTGATAAATCGTCTCTTATATTTTGGAATAAACACTTTTTCTGTCCGAAATTCATTTTCAGTCAGAACGGCGAAGAGTCGATTACGACATTTAAAAACTCACAACATTCACAGTTCGTTTCGCATTCTCATCCTTATTGTAGAAGTATCGCTTAGTGGCGGTTTCCTTCCTCCAGAATGCGAGATACTCCAACCACGAGGAGCTCCTCATTGCTCCGTCAGTAGGGACTTCTTCCTCCGAATCGTAGGTGATTTCCTATAAAATATCGACCATTCTGGACGCATATTTCGATATCTACTCCTCTGGCCTGATGCGGTCAATAAATGCGAATGCGGTTAACTTTTTATGATAAAAAAAATTGTCAATAATATTTCCCGTTCAATTTGTGAGATGAGTTTCACCTACTACGTATCTGCAAAAGAATACGCCCGGAAACAATCGAGTTGTCGCTTGGTAATTGCCAAATAATCGATATTTACCTTCGCCACTCTCGAAAGGAACCCGGTCCATGTCTCGTTCTCCTGTCTTCCTTTGGACAGCTCAGCCAGCTTCTCGCCTGAACGTTTGAACATTAGGCAAGAATTGGTCTTTTCATGTCGCTTCGGTCTGAAAAACGAGAGAGTATACAAAATGAGTAGAGTCACCTCATCGCCACATTCATAAAAAAAAATTAAATCTCACCGATGACATGAACAGCATTGGCTGCGTAGCTGGACGCATTTGAGGCAACTTGAGAGAGAGTCAACTTCAATTCTCCCGATTCAATACCTGGAAAGCATTTTGCTCGGCTTGTAAGCAAACAATTTGAGGATCCACAGCCCCCATTTTGATTTGTCTCACCGTATATTTCAAGAAAAGCAAAAACATTAACCTTTGCTAACGTAATCGGCTGCATTCGCAGCTCCAGCGAATGCAGCCGAGGCCGTTTCTGCCACTCGCGCTTTCAGCTCTCCCGACTCGATGGCTTGATTCACGCTCTCGTACGCACTTGCGGCAGCTGCAGCGGTGGTCGCGTAAGCGTCAGAGGCCGCTTGCATCGCCTGAACTACTATTTTTCAACCAAGAAGCACGAGTAGATATAGATTGCCTGAGGTACATTTTCCAAAATAGAATATTTGGAAATAATGTATCTCAGACAATCTTTTGAGTTGTTTTTTTTTTGAACCCTCGTTTTTATTCAACCATTTTTTTAATTACCCATATCACTTTCAGTGGTCTTTTTTTTTCGTTTTTTTTTCGAAGTTACTAAAAAATAATGAAAAGTGAGGCGAATAGAAGATGTTTTTTTAAACTCACCAATTTTTCAAAGTTCTTTTTTTTAATTACCCATATCACATTTCAGTGATCATTTTTTCCGTTTTTTTTGAAAAATCACGGGAAATGATGAAAAGCGAGGATTAATCAAAATATGGAAAGAAGATATAATAAATCAGTGCAAGTGCGCCTTAGCCCATTCCTCCAATTCTACACTATCCAGGAGAGGAAGGGAAAATATTTCATTGGAGGGGTAAGAATTGAGGGACCAACATGATAATAAATTATAATAAATAAATCGAGAGCTCAAGAGTACACGGCAGCATGTGCAAGCAACTTTCCATCAAAATGAAGTGTCCAGTCGGAGGAGTTGCTATTAGCCCCGCCCCTTACTCTCTACCGTTTGTACTCTCTCACTTTCACATACTATCACGTCCCTTCTCTACTGCTTACCAGTCATACCAGGCGGTACAGAACTCTCTCATTTCACCCACTCTTTTAAAATCTCTACACCGTCTGCGCTCTCTCTATTCCACACACTATCTCGCACACTATAAGTATGATCGGAAGTAGTACCGGTAGTATTGGAACCACCCAGAGGTAACCGGTAGTACCGGAAGTAGACCAAAGTAATATGAAGTATGGGTGCATACTGAGTGCACTCCCTCGCTGTCCCTGGAGACCTACACGGACGCAAAGTGAGGAACGTACCATGCATGTCAGGTAGCACCACACCCGCACCAAGCCTAGATGCGTACCAACTTACCAATTGAAGAGATTGTTCAGCAAGACCCACTCACCCTCCGCCGATCCCCATCATCTCCCTCCCCTCCTCTCCTCCTCACATGATTTCACTAAATCAGTTATTTTCAAAGAAAGTTGTCATTTTTATCAAATTGATTGGATTTATCAAGGTTAGTTGTTTTCGCATGTTTTCGTATGTTCTCTGAATATAGTAATATTTTCAATATTATTCGTACCAACCGCGCCCTTCAACACCACTCTCTCATTCACGCAGCACCACTTCCTCACCAATCTTAGATCCTACCATGGATGCATACTGTTAAACAGCTCGTACCAGGCGTACCATCTAGCATGGCTTCCTCACTGGTCCCGGGGATCCTTCCGGTTCATTAGTGTGGTGAGTGTCAGGCGTACCAGCCAGCACCACTCCTTCACCGGTCCCTAGTGACCCCTCCGGTTCATTAATGAGGCGGTGTGCCAGGCGTACCAGCTAGCACCACTCCCTCATCGGTCCCTAGGGACCCTTACGGTTCATTAATGAGGCAGTCCAGCCAGCACCACTCCCTCATCGGTCCCTAGGGACCCTTACGGTTCATTAATGAGGCAGTCCAGCCAGCACCACTCCCTCATCGGTCCCTAGGGACCCTTACGGTTCATTAATGAGGCAGTCCAGCCAGCACCACTCCCTCATCGGTCCCTAGGGACCCTTACGGTTCATTAATGAGGCAGTCCAGCCAGCACCACTCCCTCATCGGTCCCTAGGGACCCTTACGGTTCATTAATGAGGCAGTCCAGCCAGCACCACTCCCTCATCGGTCCCTAGGGACCCTTACGGTTCATTAATGAGGCAGTCCAGCCAGCACCACTCCCTCATCGGTCCCTAGGGACCCTTACGGTTCATTAATGAGGCGGTCCAGCCAGCACCGCTCCCTCACCAGTCCCTGGGGACCCCTACGGTTTGTTAGTGGGGTGAGTGTCCGGCGTACCAGCCCCTGGGGACCCTTACGGTTCATTAGTGAGGCGAGGTGCTAGGCGTACCAGCCAGCACCGATCCTTTACCGGTCCCTGGAGACCCCTACGGTTTGTTAGTGGGGTGAGTGTCCGGCGTACCAGCCAGCACCACACCCTCACCAGTCCCTGGGGACCCTTACGGTTCATTAGTGAGGCAAGGTGCTAGGTGTACCAGCCAGCACCACTCCCTCACCGGTCCCAGGGATCCTCTAGTTCATTAGTGAGGCGGGATGCCAGGAGTACCAGCCAGCACCGCTCCCTCGTCAGTCCCTGGGGCCTTACGGTTCATTAGTGAGGCGTGGTGTCAGGCGTGAAATCAGAACCACAGCGTGACTTCACCAAATCAGTTATTTTCGACGAAAGTTGTCATTTTTATCAAATTGATAACTTTTCTCCGAGTTTCTTTGTTTTCGCCTGTTTTCACATGTTTTCTAAATCTAGTAGAGTTTTCAGTATTATTCGTACAAACCGCGCCCTCCGACACCACCCTCTCACTAATTCCTCGTACCAGCTGTGTCAGAGAGCACCACTTTCTCACCGGTTCCTGGGTACATCCAAGGAGATTTGTGGGATGCGTACCACATCCTCACAAACCCCAAGGACACCTATCGATGATTTGTGGGCACTTATCGCGTCAGCCCTTTACCAAACCTAGACCCTACCATGGATGCATACGGCTGATTAGTGTGTATCAGTCGTACCAGGCAACACCACTCCCTCACCTAGCCTAGACCTTACCACGTGTTCATACGGCTAATGAACGAGTACCAGTCGTGTCAGGGAGAACCACTTCTTCACTAAACTAGACCCTACCACTGAGGCATACTCTTAATGATCGTGTACCAGTGGTGTCAGGCAGCACCACTTCTTAACTAAACTGGGCCCTACCACTGGGGCATACTCTTAATAAGCGTGTACCAGTGGTGTCAGGCAGCACCACTTCTTCACTAAACTGGACCCTACCACTGAGGCATACTCTTAATAAGTGTGTACCAGTGGTGTCAGGCAGCACCACTTCTTCATTAAACTAGACCTTACCACGTGTTCATACGGCTAATGAACGAGTACCAGTCGTGTCAGGGAGCACCACTTCTTCACTAAACTGGACCCTACCACTGAGGCATACTCTTAATAAGCGTGTACCAGTGGTGTCAGGCAGCACCACTTCTTCACTAAACTGGGCCCTACCACTGAGGCATACTCTTAATGATCGTGTACCAGTGGTGTCAGGCAGCACCACTTCTTAACTAAACTGGGCCCTACCACTGGGGCATACTCTTAATAAGCGTGTACCAGTGGTGTCAGGCAGCACCACTTCTTCACTAAACTGGACCCTACCACTGAGGCATACTCTTAATAAGTGTGTACCAGTGGTGTCAGGCAGCACCACTTCTTCATTAAACTAGACCTTACCACGTGTTCATACGGCTAATGAACGAGTACCAGTCGTGTCAGGGAGCACCACTTCTTCACTAAACTGGACCCTACCACTGAGGCATACTCTTAATAAGCGTGTACCAGTGGTGTCAGGCAGCACCACTTCTTCACTAAACTGGACCTTACCACGTGTTCATACGGCTAATGAACGAGTACCAGTCGTGTCAGGGAGCACCACTTCTTCACTAAACTAGACCCTACCACTGAGGCATACTCTTAATGAGCGTGTACTAGTGGTGTCAGGCAGCACCACTTCTTCACTAACTGAACCCTACCACGTGTTCATACGGCTAATGCATGAGTACCAGTCGTGTCAGGGAGCCACACTTCTTCACTAGACTGGATCCTACCACCGATGCATACTGCTAATGAACAGACATCAGTCGTGCCAGGCAGCACCACTCCCTCACCAAACCAGGACCCAACCAAATAGCATACTCTTAACGAGTGTGTACCAGGCGTGTAAGGCAGCACCACTTCTTCACTAAAATGAACCCTACCATGGGTGTATACTGCGAATCAACTCGCACCAGACGTACCAGGCAGCACCACTCTCTCAATAAACCTGGACCCTACCATTGATCCATACGGCTAATGACCATGTACCAGGCGTGTAAGGCAGCACCACTTCTTCACTAAACTGGATCCTACCACTGAGGCATACTCTTAATAAGTGTGTACCAGTGGTGTCAGGTAGCACCACTTCTTCACTAAACTGGATCCTACCACTGAGGTATACTCTTAATGAGCGTGTACCAGTGGTGTCAAGCAGCACCACTTCTTCACTAAACTGGACCCTACCACTGATGCATACGGCTAATGACCATGTACCAGGCGTGTAAGGCAGCACCACTTCTTCACTAAACTGGAACCTACCACTGAGGTATACTCTTAATGAGCGTGTACCAGTGGTGTCAGGCAGCACCACTTCTTCACTAAACTGGACCCTACCACTGAGGCATACTCTTAATAAGCGTGTACCAGTGGTGTCAGGCAGCACCACTTCTTCACTAAACTGGACCCTACCACTGAGGTATACTCTTAATGAGCGTGTACCAGTGGTGTCAGGCAGCACCACTTCTTCACTAAACTGGACCCTACCACTGAGGTATACTCTTAATAAGCGTGTACCAGTGGTGTCAGGTAGCACCACTTCTTCACTAAACTGGACCCTACCACTGAGGTATACTCTTAATGAGCGTGTACCAGTGGTGTCAGGCAGCACCACTTCTTCACTAAACTGGACCCTACCACTGATGCATACGGCTAATGACCATGTACCAGGCGTGTAAGGCAGCACCACTTCTTCACTAAACTGGATCCTACCACTGAGGCATACTCTTAATAAGTGTGTACCAGTGGTGTCAGGCAGCACCACTTCTTCACTAAACTGGACCCTACCACTGAGGCATACTCTTAATAAGCGTGTACCAGTGGTGTCAGGGAGCACCACTTCTTCACTAAACGACCCTACCACTGAGGCATACTCTTAACGAGCGTGTACCGGTGGTGGCAGGAAGCACCACTTCTTCACTAAAATGGACCCTACCATGGTGTATACTGCGAATCAGCTCGCACCAGACGTGCCAGGCAGCACCACTTCTTCACTAACCCTGGGCCCTACCACTGAGGCATACTCTTAATGAGCGAGTACCAGTAGTGTCAAGCAGCACCACTCCCTCACCAAGCCTAGACCTTACCACGGGTTCATAAGGCTAATGAACGTATTCCAGTCGTGTCAGGGAGCGACACTTCTTCACTAGACTGGATCCTACCACCGATGCATACTGCTAATGAACATACATCAGTCGTGCCAGGCAGCACCACTCCCTCACCAAACCAGGACCCAACCAAACAGCATACTCTTAACGAGTGTGTACCAGACGTGTAAGGCAGCACCACTTCTTCACTAAAATGAACCCTACCATGGGTGAATACTGCGAATCAACTCGCACCAGACGTACCAGGCAGCACCACTCCCTCAATAAACCTGGACCCTTCCATTGATGCATACGGCTAATGAGCTTGTACCAGTCGTGCCAGGTAGCACCACTTCTTCACTAAACTGGACCCTACCATGGGTGTATACTGCGAATCAGCTCGTACCAGACGTGTCAGACAGCACCGCCCCTCGCTAAATATGGACCCTATCACGAGTGCATACTGCTAATGAGTGTGTGCTAGTCGTACTAGGCAGCACCACTCCCTAAATAACTCGGATTCCAGCATGGGTGCATTCTGTTAATCAAGTCGTGCCAGTCGTGTCAGGCAGCCCCACTTCTTCACTAAACTTGGACCCTACCACTGATTCATACGGCTAATGAGCATGTACCAGGCGTGTAAGGCAGCATCACTACTTCACTAAACCTGGACCTTACCACGGGTTCATACTGCTGATGAACATGTACCACTCATGTAAGGCAGCACCACCCCTCGCAAAATATGGACCCTATCACGAGTGCATACTGCTAATGAGTGTGTGCTAGTCGTACTAGGTAGCACCACTCCCTAAATAACTCGGATTCCAGCATGGGTGCATTCTGTTAATCAGCTGTACCAGTCGTGTCAGGCAGCACCACTTCTTCACTAAACTTGGGCCCTACCACTGATGCATACGG
Source organism: Pristionchus exspectatus (assembly GCA_911812115.1). Classification (NCBI taxonomy): domain Eukaryota; kingdom Metazoa; phylum Nematoda; class Chromadorea; order Rhabditida; family Neodiplogasteridae; genus Pristionchus; species Pristionchus exspectatus. The sequence goes on along the minus strand of OU461587.1, from coordinate 4,856,477 downwards.
CTAATGAGCATGTACCAGGCGTGTAAGGCAGCATCACTACTTCACTAAACCTGGACCTTACCACGGGTTCATACTGCTGATGAACATGTACCACTCGTGTAAGGCAGCACCACCCCTCGCAAAATATGGACCCTATCACGAGTGCATACTGCTAATGAGTGTGTGCTAGTCGTACTAGGCAGGACCACTCCCTAAAAAACTCGGATTCCAGCATGGGTGCATTCTGTTAATCAAGTCGTACCAGTCGTGTCAGGCAGCCCCACTTCTTCACTAAACTTGGACACTGCCACTGATGCATACGGCTAATGAGCGTGTACCAGACGTGTAAGGCAGCATCACTACTTCACTAAACCTGGACCTTACCACGGGTTCATACTGCTGATGAACATGTATCACTCGTGTAAGGCAGCACCACTTCTTCACTAAACCTGGACCCTACCACTGATGCATACGGTTAATGAGCATGTGCCACTCGTGTAAGGCAGCACCACTACTTTACTAAACTGGAGCCTACCACAGTTTATACTGCTAATTAGTGCGTACCAGTGCGTACCAGGGGATCAGGCGGAACCACTCCTTCACCAGTCCCTGTAGAACAGTGGGAGTGTACCAATCATGCCAGCAGACTACTTCTTCACCGGTTCCGGTTTTGGGGATTTTTAGAGGTGATTAGTTTAACTCTTACCAACAATATCAGGTAGCTCTACTCTATCAATCCCTGGGGAACGTCCATGAGCTTTATTGGAGCACGCATCTGCACATGTTAAGTAAGAACTTACCATTGAAATGAGGAGACTATTCAGCACAGGTCATTCGCTCTCCCTATTTTCCTACCTCTCCTCACCCTCTCCTCTCCTAACATCTTCACCACCTCACTTCCTCCCCTGCACCTCCTAACCTCCACTCCTCAACCCTACTCACCCCTAACTCATCCCCTACTCATAACCTACCCCTCTCCTGTTCTTCTCACTTCACATGTAAACCAAAGAAGGATTTTATAAAATCAACCATTTTTCATAGGAAGCGTGTTTCAATCGGGACAGGCAGCACCTCTCCTTCACCAAGCGATGACCCACAATGGATGCATACTGCTAATTAGCACGTACCACTCGTATCAGGCAGCAATACTCCCTTTCCAAGTCTGGAACCTACATTAGGTGTATACTGCTAATGAGCGTGTATCAGTCGTATTAAGCAGCACCACCCCTCACCAAACATGGATCCTACAATGGATGCATACTGCAAATGATTGCGTAACAACTGTGTTTAGCAGCACTACTCTCTCATCAAGGCTGGACCCTATCATAGATACATACTACTAATGAGTGTGTAACAACCGTGGTAAGCAGCACCACATTCTCACAGTTCTATCACCTATCTCTAGGGACATCCATGGATATGATGAATGGGACATGTACCAGCCTTTTCAGACAACACCACTTTCTCACCGATTTTCCCCTTTCCCGGCACAACGCGTAATTAGTACCACTTCCTCACTATCCCTGGGGACACCCACAGATACATACAGGGTGCGTGTACCAAAAGAATGAATTTACTACCATATACCCGAGTTACATTAGGATATAAATTATCCGTTTGTCAGAGTTTGACTTTCGTATACCCGAAAACATGGATAGTCTTCGGTTAGACCCCTAACCGTCGTATATCTGTGGCTCGTAAAGGCAGGGGATTCTCGATAGGTCAGATTAGCTCCCGGCCCTGTTCGTGGCAGGTGGCATAACCCCACAAGTACATATACTCTTACGCTTTCTCCATCCATTCTTAAATGTAATTCATCAGTTGCTTAATATTGCGAACACTCAATTCATTGGTACAATGTGTAACGAAGGTGTATACTACATTGAATACATCTGTTAACTTATGTTCCATTACACTTTTAAAGTGTACATATCGGTAAAATAATACACGCAAATCATTGATTCAGGATGTAACGAGTGTGTATAATACACGTAGCTACTGAATATCGATTTATGGCTTCGGAAAATTAATAAATTAGTTAAATTACAGAAAAGGGGCGTGGTTTGCCTTGCATACGGAGGCTGCTCATTCATTCAATATGCCACTCTCAAGAGCTGTTGTGCCTGATCGAGCTCCAAAAATAGAGATTCCGTCACCGGAATCTCTGTCAAGTCCGCCCAGGATGCATCATGATTCCGCTAATGGTTCTGATTCTACCGAAGGAGTACAGAGCGTCGGAATCCTAGCAGCATCATCAACGATAACCGCTCAAGACCCTTCATATAGTGCAACAACGATAGTAGCTAGACAGAAGCAAAAGGTTTATGGTCTGACGAGGAAGCAATGGTCAAATAATATCCGGAGCGTGGTCCTTATGACATGTGTACCGTGTTATCATAAATTTAGAAATGAAGAAGTTAGATTGCCCACTACTAATGATGGGCAACGTATAATTATCGATTTATGTGGGCAGTGTGTTGCTCAAAATAGAGCTTCTCGATTCGAATGATAATATTTGTATCGAACTTCTGAATAAACTTTATTTTTTAAAACATACCCGATTTTGTTTACTCAATTGTGTACAACTAAAGGAATCTTGCTGTAACAATTCCCACTGAACCGTATTCTGGGTTCGGTGTACTTTTAGTCAGGTATGCTCAAACCATCGAGTGACTTGTGCTCACAGAACAGGCTACAAATTGAGAGCGCTGACTCTAGTCTACTCTTCGTTGATCTTCTCAAATATCAACATCGCCATTCTGACTCCATCAAATCGTCCCTTCCATTGGGAGTCGCTGGCCGCCGACTCGTCGGGCGGCTGAGCCACTCCCAATGGAAGGGACGATTTGATGGAGTCAGAATGGCGATGTTGATATTTGAGAAGATCAACGAAGAGTAGACTAGAGTCAGCGCTCTCAATTTGTAGCCTGTTCTGTGAGCACAAGTCACTCGATGGTTTGAGCATACCTGACTAAAAGTACACCGAACCCAGAATACGGTTCAGTGGGAATTGTTACAGCAAGATTCCTTTAGTTGTACACAATTGAGTAAACAAAATCGGGTATGTTTTAAAAAATAAAGTTTATTCAGAAGTTCGATACAAATATTATCATTCGAATCGAGAAGCTCTATTTTGAGCAACACACTGCCCACATAAATCGATAATTATACGTTGCCCATCATTAGTAGTGGGCAATCTAACTTCTTCATTTCTAAATTTATGATAACACGGTACACATGTCATAAGGACCACGCTCCGGATATTATTTGACCATTGCTTCCTCGTCAGACCATAAACCTTTTGCTTCTGTCTAGCTACTATCGTTGTTGCACTATATGAAGGGTCTTGAGCGGTTATCGTTGATGATGCTGCTAGGATTCCGACGCTCTGTACTCCTTCGGTAGAATCAGAACCATTAGCGGAATCATGATGCATCCTGGGCGGACTTGACAGAGATTCCGGTGACGGAATCTCTATTTTTGGAGCTCGATCAGGCACAACAGCTCTTGAGAGTGGCATATTGAATGAATGAGCAGCCTCCGTATGCAAGGCAAACCACGCCCCTTTTCTGTAATTTAACTAATTTATTAATTTTCCGAAGCCATAAATCGATATTCAGTAGCTACGTGTATTATACACACTCGTTACATCCTGAATCAATGATTTGCGTGTATTATTTTACCGATATGTACACTTTAAAAGTGTAATGGAACATAAGTTAACAGATGTATTCAATGTAGTATACACCTTCGTTACACATTGTACCAATGAATTGAGTGTTCGCAATATTAAGCAACTGATGAATTACATTTAAGAATGGATGGAGAAAGCGTAAGAGTATATGTACTTGTGGGGTTATGCCACCTGCCACGAACAGGGCCGGGAGCTAATCTGACCTATCGAGAATCCCTGCCTTTACGAGCCACAGATATACGACGGTTAGGGGTCTAACCGAAGACTATCCATGTTTTCGGGTATACGAAAGTCAAACTCTGACAAACGGATAATTTATATCCTAATGTAACTCGGGTATATGGTAGTAAATTCATTCTTTTGGTACACGCACCCTGTATGTATCTGTGGGTGTCCCCAGGGATAGTGAGGAAGTGGTACTAATTACGCGTTGTGCCGGGAAAGGGGAAAATCGGTGAGAAAGTGGTGTTGTCTGAAAAGGCTGGTACATGTCCCATTCATCATATCCATGGATGTCCCTAGAGATAGGTGATAGAACTGTGAGAATGTGGTGCTGCTTACCACGGTTGTTACACACTCATTAGTAGTATGTATCTATGATAGGGTCCAGCCTTGATGAGAGAGTAGTGCTGCTAAACACAGTTGTTACGCAATCATTTGCAGTATGCATCCATTGTAGGATCCATGTTTGGTGAGGGGTGGTGCTGCTTAATACGACTGATACACGCTCATTAGCAGTATACACCTAATGTAGGTTCCAGACTTGGAAAGGGAGTATTGCTGCCTGATACGAGTGGTACGTGCTAATTAGCAGTATGCATCCATTGTGGGTCATCGCTTGGTGAAGGAGAGGTGCTGCCTGTCCCGATTGAAACACGCTTCCTATGAAAAATGGTTGATTTTATAAAATCCTTCTTTGGTTTACATGTGAAGTGAGAAGAACAGGAGAGGGGTAGGTTATGAGTAGGGGATGAGTTAGGGGTGAGTAGGGTTGAGGAGTGGAGGTTAGGAGGTGCAGGGGAGGAAGTGAGGTGGTGAAGATGTTAGGAGAGGAGAGGGTGAGGAGAGGTAGGAAAATAGGGAGAGCGAATGACCTGTGCTGAATAGTCTCCTCATTTCAATGGTAAGTTCTTACTTAACATGTGCAGATGCGTGCTCCAATAAAGCTCATGGACGTTCCCCAGGGATTGATAGAGTAGAGCTACCTGATATTGTTGGTAAGAGTTAAACTAATCACCTCTAAAAATCCCCAAAACCGGAACCGGTGAAGAAGTAGTCTGCTGGCATGATTGGTACACTCCCACTGTTCTACAGGGACTGGTGAAGGAGTGGTTCCGCCTGATCCCCTGGTACGCACTGGTACGCACTAATTAGCAGTATAAACTGTGGTAGGCTCCAGTTTAGTAAAGTAGTGGTGCTGCCTTACACGAGTGGCACATGCTCATTAACCGTATGCATCAGTGGTAGGGTCCAGGTTTAGTGAAGAAGTGGTGCTGCCTTACACGAGTGATACATGTTCATCAGCAGTATGAACCCGTGGTAAGGTCCAGGTTTAGTGAAGTAGTGATGCTGCCTTACACGTCTGGTACACGCTCATTAGCCGTATGCATCAGTGGCAGTGTCCAAGTTTAGTGAAGAAGTGGGGCTGCCTGACACGACTGGTACGACTTGATTAACAGAATGCACCCATGCTGGAATCCGAGTTTTTTAGGGAGTGGTCCTGCCTAGTACGACTAGCACACACTCATTAGCAGTATGCACTCGTGATAGGGTCCATATTTTGCGAGGGGTGGTGCTGCCTTACACGAGTGGTACATGTTCATCAGCAGTATGAACCCGTGGTAAGGTCCAGGTTTAGTGAAGTAGTGATGCTGCCTTACACGCCTGGTACATGCTCATTAGCCGTATGCATCAGTGGTAGGGCCCAAGTTTAGTGAAGAAGTGGTGCTGCCTGACACGACTGGTACAGCTGATTAACAGAATGCACCCATGCTGGAATCCGAGTTATTTAGGGAGTGGTGCTACCTAGTACGACTAGCACACACTCATTAGCAGTATGCACTCGTGATAGGGTCCATATTTTGCGAGGGGTGGTGCTGCCTTACATGAGTGGTACATGTTCATCAGCAGTATGAACCCGTGGTAAGGTCCAGGTTTAGTGAAGTAGTGATGCTGCCTTACACGCCTGGTACATGCTCATTAGCCGTATGAATCAGTGGTAGGGTCCAAGTTTAGTGAAGAAGTGGGGCTGCCTGACACGACTGGCACGACTTGATTAACAGAATGCACCCATGCTGGAATCCGAGTTATTTAGGGAGTGGTGCTGCCTAGTACGACTAGCACACACTCATTAGCAGTATGCACTCGTGATAGGGTCCATATTTAGCGAGGGGCGGTGCTGTCTGACACGTCTGGTACGAGCTGATTCGCAGTATACACCCATGGTAGGGTCCAGTTTAGTGAAGAAGTGGTGCTACCTGGCACGACTGGTACAAGCTCATTAGCCGTATGCATCAATGGAAGGGTCCAGGTTTATTGAGGGAGTGGTGCTGCCTGGTACGTCTGGTGCGAGTTGATTCGCAGTATACACCCATGGTAGGGTTCATTTTAGTGAAGAAGTGGTGCTGCCTTACACGTGTGGTACACACTCGTTAAGAGTATGCTGTTTGGTTGGGTCCTGGTTTGGTGAGGGAGTGGTGCTGCCTGGCACGACTGATGTATGTTCATTAGCAGTATGCATCGGTGGTAGGATCCAGTCTAGTGAAGAAGTGTCGCTCCCTGACACGACTGGAATACGTTCATTAGCCTTATGAACCCGTGGTAAGGTCTAGGCTTGGTGAGGGAGTGGTGCTGCTTGACACTACTGGTACTCGCTCATTAAGAGTATGCCTCAGTGGTAGGGCCCAGGGTTAGTGAAGAAGTGGTGCTGCCTGGCACGTCTGGTGCGAGCTGATTCGCAGTATACACCATGGTAGGGTCCATTTTAGTGAAGAAGTGGTGCTTCCTGCCACCACCGGTACACGCTCGTTAAGAGTATGCCTCAGTGGTAGGGTCGTTTAGTGAAGAAGTGGTGCTCCCTGACACCACTGGTACACGCTTATTAAGAGTATGCCTCAGTGGTAGGGTCCAGTTTAGTGAAGAAGTGGTGCTGCCTGACACCACTGGTACACACTTATTAAGAGTATGCCTCAGTGGTAGGATCCAGTTTAGTGAAGAAGTGGTGCTGCCTTACACGCCTGGTACATGGTCATTAGCCGTATGCATCAGTGGTAGGGTCCAGTTTAGTGAAGAAGTGGTGCTGCCTGACACCACTGGTACACGCTCATTAAGAGTATACCTCAGTGGTAGGGTCCAGTTTAGTGAAGAAGTGGTGCTACCTGACACCACTGGTACACGCTTATTAAGAGTATACCTCAGTGGTAGGGTCCAGTTTAGTGAAGAAGTGGTGCTGCCTGACACCACTGGTACACGCTCATTAAGAGTATACCTCAGTGGTAGGGTCCAGTTTAGTGAAGAAGTGGTGCTGCCTGACACCACTGGTACACGCTTATTAAGAGTATGCCTCAGTGGTAGGGTCCAGTTTAGTGAAGAAGTGGTGCTGCCTGACACCACTGGTACACGCTCATTAAGAGTATACCTCAGTGGTAGGTTCCAGTTTAGTGAAGAAGTGGTGCTGCCTTACACGCCTGGTACATGGTCATTAGCCGTATGCATCAGTGGTAGGGTCCAGTTTAGTGAAGAAGTGGTGCTGCTTGACACCACTGGTACACGCTCATTAAGAGTATACCTCAGTGGTAGGATCCAGTTTAGTGAAGAAGTGGTGCTACCTGACACCACTGGTACACACTTATTAAGAGTATGCCTCAGTGGTAGGATCCAGTTTAGTGAAGAAGTGGTGCTGCCTTACACGCCTGGTACATGGTCATTAGCCGTATGGATCAATGGTAGGGTCCAGGTTTATTGAGAGAGTGGTGCTGCCTGGTACGTCTGGTGCGAGTTGATTCGCAGTATACACCCATGGTAGGGTTCATTTTAGTGAAGAAGTGGTGCTGCCTTACACGCCTGGTACACACTCGTTAAGAGTATGCTATTTGGTTGGGTCCTGGTTTGGTGAGGGAGTGGTGCTGCCTGGCACGACTGATGTCTGTTCATTAGCAGTATGCATCGGTGGTAGGATCCAGTCTAGTGAAGAAGTGTGGCTCCCTGACACGACTGGTACTCATGCATTAGCCGTATGAACACGTGGTAGGGTTCAGTTAGTGAAGAAGTGGTGCTGCCTGACACCACTGGTACACGCTCATTAAGAGTATGCCTCAGTGGTAGGGTCTAGTTTAGTGAAGAAGTGGTGCTCCCTGACACGACTGGTACTCGTTCATTAGCCGTATGAACACGTGGTAAGGTCCAGTTTAGTGAAGAAGTGGTGCTACCTGACACCACTGGTACACGCTTATTAAGAGTATGCCTCAGTGGTAGGGTCCAGTTTAGTGAAGAAGTGGTGCTCCCTGACACGACTGGTACTCGTTCATTAGCCGTATGAACACGTGGTAAGGTCTAGTTTAATGAAGAAGTGGTGCTGCCTGACACCACTGGTACACACTTATTAAGAGTATGCCTCAGTGGTAGGGTCCAGTTTAGTGAAGAAGTGGTGCTGCCTGACACCACTGGTACACGCTTATTAAGAGTATGCCCCAGTGGTAGGGCCCAGTTTAGTTAAGAAGTGGTGCTGCCTGACACCACTGGTACACGATCATTAAGAGTATGCCTCAGTGGTAGGGCCCAGTTTAGTGAAGAAGTGGTGCTGCCTGACACCACTGGTACACGCTTATTAAGAGTATGCCTCAGTGGTAGGGTCCAGTTTAGTGAAGAAGTGGTGCTCCCTGACACGACTGGTACTCGTTCATTAGCCGTATGAACACGTGGTAAGGTCTAGTTTAATGAAGAAGTGGTGCTGCCTGACACCACTGGTACACACTTATTAAGAGTATGCCTCAGTGGTAGGGTCCAGTTTAGTGAAGAAGTGGTGCTGCCTGACACCACTGGTACACGCTTATTAAGAGTATGCCCCAGTGGTAGGGCCCAGTTTAGTTAAGAAGTGGTGCTGCCTGACACCACTGGTACACGATCATTAAGAGTATGCCTCAGTGGTAGGGTCTAGTTTAGTGAAGAAGTGGTTCTCCCTGACACGACTGGTACTCGTTCATTAGCCGTATGAACACGTGGTAAGGTCTAGGCTAGGTGAGGGAGTGGTGTTGCCTGGTACGACTGATACACACTAATCAGCCGTATGCATCCATGGTAGGGTCTAGGTTTGGTAAAGGGCTGACGCGATAAGTGCCCACAAATCATCGATAGGTGTCCTTGGGGTTTGTGAGGATGTGGTACGCATCCCACAAATCTCCTTGGATGTACCCAGGAACCGGTGAGAAAGTGGTGCTCTCTGACACAGCTGGTACGAGGAATTAGTGAGAGGGTGGTGTCGGAGGGCGCGGTTTGTACGAATAATACTGAAAACTCTACTAGATTTAGAAAACATGTGAAAACAGGCGAAAACAAAGAAACTCGGAGAAAAGTTATCAATTTGATAAAAATGACAACTTTCGTCGAAAATAACTGATTTGGTGAAGTCACGCTGTGGTTCTGATTTCACGCCTGACACCACGCCTCACTAATGAACCGTAAGGCCCCAGGGACTGACGAGGGAGCGGTGCTGGCTGGTACTCCTGGCATCCCGCCTCACTAATGAACTAGAGGATCCCTGGGACCGGTGAGGGAGTGGTGCTGGCTGGTACACCTAGCACCTTGCCTCACTAATGAACCGTAAGGGTCCCCAGGGACTGGTGAGGGTGTGGTGCTGGCTGGTACGCCGGACACTCACCCCACTAACAAACCGTAGGGGTCTCCAGGGACCGGTAAAGGATCGGTGCTGGCTGGTACGCCTAGCACCTCGCCTCACTAATGAACCGTAAGGGTCCCCAGGGGCTGGTACGCCGGACACTCACCCCACTAACAAACCGTAGGGGTCCCCAGGGACTGGTGAGGGAGCGGTGCTGGCTGGACCGCCTCATTAATGAACCGTAAGGGTCCCTAGGGACCGATGAGGGAGTGGTGCTGGCTGGACTGCCTCATTAATGAACCGTAAGGGTCCCTAGGGACCGATGAGGGAGTGGTGCTGGCTGGACTGCCTCATTAATGAACCGTAAGGGTCCCTAGGGACCGATGAGGGAGTGGTGCTGGCTGGACTGCCTCATTAATGAACCGTAAGGGTCCCTAGGGACCGATGAGGGAGTGGTGCTGGCTGGACTGCCTCATTAATGAACCGTAAGGGTCCCTAGGGACCGATGAGGGAGTGGTGCTGGCTGGACTGCCTCATTAATGAACCGTAAGGGTCCCTAGGGACCGATGAGGGAGTGGTGCTAGCTGGTACGCCTGGCACACCGCCTCATTAATGAACCGGAGGGGTCACTAGGGACCGGTGAAGGAGTGGTGCTGGCTGGTACGCCTGACACTCACCACACTAATGAACCGGAAGGATCCCCGGGACCAGTGAGGAAGCCATGCTAGATGGTACGCCTGGTACGAGCTGTTTAACAGTATGCATCCATGGTAGGATCTAAGATTGGTGAGGAAGTGGTGCTGCGTGAATGAGAGAGTGGTGTTGAAGGGCGCGGTTGGTACGAATAATATTGAAAATATTACTATATTCAGAGAACATACGAAAACATGCGAAAACAACTAACCTTGATAAATCCAATCAATTTGATAAAAATGACAACTTTCTTTGAAAATAACTGATTTAGTGAAATCATGTGAGGAGGAGAGGAGGGGAGGGAGATGATGGGGATCGGCGGAGGGTGAGTGGGTCTTGCTGAACAATCTCTTCAATTGGTAAGTTGGTACGCATCTAGGCTTGGTGCGGGTGTGGTGCTACCTGACATGCATGGTACGTTCCTCACTTTGCGTCCGTGTAGGTCTCCAGGGACAGCGAGGGAGTGCACTCAGTATGCACCCATACTTCATATTACTTTGGTCTACTTCCGGTACTACCGGTTACCTCTGGGTGGTTCCAATACTACCGGTACTACTTCCGATCATACTTATAGTGTGCGAGATAGTGTGTGGAATAGAGAGAGCGCAGACGGTGTAGAGATTTTAAAAGAGTGGGTGAAATGAGAGAGTTCTGTACCGCCTGGTATGACTGGTAAGCAGTAGAGAAGGGACGTGATAGTATGTGAAAGTGAGAGAGTACAAACGGTAGAGAGTAAGGGGCGGGCTAATAGCAACTCCTCCGACTGGACACTTCATTTTGATGGAAAGTTGCTTGCACATGCTGCCGTGTACTCTTGAGCTCTCGATTTATTTATTATAATTTATTATCATGTTGGTCCCTCAATTCTTACCCCTCCAATGAAATATTTTCCCTTCCTCTCCTGGATAGTGTAGAATTGGAGGAATGGGCTAAGGCGCACTTGCACTGATTTATTATATCTTCTTTCCATATTTTGATTAATCCTCGCTTTTCATCATTTCCCGTGATTTTTCAAAAAAAACGGAAAAAATGATCACTGAAATGTGATATGGGTAATTAAAAAAAAGAACTTTGAAAAATTGGTGAGTTTAAAAAAAACATCTTCTATTCGCCTCACTTTTCATTATTTTTTAGTAACTTCGAAAAAAAACGAAAAAAAAGACCACTGAAAGTGATATGGGTAATTAAAAAAATGGTTGAATAAAAACGAGGGTTCAAAAAAAAACAACTCAAAAGATTGTCTGAGATACATTATTTCCAAATATTCTATTTTGGAAAATGTACCTCAGGCAATCTATATCTACTAGCACGCACAATATCCATTGATCAGTTTTCGTGAATGCACACTTTGGATTGACGGTGAAACATATTTGAGACAATAGTGAATCATGAAAAGTACAAATAGTGAAAAAAACGAACCTCATCCGAAGTGACCACTTGCTTCACATAACTGGCAGCGTTTTTGGCGCCAGTGTAAGCGGTAGAGGCGACTTGAGCGACCTGTAAATCAATCAAAAAAATTAACTGGTTAGTTTCAAGCATTGTATTAACGAGGAAAGACAACACAACAGAGGTTGACTTGACGGCTACAGTAAAAATTTTTAAAAAAAGCTCACTTCATCCGAAGTGACCACGGTCTTCACATATCCGGCTGCACTTGCTGCTCCAGTATAGGCTGCTGAGGCCGTGTTAGCCACCGTCTTCTTGAGACCACTCGATTCGGCAGCCTGAGCAAATTTATCATGTGAGTTCTGACAAACTAGAGACTGTCGATTGATAAGAAATCATCGAAGATGAAGAACAAATAACTAACCTTGTTCACATGATCGTAGGCCTTGGCGGACGCTTTCGCAATTTTCTCAGACGCTTCAGTGGCGTGTTCATAGACATCTGACACTACCTAAAAATAGAACCTTTTGTGAAAACAACAACTAGAAGATTGCTCGTTATCAACCACTGAAAAGGGATAAACATGACGTTCTTCTCATGAGTAACATGCAAACGTTTCTCGAAAAAAAAGAGAATACTTACCCCCTGCCAGTAGCTGTCCTTCTCCTTCTTCTTCGCCTGTGAAGAGTGAGCGAGAAGAGCGAAGAGGGTGAGAGTGAGGAGTAAGCGCATCTAGTACTCGAAATACTGCAAACCGTCTCTTCAATTCCCACACTCTCTCGTCTTTCGAACTGATAGCTACAGTTTTAGCCTGATATCCGGCAATGGACAAGAGATAGCATCATGATTGGGGTCTTTGAGCATAGGTCGAGAGGTTCAACGGGCGAGAGAATGAAAAAAGGAAGAGACAAAGGAGAGAAAGGGGAGAAACCGCATTGACTCACTTCGCACACATTTACCCTCCAATTACAACAATCTCTCTATCTCTTGGACTTTCCTTTTAAACGGTGAAATAAAGAGTAAACTAATTTTTAAAATATGAAGTGAACAAAATAAAGAGGCAAAGCGGAAAATAGCTAGAAACCATAATGGCTCACTCTCTCTCTCTCTATCTCTAACTGCCTCCCTATCTCTCTCGTTCTCTGCCTTTTGACCGGCCATTGACCACGTCGGCTAAGGGTGCGGGGAGATAACGAGAGACGTCAGAGATAGGGAAGGAGAGAGCGTGCGCTTCGGAAGAAGTTCGATTTATGCTTCACTCGTTCCAGGAAATAATTGTCAGTTGTTTAGCAGTGTTAAAAAGCACATTAAAAAGCACTTTCACAATAACCATAATTTAGCTGTTGGCCGAAGCTCCACGATTTCGATCGGCTATTGACCACGTCGGTAAGGGTGCGGGGAGGTAACGAGAGACGTCAGAGGGAGAGAGAAATGAGAGCGCGTCGGAAGAAAGAATAGTTGTTAGCAAGGATTCGATGCTCTCAATGTCAGCTATTTTCGGCAATTGTTTCACAGATGCAAGACATAGTGGTATGAGGTTGAGCCCCGTGTTGAAAGGCACTTTGATAGTTGTTTTAATAACCTAAATTTCGCATTGGGTCAAATATTTGTGAATTTTGTCTGTAACTGACCAAGTCGGATAAGGCTACGGAGAGATAACGAGAGACGTCAGAGGGAGCAAATATCGCGCCGGAAGAAAATGATTTGCACGTGCATTTTTAGAAAAAAAGCAGTAAACATTCTTTTTAATGTTCACATCCCATGTTTTTACTCGATTTTCTTTAAAGAAATTTGTCTTGTATCAAATTTTGATCACAACTAAAAAATTGTGCCCCGGAAATGTCATAAGAATTGGGTTATGTTTCAATTGGGCTTCAATATGAAGCGTGAATTCAATTTTCAATGTCTCATCGTCGTTGTATCGAATACAAATCATTCGTCATGGAAACTGATCAGATCTTTATCGATGATTGGCCACGTCGGCTTAGATAAGAAAAGCATGAATTACGAATGCGCGGATAGATTAGAGTGATAAGTATGCAGGAGAAAATGGTCTCTAGTTGATTGTAAAATTTCGATGATTTATACTTCGATTTTTCGATGATCTATGATTAATTTCGATGATCGATGGATGATCAAATACTAGGGTTCTCGTATTAAAGAAGGCGTCCCACGAACCGCGCGAGAGATTATGCAAAGTGAGGTCAGACAGAGCGAGCTCTCCTCATTTTGCATACTCTCTCGCTCGTTGCCTGCTTTTCAGGGTCATTTGGCACGCAGCCAAATGTTCGTATCTCAGCTCAAACGAAAATTGAAAACATGGGAGTTTCGAAAGTGTTATCGTGTAGCCACGACCCGCCATCTCACATCGAGAACTCAATTAGCCAGATATTCGTGGGACACCTTCTTTAAAATCAATTCCGGAATTCCAGGTTGGGATACCAATGAGCAAAATGATCATTCGGACACATTGAATTGACGAGAGCGATCCTTTGTTCGTACTAATTGACCTCCGATAAAAGATCACTTTTCAATAGCTCTCAGTTCCAATAAGACAATTTTACCAAATACGTTTCACAGACATAATAAGATGAGAGAATTTCATCACTGCCAATTCGTCGGCGCCCTTGTGCTCAAAAGACAAAAAAAATATCATTTGATTTTCCTTTTCCTTTCTGCTTGATAAACTGGTTGATAAGGATGAAATTCAGATGTTCCGATCTCATGCATTCCATGTCGAATATTTCGAACAACAAAGTGATGAACTTTTTCATAGATATTTACGAATGCTGCATTTTTGCATCCCATTATGTTCAGGAGATCATACCGTTATATCCCCGCTGGCACTGCCTTCTTATTTCTGATCTGCGTATGAGACCGAACGAGAATGAATAGCCTGGTTCCTTCCGATCTCTGTCGTCTCCGCTCAACTGTGGATCCTCCGTCAAATCAAAACAGTCATTCCCACTTTGCATTCGGACTCATCCTTGACCCAATAGCTCTTCTGAATTTAAAATAGATTGTATTTGATCCAGTTCAAAAAAGTTCTGTTCACAAACTGTTCTCCATAATTTTTAATAATGAAATGAATACTGGTCATCACAACGTATACTGTTTTCCCCGAATTATCTTAGAGAATCGTTTCTAGTATCGTCGTGAATCTTTGTAGTATAATGATTCTTCCTGTTAAATTTTCAATTATTGAATATTATTGGCCCAGTGGCAATTTTCCAAAATCTATTATCTCATCTACATAATTATCCCTCTGGGGTCCCCCGGCTGTCTGGATCTTATGATCTTCCAGATCGGGTGTCATGAAGTGAGGGGTGGTATCCAGTCTTAAAATCCATAACCCAACCTCTAAATCAAATCATTCATTCACCTCGCATCTGTCAAGCTCACTACACTTATTATTCTTCCCGATTTTTCTAAATTGTTATTATTTGAATGCCTTTCTTGCGTGTCCATTTTCCACTGACAATTGAGCATTTTTTGCAGAGATGTCTCACCGCACTCATCACTCTTCGCACAAGAACCACTCGTCTCACCATTCCTCTTCCAACTCCCATCGCGGACGAAAGGAGCACGGTAGATCTGACGATCGATCCAAGGATTACGTAAGATCCCACTCCAAGGACTACGGTAGACCGTACGACCAACCCAAGGAGTACGGTTATCGCGCCAAGGAGTACGGTAGATCGGATGACCATGCCGACTACAGTAACCCGCGCGGCAGCTACCGCCCGCGTGGGTACAGTAACCAGGGACACGGCAACAACCATCACTTCAACAAGAGAGGCGGAGGTTATGGAGGAGGCGGAGGGTACCAGCAGCAGAACAATGGATACAGAGGACGAGGAAGAGGCGGAGGAAAGCAATGGTGAGTACTGATTCTGCCATAATCTTCTACAGTAATTCTGTTTATTTTGTTCCCAAATTCTATAGTACAGTGACAATGGGCAATTGTAATTGTAAGGGCATTTAAAATAAGCAAGAAATATTCAGAATTGATCTTTGATCTTTCCAGGGTTCCCCGCCCGGTCCAGGACCAAGTAGCGGCTCAGCGTCTGAAGGAGTACATGGCCATCCCGAGGGAGCAGCGGGAGTCGACTTTCCCGAGGTGAGTATGTTTAATTTTAATTTTAATTATGTTATCCAACAATATTATCGCGTGGTGTAATTGTGAGAATTAACATACGGATAGAATCTGATGGATCGCTGCCTTCATTAGACCCTCCCCAAAATGTAAAAGCACCTCAGCGGATAATAATAGTAATCACATTAAATATTTTTTTCAGAGAAATCAGTCCGGCCAAGCCGTACTCGCACAGAGGCGATCGCAAGAGATCCCACTCGAGAGATGGCAGCTATGAGAGATCGGCGAAGAGACACAGGTATGAATTTATCAGGATTTTGACTTCCTATTTGTATGCTCTAGTAATCTCAAAAAAATCGATACTTTCACTGAATTAACACATTCGAAAGCTCAAGATCAGGGATGTCAAGATGATGAATTCAACTCTTCATTCAGCGTGATCGATCAGAGAACGATTTACCCGGCCCTTCCTTTTTCAGATCCCGCTCTCCTCCCACTCGCTCACACCGTCGGGCATCTCGATCGCCGTCCCGCTCCTCCTCTCGCGGCTCTTCAGTGTCCAGGAATGAGCGACGATCGCGCTCCAGATCGCCTCCATCAAGGTCAGCCATAGAGTTCGAAATATGGGTAATAAATACTCTCCTCATTTCGCACACTCTTTCGCCTCTCTGACCGGGGAGAGAATGTGTGAAATGAAAAAAGCATTTCTTGCCAAGACATTCCTACTCTATTTCCATCATTTCTCGCCATACAAAAATGAACAGTATTCAAAACAGTGTACATATTTATTAGTGTCGGTTTCTGGACGCGCAGATCAAAATGTATTTATCTAGTCTATCCTTTAGATCCTCCTCGTCCCGGGACTCCTCCGTCTCCCGCAAGTCGCGATCTCGATCCCGCTCGCCCAAGAGGTACAGCAAGAAGCAGGCATCTGCCGTGAGGTGAATATCGGATTCTTCTCTTTTTGCGCATCACTCGCTTTCATCGGAATCTACGAAAAATAATGCGAATTTTACAATCGATTTGTCCAGAGAACCCAGCCCGGCCATGCAGAGAAACGATCGAGAGGTGTCCAAATCGCCTGCAAGAGAGCAAAGGGAGCCGAGGTAAGAACGCTCCATTTTCAAGTATTTCTTCCGAGAAACGACGATTTCACAATTCACTTTGAAAATCATGAAATGTACCATAAAATCGTAAATGACGTTATTCATTGCAGTTGCTCTAATATCAGTGTATTTCTATTTACGCCATTATTCGGATTAAAACCTAAATTTGTAGACAGCTCAGTCCTCGATCGTCCCGCTCCTCCGCCTCAAGATCTTCGTCATCTTCATCGAGAAGCTCCAGAAGCTCCTCCTCCTCCTCTTCATCCTCTCGAGACTCTTCAGTCTCCCGCCCTTCCACTCCTTGCAAGGATACCGTAGCCAAGGAGGTGGCTCCGGATGTTACCGCACCTGCAAAGGCTACTGTAACTGAGGCACCTGCAGAGGTCACGGTAGCGGAGAAGGAGGTTACCGTGCCTGAGGTTGCTGTGCCTGAGGTTAGGGTTACTGAGGAAGTTACGGTGCCTGAAGAAGAGGCCGAGTCGACCAAGATTGATGACGAGGAAGAATTGGATCTGTACAAGGTTCGTTAATTATTCCCATTTCCTACAAAGATTGTTATAGTGTATTTCAAGTAATAGTTCAGTTTCAATGTCAGATGAAATAATTGATTTTTAGATGGACACCTCCTCCGTCTCCTCCATCCTGCACGACAGCGGCATGGAAGAGGGCGAGGTGCTCAGCTCGGAGGGATCGGAGGGAGGCGGCAGTCCTCTTCTGGTCGATGATGACGCCATCCGATCAGCATCTACTGGATTGGGTAAGAATTGCACAACCTTTGTCGAGATCGGCCTCCTCTTCCTTGTTATTGGGTGACTCGGAAATTTCCTCAGTAGAGTTGTCAAATGGAGAAAAGTTCTCCTCATTCCGATTTTTCACCGGTCAGAGTGATGAAAGAGTGTGCGAAATGAAGAAATGAATTCTTCAATCGTACATCCCTTTTTCTCAGGTTCCGCAGCCTTCTCCACGCCCATCGTCGATGACGTCCCTCCTCCGACGAAGACGGTGTTGAAGATTCCCATCCTCGGCTCGAGATCGATCAGTATCGGGGAGAATGCTGGCAGTAGATATCCGGCACTGAGGATCAGCTTCTCTACCGTTGCTAAGCCCGAGCCCAAGAGGTTTGTTGAGTTAGCGCCAAATAAATGCGTAAAATGCAACGGGAAGTCAGTAACCTATGTTTTTTTGCAGAACCGAACCTACATCCATCATTCCGACAACGACTAAAGAGCCGGATGAAGAGTACTGCACCATGTGAGTTTCTCTCTATTTTAGAAAAAGGAAAATCCTATTTTTTAACTTTCCAAATATCGTCAGTGTGAAATGTTACCTTTTTTTTAATATGAAATATTTTCCAGATGCACATCAACACACCTTCCGTCCTCCCCTGTTCGTTCGATTACTCTGCCAACAAGCCGATGGAGACCGAGATCAGGTTCGTTATTTTCCTCTTTCAAACTCTCTAAATTCGAAAATCAAAACTAGGTCCCACCTAGCGTTGTCTTGTGTCTGTAACATCGCTTGACGTGGATACACCTTCACTTTTTTCCCTTTTACTTTCCCCAAAATCAAATTGTTCATTGCAACCATTTCCAGATGTACCACGCCTCCACCCCTCCCAACTCTCGCGCCCTTCTCTTGGGCGGACGCACAGAAAGCCACGGAAGAGGCGGCAGCTAAGGAACGGGCGGAAGCAGAGGCTCGAGAGGCGGAGAAACGCGCTGCACGCGCTCGCAAGGAGGCATTCCTGGCGGAGGAGTCTGAGGTACTGTCCGATTGATCTTCCCCCATTTTCCCACTTCCCTCTTCATCTTACTCGCTTACACTAACCCGATTGGTCGCTAATTTGCACGCTAATTTAGCTAGCCTTACGAAAGAGTCACTGATGAATATACTGTTTACCTGTTATGTTTCAGGCTCCGGAGCGCTGCCTCAGCTGCCCTCCCTCTCCGTCCCCTCTGGACCACCCTGAGCAGCTCGACGACCGACCGGGTAGCGCCCTCGGCCTGGTCACGTGGATCGATCTACTGCGGAAGCAGCAGGAGGAGGAGGAGACGAGGAGGAGAGCTGCCCTGGAAGCCAAGATGACCGCTCAGTTGATGGCAGACTCGTGCTACGCACCTGCTCAAGAGCCTGAAGAAGTGATGGAGATGGAAGTGGATCGGGAAGAGGATAACACTGCGTATGTTTATCTTACTCATTTCCTTCATAACACGCCTCTCACCTAAGAGTCGACCGGAATTTGTCAGCGAGTAGATTTTCGTTATCGGGCTTTTTACGGTTTCGGACTCTCCTAGACCCAACTAGACCACCTGCTAACGGAATAGTGCCAGAAGTCATTCCCGACCGCTCTGCAGCACCTTGTCGGGTGCAGCCTTCCATCTTTGAGGCCAGTGTTCTACCCTTCAACGTGGCCCTAGAAAAATATTTTCTTCTGGAGCTACCCTTATTTTTCGATGCTCTATCGATCAGAACAGGTTAGAAGTCGATAACTTTCTTTAGAACGATGCTATAAAAGAACGAGGTTTAATTCAAAAACCGCCTCAAAACCCTGGGTTTTTATTTCATACGATTGTAGAGCTGGTGACGACGATTCGAATGATAGGTCTGCGCTCGCATATCGAGGGGCCTGAGTATGGTTTCATCCCCAAAAACCGCCTCTAAAACTTTGAACTTTAATTTCAACAGTTTTCCCCGTTTCATTCCTCACTCTCGCGTGAAATGACTCGGTCTCATCTCCAAAATTTCCGATAAGTTTCATTCGCCATTTATTGCAATGGAATTCGTTTTTATGGTGACTATGAAACACATCAAATAATGAATGACGGACGCCGAGTCATTGCAGGCGAAAGTGAGAAATGAGGCGGCGAAAAACTGTTGAAAGTAAAATTCAAAGTCTAGAGGCAGTTTTTGGGGATGAAACCATACTCAGGCCCCTTGATATGCGAGCGCAGACCTATCATTCGAATCGTCGTCACCAGCTCTACAATCGTATGATATAAAAACCCAGGGTTTTGAGGCGGTTTTTGAATTAAACCTCGTTCTTTTACAGCATCGTTCTAAAGAAAGTTATCGACTTCTATCCTGTTCTGATCGATAGAGCATCGAAAAATAATGGTGGCTCCAGAAGAAAATATTTTTCTAGGGCCACGTTGAAGGGTAGAACACTGGCCTCAAAGATGGAAGGCTGCACCCGACAAGGTGCTGCAGAGCGGTCGGGAATGACTTCTGGCACTATTCCGTTAGCAGGTGGTCTAGTTGGGTCTAGGAGAGTCCGAAACCGTAAAAAGCCCGATAACAAAAATCTACTCGCTGACAAGAATCAGTCACTTTGAGTCGATTCTTAGGTGAGAGGCGTGATAAACGCTATTTTAAATATCGAAAACACAACATTTATCGCATTTTTTTCCAGAGTAAATAAGGCCGCCCCGATGCAGCCACAAGACCCACGGAGCAGGAGGAAGAGTGCTGCACAATGTAAGTTTGATTTCACATTCATAATAATCCGGCATGCACCTTTCCTCCTTTTGCGCACTCTCTCGCCGGCCAGACAGTATGTCGAAATCCGAGGTTGGCGCGCCGATTTGTCATCACTATTCCACATGGAACAATCAAAATACTTCTTTGATATTTTTTTACATCATTTACTATCATTAAATCATCATCATCATCATCATCATCATCATGATGATCATCATCTCTATCATCATTGGCCTTATAAAATAGTCACTGGCCTAGCAGTTGGCTCCCGCAGGACTTCGTGTGCCTAGAGTACGGGGTGACCTTTACCTTTACTATCATTATCGTTTATTCATTTATCATTTACAGATGCGGTTCAACAGACGTCATCTACGAAGGTCATCAACAACGAGGAGTTCATGAAGCGGACGGCGGCCGACCTCGAGGCTGCTGAGACACTAATCCTCCTGTCCCGGTCGCCTTCCCCCGCCGCCGATGGGACATCATCGAAGAAGGCACAGCCTCAAATCAGCGCAGTCTCCTCATCATCATCTCCTACCGTTCTCGGTCAGCACCAGAAGCCGTCATCGTCGAAGACTGAAAAATCCCCAGCCGATCTCGCCAAAGTCGATCCTATCGTGAGAGTGATGATGGCCCTCGGGAGCAGTGCATCTCTGATCGAGGACAGGAAGAAGACGCCGGAAGAGCTTGCTATAAAAGCTGAGATTATGAAGGAGATCAATGAGGCTCTCGGGGAAGCTTCAGACGATGAAGCCGCTGAAGCTCCTAAGACCTCCCACAAAACCATCACCGTCGAAGCTTGTCCAATTGTCTCTGAGACTCTGGTAAAAAGCTCGAAGACCACCCACGATTTCGTCACCATTGACCCTCCTTCAATAGAAACTGAGAGTCTGATGGATGTAGTACCGAACACACAAGAGACCTCCCTGGAGATCTCCATGGAAAGGAAGGAGCTCGAGGCGTATTTGACATCTAGTCCGCCATCGAAGATTGTTGACGCAGTTCCTCTCTCCGAAGCCACGGCAGTTGGCAACGTTGATCAAGCGAAGGAGAAGGACTCGAAGCGGGAAGAGGTCGGTATAATCATTCGGAAATTCTTTTCTCATATTAGTCATTTAGAATTTCATCACAAATTCAATCGAATAATTAATTATCTGATTAATTATAATTAATTATCTGAGTCATTACAGATCCAAGTGCTGGTTGACGATAATGGACTGCCTATCGATGGAGCCGTCGAGGATGAGAAAGAAGAAGAGGCAGAACAGGACAGGGTTGGTACTAGAGTTCGAAATACGGGTCGGCGTCTCTTCATTTCCCACACTCTCTCGCAGCTCTGACCGGTGAGAGAGCACGTGAAATGAAGAGACGGCGACCCGTATTTCGAGGTCTAGTTGGTACCACATTTTAAACTTTTTTTTATTTACGAAATCTATCTCAACTCACCTAAAAAGTGGTTTTTGTTTCAGAGTTGATCTTTGATCTTTCCAGGCCGAGCAAGAGAATCGCTTCGAGAAGTGGCTCAAGCTGCAGGAGGAGCACGAGGGAGACGAGGAGCAGCAGGCACAGGGTACGGTAATGATTGTTGATTAGATAGGATACGGTGATTATCGATTCGAGATGCGGTAGGACGTATTGATTAGGGGTACGATAGCTCTAGAATAGATATTGCCTTTTTATTGAATTTTTAAATGCGCTATTCATCGAACTATGCCATGATTTTTTTCCAATTACTATACCGCAGACCTTCGTGAGATGGCCCTGCGACTGCTCGCTCTTGCCAGTCTAAAGGAGGCCGTGGCCGAGAGGAAGAAGAGAGGTATGGTTCTGACGCATCTAAGAATTATTAAAATATTTTTAATTAACTAAATATCAATAATATTAATTAATTATCTTCAGAAGCAGCAGCCGAGGCCGATGAGGAAGATGAAGAGATCGTTGTGGATTGAGTTGCAGTCGAGTTGGAAGAAGAAAATTAGAAAAAAATAGAAAAAAAGATTAATGATTAAATATAAAGAATAGAGCATTAGGTATATCGCTTTCAAATATTGTACAGGTTCTTGATCTTATTTTTCATTGGGTTGATCTCTATAAATGTGCCTTCCTCACTCGATTTCCGTTATCCCATTTTCGCCGTTTTCCATTTTACCCGTTCTCAATGTCCCACTATTTTGCAAATGATAAAGTTTACCGAGAGAAAAAATCGTGTTCAAGCACAGAAAATTGACATTATTCTTTATCAAATCTTCGAACGCGTAGTGACGAAAAAATCATATTTTTGCACTGAGTGCCTCATCTTTCTCGGCAATCTTCTTCCTTTCTTCTCTCCCTCTCTCTTTCTCTCTCTAATCGCAGCACGCATTTCGCCTCTTTCTCCTTTTTTCTACCCCTGCATAGAAAACCCTTTATTTCTCAATTTTCTCAATATCATATTTTATATTTTACATCTCTAATTTGTCAAACACTACCCAACTTGCTTACCATTCTGAGCAATCTCCCGATATAAAATCGCAATATTTCTTTTCAGGCAAATATAATAATTGACACTTTTACAGCGTGTAGCTAGCGTAAATCGCTCATAAATGAGGCGGGGATTACGAATCTATGGTCATTTTCAAATTTGGTTCACTAGTTTTCGCGATATTTCGAATAAACAAAATGCGATTCCGCCCATCTTCTTTCCCTGTTTACTCCTTTTACTCCCATCCATCCCCTCTCCCGTCTCTCCCTATGACCTTCTCCCTACTGACTCTCGAGCTGTCTGGGCTCTCTCATTTGTGACAGTCTCTTCGACCTAGCCGCGTCTCTCATTCTCTCCACCCTGCGAATGCAAATCTCGTTTGTTATTCAATAGTGAATCGGCGAATTTTGATCCATTGTTCCGTATTTTGAATACCAACCCCTTGAATTGCCCTCACCACTTCATTGTCGAATCATTGCTCATGAAGAATGGCCATTTACTGAATTTCAGGACCAGAACTCGAACATCAAACAGAATGGTGAAAGTGAAACTGAGGAGAAGCCTGCGAGGAACGGTAAGGAATTTATGATATTAGATTTCTTTCACGCGAAGGGCAAATTTAGGTGGGTTTCAAACGCGAATTTATTCCTTTTTTTCAAGATGCATTTCAAAAACACCCGAAAGAAATAGGATTGCAGTTGAATCTTATTGTAGAGCGAGGAGCTCGATCTGGACCCGATGGATGTGGAGGAAGCGCATCGCATGAAGGTTAGTGTTGACATCTTCATTATCTGTGAAGATTCAATCGCGCGACCGATCAAATGTCGGTTTCACCAAGAAAAAAAATAGAAAAATGTGGTTTGCAGCCCGGCCGCGGTCGCCCGAAAGGCTCGGGTGTGGTCAAGAAGCCGGAAGGAGTGGAAGCAATGGTCTCGCAGTTGCTGCCTTCTAGCAGTACCATATTCAAGGTAAATCCAAAGAAGTGTCCTCAATGCAGTAAGAGATCTAAAGTAGTGCTTGATTGAAGTTGTTGGCCTAGGCATTTCACACAGCCAAATATTTCAAAAAAAATTATTTTTTTTGCAGATTCAGCAGCGCCGAGGCCGTCCGGCCGGCAGCAAGACGGAGAAGAAAGTGAAGGAACCGAAGGAGCCGATTGAGGTATTTTTTTTCTGAAAATGAGAAGACATGTCTATAATGTGCTTGATCTGCAAACTTTTCATTTGAAATTTTTCCGAAACTTAATCCGATTATCATTCTGAATCTAACAGAACAAAAAATCGAAATAGTTCCAAAATGAAGACTATGCCTCTCTATTCAATGCTCTCAATCACCAGCCTAAGTGAGATCATGCTGAGACGGATTGTCCTCATTCTAATGGAACCGTGATTCATTTGCAGCCTCGTCGCTCCGCCCGGCTTCCCGAGGAACGTCCCTCGTACTCTGAATTGAAGCCTGTCAAGGAGAAGACTAGGGTAATTAATTTCAGTTTTGACCGTTATGAAACCACTGGGAGACGTGTATATTCATAGATTTTTCATGGTTCTGCACGATGCAATCATATAAAAGAGGTAAATTAGGTGAACATTCGAATTCAGTTCTCCGCACGCGCAACGAATGGCAGAAGAAGCTACGCGGAGGAGGAACTGGAGATTGAGGAGCCGGAGATGGTGTCGTGGCACTCGGTTAGGTTTCAATTCTAAAAAAAATGAAGCCCTCATAAAAACAGCGAGAAAGGGCTTGAAAAAATATCGTGTGCTGGATTAGCGATATACTATCCCACTATTTTTCACGTATTTTTATTGTAACTTTGACAATAATTTCTGATAACTTCAGCCCGCAGCCTCAAAGAAATGGCGCGAGAAGTGGTTGAAGGAGGTCGAGGAGAAGACGGCGTCGGAGGGAGAGAGGAACCAGTCAACGGGTACAGTTGAATCTCAGTGTCCCTGTACCATTTGATGGAGAAGGGTTTCGGAAATCGTTAGTGTTCTCTTTATCAACTACATCAGCCACTTCCCGGTAGCCGTGAGACGACGGCAGTGAAGTGAAAATTCTTTCACGTTTTTCAATTTCCCTCATTGCATCAACGTGTATGGTTCGCCGTATGAACACAAAGTACATAATGATTTTCCGAAAGCAATTCACAATCATGTAGAATACTATTGCAGCCCTTCGCAAGATCTCCGACCGTCTACTGGACATGGCAAAGAAGAAGGAGGTGCACAAGGCACAAATTAAGAGGGATGAGAGGACGGCGAGAGGTGAAATTTATAACTCTCCTATCAGTGAAAAAAAGGGCGTTTTGAGTTGATGAATCATGGAGAATACTAGATGGTGAAAGTGTTGAGAAAAATAGGGAGGTGCAGAAGGCACAGATTCAATTCAGAAGAATGAGCGAACGGCGAGAGGTGAAATATAAAAACAAACTGAAAAATGAAAAAAAGGAAAGCCCAACAACATGGTCAAATACGGCGCACGAGACGATTCATTTCAGCCCTTCGAGGTCACTGATGCCGCTCTTCCAGCTAGAGTGCGCAATTCGGGTCGCGGTCTCTTCATTTCACACGCTCTCTCGCCTCTCTGACCGGTGAGAGAGTGTGCAAAATGAAGAGACGGCGACCCGAATTGCGCACTCTACTTCCAGCCAATACCAATCGCACACACGAAAAGCTTACAATTCCCATCATCTTCCCTGCATCTCATCATTTGAGTGATTGATTTTTTGTAAGATATTTAAATGTATAAAGATGATTGCCGTAACAAACGATTTGTGTAGATTGAAAGTTTGAGATATCCCAATTATAGAAAGAATGATAAAAGCAAAAAAAGCGTTTTTTTTCATCAAACAAACTTTTTATCAATACAATACGATCAGTCTAACAAATTATATTCATCAACAATACTCGGCATTACACCGTCTTCAGACATGGACAGTTTTTCAGATGTCCACTCATAAACAAAAGGTATAGGAGACCTATCTATATCACACTCACTTTTCGTAATCATGTCGAATATCTTGTTCTCAATAATGACGATGATCTTGAAAATGGTATTTAAAGTTTCCAATGAAACTGAGTTTGGAAAGGCAGCCGCAACAGGAAGTATATTCACACGATAAATTACAACCCCAGCTAACAACTGTCTGATAAATGGACAATTGCGTGGTTCCCCCCACTGAAATATCAAGTTTACGCCATTATTCAAATAATTTGACATAATTTGTTTTTTCCGATCCGTCAAATTTTCCAGACTGATTCGGAGTCCATCCGTTCCGTGTATTTCCAAGTCGTATACAGCGAGGAAGAAACTTTCCGTGTTTTCTGTGTAGTAATGCGGGAGACGTTCGGATTGGAGTATGTCGAAAATTTTCTTCCTTGCTTCCAGAGGTGGCAAGGGCTGCAAATGAGAGAATGATTGCTGAAAAAATGAATAAGAAAATGATAAATACTCACTTCTCTATGAGGCGCGGACATTTTTCAATAATTTCGCAGAGATGAAGAGTAACTGAGAGGGGAAGGATGAAATTTCTGATAAAATATTTAAAATTAGAGAGAAAATATCACGTGATCGACGCTAAGTTATGAACTATGTAGATAGAAGAGGATGGTGTATTACGAAAATAGTGACGCGCTTACTCGCGGTGATAGAAATGGAGATTAGGCATTAGAGTTCGAAATACGGGTCGCCGTCTCTTCATTTCACACACTCTCTCACCGGTCAGAGAGGCGAGAGAGTGTGTGAAATGAAGAGACTGCGACCCGTATTTCGTACTCTATTAGGCATAACCAGTGGGACCGGTGAAACTACAACAAAAATAAATAAAAACATGTAAAAGGCTGGAAATTGTACATGGCCAGTTGGACTAGAGCAACTAAAATAAAGGACCACTATTATCATTAATTTATTTATCTAAATTCGTAACAGTACAAGTAATGCGTCAGTCATGCAGCAAATATTCCATAATAGTAATTTTTGTAAATGATTTTTGTGCGATATGATATATGTGTAAAGAAGATTTTCGGGCAGATGATTCCTGTAGATTGAGAGTTTGAGTTATCCCGACCATAGAATGAATGATGAGAGCAAAAAACATTTTTTTTTATAAAACAACCTTTTTATCAATACAATACAATCAGTCCAACAAATTATATTCGTCAACAATTCTCGGCATCACACCCTCTTCAGACATGGAACGTTTTTCAGATGTCCACTCATAAAGAAAAGGTATAGGGGACATATCAAGATCACATTGACTTTTCGCAATCATGTCGAATGTCTTATCCTCAAAAACGACAATAAACTTCAAAACAATGTTTAAAGATTCCAAGGCAGCTGTGTCTACAAATGCAGCCGCTACAGGGAGTATATTCACACGATAAATTACAAGCCCAGCTAGGATCTGTCTGATAAATGGAGATTTGCCTAATTCATCATGCTGAAAGCTCATATGTACTCCATTAGTATAGTAATTTGACATTATTTGTTTTTCAACATCTGTCAAGTTATCCAGTCTGATCCGGGTTTCGTCCGTTCCGTAAACTTCCAAATCGTAAACTGCGAGGAAGAAAACTTGGGTGTTTTCTGTGTAGAAATGCGGGAGACGATCGATTAAGAATAATTCGAATATTTTCCTTCGTGCTTCCAACGGTGGCAAGGGCTGGAAATGAGAGAGTTAAACAGATAAAAATGGAATAAACAACTTTTTTTGACTCACTTCTCGATGAGGTGCGGACATTTTTCGTTAAATTCACAGAGACGAGACTTCCACTAAAATATTATAAATAAGAGATAAGCAAGCGACGCTAAATAATGTACGTAAAGTCGCTTGTGTATTTTGAAAATAGAGACGCATAGCATATACTCGTGATGAGAGAGATCGGGAGAATTGGCATGATGGCAGGCGAAAATAAAGCTAAAGAAAATATGGAAAATGCAAAAGATTATAAATTTTGAAATTATGTTCAGCGGGACTGGTGCAATTTAGATTAAAGAGAGCTGAAAAATATTCTTTTATTAATTTGCACAGAATTCCATTGAAATGATTTCTATTTATTAAATGATGCCAACAATGTAATGATGGATATTTCGAATAAAAATACAATTTTTTGATACGATTACATCTTTAACCGAGAATCCAGAATTTCTGCAATAGAGGAAAGATAACAGCAATATCCACAACAATACAATCAGTCATGCAACAAGTATTCCACATGTATATTCGAGAATCTAGAATTGCCGTCAGAACCGTTTTCTGGTGCAAACTCAGAACGGATTAGAGAGAGATCGCGCTCATTCTTCAAAATTGTTTCGAATATCCCACTTTCAGCGTAGACAAAAGACACGTAAAGATCCTGCAGAGGTAAGTTGGAAAAATGAGTGATCACAGGCAGAATATTCGTTCGATAGGCACTAATCCCAGCTAGGATTTGTCGAGAAAACGCGTGATTGCCTAGTTTCCACCACCAAAAGCCGGCTATATCAATTCCGTGCGTGAAGTAGTTGGAAACGATTCTTGTCTCATCTTCGGTCAAATTTTCGCGGTTTATTCGGCATTCATCAGTTCCTTGTATGTCCAAATCGTGAACTGCGAGAAAGAAACTGGTGATGTCCAATGACCGAAAGTGTTGGCAGCCGTGCTCCATGGTTTCGAAGATTTTCTTCCGTGCTTCCAGTGGTGGCAAGGACTGAAAATGAAAAATGATGAAAACGAGAAAATGAATTTGTTGAATTAATTTTTCGAACTCACATCACGATGCGGAGTGTGTTGAGTGTTCATTTCGGATTATTTTTTGACGATTTGCAAACTTCAGACAAAGTATAAATCATAAAATTGATAAAAATTAGTACAATAATTATTTGCTCATTATTTTGAAAAATGGAACACAGCGATTAACAGGAGGCAACATGAGGGAGAAAAACTATCTACGAGCACAGTTAGAAGATAGAGTCAGGATCCTATCACGCATTTCAAAAATGTAACTATTGTCGGTGTGTGTAATATTTGAGCAAAATAAAGCACTACCATAGGGTACACAGATGTGTGAAGAGTCAAGCAACAATAGCTATAGGGAAGATTCTGCAGAAATATCGCAATGCTTGACTGCACAATCGTTTATCACAGAGTTTGCTGTTATGCTTGCCGCAAAAATTATGAGTTGTGCGCTACCCTACTTGGTACGGTATGAAACGAGATTGGGATACTGTAGGGGTACGATATCTTGAGATACGGTAGTCTAGGCGGTCCGCTGCGTTTGGGTAGCCGAGTAGGGGCTGACAGGCGGCTGGCCTCCGAATGCTGTTTGAAATTCCTGCGCCCGGACCTAAATTAATTATTTAATTATTTAAAAAAATAAATATTCTTGACCTCACGAGCCGAGAGGAAGAAGCCCGCACTCGTGGCTGAATTTATTCTACGTTAAAGAAGGCGTAAACTCAATATTTTCCGGGGTTATCTGACGTCATAGGTCGATAGATTCCGTAAACCACATTCCGAATTCGAAAATTAGAACTCGTTAGCTCAACTTTGAACCGAGTTACACGCGCGCAAAGTTTCTACAGGGCACAGGCAAAATCAAGATGCGCGGAGCAAAGGGAAGGGAGCTAGGTCAAGACGCAGAGGAGATGGGAAGAGACAGGAGAGGAGCGAAAAACTCTCGCGTCTGTCACTCTCACCCTCCTACAGTACTTCCCCCTGATTGCACAGGGAAGTGCTTCCCCGAATTTGGAGTTTACGCCTTCTTTAAAGGTTTTCACTATTTGAATTATTGGCCCTTCGATTTTCAGCCTTTTCTCTCAGAGTATTCCCTCTCTGTCATTTCAAACACCTCCATATTCGGAGCGGTTTTGCCCGGACCAAAAGCGAAGAAGTGTCAGATCATTTTACAAGGCATAATTACTGACCGAAAAGAGGCACAATGATGAAGAGGAGAACGGCAAGAACCGCCATGTACGTCTGCATGGCTTGGAAGTGGTCCCGTATGCATGATGCGCTGTGATCGCAGTTATCGAGTATCGACTTCATTCTGGAGTTGTACGAGCTTCCGTGCTCAGCGAGATATTTGAATACATCTTCACTGCCGTAGGCATTGACAGTGGCTGCAATGGCGTTATCAGAGTGGCCCTTGGGAATGCTCAGCAGTCCCTCTCGAACGTTCGTTAACGGGCTGCTACGCGTGGTATGGAAAATAACAAGAGTTCGAAATACGGGTTATTGTCTCTACAGTTCTCGCGCTCTATCATGGGTCAGAGCAGCGAAAGAGTGCGTGAAGTGAAGAGACGATTACCCGCATTTCGAAATAGCCTCACGACAACTCACTGGATAGCAGCCATGAGCTGTGCGCGGCTGCGCATCCAAAGAAAAATGCACCGATGGAGTAGATAATCTGCAATGATTGTCCTGTTATTTTCAAATATCGCTCATCAGCTAGAAAAACGCGAAAAAATGATGAGCAATGTGAGAAGAGATCCCCCTTGTAGATTCAGCCTATTTTTTACAGTTCTTACAGTAGGGTTTGTACGATTTCATTCCGAACTTTTCGGACCGGTCGTTGTCTCACAATCAGACAATAACTTACAGCATCTAAAGCCTAATTCAGCCGACAACCCGTCGTACGTGTTACTGTATAGCCACTACATTCCCACCGTAATTTTCTACCGTATACTCACGGCGAAAACTGCGTAGGTCGTCATGAGGCAGGCGTTCTTGCATCCCGCACCGCCCAGTCCGAACGCATGAGCGAGTCACCACAGAAACAGGGCCACCCAACCCTCCTGAAAGCGCACATTTGCAGGATATTTTGCACATTTCTTCATGTTTTATTTTTATTTTTGGGAAATGAAAAATCGCCACAATGACAAGGGTGTTCACCAGTGCTGTAGGCCGATGGGGGATACTGTAGGGGTAGACTGGGAAGCGTATGGATGAGGGATACGGAAGAGATACAATAGGCCGATACACTTGCCAGTAGGGTTGGCGTGTCGAAAAATGGCTCTTATCATTCTGCACGCTCTCTCACATCACGGATCGGCGAGAGAGCATGCGAAATGAAGAGACCGTTTCTCGACAAGCCCACCCTACGAACCAGGGTGTTCACGAGTGCTGCCCAGAAGATGCCAGTGCACGTCGTGATCACTGCCACAACGATCGCCAGAACGAGCGCGATTTTCTGCAAAATTAAGGATACGGTAGGCCGATTGAGGTACGGTAAGTTGATGGGACAGCGGTAGGACGATACGAGACGTATGGAAGAAGGTGGAGGGATGAATACGATAGTTCCAACGCTACCATACCCGCTTGTGACTCGTTTGGTACTGCTGCTGCAGTGGGTAGCCGCCCTGCTGCTGGTACATTGGATACTGCTGCTGCACGTACTGTAAAGGGGAGGAAGGATTACGGAAACTTCTCTGTTTTTTGGCCGAGACCACGACCGCTCCGACCGTAGAAGGGGTAGGGAATAGGGTTCAGAAATTGGCGGGCGCCTAGGCCGCCTGAGAGTGAAATGGGTTGGATGAATAATGCCTAATTCGCCTGCTCGCGAACAAAGGAAAACTCGCAGGTGCGCCTAGGCCGCCTATTCCGCCCATTCTCCACAATCTTGAGCGGTGCGCCGCCGAGCGCTCGTCGATTCGACTGACAATGATGTGATTTTCAATTGAAAATGGGATAGGTTTCAAAGGAAATTCAACCGTTTGGCCTACAGGCGCAAACAAAGGAATTGCGCCTGGCAGGCGCGCTCTCATTTGTGCGCCTATTCAGGCCATTGCACCGCGCTCGTGCGCCTGAATAGGCGGAATGGCCTGAATGAGGGAACCCTAGTAGGGAATGAGAATGATAGGGAAGGAATACTCTGCCAGAAAAGACTGGGCCTAAAACAGAGAAGTGCCGGATTACGGTAGGAGTACTGTGGGTAGCCAGCTTACTGTAGCTAATCAAAATGTGTTAGGCAAAGAGCTACAGTAATCGTGGCGCGTGCTCGTTCCCTGTTATTGCAGATGCGGTTCCTATAGGGCGCGGGTACGGTTAGTACCTGCTGCGGTGGGTAGCCGGGAGGTGGTGGTGGGTATTGCTGGGGCGCGTATCCCGAGTGCATTGCTCTTGACGGACGAGTTTGGGTGGGCTGCAAAGTGGTACAGTAAGAGGTATCCGGATATTGTAATTGACATCTAAGCTCTGGTATAGTCTAGACCATCGATGCAAGGTGAGTAGATCATGGAGGAAAATATAAAAGATAAAATAGATTGAGATAAAATGAGCAACCAACCGTCTAGCGCGAGCGAGAAGGTGAAGAATGAGGAAGAGAGGTATGTAAAATAAGTAACGAGTGATATTAAAAGAGACTATCTGAGAAAATCTATTACATCTAGGGCAATCTCGATATTTTTTGGAAGACATTTTTTGGCGGAATAAATTGGATTAGGCGAGAGAGGAGAGTAATTCAATTAGTGAGAGTCGAATTCATTCTTCGCCTCGCGCCCATAAGTAAGCGGTTCGCGAGCGTCCGCAGGACGCTCGTCTATTACATCTAGGGCAATTTCGGACTTTCCGGAGGACAGAATCGAGCGGAATAAATTGGATTAGTGAGAGAGGGAAGAAATGAGGAGAGTTATAAAGACATTTTACTATCGAGAGTCGAGTCGACGGCTAATCGGCGACGTGATTCAATTACGATGTCTCGAAATGAAATGCAAAGGCATTCATCTATTACATCTAGGGCAATCTCGATATTTTTTGGAAGACATTTTTTGGCGGAATAAATTGGATTAGGCGAGAGAGGAGAGTAATTCAATTAGTGAGAGTCGAATTCATTCTTCATTCTTCGCATTCGAGGCGATCGCGAGCGGCCGATAGGCCGCTCACTAGGCGAGCGTAGCGAGCCTCACTGCAGCCGAAGGCTGCATGCCACCCGCAGGGTCTAGCGCCCGAAGGGCGCTAGTCTATTACATCTAGGGCAATTTCGGACTTTCCGGAGGACAGAATCGAGCGGAATAAATTGGATTAGTGAGAGAGGGAAGAAATGAGGAGAGTTATAAAGACATTTTACTATCGAGAGTCGAGTCGACGGCTAATCGGCGACGTGATTCAATTACGATGTCTCGAAATGAAATGCAAAGGCATTCATTGTGAGCGAGAGGGGCGAGTGAGAGTGGTTTCTCTTTTCATCCGAGATGCGCGCGGCGTCGAGGGTTGGTCGGGAGAAGCGGAATAGGGGTGAGTGTGAGGATTCGGATCCTAGCTAGGGAGATACGGTAACAGGCGAGGGAGATTCGAATACTAGCGAGGGAGATAAGGTAACAGGCGAGGGAGATTCGAATACTAGCGAGGGAGATTCGAATACTAGCAAGGGAGATACGGTAAAAGGCGATGGAGATACGGTAACTAGCGAGGGAGATACGGTAAAAGGCGATGGAGATACGATAACTAGCGAGGGAGATTCGAATACTAGCGAGGGAGATACGCTAACAGGCGAGGGAGATTCGAATACAAGCGAGGGGGATTCGAATACTAGCGAGGGAGATTCGAATACTAGCGAGGGAGATTCGAATACTAGCGAGGGAGATACGGTAACAGGCGAGGGAAATACGGTATCATAGAATTCAAAAAACTTGTCACACACCACGGAATATA
Organism: Pristionchus exspectatus; assembly: GCA_911812115.1. Taxonomy (NCBI): domain Eukaryota; kingdom Metazoa; phylum Nematoda; class Chromadorea; order Rhabditida; family Neodiplogasteridae; genus Pristionchus; species Pristionchus exspectatus. The sequence goes on along the minus strand of OU461587.1, from coordinate 4,823,125 downwards.
ACGTTCCGTTCCAATCTATGGTGTACTTTTTTCGCCACTTTCGCATCGTTTTTCACGCATGATATGTTATTTTTTCTGTTTCTAAAGCAATAACCGATTATTATAGCGCGATGAGAAGTGATTGCAAAAGAGCGCTTGATTAAATTCGCATTTTCACGCATTGCCGCGCACAATATTTCTGAAACTCCGCCCCCTTAGCGTAATAGACGTGTGTCCGGAACGTTTTATTTCTATGATAACTAGCGAGGGAGATTCGAATCTAGCGAGGGAGATACGGTAACAGGCGAGGGAGATTCGAATACTAGCGAGGGAGATACGTAGATAGCAAGGGAGATTCGAATACTAGCGAGGGAGATACGTAGATAGCAAGGGAGATTCGAATACTAGCGAGGGAGATACGGTAACAGGCGAGGGAGATTCGAATACTAGCGAGGGAGATTCGAATACTGGCGAGGGAGATACGGTAACAGGCGAGGGAGACACGGTAACTAGCGAGGGAGATACGCTAACAGGCGAGGGAGATTCGAATACAAGCGAGGGAGATTCGAAAACTAGCGAGGGAGATACGGTAACAGGCGAGGGAGACACGGTAACTAGCGAGGGAGATACGCTAACAGGCGAGGGAGATTCGAATACAAGCGAGGGGGATTCGAATACTAGCGAGGGAGATCCGAATACTAGCGAGGGAGATTCGAATACTAGCAAGGGAGATACGGTAACTAGCGAGGGAGATTCGAATACTAGCGAGGGAGATATGGTAACAGGCGAGGGAGATACGGTAACTAGCGAGGGGGATTCGAATACTAGCGAGGGAGATTCGAATACTAGCGAGGGAGATTCGAATACTATCCACTAAAAGTGAAAAGTGAAAGAAGGTCTTTACTCGCACCGGTGGTGCAAATAAAAGTGATTGCTATTTAGGTTTAGGTTTACCAATGGTAGAGATCGACCCCTTGAAGAGAAGTCCTGTAAAAATGAGAAGTTATAATTAGAAAAGCTCGAAAACTCTGGTAAGCAAGCAAGCAATAAAACCTTTTGAAATCCCATAAAAATATAATAAGCTAATAATGAAAAAAAGAAAAACACTAGCAAGTAGTGAAGCAATAAAACTTGAGAAATCCTCGGAAAAAATCATAAGCGTATAATCAGAAACACCCGAAAAACACTGGTAAGTGGGGAAGCAATAAAACTTGAGAAATCCCCTAGAAAACCGAAACCTAAATGTGCTGAATTTTTTTTAATCACACAAACGACCACAATTACTTGAATGCTAGCGCCTCAATTATGAACAAAATTTCCGAAAGGAGATCGCAAGGACTTTGGTGTCCGCCCACAAATTGGAATCAAGCATTTCCAATCTTGATTCCAACTCCTCGCGGATGAATGACCAACGATCGTGTGGCTGGAATATCCTCATTCTCCCCTACATACACAACGGCGACTTCGTTAGCTTCTGGCACGTTGTATCTTCGGGGATATTGATCGCTATCCACGTAGGATTGCACGTGAATGTGAGGAAGAAAGACGGTTTGCCATACTTGGATACAATTGCCATTGCTTGAGGACTTCCTTGATACGAAGAAGGGAGGACAATTCTTATCCATTGAGTGACACGGAAAAGTAGCCCTTTCTAGGAAAAGCGAGTGCTGTACGAGCCGAGTTAGAAAAACAACTATGACTTCTCTGCACTCTCTCATGTGCTTGCTCTTATTCGCCTTCATGATGTACTTGGGTTTCTCGTGAATACTCTGATTTTTCGTGACCAGTTGCTATTGAAGAACAACAAAACTACGAAAAATAATTGACACACCAGTTAGTTCGTATAATCATTATCATTATCATTACTTGTTCATTTTTTTCATTAATAAAGGAGAGATGTCTCCCTTTGTCTGCGTGTGTGTTTGTTCGCCGAGAGCGGCAGAGGAAGAGAGCCGGGGCAGAGACGCAGAGGGACCATTTGTTCTGGAGCACAGACATATCGTGCATCCAAATGCGTTCGTTGATAACTTCTCCGTCCCCTCCTGATTACTCATCATTCGCCTCCTATCAGCCTTTTCCTAACTCCGCCTCTCGTTCGGTACTAAAAGATCATCAACGCATCGTGGAAAATACTCTTACGATAATGATAATGATTCAAAGTAATGTATGCAGCCGGCGCGTCGCATTCAAGTAATTGTGGTCGTTTGTGTGATTAAAAAAAATTCAGCACATTTAGGTTTCGGTTTTCTAGGGGATTTCTCAAGTTTTATTGCTTCCCCACTTACCAGTGTTTTTCGGGTGTTTCTGATTATACGCTTATGATTTTTTCCGAGGATTTCTCAAGTTTTATTGCTTCACTACTTGCTAGTGTTTTTCTTTTTTTCATTATTAGCTTATTATATTTTTATGGGATTTCAAAAGGTTTTATTGCTTGCTTGCTTACCAGAGTTTTCGAGCTTTTCTAATTATAACTTCTCATTTTTACAGGACTTCTCTTCAAGGGGTCGATCTCTACCATTGGTAAACCTAAACCTAAATAGCAATCACTTTTATTTGCACCACCGGTGCGAGTAAAGACCTTCTTTCACTTTTCACTTTTAGTGGATTTCGGAAGTTTTATTCAATCATGACTTCGTAGAAGTCATGATTTTTTTGCAAAAAAATCTTATTGCGTATGATCGTTTTATCTTAGTTGTTTGATAGAAAATCATTCAAAAAGTATACTGACTGTTCTATCTAGTTGAACTCGCCAATGATCATAGTCATTATCGTTACTCCTTAAAGTTACCCAACAAGGACGATTTTGACCCCTATTTTTATTAGCTCATCGGATAGAGAATGGCCGAATTAGTACTGCTCGCGCAATAAAAAAGACAAAAAAATCGATAATAGCACTAAAACCGGCTTGGAAATTCGGGTTTGTGTTGGTATTGGTTTGTGTTGGTATTGGAAAAGTGAGGGGGCCAAGATTCTTAAGAATCTTGCTCTCGAAGAAGAGCTCTTGGAAAATATGTAAAATGATCAATTATTTCAATAAGATCTTTCTTTCTTTCTAGACGGGCCATCCCTAATTGAGAGGGTAGAATTGAACTGGCGGCCCCTCGTAATCAATATTACCAAAGCTCACAATATTACAGTAATCTACAAAACATATGTGCAGTGGATCGCTTAAGTGGTAAATGTTATAATTTGTGTTTAAATTGCTTCATTATCACTAGGCGAATCCGGCGAAACGGTTGAAAACGGCTGTTTTGGCCACGCGCTCAGAATGACTCGCTCTCACTCTCCCCTCATTAGAATACGTCCGCCGCGACGAACGGAGGCGATCCTCTCTGGCACGCTATGCAATATGGTGTGATCGCTACGTATTGATCCTTCGACAACTTGTACACTTGTTTCCTCTGCGTCTCTGCCCCTGCTCTCTTTCTCTGGCGCTCTCGCCGCGAACAAACACACACGCGCAGGGATACATCTCTCCTTTATTAAGGCTTATGAAAATAAGTCAGGGCCGGGAAATAGGTCAGAGCCGGGAAATAGGTCAGGGGCGGTATTCTTTCTCAAAATTTGGGCGGCCCAATTTTTTGGCGTCCCAAATTTTTGCACACTCCGCCCAATTTTTTTTCTCATTCTGTGTCACTTCGCTCGTCCAGAGCTGTCGATAGGAAATTCATCGTCAGCGGGCGCGCCAACATCATCAAATTCGTCTACCACGCATAGATCTCCGACTCCAATATCGGACAAACATGGACATATTCTATCGACGATTGAAAATTACTGAGCCGGAACTAATGGCTCTTACCGATATGAGTCGCACCGAAAATAGCAACAATGAAAAAGAAAACGTGATAAGAAGGAAAATAAAGAAATCGAAAATAATTAATTTATGCCAAATCATCGTAATAAATATTCAAAACTCCGAAAATCACGTACCAATATTCGAGGTTACGGTAGACAAGTGTACGGTACTTGAGGTAACGGTAGACAAGTGTACGGTACTCGAGGTTACGGTAGGTGGGTGTACGGTACTCGAGGTTACGGTAGATGGATGTACGGTACTCGAGGTTACGGTAGATGGATGTACGGTACTCGAGGTTACGTTAGATGGATGTACGGTACTTGAGGTAACGGTAGACAAGTGTACGGTACTTGAGGTTACGGTAGATGGATGTACGGTACTTGAGGTCACGGCAATTGAATGACTATCAAAGCCCAATATTTCAATTCACCCAAATCATCCCCAATATCTGCCCAATTCTTCCCCAAATCGATCGAATTTCCTTTGTTCTCAGCCCCAAAATATTTGCCACTCTCAATAGAGTGCCCAATTATTCTCACTGAAAACGACGCCCAATTCGGTCGATCCGCCCAAAATTTGGGCGTTGGGGGTCGCCCAATCATTTTGGGCGACCGCAACGTTCATTCGTCGCCTTGCGAAATGAAATTGGGCTCGCCCAATTTTTTTTGGGCGGCGCCCAAATTGAAGGAAGAATACCGCCACAGAGCCGGAAAATAGGTCAGAGCCGGGAAATAGGTCAGAACCGGAAAATAGGTCAGAACCGGAAAATAGGTCAGAACCGGAAAATAAGTCAGAGCCGGGAAATAGGTTCCCCAAGGTTACGGTAATGAGTCATGTCACTTGAGTACCCCCTGGGGGGAATAGTGGATATACGGAATCTCTCCTTTATTATGGAGTATGAGAATACTCAAAATGCAATAACATATCAAGAATGCTTTGAAAATCAGATATTCTCGCGATTTCCTGACTACCTGGCAGCTGACTGGCTGCTAGTTGGCAGCTAGTTACCATAGCTACTAGCAGCATTAAAAATTTGCTGACTAAGTGTCGCCAACAGACAGTGTCTAGCCAAATTCAAAGCGCCATAACTTTTTCCCTAGAAAACTTTTTTAGGATTTTAAAGTTGCCATTTGTTCCTCTCGAAAAAGGGAAACTTTTGAGCATAGTGCCACAGCTAGTGTGCAACAATGAACCAAAACGTTGGGGGCTAGTAAGTAAAAGTTGTGTACACAAGCCAAAAGTAGCAAACCTAAACCTAAATACTCCAGTGACTCGCTGCGCTCGTCACTGGAGTCAAGCGAGGGAGATTCGAATACTAGCGAGGGAGATTCGAGTACTAGAGAGGGAGATACGGTAACAGGCGAGGGAGACACGGTAACAGGCGAGGGAGACACGGTAACTAGCGAGGGGGATTCGATTACTAGCGAGGGGGATTCGAATACTAACGAGGGAGATAAGGTAACAGGCGAGGGAGATACGGTAACAGGCGAGGGAGATTCGAATACTAGCGAGGGAGATTCGAATACTAGCGAGGGAGATACGGTAACAGGCGAGGGAGATACGGTAACTAGCGAGGGAGATTCGAATCTAGCGAGGGAGATACGGTAACAGGCGAGGGAGATTCGAATACTAGCGAGGGAGATTCGAATACTAGCGAGGGAGATTCGAATACTAGCGAGGGAGATACGGTAACAGGCGAGAGGGATGCTGATACTAACTAGGAAGATACGGGCAATAGAGAAGGAGATACTGGGGGAAAATAGCAAGGGAAAAAAGAAGGAATGGCTAAGGCTTTAACTTGGATAATTCGCATTGCCGCGTGGCAACCGTGTCGCGGAGCGACACTGCCTTCCGCAGGAACTAGCCCCCGAAGGGGGCTAGTCTATTACATCTAGGGCAATTTCGGACTTTCCGGAGGACAGAATCGAGCGGAATAAATTGGATTAGTGAGAGAGGGAAGCGACTGGGGCGAGCGTAGCGAGCCCCCCAGCCCCCGGCAGGGGCCTCCGGAGGACTAGCCCCCGGAGGGGGCTAGTCTATTACATCTAGGGCAATTTCGGACTTTCCGGAGGACAGAATCGAGCGGAATAAATTGGATTAGTGAGAGAGGGAAGAAATGAGGAGAGTTATAAAGACATTTTACTATCGAGAGTCGAGTCGACGGCTAATCGGCGACGTGATTCAATTACGATGTCTCGAAATGAAATGCAAAGGCATTCATTGTGAGCGAGAGGGGCGAGTGAGAGTGGTTTCTCTTTTCATCCGAGATGCGCGCGGCGTCGAGGGTTGGTCGGGAGAAGCGGAATAGGGGTGAGTGTGAGGATTCGGATCCTAGCTAGGGAGATACGGTAACAGGCGAGGGAGATTCGAATACTAGCGAGGGAGATAAGGTAACAGGCGAGGGAGATTCGAATACTAGCGAGGGAGATTCGAATACTAGCAAGGGAGATACGGTAAAAGGCGATGGAGATACGGTAACTAGCGAGGGAGATACGGTAAAAGGCGATGGAGATACGATAACTAGCGAGGGAGATTCGAATACTAGCGAGGGAGATACGCTAACAGGCGAGGGAGATTCGAATACAAGCGAGGGGGATTCGAATACTAGCGAGGGAGATTCGAATACTAGCGAGGGAGATTCGAATACTAGCGAGGGAGATACGGTAACAGGCGAGGGAAATACGGTATCATAGAATTCAAAAAACTTGTCACACACCACGGAATATAACGTTCCGTTCCAATCTATGGTGTACTTTTTTCGCCACTTTCGCATCGTTTTTCACGCATGATATGTTATTTTTTCTGTTTCTAAAGCAATAACCGATTATTATAGCGCGATGAGAAGTGATTGCAAAAGAGCGCTTGATTAAATTCGCATTTTCACGCATTGCCGCGCACAATATTTCTGAAACTCCGCCCCCTTAGCGTAATAGACGTGTGTCCGGAACGTTTTATTTCTATGATAACTAGCGAGGGAGATTCGAATCTAGCGAGGGAGATACGGTAACAGGCGAGGGAGATTCGAATACTAGCGAGGGAGATACGTAGATAGCAAGGGAGATTCGAATACTAGCGAGGGAGATACGTAGATAGCAAGGGAGATTCGAATACTAGCGAGGGAGATACGGTAACAGGCGAGGGAGATTCGAATACTAGCGAGGGAGATTCGAATACTGGCGAGGGAGATACGGTAACAGGCGAGGGAGACACGGTAACTAGCGAGGGAGATACGCTAACAGGCGAGGGAGATTCGAATACAAGCGAGGGAGATTCGAAAACTAGCGAGGGAGATACGGTAACAGGCGAGGGAGACACGGTAACTAGCGAGGGAGATACGCTAACAGGCGAGGGAGATTCGAATACAAGCGAGGGGGATTCGAATACTAGCGAGGGAGATCCGAATACTAGCGAGGGAGATTCGAATACTAGCAAGGGAGATACGGTAACTAGCGAGGGAGATTCGAATACTAGCGAGGGAGATATGGTAACAGGCGAGGGAGATACGGTAACTAGCGAGGGGGATTCGAATACTAGCGAGGGAGATTCGAATACTAGCGAGGGAGATTCGAATACTAGCGAGGGAGATTCGAATACTAGCGAGGGAGATTCGAGTACTAGAGAGGGAGATACGGTAACAGGCGAGGGAGACACGGTAACAGGCGAGGGAGACACGGTAACTAGCGAGGGGGATTCGATTACTAGCGAGGGGGATTCGAATACTAACGAGGGAGATAAGGTAACAGGCGAGGGAGATACGGTAACAGGCGAGGGAGATTCGAATACTAGCGAGGGAGATTCGAATACTATCCACTAAAAGTGAAAAGTGAAAGAAGGTCTTTACTCGCACCGGTGGTGCAAATAAAAGTGATTGCTATTTAGGTTTAGGTTTACCAATGGTAGAGATCGACCCCTTGAAGAGAAGTCCTGTAAAAATGAGAAGTTATAATTAGAAAAGCTCGAAAACTCTGATAAGCAAGCAAGCAATAAAACCTTTTGAAATCCCATAAAAATATAATAAGCTAATAATGAAAAAAAGAAAAACACTAGCAAGTAGTGAAGCAATAAAACTTGAGAAATCCTCGGAAAAAATCATAAGCGTATAATCAGAAACACCCGAAAAACACTGGTAAGTGGGGAAGCAATAAAACTTGAGAAATCCCCTAGAAAACCGAAACCTAAATGTGCTGAATTTTTTTTAATCACACAAACGACCACAATTACTTGAATGCTAGCGCCTCAATTATGAACAAAATTTCCGAAAGGAGATCGCAAGGACTTTGGTGTCCGCCCACAAATTGGAATCAAGCATTTCCAAGCTTGATTCCAACTCCTCGCGGATGAATGACCAACGATCGTGTGGCTGGAATATCCTCATCCTCCCCTACATACACAACGGCGACTTCGTTAGCTTCTGGCACGTTGTATCTTCGGGGATCTTGATCGCTATCCACGTAGGATTGCACGTGAATGTGAGGAAGAAAGACGGTTTGCCAAACTTGGATACAATTGCCATTGCTTGAGGACTTCCTTGATACGAAGAAGGGAGGACAATTCTTATCCATTGAGTGACACGGAAAAGTAGCCCTTTCTAGGAAAAGCGTGTGCTGTACGAGCCGAGTTAGAAAAACAACTATGACTTCTCTGCACTCTCTCATGTGCTTGCTCTTATTCGCCTTCATGATGTACTTGGGTTTCTCGTGAATACTCTGATTTTTCGTGACCAGTTGCTATTGAAGAACGACAAAACTACGAAAAATAATTGACACACCAGTTAGTTCGTATAATCATTATCATTATCATTACTTGTTCATTTTTTTCATTAATAAAGGAGAGATGTCTCCCTTTGGCTGCGTGTGTGTTTGTTCGCCGAGAGCGGCAGAGGAAGAGAGCCGGGGCAGAGACGCAGAGGGACCATTTGTTCTGGAGCACAGACATATCGTGCATCCAAATGCGTTCGTTGATAACTTCTCCGTCCCCTCCTGATTACTCATCATTCGCCTCCTCTCAGCCTTTTCCTAACTCCGCCTCTCGTTCGGTACTAAAAGATCATCAACGCATCGTGGAAAATACTCTTACGATAATGATAATGATTCAAAGTGATGTATGCAGCCGGCGCGTCGCATTCAAGTAATTGTGGTCGTTTGTGTGATTAAAAAAAATTCAGCACATTTAGGTTTCGGTTTTCTAGGGGATTTCTCAAGTTTTATTGCTTCCCCACTTACCAGTGTTTTTCGGGTGTTTCTGATTATACGCTTATGATTTTTTCCGAGGATTTCTCAAGTTTTATTGCTTCACTACTTGCTAGTGTTTTTCTTTTTTTCATTATTAGCTTATTATATTTTTATGGGATTTCAAAAGGTTTTATTGCTTGCTTGCTTATCAGAGTTTTCGAGCTTTTCTAATTATAACTTCTCATTTTTACAGGACTTCTCTTCAAGGGGTCGATCTCTACCATTGGTAAACCTAAACCTAAATAGCAATCACTTTTATTTGCACCACCGGTGCGAGTAAAGACCTTCTTTCACTTTTCACTTTTAGTGGATTTCGGAAGTTTTATTCAATCATGACTTCGTAGAAGTCATGATTTTTTTGCAAAAAAATCATATTGCGTATGATCGTTTTATCTTAGTTGTTTGATAGAAAATCATTCAAAAAGTATACTGACTGTTCTATCTAGTTGAACTCGCCAATGATCATGGTCATTATCGTTACTCCTTAAAGTTACCCAACAAGGACGATTTTGACCCCTATTTTTATTAACTCATCGGATAGAGAATGGCCGAATTAGTACTGCTCGCGCAATAAAAAAGACAAAAAAATCGATAATAGCACTAAAACCGGCTTGGAAATTCGGGTTTGTGTTGGTATTGGTTTGTGTTGGTATTGGAAAAGTGAGGGGGCCAAGATTCTTAAGAATCTTGCTCTCGAAGAAGAGCTCTTGGAAAATATGTAAAATGATCAATTATTTCAATAAGGTCTTTCTTTCTTTCTAGACGGGCCATCCCTAATTGAGAGGGTAGAATTGAACTGGCGGCCCCTCGTAATCATTATTACCAAAGCTCACAATATTACAGTAATCTACAAAACATATGTGCAGTGGATCGCTTAAGTGGTAAATGTTATAATTTGTGTTTAAATTGCTTCATTATCACTAGGCGAATCCGGCGAAACGGTTGAAAACGGCTGTTTTGGCCACGCGCTCAGAATGACTCGCTCTCACTCTCCCCTCATTAGAATACGTCCGCCGCGACGAACAAAGGAGGCGATCCTCTCTGGCACGCTGTGCAATATGGTGTGATCGCTACGTATTAATCCTTCGACAACTTGTACACTTGTTTCCTCTGCGTCTCTGCCCCTGCTCTCTTTCTCTGGTGCTCTCGCCGCGAACAAACACGCACGCGCAGGGATACATCTCTCCTTTATTAAGGCTTATGAAAATAAGTCAGGACCGGGAAATAGGTCAGAGCCGGGAAATAGGTCAGAGCCGGAAAATAGGTCAGAGCTGGAAAATAAGTCAGAGCCGGGAAATAGGTCAGAGCCGGGAAATAGGTCAGAGCCGGAAAATAGGTCAGAACCGGAAAATAGGTCAGAGCCGGAAAATAGGTCAGAGCTGGAAAATAAGTCAGAGCCGGGAAATAAGTCAGGGCCGGGAGATAGGTCAGAGCCGGGAAATAGGTCAGAGCCGGAAAATAAGTCAGAGCCGGGAAATAGGTCAGAGCTGGAAAATAGGTCAGAGCCGGGAAATAGGTCAGAACCGGAAAATAGGTCAGAACCGGAAAATAGGTCAGAACCGGAAAATAAGTCAGAGCCGGGAAATAGGTTCCCCAAGGTTACGGTAATGAGTCATGTCACTTGAGTACCCCCTGGGGGGAATAGTGGATATACGGAATCTCTCCTTTATTATGGAGTATGAGAATACTCAAAATGCAATAACATATCAAGAATGCTTTGAAAATCAGATATTCTCGCGATTTCCTGACTACCTGGTAGGGACGGCGGCGTGAATTTTTGAGTACGGATTATTGAACTACACCCTCCGACGGTTTTCTTTTCAATCTACCGTAATCTTTCATTCAAAATGTTTCGCTTTCTAAATTATTATTTTTAATATATTTCTACGCAAAATTCAATTTTTTTATTTCCTTAGATTAATAAGTAAGCATACTGAGCAAACATGAAGCAAGATAATATAGATTGTAATGCATGCGGAAGCCGACACGGAGCCGTTAAATAATACTGTGTTTTCAAAAATTCGAATTGCGACTTGATTTTCTCAGAAACTATAGATTATGAGACACAGAAAATGGATATCCCAGTAAAAAATAGTTCAATGCAAAAAATAAGCGCTTTTGATGCAGTCAAAGTTGACATTTTTTCAGTTATAAAAATACGTTTCAGCGATTTTCTCAAAATCCGCGAATCGTATATTCGTGATTTTTTCATATAAGGAGGTTGAAACTATTTTTGCAGAGACAAAATCCTAGTTTTGAGCAAACTAGGATTCACGTTCAAGGAATACATTGATTTTTGATTAATTTTGATTTGCAGGAAAATCGAGGAAACCACGTAATAACAATATTTTTTCCCAATATTTCATGACCAAGTTTATTTCAGTTTTTCAATTTCGTTTTTCGTTTTTTTTACACTTTTACAGATACATTCAGATTCAATTGAAAATTTATCAGTATATCACAGGAAATCATATTTCTTCTCTTCTACATATTATGTTATCTTGTTTCTCGAAAGCATGTCTTTCGTCGTGAATCGTGACATCTCGCAATGAAGATCTGAAAGCAGGATGCACCAACTATCGTTACGAGTAATCGCACTATTCCTCCCCTCTCCCCTCGACGCAAGGGGTCGATCCCTCCCCCTCTCACTCCATTACGCGAAATCGCACTGGGAAAACGCGTAATGGCCTCTCATTCCTCCCCTCTCCCCTCGACGCAAGGGGTCGATCCCTCCCCCTCTCACTCCATTACGCGAAATCGCACTGGGAAAACGCGTAATGGCCTCTCATTCCTCCCCTCTCCCCTCGACGCAAGGGGTCGATCCCTCCCCCTCTCACTCCATTACGCGAAATCGCACTGGGAAAACGCGTAATGGCCTCTCATTCCTCCCCTCTCCCCTCGACGCAAGGGGTCGATCCCTCCCCCTCTCACTCCATTACGCGAAATCGCACTGGGAAAACGCGTAATGGCCTCTCATTCCTCCCCTCTTCCCTCGACGCAAGGGGTCGATCCCTACCCCTCTCACTCCATTACGCGAAATCGCACTGGGAAAACGCGTAATGGCCTCTCATTCCTCCCCTCTTCCCTCGACGCAAGGGGTCGATCCCTCCCCCTCTCACTCCATTACGCGAAATCGCACTGGGAAAACGCGTAATGGCCTCTCATTCCTCCCCTCTTCCCTCGACGCAAGGGGTCGATCACTCCCCCTCTCACTCCATTACGCGAAATCGCACTGGGAAAACGCGTAATGGCCTCTCATTCCTCCCCTTTCCCCTCGACGCAAGGGGTCGATCCCTACCCCTCTCACTCCATTACGCGAAATCGCACTGGGAAAACGCGTAATGGCCTCTCATTCCTCCCCTCTTCCCTCGACGCAAGGGGTCCTTTACACTCACCATTTATTGTTTCCTTCTCTTCTTTTGTCCGAGGAACGCATCGAGATTCGTTTGGTCAATTGTATTCAATTGATTTACATCCATTACACGCTTCGATCTTTTTGCGTGCAGCGATGCCACTACGGAATCCCATGACACTAGAAAAGTACGCGTATTGACGATCAATAGAGGTAAACTGAACCTTCAGTGGGTAGGTTATCCACTCTCTCTCTTGCTCTTTTCCACATTTCGATAATATCTGTTGGGAGTGTTTTCTCAACAGTGGCTGCCTTGATGAGGCTTGTCAGATCCGACGTGTCATTTGACCTTAAATAACATTCGTCCATCGACCATCGATCCATCGATCCATCGATCGACCCATTGCGTCGAGGGGAGAGGGGAGGAATGAGAGGCCATTACGCGTTTTCCCAGTGCGATTTCGCGTAATGGAGTGAGAGGGGGAGGGATCGACCCATTGCGTCGAGGGGAGAGGTATTGCTCTTTCGAACGACTATTTATAGGACGTTGCGAAAGAGCTCTTATTGCTTCCGGAATCACCATCTGTCTGCCGTAATTACCAAACTTCGATCACTGAATGAAGCTCAAACTGGATTCAAAATTCTAAGAGGCATCGTTGAACTGGTGTTTGTTCCAGATGTAGTGTATCTTAACGGATACGATAAAATCGTGCGTTTGATGAATTTTTTTATAACATCAGCCTCAAATTGCAGGCCCTCGACCAGTTGCTTCTTTTATCTCAACAATCTGACGATGATGGTCTCTCCCTTATTTGCTTCGTAAACATTAATGGAGATGTTCCTGACGCATCAATCGATTTCTCTACTTACACTAACGACGGTAACTTGCTAAACACAGTTGATTTCTAGCTCACGACTTTACAGAGTCATTCAATAACGAGAAAATTCATTCCATTGGAGCACTAATGAGAGGATCATCTGAGATGGCCTCTACCGACCTCATCATGCCAGAGATCGCAAGACGGAAAATTCCTCTGAGAAGAATAATGCCAGACATTAATTCAACTTTTCACCAAATGACTATTTGTAGCAGAAGTGTCCTTATTCATTGTCTAAAAGCCGATGATCTGTTCTTGAATACTTCGGAATTCGAATTATTCTGTATTGAATAAATATGCTTTAATTGAATTGATAAAAACAGTTGTAAGAAACAACGATTGATGCACATAACAAAAATAAATATAATCAAGAAGAGCAACAGAAGTGTCGCTTTGTAAAGGGTCGGAGCAATATTCATTTCGACGGATAAAACGCATCAGAAAATGCGCAGTATTGAAGTTTTTACCGAAAGTTGCAAATTTGAGATTTTTTAAACAAAAAAATTGTGCACCAATGCCAGATACACCAAATCTTGGATTTTGTCTCTGCAAAAATAGTTTCAACCTCCTTATATATTATTTAAAATGTCGTTTTACATCACATATGCAAAAACAAAAAATATACGATTCGCGGATTTTTAGTAATTGAGCTTCAAATGTCGAGCTACCGTAATCCAGTGAAGCTGCGCACTTTTATGTAATCCAAGCCTCTATTTCTCCACTAATCTCCATTCCTGGAGACACTTTTGATATCGGGCAGACGGCGAATAATAATGACAGCTCATAAATATGATGATTAATAATGGTTATGAATTTTTGAGCATCTTCAGTTTGTGATAGTTTGATAAAAAGGTTGACAGGCGATGCGCTCCGCTTGAACTCAAATCGTCGGGTTTCGTGCCTCCTTATTTTGCTGTTTTTCTCTTTATTTTGATATTATTTTTGAAAAAATAAATTGAAAACATGAAATGGGGTAGGGTAAGCTTCCGTTTGCGCATAAACTTGTGAATTGTTTTGATCATCTGTAAACATCGTCGCCGTCCCTACTACCTGGCTGCTAGCTGGCAGCTAGCTGCCATAGCTACTAACAGCATTAAAAATTTGCTGACTAAGTGTCGCCAACAGACAGTGTCTAGCCAAATTCAAAGCGCCATAACTTTTTCCCTAGAAAACTTTTTTAGGATTTTTAAGTTGCCATTTGTTCCTCTCGAAAAAGGGAAACTTTTGAGCATAGTGCCACAGCTAGTGTGCAACAATGAACCAAAACGTCGGGGGCTAGTAAGTAAAAGTTGTGTACACAAGCCAAAAGTAGCAAACCTAAACCTAAATACTCCAGTGACTCGCTGCGCTCGTCACTGGAGTCAAGCGAGGGAGATACGGTAACAGGCGAGGGAGATACGGTAACTAGCGAGGGAGATTCGAATCTAGCGAGGGAGATACGGTAACAGGCGAGGGAGATTCGAATACTAGCGAGGGAGATTCGAATACTAGCGAGGGAGATTCGAATACTAGCGAGGGAGATACGGTAACAGGCGAGAGGGATGCTGATACTAACTAGGAAGATACGGGCAATAGAGAAGGAGATACTGGGGGAAAATAGCAAGGGAAAAAAGAAGGAATGGCTAAGGCTTTAACTTGGATAATTCGCATTGCCGCGTGGCAACCGTGTCGCGGAGCGACACTGCCTTCCGCAGGAACTAGCCCCCGAAGGGGGCTAGTCAGATAACTCTTGGCATTCTGCAAAAATGGATTTGACTCTTTTTCTGGCTATAAGTAGTGTTCCATGGGGACAGCTTATTAGAAGAATCCGAAATCATGAAATTGATTTTTAGCCTCAGGGCATCGAGTGAGTGAGTGATCGAGTGATAAGAGTGAGTCATCGAGCGAGTGAGTGATTTCGAGTGAAACGTAAACCATCCGGGTTTCCCAATTCGCAATAGTTTCAAACAAAAGAATGAGCAAAAAAATCACAAAAATCAGGCGAACATACACACAAAGTTTCATAACGATCGCATTTAAGATCGACGAAAAAATCGAGATTCTGAAAAAAAATATTTTCTCTTTGTATTACACCTAGGCCGATTGTCGTATTTCGCCTTTCATCGTTGAAACTTTGCGTGTATGTTCGCCTGATTTTTGTGAATTTTTTGCGCATTCTTTTGTTTGAAACTATTGCGAATTGGGAAACCCGGATGGTTTACGTTTCACTCGAAATATTGGTGTAATTCGATGGAGAGTAACACATCAGATTCCAGATGATGCAGGTAAGGTATGCTCGGTGAGTACTACCTGGATACGGTACCAAGAGTGAAAACCGGCAAGTGAGCCGGCAAAAAGTATTTAGGAAAATGCTTCAAAACTACAGTAACCACACCATAAATTGCAACTAAGTGCTTAGTTCTGCGTCGTGAACCTAAATGGGGACAATTTTAAATTTCGTCCTTTTTACTGAAGGTTTGTATGTGCAAGAAGCATCGATTACTGAAATAAAAAGTTTCCCTTCGCAACTGGAAAATAGTGAAAAAAATTTAAATGTGACAAAAATTTAGTTTTTCTTAATTTACAGCCTTAGGTGAAGTTTTATCGAAAAATGTTCGAAAGTAAAAAAATGTTAGAATTAGTCAAGGAATGCAGCGCCCCTACTCCCGAATCGATTAGAATCGAATTACGGATTTTTGCTGATTACGGTAATGACGTCATCACTCGATGCCCTGAGGCTAAAAATCAATTTCATGATTTCGGATTCTACTAATAAGCTGTCCCCATGGAACCAGAAAAAGAGTCAAATCCATTTTTGCAGAATGCCAAAAACTTCCGTGAAGAGTTCGATTTTCTCAGATAGTCTTTTTTAATACTTTCCATTCATAATTAAATTGAGAGAAGTGAGTATATGTAAAGTGAAAATAATATATATTTCAATTTTTTTGTGTTAGAATTTACACAAACTCTAAATTCGAAATATCTGCTACCTTTTATTGAATAATCATAACCAAAAAGTAAACTTTACGCGATAAATAAATCAAGATATTTGGCCGTGATGTAACATTTTATTTAAAAAATAATAACGAAGGAACAGCGATGATCAATCGAATAGAAGATATTCATTTTGGACCCTACGGATGGCACCTTTTTCATCGATAGAATGCACGTGATTCCACGCACAGCAGCAGGGAATATGCGAACGATCAATATCCAGCTCATCATTGATTGTAATCGAACGAGCTATCTTAGCCTCAAAATAGATCGTGTTCACAAATCCTCGATAGTGAGGATGTAATGGTGTCTCAAATAGTTGACAGAAAGCAGGGACTATGTGTAGTCGAAAAATAACAAATCCTGCCACACAGTATTAAGCGCAATGCATTTCGGGAGAAGTTGGCAATAGAAAAGACGAGCGGGGGAATCGAACCTGACTCAGACTTTTGGGTGAGGAACGATAGGCAAACGCTTTACCCACTGCGCTAACAGTGACATCTCCCACGAGAGATGAGAGACTAGCTATATTCACACCTTCTCCCACTCCGCCGATAGGACTCATAGATTTCGCCATCACATTTGGGAAAAAATAGGTTAATTTAGATAGAATAGGTTGATTTAGTTCAATATCGAATGAATTACCTAATACTGTACCACACTGTGCCAGCTCATACATACGTTTACTGTACGATTTTTATCGATATAGAAAATCAACAATAAATACAATCTCATTAACGAACGAAAATATAAATCAACACTTATAATTTCACAAATAATTTCTTTGACCAAGGACAGAAATAAATGTTAAAGTGGAAAATGCCGAAAAGTCTCTAGTCGTGCGAAACTCCTACCAGGATACAATCTTAAGACGGGGAAAACAGTCACTGGATACAAGCGTAAAACGAACACTAATCCTGACAAAATAAGTCGCTAATCAACAATTCAACTACGAGGCACTATAAGAAAACATCGTTAAACAAGTGAGGTTGAAACGGGTATACATATATACTGTGAACTACCAACTAATCTAATGTAAGTTATATCTATGACTAAAAAACAATGCTAAAAATAGTGAATACCTCAATACTTAGTAAAAAAATAGTGAGTGGGAGGAGGCGCGGTAGTCGGCGCTTCCCTCTTAGAAGGCTGGCTGCTGCAAATTGAATATCACATTGACTTATAATAACTTTTTTCTGAATGAGAACAAGATGAGCAATACGAAGTTGATCGCACTTCTCTTATGGAATTGCCAGTCCATTGAAACTCATTAGAAACTCGATCGAACTAGTGAGAAAGCGGCACTGCTTTACTTGTGGGGTCAGCATAAAGGGCGCTGGGCTAAGGACCCTAGGCAAGTGAATCGCACCGACTTTAGACCTTTTGGGCTGACCCCAAAAGTAAACCAGAGAGATACCTACTGTCTTCATAGGTTTATGTTTAATCGACAATGTTTACAATCAGTTAAGAAACAACCATTATAATTGGTCTAGTTCAGGCTAGAATCTGGCGAGAATTTCCTACGTAGATGTCTTTACCGACAGAACTAGGCAGCATTTAACACGCATAAAACAAAAATTAAACATGCTAAATATATAAGAAAGGATAAATTGGTGCGTGAAAGTAGCCTTACCTGTATCTTCTAACGCCGATGCTACCCCAGCTCCACTCGACGTCCAACATCATCGCCGACCTTTACACAAATCAATTAAACATAAATTTACACAAAAACGACAACGCAATCTTAAAAACACTCGATTAAAGCTTGAGAAATGAAAATGAAATTGGAGCCGGGGGCAGAGCCGGCAAAAGGTAAAATTTAATTCCTTACCGTATCTCATTGCTGCTGTAGAAAAGTCGCGGTGGGAGGCTAAACTATTGCGGGAACAATTTTTTTGAACGAGTGGGCGGAGCTTTCTCATTGTTTTTGAAATGCATTGGGACATGCCTTTTCTTAATACTGTGGCCAAGATTTGCCGAATATAGTACGGTATTTGCTTTAACTCCTTAGGGAACAGGTAAAAGCTAAAGCCGTTCGAAAATATTTCGAATATTTTTGATTTTTCCTCCCGTGTTATGTTGTCGACGGTAATTCGAGTCTCGTCCGTTCCGTTTGTATGCAGATCGTATACGGCCAAGAAAAAGTGGAGATCTCTCGGATGAAAAATGAGGACGGTAGTTTGTAACATGTCAAATATCTTGCTGCGTGCTTCCAATGGAGATAGTATCTGAAAATACACTGTCTTTAAACTAATATCTATGAAAAATAATACTCATAAAATACCTCTCTGGGGGAGCTGACATCTGAGCAGTATGCCGGTGTAGATGAGGAGATAGAATTTAAAAAATAATAATACAGAGCAGAGAATAGTGGTGAATAAAAGACGCAAAAGACGCGCTATTTGAACGGATTATTATAGGCGTCGTGACAAGAACCGCTTCGGGGTAGATATTAGAAATATGGCAAACTTGAAATAAAGATAGAAGAATGAATATTGGCTTATATTAACAAGGTGAACTAACAATAATACGATGAAGAAATCGCGAACGATTTTTTAAATGAGATGAGAATTGTTGGATCCTTTACAATTTAATCACGCAAAATACCATCATAGCAAATATTACGTGGCATCTTTACATACTCATAATTTTATTTAAAAAAAAATCAATTTCCTTCTTCAATTCAATTAAGGACATTCAAATTATTAATCATCTTCTCCACCTTCCCTCATTTCACATCTTCTCGCTTGCACTAGACGGTTGGTGCCTGTTTTTTTCTTATTATTTTGTGTTTTCGGCATCGTCCTGGACGATGCATCAGTGTCCAAATCGTTACCAGAGCTCAGATACCGTAATCAATGATCCCATGTACTTCCATAACTTCTACCGCACCCCCATTGCAGCCCACCCAACTCGTCCGTCAGGAGCAATGCAGCCAGGATACTCGCAGCCCGGCTACGCACCACTGCAGTACCAGCCATCGGGGAAACTGGTACGGCAACACGCCGGCACCCCCATCTTGATCTGTCCAACCTCCATCGGTCAACTTTCGTCTTACAGTTCACTTATCGTTTTACCGTCCTCCGTTCAAAATTACCGTATCCCTATCGATCTACCGTACCCCCATTTGCAGAAAATTGCGCTCATTCTGGCGATCATCGTGGCAGTGGTCACCACAATCTCAGGCATCATCTGGGCCGCAGTGGTTTCGATAGGGGTACGCTGATGAAATATTATATTTGTGTCTTCATTCAAGTAATAACTCTGACAGAAGAGCAGTGCAGGCGCTATGTTGGATGAGAAGCTCACGACCCTAGCGACAATTGTTGAGTCAGAGAACATGTTGCGCAGTAGTTCTCATTCGACATAGTGCTGCAGTGAAATGAAGAGACATTTGCCCGAACTTGGAACTGTAGCAGGACGAAACACTATTTGCAGAGTGGTCTCACGTGCCTGGCTTTCTGGTGGCTCGCACATGGTTTCGGACTGGGTGGCGCGGGATGCAAGAACGCCTGTCTCATGACGACCTACATCGTTTTTGGCGTGAGTATGGTAGAAATACGGTATTGCGAAAATGTGGCGATCGATTTCTCGATTCGGTATGATAAATGTAAAGTTGTATGCAATACAAATGTGGCTTGCCAGTACCGAGAGTTGCAAAGACTACGACCGCTCGAGCGGCGAGAGTGTGTGCGAAATGAAGAGGCCGGGATCGAAGCATCACACATTCCAGTTTATCTGGGCCGTCATCTCGTTCGTCTTGGCCTGCTACTTCGCGCACGGCGTTTCCGCAACGATCAGTGAGTTTTGGAGAGAAAAACAAGCCAAATCAAATCATGCGAACCTCTCGCCAGTCTGATCTTTGAAAGAAATGCATACGTAGTTTCAAATGACACACGCTCCTCTATAACCTATAGCTTTCGACATACATGTCTGTTACGACTACAGTGTAGTTCTATTTCTGACCTAGGTCTATTCGTCTCACCCATTTCACGCATTCTTGCGACTCGCAGATCAGAAAGATCGCTCACGAAGTGAAAAAGCGCCCTCCTGAATTTCAAACGCAAATCAACGTGTATTGCAGCGGTTATCGACTGTTACAAAAGCGTAACGTGTCTCACGAAGATGAGTCACAGTGCACGCACCGGATTGGTTGACATGTGTGAGAAGACGTATGGAAAATCGACTACGATGATGGAGTGTCTGGAGAGGACAAAAACGAACAGCACGATACTCGCCGTTATCCTCTTCATTATCACGCCCCTGTTCGGTCAGTATTTATGGATTTTCGAAAAATATTAAATAAAATATAAATATGATACAATTTTTGTTTATATTCAGCCACGAGCGCCGGCTTTTTCATCGCGGCGCGCAATGAGGTAATTACAAGAAGAATAACCGGAATAAGGTATTCATTCAGGTCAAATCGCTGGAATTTCAAGCAGCACTCGGAGGCCAGCCTCCTGTCGCTCCCTATTCGAGCAGCCAAACGCAGCGGACTGCCTAGACTACCGAACCTCAAGATACCGTATCCTTACAGTATCCCAATCCCGTTCCATTTCGTACCAAAGAGGGTACCGCACAAATCACAAGCTTTGTCGAAAAGTAAACTCTGTGATAAACGTTTGTGTAGTCGAATTTTGCAAGCTCAATGTCACATTCATAAAATTCAATAAATATTCCACTCTTTGCATACTGTCATTCTCCTTTCTTCCCTCAATTCAATTACGACTGGAAAATTATAAATAGCGCTCGTCTCCTCTCTTCCTCACTCTTCACCTCCTCGCTCGCACTAGACGGTTGGTTGCTCATTTTCCATTATCTTCTTTTTTTTGATCGTCTTCCCCTCTCCTCATCACCGGGGGGCTCAGAAACCGTGCCTGACACAGTGCTGCGATACCTACTACAGTACCCTTGCAGCCCGCCCCAACTCGTCCGTCAAGAGCAATGCAGCAGCAGCAGGGATACGCGCTCCAGCAGTACCCACCTCTGTCTCCGGGCTACCCTCCGCAACAACCATGGTACCCACCGCAGCAGGTATACCGTATCCTGAGTGTGCTACGGTAACCGCAAATAGGAAATATAGCTGTACATTAATGTAGCGAAACAGCCAATTCATTCAACGATTACGGTTGAACTTCCAGCGATTTCCTCGCTGTTCAATACTTACACTGCGACCACACACTCAACTTCGACTTACCGTACACTAGGGTTGATCATTCGGCTTTCGTAACGGCCGAACAGCAAGTTCAATTATCTCCACTTTTCCGGAACGAGAGTCGAACAATGAAATTTTCTTTGTTCGGATTTCGTTCTGGAATAACCGTTATTCGTTTTTAATCCGTTTCGGAATGAGACGATGATTGAATTAAAAGTTCGGATTTTTCACTTTCCGTTCCGTTTCGCCAAACTTACCGTACGCCTACCGTACACCTACCGTACACCTACCGTACACCTACCGTACACCTACCGTACACCTACCGTACACCTACCGTACACCTACCGTACACCTACCGTACACCTACCGTACACCTACCGTACACCTACCGTACACCTACCGTACACCTACCGTACACCTACCGTACACCTACCGTACACCTACCGTACACCTACCGTACACCTACCGTACACCTACCGTACACCTACCGTACACCTACCGTACACCTACCGTACACCTACCGTACACCTACCGTACACCTACCGTACACCTACCGTACACCTACCGTACACCTACCGTACACCTACCGTACACCTACCGTACACCTACCGTACACCTACCGTACACCTACCGTACACCTACCGTACACCTACCGTACACCTACCGTACACCTACCGTACACCTACCGTACACCTACCGTACACCTACCGTACACCTACCGTACACCTACCGTACACCTACCGTACACCTACCGTACACCTACCGTACACCTACCGTACACCTACCGTACACCTACCGTACACCTACCGTACACCTACCGTACACCTACCGTACACCTACCGTACACCTACCGTACACCTACCGTACACCTACCGTACACCTACCGTACACCTACCGTACACCTACCGTACACCTACCGTACACCTACCGTACACCTACCGTACACCTACCGTACACCTACCGTACACCTACCGTACACCTACCGTACACCTACCGTACACCTACCGTACACCTACCGTACACCTACCGTACACCTACCGTACACCTACCGTACACCTACCGTACACCTACCGTACACCTACCGTACACCTACCGTACACCTACCGTAATCCCTCCTCTTTTCAGTATGTGCAGCAGCAGCCCGTGATGATGCAACAGGCCGGCTACCCAGTTCAGTATCAGACAGGAAGGACGGTACGGTAGCGCCTGTATCGCACATCGATCGGTTGACCATATCCCAATCTGTGAAGGTTCTGAACAAAAACCGCCCGCTAGACAAGTATTGAAATCGATTCCCAAGTTTTCTACTACTCGCGAATGACCATAATGACACAGTTTTCTTCAGCCGTTTTATCCGAATCCAGTCCACCAATGTTCTATTCCTCTTTAGATCCCTGTGCCCGCCGATCAACATTCAATATCCCAGTTGCCCCATTTGCAGAAAAAGGCGCTCGTTCTGGCGATCATCGTGGCAATTATCACCACTGGCGCCGGCATCTTCTGGGCCGCGGCGGTGGACTGGGTACGGTATAGGGTTACGGTAGGGGTTAAAGGAGGCGTATCATGAAAAATTTGTTCATGCTCTTGAGATCATGATCCGATTGGAATCCAGAACGACTTTAGAAGGCCGAAGTTTGAAAGTTGTTCGTCCACTCTGGGACGAGATATCCCCGTCCAAAGTATCAGGAAAGAACAGGCAAAACCCCGGGAAAAATTCAAATATTTTACGCAGCTCCAATTGGGAGGAAGGGAAGGTAGATCAAGAAGGAAATGTGGAAAGGTCATCGTTGTCTCGCCCATTATTGATTGACCAGGAAGGGATTTTTGTTTGTTCCCCAGGTTCTTCCCATCGACAAAATCTGATCTACTCCTTGGCAATTTGCTAAAAGAGCCTTGGCAATTTTCCAAAATCTTGCAAGACTCGGCATATCGTTGTAAGAGTCGCTACATTTGAATTTCAAAAGTTCATGATACACCTCCTTTAAGGCGGGGAATTAGGGTAGTTCCTTACGCTGATGAAGTGTGTATGGCGTCAGAGAAAGGAATTCGCCGTGAACACATGGGTACTGCAGATAGTTGTACAATAAATGCCCAGCAAACAAGAAACATTATTGCCACAAAGATGCAAAAAATCGTGAAACCTACCCATAAATTGGTTATGGCCGATAAAATATTTATTTGCAGATCGGTTTGTTGTGTCTGGTTGGCTGGTGGCTCGCTCACGGTTTCGGACTGGGCGGCGCGGGATGCAAGAACGCCTGTCTCATGGTCACCTACGCAGTTTTCGCAGTGAGTATATGGGTTGTTCAAAATTTTTTTTCGATCTCTCATTTCGCGATGCTATCTCGATTTCTCTGTCGAGCGAGAGAGCATTGCGAAAAGAGAGATCGATTTTTTCTTTGCACATCCCTGGTGACTAGAGTTCGAAATACGGGTCGCCGTCTCTTCATTTCACACACTTTCTGGCCTCTCTGACCGGTGAGAGAGCACGTGAAATGAAGAGACGGCGACCCGTATTTCGAGCTCTACTGGTGACTATGATGTGGCACATTATTCTGATCTAAACCTCACACGAAAAAATATTTCATTCGAAATTTGAGACAAGTCTGAGACATGTAGCGATTCTGACTCGGCTATGGAATGGAAATTGCGATATGTTTCAGAAAAAAAAATTTGCAGTTCTATTACGCCCCTTTTTTGGTGGTGTAGAATCATGCGCGTTGCAGTTTATATACGCAATCGGCTCATTCCTCTGGATGTGTAGACTCGCGTACGTTTGCACACAGCTGTACTGTGAGTTGTATTGTATTTTTATGGGAAGTTGTTTATCGTTCCGTTAGTAACGAAATTTCAAAATAAAAATTGAGGTCGTGTTTAAAAGTGACCATTCCAAAGCCAAGAATGATTAGTGAAAATAGGCAAAAAAACGAGATAAAAACAATGGTAGGCTCCGCCCACTTCTGCTGACCAGTTATTTTTTTTATTTTGAAATCGGATACGAGTGTATCATTTTTAAATTGTGATAATGGCAGTATATAATATACTATATATGCCCTACATTAGGTATGATACATCCGCGATTTGCATACTCTCTCGCGAGCATTCGAAATAGAATTCGAAATACGGGAAATCGTCTCTTCATTCTGCACACTCTCTCACCGGTCAGGGAGGCGAGAGAGTGGGTGAAATGAAGAGACGATTACCCGTATTTCGAACTCTGCTCCCGAGTGAGTGCGCAATGAAGATGACAGTGCGAGTTCGGAATTCTGAAAGTCGTTGCATTTTGCAGCGTTTCGCGACGGTTCTGCCTCTGCTGAGATTCGAAAAGCTTATGAGATAGTGTACGCGAAGGAACGGCGCGAAGTGTACCTCAGTTGCATGGCGAATGCCGACCAATCTCGAGGACTCGATGTGCTGCATTCCTATTGTGAAAATATGTTCTATGACAATCTACACTTGTACTGCGCTATTCTCGCCATCCTCCTCTTCATCATCTCAGTTATGTTCGGTCAGTATTTTATTCAAACATTGTTCCATATTTTTTTAAATAAAACTTAAAAAAGATAATTAAAAATGGGCAAATTCAGTCACGACCGCGATCCTCTTCATCAGGGCGCGCAGTGAGGTCAAGAATGTTCTTCATTATATTAATTAGTAGTTTTTGAAATAATTAAATAATGAATTTCAGGTCAAAACGCAGCAACCTCAAGCAGTATACAGCATCCAGCCTCCTGTCGTAACCTACTCGGGCAGCCAAACACAGCAGACTGCATAGACTACCGTACCTCAAGATACCGTACCCCGCTACAGTATCCCGTCCCTTACCGTACCAAGTAGGGTACCGCACCAATCACAAGCTTTGCGAGTAGCCAAAAGCGTAAACTCTGTGATAAACGATTGCATTGCATCTCTTCATTTACATATCGATCAGATGATATTATTCAATTCTACTCACTGTTCCATCTTATCCTCTTGTCGGCTGAATTCTTCTTAATTTACTGAGCGTTTACTGTATTGCACCAAACCACCACCGTAACCTTCGATGCGAACCGAATAATGAAGCACTATTCTCGCCTATTTGCACCCTAAACTATTTAGAATGTGTTGCAATATTATCCACGCCTGTTTCCAATAAAATTGTTTTTTGTTTGTCGATAAAAAACATAATAATGTTAATCGAGTTTACGCATTTGATAGAATTCTAATGTTATTTTTGTCTTCACATAATCTCAGTACAACTCATTTTTCTCTCAATTCAAATTAGAACTAAGGAAATGAAATGTATAATTTGTTCTCATTCTCATTTCCTCTCTTCCTCACTCTTCACTTCCTCGCTCGCACTAGACGGTTGGTTGCTCTATTTTTTTCCATATTTTTTCTTGCATCTTCCTCATCGTCTCGCCACTTCTAAGCTCGGAATGATATGCGAGCGCAGATACCGTAATTCAGGATCCAGATACAGTACTCCGACACTTTCGACAGTTCCCGTATTGCAGCTCACCCAACTCGTCCGTCAAAAGAAATGCAGCCAGGATACGCGCCCCAGCAATACCCACCACCGCCTCCCGGCTACCCACCGCAGCAGGTATAGGATACAGTTCTCTGCGGTCTTACCGTATACCTACCGTAATCCCTTCCCTTTGCAGTATGTGCAGCAACAACCCGTGATGATTCAACAGGGCGGCTACCCGATGCAGTACCAATCGGGCATGAAGACGGTACGATAATTATCGATTAACCGGATCTACCGTAATCCACCGTATCCATCGAACTACCGAACCCGTATATCTACAGAAAATCGCGCTCATTCTGACGATCATTCTGACAGTGATCTCGTCTGGCGCGGGAATCTTCTTCGCCGTAGCAATACATCGGATGGTAAACGCGACTCGCGAGAAGAGCAGGGTTCTCTTCTTGGAATTAAATTGGATTACAATTACACTGGATTTCCAATAGAGTTTCATTATCTCTTCATTCCCCATACTCTCTCGCAAACAGAGCAGTCAAGTTCCTTTGTTCTTCTTATTGGAATTCCGTAATCGATACCAACAAGAGAACTCTAGAGAAGAGCGTTGAGTGTAGGCAGTAGAGCTCGAAATACGAGTAATTGTCTCTCCATTGCCCCGGAAACCCTGCAATATGCAATTTACGTATCGCACCGAGCCTTACCTGTCTACATCACTAGGCGTCGTTGCCTAATGACGAAAACTTTTTTAATGGTATACGATCACCTTGATAGTCTAGATAAATTTGCTTGACTTTGAATTTTTCAGTTGGGCCTCGGTCTCCTGGCCTTTTTCATGCTCACAAACATCATCGGGCTGGCTGGCGCGGGCTGCAAGAACGCCTGTCTCATGATGACCTACGCCGCTTTAGCCGTGAGTATACGGTATAGATAGACGATTACGGTAGGACTGAAGTCGCTGAACCTGCCCGCGATTCTACGGAGGGGGTGCGTGAGCATGCTAGTTCAATGCTAGTTAGTGCGGCAGAAATACGTAATCTGTTATGATCTAGAAATTATCTTGTCGAAGGAGGGAAAGAAAATACTAGTTGTGTAAAACATATCACTTTTACATTTCATTTGTTTTTCAAAAGCACGATTCACATAGCTAAGAGGACAATTCTTTATTATGAACCATGATTTTGTTACCATCTTTCCAAGCGATTAATCATGTCGAATGCCCCTTTGACGGACATACAGATGAAATGTAGAGGAGAAGTTCACAAAACTATTCGTCACCATTTCAGATTAACCTTGCCATTGGCACTCCTCTCTTTGGAGGTATTTCTGCGCTGGCTGCTTCGGGGATATCTTGTAAGTTTGCACGCGCAAAATCAATTATCTCTTCATTTCCTTCTTTTTGGGAGATTTGATGAAATAAGAAGTTCGATTACTGAACTCAAGCCTACGTATATTCTCATTTCGAACACCAACAGATACGAGTTCGAAACACGAGTAATCGTTTCTGCATACTGTGCGCACAAATTGTAATATATTTTAATTTAAAAATAGAACAATTTTAGCCTCAATCTCCCTAATGGATCGAGCTTTGATCGTGCGTACGTGGATAGCCACGAGACCGGTTTGAAAATTTTCCTTGAAAATTGCATACCGAAGGATAGCAAGAGCGTTTTGAAATGGGTGGAGGGTCAAGTTGATGTACCAAAGTGCGTTCGGAATCAGAAAACGTTCTGGATCGTGAACGCCGTTCTCCTCTTCCTCCTTACGCCTCTGTACGGTGAGAATTGATAGACATTTGAGTTCGAAATACGGGTCTCTTCATTTCACGCACTCTCTCGCAGCTCTGACCGGTGAGAGAGCAAGTGCAATGAAGAGACAATTACCTGTATTTCGAACGCTACTAGACACTTTAAGCGATACAAATCGATAAATAAATGAAACAGATGTTCTCAATGCATAAATTCAGGCACGTGTGCGGCCCTCTTCATGTCGACACGCAAAGAGGTCAAGAATATTTATTTATTTATTGATACGTTTATAATTATTTTCAGATCAACGCGCTGAAATATCAAGCATCTTTGGGAGGCCAGCCTCCTGTCGTCACCTATTCGGGCAGCCAAACGCAGCAGACTGCATAGACTACCGTACCTCAAGATACCGTACCCCTACAGTATCCCGTCCCATACCGTACCAAGTAGGGTTCCGTACCAATCACAAGCTTTGCGAGTAACCAAAAACGTAAACTCTGTGATAAACGATTGCATTGCATTCACATATCGATGTTATTCAATTCAACTCATGGCTCCTTCTTATCCTCTTGTCGGCTGAATTTTTCTTAAAGAAGGAGAGGCACGAATCGCGCCGATATGCAAAGTGAGGCGGAGCGCTCTCCTCATTTCGCATGCTCTCTAGCTCGTTGCCTGCGCTTCAGGGTGACTTGGCAATCAGCCAATCGAGTATATCTCGCTTTAGACGAAAATTGAAAACATGGTAGTTTCGAAAGCGTTATGGGGTGCTCATGCCACATCACCTGACATCGAGAACTCAGTTAGCCAGATATTCGTGCTACCCCTTCTTTAATTTGCTAAGGGTTGATGTGAGACAGCATGCGAGTGAGGATATCCTCGCGGGTTTTTTTTATTTATGAACATGCAAAGAAACCGAACACTGATAATCTCCTTTACACATTCGCAAAATTAAAATGTCATTTTGTCTTTACATATTCTCAATTCATTCCTTTCTTCACCCGATTCAATTACGATCAAAAGAAATGAAATGTATAAATATCTCTCATTTCCTGTCTTCCTCACTCTTCACCTCCCCACTCGCACTAGACGGTTGGTTGATCTATTTTTCCTTTTTTTCTAGAATTTTTGTCATCCTCGTCTCGCCACTTCAAAGCTCGGATCGAAGCACGAGCTCAGAAGGATAGTATCGTACTCGCTTTGCAGCCCGCCCCAACTCGTCCGTCAAGAGCAATGCAGCAGCCAGGATACGCGCCCCAGCAATACCCACCACCGCCTCCCGGCTACCCACCGCAGCAGGTACCGTACCCTACCGGCTACAGCCTTACCGTATCCTTACGTAACCTTCTCCTTTTGCAGTGTGTGCAGCAACAGCCGGGCATGATGCAACAGTATCAGTCTGGGCATAAGACGGTACGGTAACGCTGGCTTTACATATCAATCGAGCTACCGTATCCCAATCACTGAATGCTTATCGACCGATCGTACTATGTTTTTGCCAATTTCAGGACTGACTGTAGCGACCTACTGAACTTTAGTGGTGTTCGTGTTCAAAAACAAAATAAAAAGTGATGAAGAAAAACAACTTTGCTCGCAAGTCGTAAACAACTCGAGGCAAACAAAGATTTCGACTTTCGAGTTGTTTACTGCTCGCGTGGCAATTCACCACTTCTACTCGCAAGTGCTAAGTGGCTCGGCTATATCAAAACGATTATCCCATTGTTTTGCAGAAAATCGCGCTCATTCTTGCGATCATTGTGGCGGTTATCTCCACGTGTACGGGCATCTTCTGGGCCGCGGCTGTGGACACACTGGTACGCTAGGCACTAGAGTTCGAAATACGGTTAATCGTCTCTTCATTTCACGCGCTCTCTCACCGGTCAGAGAGGCTAGAGAGACGATTACCCGTATTTCGAACTCTAGTCGGCACGGCATTCTACAGAGGGTGGGCGAGAAAAGGAGAGCAGCGAGAGAAAACAAATTCACCCTCGTAGGGCTGCCTTGATGAAGACCATTTTTCACGGTTATCTGTCAACTCTGACCGGTGATTCAGTTCGGATAAATCGTGTTCAAAATGCAGTAGCCTAGCAAGCATGTAGGGGCGTTTATAGCCGTAATAATGCAAAAATACTACGTAATAATATTCGCAGCTCGGTGTCCTATGTCTGGTTTTCGTATGGCTCGTGCACGGTTTCGGACTGGGCGGCGTTGGATGCAAGAACACCTGTCTCATGGTGACCTACGCCGTTTTCGGTGTGAGTGAGGGTTGGATTACGGTAGGATGGAGTATGATAAACCTACGGAAATGTGCTCTCGATATCCTCGTTCTTCTTACTCTAATGTGATATGGTCGTCACATTTGCCTATTTTAATAGGCAAATGTTTAAAAAAACAACTACTCTTTTAGTCATTTTCGGCACTCTATTACTGGCAGAGTGGCTGTCGCATTGCTCCTACCTCCCCCCCCCCCTTCATACGTATCTAAAACGAAGAAAAGGATTTGTCGTCATTGCAGTTCATCTGGGCGTTCAACCTGTTTTGTTGGGCCTGCAGATACGCGTACGTTGCGTGGCAGATATCCAGTGAGTTACAGTGATGACGACAAATGCCGTAGACTAGGGAAGAAAAATCATCCGCGCGTCTCTCCTCGATTTTTCTCTCGCCTGTCTGATTTGAGAGCGAGAATTCGCAATGAGAGGTATCGTGAGATTATTTTCCGTTCCACTCGTAGTTGACCTTTGACTACCGTTCGAGGGGCGGAGTTAGGAGGAGGCCGGGAGGAGGCGAGTGTGATCTACCTGCTCTCCTCCCCCCTACCTCTTTCCTTGCTCTCTCTCCCAGACAATCAACACGCTAACCAGCACATTGAGTTTGCTGAGCATTTTAAACGCACGATATTAAACTTTAGCACGATTTGATTAGCACGATTTTAAACGCCTATAAAATAGCGTAGACGAGTACGCGTCACTGAGTGAGCACGTGAAAGAAAAAGGAGAATGCCCGAGTTTCGAACCGTATGCATCGGACAGTCTCTGGTAAATTCGCCACTAAGATGCCGATGCGAGTTCCGAATGCTGAAAAGGCTATTTTATTACAGCGATTGTCGACGGTACTGCCTCTGAAGCGACACAACTGAGTTTTGCGATGTCCCACGAGAAGGAATTGGTGAAAGTAACTCTCAATTGCCTGAAGGACTCAGAAATCGCATTGGAAGCCGCGAATTGTGTGAGAAATTACGTTGTAAACAAGAAGATGTACTGCGCCATCCTCTCCGTTCTGTGCTTCATTCTATCGCCTCTGTTTGGTCAGTATTTAAGTATTACTTCAAAATTGAAAATAACTTAATTTATACAATAACAAGTTGATATAATTAAATATTATGTATAAATTCAGCCACGGCCGCGGGTTTCTTCATCTCGGCGCGCAGAGAGGTCAAGAAAATTCACTTTTCAAAATAATTAAATATTCAATTTCAGGTCGAAACACAGAAACTTCAAGCAGCATACAGCAGCCAGTCAGCTGCCAGCCCAGTCTACCCACCGCCGCAACGAGTCGCCTAGACTACCTACCGTACCCCGCAACAGTATCCCAAACAGTTTCATACCGTACCAAGTAGGGTACCGCACAAATCACAAGCTTTGCGAGAAACCAAAAACGTAAACTCTGTGATAAACAATTGCATTGAATCTATTCATTTTTTCACATGCCGAACGCTATAAAATAAATGAACTCATTGCTCCCTCTTATCCTCCTGCCGGCTGATTTTATCCTGATTTGCTCAGGTTCGATGTGAGGCATCATGCGAGGGAGGATATCCTCACAAACTGAAAATTTTCTTTGTGAACCTACAAGGAAGCCTAACACTGATAATCTCCTTTACACATTCGCAAAATTTCAAATGTCATTTAATTCTTTACATATTCTCAATTCATTCCTTTCTTCTTCCAACTCAATTACGAACAAAATAATTAAAAAGTATAAATAGCTCTCATTTCCTCTCTTCCTCACTCTTCACCTCCCCACTCGCACTAGACGGTTGGTTGGTCTATTTTTCCTTATTTTTTACTTATATTTTTCTCGTCGTCGTACCCTCTGCTCAATACCATGGTTCATGGCTCAAATACCGTACCTGGAGATCTCAATACAGTACCCGGATACCCAATACCGTACCCCCTTTCAGCCCACCCCAACTCGTCCGTCAAGAGCAATGCAGCAGCCAGGATACGCGCCCCAGCAATACCCACCACCGCCTCCCGGCTACCCACCGCAGCAGGTATACAGTACTCTCCGGTCTTACCGTAATCCCTTCTTTTTGCAGTATGTGCAGCAACAGCCCGTGA
Source organism: Pristionchus exspectatus (assembly GCA_911812115.1). Taxonomy (NCBI): domain Eukaryota; kingdom Metazoa; phylum Nematoda; class Chromadorea; order Rhabditida; family Neodiplogasteridae; genus Pristionchus; species Pristionchus exspectatus. The sequence continues at coordinate 4,791,208 of OU461587.1, read as the reverse complement.
TGATGCAACAGTATCAGTCGGCGTGGAAACTGGTACGGTAGCATTATCCCCCGACGTTCAACCTTGCCCATGTCGGTGCTCACTATCCGAAATGACCTGCAGTTTCCCGAAGGACTTTGTGGATGGCACAATGGATCGATCAACTGTAGCTTGCCGATCCGCCTACAGTACTCCATTTTCAGAAGGCGGCGCTCATTATGGCGATCGTCGTGGCGGTGTTCACCACATGCACTGGCATCTTCATGGCCGCTGCGCTATCCATTCAGGTAAATATCGCGGGAATAAAGGTAAAGGTGTATCCACGTCAAGCGATTTTACAGTCATATGACAACGCTAGGTGGGACCCACTGGTAAGGCCAGCTGTTAGCCAGCTGTTAGCTGATCGCGGGAATATTCACACTTATCGTGCGTTTGAATTGCTCAGCAATCGAAATGTGCCGGTTAGCGCGCAATCGATGCTAGAGGAATCGATACTGAGAGAGGAAGGGGGAGGAGGCACGGTGCATCACTATAGTCTCCACCCGGCCATGGCATTCTACAACGACAGAGAAGGGCCGTCGTCGAACTGCAAACGCAAACTATGAAATGTTTCTTAAAAATGAACCGCATTTTTGATGAGAGAGAGCTCAGAATGAGGCGACCAGAAAGTGATTTTCAAATGATCGGAAATTAGTTTTCGACACTCAAATAGTTACGCTTATCTCGATCTGCAGTTGGCTGGCGTATTGTTCTATTGGTGGCTCACGAATGGCTTCGGACTGGCCGGCGCTGGCTGCAAGAACTCCTGTCTCATGATGGCCCACGCCATTCTCGCCGTGAGTATACAGTAGAGGATTACGGTAGACCGGGTGGCAAAGCCAACCGTTGACATATTTGTTGGAAATACGTGAAATCATTTTTTTCTTTTTTCTTCTAGCTGGTCACGAAATGGGATGTGCCATGAAGAGATAATTATCCGTTATTCGAACTGTATTGGTCACCATTACAGATTCTACAAGCCATCAACGGGTTCTTCATGGGATGTGCATGCGCGTACCTCGCTTGGTTGGTATCATGTGAGCTACATCAAATAATTGATAATTTGATAATTTGAAATAGAAATATAACAGCAAGTATGAACAGTATTAGTAGGATGAGTAATGTGAGAAATAGATCTTTTTTTGAAGGGAAAAAATACGAACGAAGATCGAATTGCGAATGATGAAAAGCGCTCATTGCAGCTTACTACGCAATTGCCGCTGGCCTTGACACTACAACCAACGAAAAGCTTTTTATGGAGGATCATGAGGGAATACTCGAAATAGTACTCAAAACTTGCGATTCGGACCTGACTACGGTTGCGGATTACTTCAAAACAGCCAAGTGCATTAAAAACCTCAAGATTTACTATATCGTACTCTCCGCCCTCCTCCTGATTATCTCGGCTCTGTTAGGTCAGTATTTATGATTTTTTTCATAATTTTTATAATTAAAATTTGTAAATAAGTAATGAATGTATAAATTGAGCGACGAGCGCGGGTTTCTTCATCTCGGCACGCAGAGAGGTTAAAGAAATTTTTAAAAATCTAATTAAATATTTATTCCAGGTCGAAACACAGAAACTTCAAGCACCATACAGCAGCCAGTCAGCTGCCAGCCCAGTCCCCTACCCAGTCTACCCACCGCCGCAACGAGTCGCCTAGACCACCTACCGTACCCCGCTACAGTATCCCAACCAGTTTCATACCGTACCAAGTAGGGTACCACACCAATCACAAACTTTGCGAGTTACAAAAAACGTAAACTCTGTGATAAACGATTACATTGAATCTTTTCATTCACATATCGATCACATCATATAATTTGAGATTATCCTCGCAGGTTATCGGTTACTGCCTCACATACTGCTAATTCTTGTCAAACAAACAAAGAAACCTAACACTGATAATCTCGTTTACACATAATTCAATTTTTTTGCAAAAATTCAAATGTCTTTTATTTCTTAACATAATTCAAATCATTCCTTTAATTTCTCCAATTCAATTACGAACAAAAGAAATGAAATGTATAAATAGCTCTCATTTCCTCTCTTCCTCACTCTTCACCTCCCCACTCGCACTAGACGGTTGGTTGCTCTTTTTTCCTTATTTTTCTTGTTTTTTCTTCGTGGTCCCCTCAGCTCATCAATACAGGGCTCGGATACCGTACTCAAAACTCGGATACCTCTTACCGTACGCCCATTCCAGCCCACCCAACTCGTCCTTCAAACACGCAGCAATGCAGCAGCAGGGATACCCGCCGCAGCAAGGGGGCTACCCACCCCACCGCAGCAACAGCAGGGAGGCTACCCACCGCAGCAGGTATACCGTACCCCCGCGATAGCTACAGTAATCTCACCTGAGCGCCGTACGAGAGTGCGCAAAGCGGGCCGTCGTCTCTTCATTTCGCACACTCGCTCGACCGATCGAGTTGCGTGATAATACGTGAAATGAAGAGACATTGGCCCATACCGTACTCGCTCCTCCAAAAACGTCTGCCGTATCCAACCGTACCTTTTTGCAGCAAATGCAGCAACAGCACGGCGGCTATCCTCCACAGCAACAACAGGGCTATCCTCCGCAGCATCAGCAGCAAGGTGGATACCCGCCACAGCAGGTACGGTAGCCACAGCACAACCTATCGTCAACTGATGATACTGTATCGATCGCTGTTTGAAAATATAGTAATCTACCGTAGCCATGCGACAATTCAGCCTCCACAAATCAAAAACAAACTCCTTGCAGCAACCCCAGCAGGGCGGCTATCCACCTCAGCAACAACAGGGCTATCCTCCGCAGCATCAGCAGCAAGGTGGATACCCACCACACCAGGTAGGTAGTAGATACAGTACGCTGCTTGCCAAGTACTGTTTATGGATGTGGCCTCACCGTAGTCCTTGCAGCAACACCAGCAGCAGGGCGGCTACCCACCGCAGCAGCGCCCGCCCATGCAGCAACAGCAACCCATGCCGCAGCAGCAGCAGCAAATGCCCATGCAGCCGGCCATGACGGTACGGCTTCCGGTGGTGTGGTTGTAAATGGCAGAAACGCCTCACGCAATGGAAAATTCCGATTTTTACAGCCCGTGCATGCGGCGCAGCCGGTGGCTGTTGTGGGAGGCGGCGGACCGCCCATCGTCCTCGCCGCAGGTACGGTAACCGTCGGTGGTGTCCTGGCAAAAGACAGAAACGCCTCACGCAATGCAAAAATGCTCGAATTCAGGCGAGCAGTGGATGTTGGTGCCGGTGGTGCCGATGGGCCTGACCATCCCGCCCGGACTCGAGTACCTGCTGCCGTGCTCCGGCGCCCACGTCCGACAGGTAGTGGTGTGCTGGGAAACGGCAGAACCGGCTCACGCAATTTGAAAATGCGCAGAATTGCGTGAAAATTGGTAAATGGCAGAAAACGGACATCGTCGAAGTGCTGACGGACATTGACACGCCGAACAAGTACTGCATCTACAACGACCAGGGCCAGTTTGTGAGTGAGGGGAGCCGGGAATTGCAGAGTTAGTAAAAAGCAGAAACGCCTCACGCAATGGAAAAATGCACGCAGATGTACTACGCAAAGGAGAAGCAGGGCCTGGGCGGCTTCGTGGAGGCGCAGCTGATCGGCGACTCGCGCGGCTTCTACATCGTCGCCACCGACGGCATGGGCAGGGTACGGTAGTTTGGTGTGCTCGGTGGTGCGCCGAGTGTGCAGTGGGCAGTCGACTTTTCACATCTATCGTTTCAGCCGTCCTTCGCGATCGCACGCAGCAGCAAGCTGTGGACGGACGCGGAGATGCGCGTGGAGGCGCCGCCCGGAGTTCCGGTAAGCGTGGTGTGCCTGGGAAACGGAGAAACGGCTCACGCAATGGGAAAATGCTCATATATTCGCATTTAGGCTGCCTACGTCGTCTACAACTCTTCGCTGTGCTCTCGCGGCGGCCTCACCGTCTTCGATGTCAACCACGCGTGAGCCGGTTTTTCCGAATCGCGATTTAGAACCAAAGCGCAGAACCGGCTTTCAGACCCGTCCTCACCATCCCCTTCCCGAGCGAGTGCGACTGCAACGCGGACCGCGCGTATCCGGTGAGCGTGGTGTAGGCACAAACGTCGTCCGCACCTCACGCAATGAGAAAATGCCGTGAATTCAGGAATATCAGTAAACTTCGCCCTCCTCTCAGGTGCTGTCAGGCGGCGCGGCCGTCGGCTCGGTCACGCGCAAGTATCCCGGCTTCATGAAGTCCGCCTTCACCACGTGCGACAACTTCGCCTGCGTCTGTAAGTTTGGTCGTGTGGTGTGGTGGGAAACGGCAGAAACGCCTCACGCAATGGGAAAATGCTCTTATTCGGAAAATATTGGGTTGTGGTGTGGTGGGAAACGGCAGAAACGGCACACACAATAAAAAAAATGACCTGATTTCTTCAGTTCCGGCGGACCTGGACGTGCGCATCAAGGCGGCGCTGCTCGGCTGTGCAATCATGATCGATTTCATCGATTATGAGGACAAGAGAAAGTAGCCGAGACGATAGGAGGCCGAGATACGTGCAAAAAACAATGAACGAAGACTCGCCTGACATCTATCGCTCTGATAAACTCGTGACTCCTAATTGTAAGATTATTGTATGATCGCCTTGCCATTATTACTGTATCGTGACATGGATTTGTCAACGTGCACACAGACAACAGAGTGCTTTGTGATGTAAATATCCACGCCGTTTGTCTAAATAAAAATCAGATCATGTGTTGTTTCTCGAGAGTTGTTGATGGAAGAAACGTTTCTCGTGTCTGGCGGATTGGGACGCACTCAAAGTGTGTTTCACAATGTATTTACTATAGCGAGAATCAGATGATCTGCAGTATTTGCGACGTTCGTATGACACCCAAAAATCAATTCTTTGAGAATGTCGTAAGATCATGAAATCAGCGTAAGTTCTGCACGAATAGACCCGATCTAGAGTTTCCTGATTCAGCGCGTTATCTCGTCACTCCGGTCGATGATAGAGAAGGAGAAATATAGAGATATGAAGAGATGGCGACTCATATTTCGAGCTCTACTGACAACCCAACTCGAGCATCGGCACGTGTCAGGCGTGGGTCGGTTCGTGAGAATTCGCAGCGGGAATCCAGGAAATGCAGAAGGAAGTAACACGTGCTAATGGCACGAATGTGGAGAGAAACGTGTCTGTTCTGCGTCTTGTTCTTCGCCCGCGTTGTTCGCAAGCTGTGAAATTTTGGAAATCATTGAAATTTTTTTTTCCATTCAATTTCCCGGAAATGAGCAACTCGTCATGGAATTTATTTGCCTTTTCGTACTTTGAAGTGTTTGACACTCGTTTTGCCTGAGTGTAGTCATGTGCTTTTCGAGAAGATCTGAGTTCCGGAGCACTCACGTTAATGCATTTCACTTCTTTCAGTCCACTTCTTTGGATTTACTCTGAACTCCGATTCTTATCAATACACGTTTTGCATCTATTTTGTGAGTCACACATGGGTTATTCCCGGAGGCAGACACACACCAATGAACCAGAATGGGCTCATGATACACTTAGCGGCGCTACCTTGTTAGCCATTGAAGTCTACGAGCTTCCGCGGGAATTCCTGGGGTTACTCACCTGACTTCAAGCGCGGAGCTACGCAATTCCGGCACTTCTTCGGTTTTTGGCCCATCCATTTCTCGCAGAGTATTCCTTCCCTTACATTCTTATTCCCCAACCCCTCCACAATCGGAGCCAAAAACCGAAGAAGTTCCGCAATTAATACGATGTTTTCACTCTCCGAACTTCCAATGGAGTTGCTATTTTTTCCAATGGAATCACGCAATGCTCTACTATAACTGATTGCTTTGAATTTGACCTATTGCTAATGGCTTTCCCAAATTTCTACACGCACAATCGCAGTAGACAATTATCTCCATTGCAATTATCTGCATTTCAAGTCACTTTGACGTATTGTCCTTTTTTTCTGGTAAATATTTTGATGTCAGAAATTACTCGTGCTTGAAACTCAATTGACTATTCTAGGTAGTTGATTCATTTCCAGTTGATATTTTTTCCAGCGCGTTATTGTTCGAATGGACAGCTTTCGGGAGTGGTACCGTGCACCACTCAGTGGCAATGATGTCCTTGCGGGTGAGAATTACTTCTTTTTTTTGCTTAATATTTGATCTTTGATCTCCCAGGTGGACTTCTCGTTCTATTCTTTGTTCTCTTCACTGTTTTCTACGGTTTGGTGATGGTCGTTTTGTGGAATGCGTCGAAAGTAAGCAAGCATTTAGAGAAAATGGGCTACTGACAATGTGAGCAGTTATCGAAAAACTGGAATCATTTCCGTTCAGGAAATCATCGGCTTCCGATATCTACTTTCCTCCGCAGTGGCTGATATTTTGTGCATGGTACAGGTAAGTTCATTTTTCCAGCACTATGTCGAATGAGAAATATTTTGCAACGTATTCTTTGACCTAATCACAATTTGCTATCACCTAATGATCTAATCCGAACTAGTTCTAATCCATTAGTCATCATTCCAGTACGGCCTACTCGACGGCATCGCTATCCTAACCAAGAGCCCGCTCGTGAGTGTAGAAGGAAGGAGTTTGTTGCAGGTATTTTTTTGATTCGGACAAATGGCTTGATCGGTTTCAGTTATGCTTCGCAGAGTGTTCAAACCCCGAGAAATTTGTGAAACGATAATGGTTGAGCGTTTCTATCGTGAGAACAATTTAACAAAAAAACCTTGTAAGAAAATTATTGGGAAAAAAAAGAAAATTATTACTCACTGCGATGACACTGCCATCATATCAGCAGACTAATGCAAATGTGAACTATATTTATTTAATTTGTTTTTTTCCTAATATTCATAAAATATTCATTTTCAGTTGTACATGGACTGGGTGTGGTTCGCGTGCTGCTTCCATCTGCCGTTGATTGCATGGTTAGAAAATTTATTACTAATAAACACAAATAATTATATCAAACACTGCGATATCTCCGCCTGTCTCCGTTCATTCTTCTTAATTTTCACTTTCATTTTGAACAATTGTTTCCTGGAATCAACAAATTAGCTGAAAATATGTTTCACAATTAGATAAAAGTGTTGGTGATTAGAGAATTTGCAATGATATATTCTGACGGTGAGAGAAATTTATTTTGAAAAATGTCAAATAAAAGTGTCACCTTTCAGGTCGAGACTACACGCCATCTACGCACCGCACTCGTTCAGGTATTTCGAAATACTATTTATTATTATCAAAAATATTTCTATTTTAAAATCAAGAAACATGTTCATTCAGAGAGCAAAAACAGTGGATGAGCTACGCAGTCTGCGGTAGTCTCGCGTGGCTACTATCGCTTGTTATTGTGAGCTTCAATAGTTTATTCAATAGTTTAATAGTTAACTTTTTTGTTCTATTTTCTTTTTATAGCGATTGGATCCATTTCGGACCTCTAGAAATACAACGCGGAGTTTGAAAACAAAATAACAGTCAAAATAAAGTGCTGCGCCACCCACTGGCAGCCGTTCTACGCCCGTTTCTACTTCGAACCGGCGGTCTACGGCATGCTGGCTGATGATTTTCCCAAGTGAGTGAGTCAAAAAAATATTCCTGGACGAAATACTGGTAATCTTCATTCTTCACACTTTCTCACGGATTAGAGTGGGAAGAGAGGTTCAACGATTTAGCGATTGCCCAATAATTGCCGACGTTCGAACGCAAACGAAGCAAACGCGTTCGTTCTGCAGAGTTGTGCGCGATTTCACAATTTTCAAGTTCTCACGATCTTACAATTTCAAAGTTCAAGTATGGACGCAACTTTCGCCCGCATGCGAACTCGCGCCTTAAACGTTTTAACGCAAAGAGAGATCAGGGCGAACTGAAGGCGAAAATGAGCAAAATTGTCAGCAGGAAATTAGAACGATGTAAAAGTGCACTCAAAACACGAAGTAAAAGATCAGGTTGCGTGGGAAAGTGATGCAAAAAATGATCAAAAATAATTACAGCAGGAAAGACGAATGAACTCAGTTACTCAGAGATATAATTATTATGATTCTGAGGTACCAGAAGGACGGTCACTCACAGATGTTTGTGGGCATTCACATCTTCGTTGTTGTGCTGCCCATTGTGTTCTATAGGTGAGCAGATCAGCCTGATTGCGTTAGCATTACTCAATAATAGCAAGGCGTCAAGGCGCCCGAAAGGGGAATTGGAAGTGACTAGATCACGCGGTAAAGTAGGTCCGAAGAAGAGATTGGGCCATCCGGACTGAATTGGCCTAATATTCACTGGCCTAGCAGTGATCCCCCGCAGGACGCAAGTGCCTTGATTAACGGGATGACCTTTACCTTTACCTTTAGTAGAAATGTGAACAAATTGGAGAAGTCCGTAGTTGACCCTATACTTTGATAGAATAATTAGGTCCGACGAAGAGATTGAGCACCCCCCAGACTGGTTTGGCACCTTAAAATAGTCACTGGCCTAGCAGTAAGCTCTCGCAAGACTCAAGCGCCTTGAGTACAGGTGAATATCCTTTACCTTTAAGAGTTAGTAAAAGGCAGAAACGCCTCACGCAATGGAAAAATGCACGCAGATGTACGGACCCTTTACCTTTTTACCTTTTTACCTTTAATCGTTGTTTTTTTGCAGCCTCACCATCGCCCTGCTGATCAAGCATCGTTCCTTTGTCGGAGCAGTGCAACCGGAGAAGGGCAACAGGAGACAGAGTGTGGAGACAAAGTGAGAATCTGAACTCAACATTTATTTATTCAACTTTTTATTCCAAATTCTTCGAAAATTAAGAGCTAAGAAGGGACTACTCGAGTTTCATAGAATTCTTAAAAGTAAAGCGACGACTGAAGGGTCACTGAATCGAAAGTTTGAGTCTGAGCAACAAAAAAATTCGAAAGTGTAGTGCTCATAAAGCGCCGTTCCTTCGTCGGGGCAGTGCAACCGGAGAAGGGCAGCAGGAGACAGAGTGTGGAGACAAAGTGAGAATCTGAACTCAACATTTATTTATTCAACTTTTTATTCCAAATTCTTCGAAAATTAAGAGCTAAGAAGGGACTACTCGAGTTTCATAGAATTCTTAAAAGTAAAGCGACGACTGAAGGGTCACTGAATCGAAAGTTTGAGTCTGAGCAACAAAAAAATTCGAAAGTGTAGTGCTCATAAAGCGCCGTTCCTTCGTCGGGGCAGTGCAACCGGAGAAGGGCAGCAGGAGACAGAGTGTGGAGACAAAGTGAGAATCTGAACTCAACATTTATTTATTCAACTTTTTATTCCAAATTCTTCGAAAATTAAGAGCTAAGAAGGGACTACTCGAGTTTCATAGAATTCTTAAAAGTAAAGCGACGACTGAAGGGTCACTGAATCGAAAGTTTGAGTCTGAGCAACAAAAAAATTCGAAAGTGTAGTGCTCATAAAGCGCCGTTCCTTCGTCGGGGCAGTGCAACCGGAGAAGGGCAGCAGGAGACAGAGTGTGGAGACAAAGTGAGAATCTGAACTCAACATTTATTTATTCAACTTTTTATTCCAAATTCTTCGAAAATTAAGAGCTAAGAAGGGACTACTCGAGTTTCATAGAATTCTTAAAAGTAAAGCGACGACTGAAGGGTCACTGAATCGAAAGTTTGAGTCTGAGCAACAAAAAAATTCGAAAGTGTAGTGCTCATAAAGCGCCGTTCCTTCGTCGGGGCAGTGCAACCGGAGAAGGGCAGCAGGAGACAGAGTGTGGAGACAAAGTGAGAATCTGAACTCAACATTTATTTATTCAACTTTTTATTCCAAATTCTTCGAAAATTAAGAGCTAAGAAGGGACTACTCGAGTTTCATAGAATTCTTAAAAGTAAAGCGACGACTGAAGGGTCACTGAATCGAAAGTTTGAGTCTGAGCAACAAAAAAATTCGAAAGTGTAGTGCTCATAAAGCGCCGTTCCTTCGTCGGGGCAGTGCAACCGGAGAAGGGCAGCAGGAGACAGAGTGTGGAGACAAAGTGAGAATCTGAACTCAACATTTATTTATTCAACTTTTTATTCCAAATTCTTCGAAAATTAAGAGCTAAGAAGGGACTACTCGAGTTTCATAGAATTCTTAAAAGTAAAGCGACGACTGAAGGGTCACTGAATCGAAAGTTTGAGTCTGAGCAACAAAAAAAATCGAAAGTGTAGTGCTCATAAAGCGCCGTTCCTTCGTCGGGGCAGTGCAACCGGAGAAGGGCAGCAGGAGACAGAGTGTGGAGACAAAGTGAGAATCTGAACTCAACATTTATTTATTCAACTTTTTATTCCAAATTCTTCGAAAATTAAGAGCTAAGAAGGGACTACTCGAGTTTCATAGAATTCTTAAAAGTAAAGCGACGACTGAAGGGTCACTGAATCGAAAGTTTGAGTCTGAGCAACAAAAAATTCGAAAGTGTAGTGCTCATAAAGCGCCGTTCCTTCGTCGGGGCAGTGCAACCGGAGAAGGGCAGCAGGAGACAGAGTGTGGAGACAAAGTGAGAATCTGAACTCAACATTTATTTATTCAACTTTTTATTCCAAATTCTTCGAAAATTAAGAGCTAAGAAGGGACTACTCGAGTTTCATAGAATTCTTAAAAGTAAAGCGACGACTGAAGGGTCACTGAATCGAAAGTTTGAGTCTGAGCAACAAAAAAATTCGAAAGTGTAGTGCTCATAAAGCGCCGTTCCTTCGTCGGGGCAGTGCAACCGGAGAAGGGCAGCAGGAGACAGAGTGTGGAGACAAAGTGAGAATCTGAACTCAACATTTATTTATTCAACTTTTTATTCCAAATTCTTAGAAAATTAAGAGCTAAGAAGGGACTACTCGAGTTTCATAGAATTCTTAAAAGTAAAGCGACGACTGAAGGGTCACTGAATCGAAAGTTTGAGTCTGAGCAACAAAAAAATTCGAAAGTGTAGTGCTCATAAAGCGCCGTTCCTTCGTCGGGGCAGTGCAACCGGAGAAGGGCAGCAGGAGACAGAGTGTGGAGACAAAGTGAGAATCTGAACTCAACATTTATTTATTCAACTTTTTATTCCAAATTCTTCGAAAATTAAGAGCTAAGAAGGGACTACTCGAGTTTCATAGAATTCTTAAAAGTAAAGCGACGACTGAAGGGTCACTGAATCGAAAGTTTGAGTCTGAGCAACAAAAAAATTCGAAAGTGTAGTGCTCATAAAGCACCGTTCCTTCGTCGGGGCAGTGCAACCAGAGAAGGGCAGCAGGCGGCAGAGTGTGGAGACAAAGTGAGGCTCAGAAACGATTTGAGCCTCCTACGTTGAAAAGGTCGTTTTTGGACTGATTGATGTGTAGATTGAGTTGAGTGCATATCTCAGCAGATATCAGATGCAATATGTAAACGCAAATAATTTTTGAGTGCTTTCAATATTCGACTACACAATCGTTTATTGCCTTGCAAAGCTTGTGATTTGTGCGATACCCTACTTGGTACAAAATTGAACGGGTTGGGATACTGTAAGGATACGGTATCTTGAGGTACGGTAGACTAGGCGGTCCGCTGCGTTTGGCTTCCCGTGCCCGTAACGACAGGAGGCTGGCCTCCGAAAGCTGTTTGAAATTCCAGCGCTTTGACCTGAAAGTAAATGATTTATTATTTTAAAAATTAAATTTTCTTGACCTCATTGCGTGCCGGAATGAAGAAGCCGGCGCTCGTAGCTGAAAATATTCAATATTATGTAATTTTTTATAAATTTTTATTAACCAAATTCCCCAAAATATGTTACTGACCAAACAGCGCCGTAATGATGAAGAGGAGGACGGAAAGCGCGGTGAGTTTGGTAAAGTTTTTCCGAGCACACTCTTCCAAGGTAATCATGCCATAATTGTCTGCGCATATCCTCATCGCCTCCATGTATTCGCTCGTGTGGCCCAACAGTAATTCCATTTCAATCCCCTTCGAGGAAAGACGATCGATCACCTCTGCAATGAGAAAAAAGTAAAGGCGCATTCACGTCAAGCGCATTAACTGTTGTAAGGCAGCGCTAGGTAGGGCCCACTAGGCTTTCTAGTGTGCAATGATGCACATTATATATGCATGAATCACCGTATTGTACCAGCCATCTCACAGGTTAAAAAGAAGGCAAAACAGCATTCGAAATGAGAATGCGAGTTCAATAAATAAATAAATAAACAATATACGCTTCGTTAGAAATCAACAAAAATATCTCACTGGATTCCTGATGCGCTGAGTGCGCGTACTTGCAGGCCAAGCCAAACGATGCGATGGCGTAGATAAACTGCAATGGTGTTGTAAGCAGTGTTGACACAGCTTACGCGTGGAATGCATTATATGCGCACAATACTCACGCCGAAAACGATGTAGGTCACCATGAGGCAGGCGTTCTTGCATCCAGCACCGCCCAGTCCGAAACCGAGCGCGAGCCACCAGAAAAACAGGACCACGACTCCGCCCTGAAAAAATGGGGTTGTGACGCCCTCCTCGATTCCATTTTTAATGATAGGTAGGTGATATTAGGCGACATACGGGAGTGGGCCAAAAAAGAAAAGTGCCGCGAAGAGTATCGTATTAGTGATGCCACAAGCATATCTATCTTCGCTACTCAGAAAGACGAGGAATTGTGCAACCCTTGGAGGAACGTGTCGTAATCTCGTCTCCTGTATTTACCACTGTATGCACTGCTGCCGCCCAGAAGATGCCAGTGCCCGTGGTGAAAACTGCCACGACGATCGCCAGAATGAGCGCCATCTTCTGCAAATGGGGGATAAGGTAGGTAGGGGACACGACAATGTACTGTAAGTCGATTAGGATACGGTAGATCGATTTTTTGGGGGTACGGCAGGTCCATAGTCGATAGAATTACAGTAGGCCGACAGGAGTACGTCACATTTATACGAGTACGGGATCGTAGATCGATAGGGGCGCTGTAGGAAGATGTGGATACGGCACATAGAGTGATGTGGGTGTTATCGGCGTTATCGTATACCACTTTTCCCGAAGACTGCTGCGGTGCGTAGCCGCTCTGCTGGATCATCACTGGCTGTTGCTGCACATGCTGAAATGAGGGAGATACGGTAGGGATTCGGTAGGAACCTGGAGAGCCAGTAGGTCGAGCGTACGGTATACCTGGTAGGAAATTGAAAACTACGCTCACGAGTACGGTAATTGAACGTATGCGTTTGGTACGGTGATTGTGTGTGGTCTCGGTGTGCGCTGGGTACGGTTCAGGAGTACGGTATACCTGCTGCGGTGGGTACCATGCTTGTTGTGGTGGGTAGCCAGGGGAGAGTGGCGGGTAGCCGGAAGGCGGTGGTGGATATTGCTGGGGCCCGTATCCTGGCTGCTGCATTGCTCTTGACGGACGAGTTGGGGTGGGCTGAAAGAAAGGATTGGTAAAAAAAGAAAAAAACAACGCAAAAAAGAGCAACCAACCGTCTAATACGAGCGAGCGGGTGAAGAATGAGGGGTGAGGGAGGGGAGGGAGAATTTGTTATTGACTCGAGCGAAGAATGAAATATGATCAGATTATGTAAAGAATGAAGCAATAACGCAATTACAGTTGGAAATGTTTCAAATGCAATGTATTGTGAAAAATGGAACAACTGCATTAGACTGATTTTGATGATTTTGATTGATAATTTTGATTCCTTACAACTTTCCCTTGTCAAACTCATCTTTTCCTGGATCTTCTGTAAAAACAATTTTTTGGAGAAAAAAGTTGATTGGTAAACTAAAATCTCGAGCTATAATTTTCACTTATCAGACTCATCGTCCCGTGCATTCTCGGCACGATCGTGTTCGTCATCGGACAGGTGGCCATTACGATCGGAACGGGTCAGTTGATTTTCGTTGCCCTAATGTGATTACAGAACGCGAAAAAAACAAAAAAGATCCTGGACCATTTGGTTCCTCTTCTTTCCACTCATTTAGCTGTCCCCCCCCCCTGACCCTTTCCGTATTGCTGCTGAACTGCGTTCTGATACGCATCGTCTGAGAAATAGAAAGACCCTGGAATACTAGGAGTCCCGAGTTTTCGGATTGTCGAAGAAATGTTTATGATAGCAAGCATATGAGGAGTGCGTTAGAAAACAAATAACTCTATAAAATCTCATATCGGGAAATTCAGAAAGCGAATTCAGGTTCCGGCCCATGGGCCACGTGGACCATCTGCGTCCTCTTCTTCCTCAATTCCGCCCTGCAGCCCGTGCTGCTGGTCGTGTTCTCGCCGTTTCTGAGGTGAGGGCCAGAGATTTTTTTTTCGGATTTCGCCCTATATTTTTCCAGTACATTGTGTTCTACAAAAATATACAATGACATTCAACCAAATAGTAGTGGCTTGCGTTGAAACTCAGCAATAATATCTGATGACCACAACCATTGATACAAATATCCTACTTTCAGAAACGGCGTCCTCACGCTTCTTTCCGTTCGAAAGCCGGCAAGGAAATCGACGCTTGTGAGCGTGCTTGTCTCGAAAACTGGTGAATAAAGGGATCAATAAATATTTTTACAGCATTTTTCATCGTTTTGTCCACAGATCAAGATGTGAATATAATTGTAATGTGCGCATTATTTCGACTCTTGTTAACGTGCTTGTTTCGAAACCGGAGAAACCGGATTTTTGATCATGTGATGTTACCTATAAATGGAACGTCTCTACAGTGCTCGTACATACAACTTTCATTGTAAAATCTATATCGCTTTGTCGTTTTCGATAACCCGCACTCTAATTATTTAATATTTTTTTCTACAAATCATCGCGCCCATACTGTACTCGTTGTTGAGTTGTTATGTTTACTTTCAAAGACAGCGTTGCTACGGAGCACTTTTGATCTGGCGTTGCTAGACGCGTCATAATCAATACCAGAAAACTTAATTTCAAGCTTGGGCGTCTTATCATTTCCGCGGTTTATCGTTAGACTGTTCTCTTTTATTGCTGTTTCTTTTATTTCTTTTTTTTCGTTATGGTATCCTCATTTTTCTGTATCTTATAATCGATTTATCTTCACAGACTTCCGTCACACAGGCTTTTCACAAAGGCAAATTCAGTATAGAATGGGCCAAGTATTCTCAAGAAAGAGCATAGATTCTCTTGAAGATCTTGAGGTCTGGTCGCTTTCTCCTATCATATTCTGGTCGCTTTAGCCTGAACACTTTACAGCTAGAAGATGGAGAAATGAACTCCAGAGATCCATTTGAAAATGTACCGGTAACAAGTCTAAGTACATTTTACATAGAGGTGCGTTGGTTCTATTCCATTTTCTGCTAGTTTTTGCCTGCAAACTTTACAGCGCTTTGAAAATGGCAGCACGAGAATGAAATTTGCCGTTTATGAACGGGATTTTTCAATCTGGAAGAAGTGTATCCGATATACACTCAAGAAACTCGGGCTTGGCAATACGTTTCAAGCTCGACCTTATAATCATGTAAGATAATGTATAATAACTGATTTATTTTTTTAATAAAAAAAAATTAAACGAAATTAACGTAGGAAAAAATTAGACGATGTTTAATGAACGTGGTACAACCGCAACAAAAGAGTCGATAAATAATTCCATGAGCTTTTTTCACCTTGAGATCGAAAATTTGATTGGTCAAACTCGAGTTCAGAAGGGAAGTTGATTGTGAGTCAATCCTATACCTTTTCAGGAAATGTTCGTTATTCTGCAGTTTGATGTGATCAAAGACTTTCTAGACAACATGAATCCGCTTATTCGTAGAACCTGTTTGAATAGACTTCACATTGATCACACCGATCCGGAGGTTGTACTAATACTCAGTGAAACATTACGCGGAATGCAATGTAACCCATATTTAACTTACTGCAATACTGAAACGAAGGAATAGTGAGTTTGAATTGAGTTTAATTAATAAATAATTTACGCATTTAGCAAATCCGCATTGCTAGATTTAATTTCAAATATTGAAATTGATAGAGAAATGGATCTTACTTTAAAAACTCTGTCATCTAGTGAGTTTCTTTTTCATACGTACAATCATGAAAATTTTAATTATAGATTCAGCTGAGTTTGTTTTGAAGCTTGCTGACATTGTTGAAAGCATAAATATGGATATTGGAAATGAATCAAAATCAAAACTAGACATTGTGCCTTTGGCTTCGGCATTACTGAGTCGAAAATGTTCATTTCTTCGTTTTTCTTTCTTTACAAAGATATGCATTTCTCTTCATGAGGCAGAGAAGTTGATTCAGGTTTATTTGAATAATTCGCAAAGTGCAAAAATATTAATCTCAGAACTTCCACCATATTGAAAAGAAAATAGAATTTTGGTCGAATATTGACGCAAGAGAGTCGTTTACTCAAATTGGAAATTACGAAATCCGAATAGACGAGGATTACTGTCATTCTGAAATTGAGATTTATCATATCGATCAATCGTTGTGGTATTTCACCTGAACGATCACTCGTGTATATATTCTGTATTTTGCATTACTCCTTTTTATCGCATAAATATATCAATGAATACAGAAAACAGAAAAAGAGCATGACTACTGCAGGGATAGCGAGCCAGTATTTTAGTTCGAAATTCTCAGCAATCAAAATTAGCGAGCTTTCGATCCCCCGGGAGGAGGGAAGGATGAAGGAGGCAAGATAGATCAGCCGCCTCCCGGCCTCTTCGTCCCTCCTCTCGCCAATTATACGTCTGCGCGTAGATAGGCGTGGAATAGACAATAATCTAACGATGTCTACTATGAGCCTTCGTGAAATTTTTTTGTTTTAGATTTCCAGTTGAATTCCAAAAGAGTCCCTTTATCTTATCAATTCTCTCACTCTCTGCTTATTAGAATTCCGTTATCCGCCAGGAGAACTGCTCAACTCGCCCGTCAGTCCGCAATGTTCATTCCTTGGTTCCTTTCACAATCTTCCACAAGTCTTCCCGCCAATACCGCACTCACTATGGCATTGGTAAGCTTGTTTCCAAGAGCAGAGCTACCGAAGGTCTTGAGAAGTTGGCGCGAATATGTTAGCGTTAGGTACAAAAATAAGCGCGTCCTCTTCCATCTTCCATCTGATATGCATTTCATCACGATATTTTTAGAGCACATACAACACTACATCGTGCACACCCAATCTAAATTGATAATCGGAATAAAAGTTGCATAGAATGGGCCAAAGTTTGACAACATTCGTAGAAGATCCGCTCGAAAATATTCGAAACGGTGGAATTTACATTCATCAACTTCATGTTGAGGTGAGCTGGCTGAGCGCCCCCTTCCAATGTATTTTGCTCGTTCCTGAAATGTTTTCAGCACTTAGAAGATGGCAAAACGAAAATAATATTTCTTGACGATATTTTTAAATCGCTGGAGAAGTGTTTAGGCTTCTCTTGCAAGAAGTTCGGGATTGATTTGCATCGTAGTATACTCAAATATAATGTAAGATAATGTTCATTATTATTTGTAGGCGTTGTGAAAAATTATAGTTAAATTAGTCAATTTTATATATTTATTGCTTAACAGTGAATTTACAATCTATTTTTAGCGTACACGAAATTATCTGATTGTAATTCTGAATTTTGACGAGATCAAAAAGTTTTTGGACGCCATAAAGCCTATCGTTCGAAAATGCTACTTTCAAACGCTTTACATTAAACACAACGATCCGGAGGTTATTCGCATGTTGGGAGATCTTCTCGAAGGAAAAGTATGCATGCCAGAAATAGCTCACGATATCACTACGTCAAGGAAATAGTGGGTCTCAATTGACTAGGATTCAAAAATATCTTTTTTTAATTTTGTGATTGTAGTGAAATTGCTTTGCTGAATTTCCTACACAAGATTCATAATGATCGTAAAAGCATTAATTTGGTTGTAAATAATCTATCGACGAGTGAGTATCTTTCAAAAATTATTCCAAAATATTTTTAATTATAGATTCAGTTGAATTTGCTTTAAAGCTGGCCGATAATATTGACAAATTATTTGTGAAAATCGCGTGTGAATCAAAGGAAGATTTGGATATTGTGCCTTTTGTATCGGCTTTACTAAGCCGAAAATGTTCCAAACTCATTCTTTCGCTGGAACATTCAAATATTCGCATTTCTCTTGTTGGCGCGGAAAAGTTGATTCAGGTTAGTTTCTGATTACTCAAATGATTCAAATCTTCTATTTCTTAGAGTTTCCATTTTCTTGAGAAGAAAGCAGACCTGGAAATACTTTCGTCGACTTCTGATTTGCCTGCTTTGCAATCGCAAATTGGAGATCGCAAATTAGAAATTACAATAGACGAAACTGGTGATTATGCGAAAATCGAGATTCGCGATAAATAGCGGCGATGATCAACGAAAAAAATTTTTTTGTCATTTATCTATGATTGGACGTTTGTAAAAACTTTGTTTCTAATGGCTCTTATTGCAAAAATATAAACAAAATTATCCATTTATTGCTGAATTCAAGGCCTTTTTGCAATTCTCGTACCGTTCCAGCAGGAAGAGTTGGTATCGAGCATTTGACGCGATTAAATTGCACTAGGGGTTTACAATCATACGCGTCACATGCGTCGCTTTCCTTTAGAACGTCGAATCATGACGAAGCCAGCTCTGAAATTTGACGCGTAATAAAAAAAATGTTTTTGCACGTTTCCTCTATTTACGCCACCACACTTCATCTGTTTATGCGAGTTATTTCTGCCAACTAGAATATTTTTCGCACAAATGTGTTTTTCCATATTCATAATTTATAAATTTCACTCACAAGCTTTCTGACCCCTATGTTCTATCCAGATAGGGGTGAACAACGATTTTTTTTAATTCTCTCGCCACACCAACTGAAAATCCATATATGTGAAGTGTTTCTGAAAAATATGTGAAATGTTTCTGAAATTTATTCCGATGTTTCAAACGTATAGCAATTCTAAGGAGATTGAAAGTGAAAGAGTGAAAGCTCACGGGGAGAATAAATTCAACAAAAAACACGTGTTCAAAAACAAATAATCATGATCAATTCACGATCTTCAATATCAGCCAAAAATACAGGTGTATCTACAAAAGAAGAAGAAAAAAAAAGAAGTGTGTTTCGTATTAAAATTCGTGGTGATCTATTGTCACTTCATTTCCGTCTTCTTCATTGACGATCGAAATTTTGTAGTATCCTACATGCTTTTCCATAGGCTTTTCGCGGGTTTTGCAGTCGAAGGCAATTTCCTTCTCAATACCGTGAAATTTCTGAATGAAAAATTGTTAGAATGATTCATTGTCAATCGATGATACTTACGGTAATCAATTTTTCCATTTCGTCAAGCGAAAGGAAAACATTGTCGCCTTCGAGTCCGAGCCAAATGCATTTCTTCCGTTTCAGTATGTCACAAACGACCGATTCAATATCCGAGATTTTGGAGCAGTTCAGGTTTATTTCGTCCGTTAGGTCCGCGACTTTCAGTAGAAACTTCATTGATTCTAAAAAAATAACATTTATTTAAACATTTATTGAAAATTGGATTGCAAGATTCTCACGAGGTAGAGTGGTGATAGTTTTCGAATAATTTATGTGGCCAAAGCAAAAATGTGTGACCTTTAGTGAGAATTTGTGGAGAGTACGAAACTCTATCGGGATCGATCATTTCAACGAAATGTAGTAAGGCGATTGAGCTGAAATGGTCGTGTTTAAAAATATCTTAAAACTGAAACGCACTGATCAGTAGTGATGTCGTTTTCGTGCTCAATATTTGCTTTCGAAACAGACGAGTTAGAAAATACATTGCACAAATATTGAATAAACTCGGCATCATCATGATTTATCGACAGCTCTTTGAACTCTGCCTCGTGAATGAGTGGTTTCATCATCTCAAAAAACAATACTAAGTGTTCCGGCTTGAGAACAGCGGTCAGGCACTGAAGAATCATAATTTTAATAAATAAAGATGCTTGCGCGTTCGGGATCGGTAATCCCGAGAATGTCGGAAATACCGACCTTTTTTCTCTAGAGCCTCTCGCGCGCGCGCTATTTCTCGTGCTATTTGACTCTAACCGTCTGGCGCGAGAGGGGTCGGTAATACCGATACCGAACTTGCAATCCTAGTATATTATGACTATACATAATACTTACTTTGTCCCGGAATTTTCGATTCATAATTGCAAGCTGTTTGATGGCAAAGAAGTAACATTTTTTCCAAATGACACTGTATTCATTTTCGAAATCTGAGTTCTCAAATGCGACATCAATATGAACAATTGTAGTGTTCGTTAATTTCTGCAGAGAATCGCTCAATAGAATCAGGTACCGAAAAGGTATGTAGTAGAGATGCCGATTCGATGGCGATGGCGATGTCACCGCACTTGCGATGACATTGCATCGAGGGAAGAGGCCTGCGCTCTCTCCATTTGACACACTTTTTCACTGATCTACCCTATTCCCTTCTTACGATGTCATCGCAACATGGGAAGAAGATGCGATGCCATCGCCATCGAAATTGCAACACTAGTATCTAGTTAAAATAAAACTCGCCTCAATATGAAACAATCCGACGATAGTCTTTCCAACACCTTGAAATGGATCAGCATCCATCGTCGTATTCGGTTTGCTAAAATAGGTAAATAAAAATAAGTGAAAAAACGAAAAAGCTTGGTTATTGACGCGTGTTTCCCGCGTAGAGTGTGTTCTGAATTCGGTTAGCATGGATACTGTAGCTGGCGCGAAATCAGTCGAGAGACGCGATAAAAATAGACGCGATAAAAGTGCAATTGTAGTCATCTTCAAATGTCTGGCCGCAATTGCAACTTTCCTGATCATGTATTTGCAATCATTTGCCGTTTCATGGAAACGAAAAGTATTCTGAGATTCAGAGAGGTAAGAGTGATAGACTAATTTAAAATTATCCGTATCAAGATGAGCAAAGCGGCCAAAGAACAGATGGAGTTCGCAATTCTTCACAGTCAAAAGACGTCTGTGTTCATGTTTAAGCTTGAGGTATATTGAATGTTAATGAATTCGCTTTATGAATAAATCTTCTTTTTGTCTCAGCGATTGGATAATTCCACTAAACTTCATTGCCATCTATCGGATCGGAGAAGCTTCATTATTTGGAAAATCATGATTCTGATTAAAGTTGAAATGAGCGAAGTCGATTGCAATATTGCACGCAGGGTAAAGATTTTGGTCTGCTACTTTCATAAAGTGAAGATTTAGGAGCTAAAAATAATTATGTGCCCGGAAGAGGCAAACGGTTTACTGCATTTCATGAAGCCTATCATCAATAAAACCCGTTTCTTCTGGCTTTTTTTTTACCATGATCAAACTGATATAATTCGTCTGTTCTCCTTTTCCTATCAAAGAAGTTTAGTTAAAATGGTTTTCTTCCACCAATGGGAAAACTCAAAATCCGAATTGTCAGTTTTTCATCTTTTTTTCAATCACCCAATTAACGTTTCAGTAATAAAATTATTCAGCCATGAATGTCTTGAATTTGTGAAAAGAGTAAGTCCAGAAATCATAGAATATCGTATCGAGGCGCTTACAAAAGGCATTGTTGTTGGACTATACTGCATAATTGTATCTTGCAGATTCGATAAACTCGCTGTTAACATTGGCAGACAATGTTAAACATATGTCTATTCAAGTGAAGAACAAAATTGATCATCCAAATGATACAATAATATCCCTTGCTCAAAACATTTTCAGCCGAAAATGCAACAATTTATCTATTTTCGCGTCTACCAGCAATCCAGATATATCGCTCACCCACGCTGAAAAATTAATTGAGGTATTATTACATGTGCTAAAGTAGCAAATAAAAATATAATTTGCTCATTCAGTTCCTTCATAGTACGGAAAGGAAAGTATGTTTTGAAACTGTGTGGCAAGGTCAAGAAATGAATCTTCAATTCGGAGACTACAATGTGAAAGCAAATACTTTTTTGCAACAAAGAAGCATCCAAATTAAGCACTTGGAATTCAACGATGATTGCTAATGAATTCGTTCATCGGCGACCTTTTTTTTCCAAATCTATGTCAACGTGATAAAGAGGAAATATTCGAATGTTTTTCTATTTCATTATTTCAAGTTTTCTCTCTAAATATCTTTATTTTCCTTTTTTCATGTACTTTTGGCGAGAGTCGTTTGACATCGTTAAACGCAAAAATTGGAACGCGCTTTCTTGTGAGGAACCCTAGGGACTGTCAGAAATTGGTTTTGCCTCAGCATCGACATATTCAATATCGTACGGTATATTCGATATTCAGGTGACACGCGTGAAACGGGCAACACCAAGAAAATCTTTATCGTTATCTCATCGAAAATGAGACGTTATTGTTAATGATAAACTGAAGATAAACGATATGTACGTTGCCTCAGTAAAAAAACGTAACCACACGTAAAGTGCGAAATCGTTAATTTGACATTGAATTGAGAAACAGTTACCGGAATATGCGAGTCAAATTAAATTGCTTCGTACTCAAACTCGTTGTGAGCAATGGTCAGCTCTTTTCCCTCTCCGTAATTGCTGGCAGAAACTGTGTAGCTGCCCACGAGTTCCACCATGGGCTGCGCGCGCGTTTTGCACTGGATGAAAAGTTTCTTTTCAATTCTGTGAAAACTCTGAATATGATAGATTAGTGCGGATATTGTCGATTCCAATGAACCTGAATCAACTTGTCCTCACCTGCTCGTGAAATGAACACATCTTCGCCGGCGAGTTCAACAGTATTGCATTTCTTCCGATTCAGTACGCAGCAAAGGACAGATTCGACCTCTGGTATTTCGAAGCAATCTAGTCGTATTTCCTCCACTATGTCCGCAACTGTCAGTATAAAATCCAGTGATTCTGAAAAAAATTTCAATCAGTGACAGGCCAATGAAAAGCAAGAGCCTTAACCTTAAACTTTTAAAAATCATGAAAATGTTCGAAGAACCTACCTTTTTGGAGCTGTAGCGGGAAATATGAAATTTTATTTGGATGCAATGTTTCAAGAAGAATTAGCAGTGCCGTTTTCCTTAAAGCAAAAGCGCTCAAACCATTTCTTTTAAAATTCAAACACACTGCGCTGAACTCATGAGATCCTCTTCCTCAATCTTAACATTCTCTACGGAGTTTTTACGCATTACGTCCGATAGATTATGAATAAGCTCCGGATCGCTATGATTTATTGCTAGTTCGCAGAACTTTGCCTCACGCATAAGCGGTTTTATTATCTCGAAAAACGTTCTGACTCTTTCCAAGTTGAGAAGAACTACTTCAAGAGGCTAAAAAGTGTAGAAATTCACTTCAAAAATATGATTAATTGAATAGCCATATTTAATACTAACTGATCCACGTTTTCGAAAATTTTGGCGAATTCCCAGCTCTTTGATAGCGTAGTCGAAACACCTCTCCCACACGGCTCGGTGTTCCCTTTTGAATTCATAGTTATGAAGCGCGATATTAATATGTATCTTTGTATTGTTGTTCACTTTCTGAAACGAGTTGATTAACATAAGATTAATGAAGCTTACCTCAATTTCAAGCAATCCCACACTAGTCTTTTCAATTTGTTCAAATGGATTCTCAGACATGGCCGTATTGGGTTTCCTAAAATACATATACAATAATTGAGTAAAATGCGAAACGCGGTGCGTTTTTTTACATTATTCAGTTAGAATATGCACAGGACTTAGATTGTGATGATACCTTTTCACGATATCGGCGACATTAAAAAATTAATGTTGATTAAAAAATGCAAATTGATGAAAAAACGTGTGAGCTCAAGCGTCTTCGGTGTGTGAAGGCTATTTCCTTAGTGTGATGGCTGTACTTGATCTGCATGAGCGGAACGGAAAATTCAGCAACTCTTTTGATTTTGTTAACCCCAGCTAGTTTTGACAATCACTCATTTGATTCTCCAATTATCTAATACTGATTTATTCAAAACCTTCATTGCACTTGCTTACGGTCTCAGTTGATCATCATTATTTCTCACATATTAAGCAATCCCCCCTCATCCTCTTATCTCGTCCTTCCACAATGGGCTATCCTCATTTCGCTTGCTCTCTGGGAATCTTAGTTTCTATGTCTCCCGTATACAGTGAAGGAAAGGGAAGAGTACACTTCCTCTCATCACCCCCTATCTTTCGGGCACACCCTCTCACATAGCCCTTCTTATCAACTAATCGTGAGAGTCATCTTTTCAGTCAGGGGTGAACGCATGGAGGGTGGTCAAATGGAAGCGAATCCCTGGGTGTATCGAACAATCACTTGAGGCAACCGTGAATTGTTAATGATCGCGATCAATTTGAGATATTTTCCTGCTTCGGAATAAGAGGGCAATGAAAAGTGAACAATGGACACAAATGGGATGTTTTCCAAACAATCCAATTATTGATTTGTTGTTTGCCATTCAATTCAACCTTCTCCTCCATTCCCTCATTCCCTCCTCTCCACTCGCTCTCGACTGGTCGGTTCCTCCTCTTCTGCTCGTTGCGAGGTAACAGACTTGTACAAGTATCCCGTTAGGTGAGGCTCTTGTCCTCCGGTAACTGCTAGACCAGTTGATCGCTATCTCGCCGACTCGAGTGGCCGAGATAGCGCGCGAAATGAAGATACTGAGGCTCAAAAGTTTAGTTCAGTAGATCAGCTATTTCTGTCCGGAGGCAGCAATCTCACGTGGGTTCACCATCCGCAATATCGTACTCCATCCACCCTACCGCACTCCGACAGTCTACTGCGCTCCTACAGTCTACCGCGCGCAATGACGCCAATCTGCGTGAGTTCTGGAATCCTACAGTTTACTTGCTGCTGCATTCTAACCTCCAAATCATTAGCGTCTGGTTTTCCGTTTTGGCAATTTCCTTCTGTATCCACTGTATTGCGATTGTTTTGGTTTTTGGCAATCGTATTGCTAGGCATTCCCTAAGTTAGTCAATCTTAAGGAGTCCTTAACGTGTCCATAACCCTCTATTCAGATCACAGCCTTCGTCATGACGATTCTCGAGTGCATCTTCGCACTGGCGTTCGTCGTCGCGGTCTTCATGTTCAAGATATACTGGGTGAGCAACCATAACCTGTGACTGTTTCACTTTCCCATACTCTTGCGCTTCTCTGATCGGTGAAAAACAATGAAAAAGGAGAGCTTTTGATGGTTATCCCGTTATCCGAAGACTACAATATCCCCAAATCATCGTCTTCAAATTGTGTCTTGCCCTTCTTCCTCGAGTATTCTCGAGTGCATCTTCGCCCTGACATTCATCGTTGCCGTCTTCATGTTCAAGATATACTGGGTGAGCGACCTCAACCCTACGAGAGTACTGGAATGTACTGGAATAGTGACCTACTGATGCCTACGAGACGATGGATGCAGGACTCTTACAGTGCCTTTTCTTCTTGTTTTCTTCTCGAAACTAAAAAAGTCCTCGTGTTCATTCGCTGAGATTTTCGTCGTTGCCGTTTTAAGGCTCAAGATATACTGTGTGTTTTTTTTTGTTTTTTTTAAGGCGGGGAGTGTTTACCGTGAACATTTGTGCATTGGTGAGACCATGTCCAAGACGTTCTAAATGGATATTGACGTGTGATGGTGTAAGACAATTGATATGAACGGAATTTATCTTGGCACGTTACTGAGCATTCGTCTCAATACCAATTCTCAAGCACCCAATTCTCCCACGGTCCATGGTACATGGTATGGTTCTCATGTTTCTTCGACGAAAATGTTAATGACGTGTGTGGATAGTTGATATGTGCGTATTGCAAAGTTAGTTCGAATATTATAGAAATTTATCGATGTTTCTCGCACTCAATACCAATCCTCGAGCACAAAGTTCTCCCACGGCCCATGATACTCCACCGTGGTCACGTTGTTATCGTCGCTCGCGCTCAGCCATTTGCCATCGTCACTCTGATACATGGTATTTGGTTCGTCCATTCTTTGAATACTATTTCCCTGAGGCTGAGTTCACATATCTGCATTGAATAGCGATCTTCGTAACACTAAACCCTCCTACCGCTCGATATGATTGCACGTGAGTAGGCATTCAATCGTAACGAAACAACTAGTCGTTTAATAGGGAAATCACCCATCGTTCTCCTCATTCCGCGCTGGCCCTCGTAAAGAAGGCGGTGCATTTCCCTATTAAACGACTAGTTGTTTCGTTACGATTGAAAGTCTACACGTGAGGTATTGGCACCGGAGAGCCCGCGACCCTACTCCCTCAGTACCTGCAGCCGCCAAGTTCTGTCCAGATTCTGGACCGGCGTCCACGTCGAATCCCTGTGGTCGACCTCGTCCTGGAATGGTACAATATAGGGTTGGCTAAACGGTTGCGACATTGCAACGTTGTGCAATGAAGAAGAGGGATGGATGCATGTTGCAATAGTACCAGTTGCAATAGTACGACAATAGTACTAGACGAATGGGCGCGAGGGGATGGTTCGATCCCCGCTGCTCTCGTATTCTTTTGTTGGAGCAACTTTCATATCACGAAAAACCGATTAGAAAACTATTTGTCAATATGCTAAAAGTATTTCCGACTTTCTCCGACTCTAATTTCCCCCGTTGCCTCTTCCTCATCATCGCGAGGAGAGATGGCTTCGCAAGAGACTTTCCACGTTTTCTCGCACTACCTTGTTTCTCTGGCCGGAGAAAGAATGTGCGAAATGAAGAGAGTATTTCTCACCAAATCGATGGTTCCGTTATTAGCGCGCATATACCGGCCGGTCCTTCCAGACTTGAGCACAACCTGGACGGCAATTGGTTCATTACTGCTTGGATTGAGAATGGATTTCTGTTCGAGTTGAAATTCCACGCTATGTTTTCGCACCTTCTCCTTAACAAACTGTCATAACCGATTGACCGTCGGAGCGATACTCAAAACTACTTTTCGAACAGTATCTTCCACTTCGTCCCGAAACCAAGGAAGTTTGAAAGAAAGACGAAAGAAGAAGCTGACCCGATGTCCTCTCGTCTCCACCAACCAGTGCTCGCTCTCCAGTGCCCAGGGCGCCAGATCAACCGCCATTGTTGTGATGTCATTTGCGCGCAGGTAGGTTCCGTGCGCGGACTTGAACACGCGGTGGCCTGACATACGGCTGTTTATGAATCATCACCGAAAATAATAGTATTGGGTGTTTTCATGCTGCCAGCAATCAAATCAAACAACCCTGGATCTTTAACACGCGGTGGCCTTGAAATGGTATCTCCAGGTGTTTGCATAATGTAGTCACTCGTTCGCTATGTCCGGTTTCTGTGGTCACTAGCTTCTAAATTCAACTCTAAATCTCTTTCCCGGCCGTCAATCTTGTGAACACATTCCAAGTTCCGAAGACCACGAGATGCCACAACGAATCTCCAGTTTCATAATGTTTATCGGATTCACCTGCCATCTTCCTCGGCAGATCGTCCACGCCGGGAATGTACGGCGGCGAGCAAACTGAACTCAGTTACTAAGCTTATTCTTATGCTTCTATTTTCTTCACCACAGGAACAGTGTGCGTTAAGGGGATGTATTCGGGAACTAACCAAAGTCGGTTTTAAACCAGAAGTGCTCGGTTGCCCCTCGCTCCTCGACAGTGCTCACATTTCCGTCTTGGCCGGCGCTCAGCCAGAGACCGTGGAAGCTCTTCAACGACCTGTACAATGCACGGCATTCGATCTATCCTGGACAAAAAGTCCTCCGAAATAGTCCAAGTGAACAGATATTGCATTAACAGATGTTCCGGACCAGTGCAGTTCAAGAACAAAAAAAGATAATAGTTATTCACCATGATCCATCCTTGTTCTTGAAAGGATGGAACTCTTCCCAGTTGAGCGGAAGATCAACAAGGTCCACGGTTCCTACAATTACATTGATCCCATTACGAAAAAACAATCTCAATCGTTTACTATATTTTTCCAATGGATGGCTTACCATTGGGGAGCGCTCGCAGGTACAGAGGCCACGCGTGGGCAGTCTTGAGGATAACCTGAATGGTCGCACCGTAAAAGTGTTGCTTCCGTTTCCGTTTTCGTTCACCCACAAATGCAAACATGTCCGCGGAAAGGCAGAATTGAAGAAATAAAAGTATTTGTGAAAACATATTTACCTTCTCTCCTCTGAACTCGATGTAGAGATGGTCCAAATTGCCGCTGGCGCCTTTTACTGCGTCCACCTGGTTTATCATTATGACGTTTAGTGATTTTTTTGGTATTTAATGATTTCAAAACGATTCACGTAAGCTGAACGCGTGCCTCCTCGCACAAACTGTTCATCGTTGTTCTCTTGCTCAATAATTCCGAATTGAAAAATCCCCAACCTCCAGCTGTTGTTTCGCCTGCAGATATTGGTCATGGTAGGACTTGAGCACGCTTTGTTCGCCGCATTTAGGCACGCCCGGCCAGCCATTCTCGACTGAAACACATTATCAACTGTAACACTGACTGCTGTTGTGTTGACTATCATAACTCTGTCGAGTCTTGTGTAACTTTACCTTACCTACGATGAAACTTTACCTAACGTAACCCCTGCTATCGAAGTAACTGAATCAAACTGACAATCGGCGTAAGCGGGAGAAAGAAGAGAGAAGAGCAGAAGAGCCAGCATTTTTGTTGTGAGCAATTGAAGAAACGGGAAGGGATTTTATAACTGCTTTGCTGTTCATTCATCTGGGAACTTCCACTGTAGAAGTTCTTTGATAAGATGCAAAAGTGAACGTTGTTCAAATCGTAAAAAAAAATATATCAAAAAACCTTTTTTCCTTCAATAATCGTCAATTACCGTGACCCTAACAGTATCGCAATTCAGGCTGGTGCCCTACAGTTTTTCAAAATTACCCCGGGTACCGTACCTACAGTAACTCTGCAATAACCCATTTCAGGCTGCTGCACTGGCGGGCATGCACGTGGGCGGCACGATCAGCGGCATGATCGGACTCGGACTGAAGCGACCCTATCGACTGTTCTGGCACATGGTTTACTCGGTGAGTACGGTAAGGATATGGTAGGTTACGGTAGTTACTCCCAGTGTTCGGATCGCTTGAATACTGTAGGCTTGCCTATGGTTACATTTCTGGCACATTGCCTACTCGTTGAAGGGTCGCTTGAGCCCAATGTAGCCATAACAAAGTATAAGTATAATCAAAGTATAATCATCGATCCCCCTCACAGGTCTTCTTCCTCATCTGCTACATTATCGGCGGCGTCTACTTCTTCACCAAGATTGAGGTGCTAATTAATGATAATTAGTTAATTAATCTGATTAAAATAAAGTAAAATATTTATATTAATTAATTTAATTAAAATAGTCAATATTCAGAAAACCCCCGATCGATACTACGTCATCGGTATCACGATGATCTTCGTCGCCTATCAGGGTATTACCGTTAGAGTTCGAAATACGGGTAATCGTGTCTCTTCATTTCGCACGCTCTCTCGTCTCTCTGACCGGTGAGATAGTGTGAAGAATGAAGAGACGATTACCCGTATTTCGAACTCTAATTACCGTATCCTTTTCGAAATACTGTATCTTCAACTACCATCATTT
This sequence comes from Pristionchus exspectatus, assembly GCA_911812115.1. Classification (NCBI taxonomy): domain Eukaryota; kingdom Metazoa; phylum Nematoda; class Chromadorea; order Rhabditida; family Neodiplogasteridae; genus Pristionchus; species Pristionchus exspectatus. The sequence continues at coordinate 4,761,794 of OU461587.1, read as the reverse complement.
TGCTTTCTACATCTACTGTAGTTGTTATGATGCACTAGTCTCTTCTACCGCAATTTAATTGGTCTATACATCTACTGTAACGGTTCAAGATCTAGAATTGAAACCAACAGAAATAGTATCCTCCAACATCTTTACCTCTAGGAGTACAGTACCGTACCCATATCTGAACTCTTCAACAGTAATCCAATCCGATCCTCTTATTTCAGCCGGGCTTATCTTCCTCTACCACCTGGCGCGCAAGGAGGTCTTTATTTTTCGTTATTTCTTATTTCGTTTCGGATATGTTTCACTCCCACTACTTGTCAGGAAGCAACTCTAAAATTTGATTCACGGTGGAAATAGCAACAAAAATCAACATTTACAAAGCCTTCCGCATCCCTCCGTATCCATTAGGGCCGTCAGGATGAATCCGTCTCTTCATTCCGCGTGCTCTAGTCACTGCTGACCTGTGAGGGAGTATGACGATACGAATTTTTTTCACCCTAACAGTAGAGTTCGAAATACGGATAATCGTCTCTTCATTTCACGTGCTCTCTCACCGTTCAGAGACACGAGAGAGTGTGTAAAATGAAGAGACTGTAACCCTTGAATTTCGATGTCTACATTCCAGATCAAAGCGGAGCTCGAGGCCGCGGCGCATCAGCAGTACCACCCGGTCGGGGCACCTCCGCCCCAGCAGCAGTACCCGACTCAGTATCCGCAGTGCCGGTACCCGAGGAACCAGTACCAGCAGTACCAGCCGCTGCCCGTCCAGCCTGTCAGGTCAGAAAAGACCCCGTTTCTTCACTTATCTCTCGCCAGTCAGAGAAACTAGAGAGCACTGTCAAATGAGAGAGCCATGATATCATTCCAGTTCGGGCTCCGATTCCGAGCAAGAACTGAAGGAGGAGACGGCAATCGACGAGGAATAATCGATTCGGTACCGTACCCAAAGTTACCGTACTATCACAGTAAACAACGAACAATGATTGATAAATGATTTTTTTCTACTTTCTCGTTTCTCAAATAAACACTTGATCATTCCAAAATACAATGCATGAGTTATATCTAGTTTATCAGTCGTTAGCAATAATCAAAATGAAATCAAACGTGTCAACGTATGCTACAATAATCGGATATGTTGAAATCGATAATTACACGGAGAGAATACGGTCTCCAGAATCAATGAAATTGTGTGAAGAGATCAAATTAGGGTAGATTGGAGATACGGTAGGATCAGGGGTCAGAAATGGGGGGGGGGAGTTCTTCAATTCTCCTTATTCTCTGCGGCAAAATCGGCTGCGGTCGGAGCGGGAGGGAAACGGGCGTTCAACTGAAATATAAAGGGTAGCTTATCAATTTACCAAAGCATCATATTTCAGTTCGTGATACCCCCTATCCCCTCACCTCCTCCGAGGATTACGGTAGCTTATAGTACCTTACTGATCTTATAAATTCACAACTCCTCTCAACCTTACCCTCTCCCTGACTTCACCACTGATTCTCTGTCCACTACAGTATCCGTCTACAGTACCCTCCTGTTCAGTTCCCAATCCCTCCCTACCGTACCCTCTCTACCGTATCCTCACCTCTTCTTCTCTTCGCTTCTCCATTAGCACGGCGACCTTCCACGAGTCGACGCTCATCTCGGATTGCCCGCGAAGGACAGTCACCAGTCTGCCATTGGATTATTGATTGATACAGTATCCGAAAATTAGCATTAATTGATCGGTGAGACAGATGAGACATGAGAGACCCATAGACAAATCGTCAAATACAATCATCAAATGGATCGACCGAAACCTAAATCGAACCACAACTGTACGCAACACAACCCGTGACGGACCAGTCTCTACGAAAGGGTATTGATTGGTACAGTATCCAATTGGCCATAACCACATGAAATGAATAGTTTATAAAGAAATGTGCGGCATATCTATTGAAGAATTGGCAAATATGCAAATATGTAATTTCACCCACCAGTCGGGCAGAATCTCGCCTCCGGTCCATAGTACTTGGCCAAATTCACGTCCACCGGCACCGAATCGTCCTGCAAAATACGGTTAAAAGGCAAAGCAAAGATAAAGGTGTTAGGCACTATTCTCCCAAGGCGGGCTAGCCACCCCATCGTCCAGTAGCAACGTTTGCCTAACCTGGGACGACCAGTGGCTGCTGCGAAACTTAAGGTAATAATGATAATCTATTAAACTATGTGAGAACCTTCTCAGCGCGTCTTCCTCCATGGGAAGGATTCAGTTGAAAAAATATTTTTATACGATTTTGATTTCTCATTACCCGGTGGTTGGATGCTTCACGCGCCGTACACCCTAACTCTTGGCACGACGTAAACCAATGTGAATGTTTGGGAAAAAACTAATATAAATAACTTCATGCTAATTTGTCAAATAGTTCGATAAATAGTGCCCCCTCGAGACTCTGTATCAGTGACTCTCTATCAATTTAAATTGCTTATTCCGCCATACCGTATTCCACCGTAGCCCCCTCCCCTTACCTTGAGCGTGAGATGGGCGCGCTGATTGTCCTCATGGTTCGTCTCGCTTGAACTAGTTGTGACGTCCAGCTGCCCAAGTCGATCTGGTTCTGAAATAGTAACCAATACCTCTCGTAAGAGAGGTACTGGTTACTATTTCAGGCTCGCAGAGCAGAGAATCCGCACCCAACCACTGGTTGGTGCACGGATTCCCATTTTAATGAGCGCCCGAACCCAACCACTGGTTGGTGTTCGAGGCCCAGCGCAGAGAATCCGCACCCAACCACTGGTTGGTGCACGGATTCCCATTTTAATGAGCGCCCGAACCCAACCACTGGTTGGTGTTCGGGGCCCAGCGCAGAGAATCCGCACCCAACCACTGGTTGGTGCACGGATTCCCATTTTAATGAGCGCCCGAACCCAACCACTGGTTGGTGTTCGGGGCCCAGCGCAGAGAATCCGCACCCAACCACTGGTTGGTGCACGGTTTCTCATCTATTACTTAGCTTTTGATCTCCTTCGTCAGCATGAGTGAGTCCTTCCTTGGCCGAAGTGCTCGTCATCTCGTCGTCTTCGACGTTGCGAATCTCTCCATCACACCAGAGGAAGATCGTCGTTGAAGATGCCCGAGCCATTGTCCTGCAACAGTTTTCGTAGTTTACTGATTTAAAATTATCTCGATGTCTCAAGGAAACCACCACTTAAAAAGACTACTGTATTTAGTAATCACCTGAAACATAATTCCACATTGGCCAAAGGTTTCATAATTTTTGTGAAAGTAATGTGAAAGTATGTGAAAGTAACTCACACTCTTTCGCTGTTTATTTTTGTTATTGTTTTCGTCGTTGATGTTTTTGTTGTTGTTTACCTCTAGCGCGTGCACGTCGGCCGTGTGGAAGGCGAGCGGTCGATTGGCGGCCACGATCACAGACGCCGTACGAACTGCAAGGATGAGAATCAATACTAGTGAAGAGCACGGGGTCGAATCTCGGACTATACCCCCCGATTTTACCCATAGGTTTGAAGCAGTGTTGAGCGTGGATTCGTTGGATTCGATTCGGTTGGAATGGATTCGTTGAGGTGCTTTTCGACTTATTTCACGTAGTTTCAGCCTAGTGTCGCCTATGTGTATAACAGTTCCATAAAGAGTCAACAACAAAACAAGGAAGTAAATATATTAGAGGAAGGAAAACAAAACTGACCGAGACTTCCATTGAGGTTTCTTCAGAGGCCATACCCGTGCGATTGACCTGTTAAAAAGAAAGATTAAGCGATTCAGAAAAGAGAAGCGATAGGTAAAGGTGAAAACACTTTGAAAAAACAAGAAATTACGAAAGTTGGCGATTTGAAGTTTCAATCAATTCGAATTTTGAACTAACTACGGTATTCCAGATTTTCGTTAGTTGTGTCAGTTATATAAAATACCTTATATTTACATATTTTTTATTCCTGATTTATTTATGTATTTTTCATTTGTATGTGCGCCATTGGTAAAAAAATCGAAACTTCGCTGAAAAGTGCCATTTTTCGCCATTGGACTGAAGAAAAGACGCACCCGCATAGAACTATTGTTTTACATAGGTAATTGATTCTGTCCTTTCACACACATCTCCACAGCAAACAAACACGATATGTAGAAAGTGATATTTCAACACTTGATCAGAACCTCATTCAAGAATAAAATACATGTAATTTTTTTCAAATTATTGTTTATCAGTCGTTAGCAATAATCAAAATAGATGCAAACATGTCAAAGTATATTACAATAATCGGATATTTTGAAATCGATAGTTACACGGAGAGAATACGGTCACCAGAGGTAATGATATTGGGTGACGAGATCAAATTAGAGTAAGGAGAGATACGGCAGAGGGTCATCAATTGGGAGAAACTTCAGTTCTCCTTGTTCTCTGCAGCAAAATCGGCGGCGGTTGGATCGGGAGGGAAACGGGCGTTCAACTGAAAGTGAATGGGTTACGGTAGCTTTTCGATTTACCAAAGCATAATTTTTCAGTTCGTGATTCCCCTTATCCCTTCACCTCCTCCGAGGATTACGGTAGCTTATAGTACCTTACTGATCTTATAAATTCACAACTCCTCTCAACCTTACCCCTCCCTGACTTCACCTCTGCACTCAAACAACTACTCTACCGTAATCTACCGTACCTCTTGAAGCAGTGATGTGTCGCTCCGCTAGAGTACGTGTCCAAGTGGGGGTAGACATCCAACTGCGAAATGGAATATAAGTGATACACTTAGGAATTCGAAATCATGGACTCACCGACGAAATCGTGACGTGTCGTCCGCAATTGAACCTCGTCCTGCTTGAGTCATCCAGCTGCCGAAGTCGCACTGGTTCTGAAAAACAGTCAATACCTCTCGTATGAGAGGCACTAAAGAGACACTAGGCAGTGGCCTAGTGCTCGGGTCGGGGCGGGGAACCTGACCCACGCCGTAACCTAAGGGGAGCACGCACGACGGGGCACCTGACCCACGCCGTACCCTAAGGGGAGCACGCACGACGGGGCACCTGACCCACGCCGTAACCTAAGGGGAGCACGCACGACGGGGCACCTGACCCACGCCGTACCCTAAGGGGAGAACGCACGACGGGGCACCTGACCCACGCCGTAACCTAAGGGGAGCACGCACGACGGGGCACCTGACCCACGCCGTAACCTAAGGGGGAGCACGCACGACGGGGCACCTGACCCACGCCGTACCCTAAGGGGAGAACGCACGACGGGGCACCTGACCCACGCCGTAACCTAAGGGGAGCACGCACGACGGGGCACCTGACCCACGCCGTAACCTAAGGGGAGCACGCACGACGGGGCACCTGACCCACGCCGTACCCTAAGGGGAGCACGCACGACGGGGCACCTGACCCACGCCGTAACCTAAGGAGGGGGGGGGCACGCACGACGGGGCACCTGACCCACGCCGTAACCTAAGGGGAGCACGCACGACGGGGCACCTGACCCACGCCGTACCCTAAGGGGAGAACGCACGACGGGGCACCTGACCCACGCCGTAACCTAAGGGGAGCACGCACGACGGGGCACCTGACCCACGCCGTACCCTAAGGGGAGCACGCACGACGGGGCACCTGACCCACGCCGTAACCTAAGGGGAGCACGCACGACGGGGCACCTGACCCACACCGTAACCTAAGGGGAGCACGCACGACGGGGCACCTGACCCACGCCGTAACCTAAGGGGAGCACGCACGACGGGGCACCTGACCCACGCCGTACCCTAAGGGGAGCACGCACGACGGGGCACCTGACCCACGCCGTAACCTAAGGGGAGCACGCACGACGGGGCACCTGACCCACGCCGTAACCTAAGGGGAGCACGCACGACGGGGCACCTGACCCACGCCGTACCCTAAGGGGAGCACGAACGACGGGGCACCTGACCCACGCCGTACCCTAAGGGGAGCGCAACTTAGCTTTGACATCGTCGATCGACTATCTATCCTTCTTGTCTTCTGGTTAACGTCGCTCAACGGGAGTGTTGTGATCTCGAAGATGACGAAGATCTGGCGGTCGATGGAGAAGGATGTCCTGAGCAGACAATCGATAATTCGCAATTCGAAAGAGACTGTTAGTGGGCCAGTTTGAAGCTCATAAAAGCTCATATTGATATATTCGTGTCTACATCGAGCGGCAATTATTCAACACTATGCCGAAATTGACTAATATCATTTGTAAACCCGAAGTTCCATGTGCAACTATTCAGGATTAACAAAGATAAACTCTAACTAAAGCAAATAGTACGAGCGTTCACGCTTTCTTATTCGTAAGCTATCGATCTGTAGTAATTCACCTTTACATTCTCCTCCTTTTCCTCCTGCATTCTAATTCATCCCACTAGTCGAAGTTGCCTTGCGAATTCTTGCCGTAGAAGGGCAACAGTTGGTCATCCGGGAGTGAGCGGCCATTAGGGGTACTGTAAATATTGATTAATAAATCAGTGATGTCGCGGCCATGAAATAACGAAAATGTTCATGGGGTTGACGAAAATTAAAAATGGGAAGTAATGATGAATCAAGGCTGGTTTGTTTTGGATTTGGCTTTTGCGAATGCTTTTAAAATGTTGTTGACAAGTTAATGAAAAGTTCCCGATTCCATTTAAATTAAATTAAAAGCAAAACATTTCTCTTGCCTGATATCAACCTATGTACAAATCACAAAATGTAATTGATAAGGGCATCCGAAAAGAGATAGATTACAAGCCGATTCACAACGGCATGCCGAGTCGAGAGACGAAAATGGAAAAACATTCTTTATGAACAGTGGACAGACAAAGATTAACATTCAAACTTAACAGGACAGGCATAGAATCGTAAACAAACAACAATGATGTAACATTACCTTGGGCACACGGTAACATCGAATGGAGATCGATTAATTGGGCAATAACGTAAATTTCGAACATAAGAAGGTTTTGTGGTAGAAAGACTAACAACATACACGAAAAAAAGCCATGAGGGAAGCGAATACATCGAATGGGGAATATTAAAATGTTACAGATGTCCGCAAATTTGTTGTGATGAAACAGAGTTGAGATGGAGATAGGGCGGGCTTTTTGAATCTACTACGGGGAAAGGCAAACAACATACACGAAGATCGCTCGCCTTGAGCCATCCAGCTGCCGAAGTTGAACTGATTCTGAAAAGTAACCAGAATCCTTTGTCTGCGAGATACTGGCTACTTTTACAGTCTCGCAAAATAGATTGAAATCTTCGAGCAACTCATATATTATATCAATATATCAATAAGACCAAATACGCTGCATTAGTTTATTCAAAATTGACGTACGATTCACCCATGGTTTTACTATCAAATAATTAAACTTTAAAAAAATATTGGCAAAACAAAGGCAAAACACATTGGAAGAACTAAATATTTCCTAAATTGCAGCACTTCTACCGTAATCTACCGTACCTCTTGAAGCAGTGATGTGTCGCTCCGCTAGAGTACGTGTCCAAGTGGGGGTAGACATCCAACTGCGAAATGGAATATAAGTGATACACTTAGGAATTCGAAATCATGGACTCACCGACGAAATCGTGACGTGTCGTCCGCAATTGAACCTCGTCCTGCTTGAGTCATCCAGCTGCCGAAGTCGCACTGGTTCTGAAAAACAGTCAATACCTCTCGTATGAGAGGCACTAAAGAGACACTAGGCAGTGGCCTAGTGCTCGGGTCGGGGCGGGGAACCTGACCCACGCCGTAACCTAAGGGGAGCACGCACGACGGGGCACCTGACCCACGCCGTAACCTAAGGGGAGCACGCACGACGGGGCACCTGACCCACGCCGTAACCTAAGGGGAGCACGCACGACGGGGCACCTGACCCACGCCGTAACCTAAGGGGGAGCACGCACGACGGGGCACCTGACCCACGCCGTAACCTAAGGGGGAGCACGCACGACGGGGCACCTGACCCACGCCGTACCCTAAGGGGAGAACGCACGACGGGGCACCTGACCCACGCCGTAACCTAAGGGGAGCACGCACGACGGGGCACCTGACCCACGCCGTAACCTAAGGGGAGCACGCACGACGGGGCACCTGACCCACGCCGTACCCTAAGGGGAGCACGCACGACGGGGCACCTGACCCACGCCGTAACCTAAGGGGAGCACGCACGACGGGGCACCTGACCCACGCCGTAACCTAAGGGGAGCACGCACGACGGGGCACCTGACCCACGCCGTAACCTAAGGGGAGCACGCACGACGGGGCACCTGACCCACGCCGTACCCTAAGGGGAGCACGCACGACGGGGCACCTGACCCACGCCGTAACCTAAGGGGAGCACGCACGACGGGGCACCTGACCCACGCCGTAACCTAAGGGGAGCACGCACGACGGGGCACCTGACCCACGCCGTAACCTAAGGGGAGCACGCACGACGGGGCACCTGACCCACGCCGTAACCTAAGGGGAGCACGCACGACGGGGCACCTGACCCACGCCGTAACCTAAGGGGAGCACGCACGACGGGGCACCTGACCCACGCCGTAACCTAAGGGGAGCACGCACGACGGGGCACCTGACCCACGCCGTACCCTAAGGGGAGCGCAACTTAGCTTTGACATCGTCGATCGACTATCTATCCTTCTTGTCTTCTGGTTAACGTCGCTCAACGGGAGTGTTGTGATCTCGAAGATGACGAAGATCTGGCGGTCGATGGAGAAGGATGTCCTGATCAGACAATCGATAATTCGCAATTCGAAAGAGACTGTTAGTGGGCCAGTTTGAAGCTCATAAAAGCTCATATTGATATATTCGTGTCTACATCGAGCGGCAATTATTCAACACTATGAAGAAATTGACTAATATCATTTGTAAACCCGAAGTTCCATGTGCAACTATTCAGGATTAACAAAGATAAACTCTAACTAAAGCAAATAGTACGAGCGTTCACGCTTTCTTATTCGTAAGCTATCGATCTGTAGTAATTCACCTTTACATTCTCCTCCTTTTCCTCCTGCATTCTAATTCATCCCACTAGTCGAAGTTGCCTTGCGAATTCTTGCCGTAGAAGGGCAACAGTTGGTCATCCGGGAGTGAGCGGCCATTAGGGGTACTGTAAATATTGATTAATAAATCAGTGATGTCGCGGCCATGAAATAACGAAAATGTTCATGGGGTTGACGAAAATTAAAAATGGGAAGTAATGATCAATCAAGGCTGGTTTGTTTTGGATTTGGCTTTTGCGAATGCTTTTAAAATGTTGTTGACAATTTAATGAAAAGTTCCCGATTCCATTTAAATTAAATTAAAAGGAAAACATTTCTCTTGCCTGATATCAACCTATGTACAAATCACAAAATGTAATTGATAAGGGCATCCGAAAAGAGATAGATTACAAGCCGATTCACAACGGCATGCCGAGTCGAGAGACGAAAATGGAAAAACATTCTTTATGAACAGTGGACAGACAAAGATTAACATTCAAACTTAACAGGACAGGCATAGAATCGTAAACAAACAACAATGATGTAACATTACCTTGGGCACACGGTAACATCGAATGGAGATCGATTAATTGGGCAATAACGTAAATTTCGAACATGAGAAGGTTTTGTGGTAGAAAGACTAACAACATACACGAAAAAAACCATGAGGGAAGCGAATACATCGAATGGGGGAATATTAAAATGTTACAGATGTCCGCAAATTTGTTGTGATGAAACAGAGTTGAGATGGAGATAGGGCGGGCTTTTTGAATCTACTACGGGGAAAGGCAAACAACATACACGAAGATCGCTCGCCTTGAGCCATCCAGCTGCCGAAGTTGAACTGATTCTGAAAAGTAACCAGAATCCTTTGTCTGCGAGATACTGGCTACTTTTACAGTCTCGCAAAATAGATTGAAATCTTCGAGCAACTCAATATATTATATCAATATATCAATAAGACCAAATACGCTGCATTAGTTTATTCAAAATTGACGTACGATTCACCCATGGTTTTACTATCAAATAATTAAACTTTAAAAAATATTGGCAAAACAAAGGCAAAACACATTGGAAGAACTAAATATTTCCTAAATTGCAGCACTTCTACCGTAATCTACCGTACCTCTTGAAGCAGTGATGTGTCGCTCCGCTAGAGTACGTGTCCAAGTGGGGGTAGACATCCAACTGCGAAATGGAATATAAGTGATACACTTAGGAATTCGAAATCATGGACTCACCGACGAAATCGTGACGTGTCGTCCGCAATTGAACCTCGTCCTGCTGGAGTCATCCAGCTGCCGAAGTCGCACTGGTTCTGAAAAACAGTCAATACCTCTCGTATGAGAGGCACTAAAGAGACACTAGGCAGTGGCCTAGTGCTCGGGTCGGGGCGGGGAACCTGACCCACGCCGTAACCTAAGGGGAGCACGCACGACGGGGCACCTGACCCACGCCGTAACCTAAGGGGGAGCACGCACGACGGGGCACCTGACCCACGCCGTACCCTAAGGGGAGAACGCACGACGGGGCACCTGACCCACGCCGTAACCTAAGGGGAGCACGCACGACGGGGCACCTGACCCACGCCGTACCCTAAGGGGAGCACGCACGACGGGGCACCTGACCCACGCCGTACCCTAAGGGGAGCACGCACGACGGGGCACCTGACCCACGCCGTAACCTAAGGGGAGCACGCACGACGGGGCACCTGACCCACGCCGTAACCTAAGGGGAGCACGCACGACGGGGCACCTGACCCACGCCGTAACCTAAGGGGAGCACGCACGACGGGGCACCTGACCCACGCCGTACCCTAAGGGGAGAACGCACGACGGGGCACCTGACCCACGCCGTAACCTAAGGGGAGCACGCACGACGGGGCACCTGACCCACGCCGTACCCTAAGGGGAGCACGCACGACGGGGCACCTGACCCACGCCGTACCCTAAGGGGAGCACGCACGACGGGGCACCTGACCCACGCCGTAACCTAAGGGGAGCACGCACGACGGGGCACCTGACCCACGCCGTAACCTAAGGGGAGCACGCACGACGGGGCACCTGACCCACGCCGTACCCTAAGGGGAGCACGCACGACGGGGCACCTGACCCACGCCGTAACCTAAGGGGAGCACGCACGACGGGCAGTGATGAGCACCATCCTCGGACAATTAAACATAATCGGGGGTTCGACAAAAAACCTATTGAAAATCGCGGGTTTTGCTTCCGAAATCGGGGGTTATAAGCTACTAACCCGGGGTCAAAATCGGGGGTATAGTCCGATATCCGACCCCGTGCTCAACACTGACGACGGGGCACCTGACCCACGCCGTACCCTAAGGGGAGAACGCACGACGGGGCACCTGACCCACGCCGTAACCTAAGGGGAGCACGCACGACGGGGCACCTGACCCACGCCGTACCCTAAGGGGAGCACGCACGACGGGGCACCTGACCCACGCCGTAACCTAAGGGGAGCACGCACGACGGGGCACCTGACCCACGCCGTAACCTAAGGGGAGCACGCACGACGGGGCACCTGACCCACGCCGTAACCTAAGGGGAGCACGCACGACGGGGCACCTGACCCACGCCGTAACCTAAGGGGAGCACGCACGACGGGGCACCTGACCCACGCCGTACCCTAAGGGGAGCGCAACTTAGCTTTGACATCGTCGATCGACTATCTATCCTTCTTGTCTTCTGGTTAACGTCGCTCAACGGGAGTGTTGTGATCTCGAAGATGACGAAGATCTGGCGGTCGATGGAGAAGGATGTCCTGAGCAGACAATCGATAATTCGCAATTCGAAAGAGACTGTTAGTGGGCCAGTTTGAAGCTCATAAAAGCTCATATTGATATATTCGTGTCTACATCGAGCGGCAATTATTCAACACTATGAAGAAATTGACTAATATCATTTGTAAACCCGAAGTTCCATGTGCAACTATTCAGGATTAACAAAGATAAACTCTAACTAAAGCAAATAGTACGAGCGTTCACGCTTTCTTATTCGTAAGCTATCGATCTGTAGTAATTCACCTTTACATTCTCCTCCTTTTCCTCCTGCATTCTAATTCATCCCACTAGTCGAAGTTGCCTTGCGAATTCTTGCCGTAGAAGGGCAACAGTTGGTCATCCGGGAGTGAGCGGCCATTAGGGGTACTGTAAATATTGATTAATAAATCAGTGATGTCGCGGCCATGAAATAACGAAAATGTTCATGGGGTTGACGAAAATTAAAAATGGGAAGTAATGATCAATCAAGGCTGGTTTGTTTTGGATTTGGCTTTTGCGAATGCTTTTAAAATGTTGTTGACAATTTAATGAAAAGTTCCCGATTCCATTTAAATTAAATTAAAAGGAAAACATTTCTCTTGCCTGATATCAACCTATGTACAAATCACAAAATGTAATTGATAAGGGCATCCGAAAAGAGATAGATTACAAGCCGATTCACAACGGCATGCCGAGTCGAGAGACGAAAATGGAAAAACATTCTTTATGAACAGTGGACAGACAAAGATTAACATTCAAACTTAACAGGACAGGCATAGAATCGTAAACAAACAACAATGATGTAACATTACCTTGGGCACACGGTAACATCGAATGGAGATCGATTAATTGGGCAATAACGTAAATTTCGAACATGAGAAGGTTTTGTGGTAGAAAGACTAACAACATACACGGAAAAAAACCATGAGGGAAGCGAATACATCGAATGGGGGAATATTAAAATGTTACAGATGTCCGCAAATTTGTTGTGATGAAACAGAGTTGAGATGGAGATAGGGCGGGCTTTTTGAATCTACTACGGGGAAAGGCAAACAACATACACGAAGATCGCTCGCCTTGAGCCATCCAGCTGCCGAAGTTGAACTGATTCTGAAAAGTAACCAGAATCCTTTGTCTGCGAGATACTGGCTACTTTTACAGTCTCGCAAAATAGATTGAAATCTTCGAGCAACTCAATATATTATATCAATATATCAATAAGACCAAATACGCTGCATTAGTTTATTCAAAATTGACGTACGATTCACCCATGGTTTTACTATCAAATAATTAAACTTTAAAAAATATTGGCAAAACAAAGGCAAAACACATTGGAAGAACTAAATATTTCCTAAATTGCAGCACTTCTACCGTAATCTACCGTACCTCTTGAAGCAGTGATGTGTCGCTCCGCTAGAGTACGTGTCCAAGTGGGGGTAGACATCCAACTGCGAAATGGAATATAAGTGATACACTTAGGAATTCGAAATCATGGACTCACCGACGAAATCGTGACGTGTCGTCCGCAATTGAACCTCGTCCTGCTGGAGTCATCCAGCTGCCGAAGTCGCACTGGTTCTGAAAAACAGTCAATACCTCTCGTATGAGAGGCACTAAAGAGACACTAGGCAGTGGCCTAGTGCTCGGGTCGGGGCGGGGAACCTGACCCACGCCGTAACCTAAGGGGAGCACGCACGACGGGGCACCTGACCCACGCCGTAACCTAAGGGGGAGCACGCACGACGGGGCACCTGACCCACGCCGTACCCTAAGGGGAGAACGCACGACGGGGCACCTGACCCACGCCGTAACCTAAGGGGAGCACGCACGACGGGGCACCTGACCCACGCCGTACCCTAAGGGGAGCACGCACGACGGGGCACCTGACCCACGCCGTACCCTAAGGGGAGCACGCACGACGGGGCACCTGACCCACGCCGTAACCTAAGGGGAGCACGCACGACGGGGCACCTGACCCACGCCGTAACCTAAGGGGAGCACGCACGACGGGGCACCTGACCCACGCCGTAACCTAAGGGGAGCACGCACGACGGGGCACCTGACCCACGCCGTACCCTAAGGGGAGAACGCACGACGGGGCACCTGACCCACGCCGTAACCTAAGGGGAGCACGCACGACGGGGCACCTGACCCACGCCGTACCCTAAGGGGAGCACGCACGACGGGGCACCTGACCCACGCCGTAACCTAAGGGGAGCACGCACGACGGGGCACCTGACCCACGCCGTACCCTAAGGGGAGAACGCACGACGGGGCACCTGACCCACGCCGTAACCTAAGGGGAGCACGCACGACGGGGCACCTGACCCACGCCGTACCCTAAGGGGAGCACGCACGACGGGGCACCTGACCCACGCCGTAACCTAAGGGGAGCACGCACGACGGGGCACCTGACCCACGCCGTAACCTAAGGGGAGCACGCACGACGGGGCACCTGACCCACGCCGTAACCTAAGGGGAGCACGCACGACGGGGCACCTGACCCACGCCGTAACCTAAGGGGAGCACGCACGACGGGGCACCTGACCCACGCCGTACCCTAAGGGGAGCGCAACTTAGCTTTGACATCGTCGATCGACTATCTATCCTTCTTGTCTTCTGGTTAACGTCGCTCAACGGGAGTGTTGTGATCTCGAAGATGACGAAGATCTGGCGGTCGATGGAGAAGGATGTCCTGAGCAGACAATCGATAATTCGCAATTCGAAAGAGACTGTTAGTGGGCCAGTTTGAAGCTCATAAAAGCTCATATTGATATATTCGTGTCTACATCGAGCGGCAATTATTCAACACTATGAAGAAATTGACTAATATCATTTGTAAACCCGAAGTTCCATGTGCAACTATTCAGGATTAACAAAGATAAACTCTAACTAAAGCAAATAGTACGAGCGTTCACGCTTTCTTATTCGTAAGCTATCGATCTGTAGTAATTCACCTTTACATTCTCCTCCTTTTCCTCCTGCATTCTAATTCATCCCACTAGTCGAAGTTGCCTTGCGAATTCTTGCCGTAGAAGGGCAACAGTTGGTCATCCGGGAGTGAGCGGCCATTAGGGGTACTGTAAATATTGATTAATAAATCAGTGATGTCGCGGCCATGAAATAACGAAAATGTTCATGGGGTTGACGAAAATTAAAAATGGGAAGTAATGATCAATCAAGGCTGGTTTGTTTTGGATTTGGCTTTTGCGAATGCTTTTAAAATGTTGTTGACAATTTAATGAAAAGTTCCCGATTCCATTTAAATTAAATTAAAAGGAAAACATTTCTCTTGCCTGATATCAACCTATGTACAAATCACAAAATGTAATTGATAAGGGCATCCGAAAAGAGATAGATTACAAGCCGATTCACAACGGCATGCCGAGTCGAGAGACGAAAATGGAAAAACATTCTTTATGAACAGTGGACAGACAAAGATTAACATTCAAACTTAACAGGACAGGCATAGAATCGTAAACAAACAACAATGATGTAACATTACCTTGGGCACACGGTAACATCGAATGGAGATCGATTAATTGGGCAATAACGTAAATTTCGAACATGAGAAGGTTTTGTGGTAGAAAGACTAACAACATACACGAAAAAAACCATGAGGGAAGCGAATACATCGAATGGGGGAATATTAAAATGTTACAGATGTCCGCAAATTTGTTGTGATGAAACAGAGTTGAGATGGAGATAGGGCGGGCTTTTTGAATCTACTACGGGGAAAGGCAAACAACATACACGAAGATCGCTCGCCTTGAGCCATCCAGCTGCCGAAGTTGAACTGATTCTGAAAAGTAACCAGAATCCTTTGTCTGCGAGATACTGGCTACTTTACAGTCTCGCAAAATAGATTGAAATCTTTGAGCAACTCAATATATTATATCAATATATCAATAAGACCAAATACGCTGCATTAGTTTATTCAAAATTGACGTACGATTCACCCATGGTTTTACTATCAAATAATTAAACTTTAAAAAATATTGGCAAAACAAAGGCAAAACACATTGGAAGAACTAAATATTTCCTAAATTGCAGCACTTCTACCGTAATCTACCGTACCTCTTGAAGCAGTGATGTGTCGCTCCGCTAGAGTACGTGTCCAAGTGGGGGTAGACATCCAACTGCGAAATGGAATATAAGTGATACACTTAGGAATTCGAAATCATGGACTCACCGACGAAATCGTGACGTGTCGTCCGCAATTGAACCTCGTCCTGCTGGAGTCATCCAGCTGCCGAAGTCGCACTGGTTCTGAAAAACAGTCAATACCTCTCGTATGAGAGGCACTAAAGAGACACTAGGCAGTGGCCTAGTGCTCGGGTCGGGGCGGGGAACCTGACCCACGCCGTAACCTAAGGGGAGCACGCACGACGGGGCACCTGACCCACGCCGTAACCTAAGGGGGAGCACGCACGACGGGGCACCTGACCCACGCCGTACCCTAAGGGGAGAACGCACGACGGGGCACCTGACCCACGCCGTAACCTAAGGGGAGCACGCACGACGGGGCACCTGACCCACGCCGTACCCTAAGGGGAGCACGCACGACGGGGCACCTGACCCACGCCGTACCCTAAGGGGAGCACGCACGACGGGGCACCTGACCCACGCCGTAACCTAAGGGGAGCACGCACGACGGGGCACCTGACCCACGCCGTAACCTAAGGGGAGCACGCACGACGGGGCACCTGACCCACGCCGTAACCTAAGGGGAGCACGCACGACGGGGCACCTGACCCACGCCGTACCCTAAGGGGAGAACGCACGACGGGGCACCTGACCCACGCCGTAACCTAAGGGGAGCACGCACGACGGGGCACCTGACCCACGCCGTACCCTAAGGGGAGCACGCACGACGGGGCACCTGACCCACGCCGTAACCTAAGGGGAGCACGCACGACGGGCACCTGACCCACGCCGTACCCTAAGGGGAGAACGCACGACGGGGCACCTGACCCACGCCGTAACCTAAGGGGAGCACGCACGACGGGGCACCTGACCCACGCCGTACCCTAAGGGGAGCACGCACGACGGGGCACCTGACCCACGCCGTAACCTAAGGGGAGCACGCACGACGGGGCACCTGACCCACGCCGTAACCTAAGGGGAGCACGCACGACGGGGCACCTGACCCACGCCGTAACCTAAGGGGAGCACGCACGACGGGGCACCTGACCCACGCCGTAACCTAAGGGGAGCACGCACGACGGGGCACCTGACCCACGCCGTACCCTAAGGGGAGCGCAACTTAGCTTTGACATCGTCGATCGACTATCTATCCTTCTTGTCTTCTGGTTAACGTCGCTCAACGGGAGTGTTGTGATCTCGAAGATGACGAAGATCTGGCGGTCGATGGAGAAGGATGTCCTGAGCAGACAATCGATAATTCGCAATTCGAAAGAGACTGTTAGTGGGCCAGTTTGAAGCTCATAAAAGCTCATATTGATATATTCGTGTCTACATCGAGCGGCAATTATTCAACACTATGAAGAAATTGACTAATATCATTTGTAAACCCGAAGTTCCATGTGCAACAATTCAGGATTAACAAGATAAACTCTAACTAAAGCAAATAGTACGAGCGTTCACGCTTTCTTATTCGTAAGCTATCGATCTGTAGTAATTCACCTTTACATTCTCCTCCTTTTCCTCCTGCATTCTAATTCATCCCACTAGTCGAAGTTGCCTTGCGAATTCTTGCCGTAGAAGGGCAACAGTTGGTCATCCGGGAGTGAGCGGCCATTAGGGGTACTGTAAATATTGATTAATAAATCAGTGATGTCGCGGCCATGAAATAACGAAAATGTTCATGGGGTTGACGAAAATTAAAAATGGGAAGTAATGATCAATCAAGGCTGGTTTGTTTTGGATTTGGCTTTTGCGAATGCTTTTAAAATGTTGTTGACAATTTAATGAAAAGTTCCCGATTCCATTTAAATTAAATTAAAAGGAAAACATTTCTCTTGCCTGATATCAACCTATGTACAAATCACAAAATGTAATTGATAAGGGCATCCGAAAAGAGATAGATTACAAGCCGATTCACAACGGCATGCCGAGTCGAGAGACGAAAATGGAAAAACATTCTTTATGAACAGTGGACAGACAAAGATTAACATTCAAACTTAACAGGACAGGCATAGAATCGTAAACAAACAACAATGATGTAACATTACCTTGGGCACACGGCACACCAAGTCGAAAGGGGGAAGAAAGCTCATTTGCGTGGCACGGACATTTTTGACTCAAATCCATCCTCTCACTTTGGCTACTTTCGAGACACCGAGTCGGTCGGTGGAGAATGTCTTGAATTTCCCATCATTCTTCTCCATGTCTTTCATTCGAATGGTGAAACTTATTGTGAAACCAAATTCTATCGACTGACAAATGGCGCGGACCAAGGAGTGACTTCTATACTGGGTGAAACATAGTTGAATGTCAATTGAATTTTGCACAAAAACGACTATTTTCAGTTCTCTACGGCTTTTAGATCATCTGAGAGTTGAGATATCAAGTTTCAGATGATGAAACGTGCGCAAAAAATGGTGAAAATGGTCAAAAACGATCATTTTGACTACAAAGAGGCTATCAACTCAGCGGAGGAGATAGCTATTGACATGGCGTTTGTGCAGAGATATTCCAAAACCCTTCCCACAGCACGCTACGTCTTCTGATTTATGAATTTCGATCCCATTCGGTAGCAGCACTAGCAAACGTGCGCAAAATCTGATGAAAAATGCTAAAAATGATCATTTTGAATACAAAGAGGCTATCAACTCAGCGGAGGAGATAGCTATTGACATGGCGTTTGTGCAGAGATATTCCAAACCCTTCCCACAGCACGCTACGTCTTCTGATTTATGAATTTCGATCCCATTCGGTAGCAGCACTAGCAAACGTGCGCAAAAACCCTCATTTCACACCGCTCTAGCTGCTCGCGCGGCGCAGAATGACTCGACGGCGCTGTGCCACGCAAATGAGCTTTCTTCCCCCTTTTGACTTGGTGTGCACGGTAACATCGAATGGAGATCGATTAATTGGGCAATAACGTAAATTTCGAACATGAGAAGGTTTTGTGGTAGAAAGATAGGTACCGCAATAGGTATTCTTCAAATAACTAATAAATTGCTAGCTCGAGTGGATACTATGTTTTCGACGATGGGGAATCTATTAGTTTAAACAAAAATTCAAAAAATCGTAAGACAACAAAAATTTAGCGCTTTTAAAAATATTCCAAATTTCCATGGACCTACCGTACTTTGTGTAGAGTTTGAGCACATCTTGGGTCAGACATTTTACAACATTTTTAATTAATTTATATTTACTTATTAAAAAAGATTTTTCTGTATTTTTTTGCTTCATCACATCCTATGCACTCCTTAAATTCATTGTTAAGCCAGATTTCGATAGGAGGTATAATATTTATTCAGCTAACGTCGGATTTCAAAGATGCATAGTTGACTATGTTTCAAGGCCTGTAGCGGAGGTTCGACTAAAAATCGGACATCATGCGTAGTGTGGGGGTGGTCAGGAGAGGTTTTAGGTTACTACTAAAACAAAAATAGTCACTGTACACGAGGAATCCAGGAGAAACATGCATATTTTTGAAGAAAAGTGCAAAAAAGCGTGAATCAGCCATGTTTCAAGGCCTGTAGCGGAGGTTCGACTAAAAATCGGGCATTACGAAGCGCTAGGTGGTGATCTGGAAGGGTTCGAGGCTGCAACAAAAGTAAAAATAGTCACTGTACACGCGGAATCCGGGAGAAAAATGAAAAATACGAAATTCCGAAAGTGGTCGAAAACTTTCAATCACAATTTTGAGCGCCTAAGAGGATTGATAGGGCAATATAGCTCGAATCATGCGATGAAGAAGGTCAAGACCTTTCCAAAAACATAAGAGTGAGAAAATACATTAACTTAGAGCAATTTTAGAGCGCAAAAATCGATAATGAAAATGGGTGTCTCAACACGACAAAATCCGTGGTGTATGCCACACCACGGTTTTGATATTTCTCAGAAACGACCATGGTCTGCGGTAGCTATAGAAAGACTAACAACATACACGAAAAAAAACCATGAGGGAAGCGAATACATCGAATGGGGAATATTAAAATGTTACAGATGTCCGCAAATTTGTTGTGATGAAACAGAGTTGAGATGGAGATAGGGCGGGCTTTTTGAATCTACTACGGGGAAAGGCAAACAACATACACGAAGATCGCTCGCCTTGAGCCATCCAGCTGCCGAAGTTGAACTGATTCTGAAAAGTAACCAGAATCCTTTGTCTGCGAGGTACTGGCTACTTTTACAGTCTCGCAAAATAGATTGAAATCTTCGAGCAACTCAATATATTATATCAATATATCAATAAGACCAAATACGCTGCATTAGTTTATTCAAAATTGACGTACGATTCACCCATGGTTTTACTATCAAATAATTAAACTTTAAAAAATATTGGCAAAACAAAGGCAAAACACATTGGAAGAACTAAATATTTCCTAAATTGCAGCACTTCTACCGTAATCTACCGTACCTCTTGAAGCAGTGATGTGTCGCTCCGCTAGAGTACGTGTCCAAGTGGGGGTAGACATCCAACTGCGAAATGGAATATAAGTGATACACTTAGGAATTCGAAATCATGGACTCACCGACGAAATCGTGACGTGTCGTCCGCAATTGAACCTCGTCCTGCTGGAGTCATCCAGCTGCCGAAGTCGCACTGGTTCTGAAAAACAGTCAATACCTCTCGTATGAGAGGCACTAAAGAGACACTAGGCAGTGGCCTAGTGCTCGGGTCGGGGCGGGGAACCTGACCCACGCCGTAACCTAAGGGGAGCACGCACGACGGGGCACCTGACCCACGCCGTAACCTAAGGGGAGCACGCACGACGGGGCACCTGACCCACGCCGTACCCTAAGGGAGAACGCACGACGGGGCACCTGACCCACGCCGTAACCTAAGGGGAGCACGCACGACGGGGCACCTGACCCACGCCGTACCCTAAGGGGAGCACGCACGACGGGGCACCTGACCCACGCCGTACCCTAAGGGGAGCACGCACGACGGGGCACCTGACCCACGCCGTAACCTAAGGGGAGCACGCACGACGGGGCACCTGACCCACGCCGTAACCTAAGGGGAGCACGCACGACGGGGCACCTGACCCACGCCGTACCCTAAGGGGAGCACGCACGACGGGGCACCTGACCCACGCCGTACCCTAAGGGGAGCACGCACGACGGGGCACCTGACCCACGCCGTAACCTAAGGGAGCACGCACGACGGGGCACCTGACCCACGCCGTAACCTAAGGGGAGCACGCACGACGGGGCACCTGACCCACGCCGTAACCTAAGGGGAGCACGCACGACGGGGCACCTGACCCACGCCGTACCCTAAGGGGAGAACGCACGACGGGGCACCTGACCCACGCCGTAACCTAAGGGGAGCACGCACGACGGGGCACCTGACCCACGCCGTACCCTAAGGGGAGCACGCACGACGGGGCACCTGACCCACGCCGTAACCTAAGGGGAGCACGCACGACGGGGCACCTGACCCACGCCGTACCCTAAGGGGAGAACGCACGACGGGGCACCTGACCCACGCCGTAACCTAAGGGGAGCACGCACGACGGGGCACCTGACCCACGCCGTACCCTAAGGGGAGCACGCACGACGGGGCACCTGACCCACGCCGTAACCTAAGGGGAGCGCAACTTAGCTTTGACATCGTCGATCGACTATCTATCCTTCTTGTCTTCTGGTTAACGTCGCTCAACGGGAGTGTTGTGATCTCGAAGATGACGAAGATCTGGCGGTCGATGGAGAAGGATGTCCTGAGCAGACAATCGATAATTCGCAATTCGAAAGAGACTGTTAGTGGGCCAGTTTGAAGCTCATAAAAGCTCATATTGATATATTCGTGTCTACATCGAGCGGCAATTATTCAACACTATGAAGAAATTGACTAATATCATTTGTAAACCCGAAGTTCCATGTGCAACTATTCAGGATTAACAAAGATAAACTCTAACTAAAGCAAATAGTACGAGCGTTCACGCTTTCTTATTCGTAAGCTATCGATCTGTAGTAATTCACCTTTACATTCTCCTCCTTTTCCTCCTGCATTCTAATTCATCCCACTAGTCGAAGTTGCCTTGCGAATTCTTGCCGTAGAAGGGCAACAGTTGGTCATCCGGGAGTGAGCGGCCATTAGGGGTACTGTAAATATTGATTAATAAATCAGTGATGTCGCGGCCATGAAATAACGAAAATGTTCATGGGGTTGACGAAAATTAAAAATGGGAAGTAATGATCAATCAGGCTGGTTTGTTTTGGATTTGGCTTTTGCGAATGCTTTTAAAATGTTGTTGACAATTTAATGAAAAGTTCCCGATTCCATTTAAATTAAATTAAAAGGAAAACATTTCTCTTGCCTGATATCAACCTATGTACAAATCACAAATGTATTGATAAGGGCATCCGAAAAGATAGATTACAAGCCGATTCACAACGGCATGCCGAGTCGAGAGACGAAAATGGAAAAACATTCTTTATGAACAGTGGACAGACAAAGATTAACATTCAAACTTAACAGGACAGGCATAGAATCGTAAACAAACAACAATGATGTAACATTACCTTGGGCACACGGTAACATCGAATGGAGATCGATTAATTGGGCAATAACGTAAATTTCGAACATGAGAAGGTTTTGTGGTAGAAAGACTAACAACATACACGAAAAAAACCATGAGGGAAGCGAATACATCGAATGGGGAATATTAAAATGTTACAGATGTCCGCAAATTTGTTGTGATGAAACAGAGTTGAGATGGAGATAGGGCGGGCTTTTTGAATCTACTACGGGGAAAGGCAAACAACATACACGAAGATCGCTCGCCTTGAGCCATCCAGCTGCCGAAGTTGAACTGATTCTGAAAAGTAACCAGAATCCTTTGTCTGCGAGATACTGGCTACTTTTACAGTCTCGCAAAATAGATTGAAATCTTCGAGCAACTCAATATATTATATCAATATATCAATAAGACCAAATACGCTGCATTAGTTTATTCAAAATTGACGTACGATTCACCCATGGTTTTACTATCAATAATTAAACTTTAAAAAATATTGGCAAAACAAAGGCAAAACACATTGGAAGAACTAAATATTTCCTAAATTGCAGCACTTCTACCGTAATCTACCGTACCTCTTGAAGCAGTGATGTGTCGCTCCGCTAGAGTACGTGTCCAAGTGGGGGTAGACATCCAACTGCGAAATGGAATATAAGTGATACACTTAGGAATTCGAAATCATGGACTCACCGACGAAATCGTGACGTGTCGTCCGCAATTGAACCTCGTCCTGCTGGAGTCATCCAGCTGCCGAAGTCGCACTGGTTCTGAAAAACAGTCAATACCTCTCGTATGAGAGGCACTAAGAGACACTAGGCAGTGGCCTAGTGCTCGGGTCGGGGCGGGGAACCTGACCCACGCCGTAACCTAAGGGGAGCACGCACGACGGGGCACCTGACCCACGCCGTAACCTAAGGGGAGCACGCACGACGGGGCACCTGACCCACGCCGTACCCTAAGGGGAGAACGCACGACGGGGCACCTGACCCACGCCGTAACCTAAGGGGAGCACGCACGACGGGGCACCTGACCCACGCCGTACCCTAAGGGGAGCACGCACGACGGGGCACCTGACCCACGCCGTAACCTAAGGGGAGCACGCACGACGGGGCACCTGACCCACGCCGTAACCTAAGGGGAGCACGCACGACGGGGCACCTGACCCACGCCGTAACCTAAGGGGAGCACGCACGACGGGGCACCTGACCCACGCCGTAACCTAAGGGAGCACGCACGACGGGGCACCTGACCCACGCCGTACCCTAAGGGGAGAACGCACGACGGGGCACCTGACCCACGCCGTAACCTAAGGGGAGCACGCACGACGGGGCACCTGACCCACGCCGTACCCTAAGGGGAGCACGCACGACGGGGCACCTGACCCACGCCGTAACCTAAGGGGAGCACGCACGACGGGGCACCTGACCCACGCCGTACCCTAAGGGGAGAACGCACGACGGGGCACCTGACCCACGCCGTAACCTAAGGGGAGCACGCACGACGGGGCACCTGACCCACGCCGTACCCTAAGGGGAGCACGCACGACGGGGCACCTGACCCACGCCGTAACCTAAGGGGAGCACGCACGACGGGGCACCTGACCCACGCCGTAACCTAAGGGGAGCACGCACGACGGGGCACCTGACCCACGCCGTAACCTAAGGGGAGCACGCACGACGGGGCACCTGACCCACGCCGTAACCTAAGGGGAGCACGCACGACGGGCACCTGACCCACGCCGTACCCTAAGGGGAGCGCAACTTAGCTTTGACATCGTCGATCGACTATCTATCCTTCTTGTCTTCTGGTTAACGTCGCTCAACGGGAGTGTTGTGATCTCGAAGATGACGAAGATCTGGCGGTCGATGGAGAAGGATGTCCTGAGCAGACAATCGATAATTCGCAATTCGAAAGAGACTGTTAGTGGGCCAGTTTGAAGCTCATAAAAGCTCATATTGATATATTCGTGTCTACATCGAGCGGCAATTATTCAACACTATGAAGAAATTGACTAATATCATTTGTAAACCCGAAGTTCCATGTGCAACAATTCAGGATTAACAAAGATAAACTCTAACTAAAGCAAATAGTACGAGCGTTCACGCTTTCTTATTCGTAAGCTATCGATCTGTAGTAATTCACCTTTACATTCTCCTCCTTTTCCTCCTGCATTCTAATTCATCCCACTAATCGAAGTTGCCTTGCGAATTCTTGCCGTAGAAGGGCAACAGTTGGTCATCCGGGAGTGAGCGGCCATTAGGGGTACTGTAAATATTGATTAATAAATCAGTGATGTCGCGGCCATGAAATAACGAAAATGTTCATGGGGTTGACGAAAATTAAAAATGGGAAGTAATGATCAATCAAGGCTGGTTTGTTTTGGATTTGGCTTTTGCGAATGCTTTTAAAATGTTGTTGACAATTTAATGAAAAGTTCCCGATTCCATTTAAATTAAATTAAAAGGAAAACATTTCTCTTGCCTGATATCAACCTATGTACAAATCACAAAATGTAATTGATAAGGGCATCCGAAAAGAGATAGATTACAAGCCGATTCACAACGGCATGCCGAGTCGAGAGACGAAAATGGAAAAACATTCTTTATGAACAGTGGACAGACAAAGATTAACATTCAAACTTAACAGGACAGGCATAGAATCGTAAACAAACAACAATGATGTAACATTACCTTGGGCACACGGTAACATCGAATGGAGATCGATTAATTGGGCAATAACGTAAATTTCGAACATGAGAAGGTTTTGTGGTAGAAAGACTAACAACATACACGAAAAAAAACCATGAGGGAAGCGAATACATCGAATGGGGGAATATTAAAATGTTACAGATGTCCGCAAATTTGTTGTGATGAAACAGAGTTGAGATGGAGATAGGGCGGGCTTTTTGAATCTACTACGGGGAAAGGCAAACAACATACACGAAGATCGCTCGCCTTGAGCCATCCAGCTGCCGAAGTTGAACTGATTCTGAAAAGTAACCAGAATCCTTTGTCTGCGAGATACTGGCTACTTTTACAGTCTCGCAAAATAGATTGAAATCTTCGAGCAACTCAATATATTATATCAATATATCAATAAGACCAAATACGCTGCATTAGTTTATTCAAAATTGACGTACGATTCACCCATGGTTTTACTATCAAATAATTAAACTTTAAAAAATATTGGCAAAACAAAGGCAAAACACATTGGAAGAACTAAATATTTCCTAAATTGCAGCACTTCTACCGTAATCTACCGTACCTCTTGAAGCAGTGATGTGTCGCTCCGCTAGAGTACGTGTCCAAGTGGGGGTAGACATCCAACTGCGAAATGGAATATAAGTGATACACTTAGGAATTCGAAATCATGGACTCACCGACGAAATCGTGACGTGTCGTCCGCAATTGAACCTCGTCCTGCTGGAGTCATCCAGCTGCCGAAGTCGCACTGGTTCTGAAAAACAGTCAATACCTCTCGTATGAGAGGCACTAAAGAGACACTAGGCAGTGGCCTAGTGCTCGGGTCGGGGCGGGGAACCTGACCCACGCCGTAACCTAAGGGGAGCACGCACGACGGGGCACCTGACCCACGCCGTAACCTAAGGGGGAGCACGCACGACGGGGCACCTGACCCACGCCGTACCCTAAGGGGAGAACGCACGACGGGGCACCTGACCCACGCCGTAACCTAAGGGGAGCACGCACGACGGGGCACCTGAC
Source organism: Pristionchus exspectatus (assembly GCA_911812115.1). NCBI lineage: Eukaryota > Metazoa > Nematoda > Chromadorea > Rhabditida > Neodiplogasteridae > Pristionchus > Pristionchus exspectatus. The sequence goes on along the minus strand of OU461587.1, from coordinate 4,735,687 downwards.
CCACGCCGTACCCTAAGGGGAGCACGCACGACGGGGCACCTGACCCACGCCGTACCCTAAGGGGAGCACGCACGACGGGGCACCTGACCCACGCCGTAACCTAAGGGGAGCACGCACGACGGGGCACCTGACCCACGCCGTAACCTAAGGGGAGCACGCACGACGGGGCACCTGACCCACGCCGTAACCTAAGGGGAGCACGCACGACGGGGCACCTGACCCACGCCGTACCCTAAGGGGAGAACGCACGACGGGGCACCTGACCCACGCCGTAACCTAAGGGGAGCACGCACGACGGGGCACCTGACCCACGCCGTACCCTAAGGGGAGCACGCACGACGGGGCACCTGACCCACGCCGTAACCTAAGGGGAGCACGCACGACGGGGCACCTGACCCACGCCGTACCCTAAGGGGAGAACGCACGACGGGGCACCTGACCCACGCCGTAACCTAAGGGGAGCACGCACGACGGGGCACCTGACCCACGCCGTACCCTAAGGGGAGCACGCACGACGGGGCACCTGACCCACGCCGTACCCTAAGGGGAGCACGCACGACGGGGCACCTGACCCACGCCGTAACCTAAGGGGAGCACGCACGACGGGGCACCTGACCCACGCCGTACCCTAAGGGGAGAACGCACGACGGGGCACCTGACCCACGCCGTAACCTAAGGGGAGCACGCACGACGGGGCACCTGACCCACGCCGTACCCTAAGGGGAGCACGCACGACGGGGCACCTGACCCACGCCGTAACCTAAGGGGAGCACGCACGACGGGGCACCTGACCCACGCCGTAACCTAAGGGGAGCACGCACGACGGGGCACCTGACCCACGCCGTAACCTAAGGGGAGCACGCACGACGGGGCACCTGACCCACGCCGTAACCTAAGGGGAGCACGCACGACGGGGCACCTGACCCACGCCGTACCCTAAGGGGAGCGCAACTTAGCTTTGACATCGTCGATCGACTATCTATCCTTCTTGTCTTCTGGTTAACGTCGCTCAACGGGAGTGTTGTGATCTCGAAGATGACGAAGATCTGGCGGTCGATGGAGAAGGATGTCCTGAGCAGACAATCGATAATTCGCAATTCGAAAGAGACTGTTAGTGGGCCAGTTTGAAGCTCATAAAAGCTCATATTGATATATTCGTGTCTACATCGAGCGGCAATTATTCAACACTATGAAGAAATTGACTAATATCATTTGTAAACCCGAAGTTCCATGTGCAACTATTCAGGATTAACAAAGATAAACTCTAACTAAAGCAAATAGTACGAGCGTTCACGCTTTCTTATTCGTAAGCTATCGACCTGTAGTAATTCACCTTTACATTCTCCTCCTTTTCCTCCTGCATTCTAATTCATCTCACTAGTCGAAGTTGCCTTGCGAATTCTTGCCGTAGAAGGGCAACAGTTGGTCATCCGGGAGTGAGCGGCCATTAGGGGTACTGTAAATATTGATTAATAAATCAGTGATGTCGCGGCCATGAAATAACGAAAATGTTCATGGGGTTGACGAAAATTAAAAATGGGAAGTAATGATCAATCAAGGCTGGTTTGTTTTGGATTTGGCTTTTGCGAATGCTTTTAAAATGTTGTTGACAATTTAATGAAAAGTTCCCGATTCCATTTAAATTAAATTAAAAGGAAAACATTTCTCTTGCCTGATATCAACCTATGTACAAATCACAAAATGTAATTGATAAGGGCATCCGAAAAGAGATAGATTACAAGCCGATTCACAACGGCATGCCGAGTCGAGAGACGAAAATGGAAAAACATTCTTTATGAACAGTGGACAGACAAAGATTAACATTCAAACTTAACAGGACAGGCATAGAATCGTAAACAAACAACAATGATGTAACATTACCTTGGGCACACGGTAACATCGAATGGAGATCGATTAATTGGGCAATAACGTAAATTTCGAACATGAGAAGGTTTTGTGGTAGAAAGACTAACAACATACACGAAAAAAAACCATGAGGGAAGCGAATACATCGAATGGGGGAATATTAAAATGTTACAGATGTCCGCAAATTTGTTGTGATGAAACAGAGTTGAGATGGAGATAGGGCGGGCTTTTTGAATCTACTACGGGGAAAGGCAAACAACATACACGAAGATCGCTCGCCTTGAGCCATCCAGCTGCCGAAGTTGAACTGATTCTGAAAAGTAACCAGAATCCTTTGTCTGCGAGATACTGGCTACTTTTACAGTCTCGCAAAATAGATTGAAATCTTCGAGCAACTCAATATATTATATCAATATATCAATAAGACCAAATACGCTGCATTAGTTTATTCAAAATTGACGTACGATTCACCCATGGTTTTACTATCAAATAATTAAACTTTAAAAAATATTGGCAAAACAAAGGCAAAACACATTGGAAGAACTAAATATTTCCTAAATTGCAGCACTTCTACCGTAATCTACCGTACCTCTTGAAGCAGTGATGTGTCGCTCCGCTAGAGTACGTGTCCAAGTGGGGGTAGACATCCAACTGCGAAATGGAATATAAGTGATACACTTAGGAATTCGAAATCATGGACTCACCGACGAAATCGTGACGTGTCGTCCGCAATTGAACCTCGTCCTGCTTGAGTCATCCAGCTGCCGAAGTCGCGCTGGTTCTGAAAAACAGTCAATACCTCTCGTATGAGAGGCACTAAAGAGACACTAGGCAGTGGCCTAGTGCTCGGGTCGGGGCGGGGAACCTGACCCACGCCGTAACCTAAGGGGAGCACGCACGACGGGGCACCTGACCCACGCCGTAACCTAAGGGGAGCACGCACGACGGGGCACCTGACCCACGCCGTAACCTAAGGGGGAGCACGCACGACGGGGCACCTGACCCACGCCGTACCCTAAGGGGAGAACGCACGACGGGGCACCTGACCCACGCCGTAACCTAAGGGGAGCACGCACGACGGGGCACCTGACCCACGCCGTACCCTAAGGGGAGCACGCACGACGGGGCACCTGACCCACGCCGTACCCTAAGGGGAGCACGCACGACGGGGCACCTGACCCACGCCGTAACCTAAGGGGAGCACGCACGACGGGGCACCTGACCCACGCCGTAACCTAAGGGGAGCACGCACGACGGGGCACCTGACCCACGCCGTAACCTAAGGGGAGCACGCACGACGGGGCACCTGACCCACGCCGTAACCTAAGGGGAGCACGCACGACGGGGCACCTGACCCACGCCGTAACCTAAGGGGGGCACGCACAACGGGGCACCTGACCCATGTTTGGGAAAAAACTAATATAAATAACACGACGTAAACCAATGCGAATGACAGATCGTTGGGAAAATCGAATACAAATTACTAATTTGTCGCTAATTTGTCAAATAGTTCGATAAATAGTGCCCCCTCGAGACTCTGTATCAGTGACTCTCTATCAATTTAAATTGCTTATTCCGCCATACCGTATTCCACCGTAGCCCCCTCCCCTTACCTTGAGCGTGAGATGGGCGCGCTGATTGTCCTCATGGTTCGTCTCGCTTGAACTAGTTGTGACGTCCAGCTGCCCAAGTCGATCTGGTTCTGAAATAGTAACCAATACCTCTCGTAAGAGAGGTACTGGTTACTATTTCAGGCTCGCAGAGCAGAGAATCCGCACCCAACCACTGGTTGGTGCACGGATTCCCATTTTAATGAGCGCCCGAACCCAACCACTGGTTGGTGTTCGGGGCTCAGCGCAGAGAATCCGCACCCAACCACTGGTTGGTGCACGGATTCCCATTTTAATGAGCGCCCGAACCCAACCACTGGTTGGTGTTCGGGGCTCAGCGCAGAGAATCCGCACCCAACCACTGGTTGGTGCACGGATTCCCATTTTAATGAGCGCCCGAACCCAACCACTGGAAGGTGTTCGGGGCCCAGCGCAGAGAATCCGCACCCAACCACTGGTTGGTGCACGGATTCCCATTTTAATGAGCGCCCGAACCCAACCACTGGTTGGTGTTCGAGGCCCAGCGCAGAGAATCCGCACCCAACCACTGGTTGGTGCGCGGATTCCCATTTTAATGAGCGCCCGAACCCAACCACTGGTTGGTGTTCGAGGCCCAGCGCAGAGAATCCGCACCCAACCACTGGTTGGTGCACGGATTCCCATTTTAATGAGCGCCCGAACCCAACCACTGGTTGGTGTTCGGGGCCCAGCGCAGAGAATCCGCACCCAACCACTGGTTGGTGCACGGATTCCCATTTTAATGAGCGCCCGAACCCAACCACTGGTTGGTGTTCGGGGCTCAGCGCAGAGAATCCGCACCCAACCACTGGTTGGTGCACGGATTCCCATTTTAATGAGCGCCCGAACCCAACCACTGGTTGGTGTTCGGGGCTCAGCGCAGAGAATCCGCACCCAACCACTGGTTGGTGCACGGATTCCCATTTTAATGAGCGCCCGAACCCAACCACTGGAAGGTGTTCGGGGCCCAGCGCAGAGAATCCGCACCCAACCACTGGTTGGTGCACGGATTCCCATTTTAATGAGCGCCCGAACCCAACCACTGGTTGGTGTTCGAGGCCCAGCGCAGAGAATCCGCACCCAACCACTGGTTGGTGCGCGGATTCCCATTTTAATGAGCGCCCGAACCCAACCACTGGTTGGTGTTCGAGGCCCAGCGCAGAGAATCCGCACCCAACCACTGGTTGGTGCACGGATTCCCATTTTAATGAGCGCCCGAACCCAACCACTGGTTGGTGTTCGGGGCCCAGCGCAGAGAATCCGCACCCAACCACTGGTTGGTGCACGGATTCCCATTTTAATGAGCGCCCGAACCCAACCACTGGAAGGTGTTCGGGGCCCAGCGCAGAGAATCCGCACCCAACCACTGGTTGGTGCACGGATTCCCATTTTAATGAGCGCCCGAACCCAACCACTGGTTGGTGTTCGAGGCCCAGCGCAGAGAATCCGCACCCAACCACTGGTTGGTGCGCGGATTCCCATTTTAATGAGCGCCCGAACCCAACCACTGGTTGGTGTTCGAGGCCCAGCGCAGAGAATCCGCACCCAACCACTGGTTGGTGCACGGATTCCCATTTTAATGAGCGCCCGAACCCAACCACTGGTTGGTGTTCGGGGCCCAGCGCAGAGAATCCGCACCCAACCACTGGTTGGTGCACGGATTCCCATTTTAATGAGCGCCCGAACCCAACCCCTGAACAGCAGCTTTAATGGATTCGTTGAGGTGCTTTTCGACTTATTTCAAGTAGTTTCAGCTTAGTGTCGCCTATGTGTATAACAGTTCTTCCATAAACGTGACAACAAAACAAGGAAGTAAATATATTAAAGGTAGGGAGGGCAGCAGCTAATTTTTAAAGGCATTAAATAAATAACCAGTTATGCTCGACCTATGCATTCGATAGTGCCGAATCATAAAATAAAAATAAAAATTTGAAAAAATGAGCGAAAACAATAATAATGCTAATCACAAAAACAACGAACGAAAATGCTCACCTACCGTACTCTTTAGGATTCCTCGAGTTTGCGCTAGGACACATTTAATATTTAGCATTTTCCTTTTTGTATTTTATTGTAATTACTTAAAAATATATAAATATTTTATGATTGTGAGCATGATCTGAGTGTCTAAAACATAAATCCGATCGATTTGGTATACAGAAATAACAGGAAAGCTACTATTATGCTTATATTAGTCAATCGTGCGTGCATGTGGATTCAACCCATGGTTTCGGTATCTCCGACAGAGAATTTTCTCTATATCTACCAATGAGGGGAGGGCTTGGGTATAAGTGATGATATCAAAGTGGTTTGGTTAAGAGGGAAGGTCTAGTATCGGAAGGGGAGAGCGAAAACATCGGAAAATCGCGGGCGTGGGGGAACTCAGGGCAATCAAGCGAAGGTTTCGGTACCTCCGGCAGAAAATTAAGGCGATAGCTGGCAACGGGGAGACGGGGGAGGATATAGGCGATGATTTCAGAGCAGTTTGGTTGAGGGGGAAGGCCAAGTATAGCGACGGGAAGGCTAAACCATGAGAAAAAAGTGCGCGCGGTCGGATTCACGGCAATCATCCAAAGATTTCAGTGTCTCCGGCAGAGAAATTTCGCGACAGCTACTAACGGGGGGATGGGGGAGGACATATGTGATCATATCAGAGTGGTTTGGTAGAGGGGGAAGGCCAACCGTATGTACGGGATTGCGGAAATGGAAGAAAATGGAGTACACTGGTGAATTCACGCCAAAGAACCCAAGGTTTCGGTACCTCCGACAGAGAAATTCCGGCAAAGGAAGTAACGGGGGGATGGGGGAGGACCCAGTCGATGATTTCAGAGCGGTTTGGTAGAGGGGGAAGCCCATCCATAGCGAGGGGAGCTGGACAAAAACGGAAAAGCGCGTGCACGTGCGAATTCGCAACAAACAAATCAAGGTTTCGGTACCTCCGGCAGAGAAATTCCGGGAAAGGAAGTGACGGGGGGATGGGGGAGGACCCAGGCGATGATTTTAGAGTGGTTTCTTAGAGGGGAAGGCCAAATGTAGGAACGGGAAAGTGAAAACGAAGAAAAATAAAAAGCCAAAATTTGAAAAGTGTTCATATTTTCAAAAAGCAAGGGAATTAGCACAGGCTAAGTCGCGTATGCGATAGTTGTGAGCTGTGAAAGTTATTTGCTAGCGAGAAAATAGTAATTAAATTAAAAAATGGTCAATAAATAAATAATTTGAAGACGACTAAAAAATTAAATCAATATTCGATTCGCTCGAAAAAAGTTGCTAGCATACTGTATCGCGTTTCGCATTGGGAACATGCGCTGCCCTCCCTAATTAAAGGATCACAAAACTGACCGAGACTTCCATTGAGGTTTCTTCAGAGGCCATACCCGCGTGATTGACCTGTTAAAAATAGAAAGATTAAGCGATTCAGAAAAGATAAGCGATAGATAAAGGTGAAAACACTTTGAAAAAACGAGAAATTACGAAAGTTGGCGATTCGAAGTTTCAATCAATTCGAATTTTCAACTAACTACGGTATTCCAGATTCTCGTTAGTTGTGTCAGATATATAAAATAACTTATATTTACATATTTTTTATTCCTGATATATTTATGTATTTTTTCAATTGTATGTAAAAAAAATCGAGACTTCGCTGGAAAGTGCCATTTTTCGCCATTGGACTGAAGAAAAGACGCACCCGCATAGAACTATTGTTTTACATAGGTAATTGATTCTGTCCTTTCACACACATCTCCACAGCAAACAAACACGATATGTAGAAAGTGATATTTCAACACTTGATCAGAACCTCATTCAAGAATAAAATACATGTAATTGTTTTCAAATTATTGTTTATCAATCGGTAGCAATAATCAAAATGGAATCAAACATGTCAACGTATGCTACAGCAATCGGATATTTTGAAATCGGTAGTTACACGGACAGAATACGGTCACCAGAAGTAATGATAATGTGAAGAGATCAAATTAGAGTAAGGGGAGGTACGGCAGAATAGGGGGTCCGAAATCGGGAGATACTTCAGTTCTCCTTGTTCTCTGCAGCGAAATCGACGGCGGTCGGAGCGAGAGGAAAACGGGCGTTCAACTGAAAGTGAATGGGTTACGGTAGCCTATCGATTCACTAAGCATTTTTTAAGTTCGTTTTTTTTTTACAGTATCCTCTTGTTTTTTATCGTTCCCATTCCCTGTCTACCGTACCCATCTACCATATCCTCACATCCTCTTCTCTTCGTTTCTCCATTAGCACTGCGACCTTCCACGAGTCGACGCTCATCTCGGACTGACCGCGAAGGACGGTCACCAGTCTGCCATTGGATTAGTCATTATTGATGGGTACCGTATCAGAAAAGGCGCATCAAGCTATTGCCAGTTATATGGCATCAATGTAGTAAGATATGTTGAGTCTTAGCCCTATATTTAGCAGTCGTATTAAAGAATCAGCAATCAGCGATATCTAATGGGTCAGATGAAACCTAAAACATGCTAGCGCCCAACTGTTCGCAATCTACCGTACCTTGTCACGATCAGCAACTGACTCATCTTGTGAGCCTTCTCGTCACTCGCCAGACCGTACGCCGGATCAGCGCACATGCGCACGAAATCGTCCTGGATCGCCTGCAGAAAAAAAACAGTTAATATTAAAAAAAAATTTTTTTTATTTTTTTAATACCGACCAACAAATTATTAGTGTGTCAAGAACACTGTGTTATCAAATGAATCTTCCGAAACAGAAAGCTCACAAGTGCATTGCGGTATGCATTGACTACTTTTTTGTGCAACTAACATGACAATGATTGGTATTTCAAAACACTGCTGCTCTTAAAGGAACCGCGCGAGGTCGGATGAATTACGAGTACTAAATTGGTATGAAGGAACAGGGAACAATTGTATGATTGGGACCACCATTTCCCACTTGCGCCGTCAAATTCATCAATCAATCAATAATCTGCCCCTACCCTACCCTCCCATCACTCAATCAATAACTACCGTATCCCCAATCAATCAATACTCCTACCGTACCTGGGCGACATCTCCACTCACGACGACATCTTTGAGAGTGGTCTTCGCCCTGAGAATGGCCAATCGAAGGGCGAGAAGGTCGTCCCTGTCCAGACTCTTGAGCGGATCAGCCGAGGGGGCGGGGCCAGACGAGGGCAGGCAGACGCGGTAGGGGGTCTGGAATAGGAAGAGATAATAGACGATTGTTATTGTTTGTTTTTTATCGCAGGGACGCATGGCTTGCATTATTGTTTGGTGAAACAATAGGAGTATGAGTTCTACTCGAAACAGCAATCGCACAAGTTCCAATGTCCAATGTTTAGTCTTAACAAAATTAGAATTCAAAGAATAATTTGAGATATCATTTATTATTTTCGTTCCAGAGAGAATCCGATTGCAGAGTTGAGAACCACTTTCTAGACATGAAACCTCCGAAACTCAAAATGGGTATTTTTAAAAATTAATTGCTCCAGAGTACAATACAAGAAACACTCGTTGGCATCACCACAACAGAATTTTGTTAGACAACACCACACATGCACTATTAGGTACTCCCTATTCTCCTTGGCCACTGTACAAAGAGGCCAATCGAGTATCGTAGTTCGTATAGCATCAAATACATATTTTCCTCTATTTGACGTCGTACGTGTAATCACTTCTGGCAATCAATAAGTAACAATAGCAGCAACGTGAAACTTGGATTCACCAACAACTTTTTAGCAAAAAAAATAATAACGAAATATAATACAGTAGCCCCATTTCTGCCTCTATTCACATATCCACCTCTAACGCAATTGTACTGACACTTTGTTTATATTTAATTAATTATTAAATAAATAAATAAAAAGTAACTGACAGCTACGTATCTGCTCCTCTCCTCGCTCAGTACCATCACCGGCACGTCCACCTCGAATGGACAGCGGTAGAAACTGAAATAAAAATATTATTTTATTATTTCACTTTGGCATCCGACGACAATTGTGAATCATTCAAGAGAACACCTTTACTGGATTCCGTGAAACTCGAATATTTTAGAATGTAACTAGAAAGAATGGAAATTGAATCCTCGTGGAGAAAGAGTATTGCATATTACTATCACGGTCAAAAAAAAGCCAAGTAATCATCGATCACGAGACAAGCCTCGCCATAAACCTAATCGATGAAACCGGAACATTTTAGGACAAACTTCGAAACAGAAATCTATTTTTATTATTTGCGACAGTATGGTTCCTTCCACTAACCAAGACACTATTTGCGTATCTTGATCACTCCGTGAAACCTGAAACATGCTGGTACTAGAGCACAGGTCAAATACCGCTCCCGAAAGGACCTATGCATACCACAATTTTAGGCCAATTTGAACACAAATTAGAGTAATGCATGCCACCATTCCACGAAAACAGTGCAGGTCACCCGAAACCTAGCCTCATCACGCACAAAAATGTGAAAAATTCGGAAAAGCACACCACATTTTGAGAATTATGATCTGAGTATTTGACCCCTGTACTAGAGGCAACGACAAAGAGAGCTATTTTCGTATTTTTTAAATGCATTTTTAAATGTTTTGAAAAGTAGTTTCTGACCCGAAATCGTATTCCATCCTTTGTATTAGACGAGAAAAATAAAAAATATCATTCCAAAAAAATAAAATAAATAAATAAATACTGTTCTCACCCGAAATCGTACTCCATCCGCTGCTCGGAGATCACCTTGTGCAGCGTGCCCAGATTCGCCTCGGCTGCAGAGAGAAAACATAGATTTAATTATAGCTAATTATTATTTATTAATTTTACTCTTTTATTATTGCAGAAGGACTTTCTGCCACGATCATTAAATTTCACAAGCACTCCTTCTGATACCAACCTCTTGCAACCTGAATACACCAATAGCTGTCAACCGCGAATTTAGCAGATTTTGCGCAAAAAGCCCTGTAAGGAATCACCCACTTCATACTTCACTTGCTAATGCCCGTTTATTGCAGCCTCGATTCACGTGCCCCAAATATCAACCTTTTTTTCTACAAAAATTGGATCTTATCTGCCGCATCCCATCTCTTACCGTACTCCACATAAGCAAGAATATCCGGAATTTTTCACGTTAACCTTTCTACCGTAACCACCACCATAATCACTACCGTATCCCATCTCTTATCGTAACCCCATACAGTAACTCACCGCATCCGCTCACTTCGACCTTTCCTCTCGGCGTCTTCGTCTCGTCAATGATGAGATGAGTGCCGGCCGAGACCTCGAAATGAAGGAAGTTCAAGGATTTTGAGAAGTTTTTGGAAATAATATTTTCAACGAACAACAAACTAAGAAATTGTCGTTGGGCAGCTTGATTGCCTCATCTAACTATCTGGGGGAAACGTCGTTCATTCAAATTCGACTTGCGAGATTCGAGACTCACTATGTTCTCAAATTCCCTCTCACAAGCATCGAGCAATCTGCAGCTGTGTCGCGCTACAAAATCACTACAACAATCTCCTTTGAGGTAGCTGTTTCTCATCCGCAAATTCACAACTTTATTTGCGCTTCTAACCTATTAGAAATTCCGCATCGTTCGCATCAGATAATGCTCGAAGATCTTCATTTTCATAAAATCATCAAAAACACATATTTCCCTCCTCATCGGCGTTCATTGGAGCTTTGATAAAAAACACTCTAATTTCTACAAACTGCAGTTACCCATCGAAAACTTACCTTTTTTTCGAATTAATAATGAATAAACAAATCCCTTCTGACCTGTAGCTCTCCCTGCTGCAGTTTATTCGTCTTGTAGCACTTGACCGAGTGGAAGGGAGCGGATGAGAGGGAGGAGGAGGTGAGAGGAAGGATCTTCACCTGGAGAGTTCTTTTTCATTGATTTAATCGAGATCATTATGATGGAGTATGTACAATATTACTTCCATAGAGTTAACATTTTATAGTTTACTCGATACTCAGTGCGTGCTACCATTGGTTAATCGCTTTCGCTTTCACTAATGGCTGAGTGGTGCAACTCCAATTCGCCACTGTAGTATGATTTTTTTTTGAGAAGCACTTCATCAAAATATCATTCGTAGCACTTTCACTTGACAAAAAATTCACACAACCAATGCATTCTATGGATCGGCTGTAACGCCAATTCACCAGCACCGTTACTTGTCAAATTTGCTAGATGTTACCAACATCGCTTTCATTTTTTCAGGACCCCTGATCCACCGTACCCAATATAATATCTACCATACACTCCCCCCCCCCGGTCAGAAGCGGATTATAGCACCGCACTACCGTACTCGACTCTTGTTACTGTACTCACCTTGGCCGCAAGCATCTTCACAATCTCCTCGATGCCCTCTGCATTCCTCACTCCACACACGTTGAGGGGCAGGGCGCAGATCGTAGCGCTGTCCGCGCGCGCGTACCTGTAGAATTAATTAATTATTTCATTATTAATACTTTTTGAACAATTGCATAATACAACTGGACTAATGAAAGACTATTTTTGGAATCGCGCAGTATAACACTATCAGAAGAAAGGCACACTCGTTGATTTACTGTCTCTGTGAAACACGCTCTCACATTGTTGTCTACTACTAGCTGCACATTCTTTATCAGAAAGCCATATGGATAGAAATGTGTATTTTAATATTCGAGAGCAAACACAGGATCACAATCAAGGCACACTCGCTTATTCATGCCCACGCCGAAACACACTTGCCCCTAGTAGTTTACCACGCGACGTCTCGAAATGTCACAAACAATAGCACCTTGAAGCAAGTATGCTAACTGAGCAGCTTCAAACAAACGGGTGGACTTTCGACGCAAAGCTCCTACTTTTCATGCAACATAGCATAATTGTACCATTCAGGTATCACAGCATTAGCAATAGCTGTTCCTGTATGAACAAGAGTGAGAAGCATGATAGAGTGTGCCCCAGTAGGTTAGAACTTACGTTGAGCTCATGAGATGCATGGCCAGATAATCGGCGGCCAGTTCGTCTCCCACACAGTCGACGAGTAGAGAACGAAGACGAGGAAGGAGGGCGGAGGGAGGGGAGAGGGTGGAGAGAAGGACTGCAATGGTGAGTACGGTATAGAGATATCGATTGAGGGTTGATGTGTATTATTGATTATTTTTGAAGGTCATTGTCAGAAGTATTGTCACCCGTTATATTTACGATCTATTATCCACCCGACGCAGCGCCAAATCAAAAGGTCAACAGGAAATTAGAATTTTGTTTGTTTGCATCGCTAGAGAAGTTACCATTAAAAATTTCTCGCTTGCAGACTGATCAAACACGAGAGCAGCACAAAACTCACCAATCGAAAAAGGGCAATTGTAACGATGTAGGCATCATTGGAAATATTGATTTACGGATCGCAAATTGCGATAAAGGTACTTATTGCATGTTCTACAAAGGGTACAAATTGTAGACCGTTTAATTTTCGACCATTCACCCACCCGATGCGGCGCCAAATCAACAGGATGAAGCAATAGACGGCTAATTATTTCATTTTTTGTTTGTTCGCGTCGCTGCAATTAGAATATCGGCAATTTCACACACGCAGACTGATCAGCCACCAGTGCAACGCAATACCAACCGGGCAAAAGATCATTTGTTACTCAAAAAAGATCACTTGTTACGCAGCGAACTATTTGAAATATTTTATTTTACCTATGCGGAAGCGACGACCATTGGCTTCGGACTTTTTCAGCACAATTATGATTTTCGCGGGACGCAAATTCAGTGGGTCAAATTGTGACATGATTGATTAAGCAAAAAGTTCCAAAAACCGGGGAAACCTTGATCTTCTTGCACTCCTCCATGTACCTGCTCGTAGTGCACCACGTGCAGGCTCATTGGGAATAAATTGTTTGGACCTCAAGCCGTCAGACCATTATTTGTATCCATATTTCCAAATATTTAAGATTAGCGCACGACACAAACACAGCGGGGCAAAGTTGAGAGACGATTGAGTAAAAAATCGCCCAAAATCCCGAGAAGGCCACATTGTCGTCCACTGCTCCCTCGTTCATTGGGAATATTGTGTTTATTGCTCGCCTCAGCCGTCTAACATTGACTACATACATTTTCCAGAACAGTTATAAATATCGCGCAATAGAAAGTCAACGGGAACCTCGATGAGGGATTTCGTGCAAACCATAGCTAGAGAAAATACCGTATCCAATCGATATCCCTTTAGCGTAAGACTACTCCACCTCTGCCCGCCCCTTCTCCTCACCTTCCGTCCACTATCTCGTAGTGCTAATTTATGAAGGCTAATTGGGATTGCGAAAGTTTAACTGCGACGCGAGCATACATACTATTGAATGAGGAAACTTTTCCGAACAGTTATAATTCTCGCGCTACACAAATCCATCAGGCCCATCAACGCGGGATTGTGCGAAACCACAGCAATATCATATACCAAATCCAATCGACATCCCAAAACCGTCTCCTCTCCTTCATCTTCCTCCACTCCTCCATCCACTTGCTCGTAGTGCACCACGTGAGGGTTAATTAGGAATTATTCGTTTAAAACGCGACTCTCCGGATAATTGGCTCAAGACTTTTTTTCCGAACAGCTATATTTCAGGCGCGACACAAACCCATCGGGGAACCTCTGATTCCCTACCGCCATCAAACATAAGCCCTTGGTCACCATCCTTATCAATACACCTATCGTACGCATACCGTACACCCCCTCCCCCGCTAATCTTCCTCCACCCCTCCATCCACTTGCTCGTAGTGAACGACGTGCAGATTTGGCACCACTCATATCTACCGTATCCAATCAATACCACCAACAGTACTACTGTATCCCCTTCCTCCTACTCAATATCCCTAACCATAAGACTACCGTACTCCCACCTTTCCCCTTTTCCTCACCTTCCTCGACTCCATCCACTTGCTCGTAGTGCACGACATGCAGATTGGGCACGCCGGAAAAGTTCGTCGGCGAGGAGCAACTGCAATTATTTTAAATAAATAGATTAAATAAATATATAATATTGTTATTGTATCGAATACTGCCTTCACATACGAATGTTTACTTGATAAGTTGATTTTATTATTTAGGGGACATGCATGCGGCCCATCACATTTTCCTAGACTATCGGTACATCATACCAACCTTGAAACACAGAGTCCACACATCGGAATTCCACGGTTCGTTACAAATTGAAAACCAATTTTTAGAAATAAAAAAAACCACTAATAACACATTCTCCAACGACATGATCATGTTTGCGCTCTGTCCGTCCTGAGTTTATCGCACTTTTACTCACTATAACCCTTCTATGAGTACTCTGAAACTCAGAGCCAGCTACTTTCAAACTCACAAAATCGATTCCTCATTGAAATATCATCCAACTCACTCCTCCTGGTCTCCGTCCATCTCCGGATTGTCGCCAAACCCATGGCCAGACAACACTCCGTACAGGTCGAAGACCGCATTCACCTTCAGCTCCGCCGCGGCGTCGTCGATGAACTGGAATTGGATATTATTTTTACTATTATTATATTGTAGTTATCCAATGTTTCACAATGTGTATGAATGCAATCAATAGCTAACAATTTTGTAGTTCACTGTCCACTTTGAGTTTCAACATCCTATCCCATCGAAAATTTCACCAACATCTTAATGCATACTCGTTGGCCAGTGTAAAATCACTTTCCATATCTCTGGCGCTCAAAAAGCATTTGTCCCACACACGCGAAATGTACATCTCGTACGTTTCCAGAGAACCACTTCTACGATCGCTCAGATGCTCGCAAACATCCCTAATCAATCCCTAATCCAGCCCGCAATCCGCTTGCCATTAGCCGAGCGAAAGAAGGTCCCAAGCCAATTTTGCGCGCGATTAACGCGATATTATTGCCCAGAAATCCGAGAGGAGGTCGAAAGTCAGTAGATCTCCCTCTAGGAATCGCCCCTGATTGGGTAAATTAATCAGAAATAACTTCCCGGTACGAGCGTCCTAACAACACGCATACATACCTGTGATTGCCTAATTTGCAGGAATTTTATCGTATTCCTTTTGACCAGAGCACGCAACACATCAGCACCGGACCGAAATGACAAACAAGTAGACCAGATCATAACTCAATTTGGCCACACTTTTTGTGGCCATTCGCTGACAAAACATGCAATAATATCAGGAATTCCCTTGAAATACTCATCCCATATACCACTACAGCCGACCCTCGTGACTATCTTGCACAGTCATTGCACTCGCAACGGGAAATCTACCACTATTCAATTGTACGAGATTGTTATTCGACTGATTTTGTTATTGGCCTAATAAAAAAGTACTTCACAAGGCGAAAACGTGTCCGTATGTACGCAAATCTCCATTACGCGTAAAGATGTGTTTATCACATCTAATAATAACACTAATCATTTATAAGCCACACCTTTACATTCGACCCCTATTCACCCGACCAGCGCTCACAAGATATGCCACCAAGCTCATCCAGGTTTCACTAGGCAGCCAAAACAGTATTGATCCGAAAAGTCAGCAATTATTCCGTGTCCTGGTCCATTCATTCCTCAATTCGACCCCCGATCCCCTAATCACCCCTCACAAGCGTGACTAACGAAAAGCGCGACCCTTCTCTCCGCATTCTTCTCTCCACTTTCTCACTTGTCAGTTAACGAACGAGTTCATCTATCTTTTCTCTATTTTCTCACTTATTTCTAGCTCGATTTCATGCTTTTTTCTTTGTTACTTTCCTTCGAAAGTCGCTTGACCACCACTAACAGGGCGTTGTCAGCTCAAACGCACCAAAAAGGAGCAACACATCAGCCGCAGATCCCGAAATTCTGCGAATTCGCCTTTTTCTGGGCAAATTCTTGCACATTTCTCACGTCGTCACGCCCTGTTTTGGCACGAACGCTGCGCGAAAAAGGCTACCGTATCCGTGTGTCAAAACAGTCAAAACAACGCCTCGTGGCGCCCCTCATTTTTCTTGTGTCTCTACCGTATCCGGGGCGGAAGCAGCAAGGAGTATGGCTCTCTCGATTCGCAATGTTCTCTCTTCGGCCAGAGAAGCGAGAGAGCATGGAAAAGTGAGTCAGATCATTCATCGCAGCAAGGGGTTACATCTCGTACCATTGCAATAACACACCAAATGATCATGAAATTAATCCCAGCCCAACAGCCCCCTAATCCAATCGGATTTCGGGGGTATTCATTCAGAGAACAGCGCACCTATTAGTCCCCCTCCCATCCCCCTTGGAGATAGCCAAGCGGACTACGAACCCGGAAGTAGTAGGAAGGAGTGCAAACTAGAGAAAACGATCGTTCATTTTTTCGGTTAGCACGCTACGACCGAACGCTACGCTACTATAGCACCTTGGAGGCTCGAAGCGTTTTGGTAATATTGCATTACACAAATCCAATAGGTATCAAAAAAGAAACAAGCTATATTTTGTATCGACAAATTTTCGCTACTTATTACAATAGCTCGATGGCCGCAGCCTATTGTTTAGTTTTCGAAACTAGAACCCGGCAAGTATCAAAACCCAACTCTTCCAAGACTCGTTTTCGAAACCCCATGCATCCTTCCGCTGATTATTCTCAACGAAACCCCTAAATGAATAAGATGTGTCAAATGCACCCACCATCTCTCCTCTCGACGCTCTCTATGATCTTTTCTCCCATCTCAGACAACAAATACACCCCATCCCTGTTGTGCGCGCGCCAACAACGTTTGCCCCCCCCCCTCATCCACTGAATCTCCCCCTACGCAATATCATCCCAACAAAGATGAGAACATCTCTCGGAAACTAAGAGTTTACCATAAAACGAATGAAATTAGTGATATATGTACCCAGAATCGGGGGTGTTCTGACTTGTACAAGGAGAATTGCGCTACAAAAACTGCGGAATACATCCCTGCTGTTGGGCGCTCGCACTTACAAAGTTTGCCCCCCCCTACGCAATATCATCCACAAACACCGTTCTTCGTGAGTAATCTCCTATATCCCCGCGAACCCCAATCAAGCTCCTCCGCCCCCGTAATCTCCCTGTTTCATCCACACATAAAAATACCCTAGAGCTGCCCCTTTGGAGGAACAGTAATCCAATGCATTCAGATAGACCCCCGCAGCAACATACAGCGAAACTGATCTTTACCAAAGCAAAAGTTTTACTGACTTTGACTTTGGAACATCTCAAAGCCTGACCAGAGATTCGTGACACAAAAAAAAAACAAAATCAGGAGCTATGAACAAAAAAAATAATAATAAAAGCCACAATCCAAACCAGTGGCCACATTAGTTTAACATATTACAGAAATGCTCGGGCGCACTAGTTGAACTTCAAGTTCAACGGGGGGAAATTAAGTTAACTCTGCACTTAAGACGATTTTGACCCCGCCACCTGTTAATTTGAACCTACACATTATCACGGTAATCACAAAACACGGAGCTTCCTGTTCTCCCGTACAATCATAGTTCCAAGCATTATTCTTTCCGGGGCAAATGTTCCCAGCGGAGCATTGAAACACTATCAGCCGCTCTCTTTTTACTACTGTCCCATAAAAACTGCGAGTAGAAATAGGTTCTAGCATCCCTTTTCTGGCACATCTAATTATAATTTTAATAAGAATAACCCATACACTTTTTTATTTATAAAAATATTTTTAAAAAAATTTTTTAATGCAAACCTTAGCGACGAATCGATCCAGCGCACTCTTTGCCCCGGCCGGTTCGAGCTTCGGGCGTTTCATATCTGGAAAATTATTTCTATATTTTCTGATTTTTTTCTTGTCTCTTTTCGATCACAACCACAACAACCAGATGCCCTTTGCTCAAAATCACAAAAATGTGGAATTCGCCCATTTTTTCAATCTCAAAACACGTTGTATTTGGTCGAATGAGGCGCACTCGGTAGTGCAACCCATTCCCAATTTCACCCATCGGTTGGATACAAATAACTACTGTGCCCTCCATTACCCGCGCCACTCCCCTCCCTGATATCATCACTATCCTGTATTT
Organism: Pristionchus exspectatus; assembly: GCA_911812115.1. NCBI lineage: Eukaryota > Metazoa > Nematoda > Chromadorea > Rhabditida > Neodiplogasteridae > Pristionchus > Pristionchus exspectatus. Next base: position 4,717,202 of record OU461587.1, on the reverse strand, counting down.
CTCTCGAATCCCGGTCACATTGTCACATTTTCCGGGTACATGAGCACCATGCGACTTCAGGATTCAATGAAGTGATAAAGCAAGCCAACTATGCTTTCTTCAATTCCATTGGATCACAGTGTTTAATAAAAAAAATAACAAAAGAGTTTCTAGTATCAATGCCATTGAAAAAAATATACTTTTGAACAGAATCAGTAAAAAAATATACCCAACATCTTACCACAACAAAGATCACTCAAAATCAAACGTCCAACAATCCAATAATTTATTCCTTATTCCGTCAACAACTCAGTACAAATGTACCCACCCATTTGATGGCGATCTCAATCGGTTAACCATTCTCTAGCTACTCCTTTTCTCCCGTCTATCACGTAGGCTTTCGTTCACTCTGGTCGTTTGTTCTTTCGTTATCTGATCTTTTCGCTCCCCCTCGCCCTCCTCTTCAACCTTTTTCCCTTTCCGACTACAACCTTTTCGCTAATCTCTAATGAACGGGCGGACGCATTAGCAGGGATGGTGCGCAACTATCGTAAATTACTGCTTTGATCTTTGTCATTCCATCTCAATGGGCCGCAGATTTGAGTACGTCTGTCCCCAAATGTCGTGTTTTTATTCGGCGAATTACAGCTGCGAGCCAGTGCCTTAACGACCACATTTAGAGCGCATCGTGGGGCATGCTACGATCCTAGCTGGCACGTTACGGTTTCATGGGCATGATTTGGGAAGCCACTTGTCACAATTTCTTTTCAGACACATCCGGAATAAAAAAGTAAAACCCCTAGAACAATCAAGCAGCGGCTTCGAAATTTCACTGAAACATCTGCCGAGCTTCGATAAAGTTCAAATGAAACCCCAAAGCACTAGAGTCTTCTCCAAAACACAAATCCAATAGGGGGGAATACCGTACCCTCGTGTGATCTTTATTCGTAAATGCACCCAGGCGCTGCACAAACCACAAATTCGACCCAACACCCCGAGATGCACCCAACGTCAACAATTCCCGAGATATCCCCCTACTTTTAGAAGTAACTACTGCGACCACACAGCCAAGAAAGAACAAGTTGCGGAACGCTACAATACATGGTCAATTCACATACGCACACAATTTACACCATTATTTTCATCCTTGCGTACAGGAGAACCCGGAACCGAGACCACAACAGGATAGACCATAAGAACAGAATCACAGAAGCAGAACAGGGAAGAAGAGAACACATGACCCAAAACAGAAAGAAACCGTAACCATCTTTACAGTTATAAGATACTCAACGGAGCACTAACAATAAACATAAAGAATCCGTACATATCGATCGATCCAGTGTTTTCAATTAAACCGAACCACACCGATATATCTATCCTACCGTACATGCAGTACCAAAATTAAAAGCCACCGTACCCATGGATCCATCTATCGTCTGCTCCTCAAAGTGGGCCTGGTACCACTCGGTCGCGCCTGGCACCGGGACGGCGACGTAGCAGTGACGGTCGCCGTACGACAGCACCTTCACTTCCTGAATTACTTAATTTAGTAATCAATCGATATATTAATCGACTCATCATGAAATCAATCAAACATGAAGAAAAAGATCAATTTTTTCAATTTTATTTTTTGGGCTGTCACATGCGGGTTTCATTGCCATCTCTAAGACCGTCTGCATCTTTTCTCAATTAGTATTTTCGTTCCAGTTTTAAAAAAATAGTCCCTGAATTCCATCCCTAGCCCCTACGGGTGCATTCTGACCCCATCGGTCGCTGATGAAATCTGCTCGCCAATCCGATTACAGACGCGATCATCGTTCTTTTCCAAATGCGATTCATTCATACCACCCACTCACTCCCAATTTACCGTGCAAATCCCTGCGTGCGAGTGAGTAAATCGGGCACAATTTCCGCCTACTTGCCGATACGGAACTATGGGAATCTGCGGGCGGAAATCGCTTTGAGAAGATCAAAATGTAATCGTTACGAGTGAGCAATGCGAACATGATCTGTGGTCAGGTTAAACATTCAAACGGAACAAAAGAGTACAAAAGCAAGTACAATGCCTTTTGATTCCTCTCACCCATTTTTTCTTAATTTTTTTCATTGCATGCATGACTAGAAGTGAGTAAGATTCAGACGAGATGTATATTCACATATTTTTCTTTTTCTTCGGAAATCCCCAAAGTGCAAGGTGAAAACGAATTCATACTGTGAATATCATCGCACAAATAAGGCACGGACAACTCTACATTCCGTAAGCTACATTATAAATGCCACAAAAAGTCCATTTCGAAAATATAATAATAATAATATTAAAATTAAACCTCATCATCAAATGAGTCCCTGAGTACGCCGCTGACGACTCGCTTCGCTTCGCCCTTTGTGAGCTGAAATTAATTTGTGAATTACGGTTCGAAATTAGAGCCCAATGAACGCTCACTTCGCTCGGTCGAAGATGTTTCACCCCGTAACAAACCACTGATCTTCAGAATCATAAATGAACGTTCATTTCGCGCGATCATTTCGTTACAAAATAAAGTTCATTTCTTAACTAGTGATCTTTCAATATTTTCTATTTGAGTAATGATCGAACACTTATATCGCCCTTTAGAAGACGGTTCACCGCGTAACAAACAATTTTACGTAGTAATTACTGATCAACAAATTCCACTGAGATCAGTTTCCCCCTTTCCCCAACACGTAAGTAGTCATTTGACGTCGACATCGGTAGCCAGGCGATAACTGGCACCTACGGAGCAACCAATTTGTACGTCAGCGAGAGCTCACGGTTCTCTAGCACCAAGAGAGACTGGAGTCCGCTTACAGGAAAACCTTTGCCATTTCCAATCGAAAAAAAGGCGGAACTAGAGTGAAAAGGGCTTTACTACTGCTCCTGACCAAATTGAAATGTGAAGCCAGAGTTAAATTAAATTAGAAACCTCGCAAGAAGCGGGGTAGAACTCCGATCCGAGCGAGTTCTGGAGCATGCACCGGGCACGAACCATCACAGGCGCATCCTTCCAGCCGGAAGCAAGCTCGGAATTAACCGATGGCCAGAATTTCTGAATATTTTAACAGAAAATAAGGAAATTATCGTAAAAACGGAAAAGAAAATGCGATGAAACTGATAAAAAGTGCGAAATGACGTTGAAATGGTGATAAGAATCATTGGAAACGGCTCACTCTGACGCTATGCGGGAAGGTTTCGCGCAGTTTGTTGATGAACGAGTCCGGATGGGTGCTCTCGTCACCTGAAATACAAAAATTGCAATGAAAATAGCAATATATTTTGAAAACTGGTGCAAAAAATGGAAAAAAATACCAAAAGATAATCAAAAACAATGGAATACCCGTGAACAGCTTGTCGAGGGCTTCGTAAACGTTGCAGGTAGCCGATTCACACTCCATTCTTCCGTAAAACAGCGGGATTCGGGTTTCAAAGACGGAAATAGGCCGTTAAGTAACCTTGTCAGGAGTGCGCGAAGTTTTCCCGCGCCCCGCTAACGACCGGGAAATGGCGTCCTCGAATACGCACGGAACTGCTTAATTGTCTGAAAAAAATTTCAATTTTTAAAAACCGAATTTAAAATTCAATTTTGAAATATAAAATATCTGTTTTTATTGCAAAACACAGTATGAAATACCATAAAGGCAATTTCAGCTGCTTTCCCTGGGTACATTACCGGTACATCGAAAAACAGTGTGTCTATTTTCGATCCCGATCTCCTGCTCTTTTTGCCTCTTCTCCCAATGCCGATTTTGATTAATCACCCCCACTTTCGCTCGCACAGGTGTGATTTCTCGCACCACAGATCACTCCTATCAGGGGCGTTACCGTAAACCGCGAGCGCGCGCATCCGTGCCCGGGCTCCGCCCACAATTTCCGAGCATCCGCGCGCTCCTCGCACAGGCTCCGCCCCTTCATTCCAGGTGCAACGCGAACTCAGCCCCTCTTTCAGCGAGGAGGAGATGGCCGAGTATATAAGCGGCGAGGAGAGGCGGAGCGGGCAGTCAGTCCGGGGTCTAGCAAGCTACCGTATGCCTCTCTACTTTACTTACCGTAACCTATCCTATCCTGCGCTACCGTAGTCACATCATCACGGCATCGCTTCATGATTAGTGCATTTCATCAATGCTCATCTTATCTATGCGCATCTATAGCTAGCAGAATGATTCGCCCCTTTCTCATACACCGGTCCGGTCTCATACATGAGCCCTAGATGGTTAGGCAAAGCGAGATAGCGTGTGATCTGAAGAGAGTCCGACGATTATATTAGATGTGCCTATGACGCTCGCACATTCCTTCGCATCAACCAACACATCATCTGATTGTGAGAGCCGGGTTTTGAGGTGGCGGCTTATAGTCGGGAATGCAGATCATTGCACCCAATGATTTTCAAAATACCCGGGACGATTTCGCCTCATTTCGCATCTTTTCGCTCGCCCTGACCGGCCTTCTACTCTTTTTTTTTTCTGAATTAGGTACGCTATTTTCGAAAACCTCTCATTCACCTGATCCCTCAGCGATTGTTTCCACCCCATCTCTTTATAGATTACGCGCTATCCCATCAACAATGATCTATTCCTGTGCCTCTTGTTCATTCATTGTCCATGATCGCCCAACACAGGGGCTCTCCTCCACTTCCCTAATCTCTAACCCTCTCTGACCGTCTCACGTCTTCCTATATTTAGCGCCCAGGCGCGGTCAGAGATCGCCGCAGCCAGGAATGATGATGATAGATAGTAGGGATGCCTCGCCCTCCCTCGCCCCACGTAATTTACCCCAGTCAGTACGAGATCCTGTGTAATTACAGTGATCGACATCACTCGCCACGATGATTGCGACAACACGCATGGTCGTCGCCTCTAATATCGGGTACGTGCATACTACCGTATCCTACCGTTCCCCCACGATTACCGTAACCCATCCTACCGTATCCACACCTCAGTGCATGTGTGCACCCACACACTACTTTCGTAGCACGTACACTACCGTAACCCACCGTAATCCAGATACTCGCTCGAGATCCTACTGTACTCGCTACTCGCCGCCGTCGTCTACTTCGTCTGGTACGGTAGCCAATCGAGATCAGGGAATCAATCAATAACCCATTACAGTAAGCGCTTCTACGTCCATCAACTGCGGGATGCGGCCAAGCTTCCCGGCCCGGCCTCAACACCCTTCATCGGCAACCTACTCGACATTTCGAAAATGATGACCAAGGTACGGTAGCTACCGTAGTTTGGAGGTATCACCAACTGAGTTTTCAGAACGGCGGCCTACTGTATCGCGTGCATGAAGAGTGGAAGCGGTTGTATGGCAAGTGAGTACCGTAATTCTACCGTAACCCAACGTATCTTTGGCCATCCTTGACTGTGCGATGAGACCGGTTCCTTCCTCTTAAAAGATGCGCGCGCTAGATCAGGGACAGTTATCTCCTATCTTTGAAGGCGCTACTTCCCTTTCACTCGTCTTTCTTTCGCTAATTTGATTGCTTGCTGTGCAGCAATTTCCTCACTGTTAAAGAGCGGAAAAGATCGAAAGATCTCGACAGAAAGATCGCTGCGGAAGCATGATTCATCGAGAAGTAACAGTGAGCCTAACAACCCCTGTGCAACCCTCTGGGGCATGCCACTAGAGTGTTGCGCGGTTTCATTGAAATACATGCTTATCAATCAACGAATCAAACTCAGAGACGGCAACATCAAATGACGATCACTGTGATCCAGATTAGTAGATTTTATTTTGCAGACGGGTGACCTAAGATGACTTCATAATTTCCGACTTGAACGTCCAGCATAAAGAAAGCGTTTATCAGATAAACACGGAATCATCAATCGTTATTTCTACCGTTTGCCAATCTTGTCATACCAAATAAGCATAACTGGAGAATGGGGATGAAATTATCAATCGATTTCCCTACCGTAACCTACGAAAATCCGCTCAGGACCTACGGATTCTTCGTCGGACCCCGACTTTTCGTCATCTTCGAGAAACTCGAGGATGTCCAAGAGATTCTCGTCAAGCAGTTCTCTAACTTTACCGACCGTCAGGTGTGTGACCCACCGAACTCTTGTCTACGGTACCCATCTGACCCACCGAACTTTTACCGTATTCTTCTGACCCACCGAACTGCTTTCTACTCTAAATTTCTAAATCTTCTTACCCACTGAACTCCTACAGTTCTCTAATGGCTCACCGATCTCCTACAGTATTCGTATGACCCATCGAACTCTTACCGTTCCCGTCTGGCTGACCAAACTACCGTGGTCGTACTGTAACCCATCCCTATTCCAGCCAATGGACTTCATTCACGACTCGCTCAAGAAGGCGCTCGTCAATCAGAGGGGCAACCGATGGCGCCATCAGCGCTCCCGCATCTCGCCCGCTTTTACCACGAGAAAGCTCCGATCGGTAAGCTAGCTGACCCACCGAACCCTTTTTGCCCTCGGGTACAATTGCCCGATCTGACCTACCGAACTGTCCTCGTAGAGTACTGTACCCTGTCGCTGGAATGTTGTACCCCGCTCCGTTGCTCCCTCTCGAATGGGGCTGGGCTTATTTTTAGGAACAGTGTACCCGAAAAGTTCTCTTTTTTTTTCGAGAGCGCGAGCGAGCGGGAGCGCCAAAGATAGATTACCTCGACACTCGCAATGGAGAATCTCCAAAAGTCACGCGGCTTATCGAATTAGGGTGGAACTTGAGCGCATTGCTCTCTCGATACCGCCCGCTCTCTCGCCGGTCAGACAGCGCGAGAGATCAGGCGACTTGAAGAGCGCACAGAGTGGTCTATCAATTACTCAGCTAGAGCTATACACATTTCATCAACAAAGATTGTCACCACTTTCGAAGACAAGAGGAAATGGTCAGCACTAATTTGGGGGTGCACCAATCGTGATTTTCGAAATCGAGTAGCTGCATACTCATTCAAGTAATGGATGCACCTGTTTCGAAAATACATCAGCCAGTTCCGTTTCGCTTTTGCTATGGTAGTAAAACGTTTCCGCAGCTTAGGGATTACAATGCTGAAAAACAGTTGCTTCCACACTCACTGCGATTTTACAGTCGTCACGGAACTGGAAAAATCGTACGCAGGATTTGCAGAAAAATGTTAGAAATCAGGATACGGTAGGGTAGCGTGTTTGTGGCAATTGCGTACCCAGGTCGCACCCACACCTCATGGCAGGGGCAGTTGCGCAGTAGGAAAATAACCCCCGCTGATCGTCGTAAATTATCCACATTTCTTTCCCAAATAGACCAACGCATTCCCCCATTCCATTTTATCAATGACTTTGCCTAACAAGCAAGGGCGAAAATGTGAAACATCCTCTTCCTTTCAGTTCTTTTCGTCTTTTGCCCCTACAGTTTTCCACTAGAAAGTACAACGCTGTCGAATTGCACCCACATTGCCCCAAAACCGGTATGAGGAAAATATGGTGGAAAACGCCAAAATGGGTAACTCGAGCGACCACACCAGAGAGAATTGCTGTCCTCAGCTTTTCCCGTATCCGTTGAATAATGTATCTAATACCAACCGGGGCAATGGACAGGCTCAAGAGCCGCGGGTGTATAGCGTAAATCGTGCGGGATGTGTATCCTTCCTCCAAATTTCGCATGCTCACGAGCCCGCACTGTACCGATCTTTCGAACATAGATACGAGCGATGACTATTTCATGCGTCGTTTTTGTAGCTGACAATGAATGCGGGAAATTCGTGATCATTTCTAGCATATAGTTCGCCCACTCACCTACTAAAACACATTGCATGTAGATCGTGTGAATCATCGTTCGGAACCCCACTGCAGATGCGCAGATGTTAGAGTTCGAAATACGGGTAATCGTCTCTTCATTTTACGTGCAATATTGCCGGTCAGAGAGGCGAGATAATATGTGAAATGAAGAGACGATTATACGGAACTCTAGCAGATGATAATCCCGCGGGTTCGTGAGCGTTACTTGTAGTAGCACAATTAGCTAACTACGAATTGTTCGTGTTCATTGCACAACATAAAAGACGCCTACTCACTGCTAAATCCTCGCGTTGGAGCGAATGATCGCACAATGTTCCCTTCTCTTCATTTTGCCTTGCCTCTCGTCGGCCAGAGAAATGAGCGTTGCGAAATGGAAAGACGATTTCGAGCATCCGAAGTTGATGTGAATCATTGTTGGAACCACACTGTAGACGATAACCCCATCATCTGGTTCATGAGCGTTGTTTGTAGCGGCACATTTTATGCGCCGCATATTTTCGAAATACGCCTACCCGTGCGTGCATTCGCACCGGCCCCGGATTGGTCGCTTACTATCTCAAGAGATTGAGGGGGAGAAATATTCCACTTCCTCAAACACACGGTAGGCGCCAAATACCAGGATGAGATGGGAACCCGAGTAAACAGCAATCTTCGACCGAGATGCGGGCACAGTAATGAGTGGCTATCGCAAACTGATGAGTAATCCGTGTTTACAGCCCCTTGAAAGTTCCTGGATCACTTGGTGAAAAAAGATAAAATGGCGCGATTTCTCGAATCCGGTCGCAGATAAGGGGAAAGCGGTAAGGGGAAAGCGAGAGAGTTGCACAATTTCTCGTTTCCACCGTTTCCATGGTCAAATGCACCCACGAAATCCCTCAAAATCCCTTTTTCAAATTGGCGTCGCCCTCGTGACCTTTGCCCTGGGGGCTCATGAAGCCGGATTATCGCTCCCTAAAATTTAGAGGATTTGTGGCAAATTGGATTGTAAAACGATCCTTGTCTTCTTCTTCTTTTCATCTTCCGGATTAAGGATTCCCGGGATTCTCTAGGACTACTGTAATTGTGTAAGTGATCTTTCACACAGATTGATGCGGTTCTGTGCGGCAAAAATAATCACACACCAGGAAAGGGATCGTCGGACTCGCTCACTTTCCCGTGATCTCTAGGCTTCTCTGACCGCCGACAAGCAATCACTAATATGTGCATGTGGGTGCTACCGTCTGCGTGATATTGGGGGGATAGGCTTGAGGGGTTTCCCCTACAGCGAAAACTGTCCCGAATTCATGCTAAACGGCACGGAGGAAAACTCACTTCCCTGTTTTTCAGGGGGTTTCCCCGAGAGGGAGAAGTGAAAGTACGCACACTTTTCAACCACTTTTCTTTCTCTTTGAGATCTCTCGTCAGTCAGAGAAGCGAGAGAGTGTGGCGAAATGAAAGAGGCAGACACATCTCGTGACCACGGTGAATCGAAAAAGCGTACCAATGTGATCAAATGATCTTGAACGATTTCGTACACGTCCACCGCTTCTACGAAGATGGGGACTTTAAACTTTAGCCCAAAGAATTGAACCTTTCCCTAAATCCACCGCATTCTCGAAAATGGAAAAAAATCGCAGAGATGAGTGTCGTAGCCAGAATAGAGACTGAGAAGGGAAGGTTGGAACATCGATATGGAGTTAGCGAAGGAGACCTCTTGTAATCGATAGAGGGCCTAATTCTGAAAACATTAGTGAAAGTCATTTTGCTAAAGAGCTCCTGGGTCTGAGAAAATCGATAATTAAAAATTGCCACATCAGTGATCAATTATAAACATGTTGGCCATGCGAAATATGTTGCGACAATCACGTATCGTGTCTGATCACTGAGTTGCTCGTCCAGACAGACGACATTATTGACACAAAGTTGCAATACAGTCGCCAGCGTGGCGTAAGAAGACAACCAATCATCCCAATTAGGGGTCAATAGTAGGGCTGAAGAATAAGGCTCTTCCTTGAAGAGATTATGCTACCGTACCCTGACAATAAATCAATCGAGAATCAATCAATAATCTCCTCTCAGATGACGGCCCCCGTCTCGGCCAAGACTGCCATTCTCGCCGAGTCTCTCGAATCGTACGCTGATGTCGACGAGGAATTCGACATTCTCCGGTACGTGTCATGAATCTGACCCGCCGAACTCCTATCGTATCGATCTGACCCTGGGTTCAAAGGTTATCTGATCGGATCCGCCGAACTTCTACCGTAAACTCACTTAGTGCGTTTGTTCGTAGCCTACAGTGTGAGTCAGATTGGTTCAGCGATCTAGCTCTCCAAATCTACCGTAGCCTGATCTTCCCATACCCTTGATTCACCAGCAGCAGTGGCCCAACTAGCAAGGATAGTCATCATGCACAGACTACTCTACATGATCAGTAGATCAGACAATCCAGCTGGGGCAAATGGGTTAGAGACGGCGAGAGAGCATGGAAAAGTGAGAGAGCCAGACGCTAGATCAGACAATCCTGCATTAGATTGAAGGGCAAAGTACGATTTATCAGCTGGTGGGCCAAGATCTTCTGGGCGAGATAGCATTGGGAATGAAGAGAGTCAGAGATACGTCAGGTTAGAGACGGTGAGAGAGCATGGAAAATGAAGAGACTCAACCCTAGCGCAAAGATCCGTTACAAAGTGTGCGATCATCCGGTTCACCAGGCGTAGGTCAGAGATCTGTTGGGCGTGAGTTTATTGGTTGAGCAAACGTCAATGCAAGAGAAATGCCCCAGACTAGGGTTGGCTTGTCGAGAAATGACTCTCTTCATTCTACGCGCTCTCTCACTTCTCGGATCGGCGAGAGAGTATGCGAAATGAAGAGACCATTCTCGATAATTTCTCGATAAGCCAACCCTACCCCAGACAGGGGCGACATTAACTGCTCAAAAGTGCGGGCAACACACATCTGTCTGTCTGGCCGCGGTGCACTTTCTCGAACAATGCGCACTCTCTGCGTCTGCCGTACTCGCTGGCACTGTTTTGCGCATGGCAGTAAACTGGCGCGTAGAACGCCTAAATCGCAGGGATTGTCAATTAAAAGTCGCGTTTGTCTGAGCAGCTACTAACTGGTGAAGCAAACCATAAAATCTTGGAAAATTTGTATTGAAAAGTCGGATTTGTCTGATCTGGTGGTGAATGGGTATTGCAAACGTCAAATTCTGGGATATGGTTTCTCAGAAAATAATTATCCTTCTTTCCAGAGCCTACCAGTGCCTCACGCTCGACGTCATCGCGCAGGTTCGTCCATTTCTTAATTATTTTGTGGATTTTATTTTATTTATCACCGTGACTTTTCGTGCCCGGCCCAATCGTGCTCGTTCCGCACACAGTCTGTGCGTCATGCAGAGTTGCGCACAAATTGCGCGCAAGCTCCCGCAAATGACTCTCCTCATTTCGCCTGCTCTTCCGTCAGTCAGAGAGCAGCGAGAGAGCACGTGAAAGTGAGAGAGACCACAACTCTCCTCATTTGCCGTGCTCTCTCGCCCCCTCTGACTGAGCTGTGCGTTTCCTGTGAAGTAGTGCCCAATCCGCTGAATTGGTGCTGATCATCATCTCGTTCTTTTCCCATCTCGGCGCGCTATTTCACGAAACAATGAGTTCATGAGCACCCGAACACATCTCTCTTAGCGTTTGGCATGGAAAAGGTTTAGCCGAGCGGGGAATGGGGACCGGAAGCAGCAACCGTAACCGTGGAATAGAACCTGATGATTTACGACTTTTGCACGAACGTATCTTCTCTTTGCATCTATCTCTTCAAAACCTAAATATATCTGAACATCTTTATCTCTTAAGCTAAATTTGGGTTGGTGAACCGTTGAGATTTGCCGGTTATGCGCAATCTCTTGGAGATTTTGCACGAACCCATCTATTATCTCCTGCCAGCTAAAGTTAGGTTGGTGAATCGGCGATATTTGCCGGTTATGTGCAATAGCAGAGATTCTATGGGAGTTTGTGCAAACCCATCGAACCAGGTCAGCAGCAAAGTTATAATTAGATATTACTATTGCTGCAAATAGTACCCATTTGTTCGAGATCTTGTTGGTTGGGCATTTATTGTCAGAATTACTGTTCAAGATCGCATCCAAACTCAACTAGATCTTGGGGTCGAGTGCACCCACTGAGCTTTTATGGGCGATGAGAAATAAATCAAGGCGCTTAGACCATGCCGTAGTGTTCTAGATCTTATTACCTGGTCTGTATGACATATATTGTTCAAGATCTCTCATTCCACTTCTTCTCAGCATGAGCTCTCCCGTACCCAACTGCGCATTTGCCAGGGACTGCCTGGCTCTGACGTAGCAACCTAGTGTTCTCCCGATTGGTTGCATCAACGAATCAAATGCGCAGGCAACCGTGATCTTTTGTGAAGGGGTTGAGTTATGCGAAATTGTTCAAGATCTCATTGAATCATGGAATTTCAACCTTTCTCATGGAATTTCCACCTTTCTCATGGAATTTACACCTTTTCTCACCGCCGAGTTGTGACGTAGCACCCTACTGTTCTTTACATTGATGCGATTAATCCTTCGATCTTGTGCGTGAACAGGCTTTTCCGTGCTCTTTTGTGATGATGATGCACCCGTACACTTGCACTCAGCCAACGCGTTAGAGAAACGAGGGACCGCTTGGATGTGACGTAGTAACCCAGCGATCCCTAACCGTAATGAAGCAAGCCTTAACGTTAGGGTTAAGGATAAGCGTTAAGGTTAACGTTATCCTTAATGAAGCAAGGGACCGCTTGGATGTGACGTAGCGGCTCCGCGTTCTTGTCCGTGATGGGCCGATTAGGACCTCATACTTTTCATTGCTCAAAAAGCTCTGAAATTGTATAGAAATCCATAGTGAAACATCTCATCGTCAAGGCCAGTTCACATCCATTCGCATTTTTATCGCATTGGCTAGAAAGTTTTGAACGAGATCTTTGAGAGATCTTGAGGTCACTCGCTTTATGACTGGTGAGTAATAGATTGATCATTACAAGGAACCTTTAACGTTTTCACATTCCATAACTTCAGTATCAACCTCTGACTTTACAATTGAACGAGATCTTTGGGGTCGCGCGCACCCAACGCATTTACGATTAGTAATGAAATAGTCCACTCCGACCACTCTATTCGATTTGGCTCTACTTCTCTGCCTCTCTCACATTGCCCTAGTCTCTACGTCGCTCTAACCACCACAATCAGTCAATGATAGAGTGCCCCACCCCGGTCGTTCTTTGGCCGCTAATCCGATCTGGTTAGGAGCCATCATTGGCTAGAGTGCGCGAGAGAGCAGGTGAAATGAAGAGACGCGGAGAAATGTAGAGCATTCTACGATATTCCGTTCGCACTAGAGGCTAGAGGGCCGAGATAGTGGGCGAAATGGAGAGATGACGAGACATCCATCGAAGATAGACTACGTTCCGCGCGCAGAAAGGGGGGAACTGAAAAGGGCCATTTCGAGGGGGTGCGCACGTACCAGGAAGTGTGCGATAATTAGTGACAAGAAGGGTAACGATTACTGGAATATAGTCCATTTACCGGGAAGTAGAGCATTCGTGGAATACTCTATTCCGAGAAATCAGTTATTCCGTGACGGACAGCTAAAGTAGTTGAGTACCCAGAGTATTCCTATTACTGCAGTGCACTTCTCGAAACGAAATACAATATTCGCCCAAGGAAGACGTGATACTGAATATCAGTGCATTCCCGGAATAAATACAGCGCGAATAATGCTTCGAGAAGGATATTCCGAGAATGCATTTTCTATCAGCCCGTGACTGTCTAGAGCGTACCAGAGTGCAGTATGTGTACGTGACTCTCAGAACGAATTGCATGATTCGCAAAGATAAGGAAGTAGATAATTAGGCGATTAGAAGTGATGCGATTCCTGGAATATAGTCCGCGAAAGTACACGAGGAAGCGAAAAGAAAGGCGAAATCAGCCTGAACGCTTCTCAAAAACCTATGAAGGCCATGTGAAACATAACACGTTTTCTCGGAAAATATAAAGTAATGCCCAAAGAGTAATTCCGGAGATCAAAGACCAAAGATCAAAGATCAATCCCTCTTCAGGTGGCCTTCGATCTGCCCTCCTCGTGCCAGTCCGACCCTAACGACATCTTCCTCGCGCACGCTTCGCGATTCTTCCAGGAGATGCCGAACCCGGAGAGCTGCCCGCCCATGGCCATTTCCCGTAAGCACCCTGAATAGTAGAGTTCGAAATACGGGTAACCGTCTCTTCATTTCACACATTCTCTCGCCTCTCTGATCGATGAGAGAGCACGTGAAGTGAAGAGACGATTACCCGTATTTCGAACTATACTGAATAGTGAACGGGGACGAATCACAGAAGGTTCAATGGTGATCTCGATTAGAAAATGATCGACCGAGACTGACTAGTGCTGTAGATACCGTAGTCGGGAACATCTTCGACTACCGTAATCACCTCCCATATTACAGTGCTCTTCCCCGAGCTCGCGCCCTTCTGCGAGTTCTTCCATCGTAAGACGAGCGACGGCGGCCGGTCCGAGGCATGGCTCATCCACCGTCTACGGGCAGCGATCAATAAGCGGATCGAGCACCCCGAGGTACGGTATTACGGTAGGCTGGTATCGAGAACTGACTTATTACGGTAGTGACTACGGTGTCCTGGCATCGACAACTGACTTTTTCGATTACGGTAGAGTAGCAATTACGGTGTCAATTATCGATTTTTCAGCCGGAGCGTATCGATCTGATCTCCCTGCTTCTGCCCCAGAACACGGCCAACATTGACGAGGAAACGGTGGATACCGTAGTCGCGAACTGTTTCGCTTTCCTGCTCGCAGGTAATAATCGATAATCGACTACCGTACCCGGGAAACTCCGTGCGGGATACGAAACTCTACACAAACGAGGACTTTTCTGTACAACTCAGCATATTTTGCGATAATCAATAATTCACCCGGCTACCGTAACCAATAATTCCCTTCAGGATACGAAACGACCTCGACGTCCCTGTCCTTCGCCACTTGGCTACTGGCCAAGAACCAGGACACCCAGGACCGTCTCTATGAAGAGCTTAAAGGCGTCGATCTACAGGTAGTACGGTGGCGATTACGGTAGACTGGTATCGGCAACTGACTTTTTTCGGATACAGTAATCCAATAAATCGATATTCGCAGTCCGAGTCCGCCTATGATACGATCATGCGGCTACCGTACCTCAACGGCGTGTTCAAGGAGTCGCTCCGCCTGTTCCCGCCGATCACTTTGTAAGGATTAATCGATAATGGGCTACCGTATCCTCTAACCTGACGTATTCCAGCTTCGTCAATCGCACCTGTGTCGCGCCCACCACCGTCGGCGGCATCGAGCTCGAGAAGGGTGAGTGCTACCGTATCCTAGATCTGCAGTACCCTAGCACTGCTGTAGCCTAGACCTACCGTACCCTGTCCCTACCGTATCCTCACCCCACCAATTTCCAGGTACGGTAGTCTGCGTGCCAGTCTGGAACATCCACCGGGACGAGACCATCTGGCCCGAACCGGACGCCTTCCGTCCCGAGAGGTACGGTAGGCTCCAGTTATCGATTGGCTTATCTATTTAAAAAAGTAGCGCATGTGGATCATTAAGTCAGTGATTCATATTTGTAGTCGTTCGAATAGGACTTCACCTTTTAATTGGTTTCCCCACTCACTTCCCGTCTTGACGTAGCGGTGAAACACAATTGCACCTAGAATCTCTCCACGTTCTGTTCCACGTGTTATGCAATTTTCAAAAGCCTCGAGACTCGATGAAACTCACTTTCCAATCAATATACTTACCGTACCGTACCCTTCCAGATTCGACGCCCCGCACCATCCGATGGCCTGGCTGCCGTTCGGTGGCGGACCGCGCAACTGTGTCGGCGCGCGCTTTGCCGAGATGGAATTCAAGATGACGATCGCGCGCGTTTTCTCCGACTATCGATTGAGGTGAGCTAACTTGAGACTACAGTATGACGATCTTATCGTGGACTGATTTTAATGATAGTAGGTAGTCGTGCCTCACCTTGCTCTGAATCAACCGGACCATTAAGTGCAGTACCCTCACCCTACCGTATCCTTACCGTAACCCCTCATCTCAGGCTCGCATCCGACTCGAAGGAGCTCAACGTGCTCAATCCGTCCGTCATGCTGGCGCCCGAGCGCGTTTGCGTTACCGTCGAAAGGAGACGGTAGATACGTATCCTCGTAGTTCGAAGATCAAGCTCCTACCCTACCAACCCTAACCCCACCGTAGCCAGAAGATCCCGCCCCTCCCCTACCGTACCCTAGCTCTACAGTATCCTCGTAGCCTCAAGATCCCTCCCTACCGTACTCATCCACCTAGACCCACTAACACATACACTAATAAACGAATCACATTGATTCCTGTTGTACATATGCTGTATTTATCTCGCATTTTTCATGTTTCTATATTCATATTTGTTTCTTTATTGATATTTGTCCTTCTATTCTAGTCACTCTATATCGATCCCAGGGTACTCCGCGTTTCGAGTTCGCAATACGGTTAATAGTCTCTTCATTTCACACACTCTCTAGTCCCACGGTGAGAGAGCACGTGCAATGAAGAGACGATTGCCCGTATTTTGAGCTCTAAAACACTTCGCGTTCTCTAGTTTCGATTTCATTCCCCTTGCGTACTGTGTACGTCTGTCGTACATACTCTCCGGTTACTCCCTATTCCCCGTCAATCGATACTCATAACTCTACGTCTACCGTACTCCATTGTTGCCTGATTACCGTAACCAAAGTGGTACTGTGTGTCGTTTCTCACTCTGAGAAATAGTCTTCGCAATAATAATAAACGTAATAAAATATTCATCGAAACGTCAAATCAACAAGCGGGAACACAAACAAGAAATTCAAATGAACTAGCCTAATCTACTACAACTCTTGCAAGAGATCTGGAAATGGACGGGGGCAATCAATAATTTGGGGGTACGGTAGCGGGGCCTCGCGACGATCGATCGATTGATAAATCTACCGTACCTCTCCGGGGCGGCCGATCACGAAGTGATTACGCGGACAGCTCGACGCGAGCAAAGTCGATGACCTGGAAGGGTAAAAATAATATGTTATCGAACCTGTCATATGATTAGCAATAGTCAAATCTAACCAACACATTTATGATTTGCTTGAAACCCAGAATAACAGCTCAACTAATTTTGTAGTAAAAATTTCTTAGGCAGCCAGTTGCAAGCGAGATTTGTTATTACCAACGAATCATTTCCCCTCTCCTTTTGCCTCACCATCGAAACCTAGAAGTTGCGGCTACTAATTTCCAAGAATAATTAGTATTTTGATCGCACGCGGGTCGCTATCGAAATCAATCTCCCAAGACCAATTCATTCTTTTGACTCACCATCGAAACGACAACCTCACAGGTACCATAAATCCCTTCAGAAAATCTCAATCACAGAACGCTATAATATATTCAACCTTATCATTCTAACCATACTTCAACAGTATCCGTACCACGCTTGATTCCGTACCCCACATGTACCGTAACCTACAGTACCCCTATCGTACCTCGGCCTTGTGTCCCTGCAGGTAGTCGTGGACGGTCTGCGAGGGGTTGAGCATGAACGCCTGCCGGAGCAGCGCCGTCTCCGAGTCGTCGATCGACGTCGTCTGAGAGAAATCAATCGATAATTGAGGGTTATTTTTTCTTAATTGTATCAGTTAGCCCTTGCCCTATCGCTGCGTTCTGAACCACCGATACTAACGAACATCGCGTATCATCAAATCTCCTGGTTCCGCTCTATCGCGCGCAGACGATATAGAGCAATCGCTTATCGTCGTATCTCAAGTCAATCTCTCAAGTCGTACCCGCCAATCAATAATTCTACCGTACCACTCCGTATAGAGTCCCACATTAACCATCACTAATGACAAATCGGACAGCGTTCTTAATCCTTTTTTTTTGCTTGGCACACAGCGTTTGAAAAATTGCTGCAAGCCCATCCACCGTAACTAATGATCACTATGCATCATCGAATCGACTTGTTTTTTCATCGCACCTCTCTTTAATTATTACTAATGCCACATCGGAGATTTTTTATTTTGTTTTTTTTTTCAAAGAGAATCGCCGGACCATCGCTGCGTTTCGTTCACACCAATACTAATGAACATCCTGCAGCATCGAATCTCCTAGTTCCAATCACGAGCAAACGATACATGCCAATCATTTTTCACCGTACCCTCTCCGCTCAATAAATACACTCAATCTTGGGACCAAGCAGTCCTATCCCGTCACAATTTTCGAATATTCAATAATCAACCCAATACCGTAATCCTACCGTACCTTTCCGACGAAGAACGAGTTGAGCTCATCGTCGTCGTCCTTCTTCTCCTCGTCCGCCGCTGCATCCTCCCTCTTCTCCACTCTGGAAGCAGGGTATTATTGAGAATAGAGAAAGAGAGTTCCTCTCCGTCCTGACTAAGTAGCTTATGTACCGGGTCGCCATTATTATACGAATATTCCGAATGTATTTCTCATTGAACATTCCTTTTTTGTCCTGACTACCTAGTGCAGCTGATGCACCCGATCATCGGGTTCACTAAGCACAACTGACTCTGAGGACATTATTGAAGAGTTAGTTATTGCGAGTATTGTCAACAATGCATTGTAAATTCCCATCCGCCCTATCTACCAAGCGCACCTGATGCACCTGATCACCTGGTTTACAAATCATCAGTAACTCAACCCTGCAAATACATCATTGGGTTGTTCATTACCAGATATCATAAATTGAATGAAAGTGATGTTGAACTTAATTAAATTTATCCAGTCAGCCTGACTAACTAGTGCAACAGCTGCACCGAATCACCGGGCTCCCCAATATTCACTCGAGTTACTACTCCACTCTGCGTAGACATTAGCAAACGAGCTATTGAGAAATGAGTTTTCTACACACGGAGATTCTTGCTATTCTACATTCCCACCTACCTAGTGCAGCTGATGCACCTAATCACAGGGTTGACCAGTTATCGATACTCAACTCTACAAGAACATCATTGAGTTTTTTTATGCAATTGCAATTCCAATCCATCCAGTCTACCTATTGCAGCTGATACACCCGATCACCTGGCTCCCGAAACATCACTAACTCTACTGCTCCACAAAGCAAGGACATTATTGAGTTATCCCGAGATCCATTGTACATTCCCATCCGTCCTACATACCTAGAGAAGCTGATGCACCCGATCACCGGGTTGAATAATCATCACGAACTCTACTACTCCACCCAGGAAATACATTAGGAAGATATTCAGGAAGGAGGGATTGAAGAAATGTTGGCAATGGGGCCAGAAAAACTGGTAGTACCTAGTTGACGTAAAATACGCTAATTGAATATTACTATAACTAATCCTATCGTATCCCATGGTTACCGTAATCTCTCATTGGGAAACAGCATGATCCCACAGTATCCCACAACTACCGTACCCCCTCACTCACTTGGGCAGGGGCGGCTCTCCGAGTCCCTCGCTCCTCATGCCGATAACGTGTTGGCAGATCTGATCGGCCAGGCGGACCGAGGGGAACAGCGTGCCTGCAAAGAGAGGAGGGAGTAGATATATGGAAAGGATGGAACATCAAACCGACTGAAACGAAGAAGGACAAAAACTAGAGCATAGTCATCTAATTGCTATAAGAAGTGAGATCTAAGGAACCATTGGAGCACGAATTCAACAGCCAAGGGATGAGGAAACTAGTTTCCTACAGAATGTTAGATACAAATCTGATCACAGCATAGAGTGCATGTGTTTTTTGATCAGTGTTTTTTTTTCGGATATGTTGGACAAACAGTGGACAAGCAGCGACCTCTTCCTATGAATCAATCTACATAAACAATGTGGGACATCAAACCGCCAGGTTAGACTTCAGAAATTGTTATATCACCAGCCAGACTCAGAATACGCATTGCTTACTTGCCCGTAAGTTGGCTTATGTACAATGAGTGGGGCACAAGAATACCTTGCTCTTCCGCCGCTGCAAACTGTTAGAAAAGATCCCTACCAAACAGTTATCAGAGTTGAAAAGCCAGTACTCAAGCACGAAATGCATGTTCATTTCTGCATAACTTCTTCATTCTAGTAAATTTGCAGTCTGTATACCCTAATATATCAATGATCCGTAGTATCCCTAATATTAATTAAGATCCCTAATATTTAAATAACTCACCCTCCGGCGCGAGTCTCCTCATCGCGAGGACGGACACGAAGCGGCCCATCGACACGCCCTCCATCGTGTCTGCAAAAAAGCATTGTTTAATTAAGTGTATTTTAATCAATTATAGTTAATTAAATAAAATACTATTAACTCGGTCTAATACTATTCGGCGCTTTGGTCCATGTAAATAGGTTCATTTTCTATTTAGACGATTGAAGCGCGTCGATTGAATCAAGCGCGGCTCCTCGGTTCAAACAGCTCGGCTCGAACAGCAAATTAGCAGGGGCAGAGAGACAGCACCGAGCTGTTGGTCCAATGCATAGGAAGGTTTACTTCGTTAGGATACATACTACTCATCGAGTGTTTTGAGTATCCATGTGTAATTGATCTACCATCGCAACCGCAAACTAGCGGGTTAAAAATATTTGATTTCATGGGATGCGATGCTCAATAATGCTGTCCAATGACATGGCAAGAATGTTGTTTACAATCATTACACTCACGCTACGGATGCGATGCTCCGTAGAAATATACACAACTTTTCTGCTACAGTATGGTACATTTCATGAAATCATTGTACCAGCTGGCCTTACCAGTGGGTCCCACATAGCGTTGTCTTACGACGTAAAATCGCTTGACGTGGATACACCTTTACCTTGTACTCATGCTTGTGATAAAAAGAAACTGACGTTTGGGATGGGATGCTCCGTAGAACTGGACGCCGTCGGGCGCCCGGTAGATGTGGATCGACTTCACTGTGAGATTCTCGCCGATCCGACCGACCGAGTCTGCAAATAATTATAAATAAAACATTGAAAACGAAAAACGGCAAGTAGAATTATCTGCCTGAGGGAATATGTAAGGGGGAGATTGGGGTTTCTGCGACTTCCTATAAATGGAACATCCCATAAAATGCAATATTGCCGTAGCCGCATAACGATGAAAAAATCTCGTAAATCTGAAAAAAGGCAATGTCTATGTATAATGTCTTCATCGAATATTTTAAATCACAATCACACTGTGACCTACGGTAGATGATTGAGGTGAAAGGAATTCGGAAGTGCTTGTTATCATTGTCGATCTATCTCGTTTTCGTTGCGGAATCGGCGCGGTAGAAAACGTGCAAACCGGATGGAAATTGTGAGCAGGTGAATGCGCGCCGCTGCCTCATCATGTATGATCAAAGTTGTTGTGCAGATAATGACACCAGTCTCGATAAGCAGTCCATAACATTCCAAGCTTTAATTTGTACTTCGCGACATTTACCATTCACAATCCCGTTTCATACCAACCCTATACACATCACAAAACTCCTGGATCAGTTCTTCAAACGATCATATGTAGCAAAACCAATTCTCCTTCTTTCAACCCTAATCATCCCCTTGACGAGCCTGATTAACTAACAAATTAATAATAGATAATCTCACCAGTGAGCACCTCCCTCAGCGCCTTGCCGCTCTCGTCGGTGAGCTCGTCGAAGACTGCAATGGAGAATATCAGAATGATAACCCTAGAATCACCTCCAGAATATCCAGATCAAAATAAGTGTATGTTCTAGTACTGATAGTAATCATATTGTTTTGTTGCTAGACGAAGCAAGAACATCATCCGAACGAGCAGTTGTGCCTTGTTATTACAGTCAAATAAAACGCCGATGACTAGGCTCGAAATGTTCAGTAGGAAAAAAAGCGTGTCATTGTTGTCTAACTGGAATCGTACGCTCCAACCGTACCCACCTATAGGGTTGCACGTTCGGGATCGGTAATGCCGAGAATGGCGGTATTACCGACCTTTCTTCTCTAGATTCTTTCGCTCGCGCGCGCTATTTTTCTCTAACCGTCTGGCGCGAGAGGGGTCAGTAATACCGATACCGAACTTGCGACCCTACCCTCCTACAGTAGGCTTACCGAGATCTTCGATCGCACCTACAGTAACCCTTTGGAGTTACCGTACCCTCCTTCCGGTCCTACAGTACCACTCACCGAGTGTCATCGTCTGCATCTTGCCCGAGGCTGCGGGCCACGCGGCCTTCTTCGCGTGCGCGACGACGGCCGACGAGAGGGAGACGAGCTGCAATGAGGGGAGGATTATGGAAGGAGGGGGGGGGGGGGGGAGGGGGAGGGGAGTGGAAACAGGGATCAACTAGTTCGTTAATTTTAACCTACCGTACCCGTTTTTCATGGTAAAAAATTCGTGATTTCGTTAAAATGCGCCCGTCTTTTCGCCATTGAACTGAAAAACATACCCGCCTTAAACCATTGTTTTTACCAAGGTAATTGACCCCTGGGTGGAAAGATCGTACTCCCGTTTGCATCGTTGATATTTATTTTAAAGCAGCAAACGAAAACATGATCAACCCGTCAGATGAGCAGAGTAAAATAAAGGATTTGCGGCACAAGAAATCGCCTGGTTCGTTTACCAGGAAACAATCACCTCATGAAATCATATTTTCCGCCTATCAGGTGATCTGCAATCCACAACCAAATACGTGTTCGGATATTATAACATTGCGAAACAAGCATCCGTCTAGCGCATTGAAAAGGTTGACCTGAATCCGCACAATACTAGTGTTGATTGTTTCTATCTGCCAGAGAAGTCAAAAAGCTGTTGCTACTTCTCCTGGTCAAGAATTGATGAGCAAGAATTCATACATCTAGAAACCGCCTAGTTCGAGGTTGCCAATTCTGATCCATTAAATAAAGAAGATGATTATTTTTATTTCTAAGATTGAGCACCTCTTATTCATCGATCCTACCGCGCCCATGCGAAGATCAGGAAGAAGTGCAGCACAAATCTACTAGATTGTCGCATTGAACATAACTACGAATAGCTAAGAGTCATTGATTGTATTGGGATTCGAACGATACAACGAGACTAATATCAAGGTCACCGTGATCAAAGATGGATCAAGAAGCAGTGCACCGCGAAATCACCTATATAATAGAAATGCAAAAGGATGAAATAGCGTTCATTATTTGCGAAACTCTTAAGTATACATCGATTGAACAGCACCAGAGGAATTTTAGCTTTTTTTGCAAGGTGACTGTCGACTATGATTGAAGCTATAGTATGATTATAGTATGATTATAGTATACGTTACTTCATGAAACATCTGCGCATCGAAAACTCGCCTAGTGCTCTAAACAGGCAAAAATAGGGGGGTCTTCTCATCACCGCCTCAAAGCAAATTTAAAATAGCAATCAGATATGAACAGTACATTTTAATCACCAGCATTCAACTTCGCACCGATGCTACCCGAAATTTCATACCATAAGGAAGGTCCGCATCCCAAATTCGCCATGTTCCAATAATAAAATTAGCGCTGCTCCACCCCAATCATCGCCAAATTAAGTCTTACCAGGATATCTCGCGTTTCAGTACCGTCATAAACCGTTTAAAAAGTATGACTAACCAGTTGCTGGAACGGCTCTCCTCTCGCGACGAAGTCCGTCTCGCACTGCAGCTCCACCACGGCACCCACGCCTCCGTCGATCTTCACACCGACCAGACCCTGCGAGGTCTCGCGCTTGCTCAGTCTGAAAGAAGATTTCATGACTTCAGCTAGAAACACGCTATTGATGGGTACTTAGTTCACGTGTGGAAAGTCAAGAAATATGAGGAAAAATATCAATTCAGCCGTTTTCTCGGCTTGCAGTGCAAATTTGACGGATTTGAGAAAACTTCTTATGTTTAGCGCTTCCTTAGTTTCAAAATGGTTTTACCGCGCACAGTAACCAAAACGGCTGTAAGCTCCTGTCGATCTTGACCAGATTGTGGGGGTAATAATCAATAATCATCGCTATCTACATTGTATCGCTATTGGAACTTACCACCACCCTCACATTGATCGATTGATCGAATTGCATTGTGCTCGGAAAATAAGGTAACACCTATTCTAAGGTTGAAACCAAAATTCAGCCAGACACATTTTTTTAAAATTTAGAAATTTTAAAATTTAAAAAAAAGTGGCGCTCATAACACATCCATCCATCCATTTTTTCTACTTCCCGGCATTGTCCAATACCACACACAGTGAATACAATAACCGAACATGCTGAAGTTGAAAGCAAGAAGCAGCAAAGACAAAGGAACTTACTTCTCGGCCTTCTTCCATCCCTCCTTCCTCGCCAGCTCGTGCAGCCACTTGACGGCGTCGTCGAGCTGCGTGCGGTCGAACTGCTCGAGGGCCTGGAATTAATGAATTAATTATATTTTAAAAAATATGAAAACTAATTTCGAAAAACAGCAAAGATTCACCTTCTTGCAGTTGACGAAGCTGTAGCCGGTGCGCTGGCGCAGCTCCTTCAGGGCCTGAGGAACTTATTTTCATGATAACAATATAAAAACATTATTTAAATGCAGGAAAATAACCTCAAATTTAAAAAAAACCTCACCTCCTTGTCAACTTTCGGCTTGGCGGCCGGCGCAGCGGCTGCGGACAGGAACCGGCAGCCGGTGGTGATGCCCGAGCGGACTCCGAGGATGGCGCGAAGCATTTGGCTGCAAAATGAAGGTAATCAATTAGCAAATTATCGTGAAAAAGAGTCGGAAAACGTGAAAAAAAACTATCGAAATAGGGACATGCAAACCGGAAAATAAAATTTGAGAGCCGGGGAGAGGTATGTGCCACTAGTGGTAAACGTCGAAATGTGGCAATTCAAATATCAGTTGTAATTTTGTTTTTCCTAATTAAATCACATATTAAGAGATGTGCCTCTCCGTTTTCTGCTGAAATTACAAGTACACATAGTTTCTAATGCAACATAAAAATTAGAAAAAAATTCGTGGGGGCGAACACGTTCAAATCAAGACTCGAAAAATGGTTGATTTTGTATTTATTATATAGAGTGCGAGTTTTTAGATGTGCCTCCTCATTTCTATTTTTGATTCGTTCTATGTACTAGAAATGATGCTTCAGCAAAAAAATAGACAATTCGGTGGGGGCGAACCTAATCAAAAAGAGACTCATATGTTCAGTGAAATCAAGGCTCCATTCGTTTTGTTTGCGAATTACTTCCTGTTTCTTCCACATTTCTTGTATCACATATGATAACTAGACACTGTGAAATCCTTTTAAGGTAGATTTCTTATAAATCAGCTTTACATTGATTAATTGAGGTGCTGCTACAGTATGCCAAAATTAAATAAGTTCCATGAACTTTCGATACAGGAAGAAAAATACTTATATACTTGTCAATTATTGGTCAAGTAAAATTCCTGCATCTAATAGAGCCAAAAATTAAATGAGGAAAAGTATTTGAAAATATTCGCATCTGACATGTGAAAATAAAGTGACCAAATGAACCATGCACTCGCTGGCACTACACCACGGGGGGCGGGGCTAAGAATGGGTGTCTGGATCTCGCTTAAGTTGAAATATTTTAAAATTCTGGAAGTGCTATCGTGATTCTGCATGGTCGAGAGCCCAACAACCGAGAAATAAGAATTTTAGATGGAGTTTTAATTTTTACGTGAATGTCCCTACTATCGAAATTTCACACGAAATTCGTGGCGATCGCGAAGTGAATCTCAAACTTTTCAATACAGTACTCCCGTTTGTCCGTCCAGGTCAGATTGATTACTACCCTCCTCCCTTCTCGTCCACCACTTTACCAGGCCAAGTAGAACGTACTACACAAAATAGAGCCGTTAGAATTAAAAAAATTAGGTGATTCCCGGAGATTCCATATTAAGACCACAATGATGGTAATAATTCAATAAGAGATCACTGGAGCACTAATGATAGAGTTCTGCTTCGATTGAAAGCAACCACCCGGAGCATGAATTCACCTGGTGGAGCCAATCCAGAATTCGTTAATCAACCGTTCTAAACTCTAACTTCGTAAACTTTTATCGATTTTGCGTATCGCGCGACGATGTCTTTCTGATTTGTTCTCCAGCAATTCTCTTCGACTACAAATACTTGCTTTATCGCGGAGGAAAGGAAAGCTTGCTAACGACAGATCAATAACAGGTTACACAAACCAGTGCGGAAGCCTTGTAAATAAAGCGTACAACTCGATAACTTAGGGGAGAAATCCATAATTATTACAACCTTATTGTTAGCGACAGAAAGTGTGGTACAATCAATAGGGTACAAGCATAGGGTACGGTAGCGAGGCGGGGGTCGGGGAACGGTATTCGATGGATCGATAATCGGGAGATACGGTAGTCTAGGATTGATTACTGCTTGTTCACGAGGGCGATCGCCGAGAAGGAGATGTTGTCCAACTTGGACATCAGCTCCTGCAATGATGAATCAATCAATACCGAATCATTAAGGATACGGTACTTTGATTTAGGCT
The DNA here is from genome assembly GCA_911812115.1 of Pristionchus exspectatus. Taxonomy (NCBI): domain Eukaryota; kingdom Metazoa; phylum Nematoda; class Chromadorea; order Rhabditida; family Neodiplogasteridae; genus Pristionchus; species Pristionchus exspectatus. The sequence goes on along the minus strand of OU461587.1, from coordinate 4,690,953 downwards.
ACGGTAACATTGACGAATTGATTCCACATTGGGAATTATTTCCAAAGCACAAAGAAGAAGGAACTAATGACCTCTATCAGCATCGCTTGATAGCAAATGCTTGGTGCGCGATTTCACCGGGAGCAATTCGTTCAAAAACCGAAAACCTATCCGGAATTCGTCTCGTCAAAAATTGTCAACATGAACTCACCTACCTAATTCACAGACAATACCATTGCTGCTTATCGTATGAATCTCTCGTTCCCCATATCTCTCTAACCCGGCGCGTCTAGAGCACCCCACTCCCTCAAATGCTATGATCGTACCTCCTGGATGTGCTTGCCGGCGTCCTTCACCAGCGTGGCGTTGCTGGAGGCGCCGAGCGCGCGCGGGAACGGCGCACGCGAGTCTGAGAATAATAGCATCAGTAATTATGTATTTACTCTAATAATGATTTATCTATTTTAATATTTTGATTCGTGAGAGCACGAAAATCTCTCACAAATCGAGAAAAATGTCAGACAAACTATCCAATTTCGTCCCATCCCATTCCTGCTTCATGGTTCCCCTAACAGTTGGTGCAGAGGGACGTATGTAATCGATCTGCCTTGTGTTTTAATATCAAACATTCAGATATTTCAGTAGACCCATTGCGGTTTCATGTCATCTCTAATACTCGCTTTCTTTCTTTCAACCTACGTCGCAATTTTTCTATCTTGCCTGCTCGACAAAATTTTCTATGTCATTCCGGGTTTCATCTTCACCTTCTATCCACTTTGGATCGTCAAATGCAATATCTGATGAGTACCGCTATCTTTTTCTGCATAATGACAGCCCTTCCCACTCACCGAACCCGTATACCGTATCCTTACAGTATCTCTTCCCTACTCACCGATCTGGTACAGTGTTCCATCCATCACCACGTGGCTCAAGTTACTGAAGAAACCCACCTACAGTATCCTACCGTACCCCTAAAGTCCTCCTACCGTAATCCTCACAACCGTACCCCTACCGTACTCCACCTACAGTATACTACCGTACTCCACCTACATAATCCTACCGTACTCTACCTACAGTATGCTACCGTACTCCACATACAGTATCCTACCGTATCCCCCTACCGTACTCACCGATCTGGTACAGTGTCCCATCCACCACCACGTACGTGATGAGTATGCTACCGTACTCCACATACAGTATCCTGTACCCACCTACAGTACCATACCGTAACATACTAGCCTTACAGTACCCTGCCGTACCCCTACAGTTTACCGTAATCCCTCCAACCGTACTCACCGATCTGGTACACCGTACCATGATAACATTACAGTATCCTACCGTACTCCACCTACAGTATCCCTACCGTACTCACCGATCTGGTACAGCGTCCCATCCACCACCACGTACGTGATGAAGTGGTGCTCGGTCGCTTCGTTGGTGTGCGTCTCGCCCGCGCGAGCAGTCGCCTGAGAAATAATCAATAAATAATGAAATAAATAAATAATTATAAAGGTAACGGTAGCTCAACGGTGTTCGCAACGATTTGCTGTTGGCTACAGAAAAGAAATAGTTATTCATAGACTCGATTAAAATGGAGTAATCAAAAAGTCGGAGATCCTACGGACTTTCTTTGAACTATGAAACGCAGAAGTGTAAGGAGCCAAGGAAATCGGAAAAGAGCATCGCTCAGCCTTTTCACATCCCTCCATTACCGTATCTCCATAAATCCTACCGTACCCTCATTCTACCGTATCCCTCCTACCGTACATCATGTGCCGTGGCCAGTGCGTCGCTCTTCTCGAGCAGGTCCGATCGCGCCTCCGCATCCACTGTCTTCGCCTTCTCGAACCACTCGTGGAACGAACCCGATCCTGCAACGAAACCCCTTGGCTACGGTAATTGAAACAGATATCGATTTTATGTTACGGTAGTCTCTTTGCAGCATCGATTTTTATCGCTTTTGAGAAGCAAACAGCATCGATTTGCAAAAAAAAACCTGCCCGTTGTATGTTTCAAGATTTCAACAATATGTCAAAGATTGCTGCTACGAACAATTCTTTTCCGCCGTTTCTACCAATAGAATTATTATTCGATAATAACGACTCTCATCGAGCCGTGCAAATCGATTGCGCTTGGAATCAATTAAGTAAATCTCTCGCGCAGTTCTTTAAATGTCTCAAGCATAGCATAACTTGCTAGGATCGACAATCATTCGTGGGCTCAACATGGCATCCGCTTATCAATAAACTACCGTCCCCAAATCAATCAATAATCTACCGTACCCAGATCAATCGATAAAGCTACCGTACCCAGATCAAATCAATCAATACATCGATACCGTACCCAATCAATCGATAAACTACCGTACCCAGATCAATCGTTCCCTCCAGATTGGCGAGCGAGTGGAAGAGGGCGAAGGTGCCGCACGCGTTCGCGATCCGCTGACGCATGAAGAAGATCTTCTCGGGCGCCTTGTACTCTGCAAATGGATGAGTACGGTAGGTCAATCGAAAGGATACGGAGAAAAATACAACCACATCCCTTTTAACACCGACAGTGAAGAATTTTTCTATCAACGACTATTCAACGACGAAGTATTGCATACCAAGGTTCGTAATGATCCCTGCGAGAATATACTGCAACCTGCTGCTTCGCAATAGACATGACTGAATTGTGAAACACCGTACTGCCACTAACTTTTTAAAGGTGGTGTCCCACGAATATCTGGCTCACTGAGTTCTCGATGTGAGATGATGGGTCATGGCTACACGATAACACTTTCGAAACTCCCATGTTTTCAATTTTCGTCTAAACTGAGATACGAGCGTTTGGCAGCGTGCCAAATGACCCTGAAAAGCAGGCAACGAGCGAGAGAGTATGCAAAATGAGGAGAGCGCGCCCTCTCATTCCTCACTTTGCATAATCGCTCGCGCGGTTCGTGGAACGCCTTCTTTAAGAAAAAAATTCCCTTTTCTCAAAAAACTATTATTCGAAACCATGCTACCATAACACCTACCATGGTACCGTATTCCCAATCAATCAATAACAGTTACCGTACCTATCATTCTACCGTATTCCCCCTCATTAATCAATAAACAGTTACCGTACCCTCGCCCTTCAGCTTGGCGTACACGGGCGCATACAGCTCGTCCACCTGCGAATCGATTATTGATTAGTACCGTAGTCATTATTCAATCAATACTTCCCAGCTACCGTATTCACTTTCCCATCAGGACCAAACGAATATCGATAATCTTTTGTATCCTCAAATAAATACTAGCTACAGTACACACTGTTTCTTTCAAGGCCTCGTCAAGAATCAATAACTCGATATTTCCTACTGTAACCCTTCTCAAACAATGGGTACAGTACCCAATCTTCCGTTCAAGACCTACCATCAATCTAATCGATAGTGATCAACCAATTCTACAGTACCCAATCCTCCCTTCGGGACCTACAAATCAATCAACAACTCGCCGCTCACCTTCTTGTAGTCGGGGAAGCAGAGCAGGAGCGCCATCTGCGGGGAGGGCACGAACTGTGAAAGGAAAGCATTGGCCAGTGAGAATTGTGTTTCAATAGATTCTCAAAGGCAACTAGTTTCAATTAATGCGATGTTCCGCAGTGTTCCTGATAACAGAATTATTTAATGAAACCCGTGTGAGTGACTCAGGAAGCATTGGCGCTTCACAGGATTCATATCTTATCGAATATTGCATACATAACAATCAGTTCGCGATATCTGTCATTTAGTATAGCAATCAATAATCTTCGCCCTGCCTACAATATCTTCTCATCCAATGAGAAGGCGTCCACGGACAGCAAATTTCACCTAATCGGGAAATGTAAAACAAGGAAGATTCCAGTTTCATAGCATGACTATCCGAATGTGTATAGTCCCTTGCGCAATGCTGGGAACAACTGATCTATAAATCAATGATCTATCACAATCACTTACAAGGAGCATTCTCATCGGAGGAGTTAAAGGATAAATTATTCAGTCAACACCATTTCTCCCAACTCTCGGCCGCTAGACACATTCACAATCTAAACTCCAAATGATCTCAAATCACACGTTCGACGATAACTTGTCATTTGGTAGTGATGATAAAACAATAAAATATATTACTTCGAGCGTCTCCTCATCAGACGAGAAGACGTCCACCCATTCCCAACAAGAAATCCACACAATATACAGCCTACAGCACAATATACATCACAGCCTATGCGCGTTCCCGTTTCATAGGCTAGTTATATCACGTTGAATCAAACCAGAACCAATTAATGCATCGAAAGTGTTCCAAAATCCCAATTGATCAATAGTTGAATACTAACCTGAAGCATCTCCTCATCAAAGGAGAAGACGTCCACGGACTCGACCGAGTTCACGCCGATCTTCCCCAGGGGAACTCATAGGCTTCTCACCCCCCCCCCTCTCCCCACCTTATCTAGAATCCAGATAGCCATAACAGACGCGCTTGGGTAACACTGTCGCAATTTAGGCATTAGCATCAAATTGTGCTTACAATCAGCAGAGAAGCATTCATTTTACAATAGAAATAACATAAATTCCCTTTGATTTACTAACCTGAAGCATCTCCTCATCGAAGGAGAAGACGTCCACGGACTCGACCGAGTTCACGCCGATCTTCCCGAGGAACTGCAATTGTTTTTATAATCATTTATTGTTATTATTTTTCTATTCCAAACTAAGCCGTCACCGCATCACTCATGAAAGTTTCAACCGCTCTTCTCCTACCATTGAAACCCAGAATCTCAATGTTCATGTTGATCTGCGAACGATTCATTACTGCTAGACACATCACCACCTCTTAAAAGCCTATTGAAAACCAAAACTTTCTGACTCATCATCCCCTAACCTTTTCGATAATATTGATACAATTTCTTATTAATTGCCAGCAGACACAGAATTAAGGACCAAACATAGTTCAGCCCAGTGATCCATCTCTGAAGTGTACCCCCGCGATCTGAGCCGATACTCCCCGAAGAATATCGATTTTTCACTATTGTGCCCTCAGAAAACCCTGGCGTTGGAGGGTCACGCTCATCATTGGATCAGCCCTTCATCCCCTAATGCTAGAAACTAGAACGCCCAGAGACGCCGCTCCGTGCTCTAACAATTTTATTTCGAGGAGCCGGGCCGATATAAATCAAATTCAGGACATGGTGGGGTCTATTCAAGGTCCACTGAAACCCACATACCCCAGGTAGTGCAATATGCGGCAATATTAGTAAGCGACTTCTCCGTTACAATGAATCATATGTAAATCTTTTTTTTAAACTAGATTTTAACGAAACATCGGTGTTGCAGCTCGCACTGCCTCATCTGCTCCCTCTGAAACCTCAGCCAACCAACTCTTTCATTGTTTCATCCGTCCCTTCACGGGAACGCAAGACTTCCCGGAGTTTTATTTTTTTACACTTCAAGCCCTCAAACTTTCGACGCCGAACGTCACCTTCTGAAACCTCAACATTCCTTGTCCACTTCCCTCTTCCAATTGGTAAGGCCCTCCGAGAATGAAAAATGGGGGGGGGCACTCAGATCTTAAACCAGTTCTTCTGATACCCCTCCGCTCTCTCTCCATTTCCAGAAGTCAAAACAGAAGTCGAATCAATTAGATGTTTTTTTACAAGTGCTACCGGCGCAAGATCCATGCAGAGCGTTTCGTTGTACTATCATTGCCCTCTGAAACCTCAACCATCCCTGTTCCCTTCCCCCTCTTCTTTTCCCAATTCCAATTACTCCACCGCTCCCATCGATATAGGCTGGACGGGACGGGAAGACGAGGCAACGATGCCTCTTCACTTTTCCTTATCCCTCCCCGATCAGAGACACGATAGACCTTGGGAAAACGAGAGACTCAGAGAGAAACGAGAGGGAAAGCTAGACGACAAAAACAGCGCCGCTGGGGACGAGTAATGGTCATTCTTCCCCCTTTTTCGTCGGTCAGACAGTGTTAGAGAACACGGTAAAGTGAGAGAGCGCAGAGACAATTTCCCCTCTCCGCCTAATGAAAGCTCGATGAGACGACGGCGAAATGAGAAGAGAGACGGCCAAATACAGCCTGGTACCCCACTTTCCATTTCCGCCCTTTTCTTCATTAATCCCCCACCCCCCTTGCTAACAATACCGCCTTCTTATTGGGTCAGTTTAGCCCCCTATCTTCACCGTTTTTTTGGCCCTGGAAACAATCACTGAGCAAGGAATATTCCGGAATCGAATATTAACCAAAATCACATTACCCGTAACTTCCGAGTTTCGTGCATCATACAATTGAACATGATAGAGAGGGCATGCTCAGTGAGATAATGCTAAGCCAAAAAAAAGAAGAGCCACCCAACCGTATCCCGTCCACCCTAATCACTACCGTACTCCTTCTCACCGTATTGATCGTGTCGGGGTTGCTCTCGAGGGGTAGCCACTTCGCCATTGTCTTACTGTAAGGACAGATTACGGTAGGTCACAAATATCGATCGACGGCAGTGCTCGCGGAGTGTTACAAGGTAATGTGCTCTGAGTCACGTGACAGATCAGTTTGTTTTGAAATTCGAAATTACAAAAATCAATACTTTATTTCGTAATTATGCAAGCACAAATCACATCCGAGAGAGAAGTTGACAGTTAACATGCAGCAAAAAAGTGGTGAGTTATCTATTGCGAGAACCCAGTACAAGCATAGTACAGTGATTAATACTAGATATATATGATATTATTTTTGTGAGTTTCTATATTTGCGAAATTCGGGTGGCGAAATAAAAACAAAGAGCGTAACTAGGACTCGTAACTGCAACAAGTGAATAGAGACAGGAAATTCATGAGAATGGGAATGAGGGGAACGCTCTTTCTCTATTCCCCATGGTCTTTCGCCTGTCAGACAGAGCTAGGGAGCATTGAGAATCGAGAGGGGCAGAGAAAACAAGAGAAAATGGCAGAGACGCTCGTTACTAGGATAGGCGTCTTGGTATCGAATGAGAGGGGGGGGGGGTGCCAGAGGGGAAGAGACGGAAGGGGGCGGGGCTTGGCTCGATGCCAGTCGTATCCGCTCTACTTGGTCTTCTTGTTCTCCGTCTTGTCTGCAAAGGAGCGGGAATTTGAATTGGGAAACAATGGCGTCTCTCACTTTCACGTGCTCTCTCGCCTAGTCTGTCTGGTTAGAGAGCATTCAACGTGGAGAGCCAACCCATTTTTCGAATCGAACTGATAAAAAATAACGTTGATAGGAGAAAAGCATGCAAACAAAGGTTACTCATAGACTCCGCGCGGTTACGAAACGTCGTCTAAAAGGGGGGATCAGCTATTGACATTGTTTTCTACCTAAATCCGACATGGAATTGTTCACATCTTTCCCGAACCACTATGCAAGAGTTTTGAAACTTCACACTCGCAGCATTTACTCGCAAATGTAAACCTGCTTTGTCAACCGTGGAATTCGAATTATATCACCACATTTGTCATGACCATTCCAAAACAAAATCAAGCCATCACTTCAATTCTCAGGAAAGCCTACAAGTGCCTAGCTCAAATTGACAATCCCCTCCGACCCTTCGACTTTTAGATCTGGATGACGAATAACTACAATTTCAACTGCTGCCGATAGTCTCTCATCCAAGGTCACTCTCTACAACCCGGCCCATCTAGAACACACTGACCCTCCTTCTTCTTCTCCTCCTTCTTCTCTCCCTTCTTCTCTCCTCCCTTCTTGTCCTTCTTCTCCGCCGATCCGATCGAGCCCGTGGGGAACACCTGATCGATCACGAGCACGATCAGCTGCAATATTTAATTTAATTAATTAAAAACAATTAAGCTATATAATAATTAATACGTCAATATTCGCCATTCAGGTGGGCTTTCATACAACCAACTTATTGTGGCCAAGACTCCTGGTGAAAAAAAACGAAAATTCAAGGGCCAAAACAAATTGCATCACCCGCAGTTTCCCAGTTCCATACATGGTACAAGTCGTAGCAAAGGAGTCGGTGGGAATGAACGAGAGTGTGCGTCCGAAAACGAAGCAACATCCAATCTATCGCTGAATATTCCTCAATGTCACCCGGTAGTTGCCTGCTGCACACATCATACGACTAGTGGTGAAGTGGTGTTTGAGTGATGGTCCCTCGTTTTCTCGACTAAACAACCTATCTAACATTCACATATGAGACACTGTCTGAGAGAGCTCACCTACCACCGTACAGAGAAAAATAGAATATTCTGAAAAAAATGCCATAGGATCAACTTTTCGCGTAGAACTCGAAAATCGACTTCAAAAAGTCGTATCTCTAAAACTAAAATTCCTACAGTGGACTTCATGGTGACAGGGGTGCCATACAAAGTTTTTTGTGGGGCTTCCGATCATCCAACAAAGCATAAATTCTTTTAGATAATGAAAAATGAAATGTTTTCACAAAAAAAATTATAGGAAAACTCACCTGGAAAGAAAGTTATGCCATTTTTTGAGCAAAAATTATTTTTCCTGGAAAAAAAATGCACTGATGGGTAAAAATAAATTTTTTTATTGGATTCCTCGTAAAAGTTACATATATGGTAATTTTTTCAGAATTTTAAATTGTCATATATTGGCTCATTTTCGTCTTTAAAGGCCACGGAAACACGATTTTACCCCAATTTGGCGGCCTAATCTACTTACAATGAATGAATTTTTTAGGGGAAAAGACTCGTACAGTATTAAAACAACATATTATGAATATTTATTACCATTGGAATCAAATCCGCCACCATCATTTTTTCGGACCATAGGTGTCCACGGAGAGTGTCGATGCGGATGGGCATCCGCACCCCCATGACCCCGGGTTCATGGTCCAAAATGGGTTGGTAGGTCATGGTGGGACTTGTACCTGAAACATATCCCAATGTGTTCTACAGTATACCATTATCGATTTTTGGTTTGTTTATTAGTAAAGAGCGCATCCTAGTATCACCGGGTTAGAGAAAACTTCGATTACGGAGGTTGTTTATTAGTAAAGAGCGCATCCTAGAATCGCCGGGTTGGAAAAAATGTCGATTTCGCTTGCTTTTTTCAAACCAGGTGATTGTAGGATGCGCTCATTACTAGTAAACAACCTTCGTAACCGAAGTTTTCTCCAACCCGGTGATACTAGGATGCGCTCTTTACTAATAAACAAACCAAAAATCGATAATGGTATACTGTAGAACACATTGGGATATGTTTCAGGTACAAGTCCCACCATGACCTACCAACCCATTTTGGACCATGAACCCGGGGTCATGGGGGTGCGGATGCCCATCCGCATCGACATTCTCCGTGGACACCTATGGTCCGAAAAAATGATGGTGGCGGATTTGATTCCAATGGTAATAAATATTCATAATGTTTTAATACTGTACGAGTCTTTTCCCCGAAAAAATTCATTCATTGTAAGTAGATTAGGCCGCCAAATAGGGGTAAAATCGTGTTTCCGTCGCCTTTAAAGACGAAAATGAGCCAATATATGACAATTTAAAATTCTGAAAAAATTACCATGTATGTAACTTTTTACGAGGAATCCAATAAAAAAATTTATTTTTACCCATCAGTGCATTTTTTTTCCAGGAAAAATAATTTTTGCTCAAAAAATGGCATAACTTTCTTTCCAGGTGAGTTTTCCTATAATTTTTTTTGTGAAAACATTTCATTTTTCATTATCTAAAAGAATTTATGCTTTGTTGGATGATCGGAAGCCCCACAAAAAACTTTGTATGGCACCCCTGTCACCATGAAGTCCACTGTAGGAATTTTAGTTTTAGAGATACGACTTTTTGAAGTCGATTTTCGAGTTCTACGCGAAAAGTTGATCCTAGGGCATTTTTTCCAGAATATTCTATTTTTCTCTGTACGGTTGTTAGGTGAAATCGCTCAGTTCTCTCAGATAGTGTCTCATATGCCCCCATTGTCACCCGCCAGTTGCGCCAACTCTCTACATATATATGGGAGAGCGCCCCAACCGATTTTCGTAGGCGAGAGCCAGGCTACCCGCCCGCTTCCACAGCTCACGCAAAGAGGGATGGAGGAGGGCGGATGTGATCAGAGTGCGGTTGATGATCGCCAATGGACACTATCCCAATAAATAAAGTTTGAAATGAATCCACCCGTCAATCACGCGCTTCACAGTCTCTACAGGTGCAGGTGGCGCATCGCATCTGTGATGCATTGGCGAATGCTAGTTGACAAAAACAATACTATCAAATATTTATTTTATCGCCCGTCACTTCGCCGCTCCATCACCTTCATAACCTTGGCTGATGATGTGCGGCAACGATCGCACGCAGTCAGCATTTGTAAACAAACTAAAACGACTAAAAAGGGCAACATTTTTGTCCAAATCACATCCTTACCCCACCCGTAACTTCGCCGTTGCATCGTCTCTCTAAAGTTGCTTGTAGCGTTGCGATAATGATAATGTTTGCTTGTACCAGAAGGAAAAACTAACAACACCACCCCCTTCCCCTCATCGTCACCCCAGAAAGCAATGAGTTGGTTAAACATACCGCACCCGCAATTTCCCCACCTTCCCCACAAGCACTGCTGAATCGGGGATCGGGTAATATCACTCTACCTCTCCCGTCAGATAAATATAATTGTGTCACTACTTGTCTAGTTAGATACTAACGTAATTATATGAATAATATTACAAATATTATATCAATTAAGTGATTTTAAATTTAAAAAAATAAAACTCACGAATCCGAGGACGCATCCCAGCAGCAGCGTCACTCCGGCGAAGATCGAGTAGGACGCCCACGAGGGAATGCCCTGATAATAATACATATAGGATAAATAAATAGCTTTTGAAGGGAAGGCGTGGAGTCAAGGGCTAGGCATACTAGGCTGCATCAAGCACAAAAAATTGCAATTACCTTTGCAATTTCTAAATGATTGCTTTCGAAATAGCTACATATAGCAGAACTCATGTTTCACCGCTAATATAGGAGTACCGCTTTCGACCATCTGTTAATTTCCAGTAGAGATAGATCGGGAAAACAATCAAAAAGCGCTACGACTATGATTATTACATATTAAATACATAACAACCATTTCAAAATAAAATCAAAATAATTAATTTAATTAATGCTAATACTCCATCTAATTATCTCTCAGCTTCTCCACGACGAGGTACACAACTCCTAACTCCTTTCTAGCAAGTAACATTCACAGCAAAACTCATGTTTTATCCCTACTATAGGAGTTGCATCTTCGACTATTGGGTAGTATTTCGGGTTCTACGAAAAAAGAAAAAAAACAAAAACAAAAACATCAAAACAACCACTCCCTCACCTTCTCCTCGACGAGGGTGTTGTGCAGATCTCTGACGGCCATGGACAGCTTGAAGAAGACAGCGACCACGCCCATCCTGAGGAAGGGAGAGATTACGGTAAGTATTGATTTATTTTAAGGATTACGGTACTCCCCCCTCCCCTCATTGTGAGCGATTACGAAAACTTTTAATTTTTTTTCTAGATCCTACAGTACTCACCTATTCCCATCCTAGGAGATTACGGTAAGGAATTATTGATGATAAGATACTGTAGTGTTCGAATAAGATTGATTTTTTTCCACAGGATGTCTACTGGGTAACAAAACCATGTGAACGCTTCTCCTCTTATTGAATCAGCAAAACGCAGAATGTGCAGGACAATTACAAGCTATCTCCATTGAAAAGTTCCCCTACTGCTTTCTAGCATCAATGCCTATCTTTTTTTTACAAAGGGAGAATGATGAGATCGATTGAAGCAAACATGAAAGCTGATGAATGTGCGAAATGAGAAACATCAACTCACATGGACCATGCTTACATGAATCTCGCCATTCTAATCAAACTCTCGAAACTGCAACCTCTTTGGGCCGAGTTGGATTAATGTTAACCATTGCATTGGCCCCTTCTCTGTTCAATTCTGTCAGAATCACCTCCTATAATATCACCTAGGATAACGAATGGTCGCATGGACCTATTTAAGATTTCTCAGTTTGTGACGAAAATGCATGATCACTCCGTCGCCGGTCAGACAGGACGATAAAGCGAGTTTAATGGGCAAAAGTTGAACATGTCGCGGAAAGGTTTCGAGTGATATTCTCTATGTGTGCTCGATTCGGCCTAAAAATGTGGCGAAAGTATGTCTTTTCCTGTAAATGGAGACACGCAGAAAGGAACTCACTGCGCCGAGTTGGGGTGCTTGTAGTCGGGCACGGCATCGATCGTGCGCCATCTGTAATTGATTAATTAATTAAAATTTAAAATGTTTTATAATCAAGATTACTAGAAGTCATTGCAGTCACTGGAAATCCCCCGGTGATATGCGAACTCTATGAAACACAGATTTTCAAATGTTTGAAATATTTTATCTTGTTAGAAAAGACCTAACCAAGAATGCATTGCAGTTACTCGACATCTCTGGTGATATGAACGCTGTGAAACACATTAGACGAGGGTGAATTGTTTCATTTTTTTTCACGCGATTACTGGATGCATTGTCAAAAGAAGTTCAGAGCCTTCTTAGCATATCAGTGAAACTCTAGCGCAAAAAGTGGGTCACGTAAAGAATAAGCCCGGTCGATAGCCCAAAAGTGTACCACGACGGGCTCAATCGGTGACCATGCACCGTATCACTTTCTTCCCACATCTTAGATCTACCGTACCTTGCCACACAATATACCGCATTCATACAGCTATACCGTAATCACTCAAGTACCGTACTCCTGACCGTACTTTCCGACCTCGACGGAGCATACCGTATATCCTCCAGTATCCCTACCCTACCGTACCCAGATCTACAAACTACCGTACCTTCTGTCCTCAACAAACGAGATGAAGTCGTTCTTGTCGCGGCTGCCCGAGTACACGCGGAACACACCGTCCTTCACGCTGCAAAACATTTTTATAATAATAATATAATAATAGTTATTTTAAATCACACTAGGGAGATCAGCGTTCCACAGTGACCATAGATATGTGAATGGGCAAGGCATATTGATCATAATCCGTTGCGCGTGAAATATGTTCATTAAAAATATAGCACTTTTCTTCTCTACTAACTTCCCTTACCGTACTCCGTCACCTCACTGGTAGATCATGTACAGTGGCATCACGTTACCGTACCCCCAGCTACCGTAATCCCCATCGCTCATTAACTAACTATTCAACTCACTGGTAGATCGTGGTATACCGTACCCCCAGCTACCGTAACCCCCTTCTATGACGAATTAACAAGTCAACTCACTGGTAGATGGTGGGCAGGGCAGTGACGAGGAAGCGGCCCGACAGGCCCGGGTTCTTCGTGACATCGACCTCGGCGACCTGATTAAATAATATTTAATTATATTAAATTAATAGAATATTATTATAGTTTATTTCCCTACCCGACCGCTTCATAAATTGCTTTGACCCGAACTTCGGCAAGATGTACCGGCAGTGAAACGGGTGTTCACCGACTATTTAATTTTTTAGACTAATTGAAACCCCTGCCGAAGATATACATTAGTGAGAGAGCAATTCCATAATCTTGTACTACTAGTGAAAGTCAAGTGAAAGTCAGTCAGTCAGTCATGAGAAGTCATTGAACAAAAAAGAGTTGTTTGAGAACAAACGCATTCTGCTCAAATCACCTAATTCTAAAAAAACTCAGAATATGGCTTCATCGTGAAACCGAACTCCACCAACACTCCCACTACTCAGTTTCAACAAACAAACCGCAATCACGATTACCCACCTCCTTCCAATTCCCCGGCCAACCGCTGTTTCCTCTCATCTTGAGGCCTTTTGTCGCTAACTCAATGGTATTGTACGAGGTAACTGCCCAAAACCCGAAATGACCTTTCTTCTCCAGTCAAAAAATACCCGGATTATCCCAGTTCCACCTCGCCTTGATCTTGAGGTGCATTAAGTTGATCCTAATTAATACGAAAAGGCTGATGATACACCCAACTCCCCACTATTTCAAGATCAACTTTGGTTACCAACCCGGCTCACTCCCGCTTCGCCTCACCTTAATCTTGAGGCCTCTGCTCAAAAAATAATGAAATAGGTCATTCCAGCGATCGATAACATTCATCACTAGCCAAGACCCCGTTATGCCACCCGGCCCTCTCCCGTTTCACGCGCTCACCTTAATCTTCAGATCGGGCGCGAAGTCCGCGAACGCCGTCCACGCCTTCTGCAGGTCCTTACACGCCGGGCACCACGGCGCGTGGCTGCAAATGTTTAAATGTTAAAATTATTATTGAAATACATGATACCAGGAAAAGATACTTCGGGGCTGCGAATATTTCTTAGAAATACTGTTTGTATTTTTTTCACAATAAGACACGATATGATCACTCCGAGGGGGGTTCACCGTCACTTGACTCGCATGTGAAACCAAACTTCACTTTGCAGATTCGAAGCGAACATTTAAAAATATCAATCATTTTGGTTAAATTTTCAACGTCAACAGAGCCAGAACTGCATTGCTTCATCCCCAATTCATCGCAACTTGACTCCCGCGTGAAACCTTGCTTCACCACATTCTCACTTCAAACCTTGCGAAGAATAATTCGCATCTTCTTCTTTAGTGATAAACGACGATTGGGCTGCCCAGCGCAAATGGAGCATCACCTCTCCGTCCCCTTCACACCCCTCTCCCCAATCCACTTCTTCCCCTCGTCCCATCCCGATAGATACGAATCAGCTCCTTTATTCGGCCATTTCAACTTCTTCCAATCGTTCTCATTTGTGATGGCCGGCCCCTCGTAGCCGGTTTCCACTCTCAAGCTCATTCAAAGCATTCCCTCCGACAACTTTCCCTTTCATCCGGGATGTTCTTCAAAACAATAGCCGCCCTGGCCTTGCCAAAATAGTCCTGACTGGATACGTTTTCGGCACTATATCCCGGACTAGCAGTAGACCGAGTAGGGCCTATGCAACCTCAAAGCCTTTCTTAGCCACATTCTTCTGGATCAGTGACTTTCAGAAATTTCTTAGTATCCGCATTGAGACTTGTGCTTCACCACCCCTTCAACTTCCCTTGATCATACTTCTACCGTCTAGATCTCTCGGGATCCCTCCTCTCGACTAAAAAGTGAAGTGAGATTGGTCGAGGGGTCGCACTGCATTCTCTCTTCGGCCCTCATACTCTCTCGCCGGTCAGACAGTGCTAGAGATAAGGGAAAGTGGAGAGACGGGGGCTCTGCTCGCACTGCAAAACTCGTTCCCTGCGCTCGTCCCCGATTATTAGGAGGGACCGGGGCGATCGGGGAGATCTCTCAGAGAAAAAGAAAGGAATGATCGAGAAAGGGAGGGGGATTGGGGGTGAGGGAAAGTGGGGATTGGGGAGAAAAAGACGGGTAGCTGGTCTAGGACACGTAAGCTTGTGAGCGCACCTACGTAGCGGCTAGGTGGAACCAATTTTGGCACAGCTAGAAGGATTCGTGTTTCAGCAATACATTTCCATTACCAACTGGGGTCTGATGACAGAAAATTTACAAGTGAAACCAATTTCCGTGTTTCAGCAACCACACATCAATTCGTGATCGTGCACTACTCTTATTAAAATAAGATCGAGTTTAACTCCTGATAATCTATCGACAAACAGAATAACTTGATCAAACATTCTCGAAACCCTCCCTACTCCTTGGCAATTGCACTAAACTCCCACCGATTGTATCTAGAAGATTCGCTTGTTCCACTAGAGTGAGCAGGATAACGCAATTAGTCCTGGTTTTCCGGTAGCACGACACGTGTCTCAGCTGAGTGATTTGCGGTTTCACAACCACTTCAAGTGTTTGGGGTTATCGAGTGCAAAGATGAATACACCCTGACATTCTATGTTTCAGGGAATACTCAAGCACAGTGAATTCCTCATATTTTCAGTTGTTTCTACGGCGGTTGTGCGAATAAAAATAAATAACAGTAAACTAACAATTCGAGCATCCATTCGCCCTTGAGGAGCTGGGTCCAATTCTCCTCCTGGAGGGTCACCAGATTCTTGGAGGCCGCAGCGGCAGCACCGATTAGGGCGAGAAGCAGGACCGCTGATCGCATCTGAATTCGATTTAAATATATATTTAAATCGTTTTTATATAAAAACAAAATACCAGAAAATACGGTAAAATATAGTATATAGTGGTCAGACACTAATATCAGAGGTCTAATGGCTTAAAAGCTGATTTTATTGTGGATTTATTGTAGTCTGGACCCATTAAATATGCAGCGGTCTGATTACCGGGCCGGTAGTTACGAAAATGTATGATATAGAGGAAGTAACGAGCGCGCGCTGTGAGTAAGCCGGGTGTGAATCGGCGCGTGTTGTCTCTGTTGCCACAGCGGGTAAACAAATCGTAAAGACGGAAGGAGGATACTTGCATGCAGGATCGATTCCTTTGGGGAATGGATGGGGAGGGGTTAGAGTGAGCGGCGTTCTAGCAGTAAATAGCGGGGACGGCACATTGGGGCTCCGCCTACCCAGCGCAAAAAGAAATGGAAGAAAATGCGCCGCGTTGGAAAGTGATCGTCGGCTAATAAAGAGTGATAGTCTTAACGGGGCCAGCGCAGCCTATCCGTGGCTATCGCCCCACTGAAAAGGAGGACGAGAAAAGCGAAATTGAGTGGTCAGAAGTGGTGGGGATCGAGAAGAGTAGGGGGTAAGGAAGAAAGTGAAAGAGCGGGGTGAGCGCGCGCGTATTGAGAAGGTACCACCACGGGGCGATTCGATATCGGGGTGAAGGTCAGGGGCAGAGGGTGTCTTCGATCTCGGGAAGAAGGGGGCTGCACTCGATTGATTGATTCCGTATCGTATTGCGATCTGATCGGGGGCCGAAGAGGACTGCGCGCAAATTGGGGTCGGCGTGAGTCTAATTGTAAAGGAGATAAGGGGCGATCGAGTGGTCCTTGAGTTCGCGGAAAGTCCGGATCAGGGAAAGCGGAAACGAGAAAGGTGGTGGGAACGAAGAGCAACAAGAAAAACACGATCAAACCAAGAAAACTAATTGAACCGGATTTGAACTGAAAAAGTTGAAATCGTTGTGCGATTACGGTAAAAAATATTCTGTAATTTCTCAACATTTCCGGACTATTCTATGGCTCTATAAATCCGCCTTTTCTAAATTTAGTTTAGTTTGCATTTTTATTTAACAGACTCTGTAAGTGAAGTAGGCCAGATATATTGGTTGCAAATTCTATAAAAGAAATAAACAGAAACAGTGTAAAAGTCATAAAATCCAATTTTTCAAAAAAATTCAATACTCCTAGATTACGGTATTCGTTAATCTTCTCTGTGAGACCATGCATGGGTACAGTAGTTTTCCTGTTTTCGAACGAATTGACGTGCTAATTTGCTTGAAACGTCAATTTGCTTTGTAAATCTGGTGCTTTTATGCAAATTTCGCTATTATGAATATAACAACCTGCTTCAGTATGAACTACAACAGGGCCGGGCGCGGCCGACAGCAGTACGGCCGTCCCCCTCAGCAGTTCATCACAAACCAAGGCGGACACGCCGACAGGTACGTGGCGCAATTGATGGATAGGCATTTCTATTGACTTTTTTCAGACTCAGACTTTCAGTAGTGTTCAGACAGACCATGCTCTATTATGAAGATGCTTAAAATTAGTGCTTATTCTGCTAGCTCTGTGTCTTTGCGCTCCATAGAAGTTCATGTGGGACGATTGATCAATTTTGTGCTCCGTACGGATCCACATTTTCTAAAAAAAATGTTTTGGTTTTAGCGTTGCTTCACTCAACGACGATTCTCCCTCGCTGCCCTTCCTCTACACTGGCCAGGACGACATGGTCAGTGGTTTTTGTAGCAATAATTTGAGTACTATTGCTGTTCCACGCGCTGTTTCTGAGCGATTCGGTTCTAGAAGCATAAACACAGAGTCACGATCACTGTTTGTCTCTCCAACTGGCAGCGTTTTCGTTGCATCTTTAGATATGCGCCATTTCGTGTTGATGATGAAACGCGAATTGTGCACATCGCATTTTCTTGACAGCAAACACGAGCCAATCATATTTCGTAATTTTGTGCATGAATCTTGCGCAAGAGAGCTTAATTTTGAAACGTGTTGATCGCTTTTCGAAATCATTGCTCCTCAATAAGTGAGAGAGACCTTTCTGTACACGTTTCCTATCTGCCAATATACCGTACCCTAATACCGTAATCATTGCAGCATCCACCCAAACGCAGTACGCGCGACAGCGGCCAGAAGCCTCCATCGCGGACGCCGAGTGCATTCGGCCGCTCGCCACAGGTGTGTGCAATCAGAATCATCGTGCCATTAAGAATCACTTAGAACGCATCAGAGTGGATATAGGTGATCGAAAATTATCTAATATCCGAAAACGTTCTCGGGTTTCGAGGTTTTCTGCTACGTATCTCATACTTTCCGAAAAGTACCTCTTGTATTCTAATTACACACACATCTCTTCCTTTCCCACGGCATTCACTGTTCTTGTGCGCTGTTGTTGCGAAAACAACTAACAATAACAACCGCTTTCGCAGGCCTACCAACGCGAAAGCCGCCGCGACATTCCGGTGCGAAGCGAGCTGGGCAGCGTGTTCCGGCACGAGTTGGAGCGAGAGCAGAGACGGTCGACTAGGTGAGGTTACTTTCACACATGAAAAAGTTAGGTCACGAAATCCTTCGAAAGCAGGGTATGTTTATGAAAAAGACCTTGCAAACCGATTAATTCTATGAAAGCGTGGTGTGTTTGCGAATCTTAGGGTGCATGCCTTGTTAACTGAAACCTTGAAAGCGGGGGTATGTTTTCAAATTCTAGGTAATTTTCGACTAGCTTTTTCGTGTATGATTGCTGGTGCGATTGAAAGATGATGGTGTGGGATATCCATCAAATTTAACTATTGTGTGGGGGCATTGGCAAAAAAAAAG
The DNA here is from genome assembly GCA_911812115.1 of Pristionchus exspectatus. NCBI lineage: Eukaryota > Metazoa > Nematoda > Chromadorea > Rhabditida > Neodiplogasteridae > Pristionchus > Pristionchus exspectatus. Next base: position 4,672,077 of record OU461587.1, on the reverse strand, counting down.
ATTCGTGATTGGGGTATCTTTAAATCTAAACGTGTCGCATTTCCGTGCCCTCTCCAGAGCGTGAGATCCGTATTCCACTTGTCGATTGTGTTTGTAGCAGCCGTTGAGCAGAAATCGTGCTACATGGTCATTCTGGCACATAAATTCACTAGTGCCTCTGGCCTGCCTCTATCTCATTATTAGCCGGCTGGCATAGATCATCTACCCCCCCCCCCCTCCCTCCTCCTCTTCGAGCTAAATATCTTAGTTTGATTTTGTTCTCGAAAAAAATACAAAAAAATGCTTGCTCTAATTTGTAACAATTCGGCCCGGAAGCAACCTCTGCGTATCTTTTTTTTCATCCTGACCGTGTGCCTCATAAAAAAGATACGGTTTGCTAGTCAGAGGGGGGGGGGGAGAGGGCGCGTTAAGAAGGAAGAGAGGCAACAAAGGGTGATGGGGCTAGGGGGAGAGGAGGAGGAAGGGTGAGGAGTGGGGAGATGGCGGGGGAGATAGCGGAGAGAGACGAGAGATTGAACAGAGAAAAAGAGAGTTTCCAAGCGCTTAGACCTCTTTTTCTTGCTGTTTCGTGAGCATTTCATCTTCATTGGTTTCCTCGTTTGTTTTACAGCGTTGATCGTGCTATTAGATAAGTGGGCAATGTATTCGGCTTGTAAAAGTGTATGGACGGCTCGATTGGCGCGCATTGTGTATTGATCGCGAGAGGCGCATTATGGCTTCATTTGTTGGTGTTCAACCGCGTTTTCCCTCAACATGCTACGCGTTTTTTTGGCTCCTTTATGAGCTTACACGATTGTTCCAATAGTTCTATGCCACGAGCGTTATATTGAGGCCCGTTGATAATCCCATCTTTTGCGCATGACGCGAAACACCAGTTCACGTGCTTTTATCCATATGGATGGGAGCGATTTCCTCCACACTGAATCGATTCCACCGCGTATTCTTTCCATTTGGGCATGATTCTGTAAACATTCAGGACATTTTCCCTGAATCGATTATGATTCACTCCCCATCTGTCATTTTGCTGGCTATTTTTTGCTCTGTTTCCCATTCCAAGGTCTCGTTGCAGGGCTATTACGGGCATGTGCCTGGATACGAGCCTGGTTAGGGGTTGCCCCTAGCAGAATGCTGTCATTCCTATTCCTTCGAAAAATTTCCAAGGGAACCGGGGAATCAAAGTATAACGGATGTTGCTCGCAATGCGATTAAAATATTTTTAATTGAAATGAAGCATGTTTCTATTCTAATCAGAGAAAAGGAAGGAGCTTGTTAGTGGTTATGGATTTGTGATGGATGTATTTTTCGTGTACAGTCTTGATGTGATCGCATTTCATCATACGCTGCAACAAAGAACGAAGTGCTTTCAATCGCCCACCTTCACAGTCACGCGCACACATTTGCCTGCCTCGCTCCCGGGCTATGTTCCAGATGGACTAAAATTTAATTAAAAAAATACGTTAGATAGCGGTCCTAAACGATCGTTTCGCGTATCGTAGTCCGCTGAAACCTTCGTCCACCGGGATTCGCATCCAAAACAATACTGGAGAATTATATATTCAATGGCCTGCATAAATTACCACGCTTCGGTGCTCGTTCAATAATTGAAGAAAAGCGTTCTTTACGAAATCGGATCATACATGAAAAAGCTAGTGGAAAACTACATGGAATTTGAAAACATATGCCGCATTTATGGTTTTTGATGACAAGGCTATCAAAGTCAAAGTATAACGGATGTTGCTCGCAATGCGATTAAAATATTTTTAATTGAAATGAAGCATGTTTCTATTCTAATCAGAGAAAAGGAAGGAGCTTGTTAGTGGTTATGGATTTGTGATGGATGTATTTTTCGTGTACAGTCTTGATGTGATCGCATTTCATCATACGCTGCAACAAAGAACGAAGTGCTTTCAATCGCCCACCTTCACAGTCACGCGCACACATTTGCCTGCCTCGCTCCCGGGCTATGTTCCAGATGGACTAAAATTTAATTAAAAAAATACGTTAGATAGCGGTCCTAAACGATCGTTTCGCGTATCGTAGTCCGCTGAAACCTTCGTCCACCGGGATTCGCATCCAAAACAATACTGGAGAATTATATATTCAATGGCCTGCATAAATTACCACGCTTCGGTGCTCGTTCAATAATTGAAGAAAAGCGTTCTTTACGAAATCGGATCATACATGAAAAAGCTAGTGGAAAACTACATGGAATTTGAAAACATATGCCGCATTTATGGTTTTTGATGACAAGGCGTGTTACTTACGATTCGCAAACATATGCCGCATTCATAGAATTAGTCGATTTCCAAGGTCTTTTTCATAAACATACCCCCGCATTCGTAGGTTTTTGACACATAACTTTTTCATGTATGAATCGGATTGTTGGTCCTAGTAGAATTCTGGTTTCACAGTTGCCGTATTAGCACGCGAGTATGCGTCCTTCAATGTGATTTTCATTGCTTCCTAAGAATGATCAAATTACCATTGTTCAGATCGATGCCTCGGTATGCCGACCAAGGAAGTTCGGGACGGCAGTTCCGTGCGGCAAGTACGGTAGACTTCCGAACGGACTACGGTAGGGGAGCGGATCAGTCGGCGAGGTTCGATCATTTACAAAATTCATATTTATTTTACGCTTCAATGCATCTTAGTATGGAGAAAATTAATTGAATTACGATGGGAAAGTCCGAAACATATTGCCCACATGCCCACATTTTTTTCGATTTCGGGCACGGGTCATACATGAAAAAGCTAGTGGAAAACTACCTGGAATTTGAAAACATAGGCCGTATTTAAGGTTTTCGTTGACAAGGAATGTTACTTACGATTCGCAAACATACCCCGCATTCATAGAATTAGTCGATTTCCAAGGTCTTTTTCATAAACATACCCCGCATTCGTAGGTTTTTGACACATAACTTTTTCATGTATGGCACGGGTTCTCCAGATGGGTGTCGCATTTTTGTTTCTAGTAGAATTATGGTTTCACAGTTTTTGTATTAGCTCCCAATTATACCTCCTTGGATGGGGTTAAAGCAGATGGTGTTGAGAACCTAAATGTACGAGTAATCAAACCCCTGTATCAGCAGCAGAGGTCAAATACCCCTCCCAAAAGGACCTATGTACACTACAATTTTCGGCCAATTTGAACCGAAACTAGATAAAACCATACCACCGATCGACAAAAACGGGGAAGATTATCCGAACCCTATCCACCTCAAGTGAAATAGGCCTCAAAGTTTGAAATAGCCTACCACGTCTTGGGTTTCACAACCTCGTCAGTAATCGAACACCCTCATCATCAGACACGACCGCGAGCGCGATCGCTCGACGCGCGCCGCATCGTCCGTTGGCCCCTCTCGTGGCGGCCCATCGTCCAGCTGGAATGGTGGAGGAGGGGGCGGAGCCAGGTCAGACATTTTCTTACCTTCCGGGCCGGTAACGCGACTTCTAGTGCTCACCCGCGTTCGGGGGGTTCAAAATATCCCCATAAACTGTGATTTTCCACTATCTGACCGCTATATTTTTTGGTCGTCCTCGGCTGGTGAGGACAATGTACTATCCAGGTCCTCGACCAACCGCAGCGCCGCCGCCAACGACGACGATGACGTCAGCAGAGCCGGAAATCGATCGCCTTCGTCCTCGACGACTGCGGCTGGAAAGATGCGGAAGAATGGAAGAGGTGGTACGGTACCGCATGTTGAATGGGGGGTGGGGGTGGGAGGAACATGGTAGTAGGATCATGCACTGTTTTTGTAAATCCTGATTTTGGCTGTATCCGAATGTCTAAGCGGAGATAAGAGTGACTTTCTGAGTCAGTGAAAATCTTTGCCTTAGACCTTGGCACTAGCCAAAAATCGAATTCCTCCAAATTTTTTTTGGTAAGTAGCACTCATGTAGTGTACCTCAGTGCTAGCATAATTAGTGTTCTGGTTGGCCCTCCGCCGAATGGCAACGAATTTTAAAGTGAAACATAACCCAACCGACTTTGTCATTTCGCAATCGATTGAAACGGTGGATATCACAAATAATGCACACTACCTCAGAGAACATCCACCCTAAATTTCATCCCAATCCATTGAAATCTGATTGGGAAAAATCGAAAAATCGACATTTTTGCGCATAAAAGAGGTCCTATCTTTTTCGGTTGTTCAACTATGAACACTTTTTATTTCGTATATCGAGAGATTAATCATTTGTCTAGCTTAGGTAAAAAAATGGAGAAGAAAAATAGGGAACGCCTGAGGTTATGTCCGAAAAACGACAACCAAGTTGAAAAAATCACTTCTCGATTGAGGATTACGGTAGCCAAATTGGCAGCCAGAGTAAAAAAAATACATGGTTACCTCACTTGCAGATTCTGGAAGAATCTGAGTCACTATCCGCAGATTAGCACCGATTATAAAAGTGAAACGTAAACCAGCCGGGTTTGCTAGTTCGCAATTGTGGCCAACAATCAAATGCTCAAAAAACTCACAAAATTCAGGCGAACATTATGCACTGTTTTTTTAATCTATAATAAACGAATTACAAGAACCGTTCGAACTGCAACCCAAAAATTGAAACATATTTCGAATATTCAATTTTTCTCGTCGATTTTAAAAGCAATCACTGTGAAACATCGTGCATAATGTTCGCCTGAATTTTGTGAGTTTTTTTAGCATTTGATTGTTGGCCACAATTGCGAACTAGCAAACCCGGCTGGTTTACGTTTCACTTTTATAATCGGTGCTAATCTGCGGATAGTGACTCAGATTCTTCCAGAATCTGCAAATGAGGTAACCATGTATTTTTTTTTACTCTGGCTGCCAATTTGGCTACCGTAATCCTCAATCGAGAAGTGATTTTTTCAACTTGGTTGTCGTTTTTCGGACATAACCTCAGGCGTTCCCTATTTTTCTTCTCCATTTTTTTACCTAAGCTAGACAAATGATTAATCTCTCGATATACGAAATAAAAAGTGTTCATAGTTGAACAACCGAAAAAGATAGGACCGCTTTTATGCGCAAAAATGTCGATTTTTCGATTTTTCCCAATCAGATTTCAATGGATTGGGATGAAATTTAGGGTGGATGTTCTCTGAGGTGGTGTGCATTATTTGTGATATCCACCGTTTCAATCGATTGTGAAATGACAAAGTCGGTTGGGTTATGTTTCACTTTAAAATTCGTTGCCATTCGGCGGAGGGCCAACCAGATCACTAATTATGCTAGCACTGTGGTACACTACATGAGTGCTACTTACCAAAAAATTTTTAGAGGAATTCGATTTTCGGCTAGTGCCAAGTATAGTTTCACTGATTCAGAAAGTCGCTCATAATGCGTTAGCGCTATTATGGGGCCGGGTCACATTCACGGCGGTGAATCAGTGTTTCATCGTTGCTCATTCGATGAAACACTGACTCATTCTAGGTATGCCCTCAAGTTTGGTGATCTGCGATAATGTTCTTTTTCCAAGGCTTCCCAACAATCAAATGCTCTGTTTGTCCTAGAGGGCACGCTATCTATTAGAGAGGATAATATCCATGGAGCAAATATCGTGTAATGGATACGGTAACTTTCACATTTTATCGATCCCTTTCCAGATCCTCGCTTGAAGTACGGCAACGGCAACGGCTTCAGGAATGACAATGATCACAGCGGGTGAGCGGCCCTTTTTAAGTAGTAAATATGATTTAATTAATTAATTAGTTATTCTAAACATGCCATCGGCTAGCAGGGCTTGCCGGTGCAAAGTGGTCACTTTCCATTGCTCGAAAAAAGGAAAAAAGGGGAAATGTACGGATATTTTGTTGATTCTGTACGTCGACCCTCACGATACTATTGGTCATTACATTTCATAGAGTTATGGGAGTGGTGAAACGGCGATGTTGTATGAATGAATCTTGTGATGCGAGTCTGCCGCTGTATTATTCTCAGTGGTGAGCGCTCTCCTTTAACTTGCGGGGGGGGGGGGGGGGGGGTACACGCGAAATCGTGTACCCCCGCACGCGCCTCTCCCTACGCTCTCTAACCCGGTGTCTCTAGCGCACACCCTCTCGGTATAAAGGCTGTACCCCCGCTGCGGGGGGTACACACCAAAGTTTGCGGTGTCGCTCACCACTGATTATTCTCGTTAGTATGGTCGCTAATGGGACTAGTTTTGATCTGTATGAATGAGCTTGATAATGATGATGAAACGGCAATGAATTAGGCCGTTTTTTTCGGTGATAGCTAGTTCTACCCTTTCCATGTTTGACACTACAATTGGGATACTGCAAATCTTCCTACAAAATTTCGCTGGGGGTGGGGGGGGGGGTAGCTTCATAACCTAGCGGAGATGCTGACCAGTCAATGAGTTGATGAAACGATGTGATGAAACGGCAATCTCGCAGGTCGCCGTCCTTCTCCTCCGACAGTCAGTTCACGCAGCCGATGCAGCAGATGCAGCAGCTGCAGCTGCAGCCCCGTCCGCAGTCTAGCGTGAGCGAATTAATTAATCAATTAATTATTTTAATGAAAATATCGCACTTTACCCGTTCATTAGTTCATTGACTTATTTTAATTAACAAATGTTAATTAAATAATTAACTAATTAATCGCAGATGCCCCGTTCGTTCCCGTTCCTTTGTTAAAATGGTCTTAATTATTTTAATTAACTAATTAATAAGTTAATTAAAATTAATTAGTGTTAATTAACTAATTAATCGCAGTTGCCTCGCTCGTTCCCGGACAAGGCCGCGGCGGCCAAGAAGGGAGTCGATCAGCGGCGCGCGAAGCGCCACGAGCGCCGGTTCAATCGTGAGTTGACTAGGAATAAAACGTTCCGGGGAATACGAATAGTGCCGCCTTTCTTTACATACCAGGAAACAACAAATGTGCAGTGGACGGCTTAAAAGAAGGCTTGAAATAGATATCTGGTAGCCGGCCTAGTTGGTGCAAAAATGTATGGGTTTAAGTTGCGGTATCCTTGGAATAAAACGTTCCGGGCATATGCATATTGCCGTAAGGGGACAGTGTTAGAAAAGTCAAATGTCAAATGTATACCTAATGTCGGGAACCTAGGTGCCCGACAGCAATCGATTGTTTTGCGATATTTTTTTCTCCTAGTTCTGGTAGGCTCAGATGCATGTAGGAAACAATTAAGCCTATTGATCTAATGGAAGAATTATTATTTTTACACAGTCGGTGACCTACCCTAGAAGCGCTGGATCGCAGGGTGTTGTAGTCCGTCTAACAGCTGGCCTTACCGGCGGGTCCCACCTAGCGTTGTCTTATGACTCTAAAATCGCTTGACGTGGATACACCTTTACCTTTTTTTACCTTTACAGTGGGTGACACATCGGACGAAGACGATCCGTCCGGCTACCCCGTGGTGCGACTGGTCGGGCCGGTCGGAGTGTCCGGAGATGATGATGATGATGAGGCCGGAAGGAGACTCATGAGGTGAGCATGAAACACGAATGAAGTTGGATGAGAAAAATGTGGTCCCTGTTTGGAAGTCGTTCGATACATGTCGAAAATAGGTGCTGTAAATGAGCCTAATGAGGTGAGCATGAAACGCGAGAAAAGATGGGTGGGCAAGAAATCGTCTATACCGTAGAAAAAGCTTTTAGAATCCGAAAAAGTAAGGTTTCTTTGGGATATTTGCTGTAGAGCGCAGCAAGAATCACGCGGGTGCTGAAAAATAATTAAACTTTATTCATTTATTTAATTATTTATTTATTTATTTATTCCCCTGACAGAACTCCGTCGAGATCCCCGCCGCCGAGAGGAGGAGGAGGCAAGTATGCGACTGCTGCAGGTACGGTAGGGAGGGTTACGGTAGGGAGGGTTACGGTAGGGAGGGGTGTGGTAGGGAGGGTTACGGTAGAGTATAACGGTAGTCAGAGGTCAAATACTCATGTTATGAAACTTAAATTGTGGCGTGCTTTTACAAATTTTGAAGGCTATGACACTTGCTGTGAGTATGTTTCGGGTCATTTTCTCTAATTTTTGTTCAAATTGGCCTAAAAATGTGGCATGCTTGTTAGGTCCTTTTGGGACCCTTGGGTACTGTGGTGGATTACGGTAATGAGTTACGGTAGTGTGGGTACGGCATAAGTAGTGTAGTACGGTTGCGGTTTCACAGATAGTTTCCGTATGTGAGAAACACACACACACACACACACACACAAAAGGCAGCTGTAGCGTAGCAAGAAACTCGCGAGCGTGAAATCGTAATTTGTCAAACCTATAATTTTCAGGCGCTTCACGTAAGACACCCGCCAGCCCTACCGTACCCCTCTTCCCGCCTACCGTACCACAGCAGCAGCTGCAGCGGTCGCGCGCTGCCGGCCAGACGCCGAGACCACCCACGAAGGTGGTAGAGGACGCCGAGGTGGACGTCATCACGCTGTCGGACGATGATGAGGCCGAGGTTGGTTTTGGTTCCGCGCCCCGGGGATTTGGGGCTTCACCGAAGTGCTTAGATACAAATGTGTCTGCAATAACACGCCTAGCGATATATCATCGGATTTTTGTGGTTTCAAGAAGGAGCGATTTAGCGGTGAAAATGGGTGCCGCCATTCCAGCCGCCGATGCTCGTTTAGTGATCGTAAATCAGTATCTTGAAAGAAGAACAGCCTTCTGATACCCCATCTTGATCAGCGCAACTTTGCGATTACTGATAAATCCTGTATCATGTATCCTGTAATCAGTTGGCGATCGCGCTCACCGCCTCCTACCGTAACCCCCTCGCCCCTCCCGATATATTCACCATAATTGCCACTCATTGCAGGAGGAGCCGCAGATGGTCGTACCGAAGGAGGAGGGTACGGTAGCCACCAGGAGTACGGTAGCCAAGACTACGGTAGCCGCCAAGCCGAACTCGGCCCTCCGCGAGTGGCACGAGCAGGCGGTCGCAGCCACGTCCGGAACTTCGATAGCCGGCAGGAGTACGGTAGCCGGGAGTTCGGTAGCGGCGGCGGCCCGACGACGCGATTCGATCGCAGAGCAGTGGGGAGCAGATGGCCCGGTGCGTTGTTGCTTAATTGTGGGATTTGCTCTGTTTTTTTGGCCCGGCCTTCGCCCGCTGTGATTGCGAGGGGGGGGGGGTAGGAAATGAGAATGATACGGAGGGAATACTCTGCGAAAAAAGGATGGGCCAAAAGTGCTTGATTGTGTGGATTTATGGGTGTCAAGGCCTCGTTGCACTAAGCAAGTGCTGCATGTTGAGCACTTGAGCGGCAGCTGAAACGCCAGTCTAGAGGGGGGGGGGGGGTGATTGTGGCATGGAGGGGGGGGGGGAGGTTAGCGATAGTTGCAGTTTAATCAGTGTGATCGTTTAAATTGTTTCAACATGTAACCAAGGCTCAAATGATCAGAATCAAACAGGTGGCCTGCTTTTGCGAATTTATTAGGCAATTGCACTTGCGGTGGTTAATTTCAGGGTCATCTCATCTGTTCAAATAAACAAAAATAAACAATTCACTGCAGGTGGACTCGTCCGAGGCGGCGCCGCGCGACGACTACGGTAGCCAGGAGGGGTACGGTAGCGGTCGCAGCCCATCGGGCGGCGGGGGCGGCTGCAGCTCGGGCTACGACAGCCCCGACCGGTTCCCGCCGTGGGGCGACGACGACGACGGCTACAGCAGGCTAGTGATGTGTTAATTCAATACTCAATGCTCAGAGTCAATACCAATTAATTGGGCAATTGGATTGGCCAATTAATTGCCTTTTATTCCTCATTTTAAAAGGAGTGAGCGGCAGCAAAATCAATTAATTGGGTATTGGAATTGGTTGGACATCCCTACTGCAGGCGGGGCGCCAACCCGGACCGCAGTCCCGACCGCAGCGCGCGCGACCGCAGCCCCGGCTACGGCGTGTACTATGTGGCCGAACGCAAGCAGGTATACGGTATCTCTGAAGTATCGATTGTTGGGGGGGGGGGGAGTGGCAAGGTTACGGTAGTGGCACAGTGGGTTATCGATTTTTAGGGGGGAGGTATCTAAGGGTATAGTTAGTTAGCCGGTATGTTATTGATGTTTTTGGGCTAGCTAGGATACGGTACAGTGAGGCAGTGTGTTATCGATTTTCGTGTGAGTGACATGGGTGCGGTAATGACAAAGTGAATATTGATTTTCGTGTGAGTAGCTAGGGCACGGTATTGAGACAGGGATTTATCGATTTTTAGTGGCTAGCTAGCGTACGGTAGTGACGCAGTGAATATTGATTTTTGCGAGTAGTCAGAGTACGGTATTGACACAATGGTTTATCGATTTTCGTGTGAGTAGCTAGAATATGTGCACACGACGGGCTGTACTTTATGCGTAAAGGCGGAACTGCTGAAATCGGGGTTGTGGTCTCGAAAATGCATTATTACATGCACATTTGCAGCAGCTGGCCTTACCAGCAGGGTCCCACCAAGCGTCGGCGTACGACTGTAAAATCGATTGACGTGGATACACCTTTATACACCTTTTTTGTTGTTGTTGCAGTTGGAGGCAGAACGTAAGAGGGGCGAGGAGGAGCGCGAGCGGCTGACGGCAGAAAGGAAGAAGTGGGAAGAAGAGAGCAAGAAATGGGAGGAAGGACGGAAGAGATGGGAGGAGGAGGGAGCGAAGATTGTGGAGGAGAAGAAGGAGATGGAGCAAAGGGAGAAGAAGATGGAGGAGGAAAGGAGAAGGTGAGGGACATGTACGAATATGATCTGAAAGTCGTGTGATTTTGAGAAAACGGGGATTTTGTCGTGTTTTTCTACGAATAACTAGGTTGTGCAACATGTGAATAGCGAGAATAAGGGTTGTTTTCGGACGATGATGATTCAAAAACGGATAGGGTTCTGATTGTGCTACGTAGCGACAATTCTGCGGGTTGAGTGCGCTATTTTTGGCGTAGTACCATTCATTTTTCGTAACCACCGAGCCGGCAATCAGACCACTATATTTCCACGTTCGAGTGTGCAAATTGCCCCGTTCAACTGCGGTTTCAGTCTCAGATCACTAAATATTTTTGGTCCCGGGTAGGTCATGAAAATGTATGTATTTGAGATGGAAAGACGAGATGGATGAAGGGAAGAAGAAGATTGAAGAGAGGGAGAAGAAGATTGAAGAAGAACGGCGAAAGTGGAAGAAGGAGGAGGAGGAAGGGAGGAAGGAAGTGGAGGAGGAGCGGAGAAGGTGGGAGAAATACTTGGAAAGGCTTTGAAAATGGATATTTATTCGATTCCTTTTTTCCTCGTCGTACGTGGCCTCGAAACTCGGTTGGGTTGTAGTATCAGGCGTCGAAAATATTGGTTGTGCAAAAAGTTGATGTCGAAAAAACGGTCTGAAATACGGCTAAGATTGCTAAGAGGGCTAAGAACACTATCGGATAGGTTTCTGGATGGTTTACGTGACTACAATTCTGCGGGTGGATTACGCTAAATTTAAAATACCAAATGTGGCTTTGAGACTGGCGGACGAGAGCAAGAGAATGGGCGAAGAGCGGGAGAGTTGGGAGGCCGATCGGAGGCTGCACGAGCAGGTACAATTAAATCTTGGCTTGATCTTTGATCTCTACTCCCCCCCCCCCCCCCGAATTCAACAACTCTATCGCAATTTCATGTGCATGGCGCCTGACGGAATAAATAATAGAGTTCGAAATACGGGTACTCGTCTCTTCATTTTCGCACACTCTCTCTCCGGTCAGGGAGGCGAGAGAGTGTGCAAAATGAAGAGACGGTTACCCGTATTTCGAACTCTAATAAATAATGAATGAGCAGAAGCTGAAAACGATGGAAGGAGAGATGAAGCGACTGGAGGAGGAGAGGGCAAGGGCTGAGGGGAGCAAGGAGGACATGAAAACGGCCGGTGAGTGGGGGTGTTTCAGTCGGAAGTCATTGGCGATAAGAGCCGCCGAAAGCCCGATTGTTGAAAGGTTTAGCCAGTTTGCGACCTGCTAACGCGGTGTTGTTCGCCAACAACAGATCTGAATAAGGATGGGGGTAGGGAAAAGAAGAGCCCAACTGCGATCATGATCATATTTTTAATGACAACATAGGTTGATTCAATGCCATTGCTCTGCTGCGTGAAACCTAGCATCGCCTTCATCTTTCGATTCCGGTTTTATGCCATTGCCAGCAAGTTAGAAGTAAAAAATGTGAAAACATGTTTTTGAACCATATCTACATTCTCGCAGAGTATACCCTTCTCATTTCCACCCCCCTCCACATTCCCTGCCGTTGTGTCACCTGGGTAAAAAAAAACAAATTAAAAAAAAACAAAAAAAAAAAGAAATTCCGAACGATGTCCCTGTGCAATGGCTTGTATGTCCGCAACTTCCCAGGTCGTTGATACAGTCGTATGAAGGAGATACAACTGAGTCGAGGTTTCACACGTTGTATATTCAAACCGAAGAAGTTGCTTAAAATGTATGTGTGTGTGATTGCAGTGATGATCGAGATGGGGCAGCAGCTGCTCGCCCAAGCGGCCCAGAGGAGGAAGAGCGGAGGCGGGCAGGGAAGAGGAGGAGAGAAGGACGGAGGTGAGCAATATTCTCTCAGTGATCACTACAATTCGCTGTCACGGCGTCCGTCACGAAACGTCACATGTAACGGACAGTTCATGAACGGTGACGATTCGTGACGGACGGCGTGACAGCGAATTCTAGAGGAGCATCAACCTCGGACGAATGATTAAAATCGGAGGATCAGTATAAGCGCGGTTGACTATCGCTGGTTTTGGCTCCCACAAATCGGCGGTTATGAGCTTCAAATCCATGATAAAATTGGAGGCATGGTCCTATATACCCGAACTTGTGCTTTTCACCGCATAGTCTCTTTATCTCCCATATAATTATTAGGAGGGGCTGCAAGTTATTGATGCGACCGAACCTCCTTCCCCGTTCGCCACACCAAGTGCTCGATGTGGTGCGGTGCGAAACTAATAATCAAGCCATTTTGGAGTTTCACCCGTACCTTTAATACCCTAGCTGCTTGGGGCTGCTAATATTGCGCTTCCCATTGGACTGGAAATATAATGACACCCTCAATTTGGTACGGCAAGCATAGACTTTCGAACTCGTTCTAGCAAAACGTCTGCGTTAGACCTATTTTGAACCCCGGATGTGGATGGTGGGAGGGGGGGGGGGGTTATTCCAGGGCAGAGTGTGCTCATCACAAATGGTTGTACTTTGCAGACACTCCCTGCTCCTCGAGTGCGGCCAAGCCGCTTCTGGCGGCGAGTACGGTAGATCGATCAAGGAGGAGTACGGTATCGCTCAGCCGGGATACGGTAGACGGCGGGCAGCTCAACGGAGGCAGGAGCATGCTGGACAGAGGCTACAAGCCGGCTACGGTAGCTCCTTCTCCCAAGGATACGGTAGCTGATGCTCCCAAGGATACGGTAGCGCCTCCCAAGGATACGGTAGCGCCTCCTAAGGATACGGTAGCGCCTCTCAAGGATAAGGCAGTCGGAGCGGCGGCGGCCACGGCCGATCGATCGAGAAGGAATACGGTATACGTCAGCAAGGATACGGTAGCCAAGACTACGGTAGCTCCTGCTCCCAGCCGTAAGGATACGGTAGTCGGTGCGCCGCCGACGGCAACGGCCGATCGATCAAGAAGGAGTACGGTAGCTCCCTGTAGCAAGGTCGGTTGCTCATATCATTCGTCGCAATACTCATCTTGGGCTAATTCCCTCCTTTCACTCCCCCACCTCCCACAGTCATAAAATCAGGGGTCGATTAGTTAGGTTCAGAAAACCATTCAAGTGTGGGTTGTTTTTGTAAAAATTGGAATCGAATCCTAATATTGTGGGTTGCCCAATAAAAATTAGAATCAAATCGTCCAAATTTAGACAGCTCTATAAAATTTAAAATCCAAAACAGTCAAATTTTGAGTTGGATATGTGATATTTTACATAGTATTCGATCACTGTATAACATCGTGCTGACAAATATTATTACTATATTAAGGATACGGTAGCCAAGACTACGGTGTGCAATCGTCGTCGCACGCGGAGTACGGTAGCTTCAGCTGAGGATACGGTAACCGAGGAAGAGGACGTGATAGTAGTGGACGAGCCGGTGAAGAAGGTGAGTGATTCGGGGGGAGGACACTCTCACTTTCCCATACTCTCTCGCTTCTCTGGCCGATGAGAGAGTGTGGGGAAGTGAGAGAGCTGTTGGAAGGGTGTGATGGTGATTGGAGGTGGGTGGTTTGATGCTGCAGGTAGGATAGATAGATGGAGTTGGGAGCAAGGGTTTGATAACAGTGGCAGAGGATATGGATAGTAATCGAAAGCTAAGGAGTTGACGCATTTGGACACGGTGTGTTTGCGATGCGTGAGGGATAAGTAAAGGGCACTTCTCTGTTTTTTGGCCCAGTCATTTCTCGCAGAGTATCCCCTCCCTATCCTTCTCATTCTCTACTTCCAACGCATTTAGAGCGGTTGTTGGCTGGGCCAAAAAAACAGAGAAGTTCCAAGTAAAGGGATGATCACTCTTTAGTTTGATAATGCACTTCTTGATCGGTGAAAATATAAAATTTGTGGCGGACTTGCAAATGTTTGAAATACACGTACGTTTTGCTCTTGGTGATTCAGTGGTGCGCATCTGGTATAGTAGTAGGTTTAGACGAGGATGTTTGATGATTTTGGGATAGGTACACTAATTGTAAGTTGGACGCTCGAGCTAGATTATTGCTGTGTGGAAGCTGAAATTGTTAAAAATACATTTACGTTTTGCGCCTGGTGGTTCAGTGTTGCGCAACGGGTATAGTAGGAAGGTTTAAACAACAGCGTTTGATGCTACAGGAAGGATAGGTAAACTAAGTTGGGCGCTAGATTATTGCTGTGTGGAAGCTAAAATTGTTAGAAATTCATTTACGTTTTGCACCTGGTGGTTCAATGTTGCGCATCGGGTATAGTAGACGTGCGAGACTGAGGGAGTTGATTCTTTCGTGGATTGTTTGAATGAAATTAATAATTAAATTTCGCAGCCTCGTGCCAAGCGAGCGGCGCCCGATCAGCGGAAGACAGGAGGAGGAGAGGATAAGGACGGATTCAAGGTACGGGGGGTCCCGCAGGGAAGAGGGAGGGGGTATGGTAGGTTGAGCGATTACGGTAGCTGAGGATTGCGGTATTCGACTGTTGGTAGGTATAGCTGTTACTGCAGAACGCAGGGTCTACGGTAGCTGGGTTAAGCGGCAGATTGGAAGGAATTTTTTTTTGAGCCGGCGACTTTGGGTTTCATAAGTGATTAGTAACGGGATCGTGGCGCTGTATTTCAATCAAACCTTCCCGTGTTGCTTAAATATATCGGTAATTAAGATGATGCTTATGCGGCGGACTTGCAGTTTTTAATGAGTATTTGTTACTATACCTGATGAATTGATAATTGCTCGAAATACATTTCCGTTTTGCTCTTGGTGGTTCCGTGTTGCGCGTCGGGTACAGTGGAAGAGTGAGTCAGAGGGAGTTGAATGGAGGGAGAGCATTTAAAATATTTATTTTTTATTGCAGGCCCCAACCGGCGCGACGACGAGGAACAAGCGCAAGCGAATGGACGTCTGAAGGAGAGGTACGGTAGCCCATCACCTGCCCGGGGATACGGTAGACTACAGTACCCCTCTCTCCCCTCATTCAGACTATAGAGTTACAGAACCCCCATTCCACACTTGTTTGCTATATCTATGTGTTATCTTAAACCCCTCTCCTAGTGCCTTTGATTTGTGATACCCTTGCCCCCAATGTATGATCGAGATAATTGTGGCTTTATTTATATCGCAATAATTCATCGATCTTGTTTCATCATAAGCTAATAATCGATTTCCTATGAGATTTTTTTCCGTATCTTTTATTCGTTCTTTCCCAATGCCTTTTGCATTCCTGATTTACTCGATAATTCTTTGTTTCGCCTTTTTATCCGCATTCGGCATTATGTCTAGAAGCGTATCATGTTTTCCTTAGTGCTATTACCCGATTTCCATCGCTTTAAAGCGAATTTTCTTTACTGTATACGAGTTAAGGAGTACGGTAGGGCTTCCCTTAGTTATTGATTTATCGATTTCACGTGTGTTGCTCTGTGATGATTTTATCGATAGGAACTATTCCGTAGTCGCATAATTCACACGCTAATTTTATCCCATTTCCATCGGTTTGTGTTGCTAATTGTTGCCCAGCGATAAATTATTGATGGAAGAAAAGGGTGGAGATCGAAATGCATAGCAGTGGCGAGGGAATTGAACGATCAGCGAAAGGATGTTTTTCTATTTTGTGATAGAGAGACTGTCAGTATCCGTACTCAGTAGTGTACTGTTGGGGAAGCAGTTTTGGAGGGAAACCCAGAGATCAGAGCGAAGTTTGACAGACTGTCGAGGTCTGAGTGAATCAGAATTGAGATTCATCCTGTCGAGTGATTGAATTGCCATTACGCTGAGGCCTCAGCAAGAGAAAAGAGCAAGGAGACGATACTGTGATAAATTGAGAGAGTACGGTTACGAATCGAAAACCAGTCTCATCGACGGTAACCATGAACTGCAAACTGAACAATCTCACAATCATCGCGATTGCAATCCCCAGAGAGCGGAGCCAATGCTACAGTACCCCTTGCATAATGTCTTTCAAAATTCATGAATTGCATTGTCACGAGACCACTTCTGAGAATCAACTGTCTTTATTCAAGGGTTGTACTCGTATTCAAGGGAGTGCCCACACATCTACAGTATGTACAGTGTATTTGTGAATGAACAATGGCTGGATAATCAACCGTCTTTATTCAAGGGTTGTACTCGATGGGGAGGTTCTTTCTGCGGACCATGCCGTCACCCTGGAACCACTCGCGGCGGAACTGCTTGGCGGCTCCGTCGGGGGTGTTGGTCCACTCGATCGTGATGCGGTCGTTGTTGGTGTCCTGAAGCGCAAAGATATTAGAAGCGAATCGAAGGTTACGGTAGGATCTGGAGTGCAATCAATTACTGAACGATAGGATGGAGTGGCAGGAACGGGAGGGGATGGGAGATATCTACCGTACCTCCTGTCCGTAGGCGAACGCGTCGCAAGACACAGCGATGAGGGCAGCCTCCTTAGGGTCGAGCACTCCGGATCCGGGGTCCACTCCGAGTCTCTTCATGTTGGTGGTCTTGAAAGCCCATCCAATGCGGCGAGCAGACGAGTTGGTCACCTGAATGGATAAGCGTTACTGTAGGTCGGATTGAGCCAGAAACTAAGGAATACTGTATTAATTAGAGGGGTCAGGAAGAGCAAAAATTGTACTGCGCAATGTTGTGGTACTACAGTCATGATTCTACAGTTCCCTTGGATATCCTAGGATTCCGGGGGAGCCGGGGTCGGGGGTACCTGTACCTTGATGTGGTAGGTGTGCTTGTCGTCGTAGGGGGCGTTGAAGACGATCTTGGTGCCGGGCTGGGTGGCGATATCTCCGGGAGGGACGGACTGGGCCATGGCTGACGACTTGGTTGTGAGGAGGAGACCGACATGGCGAGGTTTTATAGGGCGAAATGGGATGGAAATTGGGCAATTTGAGAGGAGTGAAGCAGGAAAATGAGGCGATTATCGATCGACCAATGTTGTTTTGTCACAGAATAAGTGAGATTTGATCAAGCGGGTATGTAAACGAGCGATATGAGATAAATTTCAGGGAAGGAAAACATACTGTGGATACTGTAGACAAGCTATCTGCTATCTACCGTATCCGATAGTCATCGGTAGTAGATCAGATTAGAAGAACAATCACAAGAAGCAAAGCTATACGCAAACGCCGAATTCTACCGTAACCAACCGAAAGCGAATCCCGGTGTACCCAATGCGAAGTGCCCACACATCTACAGTATGTACAGTGTATTTGTGAATGAACAATGGCTGGATAATCAACCGTCTTTATTCAAGGGTTGTACTCGATGGGGAGGTTCTTTCTGCGGACCATGCCGTCTCCCTGGAACCACTCGCGGCGGAACTGCTTGGCGGCTCCGTCTGGGGTGTTAGTCCACTCGATCGTCACACGATCGTTGTTGACGTCCTGAAGCAAATTTATGAGTTTGGAAGGGTACGGTAGAATGCGGATACGGTACCGAGTGACTCTGGTACCACTCTGTTCCGTACCCGCATCCACCATGGACTACATTGGTTCCTGGTTATTTTACAATTAGTGAGATACAATATCCTACAGTGGGTGAGTGAGATACCGTACCTCCTGTCCGTAGGCGAAGGCGTCGCAAGACACAGCGATGAGGGCGTTCTCCTTGGGGTCGAGCACTCCGGATCCGGGGTCCACACCGAGTCTCTTCATGTTGGTGGTCTTGAAAGCCCATCCAATGCGGCGAGCCGAGGAGTTGGTCACCTGAAATTGCAAGGATTATTGTGGGTCTGTGAGAGGCTAGTAAGAGATACGCTAGGTAGTTTCTAGGGCATACTGTAGTGCACCAAGCACGAGCAAGGATAAGTGTGGGGGTACGGTACCTTGATGTGGTAGGTGTGCTTGTCATCGTAGGGGGCGTTGAAGACGATCTTGCTTCCGGGCTGGGTGGCGATATCTCCGGGAGGGACGGACTGGGCCATGTCGACGACTTGGTTGTGAGGAGGAGACCGAGGCGTCAGGGGTTATATAGGCCGAAGTGAGGCCATTACCCTCGCGGATCTCCAGTCAAAGTGGTGGCTCAGGGAGGCGAGGGACCCCGATCTCCGCGCATTTGACTGCATTAGAGACTCGGGAGATCAGAATGGAAGGGGGGGGGTAATCTCTTCGAATGTGAAACTCGATCGATTTTCGAAGTGCCCATTGCTTCACTGATAGATTGAGCACGACGATACTATGTGGTAGCTTGATTCACCTCGTCATCACCTTCTTTATCGTTTCTCTCATCGTTTGGAGGCCATGCAACGTGAGAGAATGAACTGATTATTGTCCCCGCTGGACATGCTTGTCCATCCATTCTAGGCACATGATCGGATGACAAACAATGAACGGCATTTACCGGGGAAAAATATAAATTGAAAATCTTTTTACCCAGTGTTTCGCACACCTGCTGCCGATTTTCTACTGCTCTTTTTTAAAACCTGATCAAAGCCATCTTGGTCTGTTTTCTGGATGTTGCACCTTTCTTTCCCAGACATGAGAGCTCTTTTCTCTTCCGTCTACTCGACTCACTCACACTACTCAATAGCCGCTCTATTTGCTTAGCCTGCTATTCGTTCTGGGCCCGCTTGGGTCTTGTCCTTCCCTAATGTCGTCTCCGAAATGTTTGCAATTGGATACGCTCCTTTGACAACTGGACTGACAGTAATCAAGACATATAGGCCGCTTGGTTCTACTCTTTCCCCAATAAAGCCGTCTGCCATTTCTCTCGCTTCATTAGCATAGTTGATTCATTCTAGAATGAAAGGGCCTTTTCTGATTTTTTTTCTGCTGTTGCACATTTCTTTTCAGACCAATAAGTACTTTGCACTTTTTCTCTTTTGGTCGTCCTCTTTCGCACTATTACATCTAGGAGAACAGGAGAAAGTGGGCGAAGAGGGCGCGTTCCTCTCTTGCATCTTTTGCTAGTAGAAGAGAGAGAGTGTGATGAATGGAGAGAGTCATCTCTCTGACTGACGAGTGTTTCTTCTCGTCATTCGTAATACATAGTTGCCATGTCTGCACTGCTGTCATTGGATTCGCGTATTCTACTATACTCTTTGGTCCTACGTCAGGTGGCCAAGTCTCCATATTACAATCGAATCTTACACCCTACCGAATTGAATCGTCTCTTCATTTGTAATACAACGTTGCATCCTCGCCTCTTGGTCCTCTCTGCACATGCTATGCTCCCCTCAAGGAGCTGTCAGAGCGAAGAATCCGACTCTTAATCATTCGCGCACTTTCCTAGTGATATCAAGAAACGGATTCTTCATTCTGTTCAACACCTTCTTTTCATATATCAGGACGCGAATTCTCCTTATTACAGCAAAATCGTATCGCCCCATTTCCGAATCGCGTCCTTTCGAATATATCTGATCCGTCGTTTTTTTCTGTTGGATCGATCGGTTCCTATCTACTCCGCTCCATTTCTCAGTTTTCCTAGTGTACACTGTTTTTTGCGCCCCCGATCGGTTGTCCGCTGACCCTATTGTACCAGGAGTATAGTAATCTCTAGTCGACGCTCTAGTCGAAGAGTTCAGTAAAATTCAGTTGCTGTTTTCCGATGTATCGATTCCAATCTACTTCGCTCCACTTTTCAGTTTCAATTTTTCCCCGTGCGCGCTGTTTTTTTGTTCGCATCGATGACATTTGAGTGAAAGTGAATGCGACCTAGCGCCCTTTGTCTCTTTACTTCTCACCCATCTTCCCAATTTGACAGGTTGTCAAGTCAATCTGCGAGTTGATAATGTTGATGGAATTGATCCTATCATTTTCATCTTTATTCCGACCCTTCTCATCTTATCTATCTCTGTCAATCTGTCATTACACAAAAATTAGAGATCCATTCATTCTTTCTTTCTGTTCGTTTCGATTGATTCGCACGAGGAATATGTACATGAAGGTTTCAGAAACGAATGCCTGTCGATTTGATCAAAACGCTTGATGAGGGCGATTGTTATCTCGTCTATCTCAACTCTGACCCTAATCATCTTATCAATCTTGACAACTCCTATGTCTCAGTGCGTTCACCTCGTGCGCCCTCTAGAGAGAAACGCATGGAAACAGTGCCGTGTCATCATTTGCACATTCTTCGTTTAGTGTTATTCTCTTTTCCCGTTTTTTCGCATAGGTATCTTTCAGAAATCGCCCCTTCGCTTTGAGATAGTTCTCGTTGCGAAATACCCTAATTGAAACAGCGAAATCATTTGTGCATTAGAGAGAAATGGATTGCGATTCTGGATGAAAATGGAGCTATTACTCTATCATTCTCCCCTACTGTTATTCCGTATCTCTTCTTTCTCTTTCGTGTCTAGTGTCCGTCTATACGGGTCGTCCCATCTAGATCAGTAGACTGAAAAGAACACCTGTACCCGATTTTGCTGTTCTAGCTCTCTTCATCGCGATCTATACGATTCCTTTGCACTTGCACGATCGTTTTACATTATAATGATGACATTTTCAATACTATTTGCGCTGATTTTTCATCTTCTTGCGACCGCATCTCCCCTTCCAAAACTGCGGCTTTGCAGATGAAAGAGCCGTCGGGCTCCTCTTCCGATCGGGACTCCCGCAGCGAACATTACGGTAGCCGAGATTACGGTAATCAAGGTTACGGTAGGAGCGACGATCGATATCCAGGATCGAGAAATGATCAGGATTGGAAGAGGAATGGGTAAGCATCAATATCATTAACGTTACTGTATTTAATTATTTTTCAGGGGCCAAGGCCCGTCGCAATCTCAAAGAAGCGACTACAACGGCTTCAACGGAAACTGGAGGAGAACGCAGCAGAGGTGAGTCAGTGGTGCATCGGGGGATGCATCTAATCATTGTATACGTGTAATAGTACATCGGAATCGTGATGAATTTGTTCGAGATATGTCAAACATTTTTTATATTTAAAAAAAGTTTCCTCCAATAACCCCCCTTGGCAGATGTCAGGATAAGCGCTTTGGCTTTTTGCCTTTTTCGTTTCTCTAGATAAAAACTACAAACAACAAACAAAACAAACAAACAAAAAACATAAAAAAAAACAAAATGGAGAGAAACAAAAGAATTTTTAATAGTCTCCTTCCAGAACCACCTCATCTCGCTACTACAACGAATCGCGCAAGCGAAGCCGAGATGATATCGCGTACGATCGAACTGTCGATGGATCGAAGGGAAGGGATGAGAGAAGGAATTGGGAAGTGAAGAGGGAGAAGCGGGAGCCAGACTGGCCAGCAAATAGGATTGCGGAGAGAGTAGAAGGACGCTACGGGTATCAAGGTACGGTGGGATTTCTTCACCTTCTTCAAATCATATATGAGAGCATGCAACGATAAGATGGTCCGTAATCAGCAATTACAGACCAACCCACTTGCAACAATTGGAATCCTCACCAGCTTCGACGTACGTTTCCCAAGAAGAAGTCAGACTACGCTCAAGGGTAGGCCCTCCATCGAAATAAAATTTAAATCAGTATCAACATTTCTTTATTTATCCGTGCCTACACACTCGTATTACAATCGCATAATTCCAGTGGTCAAATGCAGACAATTAACCACAATTTTCAGAAATACTCACTGGCAACAGCATCAGGATGCGCATTCGTTCGATGAGGGACTTGTGCATGGACCAATGAAGGAAGGATACGGGAGGTGAGGGGAAAACATTTTACTCCCATGGTATAGAAGAATGACTACTGTTTTTTTCGATACGGAAGATTAGCGAGGGTGATTATCGCTTCAGGTATTCGGTATCTGTAGTAATACACGCTTTTCTAGAGAATCATTGTATAAAGAGTATAATCAGTCCTCAATCGATACTCACTACAGTACTCCTCCCGGCTCGCCCACTCGACGGGACGCTGTGCCCTCTACCGAATCGAGGCGGACCAAGTCCGAGTCGCCCGTGCCCTTGTTTAATGAGTATGGTTTAATCTACAATACGATTTACTAATCCTCAAATTGTCTATGAACGAGCACTTCTGACAATATCAGCTTGTCTACCACTCACTTGTCTCATTCATTAAGCTTTCTTTCTTCACTGATAATAACGATAGCCGCAGAATTCCTAGAAATAAATATTAAATGCAAAATGATGATATCTCTACAGTTTGATCGACCACTGGCCGATGGGCTTCGCGCCGGGAAAGATGCCCGAATACGCGTATCGCGAGACGAAATCAACCTCACCCGTCAAGGTATAGCGTTTGCGTTTCACCCTAAAAATCTGACAAGAAAGGGTTGACGCAGCACACGCAAAGTCACATACCGATCGTAAAATCGGCTCAATTGAGGAATCCACCAAGCAAGCAAAAAGTTAATTATTATAGTTCTGAATTCAACTTTCAAAAAAAAAGTAGAAAATACGAAAAATTATTTCCACTATTTCAGCGTGCCCCATCACCTCCGTACAACGAGGAGCACTACTTCAGAATGATCCCCAAACGACGTCGCTAATTATATTATTATGTCATATTTATGATCGTTGATCTCTATCGTAATAATTAAAGTTGTGCTTTCGATACGAGCTTCTCATTACGGGTTATTCGTCCTTGGTCTTTCATTTATCGTTTTATTTAAATTTTAATCGTGTCTAATATTCAAAATTTAGAGTGTGTACTGAATTTTTGATAAATATAAAGCGAACATGTATGTACTTGCAAATTACATGGTGCTAATGACTGATTTCTTGCTTTCCTTCGGTCCTTCGTCTAGCCTCCAAACGTACCCCACCTAGCAATAAAAAAATTGTCAATCGCTTCTAGGAACATTTTACATTCCAATCCTTGTGTGATTGTGATTTCCATGTGCTCGGTATTGCTAGTTTCTTCATTGTGAGACTGTATTTATTCACAATATTTATCATCATCAAATTCGTTCGCCGGATTTTTGTATAGATCATTCAGTATAGATTATTGACCTCGACGTGCTTGATCGTCATGCTCGATCCCAATTGGTGACCAATTGGTGATATTTTCAAACGGAATTCTCCGACTTGAAGATCCATCGCATTTTGATCAATCTTTGACTCAAAAACAACCCGTCTACCCTGGTTATGAATGAACTGGAAGAAAGATTTAATCTAGAATTTGAATATTTTCTCACCTTTAGCATTTTTTCTGCATGGTAAGGCGATATTTTTCGATTATTGAACGAAAAATTGAAAGCGAGGTAGTCACATTTTCTTCTCAGAATTGCTTGAGCGATCTCGATTTCTTTTTCTTCGGTATTTGCAGTAAATCCCTTATTCACACCAACTTGCATGTCTTCAACATGGTCCGCAAGTAGTGTCAGTCTTTGCAAAGATTCTGAACGAAATTAATGCAGAAGTTGGTTTCTTAAAAATTTACCGTTTGATAATTGTTCAATGCAATATTCGATCTTCATTTGGTTGATCTTTTTTACAAACCCGAACCACGTAGCACTGCAATTGAAATCACTGCCTAATTATTGATCACGACTAAATCGAGTCAAACTTCAAAAGATTTGAACCGATATTCTTCATTACGATCTGATTGAATTTTCTCAGTTGCCCTAATATTCGCTCCCTCACCAAACTCACAAATTTGATGATTCCGAGCGCAACTCATAGACACGTAAGTACTTAACGGAGTCTTTCGCAACGAATTTCGACAGAACATGAATTATTTCGATTTGATCATCATAGAAACTCATGCGGAAAAATTTAGCACGATTGATCAGAGGTCCCAGGTACGTTATCAAATCTGTCGCTTCTCCCGGTTTAAATATCCCGACTAGTGTCTAAAATGGGCGATGCAGAAATAATTATATTCGTAGCGTCTTACCCCTTCACTTTTCGTGATTCCATCAAATCCGAGTTTGGCCAGCAAGCAAAAATTCCAAATTACGAGTTCACTGTTCCAGAAATGTAATGTTAATTTTCTGCAGTCATTCACAGTCTAAAATTTGCGATTTTTTATCCAAAAATAAATGAATAATGCTGACAAAGCACAAAATCACTTGCCTCGAATCTGAAAATAAATACATCAGTTTTTTGAATTGTAGTAATCGAGTTCTCGAGAACTTTTTTCAACATCTTGCTGACCTGTGAATAATAAAATATTTTCGCAAAAACTACTTAAGTACATAATCAAAAGTACTTAAGTACTTATTGCTGATTAAGTACCATCATCACGGATAAATGTTGTGATTATCACGCTTGATTATTACACTAAATCAGCACTGACTATTCAGTGACTGGCTTAGCAGTGGGCTCCCACAGGACGAAAGTGACTTGAGTACGGGGGTGAGCTTTTATATTTTACATTTTACATTTATGCTGCTCTCACCTCTCTCATGCGCAGAATCGACTTGTCTGTTACGTAGCGGCATACTCTAGCGAACGCGCTGATGCCAAGGTTTAGGATATCGATATCCATTGTCACGACTTTACGAATAGAAATTAGAGATATGGTGCATGCGAAAGGCAAGCTACTGTGAATAGCGCGTGCTATGGAACTTTTGGCGCCAATTGGATTTCACTTTCCTCCGGTAATGCTTTCTTTATTTTTTTACCCTCAATCGATCATTTCATTTTCCCGCCCGAATACTAGAATCGCTAAAGCGAAGCGAAATCGCTCTCCAAGTGTTATTTACGTTTAGTCATTTGATAAACATTATTATGCTCTCTTGTCGAACTTGCGTGAGAATGTGCAAAGCAAGTATCGCAAATCTAGGATTTACCAAATTGGAAAAAATTGGCGTCATTTACATTTTCAACATTTTTCGAGCTTGATTGACCGATTAGGCGTCATTTGATCGGAGAAACAATCAGAAAAGTAGTGCACTCAAAATATATATTTTCGGGCTCTGGAAATGCCAATCGATTTGTCGAGCCTTCCTCGGAGGTCGATTAATCGAATATTCAACCTAATGGATTACAAATCCCTTCACCAAATAAGAGAAGAAAGATTTCGAATCACTAATTACAACAGGTGTCAAGACTACAAAAAATATTTTCTGTCAAACACGTTCTTGCAGCATTTATATTTTCCAAAACGTAAGTATCAAAATCGACATGTCGTGTATACAGTTGAAAATTCTCACACAGTCTCTCAACGGCGGCAAAATTCAGCTAATGCTAGACTTCAATCATGAGAACGATCTAAAGAAGTGGATGATTTGTATGAAGTCCCGTTCAACTGACTTTGATATTCATGACTATTTCTTCGAGGAAAAAGTGCATAGTTTCTGAAAACATTAACAACATTAACTTTAACAACAACAACTTTATCAATTTAGGCTGTAACTTGTATTATTTCGGTTGAAATATTGAAGACAACTTTCGATGGCCTAAAAATCCAAGGCAACATCATGGAAGGCCTACGATTTCATTCACTGGATCCTGAGAGTTAGATAATTTGCATTAACTTCTTCCAAGGTTTTGAGATTTCCGAATTCGAATTCTATCCCAAAGGGTTCAATGGATTTGTAAGAAATGCTCGCCTTTGAAAACTTTACAAAAATACCTTTAGTGACCTGCTAATTGGTTTTATTGGTAAATGCAACGTTTTCATGGCAATCCTTCACGATTTAACTACTTCGAAAGGTATCTGCTATTCATTTTTCATTCAGAAAAATTTGATTTCCTAATTCAAATTGAAAATCTTGTAAAAAAAATCCGGTAATCGATCCCCATTATTGGTCAATTGGTTCGGATATTCTATGGGTGCGGATATCAGTTATTCGAGATATACTTAGCAAAAAGTGCGACAGACTTTCTATCCTTAACAGGATTCATAAATTTGATATCAATGATATCGAAATACTCGTCTAGGTAATTTTTGAATTTATACGTCACAGTAACAAAAATGAAACAAATTCGTTGATTAACTTTTATTTTTTTCAGATTTTGAATAATTCAGGAAGAGCAAACAACGCTTAGTATTTTGACATCAACCGTTAAAGCATACTTAGAAAAAAACTATTGGCATGTACAGAGTGCAAAAGATTGTAACAATTGTGATTAAACATCTGCATTTAGCATAACGTTTAATATAAATGTCATTCTAATAAGATGAAGGTTGCGTACGAATCAAATTTTGGTGTGCAGACTAACTCGTTAAAAACGGTGTGGTTCGTGTGTGTTTAACAAAGTTTGGCGTAAGCAACAACCGACTTCACATTTCAAATCAGATAAATACGTTTCATTATATCCCATCCTTACCCTTGAAAACAACAACGTGTATTCCCTGTGAATAATCGGCATCCAGGCTAGAGGGGCACACCTCTCTTCCTTTACACGCTTTACACGCTTCAGTGCGAGCTGACCCCTCTCCTCTCCTCTCCTCTCTTCATTCACTCTCTCGCATTACAACCAGGCCGGGTCAGGGCGGGTGGCCCGATTGCCCAGACCGCTGCCTTACATCTGTCCACCCCTCAATCACTTTCTTTGCATTAGAATCTGCATCTTCTTCTGAGTTACTCTTTCTAGTCTTGTCGATCAATTAGCGCCAAATTCGTGAATGAGCTGCTCACAATCTCAATTGCAGTTATGCCTCCAATTCAGAGGCCACAGTCTTTTCCCCAATATTCCTCTACATTTCTGCTCTTTTCATAGCTGTTATTGTTTGTTTCTGCACCCCAACTGCTCTTATTCACTAAATCAGACGCCTACACCGTCTCATTCATTTCGGTCGATCAACGGAAGAAGGAATGCTACGATATTTCACTATGTTTAGTGCAGGTTCGAGAATGCTTTGATCTGGCGTGAAATTTAAATCGACCTTCCTAACATTGAAAAAAAAACTATACAGGTGGCATACAATCAACCACAGTCATGCACACAATTGACAGGAGCATCGACGAGTCATGGAAAAGTAAGCAGCTGTAAATGGTTCCCCTGCGTTTTCCCATTCTTTCATACAAAATCTCTGCCCTACGGATGAGAAGCCCGGGTGAATGAGCTTTCTCGAAATCCACATTTTTTCAGGTACTACGGCTGCTGCAACAGCACGTCAGGCAGTGGCCTTTGTAGAAGCCTTCGTAGAGGCACCGGACGACTTTCACACTGAGGCCGGCCGCTGCTAATGTGGATATTAATCATCACATTGATGGTGAGGTGGATAAAATGGAATACAGAGTAAACCCAAATCTCGCCTTTTCCTTTCCTTCCGAATATATTGGAAAAAATGGAACAAATCTGCATAATCAACGGTTAAGAAAAATGGTCCAAAAAGTGGGAAAGGTCCATCGGTCATAACTTCTCATGTTCAGTGTCTCCTGCTGCGTAAGAAGCTTTGCCTTGGACGTCTCGCATCCTGGATCGATAGCAGCGGATAACGCGCATGATGACCACATTGCTGGCCACAATTCCTAGAATCTCCGCCAGATTTAGATAGTATCTCAAATATTATTCATGAATTTGAGTACTGCCAGGATTTCAAGCACTTTGAAAAATAAATATAGTGTAATTTTTCTACGTAACCGGAAGTGTTTTCGCAATAAGGCAAACACTCGAAAGGTAGCGGGATCAGAGAATAAGGTCTGTCAAGATGATGAATCAATCTCTTCATCCCACAAGCTATGTCGCAACTCTGATAAGCGAGAGAGTACGAAGTGTGAAGAGACGGGCTCTTCATTCTGACATCCCTACTGAGAAGTGAAGTGGTCATTAGTGTGAGATCCGTCTCTCCATTTCACATGCTCTCTCCTGTCTTTGACCAGCGATAGAGCTAGCAAAAATGAGCGACGCTATCGTTTTCAATAATGGCTCATCACTTCCTCGATCGGATCTCTGAAATACTCTGGACAGAGAAGAGATTCTGACAACTCCACACTCGAGGTGGATACCTAGAAGGCCTAATATTTCTGATATTTCGTTGCACATTTATATCACATTTCTCGCCATTTTGATTGACAATCGCGCATTTCTTCTTTTGTAGATGTTTTATATTTTGCGTTTCCTTTGTCTTCACCTTTTTTTTCATAAATTATGCACCTGTTTTTTTTTGTTTTTTTCGGCCAAGCGTTACTTCGAAGAGTATTCCGTCCCGTTCATTCTCATTCCCTGCCCACTTCACATTCAGAGCATTGATGGGCTACAAACGGGAACCACCAGCGGGATCGGAAATTGTCGAACTCGCTGCGTTTATCGGAAGCGAGATAATAATCTTCATATCGATAACTAGCCGGGCTACGCCCGGCTAGACCCTGCGGGTGGCAAGCAGCCTGCGGCTGCAATGAGGCTCGCTACGCTCGCCAGCGTGTGCGCAACGCCGGGTTGTGATAGTCTTCTGCGAGCGCTTCGCGTCGCCGGGTTGTGTGTTAAGGTTTTATCCCAGTCATGTGCGAACGCTTGCGGACGACTCGTGAGGCCTTCCGCAAGCGTGAATGTGTTCCACCGTACTAACTTTGATCAAGCGAATCACGTTAATATTATATAAAAGTAATACGGTATTGATTTACGACAAAACTCATAAATCAGACCCAGTGAAGAACGTTTGGGCTAGTGGGCTACATTGGTAGATAAAATATTCACAGTCGCGGACCGAGTTGGCATCGTCCCTGGCGAAAGGCTCGTGGGGCCTCGGGCGATCCGAAAAAGAATGGGATGGGGCCACTGCGTGGCCCCATCCCATCTTTTTTCGGCTCGCCCTCGGCCCCACGAGCCTTCCGCCAGGGACTCGCAGGCTGCGCTCGCTACGCTCGCTCGCCAGATAACGCCGGGTTGTCCCAGTTATTTGCGAGCGCTTCGCGAGGTCGGGTATGTATTTAGGACATTGGTCAATGCATGAAAGGATAGAATATTCACAGTCGCGGACAGAGTTGGCATCGTCCCTCGCGAAAGGCTCGTGGGGCCTCGGGCGGTCCGAAAAAGAATGGGATGGGCCCACTGCGTGGCCCCATCCCATCTTTTTTCGGCTCGCCCTCGGCCCCACGAGCCTTCCGCCAGGGACTCGCAGGTTAGGCTGTCAAACGCCGAGTATTTTTTTGCGGCGATAAAATAAATCTGACCCGCCGAACCTTTTGGGATACTGTAATCGTGTTACGGTATCGATTTATGACGAAAGTCATAAATCTGACCCAGCGAACTAAATCTGACCCGCCGAACCTTTTGGGATACTGTAATCGGGTTACGGTATCGATTTATGACGAAAGTCATAAATCTGACCCAGCGAACTAAATCTGACCCGCCGA
The DNA here is from genome assembly GCA_911812115.1 of Pristionchus exspectatus. NCBI lineage: Eukaryota > Metazoa > Nematoda > Chromadorea > Rhabditida > Neodiplogasteridae > Pristionchus > Pristionchus exspectatus. The sequence goes on along the minus strand of OU461587.1, from coordinate 4,642,358 downwards.
ACCTTTTGGGATACTGTAATCGGGTTACGGTATCGGTTGATGACGTAATAATAAAAATTTAAAAAAAATTATATTTGATTTGGTTAAGTTTCAGGCGAAAACAATGCAAAAAACGAGTTATTGCATCATCATTACGCAATATTGCATAGTGATGACGAAATTGGTTATCGATTTTTTTAGATATTTTAATTTCGAGTAGTTTGGTGCCAAGCACGATCGATTTGGTTGAGTTTCCAGTGAAAACGGTGGAAAAAACGGATGATGACGAAATGATGACGAAATTAATTATCGATTTTTTTTTGAAAATTTTTTTCATGAGAAGTTGATTGGTAAAGGATCTGAGGCTGTACGATCATTTTGTAGCGAGATATAAGGAAAAAAAGTTGACCGTGACAGACAAACTTAGACACAGACAGACAGACAGACAGACAGACAGACAGACAGACAGACAGACAGACAGACACTCTGACATTATAGTACTGAAGTAATTTTCTTCATGGTATGTTAACGCTTCCAGATTGAAAAAATGCATAGCTCATTCCTAATACCGGATTATATTAGCGATTGTGCCAGGGTGTGGCCATTATTCATCTATCACTAGGGACCACACGACAAGGATTATTAATCCCACAATCGGAATCGAAAATGTTTGGTTCTCATACAGTAGAATATCATCCGAATGTTCACATTCGACCTAGTACAATATTTTTGGCACTTCATCTTCGCTCGTTTCAGTGGTTCTGTCTGAGATGTGTGTCGAGAACGGAAGATCGACATCGTCTGCGAAGGATGAATGTGGGACAGAGAGTGTAGAGGATGTTCAAAGATAAATGACAATTATTAGAGAAAACATTGTGATTGCTAACCATTAAACATCCTCAAACAATCCGGATAGTATTGAAGATTACGTATTAATCGAAGGAAAATGTAATTTATTCTACTGTTTGATGAGAACAGAACACCACTACCGTCAGCGACGACTCGTCGTTGGACAAAGCGTGTAGTCGATCCAATTCCGGAGCACTGCCTGCATATCACACTGTGGCTCTTCTTCCTGACAGCCCTTCTGAGAAGGGAAGTGGCTAATTAGCAATGTTAGAATCCGTTTCACATTTGCACGTGCTCTCTCTCTCTCGTCTCTGATCAAATAGAAATCAAGGAAAATTGAGAGACACGAGCGTTTTCGAGCAATCGCAATCAACTTCCGAGTTATATCGAGTTATATAGATTTTTCAATGAAAAAAAAACAAATGTGATAAAATGACGTCAGCGACGACTCGTTGTTAGAGAAAGAGTGTAGAGGAAGTTGAACGGTATGCATAGTTATTCTAGAAAACAACGTGATCGCATACCAATAAATTTTCACTAAAAAACGAGATTGCATCGATTCTTACGCAAGCATTAAAGGGACCAGGACACGTTTTGCATGTTGAGCTCATTTCATTCTATTATATGGTCCGATCATTCTGTGAAAATATGAAAATTTAAATTTTTAAATTGAAGTAATACGGTGCATTCAAAGTGACAAAACCGGAGCCGGGAAATAGTGCAATACAGGGATCGTCCAGGCACACACATCCGGAAGCCGTGAAATAGGAAGCTTTTCTCCGCTCTTGCGGAGTTGATCGTTCTTTTATTGATTTTTTTTCGTTCTCGTTTTCTCGTTTTCGTATTTGTTGCGTTATGTTTGTTTTCGCGAAACATCACTTTCCACCTTTCCAGTCAGCGAGGAGTCCTTCCCTCTCTCTCTCTGTCAAGCCCACTCACCATGAATCGCGAGGCCGACAACGTGTGCAGCAGCTGCAAAAACTGCGGTTCGGCAGTCACCGGGCAACCGATGGCATTCCCGTCTCCCATCAGGGCATGCTTGAAGCCAACCGCGTCGTCCACTCCGTGTATACTTGTGTTCAAATCGGAGCCGAGCCAGGTGAGAAGTTCAGTTAATCATTGCTAAGCCGGCTTAGGCTAGTGACGCCCATAGATCAGCGATAAATGCCGTATTTGCAGGATGATCAGGGCCCGAGCCAGTACTCTGCCATCGCTGTCCGAGTGCTTGGACGACGCCGTCGACGCGATCCGCGACATCGCCAATCATCCGGGTCAGGATATATCTATATTTCTATTAATTTTATGACCCGCCACTTTTGTGTTTCAATGTATAGTTGCCGTGTGCTGGAATAATTGCCGTGTGTACATATTTTATGTGATAATTTAAGTAACAAAAATTGCAGGCTTCAAAGACACGTCGATGCTCAACTATGCCTCTCGTGAGACGATCCCGGAGGGGCTGCGAGAGGCCGTAACGATCGAGATGATCACGCCCGAGATGGGCGCCACCGTTCTCACGGCATCCGCCTTCCGGTAAGCAGCACCTAATTAATATAATTGTTTAAATATAACTTTGTTATAAATAGCTCCAGGTAGACAGATTAGCGTTTCTTCTGTGGAGCTAATAGCGTTTCCGTATTATTCGCTTTTGGCAATGAATAAAATCAGGATTTACAAATTTGTTAGGTAATTATATAAATAATTGAACATTATGTGCAGTCGCCCACCGACGCGCATGGTGGAGAGTATGATTGCGGCGAGCCAGGAGGCGCAGACCAACGGCGCCGACGGAGATGTAAGCGAGACTTTGACCACTATATTTAGATTAGATGTGAAACTCAAATTTCACTTGATTTGCTCTATTGAACGAATTAGAAGATATTCCAATGTCATTAATCTCCTGAGAAACCGCAAAATCCCTGGTTACAGTCTGGCTGCAAATTTTATTTCTATTATTATTTCATGGAACCCAAACGCACTAGGCCTTGTATGTTTGTTATATGACTATTATGAAAGTGTGAATCAATGCTATTTAAAACTCGAACTAGTCATTGACTGACTGATATTTCATAAGGCTTCTAATAATTCATTCACATTCAGTCGCAGCGTGAGGGTACGGAGGGTACGACGCGCGACGCTTCGAGGAGGTGTACAAGAATGTGATCAAGAAGGATCAATTTGAGTTGAAGTTCGACTAATTGAACTAATGTAAATTTATTGTGTAATAAAATAGAATTATTACTCATATGTATTGTACGATTGTTTCTGGTTAATTGAAAGATAAAAAATTATTGCATAAAAAACGTCCTCGAAACATTGTGGAAGTGGATGGGATTACGTGTCTAAGGTGTTTCCTACGAGACATTGGAAGACGAGTAATTCCTCAACTTACCGTACTCCACGGTAGAAATGTTGTATTGTACTGATTTTTTACAGTATCCTTGAATTATCGCGCTCTACCGTAATCCATCGTCCTTCGTTGATTTTCATAAATTGCTGGAATACCGTAACCTATTGTACCTGCCTTTTTTCGAACTATGTGCTTAAGAAATTCGGAATGTTATAATTTTACGCGTATCTCATTTTCGATAACTATCATCATGATTCAGAAAATGCTGGGGAAAAAGAAACGTAAGTGTTTCGAATGTGGCCATGCCGATAAAACAACGAGAACGTTTCCGGCTAATTCAAGAAGTACACTCCAAAAACTACTTGATAGGCTAGAATTGAATCGACAAGAGACGATCGAGAAATACGAGGAGTATCGAGAGAAGTTGGGAAAAGGTGTAGACATCAGATGGTGCACAAAACACTTCATCTCCGGTGAATCCCTCCCTATCGATGTGAGTCTCTCTCAACTGATCTACCGTATACCTAGCATCGGTTTTGTTCGAGAGAGACCTCAAAATGTATTCGATCATTATATCTTCTAAACCACTTCTTGTGACTACACACTTCCGAGAGGAATTGCAACCTCAACGACTCAATCAACGTTACCGTAATCCAATAGTGTGTACTACCCCTGTTGCATCAGACAATGAGATGGATATGGACGAGGTTAGCATATAACAATTTATAATTACATATTAATCGATGTACAATATTACACGAAAGTGAGTAGAGTACGCAATACAGGTTGCCGTCTCTTCATTTCACGCACTCTCTCGCCTCTCTGACCGATGAGAGAGCACGTGAAAAGAAGAGACGGTGACCCGTATTGCGCACTCTAAAGGTGAGCATAATTAAATCGAAAATGTTGATCTAAAATCAAACGATCTTTGCTTTTTAGTTTAAAAAATAGATTAGATGAATTTCAAAAGATGCAGTTTTACACTGATTATTACACTGATTTCTTGTACAAATGTAGAAAAGTGTACTCTCCTTTCTGCCAGAAAAAAACATTTAGTCTCCAATTTCCATGAAACTTGGCTGGTAGTTAGCCGAATAAGAGGTCATGAGTAGGCCCTTCCACTTGATATAGTCAATTATCGATTTTATCGATTTTTAAGCCAAAAACTAGCTCGATTTTCATCGCACAGCGAGCAAATTTCGTCCAACGAGAACAATGGAAAAAATTGGCCTTCGGTTAAAAAAATCGATAAAATCGATAAGTGACTAAGCCCCCACCTGACTGCAGTGGGCACACCAAACCTACCTTTTTCATGGAAATCGGAGACTTAATATTTTTCGATAGGAGAAGAAAGACCATTTCCCTACACTCTTACAAGAAACCCGTTACATGTAACTTGAGCTATTTATATCTAATTTTTAAATTCATTTCATAAAAAAGCAAAGAAAATTTGATTAATATTTTAAATAACATACAAAAATATAAGATGGGGCTGGCGACCCCTCCGGGCCACTCGCCAATTCGCTCCTCCTTCCCTCCACTCGATCCTCTCGATTACGATCTGAATGATGATTGCATGAGCATACTTCCCAAACGATTCAAAAAAGAAGCAAGCATACGCGTCGATAAAGAAATATTCGAGGAGAATAATACAAGGAAGGAAAAATCAACAGTAAGTTAATCCTATTATCAGCTCATCCTACATTATAATTCACTAATCTTACAAGAACAACAAGGACAGATAGAAGAAAAAAGAGCATTCGTTTCGCAACGACCAGGAAGAGTGGCTCTATCAGTAAAAATGAAGAGAGATCCCGGACAACATGAATGGAAAAACCAGGTCAAATGACCATAAGTAATGAATACTTGTCGCTATTCAAATTATGAAAGAGTGCGTGGCGGCGCGCGCGAATCTCGAAGAGGGAAGGTTTATGGCTCGGGTCGGAATGCCTGAAGATGACGTGTTTGATGAATTAATGGAATGGGAAAATGCGCAATCGGGCGAGGATGATGAGGAAGGAGAAGATGATGAGGAAGAATATGGGGAGGACGAGGAGGAATGGAGCAAGCATTCTCTCCAATTATAGCACAAACAATGCTACTATTCGCTCTCTGTCCACTTATTTCACGCAAATTTTCATTTGTTAGTCCTATCGCAATGATAAATGATGAAAAACGGACACAGTTATCCTCAAAAACACTCACGACATAAAATTCGACTGATAAACCATCACAACCACTAGATTAGCCGTCGCGTTACTGCTAAAAGTGGTTGCTGAGCATGAAATAAGCTAAGGCAATGAATAGAGGGCACAAAAAGATAATAACAACGCGAAAAAGTGCAAATAGAGCAGTGAAACACTTGTTGAAACCGCTCGAGGGAGCCGGAATTCGCGACCGGGTTTTGCCAAAATCGGCTGCCCGGGCGAACATGCTTTTAGCATAGAGTAGTTCGCATCGTTAGAACCGGAACGGTTTATTCGATTACTGTATTTTATAAATCAATTTTATTAATTTAAGTTAATTATTTTTATTTTTATATTTAGCGATTATTGCTTAACTCAACAAGAGCAATTATATGGAGAAATATAATTTTGCTCGACCAACTCCCTTTAAGTGTACAAAAGCAACACAATAAACAGCAGAGAATGTAACAGTGGCTGTTTATGAATGAACGTCAAGATGAACACGAGGCGGTTTTATTGACAGAAGAACTTTTATAATTGATTTAGTGACATCTTTAACTTAGAGCATACACAACGAATAAAGCAACGCCACGGAATTCAATCAAAACTCGAGATGTGATATTTTAAGTGTGTCGTGCATAATTTTCACACTGTAGTTACCGATGGTTGTGTTAATTGGCTGAACTTTGGGCTTCGTACTCAACATTATTTTCTTTCCGAAATGATGAAACATCTTAAATTCGTTGTTTAAAAATTCGTATAATTTGATCAAATTATCGCGCGTTTGAAATGGCCAGCAAACGAAATGTGATGGATAGCGAGCTCCCTATTCCCCGGAAGGATCATTATCCTCTTTCCTCCCTTTTCCTCCCTCCGTCTACTTAAACTTTCGACAACGGACGGAATGGAATATATAGTCACTATACCTCAGTGATTTTTTCGATTTCATCAAACGATAAACTTTCTTGGGGGAGGTAGAGATGTCGCACTTGCTTATTCAGTATTTTACGTATAAATGACAATGGAAGTGATGAATTTAATTGATTCTCCATTTCAATTGCCAAAAAGTTGGGCACTATTTCGGCTAATTGCAGAATATATCCATAACATTCTGAAATAAAAAAAATTTGCCATTGATTGTTTTCATGATATCACCATTATTTCTTGTTATATTTTTGATGATGACATTCCTCGCTTTCCACTCTGATATTTTTTAATCCAGTACGGCCTATAAACATTTTTTAAAAAAAATTTGCCTTAGTATAATGTGGACGTACAAATCGAGAACTTCATTTGGGAAAGGCCACACCCAAAAGCGGTCTATAGAAGCTCCATCCAAAAATTCCGACACTGCTTCCCGAATTTCGAAATTCAATGAGTTAATTAGGAGCGAGTCTAATTTAGAAATCGAGGTGTGCTGTTTTAAGAGACCTTACATGAGAAAACGTAGCTTTTGAGAGGGTGTCACGGATGACATTTTTGCAACCTGAGCCAATATTTTTTTGGTGATGTTCTCATACCAAATGCTGATATTTGGCCAAAAATGAAAGCTTCTAGTGCACTTTCCGAAAAGTTACAGCCCTAGCCCAAAAAAAGTCGAATTTTTCAACGAAAAATAATATACGCTTTTGTAAGTTTTTCCGTAGTATTTTTGCACGTAGAATCCGAAAAATATACTTAGAAAGACGAGCGATATCGATAAAAAGTCGAAAACCGTGATTTTCTACGAATTTTATTTTTCCTGGAAAATTTTTTCACCTGTGTACCTTTTTTGACTAAAAATTTGGATTCTACGCGTAAAATTACCCCTTGTAGTATTTTTTTCACAAGTACCCGAGTACTCGCCCGGACAGCGCAACTTCTGGAAGAAGACCAACAACGCCTTTTTTCGCAAAATGGTCCGTAATGTGAGGTCTCAGAATGTTTAGCCAACACTTATTTGAGCCTCCAATGATGTTTTTCCGTCATTATGAACCATTTGACGATTTTTAGTCCACATTGGACCCATATTCGTGTTCATGACTCGCCTCGACTTTTTTCACATAAGGGTCCCCCCTTATGTGAAAAATCTTTTTTGGATTCATGTCGCAATAGGTCTTCGAACCCTTGATAAAGCATGTTAAAGTGCCCAAAAATAAGTTTTATGTTTGTTTGAAGAGTTTTAGTGCAATCGTACAGGATATTGTGGTCAATTCCGAAATGACCCCTAACATGATTTTTCACATAAGGGGGGACCCTTATGTGAAAAAAGTCGAGGCGAGTCACGAACACGAATATGGGTCCAATGTGGACTAAAAAACGTCAAATGGTTCATAATGACAGAAAAACATCATTGGAGGCTCAAATAAGTGTTGGCTAAACATTCTGAGCCCTCACATTACGGACCATTTTGCGAAAAAAGGCTTGGTTGGCCTTCTTCCAGAAGTTGCGCTGTCCGGGCGAGTACTCGGGTACTTGTGAAAAAAATACTTCAAGGGGTAATTTTACCCGTAGAATCCAAATTTTTAGTCAAAAAAGGTACACAGGTGAAAAAATTTTCCAGGAAAAATAAAAATCGTAGAAAATCACGGTTTTCGACTTTTTAACGATATCGCTCGTCTTTTTAAGTATATTTTTCGGATTCTACGAGCAAAAATACTACGGAAAAACTAACAAAAGCGTATATTATTTTTCGTTGAAAAATTCGACTTTTTTTGGGCTAGGGCTGTAACTTTTCGGAAAGTGCACTAGATGCTTTCATTTTTGGCCAAATATCAGCATTTGGTATGAGAACATCACCAAAAAAATATTGGCTCAGGTTGCAAAAATGTCATCCGTGGGGTAAGTACGTTCTCTCATGGAAGGTCTCTTAAAGGGACCTGGTCATGCAAATGAAGTGAATTTCAGAAAAAAGAGCAGATTTTTCTAAGAAGAACTAAAAAAACCGCATATTTTTACGATTTTTTTGAAAGAAGTTATGATTTTTCAAAGTTCCAAATTTTGGCTTTGTACCGGGCGCTACGGTGTTTAGCGGCGCTAAACACCGTAGCGCTCGGTACACAGCCCGGTACAAAATCTTTGAAAAATCATAACTTCTTTCAAAAAAATCGTAAAAATATGCAGTTTTTTTAGTTCTTCTTAGAAAAATCTGCTCTTTTTTCTGAAATTCACTTCATTTGCATGACCAGGTCCCTTTAAGCGTTTAAATAGCGTTTTAAATTCAACGTCTGATTCTACATTTAATTCGACCGCCTGCATTTATATGTGTACTAGTATATTTTTGGATAACTGATTCTTACGCTGCCAAATTGCGACCCAATTATCAATCCTGGCCATCTGAACATAACAGCGCGAATCATCCACAAAAGGCTCTGTCGTTGGCTATTAAAGTGCAAGATCAATTTAGGCGAAAATTCTTCATCATGTTCTGGCGTTTCCTGAATTGTAAATAATTCACCAAAAAACAACGGTTTTGGTTGTAAATGTGAAAAAAATGGGGGAAACGAAGGGAAACTACTTACAGAAGCGTAAATTAAACATCGTTTAATTATTGTGTTGCACGTGCGTGCAAGGGTATCTACGATACCTTTCGTTTGATCGCACACCTGAATATTTGTAGGATGTCAGAGGAGTGTGCAAGAGACAATGGAGGCTGATGGAATCGAACCAACGACCTTCCGAACACGTCACGGCTGCTCTAACCACTGAGCTAAACCCCCTTGTTCGACTAGCCTCGTGTCTTAGGGCGCTGCATCTCACAGGGATCTCACAACTCCCTTACATATTACTTGTTTTGGCAGCAAAAAAATGGATGCTTACCTCTCTCAAATGTATGAGCGCTTTGTTGTCCGTAAAAAGACAGATGTAAATGATAGCACGTTGAGGAAGACTCAGTAAATGAATCGACATTCGATCAATTTTATTTTATCAACTTTTTTGATTAGAGTGCCGAGAATAAAACGGACTTGAGTACAGATGAAATATCAACTTGGAGTCTCTACCGAATAGGCGGAACCTGAAGTGAGGAGGAGGAGGAGCAAAATAATAATAATAAGCAAAAAAGCAACACCAGTGGGCGTGGTTTACATAGATTCTATACCAAACCTGTGAAGCAAAGAAAATTCTGAGCGTTGTATAAGACGGTCGTTAATGAGCAGTCTGGGATAGGCAGCTTCCGGGATATTGCGCCGTGTGGAACAAAGGCCCTGTTTTCTTTGTCCAGCTGTTACGAACCACAATCATGGCACATTTCAACAATAAACATAATAAAGTCTGACGGAAGAGGAGCAGTCCTACCGGGCGCTGTATTCCTAATTATTGGGTCAGAATTTTATTGAGCGAGAGATGCTTTCAATATTTGGTTTATTGAAATCATAATTTACAAACAAGCAATGAGAACAGCAGACATAATGCAATGCGGTTCAATACGGCAATGCAAAATGTGAGATATTCATATATATTCCGTCGTTAGTTTTCACTTCGTGGGTACCGATGGTTGTGTGCATTGATTGTACTCTGGACTTCGTGACCAAACTCACTTTCTTTCCGATATGATGAAATATCTAAATATTTTGAAATGCAAATCGTCTTCCTAGTCAATAAAATTACCTCTATGAGTCGTTCAATATCAATCAACGATAACATTTTTACCGAGAGGAATAGCAATTGCACCTTTCTATCAAGTATTTCACGTATAAAGGACATCGAAATAGAAGAATCCACTTCGTTCTCCATTTCAATTGCCAAGTAAGGTACTATGTCGGCCGATTGCAGAATATAATCGTAAGATTCTGAATAAAAAAACTCTAATGGTCATTGATTATTGTTATTACTGTATTTTTTTTATAAATTAGAGATATCACCTTTGTTTCTTGGTATTCTTTTGAAACTGACATGCTGTACTGTCCAGTCTGACATTTTTCCAATCCAGTACTGCCTAAATAATTAATTGTTAACTTTCACCATTATAAAAAAAGTACTTACAAGTCGATAACCTCGTTTGGCAATGGCCACACCCAAAGGTCGTCTATAGCAGTTCCATCAAAAAATTCCGAGATCGCTTGCCGAATTTCGAAATTCAATGAGTTAATTACAAGCGCGTCTAATTTGGAAATCGTGGTGTGCAGTTTTAAGTGCTTAAACAGCGTTTTAAGTTCCTCCGCTGACTGTACATTAAGTTCGATCGCCTGCATGTATATTTGCGTTTGTGAAAGGGGCAAGTAAATAGTATTTTTTTCAGTAATTGATGCTCACGGTGCGCTGTTTCGATTCGATATTCAGTGAAGACCAGCTGAGTGTAGAAATGAAAATTTTCCACAAAAAACGCTGTCTTTGGCTTTTAAAGTGAAAGACCGAACTATGAAGCGAAAGTTCTCCATTATTTTGCTTTTCCTGAATGGTCAATTATCCACCGAAACAATGGCTTGGCTTGGAGAAACTACTTACAGTGGAGTAAATTATGCATCGACTAAGTGTTGTGCTGCACGTGCTTGCAAGGATATCTACGATACCTTTCGTTCGATTGCCTACCTGAATATTACTTGTTTTGGCAGCAACAAAAATGCTTACCTCTCTCAAATGTATGAGCGCTTTGTTGTCCGTAAAAAGACAGATGTTAATGATAGCACGTTGAGGAAGACTCAGTAAATGAAGCGACATTTGAGCAATTTTACTATTTTTATGGCTAAAAATGCAGAAAATAAAACGGCCTTAAATTTAGATAAAATAACAACTTGGAGTCCCTCAAGAATGGGCGGGGGCTGAAGTGAGGAGGAAAAGAGAAATAATAATAATAATAATAATAATAATAATAAAAATCGATACCACTGGGCGTTTTTTCATACGAAAAGAAATCTTTAAAGCAAAGAAAATTCTGAGCGACTCTACGAAACATTCTTTTCCGGAATTAGTTCAAACATCAAAAGAACTTCGGTAAAATTGCAAAAGTTGATTTTTTATGCGCCGGTGTATTTAAATCAGACGCCGTATTGGCAACGATCGCCGCATCCTGCCTCAGCTCAGCCAACAAGCAGGAGCTCACTGGCCACATTGTCGCACCGCTCATTGCAGCCGGGCTGACGGCCGTGGTTATTGGAGAGAGCGCCATACGGGTCGCCGTCTCGTCATTTCACACACACTCTCTCGCCTCTCTGACCGGTGAGAGAGTGTGTGAAATGAAGAGACGATTACGCGTATTGCGCACTATAGAGCGTAGACGACATTGGCCTAGGCGAGTTGCGCGCCTCACTTTGCTTCGCGCCACTGCGCCCGTGGCGCCACCATAACTACCCCAGTGAGGAGGAGCTGGCCGCCGCGCCTACCCCAGAGGCCTACTATGATCTGAGAGAGCCGACCACCCCGGTTAGCAGTCTGGACAGCCAGGTCTTGCTGGAGAAAAACATGCCCCCGGCCATTGCGTATTTGGACAGCCGCTTTCCGGCGATTCGTGCCATGTTAGTAAGAGTCCATAATCTACTCATGTTTAGGCGGCGATTCGAGGAGATTCGACGGTCGGAGCCGGGACCGGTTGATAGGCAAGCGATTGATCGTGCGATTGATGAGTATCAAGCGATTCGTGATAGAGCACGCGATGCGACAGATAAATTGTGGCGCAATTACCGTGCATGCAGCGGTATATGATCACATTTATCTCTCAATTTGTTTCTCAGGTTGAATGAATATCCTGTTTGTTGGCAATGATGCAATAAACCTTTTTTTTATTAATTTCTTCAATTTGATTGCATTTATTATTTCCCAGTAGCATTTTATACGCACGATATTTTAAACTATTCCAAAAATGAAATTAGGGAAAGGGTCGAGAATGAAGATTAAATTATCACTACGAATGAATGCAACTAACTATTCGACGATAACAGTGACATTTCGACAAAAAATGACAAAAAATGCGACAAAAAATGACAAAAAGTTGACAAAAAATGCGATATGAGAGCATCAGCACCTTTAGAATCGTCTTTCTGTGATATTTTTTACAATTACAGTAATTAAAGGTTAGATATTCTGATTCGTAAATTACCAGTGGCAATGATTCTTGTGCAACACCTTATTCTCCTGCTTATTTTTTCGCGCCATTCCCATTCGCCGTTTCATTTTATTGTCTTAGTTGATAATCGAAACTTTCGGATGGATTGTATCCTTGCATTCTTGCGCCCAAACAGGAGAATAAGCGTAGAAAGGCGATTCAACTGTCTTCCCCAACGTGCAGTCGCTAACATTTGCCATTATGTTGATAACAAAACACTTCTGCGGATGAGAGGGGTAAGCATTTTCGCTTTACCGTTAATAATCTTCACTTTTTAGATATGCAAATCAATAAAAGCTGTTGTGGATGCACTGGTTGGCAAGTGCGATACAAAAGTTGACACTATTTCAGTGCGGGTATGATGGTTGAAACTATCGCAAATAATTGCAGTAATTCATCACAGGAAAAGAAAATGTCGAATGACCGAATCATTTCATTTGTTATCTTTTACAACAAACGAAATATGCTATTGTGGAAGCTCTGCATCGCTTCTAAATTTAGGAGAACGGGGACAATAAAGAGCCACGAGAACGGACACTCATTCGTTCGTATACTTACATTTTAAAAATTAATTAAAAATTTAAACTTAATTATTCCTTTCAGGAATTAAAGCTGAAATCTGAAAAAGAAGCGATAAAATTGTTCGAATATCTAAGTGATCGCGTGATTCTGACTGAAATGACTTCTCTGTGCCAGGGCACATTGAAAAATGGTCTTCTGAGAGCCTACACGAAATTTCTTGATAGAACACATATTTCCTATTTTCTTCATCTGACGGAGCAAAATGAATGTCTAGATTAGTATAGACCATTATGTTGTGCTTAGATAATCGAAACCTTTTCCAGTGACTTCTGGGTCGAGAAAGTACGAAATTGGAGGGTGAAGCATATCGGATTCCTAGTTCTTCCGGGAAACAAAGGTGTGAATTTGAAAATAAATCGGACGGTTTCTAAAATATTGTTTCAGAATCTATGCATTTCTTGCTGCAATTAGCCGATATCGTAGAGTGCTTGACAGTATTCAAAATGAGTTTAGCGAATGATGGAACGCAACCAAACACTCTAATGATGTTTATTCAAGCAATATTGTGTCAAAAACTTAAATTTTTTCAAATGACCGATAATCTTTTGTCGTTGGAAGACGTAGAGCGAGTGATTCAGGTAATTTAATTCACGTTTATATGAAATTATTTTTTAAAATTAGATGTTTCATCATTCGGAAGTCAATAAGCGTGTGGATGTGGTCACCGATGAGCTACCAGCGGAGACACAAATCGGAATATGCAAAGTTGAAATTCCTCGGTGGTCAACTAAATCAATCAAAATCTTGCACATTGACTATTCGTATCCTTGAGCTTATGCGTTAATGTATGAGTGCAAATGTGTCGATCGTGAAAATAAAGGAAATACTCGAATGTCTTCTCTCAATTAATTTACGATTATCGTCAATGATGAGTTAAAATACCAAAATATCTTAAAATGCCATAAAATAAAAAAAGTGGCACACGACCAGCGTCTCCGATGCGTGTGCAACATTTTTTATTGTTCTCTCTTTTTCCCGCCATTCTCAACCGTCATTTGATTTTTTTGTCTCAGCTGACCATTATCAAACCATTCAGATGCGTTGCCTCCTTGCGCTCTTTCTCCCGAAAAGGAAATCAAGCGTAGAAAGGCGATTCAACCGTCTGCCTCGGCACGTAGTCGAAAATATTAAAAAAGTAAACATTTATTTAATGAGGCACACAATATCAACAAATATTAGACGCCGAGATTCAAGTGTGAGATAGATATCAAATGAAGAGGTCGATGTGTTTGCACTCTATAGATCCCGATTTGTGCATTCGGTAAATCTCCATCTCCCCACATCTTGAACATAACCTTTCTTTCCAAATGATGAAAACACTGAAAATATTATTTACTGCCATTTTTCTCGTTCAGTATTCACCTGTATCAGTCGTTCGATATCAGTAAATGCTAAGTCCACTGCGTAATAAATGGTTAAATTCTGAACCCGTCGACTCAAAATTTCTCGTAAAATGTGTTCATTGCTGGGTAATGGTACAGGACCAAGAAAAGAAATCTCGAGAGTTCTCACTAAATCTGCTGCTTGATACAAAAACTCTATGGATTCTGAAACAAATTTTTTTACTGTTATGTTCATACTAATTTTGATCACCTTTACTTTTGGGACCTTGATAATCGAGACTGTAAATGTTCCATTTTTGAAAACATTCAATCCAAAACGAACTGAAGAAATACTGAGATATCCTACTAATCAGCAGTGCGACTTACAAGTCGATTATTTGGTTCTCCATAGGTTTGAATAATATCCTTTGTATTTGCATTCGGTCAAAAAAACTCGAACAAATGTTTAGTATCTCAGAATTGAGGTTTACCAATGAAACCTTGGATACATTAGCATCGATTAGATGTTCTTTTAACAATTCAAGCATTGCTATCACTTTCACGTTTTCTCTAAGATTTAGTTTAATTTCCTGCAATGTTCAAGTCCATTCCTTTTTCTTTGAACTTAAAGAAGGCGTCCCACGAACCGCGCGAGAGATTATGCAAAGTGAGGTCAGACAGAGCGAGCTCTCCTCATTTTGCATACTCTCTCGCTCGTTGCCTGCTTTTCAGGGTCATTTGGCACGCTGCCAAATGCTCATATCTCAGCTCAAACGAAAATTGAAAACATGGGAGTTTCGAAAGTGTTATCGTGTAGCTACGACCCGCCATCTCACATCGAGAACTCAATTAGCCAGATATTCGTGGGACACCTTCTTTAAATTATCGACTAACTTTATTGGTAGTTGCCCTCCATTTGTGGCCCAACTTGAAATCTTCCATTTCATGTAGTCCAAATTTTGAAATAGATATAATTTTGCACAATGTGCATTCTTTTGCACATCCGAAACGAAAATACAGGTCATGATGAAGTGTATTTTTCTGAAACATTGTTGAAATATTCAAGTGCTGAGCTTTTACAATACGATGTTTTCGCACATTATGGATCATTATTATTTTTAGCCCATTTTGGTAGAAATAATAGGCTGTTTTGCCAAAGTTACAATGAATATTATCAAATGAAACTCACACGACGAAAAATATAAAAGACTTCCAACGTTGATTTCCTGGATCCGAGAAGATTATTCACAATTATCTTTGATAACTTGCACACCTAAAGGCTTTTTCGATCTGTTAATTAGAAAAAAAATACCAATCTCATTTCTAGAAGCGTTTTGTTGTCGAGAAGATAGCAGATATTGTTGATCGGATTGCGTGGAAGAGTCAGTAAATTTATGTGCATCTTGCAAACGGTCTCCAAGTGTGGGAATAAGTTGCGAGAGAAACACAAATTCAGTAGGGCGCGGATTGTATAATCATTTGCAGACGCTTGATAGATCACATGGGCGGAGTAACTGGTGAATAAGAAAGAGGGCTGGCAAGCAAAGGTCTCTTTGAGTGTTACTTTTTTCATAGTACATAAATTCGAATGAATGGAAAGAGCTGTTCCAGTGGCTACGCGAGAGCTTTTTTTCGATTTTTTTCTTTTTTTCTTTTTTATATACTTTTTTCTCCTGTTTTCCAGTTCAGAAAATGACAATTGAGTGTAAATTGTTTAAATACACACTTTAGTGCTAGGAAAGATGCGATTCATTATTTAAAAAAAAACAGTAAAATATAAATTAAACAGGATAATCGTCCATTCAATTACATCGGTACTTCAACCACAATCACAGTCATAAATAATTTGATTACAAAGTCATCACCACATCACATATAGACGATATCCTCATCGTCCATCTGTTCCTCAACCTTCGCCAGTCTCTCCTCCATGACATCCAGTCTCTGCTCGAGACTATCCATCTTCTCTTCCTTCTCGATCATCGTTCGAACAATTCATTGTTTGTAATGCTATTATACTCGCACCACTACTTTCAACTGCCTTTATCCATTCAATTTCATCATTACTTCAACCACAATCACAATCACAAATAATTTGATAACAAAGTCATCAACACATCACATATAGACGATATCCTCATCGTCCATCTGTTCCTCAACCTTCGACAGTCTCTCCTCCATAGCATCCAGTCTCTGTTCGAGTCTCTCCATCTTCTCATCCTTCTCGACCTTGTCCACTCGCTCCTCCACCCTCTTCAACTTCTCCTCCACGTCCTCCAACTTCACCGCGAACTCGGCGACTTTCTTGACGAAAGCCTCCTCCTTAAGGGCCAGTGCTGCCTCCCTGGTCTTGAGGTCCTTCTCCCTCTTCTCGGCCTCAATCTCCTTGAAGTACTTGGCCTTGAGGAGGAGTCCACTGGCGCAAAGCCTCGCGTACTCGGCCATTTTCTCAGCGCTAGGGGCGCTGGTCTGCTCGGCGGCAGCGAGCGCGATGGAGAGGTCCAGCGCGGCGTCCTTGGCTTCGGCAGCCAACTTCTCAGCGTACTTCTTCTTCTTCTTCGCGTCTTCTTCCTCTTCATCAACGGAATGCGGTCTCTTCTTGGCCTCCTCCGCTGATTTGTCCGCCTCATTGAAGACTGTGCTGAGCAACGAATCATAGCGCTCAACGCCAGAAGAGATGGGCGATTTCTTCATCTTAAGCGTCGCCTCGTCGAGGCTCGCTTGCACACTCGCCAGCATATCCTCGGTGATCTGACGGGTGGCCTCCTCGCTCAGCTTGGTCTCCTTCACGGGAGCTACGGGAGGCGTGACGATCCCGGCGGCCATGACTTCCTGCGCTGCCTGCAACTCCTTCATGAGAGAGTTGTGAGCCACCGCGGCTCCCATGGGAGTAATCGCTGCCATGCCCTTGGTGAGGGCGCTCCAGAAGCTCGTAGAGGACGTGCCCTTCTTCTGCTCTTCCTCAACAGCCTCGTCATCGTCGTCGTCACTCTCCTGAGTGACGTCGAGGTCCATCTCTTTCTCATCCTTATCTTCCGTAGTCTCATCATCCTCTGAATCCGACTCGCTGTCCTCCTCTTCCTCATCCTCGTCCTCTTCTTCTTCGTCGTCCTTCTGAAAAAAAGTATTTCATTGCGTATTTCATTGCAACAGTCTGGATCATAACCGAAACATCCAACCGCATTTCTTTAGGAAATCTTTTATTATCTAGTCTCTTCCTAGCAGTTTCTCTAATCTTTTTGTCTCATAAACCGTGTTTGATTTTAATTTCCTCCGAAGAAGCGTTGATTTTCGATGGTTGGTGAATTCTCTAACACGCTTTTCGAAAATATCAATTAGAAAAGTCAGCTACTAACTCACAGTCATCTTTCGATGCTTGCCCGTCGCCTGATGCATCACTTGATCCAGGTGCCTGAGGAGAGACTGCATGCCGGGGTTGAGCTGTGGCTGAAAGAGAGAGAGAGAGTTTCAATGTTGAATGGAATTGCATCCTGTGCAAGATCACTGTTAGGTCAGTAATACTTGGTGAAAAGGATGCATCACAATGGCAAGTCGACAAACGAGTCTACGTGCTTACGAATTCTTACGAAATTACGAAATTCTTACGAAATCTACGAATTCCTCACCTTCTCCGCTTCATCGTCACTGTCGTCTTCAGAATCCTCAGAGGAGCTGTCATCATCATCGCTGCTCTCGCTCTTCTTCTCCACATCCTTCGAAGCCAGTCCCTGCTGCTGCATCTTCTGGAGAATGGCCTGCAAATGATGATTTACCTCGATCCAATGTCACGTTACTCATGATATCGCTCTTAGTAGATCGACCTAATTGTAAGATCCTAGATATCGTTCACGGCATACCATATTCATTTTGCGTTGCGCTGTGATCCACTTCCTCAGAACCTCCTCCTCCCCGTTCTCATCTTCTTCCTCTTCATCTTGGTCTTCATCCACTCCCTCAGCCTTCTCGATGGCATACTTGACTTGCTCCTCGGTGACCTGAAGACAATCGCTCTATAGAAAATCAATTGTATCGCCTGCAACAAACCTACAGGATGTTGTGAGCTACTACCTAACAAAGGACAACAATAATTTGTGGCAACGTGCTGCAAGAAATACTAACCGGCGTCTCGACCATAACTGGTGCTTCTCCTTCTCGAGAAAGAGGTCGCCACACTCGAAGACTGCAAATGGAAGGATTTAGCATCAGGAAGCAATTGAAGAACGATACCACTAGCAGAGTCACCGCTACTGTTGTTTCTCGATTTGAACTTACGCAATACAAGTTACACCATTTCACTAAATTCGAGCAGCTCTGGTCCCGCTAATCCTCCCCAGATCAGAAATTTAAAACCAACAAACCAAAATAATACCAGTTTTCAAGGTCATTCAGGTTTCGCAAAACCTATGAATGCCCGATCACTACAATTATTCCAATCATTGTTTGTCTCCCATTAACACCCAAATTCTTCTCGCTTCACTATTCCTATAACTCTTACAATCCCCCCCCCCTGCCCCAATAAAGACTTGATATGCTCTTCATAAACCAATAAACATACGTCACGGCGCTGGCGTCCGGTCCGATCTGCGCCAACTTGGAGGTGATTGCCTCACTCGCTTCAGCGTTCGTTCTCGCTCTCACACATTCGTCCTCGATGGCGACAACTCGATCATTTTCACGAAGACGTCCGTCACGATACGCAGCACCACCGTGCAGTACCTGTAGGCAGGATAGATGATTATCTGATTGTTTAAGCGATCCAGAGGACGATCCTATTGAGGACACGTAACCCGAAAGTAGAATGCCTGGCCGAATCGCTAGATTGCCCATACGAATCTTATTCCACACGTGCCTAAGGACTGACCATTGACGCCTCTCACTACTCCTCAATTTCATGAACTAGAGTAACAACAACTCATACCCGTTCAAACCACTCATATCATCATCGTCTACCTTCTTAACGAATATTCCACAATCGTGTCTCGATCGATCGTGCTTCACCGTCACTCGCGCCTTGAGTGACACTCCCAGAGCCGCACTGCCCGAATTGTTGAGAGGAATACGGAACAGAAGCTTTTCCCAGCCATCATCGTCTTCATACACTCCTTCAGCCTTCTCGATAGCATACTTGACCTGCTCCTGGGTGACCTGAACATGACCGCTCAATTATTAATTGTATCACACGCATCATGCTTGAAACGCGTATGTTTGATCATAAGCAATAGCGCAAATGTAACTTGAGCTAAGACATCTAAAGCCATTGCCGATTCGATGGAGGAAAGGGATGTATGACAGCGACATCTGACTACACTAGTTCTTAGACATCTTACTACACTACACTTACTACTACGCTAAAATGGAATACTAACCGGTTGCTGCCGCAGGAGCAGCACACTCTCTCGGGAATTGAACAGACGAAAGAGAGTGTGTGAGTGTAAATGAAGAGACAGTGGCGCATAAATCGAGGTCTACTAGATACTCACCGGCGTCTCAACCACAACTGCTTCAGCTGCAGGATCTGCAGGAGCAGCACGCTCTGCCACGGCCGCCATCTCTTCCTCGGTTCCCACGATGACGAGCGATATGCATGGACAGGCGGAGTCACTGCAATATCTAGGATGCGATTGAATGTAGGGCTTTGATATCAGGCATGGATGATTAGGCACAAAACAGTGTAATTCGAGCCTACGGGCTATCCACGGATCAGCGAATCGCAACGGTTGTCTGATCCATTATGTGATCTCAAGACCAACCTCTTTCTCGTGAACTTGGCAAACTCGATCGCCGTCTGGAGATCAGCCACGGTGTCGAGCACGCAGGAGGACTCGTCGTCTGAAGAGGGAAATTTTAATTAGAGAAATGTAGGTGAGATGATGCTGCATTGAGTCAATTTTAGTCACGAGTACGCCAGTCATTGGAGGGGGGGGGGACTGTGAACAATGGCTGTTATGATTCCAGGCATGCCAGGGGGTACTTGCTTTTTCCATCCTGATTGAACGGTCATCAGTACGGGGTTGCTTACCGATCCAGCACAGCTCCGCGGCCTCATCATCAACGACGGAAGAGACCTTGGCCTTGACCGCCTTCAGCAGCTCCTCGCCCTGGTACGTCGAGGCGAACCTGCAAAGATCAAAGATCAGGGATTGGTTGAAGATCAAAGATCAGACTTCAGGGAAGGTCAAAGATCAGAGATTAGCCGGGCAATGGGGCGGAAAGAAGAAAGAAGGAGATCGTACTTGTGAGTGGCGCCTCCGTACGCGAGCTTGAAGTTGGTTCGCTCGGACATGTTGATCCTGGAAAATGCAAAATAAAATAACAAAAAAAAAATAAAATAAAAACATTAAAAAGGAGAAGAAGAAGAAGACCGGCCTCCCGACCAGGAGAGTTGAGAGCGAATGAATTGATGAATTCGAGTTGGATCAGCGAATTTAGGGCGGGGCTAGTGGCGAGAGAGACGCCACGCCGATTCTAGTTGTTACGAGATCCCTACCGGTGGGTGAAGAAATTCCCCTGTGGAAGGCCTCCACTCGAAAACATTTGAACGAAACGTATATTATGTTCTGAAGGACAATCTAAAGGCCTTTGCTGGTGCTTTATTCCGTTGTTTGCTACCTTTACTGATGCAAGGTTTGATTATCCTAATTATTTGAATTATGCTTCTCTGCGAACTCAGCAACATGCAATTTTTAGCCCAAATGCCTTCACGTCACAACGTTTTCGACCTGCTAAAGAAGAGTCTCCTCTCAACCGAAGATTTCACAAATTTGCTGTATGGGTTGAGCAAGCATTACTCTGCTGGTGGATTGATAACGACTGAAAATTTGAGTGAAGATGAGACTGAAATCATTCGGCAGCACGGATCACACGATTTTGACATCGATCAAACGCTCTGTCACCTGGAACATTCGGCGTATTGTCCCATAAATAAGGAATTAGTGGACGGACTCGCATTGCATAGGGTTGAAATTATTCCACTGATTGCGATAACTGCTCGCCCTAATTTTGTCCAAAATTTTATCAGAAGGAATATTCGACTGGAGAGTAACATCGAGCGTAATAGACTTGACATGCTAATTGACCCTCACAATTACGTCGAAACAGAAGGGACAATTCTGATGTGATCGTGCGTTATACGAATATTAAGCATGAGTACTATCTGCAAGATTAACCATTACTTTGTTTTTGCTCATTTCTGTGTTTCTCTTTTGATGTACATTGAATAAACAGCTTATCATGAGAAAAATTAGTAGCTATTTTTCTGCTATTTGTCATCGGGGACTGAGCAAGTACTATATTGCCGGTGGCTTGATAACTTCGGAAAATTTGAGCGATGATGAGGCGGAAATCATTCGTCAACACGGATTGCACGATTTTGACATCGATCAAATGCTCCGTGGCTTGGATAATTTTGTATTATTCCCCATACCTGCTGAAATTGCGGACGGATTCGCATTGTATAGGATGGAAATTGTTCCGCTGATAACGCGACCTAATTTCGTCCAAAACATTATCAGAAGAAGTATTCGACTGGAGAGCCATGATGAGCGTATGAGACGTGAAAGGCTAATGGCCCCTCGCAACAATGGCAGCAGAATTCCGAGGGTAGTAGTGATGGCGAAGTATACGAATATTCAACACGAGTACGATCTGGAAGATTAACATTCTTTTTTTATTATCGTGTTTCGTTGTTTTGTTGTAAATTGAATAAATGAGTTCATCGTGAGCGAGCTGTTCTGAAAAAAACATCATGTTTCATTTTTATAAGAACAAATAATGACCGAACGGAAAAATTAATAGGCCATCTTCAGTGATCTTCAGTGATCTTCAGTGATCTTCAGTGATCTTCATCTTCAGCTATCTTCATTCTTCACTGACAGTAAAGTCATTTTTCAATATTTTTAAAATCCTTGATCTACTTTTTTCAATAATATTTAATATCAAACTAATTTTCAATTGATTCCTCTACTGTCCTCTATTCCTCACTCTGGTGAATTTAATTAACTGAAAAATGTTTAAAAAATCAATACATTGATTCAATTTGCAGTAATATCAGTGCCAGTGGGCGCGTGTTCCTTGGGGGAAACAACTCTTAATATTTCCACGCACTCACAAAATCTATTCGGGAATATTTTTAAATCTCCGCACCTTCTATCGTTCACGCCATTTCAACACTGTTCGCCGATGATGCAAGGTTTGATTTCTCCTATTATTTATGCACTAGAGTTCGAAATAAGGGTAATCTCTTCATTTCACACTCATTCTCTCCCCACACTGACCGATGAGAAATGAAGAGACGATTACCCGGTTTTGTAATCTATGATGCACTCAACATGAGGGTTTCCTTATCTTGACGGGTAACCACGTATTTCAGCTGAGATAGCCGCTCGTCACAATCTATTCAGACATCTAAAGCAGAGCCATATCTCCGATTCATTATTTAAGAAGTTCCTACTGAAATTGCGTAAGGATTTCTTTTCTGGTGGCACGATATCATCCGAAAATTTGAATGAAGCTGAGATGGAAATTATTCGGCTACACGGAACGGAACATCAACTTTGGATCGAGTATTTTCTCTCTAACTTCGGCGACAGTTATTGGTTGTCTTTTCCACGCAACGTGAAGATACTTCACGGATGCAGGCTGTATAGGCTAGAAATTATTCCGCTCATTGCGATTACGACCAGCCAAAACTCAGTCCAACATCTCATCAGGAGAATTATTCGAGTGGAGAGAACTTTGGAGAGGGACATAAACATACGATCTGACTTTTTAAAGAAATATGATCGGAAAACCGGACGGAAGAACAGAACGAAGACAACGTTGACATACGCGAATATTGCAGACGAGTACGATCTGGAAGATTAACACACTGTATCTTTCTTATGATTGCTATATTGTTCCTTGATTTTGTCGAACTATGAATAAAGAAGTTTTTCGTAAGTTGAAAATAGCATCGACGTGAGACGCCTCATAATTATGAAAGCAATGAATTACAACTAAGCTTATATTACAACCGAACATCAACTGTAATAAGATTTCAGAAAATGTCTGAAAAATCGAATATGTCTCTTGAAGATGAACTTTTCATTGTGTTTTTCACTCGTCAACAAATATTTAAATATTTAAAATACAAATATTTTGAATTTTTATAATTGCTTTTATACATTTTAATATCAAATTGTCCATTCTTCCTCACCTTATAAAAAGCCCTCCTCACCCTCGTCCTCTCATTCCCTCTGCTCCGCTAGTTGCCGAGCGGTTCTCTTCTTCTCTCCTCTTCGCTCGTCCCACATCCACTCGTTTACCGTACCCCTACCGTACCCCATGATGATTCGCCCGTCGAGCGACTACAATCCACCGCCAATGTCGTGCGCTCGCGTAAGTACCGTATCCTACCAGTCTACCGTACTCGGAACTACCGTATTCCCTACCCAAATATATTTCGAAAACAGCCACCCCCCTCTATTAGTCTTACGACATTTAGCCTATAGCCCAACTTTTGTAGAAACTGAGCAGTATCCATCAATCTCAATACATTCTTGATGTTGTTGTTCGCGTTCTCCTGCCTACCGTATCCAATCTACCGTATCCCCTACCGTATCTCCATATTTCAGAAGGCCTCATTCGCCATGGCCATCGTGATGATCGTGCTGCTGGCGATGTCGCTCATTGGGACGATCGTGCAGGGTGTGAGTTATAGCCGGAGTTTACTATTTTTGCCATTGTTGCCTGATCGGGTGGCTTTTCTATCAGGTCACTGATTTTAAATCAAATTAATCGGCTCATGATGCTCCTCGATATTCGCAGAACTGATTTTCAGTTTTTTTCAGGCGTTGGAGGCGCCATTTGTGAACGATAATTAAAATTGCATAGTCCTTCATCTTTCAGCAGTACTTGGCGCTTCCCTTCCTGGCAATCGCTCTCGCGCTCTGCGGCATGGGTATCACTGGCATTCAGCGCAAGCACATCACCCTCATCATGATATTCATCGTTTACTTGGTATGTTCAATCAATTAATTTATCGCCTTTGGCAGTGATTGCTAGTTAGATGAGGGTGGGGCGGAAATCTTCAAAGGTTGCATTCCATTGGCACGGACCAAATCGTGCCCCAGCAATATAAAAAAACAGTAGAAATAAATAGAATTAATTTAATGCAGATTCATTATTACTCATTATTCCTTCATCTCGATCATAACCGATGAAAAATTATGAAACATATATTAAAAATTGCAGATAATGATGATCGTATTCGCCGTCATCTTCCTCATCCTCGCTGTTCTCGTCGGTGAGACCGATCGAAATCTCACTTAGATGCATTGCTTCTTGATCCAGCAAACTTTTCGATTTTTGACGCGAAAAATGTGATCCTTCTATTTTATGGGTGTTTTTTCACCATATTTTTGCACCTTTTGGAATAAAAAACGACTACAATCTAGATACTTTTGCCGTAGTCTAAAGCCCTAGGACAAACGGGTTTTCTTGAGGATGATGATTTCCGGAACAACTTTTTCATTTGAAAGTTCAGCCACGGTTCTCCACGAGTCGCTCGGGCCATCCTTTGAACACTCCTCGTTCACGACCAAAGCAGATTGTAAGCAAGCAATTTCATTCACTCCCGGGACAAATCCAGACGTCTAAAAAATCGGTCTTCTCTTCACCTTTGGGGGGGGGGGTCACCTCTGCTTTTTGTAGACTACCACGGCTCCGAATGTGGTTGCTGTAAGGAATGAGAATGATAGGGATGGATTACTTTGAAGTGCCGCTTTGGATACCTCATTGTTCAGTTGTAAACGTATCCCGTGTTTTCAGTCGATTCCTCGTTCACGATGGTTATGGTCGTCGCGATCGGCTCTGATGTCGTCGGCATCATCTTCATCGGTTCGTTTCGGTTTTTGATCTTTAATCTTTGAAAAAAAACTCCCGTTCAGCCCTCACGCTCTACTACTCGATCAAGGCACGCAAGGAGGTGGTTAATTGACTATCTTTTTTAAAATAATAAACCGTACCCGGCCTTGTACACTACTGAGTTTGGTCGCCTCCTGTCCGCTGTAAAACCTTTTCGATTGCGGAATCAACAGTACTTTTTATTTCAATAAATAACTAATTGTAGATTCTCGTGGAGCTCGCGGGCCTGCGCGACCAGAATCCCTACCCTCTCCCTCATCAGTCACAGGACTACGGTCCATCGCCGCACATTGATGAATGGACGCCCGGAGGAAATGTGACCGTGCAGCAATCGGATCGCTCTGATTGGACCCCTCATCCGTCCCAGCTGGAGAATGAAAGGTGACGAGACACTTGTATAGATCAGCGGGCCAATGTCATACTAAGCACTGAGTCTAAGCAGATTAAGTCTAAGCATGTCCGAGCTCTTCCAAGTTTAAGGCTGGGCCCGGATTTATACTACTGCCAAATCTAGTACCGTAGTTGAAAAATGAGCGACGTCTTCACTTTCTAAATCTGACACTACTTTAGAAGACGATCTTACTTTAGAAGACTTTAGACTTTAGAAGATCGCACAATTTTCACCCGATGTTGTTAATGACGATTGATATGCAGTTTAGGCTTAGTGTTCAGCGTTAATATTTCAGTACCTACTCATTAGGAATAGGAGTCGGGGAAATGGAAACCATCCTGTTGGCCACTCTGCAATTCAAAAGCAGTGCCCTAAATCTAACCTATTCTAATTTCAGTGCCGCGCCCGCCGCACCATACGACGATTCGCTCGAAGAGTCCTGGTAGTGAGCTACCGTATTTCAATCTCTACTATATTCCACGATCGATCGATTGATCGATATCACCCCCTTTTCTACCGTACTCGATTACCGTACTCAAGAGTATGCAATAAACAGTTCTCGTGATGGCCACGTAGTTTGCAGTGCAAAGATAATTAACAACTATAATATTGAAATTAAAATCCAAAATATTCATTATTCCTCCTCATTCGCGCCACATCATTCGCTGCCGAGTGGTCTCTCTTCTTCTCGTCTCCACTTCTATCGATTGGTTTCCGTCTACCGTACACCTACCGGAATCCTACCGTACTCCCGTAAGATGAGTGACGCTTGCAACCAAGACGGCGGCCAGATGTCGTGCCCTCGCGTAAGTGATAGCTATCCTACGGTGATACCGTAACCTGCTCTGTTTTATACCTATCGTATGCCAACCAGTATCTACCACTTAGACTAACAGGTACTATGATTTAACAGATAGTACTGTAACCACATGTGATTTCGTTGCGCGCGGAACACTTAAACAATTTGTGCGCAAAATGAAATATCGTGTTCAGCGCACTCACCTCATCATGGCTATCATCCAGCTGGTCGGTCAAGTGATCGTCATTATCGCTATGATCGCCTCCAAATTCGCGTTCAAACTGGAGGGGGATGTTAGTTTCCGAGCGCGTCATTTTACCGTGCTCCTACCAAAATTATTGCCCTGATAACGGAACATTTGAAACAGTAGACACAGGTTCGCCTGTGCAACCGTTTCCCGCCGATCGATGAGCATGTTTAGCCTAAGCCGTGTATAGAAAGGTAATAGGTAAAGGTGTATCCACGTCAAGCGATTTTACGTCGTAAGACAACGCTAGGTGGGACCCACTGGTAAGGCCAGCTGTTAGTCACCTTGTTTCAGTATCACTTTGTGACAATCTATCGTACCGTAATCGCAGGTGGTCGGCTCTGTCATTTGCATGATCGGCCCCGTGGCCGTCGCGTCCCTTCACATCTACGGCAACCTGCGCCGCAAAGCCGTCCTCATGCTCGTGCTCATGATCTTACAGGTGAACAATGCAGAAGCCCAGAATGGGTCTACAATCGGCTTGTCTAAAAACGATTAGTTGTAACCCAATGTGCTTAGGAATGGCCTTTTTGAGGCTTAGGCTTAGTGCTTAGTCTGAGGGTAGGGAATGCGAATGGTAGGGAGAGAACATAAAAGTGAGAAAAGTACCCAAAGTTGCCCATATTTTGTCGAAAGCGACAATCGTGAACCGCTAGCAAATAAAATGCCGTAATTTTGAGCAGTTCAATACAGACTTAATCCGGACATTTTCAGATACTCGGAATTGCCGGATTGGCCTTGATCGTTTTCATTTTCATTATCATGAGTAAGTATTTTTTGAGGAGTTAGTACTTCGCTATTTTTGCCCAAGCTAAGACGGCTTTAAATGTTTAGGCAAAAAAAAATGATATGGAGGGAATAGTATGCAAGAGAAGGCTGGTTAGAACCAGAGACATTTCGATAACTAGCCGGGCTACGCCCGGCTAGACCCTGCGGGTGGCAAGCAGCCTGCGGCTGCAATGAGGCTCGCTACGCTCGCCAGCGTGTGCGCAACGCCGGGTTGTGATAGTCTTCTGCGAGCGCTTCGCGTCGCCGGGTTGTGTGTTAAGGTTTTATCCCAGTCATGTGCGAACGCTTGCGGACGACTCGTGAGGCCTTCCGCAAGCGTGAATGTGTTCCACCGTACTAACTTTGATCAAGCGAATCACGTTAATATTATATAAAAGTAATACGGTATTGATTTACGACAAAATTCATAAATCAGACCCAGTGAACTACGTTTGGGCTAGTGGGCTACATTGGTAGATAAAATATTCACAGTCGCGGACCGAGTTGGCATCGTCCCTGGCGAAAGGCTCGTGGGGCCTCGGGCGATCCGAAAAAGATGGGATGGGGCCACTGCGTGGCCCCATCCCATCTTTTTTCGGCTCGCCCTCGGCCCCACGAGCCTTCCGCCAGGGACTCGCAAGCTTCGCTCGCTACGCTCGCTCGCCAGATGACGCCGAGTTAAAAACGCGCACTTAAAAACGCGCTAAACATGTTTCCCTATTGCGAAATATTGAAACATTATCAGTAAACATCGATTGGCATCGACTCTGAGCTTACTGTACTCAAAAACGCGAGCACGCACTTAAAAACGCATCAAAACACGTTTCCCTATTGCGAAATATCTAAATATCTAAACATTACCAGTTAACATCGATTCTGAACATTAGAATAAAATTCACGATCGATTCGGTTGAGTTTCAGCTGAAAATGGCTCGAAAAATAGGTTATTGCATCATCATTACGCAATATTGCATAGTGATGACGAAATTGGTTATAGATTTTTTGAAAATTTCGATTACGGGTTGTTTGGTTCCAAGCACGAGCGATTTGGTTGAGTTTCCAGTGAATACGGTGGAAAAAACGGATTATGACGAAATGATGACGAAATCAATTATCGATTTTTTTTCGAAAATTTTTTTCATGAGAAGTTGTTTGGTAAAGGTCCGAGGGGTGTACGATCGTTTTGAGCCGAGATATGAGCAAAAAAAGTTGAGCGTGACAGACAAACATACATACAGACAGACAGACAGACAGACAGACAGACAGACAGACAGACAGACAGACAGACGGACAGACAGACATTAACTTTTTATATTACTTAGTAATTATTGTATTCCGAGTGTATTAATGAAAAATCTAATAAATAAATAAAAATAAACAAATCGTCGCAGTGCTCGCCATGACAGCGGTCCTCATGAGTTTCGCGAGCAGCAAGACGATGGACTATGGACTATTCTGGGGGTTGTTGATTGGCGTAGTGGTCGTTCTCATCGCCGCAGTCGTATACAACGGTTGGTGATCTTTGATCTTTGATCTTAGGTCTGCTTTGGAAGTCCAGAATGACCTTATTGCGCCTACTCCAATATTGCTGAGCCGTAACCTTATGACACCAATGCTGTTTAGGCTAGGTGACTGGTGCTACTACTATTGAGAACGCTAGTAACAGTACTAGGCAAAATGGACACCATAAGTCAGCTGTTATTAGCTTCTAAAGTAGCACCCATTTTTGATCTTTGATCGCTGATGATGCTCTTGCAGCCGTCTTCCTGTACTTCACGATGAAAACTCGCAAGGAGGTATTTTCATTTTTATTTCGTTTTTTTCTTCATTTTCCCTAGCTGAGACCCATCTACAAACAGATCGTTGTCATTATTTTCACTTGATGATCGGATCTGGATAAAAAAGGCTGAATTACAGTTCGTTAACGCCGACATGCAAGCGATGATGATGGGACTGCCGCCGTATCGCGGCAGCTACGGGGGCCAGAATCCGTACGCAGCTTCGTCTGTGAAGACGTTGGAGACCGCCTAGAGAGGATACCGTACCGGGCTACCGTACCCCACTTTCATGCTACAGTGTCGCTCCCAGATCGGAGTTTGGGATGAAAGGTTATCATTGTGTTGCACGTGTTCCGATATTATGCCATTCATCCACTTTATTTGACGATATCAACTATTGAATTCTGATATAAAGATATTTCGTCTTTTTTAGCACTTTGTTCCTCTTTTTTTTTCTTGAAATTTAATATTCCTCCGATCTGTGCCTCTGGACATACCCTCTGGCTTGTCTCGGGATTGAAAAATACTCGTAAGCGTTCCGAACTAGCGTCATTTCCTTAGGCTCCGCCCACTGCCTATAAAAGAAGGCTCGATGCAGCTGCTCAATCACTTTCACCATCAGCTCAGCTCAATCACTTTCACCATTCGTCTTGTCTTGGCTAATACTATTCGCTCCGCTTTCCTACTCTTTTTTTTTATAGTTTTTTATACTTCATTTTGTTCTATATTTTTCATAATTTCAGAATAATGACCGACAGGATCACCTTCAAGCTTGACTTCAACGGAGCGTCTCTCAGGTATACCTTTTTGCTCATTTTTTTAAAAATATCTACCCTGTTCTTGATACATCAACTCCCATTTTATCATTTCTTTTTTTGACCTCCATATTATCCATTTAGATTCGGCTCAACTGCTCGTGATGATGAGCTGTTTCGCAGTGTGAGAAAGAGTGTGGCCGCCATCGTTCAGCAGGAGACCTTCGAGCTCTTCTGGAGTGGTGAGTGACATTTTAACAATTAATTGAAATTAAATTTTAAAATGTACAATTCTCGTAAATTGAAATTTTCCTTACCCCTGCTGGCATAGATCCAATTCGAGAATTTTACTTAAATAGTTTGCAAAAGAAACGCCCTAGAGTATGATCTACCTTCTGGGTGCGCTTGAGCAGTAGGTAGCATCTTTTCTTATTGATTTTCGACATATTTAAAGTTAGAATTGTACAGTATGCCCACTTGGGTATCAACCATCGCGACATTAAATTCCTCTGCACTGAATTTCCAAATGTATTCAACATCGAATCTCAGTCAACGCAATTCCAGACGATGACTCGAATGTGGTTCTCGACTCGGCTTCCGATCTGCACGCCGCGATTGAATACGCAATGTACACTCGGAAGAAGTGAGTTACTAATTAATTCCCTATATTACCAATAGCGTAACGTGCTGGCAATATACAGACAAACAATAATCAAATCAAACATAATTCATTTCCCATCTTTCAGTGCCTCCCAGCCGCCCTGCGTGAAGCTTGCGGTCGAGGTGCCTTCAGTAACTACCACTCCGGTTGCAACAGCTGCAGCTGAAGAACGGCCTTCCGAGGCAACTGCAGAGCCGCAGTACCCTACGTTTGCTGCGTCCGAAGGAATTGCGCAGGCAGTTCGGCAACACCAGCAGGAGCAAATTCTCGCCCAGGAACCCAAGGTGCGTTACTGGGACACTAGACCTCAAATAACGGGTCTATTCATCCTATTTCGAGTTGTATAGGCCACTGAATCTCACATTCAGATCATCACCGACAACATCCTTATGAATTCATTATTGTAGGAATCGACAGAGACCCAGGCGTGTGCAACAGACGATGAAGAGGACTACTCGGACATGCCGCCCCTCGAGGAACAAACCCCTGATGATGAGACCACTCCCCGCCCTCCTTCCCTGCACCAGTCGATGCTCAACTCGATGCGAATCGCATCCACCTCTCGCCACCTCTGGCAGGGTATGGGACTCGCGGCCGAGGAGGAGGAAACCGATCTCCTAGTGCCCCTGAGTCCTGCCGACCTGATCCCTGCACTCCATCCTCTCGAGAAGGCTCAGACCCTGGCTGAGATGCTGTTGAAGCAATCGCCTGTGAAGAAGAGTGCTTTCACAGAGAAACTACAGACCTTTGCGAAGGAAATGGTCGCTGAGAAGAAGATGAATGAGAAGAACCACGGCGTATCGCCGATGCAGTTTTTGGATGAACTGACCACGAAAGGGCTGCGGCATCTTCAGAATGAATCGTCAGAGAAGCAGGAAGAGGTGAAGAAGGAGGAGAAGCAGGGCCATGGACTGAGGAGCACTCCTGCAATGGATAAGGCGCTTACGACAGCCGTCCAGGCTACAGAGCATCTGGCGAAGGATCTGAAGAGCAGTATGCCCCGCGCGCAGCAGTTCAAGCCTGCCAATCAACCCTCCCTGTTCAACGGGTACTTCCGCTCCTCGCGCACAACGTCCCTCGGAGGGGGCCTCTGGGCGCAGCAGCAGCCGGCGATGCGCACAGCCCAGAAAGAACTCTTCGCCCAGGAATCGGCGAAGAATGCGGTGGTTGCTCCAGAGATCCTTGAGAATCGGATCGACACAGAGCGTATGCTGCTGGAACTGCTGTTGAAGAAGTCGATGGAGAAGCCCGTCGAGGAGAAGAAGGTACTTTCTTCTATCTTTACGAATTTTGACATACCCCTAATTAACGCGTACCTTGGGCGCCGAGCGCACTTAGACCAGTATTTTATAGACTCGTGATAGTATACATTTGCGATTAATATATCATTATCTTAAGGAGAACGACGATGAAGAGGACTCGGAGAAGAGTGAGGAGGGCACTGACTCAAACTCGTCGACTGACTCGGACTCCTCAACAGACTCAGACTCTGATGAAGACAGTAAGGATTCCGAGGATGACACGCAGGAGGATGAGAGTGAGGAGGAGACGGATGAATGCGAGGATGAGGAAGAAGAAGATGAGGAGGAGGAGGAGGAAGAAGATCAGGACGAAGAAGAAGAGAATGATGAAGAAGGGGAGGAAGAAGAGGAAGAAGAGGAGGAGGAAGAAGAAGAAGACGAGAAGGAGGAAGAGGAGAAGAAGGAGGAGGAGAAGGCTGAAGAGAAGAAGGAGCCCACCCTCTGGAGCACCATCGTGGACTGCGCGTCCGCCCTTCTTGGCGTGGCTGCTTCAGTGGAGCAGGAAGATCAGAAGAAGGAGCAGCAGAAAGAGGTAAGAATTGTTGATTGTCGAGTTTAGGAAACATTTGTGATTGAGTCAAATTGGTGACGGTTAGGATGTATTAATAAATTGAGATAATAATGTAATTTATTTGAATTTCAGGTGATCAAGGAGGGCATGGAGGTGGAGCAGAAGGAGAATGAAAAGGAGGAGTGTGATAAGGTAAAATCTTTCGATATCTCTCAGTCCATGTGTTTCAATCATAATTAGTTGAGGCAAATCCTATTGTTGTGGTGAATAGGATTTATTGAAAATGCAAAAGAATATCAGTTTAAATTGTTGATTGCAGGAGTCTCATGACAAAAAAGAGGAGGTGAAGAAGGAGATGGACGAGCCCGAAATGACGCTCGAATACAGAGAGGAAGAGATGACTCGTAAGGAGGAGGCATTCGAGAGAAGAATGGCCGAATTTGCTCTTAGAGTGGAGGCTTTTGAGGAGAAGATGAAGGTTCTTGATGAAAGAGTCGACAGCATCGAAGAGGGAGAGGCAAGGGAGAGATTGGAGGAGAGACTTGAGAAGATGGAGGAGAGACTAGACGAAATCGAGGAGAAAATTGATGAGGAGGAGTTCAATCTATGATCTGCTTTGTTGTAATTAAATTGGTGTTTGTGATGTTATTTGCGTGATAAAGGTTTTTGATGTGACAAAATGCAAAAACACATGAAATCTTGTTCGGTGAAACTTAAATGTGCATTTGTAATGCAAAAATTTCTACAATGCTCGACGGCACTCGCAATTCGAAGCTTAACGCCAGTAATTTCCGACCGAGGAAAAAAGCACAATTTCTCTCCCAGAAACGAATAATGTAGTTTACCATAAAAGAATTCATACAGTAGGGAAAAATCGGATGCTTTGCTTACTCACCTATCTTCAAAATAAAATACCCACTGGCAGGGATGTGCAGACTAATTGCATGCGTCCGTTTTTGGAAGACGCGTACATTTTTATGAGGAGGGGGGGGGTTTGGATTTAGTCATCTCATTCACACTTGTTCTCCGCTCTCACGTGGTCTCTTCATTCATATTCTTGTTCTTTATATTATTCGTTAATTATCTAACTTCTTCAGAGTAATGACCGACAGGATCGCTTTCAAGGTTGACTTCAACGGCGAGAGTTACAGGTACTGTTAAGTATCTACCCTACCCTTCATTACATATTTCTTCCAAGTAACAAGTAGTGTAGACTAGGGTTGACGAAACGGAACGAATTCCGGAAAATCCGAACTTTTAATTCAATTATCGCCTCATTCCGGAACGGATTAAAAATCGAACAATGGTCATTCCGGAACGAGAGTCGACCCGAACAAAGAAAATTCCTTTGTTCGACTCTCGTTCCGGAAAAGTGGAGATAATTGAATTTATTCTTCGGCCGTTCCGAAAGCCGAACGATCAACCCTAGTGTAGGCATCACGTGATGGCATTTGTGCTTCTGAGTGAACACTTTTGTAATGGTTCGATTCAGATTCGGCTCTACTGCCCGCGATAAGGAGCTGTTTCGTGCAGTGCGCAAGAGTGTGGCCGCAATCGTGCAGCAGGAGACGTTCGAGCTCTTCTGGAGTGGTGAATAATCCCAGAAATTACATTTTTTTCTTGTTTTTCGTTAGGCGATAGAGTTCCATTACCCCGTGGCATGAATCCACCTCCAAACTTTTTTTCAACCATAACAGTTTTCAAGTAATGCCTTAGGTTATTTATTATACCTTCTGGTTGGACTTGAGTAACATGAGCTAGTAACGTGAACTAACGTGAGCTTCCTACTGATTCATGATCAAGTATTGAAAATAATCAAAGGAAAGCGAGCCAAATGGGTTCCTATATTGATCCACCATTGTTAAATTATAATACATCACGGAAACCTGTCTGAATCGAATCAATTACAGACGATGATTCGAACGTGGTTCTCGACTCGGCTTCCGACCTGCACGCAGCGATTGAGTACGCAATGTATACAAGGAAGAAGTGAGTTTGCCTCCGATCTCTTAAATCATAACCCGGTTTGAGTACGGCTAGAGTGATATCAATGCGCTTTAAATGCCAGGAATTAGTGAAGAATCATAAAGAGCTATTGCATTTCAGTCCTTCCCAGCCTCCCTGCGTGAAGCTTGTGGTCGAGGTGTCTGTTACGGCAGATCCAGTTGCTGCAGCTGTAGACCAGCCCTCCGAGGCTACTGCATTGCCGCAGCATCCTACGTTTGCTGCGTCCGAGGTTATTGCCGAGGCAGTGAGAGAACACCAGCAGGAGCAGCTTCTTCTGAATCATCCTCTCGCCGAAGAGTCCAAGGTGCGTTACTAGGAGACTTCGCAACTAGTTGCGTAAGCGTTTCGCAACTAGTTGCGTCGAAAAGTCATCGCTTCACGAAACATATTCGTGTGGATCCAAGTTTCACAGAAACCCGCAACCTTCACTTATTCCGTAAAGAAATAACTCAAATCTTCGAGAAATATGTTCAGTGAGTCTATGAAGTATCCTGAGTCACCAGAATCACATTTGGGATGATCAGGGGTGGTTACGAAAATTATTGATGTCATATAATGCACGCAATTTAGTCAAACACAAAAGTTTTGAAGTCTTCATTCGTCCAGTTCACTGCTCCTCTTACGCAACTACCCGCGGAATGGCGGAGGATAAATAAACAACTAGTTGCGAGACCGCTTATGCGGAATGACAAATTGCAAAATGACATTCCGCGAAACTCTTACGCAACTAGTTGTATAGTTGCGTATCGTTATTTATCGAAGTCTAGTGTATAGTGTCTAGTCTAGTGATGAACAACTCTAGTGAAAAATTGGACTAGAGCGCTAAAACTAAATAGATAGCGAATCACCAAGCGTTGTTCTACGAATCACGTTGATGTATCATTGGCTCTCTGAATCCCAGATATCCCCGAGAACATCATTATTACGCATCAATTTTATTTTTTAAAATATATATTCAATTTTAGGAAGTTGACGAAGAGGACTACGCGAACATGCCGCCCCTTGAGGATCAATCCCCTGATGAGACCACTCCCCGAACTCCTTCCCTGCACCAGTCGATGCTCAACTCGATGCGAATCGCGTCCACCTCTCGCCACCTCTGGCAGGGCATGGGACTCGCTGAGAAGGAGGAAGCCGATCTCCTAGTGCCTCTGAGTCCTGCCGACCCGACCCCAGCGCTCCATCCTCTCGCGAAGGCTCAGACCCTGGTTGAGATGTTGTTGAAGCAATCGCCGGCGGAGAAGAGTGCTTTCACAGAGAAACTACAGACCATGGCGAAGGAAATGGTCGCTGAGAAGAAGATGAATGAGAGGGACCACGGCGTCTCGCCGATGCAGTTTTTGGATGAATTGACCGCCAAAGGGCTTCAGCACCTCGAGAATGCATCTGCGGAGAAGAAGGAAGAGGAGAAGATGTTGGAGCAGGAAATGGTCGACGGATTGACAGCTGCTGAGCGCCAGGATTTTGAGGGAATGTGCGCTTTCATAGACAGTCTTTCCCGATCGCCGGAAGAGAAAACAGAACTCTACGAGCGATTGCGTACCTTCAAGGAGGTGCTGGTGAAGAACAATCACCTCGTCGATGATGATTCCACCGTGGGACCGTTTCAGTTTTTTAATAAACTGAGTGCGGCGGACCAGGAGCTTCTTGGAGTGCAGGATATGGCTCGATGGGAGCGGGAGAGGGAGGAGAGGAAGGACGCCAAGAAGGATCAGTCTTGCTACCAGCGTGTTATGCTGGACGCACTCTTGGGGAATGGATTGAACGAGGAGGCAGACGTCCCATCTTCTGATCTTCTGACCGAGATATTGTTGGACATGTCGCTGAGTGTCGTGTCCCGGCAAAACATGGAAGCAGTTCTGGAAGCAGCGCAGCAGGTCAAGAACCAGCTTCTTCGGTCGGATGAGAAGGGCACATCCGTGCTCTACCCGGAGCAGCTTTTCGATGAGCTGCTAATCTCGAAGGGACTGCAGCATCTCCTCCAGAATGCATCGGCAGAAACGAAGGAGGAGGAGGAGAAGGCCGAAACCCCGCAGCTCGCCAGGAATCTGACTTGCGCAGAGCGGGCTCTGCTGAAGATGGCGTTGAAGAACGTTGGAGAGAAGCCAGTCGAGGAGGAGAAGGTATTACTGAGATAATATTGAGATATGTAACATATTATTTGTTTCAGGAACCAGTCTTCAGAAGTGCGTTCATGATGCAGAGTGATCCCCTCTCTAAGAAGGCCAGACGAATCAAGGTGAGAACAGATTATCCACTGGATTGTACTTTGGGACAAATTACCTAGCACAGCGTGTCAGCGAGAAAAAATCCATTGTTCTCAGCGGCAAATACTTTTTGGCAATACTTTTTGAGAAAAATTATAATTTTTTTTGAGTAAATCGAATATGTTTCATGAAAACATGTTAAATATTTTCAGTTTCACTCGATCTAATTTCTATTTTTGGCCTCTATGTCTGTGAACCGACCGCGCTGATCAGTCCGGATGGGGAGGAATAAGAGGGCAGAAAAAAGAAACTAGATTCTTCGTTTGCCACGATTTTCTCTCTCTGACACGCTGTGCCTAGACACATCGTATCTTTTCCTCCAAGGGAAGTTAAGAGAGCGGATCTGAGAAAATTTACCTTTTTGGCCATTCTCCGGACATTGCGCCAGGATTTTCGATTCCGGCCACCATACTCATAGGGCCTGAGGAGCCTTTGACCTTGTTTACAAAAATGATGACGTCACTGCCCGTATTGCGAAATGCGGCGCGCCAGGTGCGGGCATGTGTAAAAGTGATGAAAATTCATAATTTCTCAACCGAACAAGATAAATTCAAAATTTCTTTTGCAGTGTATTAGGCATGTCCAGAGTGTATTATAGCACTATTGGGATCAAGTTCAGGTCGAATACTATATCCACTTTTTGACCTAGAGATTCACTTTTTGGAGTTCTCGGTATTGCAGAGCCATTTCCGGACAACTAAACCAGGTATGTGGGTACACCCTACTGTCCCCTCTATCGATCCCACCACTTATGGGGAGGATCGGTAGAGGTACTTTTTTGAAAAGGTCATCTGAGTGATTTGAGGTCGCTCGATAATCTTATTTTTATTGCGTCTTCGACCGTCTTCTATGAAATTGTCGCGACATATTAGTCAAATAATATTATTAGACCATTTTACGAATATTTATCACCATAGGAGTTGAATCCACGACAGTGAATTTTTTGACCCACGACCCGGGGTTCATGCCTCAAAAGTCAGCCATGACCATGAACCCGGGGTCATGGTCCGAAATGGACCGAAAAAGTCATGATGGAGGAACTTCAACTACTATACGCCAATGTATGCTACAGTAGCACAGTAATATATTGTAACTGAAATTGCCGTATTACGGCAGTTGAGGAATCGAGAACTGGCTTATTAATCAAAATTTCGAATAAATCCTGTTTGCAAGTCCTGAATTACGATGATTTCGGTCACAATATAATACTGTGCTACTGTAGCATGCAGTGGTGTATAGTAGTTGAAATTCCTCCATCATGACTTTTTCGGTCCATTTCGGACCATGACCCCGGGTTCATGATCATGGGTCAAAAAGGATGGTGGCGGATTCAACTCCTATGGTGATAAATATTCGTAAAATGGTCTAATAATATTATTTGACTAATATGTCGCGACAATTTCATATCGAGAAGGTCGAAGACGCAATAAAAATAAGATTATCGAGCGACCTCAAATCACTCAGATGACCTTTTCAAAAAAGTACCTCTACCGATCCTCCCCATAAGTGGTGGGATCGATAGAGGGGACAGTAGGGTGTACCCACATACCTGGTTTAGTTGTCCGGAAATGGCTCTGCAATACCGAGAACTCCAAAAAAGTGAATCTCTAGGTCAAAAAGTGGATATAGTATTCGACCTGAACTTGATCCCAATAGTGCTATAATACACTCTGGACATGCCTAATACACTGCAAAAGAAATTTTGGATTTATCTTGTTCGGTTGAGAAATTATGCATTTTCATCACTTTTACACATGCCCGCACCTGGCGCGCCGCATTTCGCAATACGGGCAGTGATGTCATCATTTTTGTAAACAAGGTCAAAGGCTCCTCAGGCCCTATGAGTATGGTGGCCGGAATCGAAAATCCTGGCGCAATGTCCGGGGGGTGGTCAATTTTCTCAGATCCGGTCTCTTAAAATGTTGAAAAAATAGATTCCTATATTAGTGATACATTTTCTCATCATACCGTTGTTAGGTAGTTCTCGGTCCGAATTGTTGCAATGATTTCTCCAATCCATTTCAGTATTTCATATGACAACCGTCTTTCCTTCAACTGACCTAACGCATTCAAACTCCTGAAAAATGTGTACAATCTTCACTTTCCAGAATCCTCAGCACCCGAGTGGGATTCTCAATATGCGTAAATTGGCGAGACAGCCATACGCAAGAATTGACCATTCCGCCGTCAGAGGACATGGTTAGTGTATATTTTGTCAATATTTTTCAAGGCTTTGAATGATCGAAGCAATCAAAATTATTTGTAATATAACATATTTTCAGTAACGCAATTCGAAGAACAGAAGAAGATGGATAATCTCCACAAGGAACTCCTCGAGTTGGAACTCAAGGCTCGCGAGGAAGCAACCCCAGAGTGCCCCAAGAAGGACCAGTCTTGCCTCCAGCGTATTATGCTGGACATGATCTTGGGGAAGGCTGCCCCAAAGGATGCGTTGGAAGAGGCTGCCGACAAGAGCCCAGATCTTCTTGCGGAGATGCTTCTGCACAGCGTGTCAGGCGGGGGAAAAAATCTCATTTGCGTGGCGGAGTTCGGCCGAGTCATTCTGCGCCGCGCGAGAGAGAAGAGCGGGGTGAAATGAGGGTTTTGGCCAGGGTCGCAATCTTTATTGCTTAGTTGCTACTGAATGAGATCGAAATTGAAAATTCGGCTCCCATCAGAATCTGGGGAAAGGCTTTCTTCGACGATCTGCACAAACCGCATATCGATATCTTTCTCCTAAGGTGACAAACATTGACGATTTGTGTGCAATATGATGGATTTTTTGAGTTTTCGCGTGTTTTTTGGGACGTTTCAAGTTGCTGCGAATGAATGAGATCGAAATTGAAAATTCGGCTCCCATCAGAATCTGGGGAAAGACTTTCTTCGACGATCTGCACAAACCGCATATCGATATCTTTCTCCTAAGGTGACAAACATTGACGATTTGTGTGCAATATGATGGATTTTTTGAGTTTTCGCGTGTTTTTTGGGACGTTTCAAGTTGCTGCGAATGAATGAGATCGAAATTGAAAATTCGGCTCCCATCAGAATCTGGGGAAAGACTTTCTTCGACGATCTGCACAAACCGCATATCGATATCTTTCTCCTAAGGTGACAAACATTGACGATTTGTGTGCAATATGATGGATTTTTTGAGTTTTCGCGTGTTTTTTGGGACGTTTTAAGTTGCTGCGAACGAATGAGATCGATATTGAGAAACTGGGTTGCTTTTTTGACATATTTTCACAAGTTGTATGCAATTTCTTAATTGAGTAATTTCAATTTAGTAAATTGCAATTTATTAATTTTGTAATTTAGCAATAATTTACTTTATTATACAACTGTTTCTGTATAAAAGCATCTGAGTTTAATTTTTCATACATCTCGTTTTAACTCGAAACTATCTTCTTGCTCTTAAATTCTCTATCATTTGATCTGAAAATTCTTCACTCAAGATGGTCACTTCTGCAAGGAAACGGACAGCAATGAAAAATCTCGCAAAAGGAAGGGTTTGTTTTTGAAATCTATTGACGTGTTTATTTTTTAATTGATCGAAGGACCCTTCTCCCGAAGGAACTGATTCGAAAAGAAGTCGAAGAACGACTAAACAAGTTCAGAAGGATGTTACGCCAGTACAATCAAATAATGTTCCTATACACGCACATAATCAGGTTAGTTTATTTTCTGAATAGTGACTGGCAGAGCCAGTTTCAGAATCAAATAAGGGAGCAGCTTATGATGGAGATGGACATGGGTCCTATTCTCGATGAAGAAGAAATGAGTGATGAGAGAAAAGTACGCATGCCTAAATGAAGATGGCTCAGTTATGAAATTTGAGGAGATATTCACTAGAACTCTGCATTTGAATAACTGGCAGAGGGAACTAGAAGATAAAAGTAATGATCTGGCTATTCGGGAAGAGGTGATTCGAATGCAAGAGGACGACGTGGAGAAACGAATGAGAAGTAACGATGAGATCAGAGAGGCAGTCGTGATTTAAATTTTATCAAAGTTAAAGTTGCGAAATCTAGGATTTGGAATCTATTCGTACGCGCATGGAAAGTACTCCCATTTCTATGGATACGTCACTTCTATTTAGTCTACAAAATGTCCAGTCTGAATCATTGAAAATGAAGGAGAATTCTGATCGAATGAAAGACAAAGTGAGATACGAAAAAAAACAACGTTTTCACAACAAGCTAGGTGGCAAAGCTACGAGCCGAGCTCGACGCTACCAACAAGAGATTGAAGAGGATAAAATCACAGCAAGAATCTCATAGTAAACCGTCCATGTATATTGAAGAGAAAAGGAAGAGGTTTGTGGTGTATAATTCTCAAGATATTAGTGTTCTAGATCGAAAATGGCGTTTACGGAATGTGATAAACTCGGAAAGGAAAAGAGAATCGGAGAATGTTTGGAGGCGATCAGAGCGGCAATTGGAATTTCAGACGTTCATGCTCACTATCAAAACGTCCTGAAAAAGTAGCAGCCATGATTTGCCAATTTATATTTTATTTTATTATTTTATTAGAGTCCTGCACATCATTCACATTAAATTGAATGTAAACTTGCAATTCACAGTTGAAGAGGATGTGAAATTCACAAACTTATTCAATATGTGCGGTAAATCACTCGTCTCACATTTATTTACAATTTTACAGTCCCCAACATTCTCGCGAAGCGATGAAAGCTTTCTTCAGAGACAAATTATCTTTCGACCCCTTTAATGCAAACTCAGCAGTCAGACTACATAGGAAGGTTACTTTTACTAAACATTTTTTATGTTGAACTAACTATAAATGTCCGATAGAGTTTAATCAATGAAGAAGACTGGCAATTCAATCTATTGTCCGATTGCGGAGGTGCGGCTGATGGTAAAAAGGGCCGTCAGGCAGGATATTCTTTCGTAAACATTAACATCCACGAAGTGGTCCTGGATCATGTCAAGGTGTTTTTTAATCAATCGACCTCAATTGAATCGCACAAAGGCTCTCGCTGAACGAGGCAAACTCGTGTTGGGAGAACCTTATAACAACGTTGTCTCGCTTGTCTTCCAACTGGATAAGGGTGGAGCAACCACCAAATGCGGACTTTCCGTTTCAAATTTGGCAGAAAAGGCAATAATTAATATTTCCGCTTTCTACAAAAGAGATTTAGGTCGGCTCACCTACAAATTTCATCCTATTAGGACTCTCATCTTTATCTGAGAGCTACGAAACAGTGAAGCAGGCTTTCGGGGTTGTTTTTCAGGTTATTGAGCATTTTCACCAAGTATCATTTCCATTCTATTTAGCAAATCAATGACTTATATGGAACTTCAATTACCGTGAAAGTTAAATCTGAAGAGGTACTTCTCACCATTCGCATCAAGTGTGGCGGAGATTTCAAGGCTGTTTGCATGATGATGGGTCATGCAGGTAATATTGTGTGCACCAAGCGCTTTTTACCTTTCATTCAGGGGCTTCCTCAAAATTGATGTGCCCAATTTGTGAAACGACAAAGCCGATAATGAAATCATGGGACACATGGAGGCAAACGTCATATCGATCCGATTATATTTCCGGGGAGAAGAATATTAGTAGACCTCCCTTGATGCCAAATCTGAAGTCTACTGACATTTGTGTTCCAATTGTTCATGTCCTCACCGGACTCACGAAAAAGGGTATGATTGTACTGGAAAAGAAATTGATGGGTGAAGCTCTGGATGTGAGTATTGTTCTCGTATTATTTTAAAAGATTTATTAATTAGTGGGATGATGAGAAGGAAGAGGAACTTCAAGAAGCATCAAGATTATTGAAATATTCGACAGACGGACTGAAATCCATTAGGGATTTCAAAGCCAAAATAATTGAGATCTCAAATGTTCTGATTGGTCAATCCATTAAAACCAAAGTACTTTCTAATCAAGCTTGCAGCAAGGTTTCGAGCTCAAATATCGATTATAAAATGTCATTTGTCACAGTATTGCCTGCATGATGTTCTTTCTCATGATACTACCTTAGAATGGGATCAAAGTCCTTGTTCAAAATGTTCTAAGGCAAACCATGTCATCTGCACCCATAATTGGGACGCTGAGCTCCTATCTACTATCAGCACCGACGGATTTATGTGAGAATCGACATGCTGATATGACTCTTTCTTTATTCTCAGCTGTATTGATTGTTCGGGAACGACTATCGATGATCTGATTGGGAAAGATAGACATTGCATTGAGAACCTCGAGGAACAAGAGAATGAATTCATGGAATTGGCAATGCAGCATGACGGAGAGTGGAAGCGTCTCAGTACTCATGGTACGAAAAATCGATGATGAAGGATTTCAGAAACAAAATTAAGAATCGAGAACTGCATCAAGACTGGTCGAAGAGCTGAAGCAAATGAGAATTGCTAGCGGGGTATATCCCCGTTATTATTATGATGACTTAGTCGGGGCGGATGCCCGTCGACTGACCATGCCAGAGAATGCTACTCGATTGTGGGGACTTCTAGAAGACGAGCAGGTTATTTTTACAATCAAGCAACCATTTTCATTGGTTTTTTCAGGTCCGCACTTTCGGAATCTCTCTGTTCGGAACTCTCTATGAGATGTTCAATCTCCTTACAACTGAATTCCAATCGGCAGAACAGAAGAATCAATTCGGATATCTTGTCGAAAGAATGCAACAACTATGGGCAACCATTAA
This sequence comes from Pristionchus exspectatus, assembly GCA_911812115.1. Taxonomy (NCBI): domain Eukaryota; kingdom Metazoa; phylum Nematoda; class Chromadorea; order Rhabditida; family Neodiplogasteridae; genus Pristionchus; species Pristionchus exspectatus. Next base: position 4,599,000 of record OU461587.1, on the reverse strand, counting down.
TCCCAATGAAACAGTCCCACTCAAGATGCATGCCTTGACTCATCTTCGAGAAATGATGTCAAGAGAGGGGCATGCGGGCCGAGAAATAGAGACAATCGAACATGTCCATCGTTGTCTCAACATTCTCTGGCCGAAGTACGCGTCTGTGACGCCCCTATCCCACAGACTGTTTATTATTGTATCCCGCTTTAATTCCCGCAATTCACTTTCCTTCTAAAAGGCAAATAAATCATTAATAATTGTGCGAATTCTGTTATGTTTCACAGCAAAATGACTATTAAATTGTTTACGATTTGACAGACACCGCCACCCTGAGCGCGCGATGGGGAATGAATGAGTGAAAGACGCGAGATTTCCACCCACCGCTTCAGATGAGTGAGAATGGCTAAAATGAGGAGGGGGAATGGAGTGAAATTCGACTCCGCCACGCAAATGAGATTTTTTTCCCCGCCTGACACGCTGTGTTCTGGCTATGCCGCTGAACGTCATGTCACGGAGCAGCGTGGAAGCGTCTGTTGAAGCAGCTCAGGAAGCTGCAGTGCAGTATCTCAAGAAGTACCATCAGTCGGATGATAAGGACACATCCTCCGTTCTCTCTCCGATGACGCAGTTGTACCATGAACTGACCTCGAAGGGCCTGCTGCATGTCCTTGAATTGGCGCAAAAGAAGGATGAGAAGAAGACCGTTGCCGAGACCCCGAAGCTCCCCAGGAGTCTGACTTGCGCAGAGCGTGCTCTGCTGGAGATTGCGTTGAAGCCAGTCGGGGAGGTGAAGGTATCTTATAATTTAAGAATTTTGACATACCTCTAGGAAATTGACACCTAACTTTGTCGCTAGTCCGGCATCGCGTGTAAATTGGCAATTGCAGGAGTCCGAGGGAAAGGAAAAGAAAAAGAATAATAAGAGGAAGATCGAGATTGACCTCGAGGAGCGTGAGGAAGAAATGGCTCGTAAAGAAGAGGCATTCGAAAGAAGAATTGCAGAATTCGCCCTTAGAGTGGAGGAATTTGAGGAGAAGATGAAGGTTCTTGATGAAAGAATCGACAGCATCGAAAAGCGTGAGGCGATGCAGAGATTTGAGGAGAGACTTGAGAAGATCGAGGAGACACTGATGAATGTCGAGGAGCAAATTGATGAAGATGAAATTTATCTGTAATATGTTCACGAATTGGTGTATGTACATGTTGTTGTCATTTTAACATGTTCTTTTGCGTGATAAAGTTCATTTATGGAAAAGAATGATGAAATCTTGTGTAGCAGATATGTTAATATCATAATTACATGCAAATAAAGTTACGTCGTATCTACTGTTACTTGAAAATCGGAAATCCACTTTTTTGGCACTTACGAAATTTTTGAGGAAAACTCAAAGATGTACATCAATTACTTGAAATGAATCTTATTTCATTTTTCTAATAAATTATTACGTTGTGATACAATTTTGAGTTTATTCGGAATATGAATACATAAAAATTTCTTATTTCGAGAAGTATAACTGCATTTTAACAAATATCATTAATGACAATAGACGCGCATGATTTAGACTACACGTACAGTGGCATCGCTTTTCTATCATAGCAAATCGTCTAACAAATCCTTATCAAATGTACAGCTTCCCTAATACCGCAAATTGTCATTTTTCAAGCCATCATCTTCTTCGGTGTGGTTAGCGCGATTCGAGTGCTTTTAGAGGAATGACGATTCAATTTTTTTCATTGCCACCATGCGCAATATGCAAAATATTCAGTTATTCATACATACTTACTCTAGTGCGGATGAGAGCGGTTTGCTTAATATTCTTGATTTTTTTTGGAATATCATAACATTGAAGGTCTCTAAATTCTCCAAGGAATGTGTTGAGGCGTTCGCAATCTATCAGCAAACGGCGATCGAATCACTCGTGATAGTGAAATCAGCCATCATTGATGACCACTCGTCCCCCGTAGTGAGACAGTGTTTTCATAATATGTATTATTTATTTGATTTGGCAATGATTTTCAAAAGGATTGGTTGCAAACCGTTGACAATATTTCTTTTAGACAACAGCGAAGAGAGCGGGCGTGACCTGTTGCTCGATTTGCAACACAACCACTTCAGCAAAGTGGATAATGTACGCAAAGGGAGAAACCGTTTGTATTGGGTGCAATCTCAATCAGAAACGGCTAAAGGTACGAAAGTTATTCTTATACTTAGGTGAAAATATGCAGTGAAGAAGCATTAATTTGTCAGTTAATTCCTTTAGTTGACCTGGAAAAGAAATATCGGTCCTTCTCAGGCACAGAAAGAGTTCAAGATTCAAATGTTCATAAACTGCTTTCGGGATCGTATACTTTGGAAGATTGGAATAGTCTCACTCTTCAACCGACTAAACAATCATCAAATGGCCTGGCCTTACGAACCCGGATGGAAAGTGCGTTACTCTGTGTAAAATCTTGTTTTTTATTTGTCAGTAAATGCAGAAAAATAAATTTAGGTAATCAATATCGAACTGAACACGGAAGCATCGGCTCTAGGCTTCTTTGCGCATCTCAGCACTCTTTTACTAAACTCAAAAATTACTAACATCGATTTGAGTGGAGATTTTGATTGGTGCGAATTCAAATGATTAGTTTTCACATTATTTTTCACAGGCCGCATTGGATTGATGTAATCAAGAACTTCGAACCCCACGGTGCAACCGTTTCTAAGTTTTCATTAACGCCAGGTATCAGTGTTTAGTAGAAAACAATCCCTACAATGCTTGTTTCAGCCGCTGTTAAATTTTTGATACAACTAGCTGATGTTGTCGAATCAATGTGTATTATCATCGAAGTAGAGCGTAGGTGGTTCTCAGTGGATCCGATATCAGTGGATTTTATCAAAGCAATTCTGAGCCGAAAGTGCAAAAGCCTCAATATAAACGATAAAAGCACAGCTATCACGCTCGATATCGCGCATAAGCTGATGAAGGTTAGTTAAATATTAAAATGAATTAATACGCAATTATTTCAGTATTTTCATCAACTCGACAAGAGGATATGTTTCAACGTGCATACATACGAACGCTTTTATGGGAATTATGTCGTTGGCGCTTACAAAATTTTTGAGGACAACAAAAAAATGTACATAAATTACTTGGAATGAATGAATCTGATTTATTGTTTACTTTTTGATCTACTCGTTTGTAAATGTCGTTCTGTAATCGATAACGATGAATTACTTGCTTGTTAAATATTCCCGCTCATTTGGAGATAAGCTTGATCGCTGCTTATATATAACGTCCAGGATATTTCAATAATTCAGATCCACACTTTTCCTTCCGTTCTATGATAAAAATTATCCCTAAGAAAATTCTCTCGCAAGACCGGTTCTGTCACCAAAAAAAAACGAATTGATAAACACGAATTCAGCGTCCTGTCTTCCATAGGAGACCCATGCGGCTATACTGTTCTGTGCATGTGATTGGATAATTCTTTACTGTGGTTTTTGTCTAGGGCTGTCAGAGTGAAGAATCCGTCTCTTCATTCCTCGCACTCTCTCGTCACTCTGACCGGTAAGAGAGTGCGCGGAATGAAGAGACGGATTCTTCACTCTGACAGCCCTATTTTTGTCACTACAAGCTCACCTCATTGAATGGGCCTGTTTGTGTTCTGATCGAACTCGTGACCCAGCACATTCCTGAAACCCAACCACAGCTGGAATACAAGGATTTCCCGCGCACTTTGGAAATACAAATTGGCCTTAGGGTATGCTTATTGAGTCATCATCACCCACGTGCTAAATTTACCAAAAAAAAAATCACCGGATAAAAAGTTAGTTTCTCACTTTTGATCTCATTCGTCTTTTTTCTACACAATTCGGGCAATGTTTGATATACTGAATGCGTCTCGAACAGTCTTCAGCAAGATTTGCAATTTCTTGGATGCTAGCGATCTTTCTTCACTGAGAGAGGTTAGATTCGTTTCCGTGTGTTGTAAAAACGTTTTTTTGCAGGTAAACAAGCACTTGAAGAGCTGCGTTGATCACCTAATAGAGCATGGAACAGCTACTGTGCATGGTTTAAATATATCATATGTTGGTGTGAGTATATTTATCGTGAGATTATTTTCAATTCCACGCGTAGCTGACCTTTGACGAACTGAGTGGAGGGAGGAGGGAGGAAGAGGCCCGGAGGAGGTTAGTGATCTACCTGCTCTCCACCCCCTACCTCTTCCCTTCCTCTCTCTCCCAGACAATCAATACGCTAACCAGCACATTGAGTTTGCTGAGCATTTGAAACGCACGATAACTCTTGTTAGGGCATGCCTTTCACACAAACCATTATGCAATTTCGTATATTTTAGATATATAAAGCTGCATACGACATTGTCGTTCAAAGCAGTGAAATGGAATGCTTCATATGGAAACTATTTCTCATTTCGGAAATTGGTTTAGATGAAATGAGGCAGATACATAAACGAGCGAGCTCTGCTTCAAGAAGAGGACACAGAGCAGAGGTTCTTTAAAGAAAAGTTCGCGCGAGAGAGGTCAACACACTCTTTTCATTTCGCTTGCTCTCTCGCTCGTCCCACTTCGCGTTACTCAAATTATCCCGATTCTCCTCATTTTAATTCCTAATTTAGTCCTGGGCATAATTTCAGTTTCGGTTAGTTTTCAAGTCGGAAGAGGATCTAATATCCGTCATTGAAAAATTCGCAAATCGTGTTCACGGAAGGGTGTTTGGGATTGTCCAGATTCACGGAGTTAGCTCGGCAATTTTAAGAGCGTGCTCTGGCGTATTGGATGGAAATAGGGTAATGACATTCACTCATGTAGGAGTGCTGCTTCAGAAAACTGACTAGTAAGTATATCACATTGAGTAAATGAAGAAATTATATATTCAGTGCATATTGGATTGAAAAAATGCGATTATGGAAAGTGCATCAATGTATTCTCCCTTTTCTTCCCACAAATATGGGTAATTTATACAAAGAAACGGTCGAATTCATATTGCGTATCGCGAATGAGGTAGAGAAGCTGAGCATGTCTATGCAGCCAATGGTGCCTGTCTCGCTAATAAAAGAAATTCTGCGTCGAAAAGTCTACGACCTAAATGTATTTGCACACGCAACATCAAGCTGTTCATTGAAACAAGTTGAGAATTTCATAAAGGTGAGTATTAGAGTTCGAACAGCGGGTAACCATATATTCAATAGTATTTTTTCTCATGTGGTGTTAGTTTTTCGGAAAAGGACTTCGGAAAAGGGGAAAAGGACAAAAAGCACCAGATTTGAATTCCCGCATTTTCCGTTGTTGCGTAATATCTCGGTTCCTGATAAATCAATCGATACAAAAAATTGGCTCCGCATGTATTACCCATCTAGGAATCTTACTTTCAATTTTTGTGATGAATTGGCAATTGGTTGCCGAGATATTGGTCAAAAACGGAAAATGCGGGAATTCAAATCTGGTGCTTTTTCCAAGTCTTTTTCCGAAAAACTAACACCGCATCAGTGGTCGGAAGGAGGTTACATTTACATTCTACATGAGGACCAAATTATTTTAAAAAAAATATCGATAATTATTTTAAGATTTTGAATAATTCGAGCAAGAAGCTGCGGTTGGTGATACGAGCAGACATAACTCCGTCGGTTGCTCAGTACGGGCTGGTCAAGTTGACCGCACGCTCAGACTCGTGGACCGAAATCGCTCATGTGGAATTGAGTGATGACTAAAATTTTGTTCCGTGATTTAGCAGAAATGTTATGTTGCTCTCGTTGTATGTACGAAATATTATTGCAATACTCCTTTTCTTCTAAATTTCATTTATGAAGATCGGTTTGTGGTAAAATTTGAATAAAATAAAAATGTCTTCTTGTCTATCACAGAGTTACCTTGAGTGTGAACCGACACATTACAAGCAAAAGAGATGAAATGCTTCGCTCGCTATAGCGCCTGATAAATGTTCACATTGTACTTGTTCACAATGTACGCAGCTGTGCCGAAAAAGGGCGGCAGTGAAAAGGAGAGTGCGGCGTTGCAATTGAATTGCGTCAGGATCGCGCGGTTTTTCGCAATCTCAAACATGAGATTGGCCATAGGGAATTTCTGCTGGGTATCCGTTGAATGATTGACATTATCGCCCGCTGTGGAACAACTGATCGTCTTTCTTCGCTTCTGCAAGTTCTGAGTTTGTAATGGCGACTGAACTGAATTTGTTTGTTCGCCGACTATTGATAATTTTATCGCTTCATCCTGAACATTCTGTTCCTATTTTATAGGCACGATGGACCTCAAGAATCTTCCTCGATATGTCATGAATAAGATCTGTAATTTTATGAACCTTGCTAATCTTCTTCAGCTTCGAAAGGTATGAGATTCTCCCTTACGCTATTTGAATTATTATTTCAGATAAACAAAAACATGAAAAATATCGTTGACCATCAACTTGAGCACCGAACAACGACGGTGTGTGCATTAAAACGCGTTCTCTGTAAGAACGGGAGGGTGGTGGCACAAGGGTCCAAAATGCTCCGATCGAGCTGAAATTTTTTTTGGGAGCTCCCCAGGGGTCAGGTATACTTCTGGCAAAATTTCATGTTGATCCATGCATTTCATGCATGAAAATTAAATTTTGACTTTGACCCTTATGTGATATACCATTCGATAGAGCATCAAAAGATAAGACTAAAACCTCACTTTTGAGCCAGTTTGGACTAAATATGTTCGAGAAAAATTCGAAAAACCTCATTTTTTCACGGTTTTTCACTTCCCAAAAATCAAAGATCGAATTTAATCTTTTTGTCTTTGTGTTCATTGGATTCCTCGTTGAATTCTGCATATTTCAGAATTTTTGAACAGGCCAATATCAGGGTGCATTGATGTCATGGACGTCATTTAGTAGCGCGCAATCAGCCATTCTGGTTGGAGCGCTCGTCAATGAATGATTACTTTTCCGAACTCTCCCTCGCTGGTTCGAATCCGCCTCCCTGATTGAATGTTTTGCCGGATTTTTGGACTCATTTCCCATTAATTTATAAATTCACAGGACTCAGCAGATTATCCGACATACTGCCGCTTTTCTCGAGATAAAATCGTTTACGCCTTTCGCTTTCTAAACGGCGAAAGGAACGCTCTATCGTCTTTTTTTGCTGCGTTCTAAGGGTCGCTAAGAGGTTTTTTCTGCTCATCGGTGGAAATACAATACAAAATTCTAGTGTATTTCATGCATTACAGTTATTCACAATGCTCTCAGCATCATAGAATAATCAAAAACATGTTGCGAAATGGTGGTAAAAATCGGCAAAACATTCAATCAGGGAAGCGGATTCGAACCAGTGAGGGAGAGTTCGGAAAAGCAATCATTCATTGACGAGCGCTCCAACCAGAATTGCTGATTGCGCGCTACTAAATGACGTCCATGACATCAATGCACCCTGATATTGGCCTGTTCAAAAATTCTAAAACAATCAGAATTCAACGAGGAATCCAATGAACACAAAGTCAAAAAGATTAAATTCGATCTTTGATTTTTGGGAAGTGAAAAACCGTCAAAAAATGGGGTTTTTTGAATTTTTCTCGAACAAATTTAGTCCAAACTGGCTCAAAAGTGAGGTTTAGACTTATCTTTTGATGCTCTATCGAATGGTATATCACATAAGGGTCAAAGTCAAAATTTAATTTTCATGCATGAAATGCATGGATCAACATGAAATTTTGCCAGAAGTATACCTGACCCCTGGGGAGCTCCCAAAAAAATTTCAGCTCGATCGGAGCATTTTGAATTCTTGTGCCACCCTCTGTGGAAGTTCATCCCGCTCTTACAGAGAATGCGTTTTAAATGTCTCTCATTTCACTGTGAGTGTTACAAAAATTAGGGTTAACCGTTCGGAGATCGGAAAGGCCGAAACTCAACTGGCAAAATCACTCTCTTTCCGAGTCGAACAATGGACAATGGAGTTTCGGACAAAGGAATAGTTTCGGAAGAGTTTCGGAAAGTTCATTGTTCGACTCTCATTCCGGAAAGATCCGATCCGAAAGATCCGAAAGATCCGGAAAGAAGATGAAAGAGAAAGAAAGGAGAGATTTATCCGATTTCCGAACGGTTAACCCTAACAAAAATGATTATTTTCATGCCCATTCATTTTTTTATCAGGACATGTCCTTCCCACAAGAATATATTATGAAACTCCAATAAATATATTGTTTTTAGTTAATCATATTTAGGCAATTGGATCCACGCCCGTACATCAGAGAACAACATACGACATCTTCATTAAATTAAGCAGCGAAAGAGAATGTACACTATGGAAACTGTTTTTGATCTCGGCAATTGGTTTTTATGAAATGAATAAGATTAATTTCGGGCACTTTTCACGTAATCTTGGACACAGCTCAGAAGTTCGTTAAAAATTTTTTTAAATTATTTATGACTGGTTTCAGTTTCGCTTGCTTCTGAAATCAGAGGAAGAAGTTAGATCCATTTTTCAACGTTTCGCGAATCGCGTTCATGGAAGGGTGTTCGAGTCTGTTCACTTAAGTGGCGTTTCTTCTGAAACTTCGAGAGCGATCTCTCGAATACTTGATGGAAACGTTGTCTTGAAGCTCGTTTTCGGAACAAGACAGCCTTTGAAGACGGACTTGTAAGTCGTAAATTTATTCATTTTTGATTTCTAAAGAATTGTGAGAATTCAGTGTTTATTGGATTGAAAAGGTGCGGAAATGGAAAGTGTATCAGGTTAATGTTGCCCACTTTCTTATGGATAAAGGTAATATACAATAGATAACCCAAATTAATGCTAAAAGAAACTGTTTTGTATTGAGAAACAGTCGAATTTTTATTGCAAATCGCGAACGAAATAGAGAAGCTTGTATGCATATTTATGCAACCTATCGTTCCTGTCTTCTTAATAAAGAAAATTCTTGAACGAAATATAAATCATCTCAAGATAATAGCCGACTCTTTCTCTGGCTCTGTTGTATATTCCTTGAAAGCCGTTGAAAATTTAACAAAGGTAAGAACATAAACAAATTTGTTAATCGATTATGTTTTTTTAAGATCTTCAACAATTCGAGCAAGAAATTACGGTTGGTGTTACCGACAGACATGGCTCCGTCAGTTGCTCAGATCGGACTGTTCAAATTGACCGCTCGTCCTGGATGGCTTACGGTAATCGTCCATTTGGAATTCGAATGACTGCTAATAAAACTGTTCGGACTGATGCAATTGAAAAAAAAGAATAATACAAAAAACGTACTTGCACCCATCTGCCAAATTCGCGAAATGACATTTACGAATAATAAACGGAATGGTTAAAAAGTTTGCGATATATTCGTTAGTTCGTTTGTGATTCGTTTGTGAGAATTTCACACGTTCAACAAAGTGCTCTTTCCGGAACAAGAACCCAATGGCAGGGATCACCCATTTTCAAAATTCATTCGGTGAACTATTGCCCGGGGGATTAGCACAATACTTTTTTCACTCAAGTGTGGTGGAATCCTTACTGTTACAAAAATATAAAAATCAATGGTTTTTTCTCATGATATAAGAAATGACGGTCGACATTATTAGTTTTACGCCAACCGTAAGCAACAAAATATGTCATTTCTTGGACAATAAAACACTTCTGCTGATGAGAAAGGTTAGTTGAAAATAATCTTTTTTTACCATAAGGTTATAGGTTTGCAAGCACGTGAAAGCGACAGTCGACAATCTCGTTGGAACGATTGAACTCCATGTTAAAATGTTCAAGGTGCAACCAACAGTAAGCACCACTACGTTAAATATTTCCAATTGCGTTAAATATTGAGACATTATTAGTATTATTATTATTATTCTTGATTTGACAACTGTATTTTTCAGAATATCCTTGGAGACGGTGATCAACAATTGGCATTCTGGTTTAGCACTGTCAGAGAATGTTTGATGTGGCGAATTTGTTTCGCATTTGAATTTGGTAGGCAGGGATTGGCCGATGGCATTTCCATTGCCTCGCAAGATGTTAGTCGCCAATGTTTAAAATGTTAAACTATAAATCTTACCTTTTTGCAGATTTCAATACTGTACCTGAGATCGGCAGCTGACGTAAGAAATGTTATCGAATATATGAAGACTCGCGTTCAAATACATTTGAAATGTTTGTAATGGAAGAAGTGACACTTGAAAATGCGAGAATCTGCTCAAATTTAATAGAGACTCAGGAAATTTTGGAATTTAAATGTATTCCGAAAGACAAAGGTGTTTTCGATTTGTAAGTTGAATGTAACCCCTGTAACCATGCTGAACAATGATTTTCAGTGATCATTGGGCCGATAGGTTTCGGGTCTGGAATGTGAAATGCGCGAGGTTTGCGCATCTTCCAAGAAGTAAAGGTTAGAAAAATTGAACAATCAACGTTTTCAAAAAAAAAAGATAAGATTTAAAAAATCCAAGGATTAAATTTTTTTTAACGAATCATTGATAAAAATTTACAACTGAAACTGTTCCAACAAACTGATTTTCTGTACAGAATCAGCCAAATTTATTCTGCAAATGGCTGATCGCGTTCCAAAGTTGGTACTCAGTATGATACTGAAACCTCCGGACAAATTTCCCCTCAAACTCGTTTGCGAAATTTTGAGTCGCAAATGCAACGACCTTGAAATCATCGGACCAAATGTGTACGAAATTGCCGATGTTGAGAAGCTTGTGAAGGTAATAAAACGATAACCGTAATGAGGGCTTTCAGGGATATTAAAATTCGTTATCTCTAAAAAGTGACAGAGAGAGAGAAAGAGTGTTACTCGCTCAAATGAAATTATATAGGCGTTTCACCATATTGAAAAGAGATTGCGTTTCGTCACCTGGACTAACGTGCAACCTATGGAAGCGAATATTGGAGAATATTCAATCAACGCTAACGAGACTGAACAGATTGTATTCACTAATTATTGAACTTTTTTACTATCGAATATTGTGATTTGTATTTATGAAATAAAATAAACATCAAAATAAGCAGTTCTTCCGCTCCGAGATTGTGGGAATGATGAGCGGAGGACGAGTATTTGCAAATGACGAGAATCTGAAGTCCAAGTCCCACAGTCTGCGCCCGTATATTTTACTTTACGCTGATCATATCACATTTGGGAGACCGTTCCAAACTATTCAGTTAGTTTCTACCCACATGAATGAGAACGCGATACTCGTTTTTGCTGTTCACGCCCCCCCCCCTGGCACGGATCTTTATTCATCACTATTTTGTCTGAGCATCTGCCAAAAGAGTGATGAAAACAAAAAATGAATTGTTGCTCTTTTTGATTCACCGGCTATAACAACAGCTATTTACAGCTTCACAGTGTTGGAAAATGGTCGACCTCTTGAATCTTCCTCGGAATTCGATCAACGTCATCTTCCATTTAATGGATGATAAAAGCCTACTTCAAATGAGAGAGGTTATATAATTCAGATTTGTTTTTATGCGAAAACTTTTAAAAAAGGTTGGAAAATTTGCTGTGCGCCTCGTGAATGAATTGGTTTATTTTCGACGGCCTGCTATAGCTCAATTTAATATGTATCGAGACGACGAGGACGTAAGCGTTATTTTTTAAATCTATTTTTTTTATTTTCTGTTTAATTTTTTGTTTGTAAATCTATTTTTACAGATTATAGAAAATCCGGTGGATGAAATAAGTTCTAAATTCTACAGTGAAAGAGAGTGCATTCTGTGGAAGCTATCTCTCGTTTCTAAATTCGGATTCAAATATATGAAGCTATTAATTTCAAAATTCCGATGTTTCCTCCTACAACCAGAAATGATGTATTTTTACGCATTAATTGAAACAATTGATCTAAAATTTCAGGCTTTTGTTCTCACTCTAAGGGATGAAGAGAACACAAGAGCTATTATTGAGCATCTGAAAATAATTATTGGCAGTAGGAAGATTAATGATGCTCATTTCTTCGGGCTCAGTTTCGAAATGGTGACTTTGGGCTCGGATGCTCTTGACTTATGTCAAATATCATCATTGAATTTCTCACCATTGAATGGAGAAGTAATTGATTTGTAAGCCCCTTACGGCCATATTTATCTATAGATGTTTAATTCATTCAGTGCGTATTGGACTGAGAAAGTTCGGAAATGGAAAGTAAATGATGCAAATTTATCTGGCCTTCCTTCATATAAAGGTGGAATGCGTAACTGTGGTGAAGAACTCATAAAAACCCTTTGCAGAATCTACTGAATTTTTGTTTAAAATATCCGAAATCGTACAGAAGCTTTATTTCTCATTAATGAACGATGAACTTGTTCCTCTCTGGATTGTGCGAGAGATTCTGAGTAGACAGGTGAACGACCTCACCATTTATATGCATGGCAAATGTCTTCCCTACACTGAAATCGAAAAGCTCATTCAAGTAATTAACTTTTTCTAGAATAGCACCGGTAAACTTTTTAGGCATTCCACCGAATGGATAAGAAAATACATTTCTCCACGTGGGTAGAAATGGAAAATGATGCGCAGATCGGAATGTACAAAATATTTTCTAGCATCGTCAGAGGAGGCGCAATTGACATTATTCATATGGGTCTCCGTGCCTGAGAAACCTGATTAATATTTGTATTATGCGTATGTTTGGATATATTTTGCAAATAAACTCCTTCTGGCGCTATTTTCATCGCTACGTCTTTCTCCTAAGTCTCCGCATTTTTCTATCAATAAAGAGAGTACGTGTGAGAATTTAATTTTCCACATTGCCAATGACGGAAGTATTGTGCCGATAGGAGTGTGCAAAATATTTCCTAGCATTGCCTTTGCGGGCGCTTTATTATATTATTATACGTTGTATTAGTTTTGACGTTTTATTTTTATATATTTGACTATCATACCGTTTTGCACATTTCTTACATAAACGGCCTCAAAAAATTTTTCCTCGAGGATACGTGTTTCGACGTGCCACAATCCGCCCAATCTACACAATTGTTTATCATAGAGTTCACTTTTTGGTTCGTCGCAAAGCTTGTGATTTGTGCGGAATGCTAGTAGACGGGGTTGGGACACTGTTGGAGCATGGTAACTAGAGGGTACTTTTTTGTAACTTGAGGGTACTTAGTCTATGCGACCGGCTGCGGTGGTGGGTAGGCTGGGTAGGGGCTGACTGCAGGCTGAGACACTGCTTGTTCCTGTGTTTTTACCTGAAATTAGTTTGGACAAATATAATTTAAAATTATTTACCTCACTGCGCGCGTTGACGAAGAAGTACGCGCTCGCGGCTGCAAATAAACACATTTATATATCATTTTAAACGATCCGTATTTAAAATTAACTTAAATATCGTAATTACTAACGGAACAGAGTGGCTATAATGAACATGAGGACGGCCTGTCCGATGTAGAAGTATAATTGCGGATGCACACAATAATCCGTGTCAAACATCCGCTCATACGAGTGCGATGCGCATTGCTTATATATCGTATGCAGAGCATTCTTGTGCTTGTCCACAAAGAGGAAATACTCTTTCATCGAGTCAGGGGAAGTATTTTCCGTGTACGAGCGCATGGCTGCAAATAATAAATGATCGCATTTCCGTTAAAATCAGCTCAGGGTCGAATTGTGGCGTCGCCGCTGGCTATAAATTATTGGCACTTCTTTACTTTAGTGTCCAAAGGTAGAGGGCTATTTTCTTTCACGCACTTTGAGAGCGGTCTTTGGGCGCTCAAGTAAAGAAGTGCCAAAATTTTTATTACAGCTTACTTTTTATCACCCAAACCCTGTACGCGGCCACACATCCCAACGCGAACGCGCCGATTGCATAAATAGCCTGCAATAATGGCAATGCAATAAATCCATGCCAGGACTTCGGCAGCTGTTCTTGGCTCAAAAACTATCGACTAAGCGCGACGGACAATCGACATCAACTGATGCTTGCTCCTGCAGGCCGATTACCTTGATATCAGGAAGTAAGTGTAATAAATCCATGACAACGCTTTACTCACCGCGAGAACGACGTAGGTCATCATGATGCACGTGTCCTTGAATCCAACGCCGCACAATCCGAAGCCATGCGCGAGCCACCAGCCGAATAGGAAACCGATGCCCTCCTGTAAATCCTCCCTCCTCCCGCTCTCTCGCCCGCCTCTCCCCGCGCGTCTTCTAACAAAAAACACAAGCCAGGGAGAAGCACTAAAATTCTAATTTTTTTCTCTAAATATCCTAAAATATTCAGTTTAGTCGGAAAATCGATATCCCAAGAGAAATTTCAAACTGGAACCCACATAAACGGCCTATTCTCCCTTCTACAAAAGTGGGCGGGGCTTGCGGGCTCTACGTTTATGTGATAAATTTGTGAGCGGGCATGAATGGATGTGTCTAAGTATGTGTAATGAAGATACCAAGCTTGGCCAAGATATTCATATTTCAAGCTCTAATACCCATAGCGACAGCTTCCAAGCCCAGACGGCGCTCGTGATTGTCGTGATCACTGCCAGTACGATCGCCATGATGAGCCCGCTTTCTGCAAAGAGGGATACGGTAGGTCGGGGTCGGGGTACGGTAGTTCGACATGAGCACAGAAGATCGATACTGTAGATCGATAGGGCGTACGGTAGAACCATAGGGATACGGTAGATTGATAGGGTACCGTATTCTGCTGCATGGGCTGCTCCTGCTGCGGTGCGGGGCTGCTCTGCGGGCACATCGGATACTGCTGTTGCTGCGCATACTGCAAATTGGGGGAAGGATGCGGTAGGATTCAGAGTCAGGATTTGAACGGACTGGTCTCCATGTTACAATCGCATTGAATAGCAGCAAAATACCCTTCCGTAATCAATGAATCCGTCATTGTAGTCAATGCTTGTTCATCAGTTCAGAGGGTGTATGTTGTTACGGAGCAGAATACGCGCGCGAACAATACCTGCTGCGGTGGGTACCATGGTTGTTGCGGCGGAGGGTAGCCGGGAGCCGGTGGTGGGCAGCCTTCCTGCTGTTGCGGTGGAGGATAACCCTGTTGTTGCTGCTGCTGCATTTGCTGCAAAGGGGGAACGGTAGGATACTGTAGACGATGTCAAACGATTACTGTAACTAGCGGGGGTACTACTGTACCTGCTGCGGTGGGTAGCTTCCCTGCTGGTGCGGAGGTGGATATCCGCCTGGCTGGGGCGGGTAGTTCTGCTGCATTGCACTTTTCCGACGAGTTGAGTGGGCTTCAAGAGCGTACGGTAAAAGGAGCACCGATGTACGTTACCGAATCAAGCCAAGTTGGGACTATTTTCGCTACAACACGCAGCGGGAGCGCTGAGCCTAAGCAGCACAAAAAAACATCCTTGATTGTTTCATTAGGATACTACCCAGACTTAATGTTAGTGCATAGGAGTTGATTTTCGCTTTGTAGGGATAAGGAGCGCGAATATCATAACATTTTGGGTTGGTCTGGAAAATTAATGCAGTGCCATCAGAGCAATCGGCACGATGTCAGACCCCACCAACCCGGTTAGACAAGAGTGAGTAGGAAAAGTAAAGAAAAAAGAAATGAAAAGAGCAACCAACCGTCTTGTGCGAGCGAGAAGGGTAGAAATGGCAGGCAGAGAGATGACTGGCAATATTTTTATTTGAAAATTCGTAATTAAATTTCAGTATTCAACTGCCTTCAATATTGCGTATTCCTCATTTTCTCCTTCATTCTCCCCTCTCAACTCGACCTCGATTGGTCCCTTCTCGTCCCTTCACTCGGACTGCCACCTCTACTCGCCCACCTACCTACCGTGTACAATGTGTTGTTCTGACTCTCGCGTAAGTCTTGGGTATCCAGTTCAGATTTTCCCGCAGTTCTGTGAATAATATTCTGACTAGCTTAACCGTCCTACTGAATCCAACCGGGTCTTGATTTCCAATTATGACCATTGCTCCACTGTAATCAATTCTTTATCGTATCCGAGATGGCCAATTTCGCATGCTGTAATGGCTATCCTACCGTAATCTTACCGTACTCCATCTAAGTCGGGAGCGATCGGCGTCTCGATCGGTCACATCGTCTGGTTGCTGGTTTGTATGACGTTCGAACTGGTGTTCGTGCCGATAAAGGCCTACTGGGTGAGACGTTTAGCCATTAAACGTTAACCAAGGCACGGTCATCTATGAAGATTAGGGGGTGACTTTAGACTTGGCTATCGGCCATGTTATTCGACTGAACATGCTGAATTTACGTTATGAGGCACAGCGTGTCAGGCGGGGGAAAAAATCTCATTTGCGTGGCGGAGTTCGGCCGAGTCATTCTGCGCCGCGCGAGAGAGAAGAGCGGGGTGAAATGAGGGTTTTGGCCAGGGTCGCAATCTTTATTGCTTAGTTGCTACTGAATGAGATCGAAATTGAAAATTCGGCTCCCATCAGAATCTGGGGAAAGGCTTTCTTCGACGATCTGCACAAACCGCATATCGATATCTTTCTCCTAAGGTGACAAACATTGACGATTTGTGTGCAATATGATGGATTTTTTGAGTTTTCGCGTGTTTTTTGGGACGTTTCAAGTTGCTGCGAATGAATGAGATCGAAATTGAAAATTCGGCTCCCATCAGAATCTGGGGAAAGACTTTCTTCGACGATCTGCACAAACCGCATATCGATATCTTTCTCCTAAGGTGACAAACATTGACGATTTGTGTGCAATATGATGGATTTTTTGAGTTTTCGCGTGTTTTTTGGGACGTTTCAAGTTGCTGCGAATGAATGAGATCGAAATTGAAAATTCGGCTCCCATCAGAATCTGGGGAAAGACTTTCTTCGACGATCTGCACAAACCGCATATCGATATCTTTCTCCTAAGGTGACAAACATTGACGATTTGTGTGCAATATGATGGATTTTTTGAGTTTTCGCGTGTTTTTTGGGACGTTTTAAGTTGCTGCGAACGAATGAGATCGATATTGAGAAACTGGGTTGCTTTTTTGACATATTTTCACAAGTTGTATGCAATTTCTTAATTGAGTAATTTCAATTTAGTAAATTGCAATTTATTAATTTTGTAATTTAGCAATAATTTACTTTATTATACAACTGTTTCTGTATAAAAGCATCTGAGTTTAATTTTTCATACATCTCGTTTTAACTCGAAACTATCTTCTTGCTCTTAAATTCTCTATCATTTGATCTGAAAATTCTTCACTCAAGATGGTCACTTCTGCAAGGAAACGGACAGCAATGAAAAATCTCGCAAAAGGAAGGGTTTGTTTTTGAAATCTATTGACGTGTTTATTTTTTAATTGATCGAAGGACCCTTCTCCCGAAGGAACTGATTCGAAAAGAAGTCGAAGAACGACTAAACAAGTTCAGAAGGATGTTACGCCAGTACAATCAAATAATGTTCCTATACACGCACATAATCAGGTTAGTTTATTTTCTGAATAGTGACTGGCAGAGCCAGTTTCAGAATCAAATAAGGGAGCAGCTTATGATGGAGATGGACATGGGTCCTATTCTCGATGAAGAAGAAATGAGTGATGAGAGAAAAGTACGCATGCCTAAATGAAGATGGCTCAGTTATGAAATTTGAGGAGATATTCACTAGAACTCTGCATTTGAATAACTGGCAGAGGGAACTAGAAGATAAAAGTAATGATCTGGCTATTCGGGAAGAGGTGATTCGAATGCAAGAGGACGACGTGGAGAAACGAATGAGAAGTAACGATGAGATCAGAGAGGCAGTCGTGATTTAAATTTTATCAAAGTTAAAGTTGCGAAATCTAGGATTTGGAATCTATTCGTACGCGCATGGAAAGTACTCCCATTTCTATGGATACGTCACTTCTATTTAGTCTACAAAATGTCCAGTCTGAATCATTGAAAATGAAGGAGAATTCTGATCGAATGAAAGACAAAGTGAGATACGAAAAAAAACAACGTTTTCACAACAAGCTAGGTGGCAAAGCTACGAGCCGAGCTCGACGCTACCAACAAGAGATTGAAGAGGATAAAATCACAGCAAGAATCTCATAGTAAACCGTCCATGTATATTGAAGAGAAAAGGAAGAGGTTTGTGGTGTATAATTCTCAAGATATTAGTGTTCTAGATCGAAAATGGCGTTTACGGAATGTGATAAACTCGGAAAGGAAAAGAGAATCGGAGAATGTTTGGAGGCGATCAGAGCGGCAATTGGAATTTCAGACGTTCATGCTCACTATCAAAACGTCCTGAAAAAGTAGCAGCCATGATTTGCCAATTTATATTTTATTTTATTATTTTATTAGAGTCCTGCACATCATTCACATTAAATTGAATGTAAACTTGCAATTCACAGTTGAAGAGGATGTGAAATTCACAAACTTATTCAATATGTGCGGTAAATCACTCGTCTCACATTTATTTACAATTTTACAGTCCCCAACATTCTCGCGAAGCGATGAAAGCTTTCTTCAGAGACAAATTATCTTTCGACCCCTTTAATGCAAACTCAGCAGTCAGACTACATAGGAAGGTTACTTTTACTAAACATTTTTTATGTTGAACTAACTATAAATGTCCGATAGAGTTTAATCAATGAAGAAGACTGGCAATTCAATCTATTGTCCGATTGCGGAGGTGCGGCTGATGGTAAAAAGGGCCGTCAGGCAGGATATTCTTTCGTAAACATTAACATCCACGAAGTGGTCCTGGATCATGTCAAGGTGTTTTTTAATCAATCGACCTCAATTGAATCGCACAAAGGCTCTCGCTGAACGAGGCAAACTCGTGTTGGGAGAACCTTATAACAACGTTGTCTCGCTTGTCTTCCAACTGGATAAGGGTGGAGCAACCACCAAATGCGGACTTTCCGTTTCAAATTTGGCAGAAAAGGCAATAATTAATATTTCCGCTTTCTACAAAAGAGATTTAGGTCGGCTCACCTACAAATTTCATCCTATTAGGACTCTCATCTTTATCTGAGAGCTACGAAACAGTGAAGCAGGCTTTCGGGGTTGTTTTTCAGGTTATTGAGCATTTTCACCAAGTATCATTTCCATTCTATTTAGCAAATCAATGACTTATATGGAACTTCAATTACCGTGAAAGTTAAATCTGAAGAGGTACTTCTCACCATTCGCATCAAGTGTGGCGGAGATTTCAAGGCTGTTTGCATGATGATGGGTCATGCAGGTAATATTGTGTGCACCAAGCGCTTTTTACCTTTCATTCAGGGGCTTCCTCAAAATTGATGTGCCCAATTTGTGAAACGACAAAGCCGATAATGAAATCATGGGACACATGGAGGCAAACGTCATATCGATCCGATTATATTTCCGGGGAGAAGAATATTAGTAGACCTCCCTTGATGCCAAATCTGAAGTCTACTGACATTTGTGTTCCAATTGTTCATGTCCTCACCGGACTCACGAAAAAGGGTATGATTGTACTGGAAAAGAAATTGATGGGTGAAGCTCTGGATGTGAGTATTGTTCTCGTATTATTTTAAAAGATTTATTAATTAGTGGGATGATGAGAAGGAAGAGGAACTTCAAGAAGCATCAAGATTATTGAAATATTCGACAGACGGACTGAAATCCATTAGGGATTTCAAAGCCAAAATAATTGAGATCTCAAATGTTCTGATTGGTCAATCCATTAAAACCAAAGTACTTTCTAATCAAGCTTGCAGCAAGGTTTCGAGCTCAAATATCGATTATAAAATGTCATTTGTCACAGTATTGCCTGCATGATGTTCTTTCTCATGATACTACCTTAGAATGGGATCAAAGTCCTTGTTCAAAATGTTCTAAGGCAAACCATGTCATCTGCACCCATAATTGGGACGCTGAGCTCCTATCTACTATCAGCACCGACGGATTTATGTGAGAATCGACATGCTGATATGACTCTTTCTTTATTCTCAGCTGTATTGATTGTTCGGGAACGACTATCGATGATCTGATTGGGAAAGATAGACATTGCATTGAGAACCTCGAGGAACAAGAGAATGAATTCATGGAATTGGCAATGCAGCATGACGGAGAGTGGAAGCGTCTCAGTACTCATGGTACGAAAAATCGATGATGAAGGATTTCAGAAACAAAATTAAGAATCGAGAACTGCATCAAGACTGGTCGAAGAGCTGAAGCAAATGAGAATTGCTAGCGGGGTATATCCCCGTTATTATTATGATGACTTAGTCGGGGCGGATGCCCGTCGACTGACCATGCCAGAGAATGCTACTCGATTGTGGGGACTTCTAGAAGACGAGCAGGTTATTTTTACAATCAAGCAACCATTTTCATTGGTTTTTTCAGGTCCGCACTTTCGGAATCTCTCTGTTCGGAACTCTCTATGAGATGTTCAATCTCCTTACAACTGAATTCCAATCGGCAGAACAGAAGAATCAATTCGGATATCTTGTCGAAAGAATGCAACAACTATGGGCAACCATTAATCCCAATGAAACAGTCCCACTCAAGATGCATGCCTTGACTCATCTTCGAGAAATGATGTCAAGAGAGGGGCATGCGGGCCGAGAAATAGAGACAATCGAACATGTCCATCGTTGTCTCAACATTCTCTGGCCGAAGTACGCGTCTGTGACGCCCCTATCCCACAGACTGTTTATTATTGTATCCCGCTTTAATTCCCGCAATTCACTTTCCTTCTAAAAGGCAAATAAATCATTAATAATTGTGCGAATTCTGTTATGTTTCACAGCAAAATGACTATTAAATTGTTTACGATTTGACAGACACCGCCACCCTGAGCGCGCGATGGGGAATGAATGAGTGAAAGACGCGAGATTTCCACCCACCGCTTCAGATGAGTGAGAATGGCTAAAATGAGGAGGGGGAATGGAGTGAAATTCGACTCCGCCACGCAAATGAGATTTTTTTCCCCGCCTGACACGCTGTGTGAGGCCGTTCGCCTAAGAATCGGACAAATCTGAAGGGGTTTGGCACAGCTCAAAAATCTTGATTCTCTGAAACTATGTGAATTGGGGTTCTCGAGGGTGCTGATGACGATGGGCATATTCATTTTGCATGTCGACCTCCCGTTGGCTCCAGATGCCATGACGTCAAAAACAGTTTTTCGAGAATTATTCAGTCTCAAGAAAAGCTAAAATTAAGCGAGTTTGGCTTCCGAGGTAGAATTGCATGGCGATCACGCCTGACTAATTCATTTTTCATTAATTTCAAAAATAATTTTGTAAAATGAAAGTTTTCGCAGAGTTAATTACCTATCCCGAAAGAAGCATAGATCGGACCGGAATGATGTAACGATTCCAAATATGTATTGAACGTCTTATTAAAGCGTGCAAGGAAGGTTTTACGTTAAAGATAGTGTACCTTCTTGTAAGTAAATTTTACCATCCTTCCACCTGTTGACTTCCGAACTTTTATCGATCCGTCTCTCCTTCCCGAGGGCGGCGAGAGAGCATGGGGAATAGAGAGAGCACAGAGAGAGGGAAGAGGTCATGCTAGAGAGACTCGCGTAGATCAAGAGATCGGAAGTCAACAGGTGGAAAGTTGGTACAATTTACTTACAAGAAGGTACACTATCTTTAACGTAAAACCTTCCTTGCACGCTTTAATAAGACGTTCAATACATATTTGGAATCGTTACATCATTCCGGTCCGATCTACGCTTCTTTCGGGATAGGTAATTAACTCTGCGAAAACTTTCATTTTACAAAATTATTTTTGAAATTAATGAAAAATGAAGTAGTCAGGCGTGATCGCCATGCAATTCTACCTCGGAAGCCAAACTCGCTTAATTTTAGCTTTTCTTGAGACTGAATAATTCTCGAAAAACTGTTTTTGACGTCATGGCATCTGGAGCCAACGGGAGGTCGACATGCAAAATGAATATGCCCATCGTCATCAGCATCCTCGAGAACCCCAATTCACATAGTTTCAGAGAATCAAGATTTTTGAGCTGTGCCAAGCATTGTCCGACTCTATCGCAAACGGCCTCTTATGAAGTAGACTAAGGGGCGGAGTCAAAAGGGGGGGAGGTTGAGATGATCTGAAATAAAAAAAAGTCAAATTACAGACGGTCGTGCCCTTCACAGTCTCCATTATTGTCACGAGTGTCGGCATGGTCGGTGCGGCTGTAAGGAACGTCACCATCATCATTGTTTTCTTCATCTTTGCGGTGAGTACAAAGGGGGGGGGGAGTCTGTGTAAACCAAAAAAACGAAACGCCCCTGCAATTGCTTTCTATTTCGTCTTTGCGATGAGAAGCAATGCGGTCGAGTCGTGGAATCTCAGAAAAAAGTCTTAGAAGAAAATACAAAAGCTCTGAATTTTACCGACTGGAGAAGACGAGACCTAACAGCTCCAGAATCTTCGATGATCTTTCAGGGCTTGGGACTCGGCGGACGTGTCGTTCGCTGTGCGCAATTCGCTCAGCTAACAAGGGATTTAAGGGGTGCGTTCGGGGCACTCGGAATTCGGGCAGTCGTCTCTTCATATCAATAAACCTCTCTCGCAACTCTAACTCGTAAGAGATAACTCATGCCCATGCATTTCCGATTTTGCTTTAGATACTTTGAATCTAGCCCGCTTTTAACCAGCACCGTCCGCCTATGTTCATACGAAATAGAGCCATTTTCAGCACGTGATAAAGAAAAATGTAAATATTGTCCCCCACGTTCGATAGATTTGGCTGGAACACGGAGGATTTTTGGACCGGCCTCAGCGTGTTTCTAATGGGCATGGACACGCTTGCGCTTGGTAATTTTCCATTTTTCATCTTTATTTACTGATTAATTAATTAATATTTAATAAAAATTGTAAAAAAAATCAATTAAGTCTGTCTGATGGGCGTGCAGTTCATGGAGCAAAAGCAGGTTTATTATTTTTAATATTTTTCAAAAAAAAAGTCATTTGCAGATAAAACAGGAGCAAATGCGCGTGTGCTACGGTCCCGGCTCGGCTCCAACCTACGGCTACAACACGGCTCCGGCTGACGGCTACGCCCCGTCCCCAAATTACGGCTACAGCCCGGCTCCAAACTACGGCCCGGCTACAGCTTACCCGGCCACTCAATTGCCGGCCCCGATAGCTGCACAGCCCACCGTAGCCCAAGCATCTGAATCCACTACGGTGCCTAAAACAGAAGAGCCCGCTACAGTACCCAAACCTGCCGAACCAACTTCAGAACCCAAGGCAGAAGAACCCGTTCCAGTACCCCAGGCTCAAAATTACGGATACGGTCAAGCTCCGGCTTATGGCTACGCCCCGTCTCCGAATTATGGCTATAGTCCGGGTCCAAACTACGGCTACGGCCCGGCTCCAGCAGCATCTCAAGCTACCGTACCCGCTACTGTACCCAAACCTGCAGAACCCGCTACAGTACCCAAAGCAGAAGAGCCCGCTACAGTACCCAAAGCAGAAGAACCCGCTACAGTACCCAAAGCAGAAGAGCCCGCTACAGTACCCAAAGCAGAAGAGCCCGCTACAGTACCCAAAGCAGAAGAACCCGCTACAGTACCCAAACCTGCCGAGCCAACTTCAGAACCCAAGGCAGAAGAACCCGTTCCAGTACCCCCGGCTACCAAACCTTGAGATACTGTTCCCTGTCATCGGGCCAAGTAGGGTATCACACAAACTTTGTAGCAAAGAATGAAACCAATGATAAACGTTTGTAAAGGTGAAGCATCCAGTGTCTATTTAACTCGTCGTCTGGAATGTAGAATGGCATTCTTGACGACCTCATTTCTCGTTTTGTTAATCATCTTTTGAATATTTTATTCTCCAATTATTTTTGCAATTATGAATATTTCACTTATTAATCTTTCTTCTCGCCACTATAAAAGGCCCTCAGTCCTCCCTCTTCTCCATTCTCTCCGCTCTACTCCGCCTCGACTGGTTCCCTCCTTCTCTTCCCTCGGACAACCACCACCTCTGGCCGCTCGACTACCGTACACCTACAGTACACCATGGACATGAATGTAAGTTTGCCGTACCCCCTCCAGTATCCCTGTGTTACCGTACCCTCGCCCGATTACATTAGCCTCAGCGGCCACCCCAAGTTGATCTACAGTATCCGGCCTCCGGTATTGCACCCCTTTTGATTGACCGTACAACTTTCGGCGTACAGTATCCAGTCTACCGTACCCATTCCGGCGAACAGCATCCAGTCTATCGTATATTAGCTGACTCACAGTATCCTTTTTTTGTTGTCAGGCATAGCGATCGACCGTACCCGTTCCAGGTTACAGTATGCCATCTACCGGACCCCTCTTATCCGACAGGATCGTCCTGACCGTTCCCCTTCCCACATCCGGATAACAATTTCTAGTCTACCGTACCCCAATCAATCTACAGTATCCTCCGACATACCGACATACCGCCCATCGACCTACAATACATCTTCTGGATTACAGTATCCTGTCTACCGTACCTACATCGTACCTACAGTAGCTCCAATTGCAGAAGCTGCCGCTCATTCTGACGATCGTATTGGCGGTTCTCACCACCATCACGGGCATCTTCTGGGCCGCAACGCTCTTCTTGGGAATAGTGGTACGCGCTTTATTAGCCCCGAGTTAGTCCAGTGTGCAAAAATACAGTAAAACTGTGGAATACTATCTATTTTAAATATAATCCGGCTATTTACAGTGGGGTATCGTGTGTCTGATTGGCTGGTGGGTCTCGCATGGCATCGGTCTGGCAGGCATTACGAAGAAACACTCCTGCCTCATGATGACCTACATGGTTTTCGCTGTGAGTTTGGGGTTGATAAAAATAAGGAGGCAGGCTACGAGGAAGTGAAATCACAAAAAAATGAAAAAAAATGAAGTGAAGTCACAAAAAAATTGTAAAGTTACTCATTGCAATGTTTCTTTGGATTGACGTGTTGCAATGAAGATCATGGTTGGGCAATCGTGCATAATAGCTATCTGCGACGATTCATTGCAGATTCTTGACGCGCTCTCCACGTTTGGCCTGGCATGTGCGCAAGCGTATTACGCTGCGAGGGTGTCGAGTAAGTTATAAAAGTCTCGCCAAAATTTGGCGAAAAACACAATAGGCATTGCCTGTCCACCCCCCTCACACTTGGATTCGCATTACGCACAGTCAATACCATAGACTGTTTGGGCGGGGGTGTGCGAAATAAAGACTAAGAGTGCACCGAAGATATTAGAATGCAACCAATCCGTCTAGACGACCGTATCTTTGCAGCTGTAAAGGGCCGAGCCCAATACAGAATTGATATTGTTGTCGCGCGGTCCAAGGTCAAAACAGAGATGAAATTAGAAGAATTGAACATGTGGACCAAACACCTCACGGAAGAATCGCTGAAACAGGAATCCATATGCAGCGGCTTGCTCGCCTTCCTCCTCTTTCTGATTGCTGGTCTGTTCGGTTAGTAATATGGTACAAATGCATTAAAAGAATAAATGAATTCAGTCGTCAACGCCTTTTTCTTCATGAAGGCGCGCAAGAATGCCACGGCGCAGCAATGTCAAGGAGCTTACGGAGGCGCGCCCCCGGCATACGGAGCCCAGCCCCCATACGGCATGCCATCGTCCGGAGGCATGCCTGGCAGTACCAACTCGGGCAACCAATCCGCTTAGACGACCGTACCCCCAAGATACCGTACCTCGCTACAGTATCCCAACCCGTCTCTTATCGTATTAAATAGAGTACCGCCCGAAATCACAAGCTTTGCGGCAAGCCAAAAAAGTGAAATCTGTGATAAACTATTGTGTAGACGATTGTTGCAAGTACATAATTATATCAAATTGAAGAAAATAATAGTACATTTTGCATATTGATCGCGTTACAATTGATTATTTTCTTAATTGTTCGTGGTTCTCTCGTACAACAAAAGACATTCTTCCTCTTCTCCCTACTCCATTCTCCGCAATCGTCTGGTTATCGACTGGTTTCCTCCTTCTTCATCTTCTCCTCTTCTTTTCCCTCAGGCCTCCACTTCTGGCCGTCCATCTACCGTGCACCTACCGTACACCATGGAGGCGAGTGTGAGGTTACCGTACCCCCTCAGTATCCTCCCTCCCCTACCACGTAGTCGACCTACCGAAACATTCCTACCGATCTCTGATATACCGTACCCGTTTCCGGAAATACTCTGCTTGAGATACTGTGCTCGTTCGGCAGACTCACCACTACCGTAACCTGTCAACATAAAGTATCCACCTTGCTGAGTTCATCTACAGCATCTTCCCCGGCACCACTTTAGAAGACCCAAACGGCATCCTGTGCTGCATTACATTACGGTTGAGCTATGTTAGACCAGGCGATATAGATCCGTTCTGGTCATCTAAAGTAGCGATTCACGTATCCCGATGTTTGCAGAAAATAGCGCTTACTCTGACGATCCTACTGGCAGTGATCACCACGATGACGGGCATCTTCTGGGCCGCAACGCTGAATCCACTGGTGAATATTAGAGCTCGAAATACGGGTAATCGTCTCTTCATTCCGCATGCTCTCTCGCTTCTCTGACCAGTGCGTGAAAATAAGAGACGATTACCCGTATTTGAAACTCTAGTGAATACGCCTCGCTACTCGCTTTTTTGATAAAAGCAAATAGAACTTTGCAGATTCCAGCTGAAACCATCGGAATTTGATGAGATTACACCACAATTTTTTAAAATGACAAGTCAACAAATTGTATTTGCAGTTTGGGGGCTTTCACGTGATTTGGTGGTGGATCGGCCACGGACTCGGTCTGGGCGGGATTACGAAGAAGAACGAATGCCTCATGAAGGCCTACATTGTGCTTGCGGTGAGCACTTTTGAGATGATTAGGTCATACGGGATCTCAACTAGGGTTGTTGGAATCGGTCTCTTCATCACTCGTACCCGTATGGATTGTTCATTCTGAAAACCCTGAAATTGCCGGTTACAAGTAGAGCGCTCAAACAGATCTTTTTTTTCGACACATTATGCTGCATAATGCGCAACTATGCGCCATTCCAGATTATCAGTGCGATCGGCGCGGTCGGATGGGGCGGAAATTACGCGAACACGGCCTCGTTTCTGTCTAGTCAGTTTTTGATTGTTTTGAAAATCTTTTTGGGGCACCTTTCAACTCATCACACAAATGCAATGCCTTCGAGAAAGTGTGCTAAAATCAAGGGCACGACTCGTCTTGCAATTAAACGAAGCTTCTAATGAGATCAATTGCAGCTCCAGAGGGCAAGCAGGAGTTTATCAAGGCATTGAAGACGCTGACTCACGAAGAATACACGATAGCCTACGCGGAGACGAAATTCATAGTGTGCTGCGTGTTAGCGGCGATCCTTTTCGCTGTCATTCTGCCGCTGTTCGGTGAGCAAATATACGTTACAGCTCTACAATTTTATCCTGACATCAGGCAATGGGACGGAGGACATCTTTAGGGAGGGGACTGGGATCTTCGTACTTGTCAGAGATAAAGGGTCAAGGGATAAAGGAGTAGATAACTGCTAATTACATTTCAAAATATTGCATAAATTCAGCGGCGAACGCCTACTTTTTCATCAAAATGCGCCGTGATTACACTCTTCCACAATTCCAAAAGGGTTGTGGCAACGGCAACGGCGGCGCGCCGGTTGACTACCCCCTTCCAGGCACGTTTTTTCTGAGATCCTTGGAAAATTTGCCCACGACAGGGGAAATATCACCACCACGTGGTGAATCGCCTCCGGCCGGCACCGACTCGGGTCGCCCGACCGCTTAGACTACCGAAGATGCCGTATCGAGAAGGGTATCGCCCCCCCCCCCCCAAATCACGCAGCTTTACTGCGAAATTTGTGATAAACAAGTGCGTTTTTGACAATTGCAAGCAAGTTAACGCATATTGAACAACAAACATATTGAAATCATCATTTTACATATCGATCGGACAATTTTCTTCACTTCCCTCATTCGTCGCACTTGTCTCCACGTCGAGTGGTTCCTTCCTTCCTTCCTTGGAGTTCGACTCGTGACCTACCGCACTCCTACCATATCCAAGATGTTCACCGCTTCCTCCGAGCGCCCGTCCCTGCACTCCACGCCACGCGCAGCAGGAGTATCGAAAGCGCACGTAAGTGCCGTAGCTCGTTTACACATCGATCCCATCGACCGTGCATTCGGCTGTGATTGCTCCTTTGATACAGTATCCTTTTCTGGCACTTCTTCGGGTTTTTTGGCTCAGCCTTTCTAGCGGTTGTTGTCTGGGCCAAAAAGTGCCGTAATTTCGAAGATGTTCCCCTTTCTTACCGTAATGCATCTCTTTTCAGAAGCTATCCTTCAACATGTGCATCGGTCTCATCGTGTTCTCCGTCGTTCTGCTCGTTATCGGCATCGCATCCGGCGTCTCTGCTGTCCGTTATCTTATCACAATCATATCTTATCACAATCACACCTTAATCATACCGTCAACAATGGTATCCCTGATTTGAACGCACAATAGATTAGGTAGCGCGTCCTTCTGTGGGTCTAACGTATCAAGGGTAAAGTATTAGATGCACTGACTGAGCTCGTCGTGTTGGCCGAAATGTTCCGTACTCCTACCGTACGAATAGGCTGCAGTATCCCTGTGGTGTAATAGCTACCGTAATATTACCGTACTCCTACCGTAATATATCCCTGATTCAGGGCATCTACCACGGCGTGCTCGGCATTCTGATCGGTGCTTTGGGCATCGCCGGTCTGCACACGAGAAACGTCTGGATCATGCTCGCCTTCATCTGCTTTGCGGTGAGTGGGCGGAGCTTGCGAGGACCGTGGCCTAAAAAGGGGCAGTGCTTCGAGGGACCCTAGCATAGCAGGGGGTGTAGCCAAGAACGGTGGAGCTTGAATGGACATCGATAAAGTGGGGCTGCACTTGGAGGGGGTGTGGCCTAAAGGAGGCGTGGCGTCGCACTGGCGATCAAATAATAGCCCTTCTCGCAGGTGTGCCTCTGCATCGGCTGGCTGATCGACGGCATCCAACTAATGGTGTTCGCGTCCAAATTGTGTAATATTTTATTTTTATGAAATTTTTTTTCTTAGTTTGTCGAACTGCCGAAAATGTTTCGAAGATGTATCAAGATAATTTTCTGCATACGCAGACTTGGGCAAAAAATAGATCCAAAAATTGCAGCCCGCAACGGCTACAAAACGGATCGCGACAACGTTTCCGTCACATGGATCTGGATCTACATTCTCCTGCTGATGGCCTACATCGCCTATCAAGGTAAATTCGGTTCGAGAAAAATACGTGAGGTGCGGAAGGAAAGAAGGAATTCGGATGAAATTTTCTCGGAGCTTGCACTAAATGATGTCCAAGCTGCTCTCAATGATATTAAAAAAAATCACTTGTGCCATTCCTTGCGTGCCGGAGGCATCATTGAGAGTAGATTTCATGACATTTCATGACCCAGTCACTGATTCTTCATTGCTGATTAAGGAGAACAAACTGATTTCCAGGCGTCCTCGCGTACTATTACTTCAAGGCGCGCAAAGAGGTGATTGAAATATTTTTGTGAATTCAAAATT
The DNA here is from genome assembly GCA_911812115.1 of Pristionchus exspectatus. NCBI lineage: Eukaryota > Metazoa > Nematoda > Chromadorea > Rhabditida > Neodiplogasteridae > Pristionchus > Pristionchus exspectatus. Next base: position 4,569,644 of record OU461587.1, on the reverse strand, counting down.
GAAATTAAATAATTAATTTCAGGTCGTCGCCGAGATCTATCGCGACGCGTTTGCCAATCTGCGCGAAGGTTAAATAATTCATTAGTTAATTAGTCAAATATTAATAATTAAATGTTGTACATATTTAGAAAGTTCTCTGTTTTGCCGTTCAAAATTTGAAGCGGGAAGGAAAGGAAAATGGCTGGGCCAAAAAACAGAGCAGTTCTCGTACTATGACTAGGGGCCACAAGCCCCGCCCACTTTGGTGTGACATGCCCCTCCAATGAAAACGAGACGGGGAAGCACAAAGTTCATTCTTAACCAAATCAAGCGTTCTATGGCGCGTTGGATAGCTACAACCATCCCCTTTCAATAAATTCTTACAGGCTTTGAAAAAGTTTTCTCTATGCGAGTCAAAAATCGATAAAAAGACGGAAAAGTCTCAATTTGAGCGTTTCTGGAATATGTACCTCAAACCTGTAGAAAATTTATTGCGGGGAGAGGCGAGCGAGAGGGCGGGGGGAGGGAGAGAGATACACGCAAATGAGACTCCGCCCCCTTTCCCTCTCGTCTCGCCTTTCCCTCCTCTTCCCCAGTGCAATGCGCGCGTACTTCTTGTGCTCTAGCGCAGCTCAGAGACATGATATCGACAAACGGTAAAAAACATGATGTTATTGGGTCCATGAGGGATTGTTTGAACACTAATTTGATCCCATTGCATACAATCGGCTATCCACATTGTGGCCCCTAACTATGACGCTATACTTCAGGCGGCATGGTCATCCTTCCGGCGTATTGATCGATGGTGATTGAGGAAGTACCGTACCCTTCCCATACCGTACTCTAGTCCACTTTCTTTAAGGAATAAATAATTCGAATGGGATTTTGTAATGCATGACAAAACATTCAAGAAATCTATTCACTTTTATCAATTCGTGAGTGATTGATCCTATCAATAATACGATCGATTTTTCGCTATAAAATAGCATAACAGTTTTTTGCCTTTCATTTTCGAAAACCACATATTCTTACGTATTGGCAACGTCATGGTCACGAATTACGTATGAACATTGTTTTTTTCTCTTCTCATTCCGCGCATGCACTTTCCGTCAGAGGGTGTAGTGAAGACACACATTCTTCATTCTGAAAGTCCTAACCGTTTTCAAGAAGATTATCTGACGTAACACATATTTTTAGAATGTTGCTCTCGGATTGACGATCGCTCAATTCGCAGTCGGATTGGGACTGGCAATATTCACCGGTGTCAACACCGACAACTTTCTAGTTAGCATGAATTTCTCCATTATGGATGTTCTTCATAAGTTCTTCAAGAGTTCGGAAAAGCCAAATCTTTGATTCCGGATCAAATCATCTGCATGATTCCGCATTTTACAGGTCGGTCTGATCGCGGGATTATTCTTTCTCGTAGCGCCCATTCTCGGAATTTGCGGGCTTTTATGCAGAAGCACCTGCATGATGATAACGCACATCGTATTCTCGGTAAGCATTACTGACTCTGAGCAGAGCTGAAGATTTTGTTTATTCGTTTTGCGTACATTCTCGGTGCACTTGTAAAGGAATTTCAGCTCCGAAAAAGGAAGTCACTCTTTCAAAAAGCGTAAAATTAAAATATGGAGAATTGTCTTGTCCGTTTCAGATCATCGGCCTAATTTGTATAGTGTTTTCGGCACTTTGGTCTGGATTCTTTATAAACCAGAAATCATGTAAGCCGCTGCAGTGAACGTTTTTGAAAACTGACGAAGCTTCTGCAAACAGAAAATATCATATTATCTCTATTTATTCTCATTTATACATTTGATTAATGGTTAAGAAGAATCAATTGCAGCGGGAGCCGGGAAGTTGCTTAAAGATAGAGAATATAACATATTCATGATCGTTCTAAGCGTGCTGCTAATTCCGCTCTATGGTAATTTCAGAAATCAAAATATTTGATCATAATAGACGTTATTGTAACTTCAGCCGCCATGATTTATTTCTACTTCAAGGCTCACAGCGAGGTTTGATTTTCTCATCTGATGGGAGATATTGGATCATTTTTTTTATCCACTTATTCCAGGTCAAATATGGGGAGGTTGAGTATCACACTCCTACGCGCAAGCGCCTCAAAGATCATCGCAAACCAGCGCCTCCGGTCGCGAATTATAATCAGAATCAAGATGTGCCTGCAAGTAATCATCGGCCCCACCGTTCCCCTCTTGACCGAATCATGTATTGTGTCTGTCCTCCACATTCACTGCTTGAGAAACCTACTGATGGAGTCATGATAAACGATATTGTGATATTGAATTGTGTTCTATGCAATATACAAACCACTTCTGAAACTAGATAACAGCTGCTCTTCCTTACGAAACTGCATTATTTCTCCTGCATCTTCTTTCCTGCACCAAAAAAAACAAATAAATCATCCGTAGGACACATATTTTCAAATGTTTCCCATTTCATTTTTAAACAATTGTAATTGTCATTGTATTTTCCATTGAGATTCCTTCTCTTCCGAGCGACTCGATGATGATTATATATAAAAATTTATTTTCTATAAAATTTACTGAAAACGAATCCAACCACAAATTCAATATCTTTTGACAGATCAAATCGTCTGAAAATATTTTCAATTATTCTGTTAGCGATTTCCTATAAAAGGCCAAGCATTCTCAAGGTCCATCACCCTTTCTCACTCTGAAAGGTTCCCTCTATCCACTATCTTATTCTCTTTTCGAGTTCGCCATGCCTTCGATAGTCACTAAACTCTTCCAATCTGCCAGATATCTCGTATATTCAGAAGGTCATACTCGGCTTGCCGATCGCTCACTTGATCGCTGGTGTTGTAACGGGAATACTGTGGCTCATGATCGATACATTGGTGAGTAACTGTCTGGAAAAAACAAAAAAACAATTAAATAGAAGGATAATTTTTCTTTCTTTTTTCTTTTTTTATATTATTCTCGGCAATTTTAATCCATATGGTTTTTCTTAATATAAGTACTAGGGATGGCCAAAACTGTCCATTGGGCTGTCTGAGACAGTCGACTGTCTCAAAATTTGGGACAGTGAACTGTCTCAGACAGTCGACTGTCCCAACTTCAAAATGACGATCCATATAATTCTTGTGAAACATATTTTTCATTTTGATTATTTTGACATTTTACCATTCAATATCGACAGCACAGGACCTTCAAGAATGTTAGAGACATGATGTAAAGCTCGTGAGATGAATTTCGTGAATATTTACGTGCTTCTAAACGCTCTAAATACTTTGGGACAGTCGACTGTCCGAAAGCGAGAGATCATTTTCTCTCGGACTCATTCCTGTCTCTAAACTCGCGAGCAGAGCGGTTCGCTCAGACAGTTTTGGCCATCCCTAATAAGTACTCTAATTTAAAGCGCAATTCAGAGCTATTAAAAATGTATATTGTGATTTCACAGATTGGTGTCTGCTACATACTCGGTTCGCTTCTTTGGCCTGCTGTCGGATTGGCAGCCGTTGTGAAAAAGAACCCCTGCCTCATGATGACGTACATCGTTGTCGCGGTACGTCGTGAACGACTCGCGATCATGGGTAGGGAACTGTAACGGTCCTCTCATTTCATGCTCTCTCTCCGGTTAGAAACATCAAGGGAGCATTGCGAAATGAGAGATCCGTTAAATGTTGTCACAGCCCTGGCCGTGATCGTAGTCATTGGTTTTTGGACTGATAAAAAGGCCAGAACACGCGTGAGTTCAGGGCCTGAATCTCATTGCATCTGCAATTGGCGCAGGATTTTACGGTTACACAGGATACAAGCTGACCAGTAAGCAACGATTGGGAGCATTGCAAAATGAGAGACTCATATCTCACTTTTGAAGCAATTTATCGAGAGTTGCCAATTGCTATCAATTAGAGTCGTTCTTTATACGTGTCTCCGATCGTTGATCGAAGATCATTTCTCTCTTCTCATTCTATTCCTAGATTGATAATCATCTCTTCTTTTATCTATCTCTATTCACTCTTCTCTCTCGTATCGCCCCCACAGATTGTCTCGTATATAAACCCTGCCTGCTTCCACCGATAAATCTTAGTTCTTTTTCCAGCTCATGAGGGCCGGATGCAGGTGATGAACGTTGCACAGAACGTAACAAAAACCAAAGTTCCGACGCATGAAGATTTGGAGAAACAGGCGAAATACTTATTTGCAATCGCAGCCCTTCTCGTGCTATCGCTGCCGCTTTATGGTGAGTTTTATTGAGTAAAAATAATCAGAAAATAAATAGCGCACTATCAGGAGCGATCATCTACTTCTTCAACAGAACTCGCAAGGAGGTTGAATTTTTCTATTATGATTCAAAAAATATCGAAACATTATCGAATATTTATAGGTCATGCAACAGGAGTCGCCCATCGCTGCAAACAACAATCCGATCAACAATCCTACCAAACCCACCAACCCTTCTACCAACCCTCCATCCAAACCAGTCCAGCCTCCCGCCGAGCCTCTTGGACAGTCCAGTAGCACAAGCACCGCCAAACCCATCACCAAATCGGTGGGCGCAGCACCTTAACCAAGACCCTTCCATATTCCTCCATCATTTATCGTGCTTCTCCCTCCATCCATCTTTTGGGTAACCAACGATTGGAGCACGTGATAAACGATAATATGATTTATTCATTTATTTGTGTCTTAACAAAAATAACATCATGAAAAATCATGAATGATCATGAAATGACCACGAAAACTCGGATATTGCATGTAGTTTCGTCTTTATGAAATGTATCTTGCAAATCAAGCAAAATAATTTTACAAATGAAACTGGACAAAACGATGTCACTACACAGTTACATGTTATAGTTTTCAATCAACTATAATTGAATGAAGTGAATTTCAGAAAAAAACGTGTCAGCGTTATATCTTCACATCAGCCATTTATCGTGTATTTCTCCGCGACCACCTCTTGGGCAACGAACGAATGGAGTCCTATGATATACGATAACATGAGATTTATTTGTGATCAGAATGCTTTTGTCATTCATTTTTACCTTACAGTTCGGATGCCTCGTGGCGTTTCTCCCATAAAGGGCGTCCGTTCACATTGGTCATAAATGATCCCTTTCGGCTTCACTCCCAAACACCGCCTTTCATCGTGAGATCGGAAGCAACCTTCCTTTTCGCCTCTGATCGAAAATTCAGTAACCGAATTGTTGTTCTATACCTCGAAAATTGCACTATTCTTCTGTATTCTATACAGTTCAAATGCAATTCGGTAATAACAAAGAAATTGAACGAAAGCTGCACAATTAGCTCAAAATATATCATTGCTCGCGGCTTCCACACCGGTCATCCGTTCTCACAAAGTCACAAGCCGACTTCGCTCCCAATCACCGCCTTTCATCCTGAGAGCGGATGCGACCATGGCCTCTGATGCCTCACTCAAATCTTTCATTTTGCCTACTAAATCACTCTCTACCATGATCTCTTTCTTCGCTAGTATTTTTATTATTATTATTGTTTCCTTGCCGCTAATTGTTGTTGGAGCCCCAATCAGAGAACCTGGTGAGTAAAATTTACCGTTTATTCGATTTTTTGGTGTTTGATTCTCACTCTCGATTTTCAGATATTACTTACGGCGACTATGATTATGAGGAACCGGCAGTGGAAGCCGTTCAGAGGTTGCCAAGTTTTCATCAAGTCACGAAAAAGGTACCTATCTTTCATTTTTATATCAATCATTATCAAATTTTCAAGGAATGAAGAAAATGAATGTAATTTTAGATCCCACTCCACGTAAAAGTTCGCGTCAATACCTCGCCCGAATCATTCTTCTTCCATCTTCCATCATATCTTGGAGATGTCTCCACAAACTTGAGGCGGACCAATACTGCACTACACTACGTCAACTTTGATCAACTGTTCGCCAGTCCGTCAGTCGGGCAAGAGGTACTGTAATCATTATTTGTTTTTTGATAAGTTTTTTCTCTGAGCATTTCCCCACCAAGCACCGGGGCAAGTTTACTGTAATCGATCGCTACCGTAATCAAAATTGTCGTTTCAGGACCCCATCTTTGCCGATGTCTCATTCTCCGTGATTCGCTTCAAGGTGGAAATTGGCGAGTGCGGTCCGAAGCATCTGTGTGATGAAGACCAACTGATTGCGCAGGTGTGCTGGGTAAGAAATTAAAGTGAAACATGGTTTATGAGACGAAAAGATTGGAGAAACTGCTAGGAAGAGACTAGATAATGAAGACTTCCTAAAGAAATGCGGTTGGAAGTTTCGGTCCATTGCGTCGTAGACACCCAACCGCCTCACGAAGGGTGGAAAAATATTGAGTTTGAAACACGTCTAATTGCTACGTTATTTAGCACAATGTTGAGAAAATGCACGTAGAGGTGATTTTTAATATTTCAATACTTAATTTTCAGTATTATTTCAATATTATTTTTAATATTTCAGGCATTCACCTCCCCCGTCGGCTACGGTAGCCTCTCCGCTCAGTACGATTTCATTCGATATGAAAGTCCTCCACCTCCGGAGTTTCCCTTCTCTATCGCGGCTCTGGCGGTGATCAGTGTACTTGCTCTTGCCATTTTTGGGCTGATCGTCTATCTTGCCGCGATTCTCATCAAGGTAAATTTTAACAACGTTATTGGTCAAAAATTAAATGATTTTTGAAAAAATGGATTAAAATATTCTTATCTTAGACGAGAGGGGTGCCATTTTGTAATCACTTTCTGAAAAACTCTTTTTCAGTTCCTCCTAAACCGACCACCACGTGTCATCACAGTCATACCTGAGAAGATGATGGAGGAAAGGAGACTTATCGAGTCGATTTCATCCGTCTCTAAGCATGTCTCACAAATTTCATCACCGGCAGGGAGTTTGGACTCATTCTACCCACTTCGTACCTCTACGCCAATTTAGTTAAATTTTAGTTTATAAGTTTATTAATTTTTGTTAAGATGTACAAACAATTTGACTCCCTCTTTAATCTAATGCTCGATGTAAATATGAGTGTTTCATTATTTTTAATGGATAACTACATGAAAAAATAAACCGATGAACCAGTCGTCCGAGATTTAAAAAAAAAGAAAATCCAATATGGAAGATAGATGTTAGATATTAAATTTCGATATGAACGATTTCGGTTGCTGTTCCTCCTCTTCCGGGCATTATTTTGTAAAATCCAATATGCATATTAATCGGATCTTTGTCAATCCAAGTCGTAAAGCGAATCTTCTTCTCCATTTTGTGAAATGTCTGAATCTTGTGACTGCAGAAATGTTCACGAATAAAACTTACATGAATTAGGCTTTCAAAATCAGAATATGGAATACAATTATCATTCATATATATGGTGAGGTCGTTCACTTTTCGACTCAGAATCTCACGCACAAGCGCTTGTGGAAAAATTTCATCGATCTCTTTTTTCATTATTCGGAAGCAAAGCTTCTGGACAATCTCGGAGATTTTGAGCAAAAAACCAATAGATTCTAAAAAAATAATGATAAAATCTTTTTATTTTCAAACAATATGCGCAGCTATTAATATCACCTTTATATGAAGGAAGGTCATAAAAAGACGCCTCAGTTACTTTCCATTTCTGAATTTGCTCTACCCAATAGGAGCTGAATGAACAATTAGATACATCTACAATTAGATATTCGAGAACTCTTACTGGTCGATATCTCCTTCAACCATTGGGCTGAAACTGAATTCCGATATCTCACACAAACTGAGTGCATTCGACCACAACATTGTCATTTCTGGATTTGCCCCGCAGAAACCGACCATTTCGAACCGACGTCTACCAACAATCGCAATCAAATGCTCCATAATGGCACCTGTTTCATTATTATTTTCGTCGAGGGTAATATTGAGTACCTGAAAAATATAAAAACAATCATTTTTGAAAAATGATAACTGCAATGGGAATCAGGTTTGCCTTTGATATTATTTTGTTCATATTTTTAAATCCGAATTTAGAAGATAAAGAGAGCTTCCACAACATGCATTCCTTCGCTTCGTAAAATCGTATTATTATGTAGTGTCCCGGAGCATATTTCTAAGAAAATTTTAGATACATCGATTTCAATAGAGAAACACTAACTATTCCGATAAGACATAATTGTTCAATATCAGGTTGTCGAAACAGAACGAGATTATCAACGAGGTTTTTAGAATACCTACCTACCTGAAATGTAACTTTTCGAAATAACTGATTGGGGTGGGGAAAATCACCTCTCTCATGCGAAGTAGACTTTTATCATCCAAGAAATGGCAGATATTATTGAACGCATAACGAGGCACGTTCAACAGATTGATCATTTCCCAACGCAGCGATTTATGTTCTTCGGAAAGTCTGCAAAGAACAACCAATCACGATTTTTGATGAATAAGATAGCGGAGTCTTAGCAGATAGGCATTGTGATGAAATTAGATCTACACCAGAGAAAAAGAGGGATTACAGTGAAATGGACTGGGTATTTTCGAGTTTGAAAAGAATAGTTCAGAGGAGCGATTCCAGGGGGAGCTATATATTTGTATTCCCATCGACTGTGACCGTCAGACAATTGGCATTTTATAGTGGCGAAAAGAAAGATTTAAAAAATTGATGAGATGATCAAGAATGAAGGGGACGAGGAAAAGTACACGTGATCCTCTCCGCCTCGATAATTAGATTATCTTCTCTCTCTCTGACACGCTGTGTAGCAGAATGAAGAACATTTCACAATATCTTCCGTTTTTTATGAAAAAGATCAAGAATGTCATTCTACATTCCAGACGACGAGTTAATATACACTGGATGCATCACCTTTACAAACGTTTATCATTGGTTTCATTCTTTGCTACAAAGTTTGTGTGATACCCTACTTGGCTCGATGACAGGGAACAGTATCTCAAGGTTTGGTAACCGGGGGTACTGGAACGGGTTCTTCTGCCTTGGGTTCTGAAGTTGGTTCGGCAGGTTTGGGTACTGTAGCGGGTTCTGCAGGTTTGGGTACAGCAGCGGGTACGGTAGCTTGAGGTGCTACTGGAGCCGGGCCGTAGCCGTAGTTTGGAGCCGTACTGTAGCCATAATTCGGAGACGTGGCGTAACCATATGCCGGAGCCTGGCCGTAACCGTAATTTTGAGCCGGGCTGTAGCCGTAGTTTGGAGCCGCACCATAGCCGTAGGCCGGAGCCTGGCCGTAACCGTAATTTGGAGTCTGTCCGTAGCCGTAGTTTGGTGCCGGGCCAGTGCCGGAATTTGTAGCCGAGCCGGGCGCAGGAGCCTCCAGCTTTATCTGCAATTTACTTTTTAAACTAAATTTTAAAGGAGGAGTAACATGAATATTTTGGTGACTAACATGTTAACGCCACATTGTAGCAATCTATAACCATATGAGCTTTTCGAAACTCCCGTGTTTCTACGACATCGATGAACCGAGTTATAGCGAGTTGGCCTAGTGCCAGAATTCCCCTGAGTCCAGGAAACGGCGGGGATTTTGAACTGAGGGTTTGACTGGGAAGAGAGTGCGCCTTGATCTACCATTGTCTCCCCTTGTCTCTTCCCATCGATCGCACTAATCTCTCTCTCTGTCCGGGAACGGGAGAAGGGAATAGGCACTTTGGCAAAGAGCCAACGGCTAACTACTGTACTTGCAAGTCCCGGGATTTCGTTGTGGGAGTTTCTGACATTCATTCCTGTTACTCCTCCTTTAAATAATTAAAAGTACCTCCTTGCGAGCTTTGCATTGGGACCACATCAGAATGGCTGAATTGAATAATTAAAAGGCCAATTATTAATTAACTAATAACATAAATAATTTATATTTATAGCTATTACCGAGCAGGATGAAGTCGAAAGCGAACAATCCCGCGGCGACCCATAGATTATTTTCTACCGAAGCGGCGTGTTCTATTCCTGACACCGTCAATTTCGAGTAGCCGCCACCGTCTGAAAAGACTGCCACTTTGTATTTTTTTGGCATTAAGAAAGTTTTGAAAACTAACAATTCACTTGGTGCGCAAGATCGTTCAAGCAATACCAAATGAGACCCGGACGACCGACGAGACCGAAGCCCTGGAATTAGGTGGATTGCACTCGAAGGATGTAATTTTTTCTCAGCGCAACCTCTTTCTGACTATACCGAAATTGGTCTATTAGCCACAATCATGAAGGAAATGATAGACGCGTTAGTCGATATAAATAAGTTTTGGCAATCCTTCTCCCAGAGTTCGGAATACGGGTCGCCGTCTCTTCATTGCGCAAACTTTCTCATCGGTTAGAGAGACGAGAGAGTGTGCGAAATGAAGAGACGGCGACCCGTATGTCGAACTCTATTTTTCTCACCGCAAGGATCAAGAAGACGAGAATGGTCTTGGCACTTCGCTTGGCATCTCCGACCAGGCCAGTGATGGTGACAGCAATGAAGATCAAGTTGGAGAAGATCTGTGAAATTGATAACCAGCATTCACTTCTTCCACAACTTATTTCAGTCTTTTCGGCGCTTCTTTACCTTAGTGCATACACTTAGTGCGACTTGAAAAATGTGACAATGAACTATTGAAAGTGCGAGGACGAAAATTGCTGCCTAACTGTGTGCAGTAAAGCAAAAACAAGTGCATCAATGTCCAAGCCTTCCTAGGTTGACCGAGTACGGGGATACGGTAGGACGGAGTCATTTCTCACCAGACCGTACGATAGTTCAATGGGAATAGATATCGCGGCGAACATCAGACTGGCCGCCATCCAGGTAATGTGCACGAGGGAGAACGTAATCGCCAACGCCTTGAATGGTGAGAGTACGGCAGAAGAATTACCGTAATACGTTTACGGTAGAGCGTATGGGTTTGACGGGTCCTAGACAATGCGCCTAGGAAATACTTCCCCGACACTCTAGGAGAGTAACGGTAGAGAGGGACGGACTAAATCTAATGTTGATGAGGCTACGGTATTCTAGGCAGTTTTTAATGCTTGGTAGGATACAGTAAACATACGCGAGACGTTGCGCACATGGTGTACGGTAGGAGTACGGTAGGCGAGCGAGTGGAAGAAGAGATGGTCCGAGTGAAGAGACGAGAAGGAACCAGTCGAGGTCGAGTTGAGAAGGGAGAATGAGGGAGAAGATGAAGAGTGAGCAATTTATAGGGAGGATTGAAGACAAAATTGAATTATAAAAGTTAATAGTTTGATTAAAAACCCACCTATTTTATGTAAACATTAGGAATTAAATTTTTTATATCTGATTCCTTAAATTTGTTTGCTTGTTCTTTTTGTTGTTTGTTCTGCGACCTGAATAACACGAACTTCCACGAATGGTTTATCACAGAATCCACTCGTCGCTTGCCACAAGGCTACACGATAACTGGGGGAGTACGGTACCCGGGTATGGTATCGGAGGGAAGGGGCGGGGCTTGGGCGGGGGTACGGTAGCCTTCTCCGCCGGGTATACGGTAGCCTTCTATCTCGACGGCATCGACGGCTGCGACGGCTGCGAGGGCGTCGATGGAGGGAAGCTGCCTGGAATTCATTATGATGATATTTGTTATTTGATATTCTGTCCAAAAAACAAGGCGTTCTGTTGAAAATTTACCTTTTTTCTATATTTTCTGAAAGCCATTATTGTTACCTGGAGGCGGATATCCATAGCCGGGAGCCGGAGGGTAGCCGGGCGCCCCGCCGCCGCCGAACGCCCCGCGCATCTCCTCGGCTTTGACCTGTAAATTAATTATTTAAATAATCATTTATTTAACGAATTAATGGATCTCGACCTCCTTGCGCGCTTTGAAGTAGAAGAACGTGTTCGCGCCTGTAATGTGAGAACACTGATTAGTTATAAGATACAGTAGTCTACAGTATCCTTCAAGAATCAAGAGTGTGACATTGAGTCACAGCGGCCTTTGATCGTATTAAGACGATGAGCTGCCTACAGTACTTTCACAAATACCGTACCATGCTCATTCGGCACTTCTCTGTTTCAGTGGCTCAGCCTATTCTCGCAGAGTATTCCCTCTCTATCATTATGATACCCTACCACCCTTGACATTCGAAGCGGGTTCGGGTCCGGTCGAAAAAAAACAGTGGCAATGAAGTTAGACTCGCTCACCCATCCAGACGAGGTTCAGCACCGATACCGCTGCAATACCCCAGAGCGCGCCGGACACCGAGCTGGGCGTGCCGTAGTCGGATAATTTCTTATCATAATTTCCCTTTTCGAACTCTTCCTTGGCCCATTTAAGCCTGTTTTCCTCGAACTTCACCTTGCCCTCGTCAGCTGTAAATTTAACAATCTTTTCCATAAATTTTCAAGTTCCCTGGTTACGATTTTGACACAGACTACAGTCGGGCAAGGATCTCGAACGGTAGATATGGAACATGGACCCTCTCTTGTGCCTCTTTCTCCATCCTCTCTCCCTCTCGAACGTTCGTCAACGAGCAGCTACGCGTGGAATGGGAAAATAATCCCGCTGCTATCGTGCGTTTCAAATGCTCAGCAAACTCAATGTGCTGGTTAGCGTATTGATTGTCTGGGAGAGAGAGGAAGGGAAGAGGTAGGAGGGAGGAGAGCAGGTAGATCACTAGCCTCTTCACGGCCTCTTCCTCCCTCCTCCCTCCACTCAGTTCGTCAAAGGTCAACTACGCGTGGAATGGAAAATAATCTCACGATACTTACTGGTAACGTGCACTGCAGCGACCATTACGAGCGGAACGATGACGGCCAGATTGAGCATGTCGATTATCTGTTAGAGTTCGAAATACGGGTCGCCGTCTCTTCATTTCGCACACTCTCTCGCCTCTCTGACCGGTGAGAGAGTGTGCGAAATGAAGAGACGGCGACCCGTATTTCGAACTTTATTATCTGTCAAAATATTTCATTCGTTCTCGCACAATTCAGTGGGCTGTTGAGTCCGTGTATCGTGAGAATATTTTCCGTTCCACTCGTAGTTGACCTTTGACGAACTGAGTGGAGGGAGGAGGGAGGAAGAGGCCGGGTGGAGGCTAGTGATCTACCTGCTCTCCTCCCCCTACCTCTTTCCTTCCTCCCTCTCCCAGACAATCAATACGCTAACCAGCACATTGAATTTGCAGAGCATTTGAAACGCACGATAAGGGTATCAAACGATACAGCTCAATGAGTCCAACTAGGCAATCTGTTGCAGTACCTTGCTACCATATATTCCCGTGCAGTATCGATACGGAATATTTCGTGCAACACAATCCCTGCAGTATTCAGCTACAGCCCTCTCCCTACGGTACGCTCTACATTGTTAGGTGATACTATTGCTGGATACTAAATGTGATAGGTACTGTGATCTCTTACACAGCAGACTACAGTACTGAGTGGTGCACCACTACCTTCAGGTTCCCCAACAGTACACCACAGTACCTCTATACAGCTCCCTACAGTACCGCTACAGTATCCCTATGGAATCCCTACAGTATCCCTTCATTACAGTATCCCCTACGCTATCCCTTACACAACAGACGATGTAGACCATCATGAGGCAGGTGTTCAGTATCCCGTTCCGTATTAATACACCACTCTTATTGTTAGTAGCCTACAGTATACGGTATTATCTGGGTATACTGTATATCCCTATAGAATCCCTACAGTACAGTATCCCCTACAGTATCCCTTACACAGCAGACGATGTACACCATCATGAGGCAGGTGTTCTTGCAGAGAATTCCGCAAAAGCCCATGATCGGAATGAAGAGACCGAAGAAGCCGGACACGAGACAGAACGCGGTGAGCTGCAACCGTCAAATAGGCTTCACGCTTTTCCTGCCCCCTTGCCAAGCGCCGCCCCATACATCTCCTTAGGCTGACGCATTTTCTAGGTAGTCAGTGCCTCAATGAGGGTCGTCAGGAGGATGGGGGCGTGCGGCACTGTTTTATATCCTCGGACCAGCTCAAAATGAAATACTGTTTACGACGACAAGCACTTTAAGAACTCACACTCAGCCTAAGCAGTCTTCCTGAGCCACATTAGATTATTGCTTAGGGTTAGGGGATGTAAAGCGGCGCCGGGCGTGCTTGGTATCCCGGGATAAGGTTACCGTAGCTTGCGCCTTCGGTATCGCGAACGCCACGCCGATGAGGATGATGCAGAAGAGAATCTGGCCGCCCGTGAGCACGAGCGTCACGATCTGCAATGGGACGATACGGTAGGGGTTACGGTAGCTGAGGATACGGAAGGTGGTTGAGGGTACGGTGGGGTACGGTAGAATGGATACTGTAGGTGATTATACGACATGCCACGGGTGATGTTATTGGGGATACGGAAGTGGTTGCTGTAGGGAGAGGCACGGTAGTATGGGTAGTATGGTAGTCGAGGGTAGTACCTAGGTAAGGGACTTTTGGAACTTGGTTGGAGGCTGTAGATAGGTGAGTGTTACGATAGGTGGATCAGGCGGATGGTACGGTAGTTGAGATACGGAGGAATGGGGCTAGGGCAGGAGGGTTACGGTAGGTCAGGAGTGAAACTTACACGTGACGTCGACATCTTGGCCATGGCGTACGGTAGGAGTACGGTATGTGTACGGTAGGCGCTGGAGGTGGTGGTCCGAGTGGAGAGGAGAAGGAGAAGGAGGAGGAGAGACTAGTCGAGGGCGAGGGGCGGAACGGGAATGTTGACCAACACGAGTGATCGCGCTTTTATAGGCGCTCGAGTTGTTGTTGTTTACTTGTTTGTTTGTTGTTGTTGTGCTATGTAGATAGACACAACAATGGGATAGGGATGTTGTTGTTTAGTATTAATCTCGGACCTGATACAGTGTCAGCAAGCATATTATTTTCAGATCAGCTACACTTTCAAGACCGAAACGAATCACAGTCCTCAAGTAAACAACAGGATTTACTTTGCATAATCCCCCTCTTCAAGAATGCATACGAGGTCATTTACATCTCTCCATTTGCAAATCACTTATTCCCCCTCCCCTCCCTCCTCCCTCCTCCATTTCCCCTCCACTCGTCATGTATCTGCCGGTCGGCGCCAAACCCGTGCCGCTGCCCTACGTGAGTTTTTGAATGCTGATCTTTGATCTCTAGAGGCTGTCTCCACTTTCTCTGCCTCACTGTAGTTGCTCGTTGGTCTCTGGTTTTGAGAAGATCCTTTTCTCTGCTCTCGAACTTGCTATTTGATCTCTGTTGAAAGCTCCACCCGGAGTTGATCTCTGGCCTGATCGTTGATCTTTGATCTCTGACCCCTCCACTCATCCTCCTTTTCCTTCCAGGTCGACGATGACTTCATCTCTCGCTTCGCCCTCGTCGACGGGTTGAAGAAGGGACGCTTTCTTGATTCGTTGAGGAGAATGTGAGAGATTTGATCTTTCAATTTTCGTTTCTAGTTTGATCTATGATCTGTGAGATAGCTATATTTAATTGAGCAAGTTTGGCCTTGCCAAGACACTATCATTGTTCGAAAGTTGATCTCTAGTACATGACCTTTGGTCTCTGGTTTAATCGTTGATCTTTGATCTCTGGTTTGATCTTTGATCTTTGATCTCTGATTTGATCTCTTGTTTGATCTCTAATCTTTGATCGTTGATATTTTATCTCTAATCTTTGATCTTTGATCTCTAATCGTTTGATCTCTACAGCTACGAGATCGTGGGCGCGGTCGACTGCTACGGCTGCCCGAACACCTTCATCGTGGGCAGCAAGAAGCATGGGGTGAGGAAAACAAGAAAGATCAAAGATCAAATAGTTGAGCTACGGTAGGATACGGTAGTCGGGTGATGGTGGCTGGTTACGGATATATCCATACAGTAGGAAATGGTGCCAGAATGCCTTCACGTCTCGCGGTAAGAAGCAAGAGGGCAAAGATCAAGTAGTCAGGTTAGGGGGCATATTAGGAAATGGTATTTGGGATACAGTTTTCTAGTCACGGTAGTAAGTTCGGATTGATGACAGGAATGACCATTTTTTGGATGAAGGAGCATTAAATTAGAGGAAACGACTGTCTGATCTCTGATTTTTGATCTTTGATCCATGATTCCACCCCTCCCCCATTCCAGCATCAGCTGCTCAAGGCGATCAAGCACGGCGGCAACCAGAGCGAGCTGTACACCATGCAGGTTTGATCTTTGATCTTTGATCTTTGATCTTTACCTTTTCTTTTGTGTTATCTTTACTCATATGCTGTCTTTGCTCTTGGCGGTTCCATCGCACATAGCCTATTAAATAGAGATGTTTTATTTGGACCTTGACCTTTGATCTCCTCATGATCTTTGATCTCTCTTCCAGACCGAGGTGGCGATGCTCCTAGTCGCGGAGCAGGTGCATCCGTGCATGCGCGGCCATCTGATGGCCATGACGGACCGGGGAACGACCAAGGACTTCTCGGTGCGATCATTGATCTTTAAACTTGATCCATGATATTTGATCTTAAGACCTTTAGTTTTTGATTTTAATTCCTGGTCTTTGGTTTTTAAACTTTTACCTAGTTGCAGGTGAAATATGACGATTTTGTGTTAGCAAATATTTTTAAATTAAAATTTATTTTGTATCAATAATAATAATAATATTACAGTACATCATCATGAATCGGCCCGGGCCGACGCTCGAGTACATCTGCCGCAATCTGTGCGAAGGTACTGTCTAGAGTTCGAAATACGGGTCGCCGTCTCTTCATTTCACACGCTCTCTCGCCTCTCTGACCGGTGAGAGAGTGTGTGAACGGAAGAGACGGCGACCCGTATTTCGAACTCTAGTACTGTCATATCGTACTCGTTCGCATTTTGGGAACCGGTAGATCTTCCAGCACGGTGTTTTGGAGAAAAAATAGACAAATTACGTATCGTGACATTATTTTCCATTCCACGCGTAGCTGACCTTTGACGAACTGAGTGGAGGGAAGAAGGAGGAAGAGGCCAGGAAGAGGCTAGTGATCTACCTGCTCTCCTCCGCCCTACCTCTTTCCCTCCTCTTTCTCCCGGACAATCAATACGCTAACCAGCACATTGAGTTTGCTGAGCATTTGAAACGCACGATACCTTTTCTGTCATATCGTACTCGTTCGCATTTTGAGTACCGGTACATCTTCCAGCACGGTATTTTCGAGAAAAATGGTCAAATTATGTAGAGAGAAGTAAAATTGCTCACAATCTAGGGTTGGTTTGTCGAGAAATGGCTCTCATCATTCACTCTCTAGTTTCTCGGATCGGCGAGAGAGTAGGCAAAATGAAGAGATCATTTCTCGACAAGCCAACCATAGTTGGGAGAGACCTCAGGAAAAATTAATTCCAGTAAAAAGATAACCATCAGGCCGCTTCACCGCGTGGACGGTGCACCACATCGCCATCCACACGATCATGGTCAGCTTTACATTTGATCTTTGATCTCAAACCTCTAACATCAATAACCGAAGGGTCCTATCATAACTATGATTTTCTGATCTCTGATAAGCACCCCTTCATCAGAGGCTCGATCTGCGATCTGTGATCTGTGATCTTTGATCTTTAATCCCTCAGGCACTCCGCGATCTGCACCACGCCGGCTTCGTGCTGCGCGACGTGTCCCTGCAGAGCTTCTGCATCGGTTTGCATTTATTTGATCTTTGAACTTTGGCAAAATATTATTCTCTGAAGAAACGTTCTGTTGTGTAACATTAGTGCATCAGATCCGCAGAAAGCAAATAGTTGCGAATAAAAAGAAGAAAATGCAGCAATAGATATTATATAAAACCAGCCGGGACCGCGCGCCTACGGCGCGCTCCCCGGCTGGATGACGCCGGGTTATGTATTTAGCTGGGTTGTGTGAACCTTTGACCTGCTATCCCCGATATTTCGAACATTGTAGAAGCACCTGCACCCGTCTCCGTCATTTCGAACTTTCTCGAAATCGCTGAACCTGTCCCTGTTATTTCGAACATTCTAGAAGCCGCTGTGAACTTGTCCCCGTCATTTCGAACATTCTAGAAGCCGCTGGACCTGTTCCCGTCATTTCGAACTTTCTCGAAATCGCTAAACCTGTCCCCGTTATTTCGAACATTCTAGAAGCCGCTGGACATGTCCCCGTAATTTTCGAACATTCTAGAAGCCGCTGGACCTGTCCCCGTCATTTCGAATATTCTAGAAGCCGCTGGACCTGTTCCCGTAATTTTCGAACATTCTAGAAGGTTCTGGAATTTTTGCCTCAATTTCGAACATTCTAGAAGGTTCTGGCACGTTTCCCGGTAATTTGGTTACTGTAGGGCTACGGTAGGTATACGGTAGTCAGGGTTACGGTAAGTATACGGTAGTCAGGGTTACGGTACTTGAGTGGGGAGGGGGCTCCCGACTTGTTTACACTTGTTTCCTCTGCGTCTCTGCCCCAGAGAGTTTCTCTGACACTCTCGCCTTATTCCCCCCTGGCATGCCTACGTGACTTTCGGAAGCGAACAAACACGCAGAGATCTCTCCTTTATTAAGGAGTAATGATCTGAAAAATAATTAATTAGTAAATTTAAATAAAAAACAAAAAATATTAAATCAGGATTCGACCGCACGGGTGTATTTATTAGTTCAGTCCATAGTCCTGGCAAATAGGCAATTAATTAGGTTTAGTTAGATTTTCTTCAGGATTCGGCCGCCCGGGCGAAGAGCTCATCTTCATCAACCAGGCCCTCGCCATCCGACCGTACATCGACAGCGATGGGGCACTGCTCAGGTGCGTTCCGATACCTTTGATTTCTATAGGAGCTCTTGATCTCCGATCGCTGACTTTTGAACCTTGAACTCTGATGATAAATGTTGTGACATCAAAATGTTGAAAAATGCTTCAATAAACACATCGACAGCGATGGGGCATTGCTCAGGTTCGTTTTGAAGTGTTCGAAATCAAAGATCAAAGATCAAATTCATCATTGAAAAATTAGTGATACTATTCAGAATGTTGTTGTTAGGGTGAAGAATTCATCTCTTCACTTCGCATAGAAATCTGCTGTGAACTATTCCGAACTTTGACTTTTCACCTTTGACCTTTGACCTTCATTCTATAATCTTTGATCTCTATCCCATCCTCAGATCCGCGAACAAGTCCGTCCTCCGGCCCTTCTCTCCCTACTGCGCCTCTCGCGCCCGCCTGAGGGACGAGAGCAACTGCTTCCCGCAGCAGGATGTGGAGGCATGGTGAGAAGTTGATCTTTGATCTTTAGTAGAGGGGATGGGTTGAGTGTAAAATGCAATTGCTTCCCGAAGCGTGTTTTTGTTTTTTCTTCTATTATTATCCTTTGATCTTGGAAGTATTTCTTCCATTCCATAATTTTATCATGTATCATCCGAAAAAAAATCACGTTCATCCGACGCCGGGAGAAAATCGATTTATTCATTGATTAAAATGAGACGTGATCTTTGATCTATTCAAGCAAATATTTGACAGAAAGTGTGACAATTCATCACGCACTGCGGAAGTTGTTTCTCTGATTCGCATCCATTAGCGCACCTGAATTTCGAAATTTGATCCTTGATCTTTGTTCTCTGAACTTTGATCTTTCATCACAACTAACTTCGCCACGCATCTGAGCTGCTTGAGCGCTCTTCCTTTCGGATCACGTGTAGTTGTAGTAGAGGGAGTAGATGGAACAGTGGGCGGAGTAGGGATGCTGGGCAGATTCTCGAAATTTGGAAACTGACCAAGAGGGAAGTTGGGAAGGGCCGCCGGGATAATGAGGTCTGCAAGCAAATTCGTATTCTTTTCGATTATGCACTTTCGGATACGGGATTGGTTTTGGATATTTCATAGTACTCTGATCTGACTGGGAAACCTCAACAAACTTACTCAACGATTCGGCTTCCGCGGAATTGAACAGCAGAACCATGCTAGTGAGGACATTGAGCAGCTTCATCTTTTTGAGAAGGGGGTGTTGGTTTGGAAAGGAGAAGCAGCGTTTATGTAGGCCAACTATCATGCGCTCGTAGCAAGAAAAAGTTCAATAAGCTAGCGCTTAGAGATTGCGCTTTTTTGTTCCGCACTCACACTGCCTCACACACGTGATCCTAAATTGATTCCAATCAAAATGACCGAAAATTGGATATTTTTTATGATCGAAATCAATAATTTTTCCATTTGTAGGCTCTGGATGATGATGTGTCTGTACGACTCCTCGTGGCTGCCGCTCGACGCCGAGCCGGACAGGGCGGCCAAGGTAACTCAATGATCTTTTACTGCCTTATCTTTTGGGTTTCAATCCCGATCTTTGATCTTTTATTGCGAATAAAAGTACGCGGTTGGTGTTTGGTGAACGCAGCGCAGTGGGTTTGAGCGGTCAAGGTTCGGGGTGGTGTTTGATGTTTGATCTTTCAACTCCGTCTTTGACCAGTTTCTCTAAAAAAATGCAGTTTGATTCAAGGTGGTGTTCTTGAACTGTAGAAGTTGATCTTTGATCTTTGACCTTTCAAAAACGACGAAAACTTAATTTCCCAGGAAGCGAAGGCGCTCGAGATCAAGGAGTCGCTGTGGAAGGGCTCCGCGCAGTGTGCGTAATGTTATTTTATTCGATCCCGTCATGATATAATTACAAATTAGATGCACAGAATAGTTTCTTGATAGTTTTCTTCATGTGAAGATATCGAGTTTTTGAAAAAAAAGATGCCCATGCATCCCTTCTATCTTTGATCTTTGATCTTTGATCAAAATAACTCCATTGCAGTCCCGACGACCAGCGCGCGCATGCCCGCCAGCTACCGCCACATTCTCAGGTTAATTTATTTATCCTGCAAAGTTTGAACGCTTCATCTTAATTTACTGTTCATTTTACTGCCTTCCAGCGTGTAAAAACTATTATTTTTGTACCGTTTTATACGTACTCATTTTGTTCCAATTAAGATCAGTCTGACAACGGATAAAATACCGGTATTTATCAATTGCAGCTACCTGCGGCAGCTGCAGATGCCGGACCGCGTCGGCTACGAGCACATTCGGGTGGGGAGATTGGTCTTTGATCTTTGATCTTTGATCACCATACTTTGAACTTTGATCTATAACAGAAACCAAAAATGTCTTGACCATTCTCGAGAATCAAATATCTTTTGATCTTTTATTGTTTAGGCTTTGATTTTTGTTCCTCGGACTCATCGATTCATTTGAGACGATTCTCGACAAGTGCGCGCCGGCCGGACATGTGTGCTATCCGCTGGACTGGCAGGGACGAGATCAGAGGAGTGGACTGACGGAGAAGTGCCTACTGCATGATGTGAGATGGCAGTTTGGAATGTTCACTCTGCACCACCGTTAGAGCCACAGTGCCTGCTGCATGATGTGATAATTGCACACCGTTCACCACCACAATGGGGATATTACACCGCGCACCCCCTTTGGATGGGCAATGTTCAATATATATCTGGAATGCTCACTCTGCACCACCACTAGGTTCACTCAAATGGGAGGAATGTACTGTTCACTTGTATGGTTTGGCGTGCAGCAGCTAACAACTCGGAAATGCTCCGAAGTTCGATGTTTGATCTTTACATTTCTCGAAAATATTCTATTTTTGCAGTGCCCCCGCAACAAGGCGACGGATGCGGACGGTGATCGCACGGTGACGATTAGAAGGGACCCGCACATGGATCAGCAGGGTGATTAATTAAATAATAATAATTTATCTAATTAATTAAATATGTTATTAGTTAATTAATTTAAAAGACAGCAACCCCTATTGAATAAGGCTCCAGATCCTACGCATAGCGCGATAATGAAATATTCTCGTTGTTTATAAGTTAATTACTTACCGAACAGTGACGATTAGAAGAGGGTGTGATGATTAATTAATTAATTAGTGAATCATTTAATTTGTAAATTTTAATTGAAAAAAGCAATGATATTGTAAGGAAAAAACATGAAAATCTTCTTAAACCGCACACGGATGAGCATGGTGGGAAGATGAGGCCAAAACTAGCAAGTATATTTCACAGCGTCAATGCTCGTTATACTCGAATCGAATAGATATTTCAACTACTCAAATTCAATACTTGATGCTGTGATAATGGTCTCGTTATTGCGCATTCATTGCTATCGAGTTTTTTTTAAAGCAGAAGTAAAAAAAGGTAAAGGTACTTAGTTCCGTATTCAGCGTATTTTTCAACGCGCGGAACATGCGTAGGTTTCTTTTGATCGGTGTGCACACATCCATGGCATATAACGGTATAGATTGTCACTCAGTTGCCAGCCGGCGACACTGTCCCTTTTACCCCGCCTTAATGCAGAAGGAATAATAATAATAATTTGTGTTCAGCGTTCTACACGTCGCGCGTGGTGACGACGCTTCAGCGCAGGGATGCGAGGTCATTTATTTTCATTTTGAAAAATAATTTCTTCCTAAAATATATCAATATTTTAATAGTCATTTTCAAGCAGTGTCTAGCAATAATTTTATAAAGATTTTTATTTACTTTTTTCATTCTAAAATAATATGTTAATTCCAGCATCGAATCGCGCACGAAGTCGACGGTCGAGGAGGATAAGAATGTGAGCTTGATCTTTGATCTTTGGGCAGTTTTGCTTTAACGTGAATCATTCTCCCGTCTTTGTATTGTAGCATTGTTTCATTCTAATACTATTTTTAAATTGTTTTCGCCGTTATTTCATCGAAATAGCATCAATATTTTTATTATTCCCAATTAGACAACATTATCCTTGATTGCAAACAATTTCTATTCTTCAAATAGATACTATATTTTAAAATATTAATTTTCAGCAGAAGATGAGCAGTGGCCCGATCGCTGTTATTCCGGACAACGCGTGAGAGAGTGCCGGATAGAGGAAATACGTGTGCTGTTGTAGTGAAGAACAGTCGAAATCACCAATCAATCTCTGTAGTGTGGATAAAATTGTGTCCAAGAAAATGATGGTATCGACACGAAATAGAAAACTGAAATCGGGATTCGAAGAAGGCGTCCCACTAATAAGCTGTGAACATTTCACAAATTGTCGTTTAGTCTAGCCAGAAAGGGATCAGGTAGGCCTCGCCGTACCCGGCCTTACCTGTGTACACCACCTAAGGTGAATATCATGTCCCTGCTTCCTTTTGTTTTCGGGGCGCATGCGAGAAAAGGAATATCCTCTCCTTTCCACAGGAAGGGGACTGACATCAAGTACAACTAAAGGCTTGTCTTTTCCCGCTCTCGCAATTTCCCCTGCTCGCAAACCTGTCAGAGCTGGCGAGAGAGCACGCGAAAATGAGAGAGTCAGACAATCCTTTTTCTGTCTGACTCTCTCAATTTCCCCTGCACTCTCACCTGTCAGAGCTGGCGAGAGAGCACGCGAAAATGAGAGAGTCAGACAATCCTTTTTCTGTCTGACTCTCTCAATTTCCCCTGCACTCTCACCTGTCAGAGCTGGCGAGAGAGCACGCGAAAATGAGAGAGTCAGACAATCCTTTTTCTGTCTGACTCTCTCAATTTCCCCTGCACTCTCACCTGTCAGAGC
Source organism: Pristionchus exspectatus (assembly GCA_911812115.1). Classification (NCBI taxonomy): domain Eukaryota; kingdom Metazoa; phylum Nematoda; class Chromadorea; order Rhabditida; family Neodiplogasteridae; genus Pristionchus; species Pristionchus exspectatus. Next base: position 4,546,284 of record OU461587.1, on the reverse strand, counting down.
TGGCGAGAGAGCACGCGAAAATGAGAGAGTCAGACAATCCTTTTTCTGTCTGACTCTCTCAATTTCCCCTGCACTCTCACCTGTCAGAGCTGGCGAGAGAGCACGCGAAAATGAGAGAGTCAGACAATCCTTTTTCTGTCTGACTCTCTCAATTTCCCCTGCACTCTCACCTGTCAGAGCTGGCGAGAGAGCACGCGAAAATGAGAGAGTCAGACAATCCTTTTTCTGTCTGACTCTCTCAATTTCCCCTGCACTCTCACCTGTCAGAGCTGGCGAGAGAGCACGCGAAAGTAAGAGAGTCAGACTATTCAGTCCTCTTGGATTCATTGCCAGATTCGATTATGAATGCTTCAATAGCGCCTCTCTCCCCTTCCATTTCCTCATCTGTCCTGACTCTCTCATTTTGCCATGCTATTTCGTCGGTAGGAGAAACGACAGAGCAAGGGGAAGTGAGAGAGTCAGACCAATTTCTCGTCTCTATAGAAAACTACTGGTCCTTTCTTACTGTTTTTCTTCGCCTTTCCTTGACCGTTTCCTGCTTTTAGTGGTCGATGGACTTCGTTTTGGCATACTCGCCAGACTATTGTTGCCTTTTCTTTCTTGTGGCTTGTACCCATGATGGTTGTAGCAGAATCGTATTTTCGAAGGTTACAGGAGCAAACATTATTTTTTCTGCCATAGGTGTTAGCCAAATAATAGGGGGATATAGCACTACCCTTAGATCTGATACTCTATTCCCGTGTCTCAGGCCTACCGACGGAAGGGGGTTTCCCCTTACCCTGTTTGTCTGAGGTATTGCTTTGGGTGGGTGTGGCCTTACCTTTCCGTCTCTAGGTTTGTGTACACTGTCAGTCTTACTCTGGCAATCCCAGTGAGAGAGCCGGGCCACGGTGTCTGCGTCTCTCGCTTTCCCGTAGTCTCTAGCCGACTCTGATGGGGAAGGTAGGCGAGCTTTATGGCTCCTTCTGTGCCTCACCTGTAGGCAGGAAGCCGGACCGTGACTGCCTATCCTATTTGCTTTTGTGTTATTGCGTTCCTACTTTTACTGCATTGATTCGAACTATCGCAGTTTTTTTTGTCATGCGACATTCGACTTTTTTCGGGAACGTTTCATCGATGCCTCAAGACTGAAGAGAATTCGAAATCAAAGATCACCTAGTGGTTCACTCATAAAAACATCACGGTGCATCGCTTTATTAGTGGATACTGTACGTTGCTCTGATATTCTTCTCTGCCGGTGACTTGAATTTGTATTCAATATTATTATCACTATCAACCTATCAATAACCCTGTCTGATCGCCAGTTCGTTTTTTTTCTTTTTAATCATATTGTTTCGGATATGCTTCTCATATGAGATAAGGCAGCATAAATTTAGCGCGCGGTAATAAATTCCACGTCAATATAAAAAAAACTTTGAAAAAAATCTGACGAATGGATAATGGCCACTGTATTCATTTTTTTCACGATGATTTAAAAAACCATTTTAGGCGACTTTTTCAGATCATGACTTCAAGATTGTCTTCATTTTCGCTTCCCAAATCCATGTGCCTTTGCTCACGCGTGCGCTAAGCGTATGCGAATCATATTTCCTGCGGACCCTTCAAATGATCGAACATGTCCAATTCCCCTCGGCTCCCACATCATCAAATGCCTCACGAATTCCGCGTAATTAGTTCTCTGTCTTAGCAAGAAACGTTCCCGCGTCGTCATTATTCTTCCCATTTCCATTTCGCTGTCCATATTCTGAGTAGGGCTGTCAGGGTGAAGAATCCGTCTCTTCATTCCGCATGGTCTCTCGTCGTTCTGACCGGTGAGAGAGCACGAGGAATGAAGAGACGGATTCTTCACCCTGACAACCCTAATTCTGAGTCCCCTGCACGCAGTGCTCTTTTTTGTATCAATGTCAGAGATGCATAGCGAGACTCCACCTTCCACATCTTTACTCATGAACCACCTCGGCTCACTTTTCACTTTACCACCTGGCTTTCTAAGGAATCGAGCGAAGCTCTCTTCGCACTCAACACAGTCTCAAAATTCAGCGACTTCTATTGGATTTCAGGAAAATCCATTGATTTTTTCAAGTATCAAGGATCCTCATTCTGCTCTGATTCCATTGCTTTTCCACCGTCCGCCCGGAGAGTCATTCGCTTTTATTCCTTGCTCTCCCCAAGTAATGATCGTTCTCTCTCTCATTCGTCTACTCTCATGTCCCGTCTAACAGTCGAGAGAGCATGTGGAATGAAGAGTGCACTATTTTGTTCTTCCTCTCCAGTCATTTGCCGCGGTGATCAGCGCACTCTGTCTGAGGTTTATCGGTGTTAATTCACAGACATACTTAATTCACATTATTTCTCAAAATTCGCAAATATGCATGTGCCAATGATGTGATGAGGGCTATCACTTTCATCTTGAGTCAAAAATGTGATGAACATTCCTTATTCTCACGTCCTGATGGTTTACAAATTTCGTAAAAGTTTCGCTGGCACAATATGTTTCACAGTGCATAGAGAAACGAATACTTTTCAATTCAACGATCGGACGCAGTTACGTGAGTGTAAAAAATATATTTATAAAAAATGAGTACATATCACGCGACTCACCTAAGAATCGACTCAGAATGGCTGGTACTTGGCATCGACCAGATTGCCTACGTAACGAGAATTGAACAGACGAGACTGAGCCATTCTTCGCAAAAGTGGGAAATGAAGCGGCGAAAGGCTGTTGAAAATGAACTTCAAAAATTCGAAAACCGTTTAACGCTATGGAATCTATGCCACCCCCCTCGGTATGCGAGCGCAGACCTATCATTCGAAAGCTCTCGATGAGATCTATTCATTGGTGCAAGAAAATTCGCGGCTTTTCGAACGGTTTTCAAGTTATGCACAAGCACACCTAGTGATGTTTCGCGAATACTTATGGACAAACGACCTTCACAGATCGATAGAGCATCGAAAATAAGCATTAGCTCGTGAAGAAAAGTTTTCCCGGGGACATCGTTGAACGGTTGAAAACTTGCGTTGAAGTTGAAGGGCTGCAACTATCCGAGGCTGCAGCTCGGCGAGGAATGATCTCTGACACTATTCCTTTCACAGGGACTGTAGGGACCATTAAAGGACTCCAAATCAATAAAAATACCAATACCCAAAATCTGGTCGATGCCAAAGTTAGTTCGAATCTTATGTCGCGTGATATCAGGCACCTCAGGACACCCTCACAAGGTTGCTTCGCCTTTTGTTCGAAATGTTCGATTTTTCGATTTAGCCGCACTTTATTTGATGACTAGCGCGATATGTTTCACAATGCACTGAGAAACCTCTCCTGTTCTACCTTTGCAGTATAAAAATAACAATTTCAAGATCTAATCGGCGATTCTCATTATTTTCCTTCAATCCAAGCCACTATCTGGTCAGTCAATCTCCTCCATTCTTCCGCGATTGCTATCTCGGCCCTCCCTCACATTACATCCTTGCTCCCTGCAGCCGGGCTCTCTCCATTTCGAACGCTCTCTCGTCGGTCAGAGAGGACGAGAGAGTATATGAAACAGAGAGAGAGCGATCACTGCTCAATCCCTTCTTTTCCCAGCCATCAATTGTGTGCGCCAGACCGCTTCGTTTCTTGCGGCGGGGAAAGAGAGAAGGGAGATCAAGTAGCAACAATGACCGACTGCCTTGATCTTTTGAACGATTTCTCTCATTTTTCTTCCCTCAATCGCTGAGTGAGATTACATCTTTTTTTTCGATAAAAATGTATGCAATCACCGCTATTTCTGCACCGCGACCATATCATTTTCTCTATTGTCGCATACAATTTCTCGCTCGTTGCTCAACCAGTTACTCTATGATCTGAACGTTTGATCCTGTTTTCCATATTTGATCGGTCGATCGGCTCTCTTTCTCTTTTATGAAGAGGAAATTCTTCAATTCATTGGTTCAATTGATGATGTCGAGAAGCAATAAATCACCGGCGAAAAGCGCTATTTTGGATTCCTCACTATTGTCTCGGTCCTTTCCATCTTTCTTCATCAATTTCCGCGCTTCAAATCTTTATTTCATCGGATCTATTGCCGTGCATCCTCCCATCCAATTGGATTGATGCCAGGCTTGTTTGTTGGTCAATGTGAAATAAATCACTGACCACTGTCTCGTTCCTTCTCCCTATTCACGTGAGCATCGCTAATCGAGAATGAGCGGCCGCCCCCTTCGCATATCAATCACCATAGCCATCAATCTCATCCTCATTGTTGTGGTAATTCAGGTTGAATTCAGGTCCAGCTTGTTGTTTACTCTAAATATGGTCACTGACCACTGGCACGTTCTTTTCGTATCTTTTCTGCATCTTTATCTCTCCGTCTCTCCAATCTCATGCTATCACATTTTGTCTGACATCAAGAGACAGCAAGATCCATCCTTGCATCGCTAATCGAGAATGAGTGGCCGCGGGCCCTTCGCATATCAATCACTCTAGTTACGCCACAACCAGCCACTCTTCGAGGCACTCTCCTCTATTCGCACATTCTCTCGCTCTTCTCTAACCTGTCTGGCATCTCCTCTATTCCCATACTCTCACGCTTTACTCTAATTTCTCTGACTCTGCCCATCACCCCATCTCTCTGTGTCCATTCTGCCCAGCCGATTGGGCTTGATGTGCTAATTTATGCGACGGGCAGGCGCTTCTCGCACTCTCTCCAACTACCATGCTCTCTCGCTCTGTCTGACTGGCGAGAGAGCGTGTGGAATGGAGAGACGAGGTCCTCCTCAAAGCCCTTCAAGGAGGTCGGCCTGCCTCTTTAGTGTTGGTTTATTCAAATTTTCTGCAAGCGCCTCTTAGATGCTAGCCGCGTAATTCTTGCCAGTCGACCTTCTTTTAGTTCTTTTTAGTTTTTCGACTTCGCTGTTTTCTCCAATTCTTGAATGTTGTAAGTGTTACGATGTGAGAAACGGTTGAATGTGCGCGACTGGCTCACACATTCGATCCCAAGCGTACCATATTTCTTCTTCCTCGTAATTTATATTATTCACCCTCGATCTGTCTGAACCTCTTCCGTATTCTTTATGGTCCAAGAAGGGATGCTCGAATGCGCAATCTCACTGAATGTATCATGTTCTTGGGTGGGAGCAATGTTGTCGTCTCTTCATTGCACCTTATCTCTCGTCAGTCAGAGACATCGAGAGAGTATAGGGAAATGAGGGAGACAGACAATCGAAGAACGAGGAGGGATTGCTCAGTCTCGGTTCCGGGTTGCATGTTTCAGTTTTCGGGTTAGGTTTCAGGGCGGGGGTTAGAGTGGGACGAAATCGTGTTAGAAGATTTCGACTCTTTTTGTCCCTTTACAAATACAACCAATCGCAACTATTCCTATGGGTGGATTTCGAATTTTTTGTTGCAAATTTTATCTGGCTATCAGAACTGACACATGTACGTCGAGAATGCACTTTGCCTGGAATGTGCGCGTTGGGTCCCAGCCTGGGATCGTGTTCGAAGATTGATACTTGTTTCTTCTGCTTACAAAATTTATCTCATAGTCGATTGTGAGAAATACTCTTTGCCCTTCATCTTACCGATTTGTCTAATTATAAGTTGAAATTAGCCAATCAACTCGCTGTGGAGATTCACATTTCGCCGGTCCGTGTTGAATGTTTCCGATTTAGTCGTTGGGTTACGTTTCACAATGAGAATGAAAGCACAGTTTGACTGTGATCCACGATTACTTCCATATTCTCAAGTAATGAAGTGATAAAACGATTCATGTCATATTGTCAACGTCTCTCTTACCCTTTCCCTCCCTTTTCATTGTTCATGCTAACTAGCCAAGCCTCCGAGCGAGCAATAGGACGTAAGCTGTCAGCACAGACTTTGTTTATTTCGATCAGGCAAGCCATCATCCTCCTCGTCTCTTACCCGTTTCTTGTTTATTCCAACTGGCTCCTGAGCTGACTGTTGAATAGCAGGGAGAAATGAGCTGTCAGGGTGAGCCGCATAGTTGCATAGATTCAACTGGATCAGTTTTAACTGGTGCTTCACTGCTCCAATTACCGCACATTGTCCGCACCTTAGACAATTCGTTGTTAACTTTCAGATTTGGATACAAATTTCAATTATTCGGCTGTTTGGTGCTCAGTAAGGCATAATCATCACCCTCCGCTATTTTTCTCGTGTTTATTCCTACCAACCGGTATAGCAGGGAGAAGTGAGCTATTAGAATAATCTGAATAACTTTATAGGGTACGGTGTTCAGATGTGTTTCACCCCTCCTACAACCGCTGTTTCACTGCGCTTTTGACAGTCTGTGGTCACTTCCCTTTTCGTCCTAGAACAAATCAATAAAATACTCAACTATTGAGCGCTCACCAAGCAACACTCATCGCCTACCTTCCTCGTGTTTATTCCTACTGGCCGGTCAATAGCCGGTGAGGTGAGCTGTCAGGATAAGCCAAACACAGCGGGGAGATGATTGAATAGATCACTTCCTCTCACTTCTCCTCCCCTATATATTTAAACCTCCCGAACGCATCCTGAGTAGACTTTCAATCGTTACGAAACAACTAAACGTTCAATAGGGAAATCACCCATCGCTCTCCTCATTCCGCACTGTCTCTCGTGAAGAAGGCGTTGCATTTCCCTATTAAACGACTAGTTGTTTCGATACGATTGAAAGTCTAATCCTGAGAGAGAGAATATGAAACGAAGAAACGATTACCCGTACTTCGAACTCTGTGCAACACTCTCTGATCAAGTAGCGTTTCGTTCGTTCAAAGGCGACGGAAATATGAAATATGATTCGTTTTTCGAGCTCCAATTATTTAGTTTGATTGTAATCCGCTGATCGAGATCCTTATCGATTTTGCTACTTTTACTTCTTGTAATATGAATGCCGTGAAACATATCCGAAATGGCCGAAAATCGGCATCGGATCACCGAGCCTTGTCAGTTCATGCCACATTCACCTCAACTTCCCCTTGCCTGATCCCACTCCATCTTCATCAATCCTTGATGTCACCCATTTCACCACTTCGTCCTCTCAAATTATCCGTTCCTTCCCTTTGCGTTCCTCCATCACTCAACTCACATCTTTCCCGCCAACATTTCATCGCTTCTCAGCACGTATCTCCTGATTGCCATCCCATCTTCCCCCATCTCACCTTCTTCCTGGCACACTCAATGTTTGGTGTGTATTGTAATATTGTGCTTGTAACACTCTCCACACATTTCTCACTATGAGCTCAACTTACGCTGTAAAGTACCAATTCTTTAACGGATCTGAACAATCTTTTTCTTCATGCCTCCTACTTTTTACCGACACTCACACGCCCGGCCGCGCTTATTCAGCGTTCCCTCTTCTTATAGAGCAGCAAAAAGAGAAGAGGGCCAATGCATTGCAGAGTTCCCTCTTCTACCTTCCCTCATCTCCCCACCCCGCCCTTCTTGCTATGATATCCCCTCCTCTCGCTTACCCGAGCAATAACAATAGCCCAGATCCCCTCAAGAAATACACTGAGATCCGGGAGCGGAGGAGCCGGCTTTTCTCAGCTCCTTTTGCCCGGCTTCTTTCCCGGTTACTGTGTATGCATGAGCGAGCCCAAAGTTCGAGTCAGACTTGGAAAGTATCCCGGCTTTCCTACTTTTGAAGAAATTTTTCGCTAGATTTTCGCTCTCACGTGCACTGGATAGATCGTTTAGGGTTTTGTAGTTGCTAGTGGGTCTAGTAAAAATCCAACGGAGCCGTCATTTACTTCTTTCCTTGAAATTCCCGGTCCGGTCATTCTCCGGTCACTGCGCAATGCATGCATTTCTGTGTCTGCGCTCTCTCACTTTCGCGTAATCTCTCGCTGTCTCTAACCCTGAGGGGCTATTCTGCAAGAGATATGGCTCCGCTAGAAATCTCTGTCCTCATTTCGCTTGCTCTCTCACCTTTTTGACCGTCGTGAAAGTATGCGAAGTGAAGAGACCGTTTCTGAGAGAGCAAGGAGGAGTCACTTCATCTCCCTTCAGTAGTCCTCTGTCACCTCATTTGGCGGGCGTGAATTGTGGCTTCTCTGATTCTCTGCTTCTCTGCGTCTCTCGATTTCGCACACTCTCCAGCCAGTTTGAAAAACGAAAGATATTTTTTTATTTCCCAACTGAAGTAAGAGAAAAGCAGGAAGGAAGGGGACCTCCCGGGCCCATCCTTCTTTTCAATTGTCTAAGAGTGCGGAGATTGCTCTCGCTTTACGATGTGAACTACCGGTCGCCTTTCGTAATTTATATTCGTTCGTGATTTATTGATTATGGTCAGTTTAGCATCAAATATGCATGTATAGGATACAATAGGAGCTGCTTTGCGCCTCCAATATTTATGTTCTCGATTTACTATGAACTGCCCAGACAATAGAAGCTGCTTTGTGATTTTCCTGCATGAGATTCGTGCCCGAGTAGCCACTTCGTTGGTTTTTTTGCAGCAATATTCTCGTCTCTTCATTTTGCCTTATCTCTCTCCGTTTTCGGAAATTCGAGAGCGTTAAAAATGTGAGAGCGCTAATATTTTTGCACAGCCTAGGTGCCAAAGTAGCCACTCCATCGTTTGTTTCGCAGCTGTTGGCTAAATAAACACACCACATTGGCCCATTGCGATTTTTCATAACGTATCCTACTGTTTTTCTCCAGCCCAACCCTTCGATAACCCCATGTAAATATTCCCTGCAATAGCCACCTTTTCTGATATTTTCATCTGGAATCCTTCAGAAAGTAGCCATTCTACCTGATCCTCTTCTGTTCACACAAACAGCCGTTGCAATAGCTCACTTTGTGTGAAGGGAGAGAGCCGGTAAATATTTTGCTGCACTATCCCTCTTCCTCCTCCTTTTCTTCTCCGCACCACTCATTCAATCTGGCACCTCACTCTCATTCTGGCACATTCCTCCCCACTACGAAGAGAGCTCGAAACAGGGGTGACCGTCTCCACTTTTCACAACAGGCACACTGACCGGAAAGAGTATTTAGAAGTGTATTTGACACTCCTGTCTTCACATTTTGATCATGTCTCGCTCAAATGAGCGTTGATCTAGTGAATAGAGTGCGGGATCACCACATTGCAAATGATCATCTCACTCGTTAACTTGGTTGACCACCTGGTCAACACTTCATTTATCTCACTTTTCATCGATGTGCTTGTTGATCAGTGACTTTGCGTTCCATGATGATTCTATCTGAATTGTCATCCGGAGAATGTTGGACAAGCATTTGCATAATCTATCACGCCATTCTTCTCTTGGCGGGGGAGCCATTTAAAGATATCATATTCGTTGATCGAAATCATTTCATAGAAGGAACTACTTCGTTAGCACGTTAATCCGAACGCTATACTTTTTTCTACCACAACAGATAGGACGTTCACTTAACTTTTCCCTCCGGCTCCTACCAACTTCCCAGACCATTCGAGCAACAGTGCCCTCTTCCCACACTACCGCGCTAGCCAGACCCTCATTTTCCTTGTTCCTACCACCATCTCTCCCTCAAACCAACAGTCAATCTCTCTCCTTAACCCATACTATCTTCCCTAGTCAGAGTCCACTCCCCTCTTCCCCTCCTCCCTTCTGTAATGGCATCAGTCAGATTGAATCACTGCGCTTCTTCCTAGATGCGATTTTTTGCCCCTGCATTCTCTTTGCTCTCGGCCATTCCCAGTTAATCGTGAAGACTCGTAAAGATGAGTTGAGTCTATCTGACTAGTGTTTCCACGTTTATCTTTACTGTTTTTGCTGTCTAATTGAGACAAAACGCATAGAGTTCATGCAAAACGAGGAGAATAAGCGCAGTCAAAGATGCTAGCAAGATGCTTTGGAAATGAAGAGACTAATGCCGTCACTTACCCAGCAATCCATTCCATCCCCAGTCGTCCCATTGTCTTTATTGCCTTGTTCTGCGCAGATTGAAGCACACGCGGTTTTGCATTAGCGAAGCTGAATGGATAGTAGAGGTCGAGAAATGATACCGCCGTCTCTTCATTTCGCACACTCTCTCGCCTCTCTGACTGGTGAGAGAGAGCGCAGAATGAAGAGACGACGGCTCATTTCTCGAGCTCTAATGGATAGTTCTGCAGTTCCTTATGCTTGCATCTATAAATTAGGGCTGTAACGATGAAGACTTATCGTCACTGTTATCTAGAATCCTGATTTAGAAATTTTCCAAAACTGAATGGATAGTTTGTCAGTTATTTTTCTGCGCTTGCATGGTTGGGATTAGGCACTCCATGTGATCAGAAGTCAAAAGGCATGCTTATCAGTTGCCATGATACTTATCATCATTTTTCGTGATTGCATCGCTGGAAGCACGTCGGCGTTTCTATTACGCGTTTCGCGTTTCTATCAAACCTTTGCATCGGATAATAATGTTATTCTCATAATCGTCCCTCCAATGACCCCTATCTCCTCTAACGGATTCCCCACTATTTTGCCTGCAAGCTCTATAGAGGATAATCGTGTTATGGTCCAATAATCGGCCCTTCATTGACCTTCTCTTTCTTCCTTTCCCATTACATGATTCCCGCTCAGTTTACGCTTCCGTCGTTTTTCTCCTCAACCTCTCCCCTTTCCTCTTCCTTTCCATCACGAAATCGTCAGCCTCTCCTCAAATTGCATGCTCTCTCGTCGGTCAGAGAGGCGAGCGGTCACGGGAAAGTGAGAGAGTCGAATCATTCCCTTCCTTTCCTTTTCAAGAGAAATAAGCATACGACCTGACAGCTGTTCGATATTTCCTTCTCCATTTCTCGAAGGGGTAATGGGTCAACTCGGCAGTTTATCCATTCTTCCCTCTTTTCTCAAAGCGTTCTCTTTCCATTCTTCTCCAGACCTTCAGTCCTGCTGGATTTCTCCGTTTAGCGTATAATTTATTTTGTTTCTCTGAACATTTGATTTGGCTCGATACTGTCTGCATCAAAGTATTGCGTTCTATTCGTGACCCCATTTCGTTCTTTATATTTCCAGAAACACTTCTTCCTCTTCCTTTCTTCTCCCTTTCATAGCGATTGCGTGATCCCACGGTCCTTCTCTTCTTCCGAAGGATGACGAATTCTCTCCATTCCGCATACTCTCTCGTTGGTAGAGAAACGAGACATCACGAGAAATGAGGAGAGTATGGTCTCTTCAATCCCACACTCTCTCGACAGTCAGAGAGCCGAGAGAGCGTGCCAAGTGAAGAGAGCAAAGGCTATCCCAACTTCTTCCTTATTCCCTCCTCCCGCCCCTTGCAAGTCTGAAACATTTGCTTCTTCCTCTCCTTTTTAATGTTCTCTTGTTTCTCTGCCCTCTCAAAGACAATGTCGATTGGTGAGTTCGGGAAGGGGATTGTCCCTGCTCTGCAACATTTTGGGCAGGCTTTACGAGCGCTTTCTCGGAAATTATGCAGCAGCAGCACCAATTCGGTGGGGCTTTCCCACTACTGCAAGAACTGCACGCCATTCATTGTTTACTCTAGAGAATATGTGCGTGTTTTTGTTCGAAATACGTGATAATGTCTCTGCATTTCAAACATTAGCCCCAGTCAGGGAATTCTCTTCCCATTTGAAATTGCGTGAAAGTTGACGAATATGAATACTTCTTTCCTTTCGCCTGCTAGATTATATCTTACCTTGTTTTGCATTAGTTCCTGCAGTTCGAGTTCGAAAACAGCCGTTGCAGACACGAAATACACGCAATTATATTTACCCGTATTTCAAACTGTACCGTAACCGTTGCACAATTTTGGTACTCTTGTTGAAAATACGTATCCCTAACACTTCAATTGACATAATCATTCTCGTAAGAAAATTTAGAAATTTTGTGAATTGCGTGGGCGATGATCCTACTTCTTGAAATCAACTGCAGTTTTTTCCGAATTTCTTGTTTTTTTCGTCTCTCACTTCGCGATTTGCGTCACGCAGGGAGCAATTTAGCTGAATTAAATATGCAATTTCAGAATTCGAAATGGCCGCAATTCCCTGCTCCCGCTCGCTGGCTGACATGCGCGCCTTCCAGGTGAGGGATTTTTTAATATTATTATTTCCTAATTACCATTATTATCACCCTAAGTTCGATAGCAAAAACATATTCTTACTTTCTTAGAATGGATGGTGATGATTGTGCTACAAAATGATTATCTAATGTTGTCAGATAGTAGCGTATTACTGCATTTCAGGCCGATAATCTGGACAGACTCAGAGACGCGCTGAACGCTACCAACCCCAAGGTACTGAAACAGGCTCTAAATAGTGATATTTGATCTTTGCCCATACTATTGATCTTTGATCTCTACTGTCGATATTTATGTTTGACGTCTGCCCTCAACATTTATTTTTGATCTCTCGTAATCATTTTCTCCCTCAGGACTTCGTGCCTGCTCGCATCATTGTTCCCCTATAGATAATTGATCTTTGATCTCTACTATCGATTTTGATCTTTGATCTCTTTTTTCTTTAATTTTCTAATTCAGGACTTCTTTAATTTTCTAATTCAGGATTTCGTGCCCACGCTCGTCGCGCGGAACGTGCTCAGAAGCGGAGAGATGTCGGCGGTGTACTCGAAGGTGAATAACTACATTATTTTATTATTTATTATTCTTTTTTTATTTATTAATTATTTGTTGTAAACACCTATGCTTGACCAGTAAAGCTATCATAATGCCTATTTGAATCACCCAAAGCCATCCAAAATAGATCATGTAGCGATTCAATTCATTGTTAGTTCGCTAGATATCAGGGCTAGCGGAGGTGGGTGTTGATTGGCTGCTCACCAAGTCTGAGCTCTACTCCTGTTTTCGTATTGCATCGTTATTGCTGTCGTATTTCCCCGCTCCCGAAATAGCTGCTGGAAATAAACGATCGTCTCTTTAATCTCCATGCTCTCTCGACGATCAGAGAACCGAGAGAACAGGGGAAAGTGAGAGAGTCACCCCACGAAACAACGAGGAAACGCGATACTTTGCGTGCGTTCAATATTCATGAGAGCGCGGAGGGGTGTGCTTCGCTTAGAATAGCCAGATAGGGGGGGGAGTAAATTGTAAAAAAATGTTCTGAATTGAATAAAATCAGCTCATTTGTGGATTTTGTGTTCAACGCAATGATAGATTCGGATAAGTTTCACTTGGAATACATGGGTGGCGAGGGAGAGGCAGAACAGTGCACGCGTTCTCCACTTTCAAAAAACCAAAAAAAACTTAAGTAGTAATTCGATTAATTGTGGAAGCGCTACCATTATCTTAACGTTAATTATTTTTCCACTTCAAATTATTGCACTATCATTATTCGTCACAGAAACAGCAATGGTAAACGAGGAAGTGCCCTTCTGATCCCTTCTGCGTGCAGTCAATATTCATGACGGTGGAAAGGGCGTGCTTCTCTTAGTGTTAGTATAGGATGACAGGGAGAGGAAGAGAAACCAATTAATTAATACATTTAATCAGTCTTTTTGCTCAATTATGTTTTTTTTTAAATCTGAGGTGCCCTTTTCATGGCGAGCGCTGGAATGTTTCACCGGGAATAGAAAGGAAATAGCTGAATTGATGCAGCAGTTGTAGGTCTGGTTTGGCTCGAAAAAAAAAGAAGAAAAAAAATATTACAAATCCGCATGGAATTTCATACATGGTCTCGTACTATTATTGTGTTGCTCAACAGTTATTTAAAATATTATTTTAAATATCAAATATTATATAAATATAAACTTATTTGGGTTAATGACAAGATCCTGAACAAAATATACTATTTAAAATTCCCGACAATTGAAAATATTTATTTCCAAAATAAATTTAAATAAATCCAGGCAACCCGCGAGGAGCAGATCGGCGCGCTCATCGACATTCTCAAGACGAAGAACCACTGGGTCGGACCGATGACTGACGCATTGATTAGGTGAGAGTTCGGTAACCGATGGATAACATATACGATAGGGTAGGATGACTGATGCATTGATCAGAAACTGTAATCAATCGATAATCGATTGGATTTGTTTCGCTTGTTTGCTGGGAATAACAGGCGTATGTGAATCAAAAGCGCACGCTTAATCAAATCCTCTGTTCAAATTCCCCGCCGTTGCCTGGATTGAGGGGAATTCTGGAACTATGCCAAATCGCAATAACTCGGTTCATTGACGTGTAGAGACATGGGAGTTGCAGATGTCTGATATGGTTATGGATTGCAATAATCTGACGTTGACAGATTAGTCACCAAAATATTCATGTTATTCCTCCTTTAATAACTAAGATAAATTCAGAAACGGTCAAGCTCTCGTCGCCAAGCAGCTCATCGAACTTCAGAAATGAGCACGATTTCGAAAATATTTCGAAATAAAATTCCCGAATTAACCCCTTTTTTCAAAACAAATTTCACTAACAAATTTGACATCTCGAGTCTGGTCTCTGTCGTATTTATTGCTCTGCACAACAACTAGTTGTACATACCATTGATCTTCGCGTTCTCAGATAAAGTCACTTTCTCATTTGTTTGTATTCTTGAACAGCAGAGCGACTTTTCTGAATTGAATAATTTTTTTCGTCAATGATTAAAGTGATTTTCAGGGCATAATTCTAGTTCTAACCCGCTGTCTGTTTGTCTACATAATTGCCAGTTGAGTTTTAGGATGAGTTGAATTACTTGAACGGCTTGTTCAACATGATGGTGTTTTACTTATGCTTCACAGAGCTCATATTTTCGAGGGAACTGTTCGATCGTCGTGGCCGATTTTCGATCGTAAAAAAATACCCCAACCCAGGAAGCGTCCGCTTGCGAAAGACTTCGAGAAATGAACAGATCCCTAAGAAACAGACGATCGAGCGAGAAAGCACGCGAAAACGAGAGAGTGCTCGCAGCCGGGGCGACTTTACAGTGGACATGAGAAGCGAGTCGCCTTCTCGGTGAGGGACCGCGCGAATACGAGAGGGCAGGCAGAGAAAGAGAGGGAGGCGAGATAGTATGAGAAATGGAGAGACCACGGACTGTATTCAAAGTGTGTATGCCCTCTTGACGGTCGAGGGGGGCTATATCCCCGGCTCTCTCACTTCCCCCTGATCTCTCACTTCGTCTAACTGGTCAGGGATCACCTGAAGAGAGTGAGCTCCCGTAAGAAGTCGCCACTTTGAGAAGAGTGCACCGGGGTATCTAGCTGTCTGAATCTCTCTGAAGCGCACACTATCTCGCTGTTCTCTAACCACCTAGAGACAAGGCGAAAAGAGGAGAGGGGGATCTCAGATCGAGAGATCTACGAGGAAATAGTGGACGAAATGAGAGGCAGAAGCACTCTCGTACACTCGTGAGATGAGAAAGGCACATTCTAATGTGTTCAGATCGCGATCTTCCTCTTACGCGCCTTATTTTATTTCTTGCTTTTGATTGCATCATAAGTAATCTTTCATTGGTTGTTAAGAAACGAATCGCGCATTCTCGAAAGTGTTTCAGTCAGTTTCCAAAAGCGTCGTTGCAAGTTTAGAAATGATCAGTAACTGGCGGGGAAAAAACAAACGAAATACTTGTAAGAAACACTTCTCTCGTGAGATGAGATGAGGGAGAGGGCACATTCAGATGTGTTCGGGAATTGGATTACGGACTTCCCATCGGAGATTGCGATTCGTTATGCGCCTTGTTATGTTTCAGAATGTTCACTAGAGCGTCATTGATAGATTAGAAATGATCGATGTTCGGCTGATTCGCGAATAAAATTTAAATACACCAAAAGTGCTTGCGAGAAGTCATGTGTTCGGCAATCGGATCGTGGAATTTCCTTTTTCTTATTGTAGTTCGCGTTTCAATTCACTATGGAATTGCGACTGTCTTGTTACGTTTCAGGGTGTTCTCGAAATTGTCGTTCCTAGTTGAGAAATGTTTCGAGCTTCGGCCTTGTACTGCATAAATATCAATACTGCTTGCAATCCACGTTAGATTTCAAGAGAAACGAGGAACATTCTGATGAGTTCTAGAATCAGATCGTGAATGTTTACTCATCCTTCCCCTTTCGTTATCGCACCCTACGACATAATGTGCGCATCAGACTTGATATAAGACGGTGTGAATAAAAAGGCTCTAATCCAACAACTAATTGAGAGTTGAAAACCGTTTCAACTTTTGCATTTATTGTTAGATTTCTTATAATTGGACTTGTTCAATTTACAAAAAGTGCTCAACTAGTTGTTGGATTAGAGCAATTGAATTTACACCCCCATATATGTTTCAGGCCGTTCCCAAAAGCCGCACTGCTAGTTTAGCAATGATTTGTGGATGGCTTCCTGCTAGAAAAATACCGATAAATAAAACAAAATATGTATCCGACGATGCGGCTTCCAAGAAGCTCCAAGAAGTGCTCTCATGAGAGAAGATACTTTCGGCTGCCTTAGCTAATGAGATCCCGATTAGGGCTGTCATAGTGAAGAATTCGTCTCTTCATTCCGCGCACTCTCTCACCGGTTAGAGTGACGAGAGAGTACGAAGAATGAAGAGACGGATTCTTCACTCTGACAGCCCTAATCCCGATCTTCATCTATATATGTTTCACTTTGTGATTGCAGTTATCGAGTTAGGTTTCAACGAATTTTCTAATCGCCTAAACTTTTATTATTGTCGATTTCTCCAATGATTCTTTCGAACAAATTTGAAATATTATCTAAAATATCGGAAATCGGAAATATTGTTGTAAATCGAATCATGCCGTTCAGTTATCGTAAGATCATTTTCCGTTCCACTCGTAGTTGACCTTTGACGAATTGAGTGGAGGAAGGAGGGAGGAGGAGGCCGGGAGGAGGCGAGTGATCTACCTGCTCTCTTCTCCCCTTCCTCTTGGCTCGCTAACCAGCACATTGAGTTTGCTGAGCATTTGAAACGCACGATAGTCAGTGCTTGATTTTCGTTATTTCAAAGTTTTCGTAAGATCTCCATCACTAGCACTTTACCTCCCACCACGCTGACTTTCCACAAATATTCCTCCCTTTTTCTCGGATCAGCGAGGATACGAGCAAATTTGAGGGGGTGATTTGGAGCTGACCCCTCCCCTCCCCTATATCTTCCTCTCTGTTTCTTGCACATTCCCTCTCTCGACTCACTCTCTGGATATCTCTCGCTGACTGTGTAAAGAGCGCTTCTGAGATGGGGCGGAGGCGTCTCTCCACTTTGCCTTGTCTCTTGCCGGCTAGAGATAGCTAGAGTGCAGGGCGTAGTGAGAGAGTCACGGACGAGAGGAGGATCTGTCGAGAGAGACGCGAGACAGAGAGAAACAGCGGGGTGGTGATCTGAAGCTAGTTCGGCAGCGGCGCTGAACGATAGGCGTTTCTGCGTCTCTTCTAATGTCATTATCTCTCTTTTTCTCTAACCAGGGAGGGAAAGGGTGGTTTGGAGAGAGCAGGATAGTCGAGGATATCCGCCTTCTTATGATCTTGAGACGAGGAGTGGTTTGCGCGCTCAGGCGATAGTTTAGTGGCACGTAGGGTAAAGGGGATAGCTAGGAACTTCCGACTACCTCGCATAGTTGTGCTTTTTTATTCTTCTATTTTAGACGTTTTTGCTGATAAATATTGCATCTCGTGCAGTCTCGAATACTGTTTTCAATTTACCTATTCAATCAGACATTTAGCACTTTTGTCATTCGTTATCCTTTCGTTGTGATATTCTGCGATGAGGTGGAAATATGATTCTTTTCTCCCTCAAGTTGTGCTTTACGCCTGCTTTCCCAGCTCACTTCCGACTTTCGCGAGCGTTTCAGTGTGATTTGTGGTGCATCGTTAGTTTGAATGTTGTTGTGACCCTGCCGAATTCACCAGGCGTGATGCTATTGTATTCCTTGTAGTTAAATATCTCATTTGCCATTTGTTCCATTTGTTCTCACTTGGCCCATTATTTAACACAGACTATCATGCATATTCAGGCTCCATTAACTCATCCTTTCCTCTCTCTTGATCTACAACATCTTCAAATCCCTTCACGATGGCGTTCATACATTAACTAATCCTATTCCATGCTTTCGCTCCCCTTTGAAATAGATTAGCATTGTTCTACACATTTGTTAGCAATTTCATATCTTTTCCCACAGTGTCCGTATTTCCTCATCAGGTACCATCAACTCATCCTTACCTCGCTTGACTTCATCTAATCATTTCCTTTCGCGATTACATCACTTTTATCATATTCTTCGCTAATTTCTCACATCTTCTCTTTTTTCTCACCAATTATTCAGGTTCCATCCACTCATCTTTCCTCTCTCTTGATCCACAACACCATCTTCAAATCGCTTCACGATGCCGTTCATGCGGCCGCGCGGCGAGCGCGCCGAAAACCAGATCCTGCCCAACTTCATCCGGGTTTGTTTTGACACTTCGAAAACAATAACAACAAGGATCAAAACAACAATAGACTAGAAATTTGGGTATTATTACAAACACTGCCGAATTTCATTCGGGTTTGTTGTTGTTGTTGTTTTAACATTTTTCAAACTAATAACAACGAGCAAAAGGTTTATCCGGGTATGTTATTGTTTTGTTTCAAAAACAATTGAAGAGGTGGTCAAATCACGACGATCAAGTTACAATTAGTATAGAATTCTGGCAAGCAAAAAAACTCATGTCTGCCTTCATAATAACTTCTGTCTGTCTAGACAAATGAATTTTTTTTAAAAAATTTGACAATAATTAAATACAATTCCAGCCCCTGAACGACAAGCGCGCCGTCGTCGGCGAGGCGGTAGTGCTCGAGTGCCAGCTGGAGGGTGGGTGAATTAATTATGATTTTTTTCAAAAATATTTTCAAAAATTCAATTAAATATTTAATTTTTGAAAATAACCGGTGTTCGCACTATTGTGGAGAAAAATAAAAGTAGGTTGTATCGGATGTGTTTCAGCTGATCGTTATGGGAATTTATTGTCTGCGAAATTCAGTGCTCGGAGGCCCGACGGTAGAAAGAAAAGAAAATTAGAGATGGCTCAACATCAGTTCTCATATTTTGTGCTGGTTTGCTTGCTAACTTCAATATTCTATTTCATTATTCAAACTAATTTCAGGCCACCCCGATCCGGTCGTGAAATGGCTCAAGGACGGACACGACATCTCGCTGTGTCCGGACTATAAGGTGCGTTATGTCAAGCAAGAAGCTGAAATCCAGGATAACAGTAGGGCTGTCAGGGTGAAGAATCCGTCTCTTCATTCATCGTGCTCTCTCACCGGTCAGAGGGACCAGAGAGTGCGCGGAATGAGGAGACGGATTCTTCATCCTGACAGCCCTAGATAACAGTCTACTGATAGCTCATTGCACATAAAAAAGAAAGTCTTAATTGAGCACTTGAAAGATGATAAGCTGTGAATGTGACTTTTTGTTTTTTGAAGTGAAAAAGCGATCAAACATATTCCTGCAAAATGAGGTTGTACTATGGCTGAAACACATCGGATTCGAGTGGCATGATTTGTATTGAAATTCAAATAAGTTGAAGACTATTCGGGGACTTTTTTATTCTTGCTTTGTTTATGATGTTGCTGAGAGTATCTCTCTTCTGGTGAGAAGATGTGGGAGGTAGAGAGATAGTAGTAGGCAAACACATCCTCTTCAGTGCTACTCGACTGATAAGTGATTTGACGTGGAGTTGGTGAGAGCGGGATTGAGGGGGATACAATAAGAGGCTAAGTGGGGTTATGTTTCACGAGATGAAGAAGTTGAGCAGACTTTGAAGCAACACATTCTCCGCATGATCAACAGTCGAAAAAAAAATCTATAATTCAATTTTGTGGACATACATGTTCATAACGCGCTCAAAAGCAATCGCTCCATTGCAGATCGAACAGCAATACTCAATACAACGATAACTGAGTTGATATTCTAGCAGGGATTGCATTCTGAACCATGCAAACACAACAGTATACCACTGCACAACAAACCTATATGACATCTCAAAACAAATAGCAAAACAATAACAGACAACAATATGCTCATTGCAGATCGAGCAGGACGGCCACCGGCACCGGCTGATCATCTCGATGGTGCAGGGCGCGGATTCCGGGAGGTGAATGCTGTTGCTTTTGGGATCGTGTCTCTTAAACTTTAGGAAACATTTGCCGCTATATTGCGATAAAGATTTCGATACATACGCGGACTCGGCACGGTACGATTGAAATTGGAATACAAGTCAAGTCCTAGCATCCAGATTCGCAGATATGAAGCAAGAAATGATCATGGATTAGATGATGTTCGGGGCGTTTTGATCGTAGCCTCTCAGTCGCATTAATTCACCTTTCAGATTCACCGCTCACGCGCTCAACCCCGCCGGCTCGCAGCAGTCCACTTGTATCCTCATCGTCGCCCCTGCCCCTACTCCTATTCCGGGAGCGAAGAGTGTCGCGTGAGTATAACAGACCGTAGCGTTTCGAAAATCTGTTGTGTTTCACGTTGTTCGGAAATTCGCAATCAGGTGAATCATAACAGTATTTATCGCAGCTACTTAAACAAAATAAATAAATAAAATTCTTTCTAGTGACTCCCCTCACAGCTCCGTACACAATTCAATAAGTGAATTTATTCAAATTCATGACGCATTCATTTTCCGAACATTTCGAAAACGTTATGTTTCACGCTCAGGCGGCTACGGCTCAGATTACTTGTATGAAAATAATTTTCAGTGACTCTCACATGCATCCACTGGATTTGTGTCGCGAGGTTTAGTTCTAGCTCCATGTCTAATTGTTGAATTTGTTCAATACATTTTCCCCACATAATAATCGCGTTATTCCGCGCATATTAGTGCTTTCTGTCAAATTATCACCTTCCCAGTGACTCGCCGGCCCCTCCACAGACGCCCGTCGGCCCGTCCGCCCCGATCTTCCTCAAGGAACTGCGGCACCAACCGCTGCTGCCCGGCGCGAGACTGGTGCTGGAAGGTACTGTAGTGATTACAATTGAGATGATTACAACTCAGTTGAATGGAAAAGATTGGTGCTAAAAAGGGCTCTAGTCTAGTTGGGGGGTCCCATGGAATTTGGCTGGACCCAACTTATTTGACTGGTCCCAAAATCGGCAGTATTTATTTGAGTGGTCCCATAAAAATTGAGTGGTTCCAAAAAAGATAAGTGGACCCATAAAAATTGAGTGGTCCCGTAAAAATTGAGTGGTCCCATATAAAACAGATTTTCTCCAAGGTATTAAATGCCGCCAATTGACTGGTCCCATCACAATTGACTGGTCCCATCTTCTGCTCTTATCATCATTTTGACATCAAAACGCTATTGGTATACTGTTGAAGTGCGAGACTCTTTATGCGAATCGGAACTGCCTGCTATGGAACTACTTGACTCGCCATCAGAGGAATCAGATTCACTTGAAGCTATTTCCGGAATTAGGAGGTAACATGATCAAAATAGATAAATAATTGTGTGAAATTTGTAGGTAATTGAAATTTTCCATTCATCCGATCTCAAAATTCCATCTGTGACTAACAAACATCATGATAACAGTATATCAGTAGCATGTTGAGTTCGAATTCATGAAAAGAACAGAAGATGGGACCAGTCAAATGTAATGGGACCAGCCAAGTAGCTACATTCGAAACCACTGAGAAAAACTACAGTCCGGTCAGATCCCCACCTGAACATGGGTGTCCCCGGGTGTCCCCGGGAGTCCCCCCGTGTCCCCTCGCCTTCCCACGACTCGAGCTTTGAAAAAATTACGTCGAATTGTTGCAATTCGAACTCCTCTAGTTCTTCCGCATCGATTCATGTAAAAAAACAAAAATAAAAATGGTCTTGGTTAGAAGAAACAGTGTTCTGAATAAACAGGTATTTTTTGCGCTCCACCCGGACATACCGTAGTTAAGAATATCTCTATTTACCGGCTCTGAATTTTCTGGTTGTGAATTGGCTTAACTACGGTATGTCCAGGTGGAGCGCAAAAAAATCCTGTTTATTCAGAACACTGTTTCTTCTAACCAAGACCATTTTTATTTTTGTTTTTTTACATGAATCGATGCGGAAGGACTAGAGGAGTTCGAATTGCAACAATTCGACGTAATTTTTTCAAAGCTCGAGTCGTGGGAAGGCGAGGGGACACGGGGGGACACCCGGGGACACCCGGGGACACCCATGTTCAGGTGGGGATCTGACCGGACTGTATTTTAGATGGGACCACTCAATTTTTATGTGACCACTCAACTTTTTTGGGACCACCCAATTTTTATGGGACCACTCAAATATAAACTGCCAATTTTGGGACCAGTCAAATAAGTTGGGACCAGTAAATCTCCATGGGACCCCCCCCCAACTAGACTAGAGCCCTAAAAAGTAGGTAGTTACTTCCGTAGTTTCTCTAATGTACAAATGGAGCACCAGGCAACACTTTAGGAAACAAAAACGGTATGAACGATGGAGAAGCTACAGATGTGTCGAAGCAATATCGGTGCTAAAAATTCTATTTCAGGCCGCGTCGTGGCAGTGCCCAACCCCACGGTGGAATGGCTGAAGAACGGAAAGCCGCTGCAGAACTACCGGTGAGTATGTGCAAATTTACGAGAATCCATCGGAAATCCGAACAGCTATGTGTTTTTCTTTGTTTTCACCTGTCTTGTTTTGCATAGTGAATCTTATTACTCTTCATCAGCGTGATGCGCAACGCCAGAAATAGCAAATTGTTATCGTGAGATTATTTTCCATTCCACTCGTAGATGACCTTTGACGAACGTTCGAGGGGGCGGAGAAAGGAAGAGACCGGGAGGAGGCGGTAGATCAAGTGTCCTTCTCCTCCCTTCCCTCCCCCTGCCTCTCTCCCAGACAATCGATAGCTCGCTAACCAGCACATCTCATTTACTGAGCATTTCAAACGCACGATAGTATGTGAAAATAAGGTGAATTTGTAAAGCGTTGATAATATCTGAAGATCGCTTCTCGCTTTCTTAAGATTCCCCCATCTCATGTTGCTAATAATCCCATCTCGCTCATGCCCTTTTGTGTTTGCCTTCTTTCGATCTTCTCGCACGAGGATATCCCGAGGATCGCTTGTACTAATCTGACTCTCTCTCTCTCTCAATTATGCCCGTTCTCTCGCCGGTCAGAGAAGCGAGATAGCATGGGAAAGCGAGAGAGTCAGATGATGCCTCCGGATCGCGCTCTCGCTTAGAGAGCGATCCGGGAAGAAAAACAGAGCCCCCCCCCCCCCGAGGGCAAGTGAGCCGGTCTAGACGCGGTGCACTGAAACCATTGGCGATTCTGAGCTCTTCTCACTCCGTAACGCAATGTTATTCGAACGATTCCATTATTTTATGTTATTTTCAGAGCCCAAATCGACCACGACCCGGTGTCGGGCATCTGCCATCTTACCATTCCACAGGTATTTTAAAATTCAAATCTCTCGAATTCGAACTCTCCAATTCTTCAGAAAAAAATCGACATTTTATGTAGCAATATGTTTTCGAATCATTATCCAATATTCAGCGACTTTAGTAATTATAATTATTATCTAATTAATCATTTTAGATGTTCCCGGACGACGTCGGGGAGTACACGTGCCGGGCGATGAATGTGCACGGAGAGGCGGCGACGAGCGCGAATGTGAGCAATTTTCATAGAAAAAATAGAGTTGTTGATTGATAATTAGATTTGATAAGGCTGCAATGAGGACGTAGGGTGACCAATGTAAGAAAATTGGCATGATTCGACGATAATTTATTTTGTAATCCGAATGATGATCCATCTACACTAAAACAGTTGTCGATCTTAAGGCTTATGAATCGTTCGTGAAACATAACTCAACTTCAAAAAAAAATCCCACTCGCCTCGCTTTGCTTTCGAGTGCATTCGAAATCGCTTGCGATATATTTTAACATATTTTCAAATCAATTTTAAAAAACCAAACAAATAAATTATCGATATTTCAGCTCCTCCCCCGCGAGCAGTACGAGCGATGGTTCTCGGACGAGCAGCAGAGGTGAGATTTCCATTTTTTAAAATTTTTTCTTCCTTTTTTAAAATTTTCTTTTTGAACAGAATTAATATTATACAAGTCCAGGCAAGAAACACGAAATATCAGGAGAACTATTCGCAGATTAACCCGCGATCGAAGGGCGGCGATAAATTTTTATTAGGGTTCATTGAGGACAAGTACCTTTGGCTCAAACAGTTTCTCTGGCTTTTTACAATAGGGAGATGATTCAGAAAAGATCATATCACAAAAATGCTAACTAAACTTTCAGATTGACCCGTGACCGAAGGGCGGCGATGGGCGGAGGGCAGCAACAGCGCCCGCCGAGCAGGGGACAACAGGTATGATCTATTTCGGTTTCTCCGACGCTTCCTAAAAATTTACGATTCTTGTTAAATTTTCAAGTTAATCATGCAAAGAGCAGTTAGAACTCTCACTTATTGATATGCTGGGCATCACGAGAAGTAATTCTTGGCGTCGTCACTAGGGTTGACGAAACGAAACGGAATTCGGAAATTCCGACAAGCTAATTCAATTATCTCCACTTTTCCGGAAAAGATTATCGAACAAAGACCTTTCCGAAACTTTTCCGGAAAACTTCATTTTTCGACTCTCGAGATTAGAGAGCGGTGTGAGATAATTCTGAGTTATGTTTCAGATGAGGAATAAATATGAAAAATCGGGTCGAAAAGGACTTCGTTACTACCGATTATATCGGAAATAGGCCAAAATTCATAATGCACCTGAAACCTATCTACTTACGCAGTCTTTTCACACCGCTTTTCCGAAACTTTTTCGTAAAATGAAGTTTTTTCGGAAGAGTTTCGGAAAAGTCTTTGTTCGACTCTCTTTTCCGGAAAAGTGGGGATAATTGAATTGGCTTGTCGGAATTTCCGAATTCCGAACGGTCAACCCTAGTCGTCACGTTCGGCTGATTTCGTCCTTGCAGCAGTGGCAGCACGTACATTGCACTGCGGAACTGTGCATTCTTTAAACTGAAAATGTGCTCAAAAGTATAGTCAAACTTATGAATGCGACTGCACGCGATAGCAGTGCAACCACGCGTTAATACAATACTTTTCCAGCAGTGGCAGCAACCCGCTGGTGTTCTCCGCAGTGGCGGCAATGGTGGCGGCAACCTCTCCGATGTTGATAGCGTTAGTTTTTTTGTTTTTCTACACACACCAGCGCTGGATCACGTCCGACTGTTTTATTGATGTTTTGAGAAATCTGAGAAACTCATCCAATATTTCCTACATTTTGTTAGTTTTTGTTAGCTCTACAAGTATGACATTGGCGGCGGCTGCCTCTCCGACGTCGATAGCGTTCGTATCATTATGATTGTTTAGAAATTTTTATTTGTTTTGTTCAATGCAAGGGCTACGGCTTCGTATCACGCTTCAACCATTATATTACTATATCAGAAATCTATGAAACTCATATCAACATTATTGACATTTTTTTCACGTTAATTATAGAAAAAGGACTGCTGTTATAAAAGGACAGTTATTAAAGGGACCTGGTCATGCAAATGAAGTGAATTTCAGAAAAAAAAGAGCATATTTTTCTAAGAAGAACTAAAAAAACCGCATATTTTTACGATTTTTTTAAAGGAAGATATGATTTTTCAAAGATTTTGTACCGGGCTGTGTACCGAGCGCTACGGTGTTTAGCGCCGCTAAATACCGTAGCGCCCGGTACAAACAAGCAACTCGTTTCAGTCCTGGGGAATTTCCGAGTCGGAGACGGAGCCGGAACTGGCGGCACTCGACCCGCGCGGCGGCGGATTCAAGCCCATCATACGGTGAGATTAGAAAATATTTACAAATATATCATATAACATATATTTTTGTGATTCTGGGTGGAGGGCAATGGAAGGGGGCGGATTCAAACCCATCATTCGGTGAGATTTTGTGACCGATGACTCTATCGTATTTGAGACCATTGCGAACTATGAGCGCCATCGACGATTTCTCATTGTTCTCTATTGTTTACGAACAAGTCGGAGAAGCGCCAATTGCTCAGTTGCTCCGGTATTACAATAATTTGTTTATTTTGCTAACGAACTATATTGCTCCACTGCGCTTGTGAACACACTGTGAAACTCAACCGCTCGACCTCTCGAAACTAATCAATATCACATTTCCTGTAGAGCTCGAGAAATGAGCCGCCGTCTCTCATTTCGCTCACTCTCTCACCGGTCAGTGAAGCGAGAGAGTGTGTGAAATGAAGAGACAATTACCCGTATTTCGAACTCTCATTTCCAGTCAACCCCTGCGCGGTCTCCGTCTCACCGAGGGAACGGATGCCATTCTCCAGGCGAGCATCGTGGGCACGCCCAAGCCGCAGGTTAGTGCATATTTTGCCTTGTTTACAAACCCAGGGTTGTTGAAATCTGTTCAGAGGAACTTTGGTGTTAAGTAGTGATACAAAAGAGATAAATGACAGCATTCCCAAGCCGCAGGTTTGAATGGAAAATATCCTCAAACGTTAATTCGTTACACGGAAATTACAGGCGCAAATTCTCATGGTACTGATACAGAAAAACATGCAATGTGGTCTGGGCACCTAGTTCGATCTTGCGCCTGGAAAAGAAAAAAAATCCACGATTTAAATTATGCAAATCCAGGTGGCCTGGCTGAAGAACGGCCGCCCGCTGCAGCTGTCCGGTCCGCGCATGCAGATGTCGTACAAGGTGTGTATTAAAACTCGAAATGAGGGCCACCGTCTCTTCATTTCGCACGCTCTCTCATCTGTCAATCCGACGAGAGCATGTCCGAAACGAAGTATATGGCCCACTGACTATATTCTTAACATTTCGAATTCTGAATTGTTTCATTCAAATACTCAAATTAAATAGAATATGTTTCACGACTGGAATACAAGTCTTGAGAATTTCTCCTTTACAATTTGTTACAGTGCTCCTTTCACCAGAAACATCTTTTCCAACTCCTAGAATAGTCAAGGTTCATGAATAGGGCTGTCTGAATATTTAATCTCAAATACAATATCTTTGTCTTATCCAATTCGAGCATCCTCTCGGGACTCTGCCCAGTGAGCGAGCACGAGTAACTCAGAGCTCTTCCTTCAGACAGAACTAGTCATGATGACGCTGTTTTTTCGAAAAAAATAACACATTTTACGGGTACTTTCTAACATAAACATTCCAATAGCTAAGTATTGAGCTATTACATAAATCTACACCCTCAAAATTGATTCTAGGGAGCGATGGCCCTTCTCAAGATCAACCTGGTCAACGTGGACGACGGCGGCGAGTACACGGTCATTGCGGAGAACAAGCACGGAAAGGTATGGATACGCGCAATCAGAAAGCATCTCAGAAGAGAAATGTAGCTGATGTTGAGCCGTTCTAAATAGCATTGTTACTGCAAATGCTCAGCCAATCTTTATTTTCGATCCGTCTGACTTTGCGTTATCGGAATATCTTCTTGCTGCAAATAGCCTCTTTTCATGACATTCGGTTCATCCGCGTCTTCTCTATTGCTTCAAATTGCAATGGAAACCGAAAGTCTAGTCTACCTCATCACCCATTTGGTCTATAGGAATAGTTTTGTGCTTGACGCTGCGCTATTGACAAAATATTTCCCGAATCAGAGTGTGGATGCTACGTAGTGTACATCAAATGCGGCTCAAAAAATATCCTTTGACACTCAAAGAGTCGCAAAACACTACGAACATGCATAATCTCTTTATTTGTTTCTACTAAATCTGGAATGTTATTTCGCTTGCTGTTGTGGAGTTGGCTTGCGAAAGTGGTACGCGACCGCCTTTCGAAAATCGGCTGCGCAGAGAGCGTAAACAGTCCACTTTGAGCCTTCGAGGAAATCTTGGACTAAATCGACGATTTCGAAAAACTGACGAGAATCTTGAGTGAAGTGCCTGGAATGAATAAGATTCGCACCGATATTAACAATTATTCTCGCTCAAAAATGCATTAACATCTGGAATAATGCCGCAACTTACTTCGGTACGACATTGAAAAGTATAGCTCGAGTGTAATAGGAAGCGGCCAGTACGAGGAACACGGTGATCATTTTGATTCTGCTAGTGATTCCCTGAAATGCAAGCAACATTTTCGAGAACACATCAAACTTCCTATGAACTAGGATGGACTTTATCAATACCCAATTACGGCCGTGAATAGATTGAGTATCGATTGTATTCACCAGCTTAGCTTCTCTCGAGTCCACTTCATAGGCGGCTGGAGCGATTTGATTTTTCAACCTCCATTTAAACAGAAGAATTAAGAAATGGAAGGCTGAAGCGATGAGAATTATCGCGATAACTATCTGAAAGCCATTTTTTTTAACAAAATTAGTGTGACGTTTGCACCAAAAATATCCAATTCATGAGATCATAAGCTGCCGCGATAGGTATTGTAAGGTCGATGTTGAAGTTTAAGTGCTCGACATTGTATCTGAATCTGTACCACGCTGATCGTACATGTTCTTACTGTATTCCAAAGGCTTCAATATTGATGTAGGGAGAAGCGAAAATCGCGCCAAGCAAGAGTTCTAGTAAAACTGAAATAATTTCACGGGTGTCAGTCGTTTACAGCAGAGTAGGTGATACAATTCGTGGTGCCGACCCAATTTTCCATCATACAAAATAACTAACTGATCCTGTATCGAAGTGGAGTAATTCTATTCTTGTGAAAGTCGGGCAGGTAGACTCTCAGAAGGAAGTTAACTGTCATCACTAGGAGGTTGATCATGTGAACACACCACTTGAAGTACCCGACAAACATGAAAAACCAGCGCAAAGAGACTGCAAAATATATTAGCCTGATTGATAGGTTCTAAAAATAAGGAAATTACCCAAAAGCTCCTTGTTTGCAAGTGCACTCGGGAGGTCATGACCGTGGAAAATGATGATTGTTTTGAAGCAATGTGTCACCAGGGCGAGGCAGACGTAGCAGAATGTTGGCGATTTGCGCAGTGTTGGACTCACGATTATCTAGATGGTCTCATTTTTGAAAGTCTGGCGAAACAAAAAAAATAGAAAAATATGTCCGTATCTGTAAACGTAATCTCACCATGTAGATTGGAAACATTTCAATAAGAAGCAGAATGGTATTAATGATGAATTTCAAGAGGAGGTAGATCTCATGGGAGTCCATGACGGGGTTGAAGGCCCTATTGAAGAGAAGACGTGGTAGACGTGATGAGACGCAGCGTTTCTATGACATTCTCTCTTAGACGCGCTAATGCTGCAGAAATGGTGTCTTCATTCGACTATTTCACCGGTCAGAGAGGCGAGGGAGAGCGTGAAATGAGGAAATTTATCTCTGGGCATGCTATGTCTATCCTGAGGATACATCCTCATCAATATATCGCACGTACTTGGAATCATACATCCCTTTAAGTCGTTAGACCAGACTTGAAACACTGCACGCACTCATGTTTCGTGTGTGATCTTACTGTGCACAGGAGACTTGTTCGTTCGATATCGGCGCATAGAAAATCCGGGCTTACTTGAGGGTGTTGCTATGATGTTTATTGATCGGAAATTTATATTCTTCATTCATAAACACACTGGATTATCAGAAAATATTTTCGTCAGAGAATAAGTGCAAAAGAATTAGGAGTGAATGTGCACTTTGCTTATTAGAAGTTGCGATGATCTTCGCGAAAACGTAACATTTTATCGGTATATAACAATATTCATCAACAAATCAACATTCTATACTCTAGTAGTTACGAATATCTTAACCGGCTTTACTTTAGTTCCTTTTCTTCCGAGAAACGTCCTCGCTAGAGCGACTCGGAACCGGGATGAGGAGAAGGCGTAGAGTTTCCACTTCGTATTCTCGACGAGATCCTCGAAAATGTCCAGGACCTCGTATAGGGCGTGGGAGTGCTCTGAGTACCACCTGAAATCTAGCTTTCACTAATGGGTGCAGAAATGTCTGCATTTTTTCAGTACGACACAGAGATTTTCTTAGTTTTCCTTATCCGATTGTGAGATAATATTGGCTGTAGGCGATTTTCGTACACAGAAACACAGAAAATAATGAAATCAGAGGCACTTACAGCGGTGTGAGATTGAATGAAAGCACCGGGATATAGTAGGCGAGTGTGATACCAAAGAATGCGGAGATTAGCATTATCTCGTTTTCCAGGATCTGAAATTAGTCGATGAGAAAACAGTACTATAAAAAAGCGTTTGATTTGTCCACCAAGGAAATATGTTTCACCAAACTATGAAAGGTGATAGGGTTGAGTGAAAAAATGTTCGTCTGCGAATTCTCGTTGGAAAAATAAATAAATACTCACCTGAAATGACTTGTGGCTAGTCGTCGGATGGGTGCTCCTTTTCCTCGCTCGATAGATAAAAACGAACATGACTGTGCCGGCGGCGGCTGTGATTAGAGTTAGAATGACCTGAAGTTTGTGAAAATCGACATTCATCTCCACGTTATTCTGGAGCGCTAACTAATTGTAAGGTATCTTGAACAGTAGGGTGTCCAAAATACAGTAAACTCAAACCAGAAATGGAAATGCGAAGGCGAATCAGATTGTAGAAACTTAGAATTAGGCAAAATTAAAATCATACCAAAAACATCCATGAAATGCTTGCGTAGATGACCGCGGATGCTTTGAAATGGTTGCCCGTGCTATTCATCGATTCACTATTCGTGTGCGACCAGGACAGACTCTCGAGCGTGAAGCTGCATAATTGTGATTAGGACTGCCATGAATACTCATAACTTTGCGCCACGGGTGCGAAGAATGGTAAGTTTGTGTTTAATTTTCTTGCAGTGAGAATTGATCGAGCAACATTTTAATGTATCACAGTGCTTCTTGACATGATCGTGAAACACATTTCATTCGATGATTGCAAATTGCGGGAACAGGGATAGCTTGCTGTTCGGTGCTACTCTAACCGGCGAGACCTACTCGGTCTGACGAGTTCATTGATTTTTTAAACAATATACTCTCGAAGTTCAACATTTTTCATCGGCCATTATTCCTTATAAGAAGACCGTGAAACACATTTTATTCTGCTCCATTCAATTAGAATGATGACTCACTCAAACCCGTAGAATTCGCTGAATAATCCGATAATCCTCCTCCGATAATCGTGTTTATAATCACTGAAATATTGATTTTTTTATGTAATTACCCGTTTCGTGTTCGGTTAAAGGGCGTTCTAGTGCAATCATGAAGACATAGTTGTCCCACTCAAAAAATGACACCCTACTGTCCTTTTACATTGTTTCATGGATGCACTAGATCTTCAACCCCAACCCTCACAAAATGTGGCCATGACAACTGAGAGGCCGCCTTACATAAGGAAGCAATGTCATCTCATCCCTTTTCGAATGTGATTCCAAATAATACTCACTAGCGGTGAATCGATACGGTCGCACTCGTTGAAACCACTCAAAATCGTAGAGTAGAACAACGTAGTACGCCGTAATCGTGAGCAGGTTCATCATGTGTGCGAACCATTTCGTCATCGCAATGAATGCGATGCAACCGTGGAATTGCTCTGAAATTCTCCAGATAATTGGCTTGCCGGTGGTAACTAAAGGCAGGGGATTCGAACGGTCATACTCATAGTGTCAAAGTGTCAGAGCAATAAATAGTACAAATGAGAATGTGAAAGACACTATCTCTTGCACGTTCACCTAAGTCATCATCGGATTTATTTTCGAAATTCGCGAAACTAATGTGTTTCACGATCCTTAGAAATGGAATAGTACTGCAAGCTAAATGGTGGTTGTTGCTCTTGCAATTCAAAAAAATATTTAAATGAAACCGCGGAATGTGGAGACGATTTTTCGTTTTTCAATGATCAAATATTTTTCACAATTTGGTAATTACGATTGCTCACCCAACAAATCTTCCCCCACCATCGCACTCGGGAAGTCATGGGCATAGAACACGACAAGGTTCTCAAAGAAGTTTGTAGAAATGGCATATCCGACCGAACAAAAAATAGGCGAATCTCGCAGTTGTTTCGTCTTTATTATCTAGAAGGTGGAATTATAAAAAAAAACAAATGATCAACAGATACCGTGGTGATGGTCGCGATTGACATTGTCATACAGAGAGTAATAATAACGCACTTGGCGATAGCGTAGTCCTTGTGGTCATCGGGCATAGTCAATTGAATATAATTGATAGGGATGACACTTATTTTGGTGTGAAAAAGGCGGAAGAATCGGTATGACCCTGTTAGAAGATGACTGGAAGTAGAGGGATGAGGTAGAATGAGCGAAATCTATTGATTTCGGCGACGTGAAAGAGCGGGGAGAACTAGGATGAGCGCAGCCCTGGTCCAGTTCTCTCAATCTTACATGCTCCCTCGCTCTGTCTGCTCGGCGAAATTAGGAAGACGTATTGAAATCGCGCGAATATGGGACTAATCCCTTCTCCTCAGGAGATGCTATACGTCAGAACTATCGTTATCCAAAATCTAAGGGTCGATGACTCCAGAGAGCAAAGTTTATTATAAATTTATGCATTCCTCTCAGGTAACATTGACAATGACAATTCTTGGATGTAAACAGTTCAATTTCCGAAATGATCTGAGATTCCGATGAACAGCTCGGCGAAATTCGTACGAGCTCATAGCATAGATAAGCCACTTTGAGCCCTCGACAAAAATCTCCAAAACGTCCAGAGACTCGTAGAGCCCGTGCCATTGCTCGGAATACCATCTGCAATGTGATGCTGCTTTGTTAGGGAAGATCGCACTTCATCGCATTTTTTCTTTTGACATTGAGCAATAACTACGCTGCATAACTCGAACGCCGGATGCCGGATGAAAACCCAAAAAAAAACATTGGGTTATAAGTCTCATGCGACCTATTGCGTATGCAATGCGACGATCGAAACTTCCTCACATAGGCGTAAGAATGAATGAAAGAACTGGAACGTAGTAAGCGACAGTGATAGCGAAAAATGAAGCGATCAGCCGAATTTTTCCGTCCGAACTCTGCAATTACGGTAGTTAATTTTAAAAAAAATGGACGTCGCTAGTTTTCTCACAGAAATATCCTTCGGCCCCGATAGCTTCTTCTTCTTGGCGCGTCGAATAAATAAGCACATCACAATTGACGCTGCTAACACGATGAGTGTGAGAAGGAACTGAATAGTAGAAGTTAGAAATACAAGCCGTCTCTTCATTTCGCACACTCTCTCGCGTTTTTTTGTTGAAAATTTCGATCTGAACTAAAATTTTATCGAAAATAGCTATGAAAACCAACCAGAAAGAACCAGGATATCAATGTGTAGACAATTGAGGCTCGTCGGCTGGGGTTGAGGGACCATGAGAGACTTTCGATCGTGAAACTGGAATACTTTGGGATTTACTAATCTTAGAATGACAGTCTTGCTCTCTCGTTTTTCTGGCTGAGAGAGATAATGTCCAATGTGGAGACGAGAGCATTGCATCAGATAAATTCTCACTCAAACCCGTAGTATTCACTGTTGAGGTAGGGCGAGGCAAAGGCTGCTCCAGCTAGTAGAATGATAAGCACTAAATCAATTATTTTCATCAGAAATATATTCACAAACTCACGTGCTTTGAACCTATATCGAGCTATCTTTTCATACTTCTTAACATCGTAGAGTAGCACACAGTAGTGGTGATGTGATGATGTAGAATATAAAAATGAAAAAAAAGATTAATGCTAGAGTTCGAAATACGGGTAATCATCTGTTCATTACACACATTATCTTTTGACATTCTGATAGGTGAGAGAGTAAGTGAAATGAAGAGACGATTACCCGTATTTCGAACTCTCATTAATACAGTCATCATGAGTAGGTTGAGCAGGTGAGAGAACCAGTGGGTCATTGCGACAAATGAGATCAATCCGTGAACATCGTCTGAAATAATATAATTGTTAATTTTTTTCAAAATGAGTTTCATAGAATGCAAAAAAACCGAGTGTGAATTGAATAATGATGGTGATTATTTGTAATGGTGGTGATGATTAATAGACAATAAAAGACAATTTTGCCCTGAACAGCCCAGAAATTGATTTCACTTGGAAAACTCCAAATTTTGCATCCCGTTCTAAGAGAGTAATTCCCTCCATATATGTCTAATTATGCGAGTCCAACATCATATAACAACACTGGGAAGAGGATAACATGGGAACTAAGATCATGAATTGAGTCTGAGTCTAAACAATACTTTAAATGTTAGTTACGCACCAAAAATGTCGTCGCGAAGCACGGCACTCGGGTAGTCATGACTAGGGCTGTCAGAGTGAAGAATCCGTCTCTTCATTCCGCGCACTCTCTTACCGGTCAGAGTGACGAGAGAGTGCGAGGAATGAGGAGACGGATTCTTCACTCTGACAGCCCTAGTCATGACCGTAGAACACTACTAGCGTTCTAACGCAACACAATGTCAATGCAAATCCGACTGAACAGAGAATAGGCGAGCTCCGGAGCTTTGGCGACTTGAAGATCTGAATATTTAAAATATAGTCATTACCATTTTTCCGCCCAATAACCACTACAAATGTGATTGACCGATATTTTTGAACCGAAATTTTGGAATGTTCAGAAGTTGAGTTTCACACCGGCTATCTATAGTTGGGAAATTGAAAGAGCTCTAGTGCGGGGCTGGCATCTTGGGTAAAAAAATCATAAGGTATACAAGCGATCAATTAGAAAATTGATAATGGCAAGAATGGTACCGTGTAGACAGCGCCTATCGATAGAATGAGGAAAATGGTTTCCAGCACGACCTAGACGGTTATGTAGATTTGGAACATTGTCATTCTGAGAGGTATAGAACGGTAGAAATAGAAATACGATAATTGGAGAGGAGACGCTTGAATTCTTGTTATTGAAGGTGTTTGGTAGATATGCACAATATTCGAAGAATTACGAAGTCATCCCTTGACTATCAAACCAAACAAGAATGGGGGAGATGTTCCAAAATCATGATGTTGTGGTCTCGAATCGTAATTCATAGAGTCTCTTTATCATAGTCTCTCGCAGTCCAACAGAGAGAGAGAGAGAGAGAGAGAGAGAGAGCACGTGAAATTGAGAGAGTGCAGGGTACATCATAACTTCGCATCCGCTAATCTTCTCATAAGATGTGTCATCCTGGGAGCTAAGATCTCGGTCAGGGTACGGAAGTGATACGGAAGTGACACTTCAAGTGAATATTATTGATGGAAGGGATTCCAAGAATAGATATAAATCAGAGGAAGGTGTGGGTTGATCTGACGAAACGTTTGTAAAATATTAGGTGCATGGCATATTGTGCAAACTTTTTTAAAAGTAGATAATCGTCTAGAGTCCATATTGCTGCAAGGACCATGAATGAAAGGTCAAGATTCGGATTGAGCGAACTTTAATTTCTCAAAAAGCGGGTACATCTGGTTTGAAGCAAGAGTGTTCAAAAGTTTAAGATTCTCTTCCTTTCTCATGCTCCCTTGTCGGCCAGAAAGGCCAAATAGTACGCGAAATGAGGAGAGTCACAGTTAGAAGCAGGCAATCTTTGAGAATCATCGACGAAAGACGATCCCTCCGGGTCAGTCGTTCAGCGTTTCCTTGAAATTCGATCACGTCTTTGTAAGCGAGCAGAGTTGGCACCCTGACTTGCAGTTGATTACTAAATATCAGTTAGCTAAATATCTGCGCATGTTTCTCGTCGAGTTCCAACTGCGAATGTCAGCACATGCATAATCAACGTTATTTACTGCCGATTTTTTCCGATTTTCTTATCAGTAATCAATGTTCATGCTATTCATCTCGAATCTTGACTTTATGGAATAATTGTTTACAAATTTTCTAAATTCTGGGACCGACTTTCGAAAATCAATAGCTCAAAAGATCGGCGGGTAACTCCCCCCCCCTCTCTCCCGACTTCTCCCAATCCCATTGGCACGCTATCACATTCCTTTTCTTATTCTCTTTCAAGTTGGAATTGGATTTACTCCCTCAGAGGAGTAAACTCCTCTCACTCCTCTCTCCTCTCCTCTCCCCTCCCAGAGAGAGAGGAGAGGAGAGGAGAGGAGAAACAAAGCTGGCAAAAGACTAATGCAGAGGGCGGGACTCGAACCGGCGGGTGCCGGGTGGAGTTGGCAACACACAACCAGTTGGCTATGAGAGCTGTTGGTGAGGTGGCGTCTCTTCGCCCTTAGGAGAGCAGAGGGCGCGCGTCTCTCTCCATGCCAGGGGAGGGTGATACCGGCCTACCGTAATCTGACAATCCGCGCGAGAGTTCAGCTGTCCGATGAAATTTTAGGCCAAATTTTCGAATTTTTCTTTTTTCATCATACACTTGTTTTGATTGATGTTGTTTTTGTTTTGGTTTTTAAATAATTATTTTTATTTCTTTTTAGGATTCCTTCTGAGTTTCATTATGAGTGACACTCTTTCCCTTGTACAAGAATCACACATCGGATTCCGTCTTTGTTCACGCAATGAATTGGAGGAGGAAACTCACTGCAGGTGAGTTGTGTGCTTTTCTCTGCTTATTAATATTTCTTATCATTATTAGTGTTATTGGATTAGTCCATGGCATCGAAAGAAAGGACGAGTCCACTATTCTATTCTCACTCGCTCTTCAAAATGGAGAAGGTTGTACTGTGGATGTCAATGATGTGTGTTGGAGAACGATGTGGAAGGATATCGTGCGTATCGGAAAGGTTCCTGTTATTATTGTTAGTATTATGATATTTTGGTCTGTCTTGTATAGATCGTTGCTCTTCATGGATATTATTGTGTTGAAGATGTCGACACATTTTACATGGTTAGAGATATCAGATCAGTATCCGCCACTACCTATACGTTCATTCACACGAAGATCGATATCCCGCGGACTCCCATCGATCGCAGGTGTGTTTCGGTCGGCTTTTAATATGTGTGATTGTTGTTTTCCAGAATGATTGTCGTTCGATGGGATGCTGTCTATTCACAGCCAACTCCTCAGATGCGTGCATCTGATATAATTGCAGTCTGTGAGACTGGAGATATGAGGAAGATTTGGATTGCTTTCCATCACAGCTCTCATAATAGAGTTATGTCATTTGTTAAGGGAGCTGTAAGTTTTGTATCTCAAATGCACTACCCGTCGGACTCCAATTGCTAATGACAATCCCCATGGGGCGAGTGTCATTCTTCCCGATGCATTGAATTCCGATATTTGGGTCAATCCTGAATCTTTTAATCTGGTACTCCTTTCAAATCAGACACAAATGAACTTTTCTTATTATAGTTACATCGGGCATTTCGATCGCTCTGTGCAGGTCTCATTTCTTCTGGAATGATCTCTAATGTCGATGAAATATACTCGTATGATCGATCGGGATTGAGAATTACGCCTCGTACAGTCTATGAAGACGATGAAGATGATGAAGAGAGTGATCAAAAGATAGAGAAAAAGTATCTCTTCTTGCAATTCACGGATGGTCGCAGGCGTTCATTCTCGGGTATTACATATTATATGAACGTTGTTCTCTATCTATTCTGATATCCAGATTCCCTCATTTCTGCCTTCGGCTCCAGAGTGCTTATTCCTGCTCCGGCCAACTCACAACATGTCGGATCTACCGGAAGACACATGTTCCAACTGAGTCAACAGGACTTACCCGGTCAAGATCAAATGCAACTTGTGCAAGGAGAGAGATGGCACGGAGGATATGTTAGTGTCTTTTAATTCATATTATAATTATACCAATCATTGCAGCCGCAATCGAAACTCGCAGTCTATCCTCAATTGTATAAGCCTGGAAATGAAAGGATGATCGTCGATTGATGCACCAGTGTAATCCTCTCGGATTCCTTACTATGGGAAATTCATTTGGAGCGTATAATGACTACGTCAATTACAACAATCTTTCTCTGACCATACACACGCTGACTGGCCCTGTCGTGTACATATTCGAAGATGAAGAGACACTGGAAATCCTTCAAAAGTTCCGCTTATTGATGGGCCACATGTTCACTTCTCATACTGGCACTCCCTACAGTCAAGCTCTCTACAGAATTCGAGACACTGAATTCAACCTTCATCTCACTGTTGAACCGATGCATCCTGGTGAGTTTTTTGTCAAATGAGATATCGAAAAATTATTAAATTACAGATCCCAACTTCACCCTTCCCCCCTATAACCACTGGACTCTTATCGATGGAGTCGGACTCCGATACCCATAAATCTTCAAAATCGTCTAAATCGGATTTCTATTCTTCATGAATCGGATTCCCATTCCCAAAGAAGATTCTCATTCCCCATATCCCCTTTTTTCATCTCCCCCCACTCCCCCCCCCTCCCAAGATGAATAGAATCTCGTTTGTATCAATGTCTTTCTCAAACTTCACAAACAATTCACATTTATTCCTTTATATATACTACTTCTGTTTATAATTTTGCTAACCAACGTTCTTAATATTTTCATTTCTATATTCGAATTCTCTGGTTGTAAAACAATTTCAAATATCATATCTCAAAACTCATAAATAAATTCAATTTTATTACTCCTCATACACTGCGTTGTGTAACGACAACCTAAGTTTAATATTTTTATATACACATCTACTATACATTTAATAACCGTAAAAACAATACTTAATGCATGTGAATATATACTACTCTGTAATACAAGCTCCTCCGTTAGTTAGATAATCATCTCAAGCTTCTCTCTTCTAATGATCTTAAATATTGCGTATTCATCTCAGACACCTTTTCTTCATACTTCATCTAAATAGATTTTATTATTTATACTATACATAATGCATTTTCTCGATATCGAATCAATAGAAATCTGATGTATCTATCAATAAGAGACAGCGCACAACTTCACCTGGTCAAATACATGACTTTTCATTTCACGATCATTGTTCAGCTAAACACATTTATATCACTTGAATTTATTTCACAGGTTCTTTTATCAAAAACTTAGCTTACTAGTCTCTCTCCCTCTCTCTCGGATTTTCACACCGCTGCCGATCACTAATTTTTCACTCCTCTCTGCCTCCCAATCTCATCTTTTCGATCACTCTCTTCAATCTCCCTTGTCTCTAGCCTCTCTGTTTCTCTGCGCTCTCTCAATTGTCCCTGATCGCTCGACCCCTTCCGGCGCCCCGCCCCTCCTGCAGCAAGGCTGCCTTCGGGCAGGTGTTGTTTTGGTCGGGCGAGAGACTGGGGGAAAGTGAGAGACGGCAGACGGTTAGAGGGTGCGAGAGACCATGGGGATCGAGGATGGCAGGGGCTTTCGCAAGGTCCCTTGGGCGATTTCAGAGGGGGTAGGAGAGTGTCAAGAGTCGAGCGGAGACGGGTAACTTCGCCCCTCCTCCCACTCAAATCCCCGTCCCCCCCCCTACTTTCCTCTTGAAGAGAGGTGCTAATTGCTCATCATCATCTTCACACTTATCGCTCATTTCGCTCTCTGATTCTCCTCAGTTCGCATACTCTCTAGTCCCTCTGACCGGCGAGAGAGTGTGCGAAATGAGGAGAGCAGGACTTGCCTAGTCATAATCACCGTCAAAGTTGACGACCTTCCGGAAAGCGCAGTAAACAGATATGAGTGCCTGCCAAAAGGCTTGACTTGACGGGCTTCATTGTTGTGTGCAGTGAGAGGACTGCTGAGAGTCAATTGTTAGCTATACGGATTGTCGGTCTTCTCCTAGTCTTCCGTTCTATATCACACTACTGTACCGAAGTGCTATCGTATGCCTAATTTGCCACACTCTTTATCCACTGATATATCGGTACCGCATTGCTTCATTGTTGTGCAGTCGAGTGAAGGCCAATTGTTAGCTAGCGATAGCCTCTCAGTCAATGTCAGTCTTCTATAGTAGCCAATCGTATTCCGTATCTGATTTGATTTTCTATCAAACTTCCTCTTGATGCATTCATTTTAGACTACTGTTGCTTTCAAAATACTGTTTGTACTTTCGAGTTTCTCATCGCATCAACAAGATAATGCTATGTTTCATTTCCGAGTATGTGTATTATATATATTCATAATGTTCAATCCTAGGATTGCGCAATTGCAACTCGAAGCTTCCCGAACGTAGATATCCCACAGGAGAATACACTCGTGTTTGCGCAAACTCGACAGCGCACGTTTTTTTCCGGGCTAAAATCACTTTACCGTCTCTCTCCTTCTCTGACTCTCTCCAATCCGCCTGGTCTCTCGCCTTCTCTAACCACTTTGAGAGCATAGAAACAGGAGAGCCGATATCCCCCTCGAAAAGCTACTGCGATACCGGGAATCCGCACTTGCTCTCTTGATTGTGACCTCTTCCCACCCTTTTGATCTGCTTTCCCTCCTCCACCTCCACTTTTCACGCGAAAGATTATCCCCTCCGTTCTGCACGAAATTTTCGCGAGAGATTGAAAACAAATTTGCGCTTAACGCCATCTATCTGGAATGCTAAACATCTGGTTGCAGTTTGAGCTGGATTTTTAATGAAATTTCAATATTTTTGCCGAATTTTCCAGAAGCGAGCGTTTCGTTACGTGCGAAATCGCACCCTATTGTTCAATCTCATCCACTATCCTTGCATATTTTCCACAACTTGTTTTGTCGTGCTGCGGTTCCGGGTGGAACTTTAGTTCGCATCCGATGCGCTTTTGATTGGCCACGGAAAACAATCAGGATCTCACGTAGTAACCTAACCGCGTAAACCATGATTTTTATCAGTCAAATACTCAACGTAATTAACTACTAAGGTCTTGATTAAATTAAATATTCATTGTATTATTTGTTTTGATTTTGACAAGAGACATGAATCCTAGGCAGATTGCTCATTCGATTTTGTGCATTCTGTGAAACATATTTGGAAGAATCACGACATAATTGCAGACTAACAGCATTGCGCGCTTTAGTATGCCACTTTTCATAATCATATTTATGCTAATTAAACAAATTAGCCTAATTGCTTAATTAATAGCTCAATTCCAGACCGAAAGCGTCGCACGTGTCGAGGTCTACCCGCTCACTTCGCCCGTCAACCATCCACCGCCGCAGAAGCAGCAGCAGAGTCAGGTGAGAAATTTGGAAAATCTATTGATAAAATTATGGGCATGCTACGGGTTTTTTTGTAGCCGCAGAACACAGGTTTCTGTGGCATGAACAAAAAAAGTTGTGAAAATGATTGTTAAAACGATTAATTTGACTGCTCGTATTATTTGTTATTTCTCATTGTCTCATTCATCGCTGAACGAATGCCCATACGGCTTTGTGAGACATCTGAAACACATTTGAACAAATTCAAAAAAGTTTGAAAAAAATTAATATTTTCAGCGAGACTTTGAACAAGCGCGCGACGCAGCCGAGCGACAGAGACAGGTTTGTCATTTTCGAAAATATATTTTTATTTTTTTCCTTAATTATTATTCTTAATTTTTATTCTAATTCGTCTTCATTCTTTGATACATTTTTATGAATTTCTTGCTATGTTTTTAAGCAGCTATCTGAACGCGAATTCCACTGCTATTCTCTCAATCTCTTCTTCCAATCAATAAACAGGCCCGGTATCGTTGACTAATTATCGCTCGTAAAACAGCCTCCGATCTCTGCGCTCTTTCTTTTTCGCATGCTATCTCGTCTTCTCTAACGTTCGAGAGAGATCTTTAGAAGAGGAGATCACTTTGCTATTGCTTTCCTCATCTCATCTCCTCTTCCAATCTCTCTCTCTTTCTTTCCTCATCCCTATCATCCGTTTGTTTGACAGCCTCCCCCTCGCATCAACCCAAGTGTAACTCTTCTCGGATCCAGGCTCTCCTGATTCCGCACACTCTCTCACTCGTCAGACACAGCGAGATATCAGGCAAAAACGAGAGAGTCATACGGCGGGATTCATAGGGGAGAACGAGGCGCTAAGAGACTCTCTGTGACTAATCAATGAGAGGGTGGGAGCAAAACATGAAAGTACACACCGCGAGAACGCCCACCTTTCTTCAACTTTTGCATGGGGATCAGAGGAAAGTTTGCTACTTGGGAATCGCCTGTCAGTGCGCATATTTTAATAAAAATTATTTCATTTCACTTGCCTCTGAAAAAAAGAAAAAGCGGAAACAATTTAAATCAAGCCTGGCGTTATCCATACCTTCTCTTTGTCTCATCATTTGGGTTGGAGAATTCTTTTATTGGACAACAGTGCTCTCGGTATCAATATTCTCGGGCCACGAGACTAACTACCACCGATGAGGAATCATCAATCAGGATAGTTTTCGCACATCGGTAAACATTCTCGAATATTCGGGAGACTGATTGGATCACAGCACGGAAAGAGTAGTAAAGTCACGAGCAAGCAGTTGCTAGCAACATTTCCTATCTTCATTCTGCACCATCATTAGATCTTTCTGACCGGCGAGAGAACATGCGTAAATGAGAGAGCTAATCACTCAACGTATCTCAGGTTTGGCGTTTCGAGAGGCTGAGGAGTGAGTAGAGTAAAGACCAAGTAGCCAGGAGGTGTT
This sequence comes from Pristionchus exspectatus, assembly GCA_911812115.1. Classification (NCBI taxonomy): domain Eukaryota; kingdom Metazoa; phylum Nematoda; class Chromadorea; order Rhabditida; family Neodiplogasteridae; genus Pristionchus; species Pristionchus exspectatus. Next base: position 4,503,983 of record OU461587.1, on the reverse strand, counting down.
GACCGAATGGGCTCGTGAGATTACTGCAGTAACAAAACACTTCCTCACTGTTTTTGACCGATGACGGTGATAATCACATTCGTTGAAATTTTTTTTGCTTGATTTCGCATGAAAATTCACTAACGCGCTCAATGAATTTCTTTGGAAATACTCATTTCTGTATCATTTCTGTCTCAGTTTTATCAATCTATTCACACCTCCAGTCTCTACTTTTTTTTGTTTTCCTGTCGCTGATAAATAGGCGAAATTCTCACGGCGCCGCTCATTAATCACTCGCTTTTTGCATCGTTTTTCGCCTATTTTCTCTCTGAATCACCCTCTTTCTCGCTTCTCTAACCCTCAGACACTCGGCAAACGAGTAGACGTCCGTTCCTCCCACTCCCTTTGAAAAATACCACCATCATCGGTAAGAGTGAGCGAGAGATCACGCGAAAGTGGGAGATTCAGACACCGGGAGCCTCCCCTGCTGAGTCAATCTTTATTTTCGCCTCATCTCTCTCGGCTCCGGGGGCTTCTCGCCGCTGTAATCAAGGCCCACAAAGCAAAAAGTCGCCTGCGCTCTTTACGAAACGCTCGCAAAATGCCAAGGAGAAGGAGGGTTTATTGGGCACTTCGGCCGAGACGACCCAATGATCTTTCGAACGATTCCGGAGAATGGGCGAACCGGGAAGTGATGGAGCCGGGAATCCTGATGCCGGCATTTGAAACGGCCGTGAAAATACTTTAGTCTCGAATATATTGTTTTGTATTTGCCACTTCGCCAAGTGCATTGGTTTCTGTTGAAATCAGTGAGCTTTGAGCAAGCCGTGAAACATATGTGGACGAAATGAACAATGCAATAGCGAAGCCGGCAAGTCAAACGCCGGCAATTGACCGGGAAATAGTCGTCCTGCAATAGGGGTCTGAACTAAATATGTGTTCGCAACCATGTGGCTGTGATTGATGTATTGTATTTTTCACTCGTCTGCCCAGCGCTAATTAGATTCCTTCGACTACATTGAGCTTTAAGCAAGCAGTGAAACGTACTTGAATGAAATGAACAATTCAATATCGAAGCCGGCAAATGTGCTTGCTAGAGCCGTCAAATAGCCAACCCGGAGCCGGGAAATCTAAGGCCGGCAATTGCAGCTGCAACACGAATACGCGCGCCTCGAGGCCGAACGACAGCGACTAGCGGCGCAGGCAGAGAGGGAGCGACAGGAGAGGCTTCTTCTCGAGAGGTAGGTACACGGTAGTCGATGAAGAGAGGGATAGGGCAAATCGATTGCAAAGGATCGGGCAGGAAACACACCAATTGTGCGTGGTTTGAGCAGCAGGGTCGTGCGACAGGAGCCTCGATAGGCATACTGTAGCTAGATTGATTGATGGGATACGGTACTTTAGCAGGGTACGGTAGTCCGATACGGTATCGATTGGTGCGGCATTCATGATTACCGTAGTCATCATTTATCGATTCACTCTTTGCAGAGAGCGCGCGGAGCGTACGCTACTCGATCGCGAACGCGACGCCCGAGAACGGTAAGCTGTGCTGTCTGACTCTCTTTAATTTCCCTGCTCTCTCGTCGTCTTGTCTGCCTGACGAGACTCTAGTTTCTCACACCTTCTGTTTCTGTCCCACCCACTTTTTTTGGTTTCCCAGTGGTCGCCACCTCCCTGCAGAAACCATGACAAGCATACAAACGATTAAGTGCAAGAACCCAGTGGAGATGATGTGGATATTTTTAGTACGGTTGAGATTGAGTATTGTATCTAGCGAGAGTATAATTGATTTTTTTTGCGATAATGGATAGCCGATGCATTGGCTCCTTTTGAAAACATCGATCTTTGGCCAAGCCGTGAAACCTATTAAAAAAACGAGTATGTCGAATAGGCACTGCAACAAATTCGTACTGATAACAGCCAACGTAAATTAACCAATATTGAATCGTCTCAACAATCAGTCAATATTCTACCGTACCTCAATCATTCGATACTCTATCGTAATCAACTGTACCCCAATAAATTTATCACCTACCGTAATCCCACCCCCATTGCAGTGCCCTCGAACAGGATCGACTGCTTCTCGCGCAGCAACGAGAGCGGGACGAACGTGTTCAGAGAGAGCGAGAGCAGGCCATCTGGCTACGGTAGGTCCTTGGAGTACGGTAGGCTACGGTAATTAAGCAATCGATAATACGGTAGGTGTACTGTAGGTTACTGTAGGAAGGCATGTAACGAGAGCGGGACGAGTGTGTTCAGTGAGAACGAGAGCAGGGGTGACAGCAACTACGACAACAACAACAACAACCCTCCCATTCAGCGAACAACAAGCTCAACAACAGCGTGAGCGTCAGCAGGTGCAGGAGCGGGATCTTCTCGAGCGAGCAAGAGCCGCGAGAGAACAGGAAGAGTTGAGAAGGAGACAGGCGCAGGTAGGGTAGTATTGGATTACTATTGGATTTGGCAAAAAAAGTATTGGTAATAGAATTTTTACTTTTTTTCGACAAGAACGTGTCGACACGATCATTGCTAGAAAAAATTTGTCCAATATATTTCCAGACTGAAACATATCGAAGTCACATTATTTTAACATTAGACGCTAGTCATTGGACGCGATTAACTAAAGTGAACATTGTTGTTTCAGCAAGCCTCTCCCTACCAGCTGCAGTACCAGCCACACCAGCCGGTGCAACAGCAACAGCAACAGGTACGGTAGTCCCACCCTGCCTGCCGATCGACAACTGATTGCTAACATTTCGAATCATATAATTTGCAGCAACACCATCCCCACCTTCACCACCAGCAACTGCCGCAGCAGCAGCAGCAGCAAGTGCAACAGGTAAAGTAGATTGAGGGTACGGTGGGGTTCGGTAGAATACGGTAGATGGAAGGAATGCGGTATCATTGATCGGATATTGTTGGGTATGGTAGGAGCTGCAGGTTACGATACACCGGGCCTGTAGGGTTCAGTATGCCATTGAATGATAGTGAGGCTGCGTACACGGACTGTGTACGGTGCTCCGGGTTACTGTAAGTTACATGACTCCTCAGACAATTACCGTATTCCAGACCTACCACCACTCTTCGCCGCAACCCGCGTGGAGACAAACCCAGAGCGAGGTCGATCTGAGACAGCAGCAGCCTCAGGTACGGTAGTCCCACCCTGCTTGCAGATCGACAACTGATTTTAAATATTTCGAAAATCATTGAATTCGCAGGTCCATCGCGTTCCCGTGCAGCACGTGCACCATCCCGAGGTTTAATTTTGAAATTAATTAAATTTATTATTTAAAAAAAAAACTAAAATAAGTGTTTAATTCCAGCAACAAGCAGTCGCTCGCTCGCCGCACAACACCTTTGTGCAGCAAAACTTCTATCGGGTCAGATTTACACATTTACACATTTATCCTGACATCAGGCATTTGGCCTACAGGAGGAAACATCATTAGGGAGGGGACTGAGATCTTCTTCGGGGTTTGTTGTCGATGGCCCCTCGATGGCTCAAGTTCAGAAGTAGATCATCCAGGCTACGCCCCTTTTTCAAAAACGTAGAATGCGACTTTCAGCCTCCCACCCAAACCGAATACCTAGTGGACCCGGAGGAAGTCGGACGACCGCACTTCTACCGTACCCAAGTAAGAGATTGATGCCGTATTTTCAGTTACCGATCGATATCGTAATCATAACTTGTCGGTACCGTAACCGTGAGTTATCGATCGATACCGTAATTGTAGCTTATCGATCGATGTAGTACCCTTAATCATCGATCGCTTTAGCACGAACTCGTCGATAGCTACCAGCAGCAGCCGCAGTATCACGAGATGTTCAGAAGACAGAATCAGGTATGTTTCAGGAGAATTACTAGAGCTCAATATCGTATTTTGTTCAATGCACGAGCGGTTGGCGTTAATATAAAAATAAAACCAATGATATCTTTTTGTTTAAAGTTTGCATAAATGTTTTTATGGCAAAACTCAAGCGACAATAGAACGTTTAGTGAGTCGGATCGCTTTAGGTCGCAACTTCGACTCTTATCAGTATTTTTTTGGCCCAACACTTTCTGGCAAAGTATTCTCTCCCAATCATTGTGCCTACCACCTCCAGAGAAACAGAGAAGTTCAGAAACGTCATCCTTTTCCAGCAGCAGCAGCCTCAGGCCGGAGCCGGAGCCCAGCAGCAGGGCGCCGTCGGAGCCGGAGCCGGAGGAAAGCAGCCGGGCATGAACGGCTCTGCAGCCCCCGCACCGAAGGGTGCAGCGGCAGCCAATGGAACGGTCGCGGCCAATGGATCAGCAGCAGCAGCTGGTAAACATTTACTTTTTTTTTTAAATTTCTGTTTGCAAAACGACAGATCACAGTCTCCACGTGAAATGATCAGATTTTCGGAATTTCCCAGATTTCTGGCGGGAATTCAAATATATTCAAATTTCCTAAGGTCGCAAGCCGCCCACGTTCCTCGTGCAGCCGCAGGCCGCCACCGTCAAGACCGGCGACCAGGTCATGTTCACCGCCAAGGTACATTTATTCTTTTTTTTAATTTGAAATCCCGAGGAAATTGGGGCTGATATGAAATGAGTCACATTCAAACTTTGCTTATCGCAAAAATATGTTTCACGAGTTATATTTGTATCTCAGCGATAAGTTGTCTTCAATTGGATAGGCGTAAACGCTGGAAAAATCAGAAACAAAATCAATAATTGCGGGCTTTTATCTGTTCAATGTTTCAAGCAACAAAACGAGAAAAAATGAAGCATTCTTTGCAAATCATATAATATAAAATACAAATATTCCAGGCCTCGGGCGATCCTCTCCCCCAGATGTCGTTCCTGCGTGCCGACGGCAAGCCGCTCGCAGCGGGCAGAATCCGCACCGAGGTGTTTGCGGATGGATCGGCGAGGATGACTGTGGATAAGGTACGGTTGGATTACGGCAGGGTGATCGGGCTACGGTAGGACCACGGTACCATAGTGACATATACCGTAGGCTGAGTTGTGATGCGCTGATGATGAAATCCATCCTTTCTCGATCCCTCTAAATCCCCCTCTCCCAACTTTGCTGACTGTGGATCTGTTAGCTCACGTATCCTTCTCGGGATGAGACGAGCGAGGAGAGAAAGATACAAAAAAGCGTTCCGCGCACTTTCGCCCCCCGTCCCGTCACTTCTCTCCTTCTTCCGTTTTCTGTGAAGTGCTTTCATTACACAGCGCTCTGCTTATCCCTCCTTTCAAACAAAAAGTTTGTGAAATCGTAAGTAACAGGCTGGTGCAAAAGTTTCTTAACGAAATTATCTCTTAAAGTTTTTGGCTTTTCTCTTCTTTGTTCTTTGATCATTCAAGTCATGATTTTTCATGATCGATGACCACTTGAATACTCTTTATTCCCAGCTTGATGGAATCCCTGTATGATGACTGATGCCGAAATTACATAATATCAAAGTCAGTGCATTGCGATTTGCTACACATTTTTAATCGACACAGTGCTCCATGGAGAATTGAGATAGACTCAAATCTTTGCCAATGGTGTATTGTGCATTCATAATATGTCACAACTAAAGTGGGGCGCCGACTCTATCACAAACTACCTTCTAAATAGGTGGGGCTACACAAAAATCGAATATTTTATAAATCCTTGTTTCAAATTTGTCTCGATAGACCTAGGGATCCCAAATGTGTCGTAAATAAAAGTTGTTTCCCTCATAGGTTCACAACATTCTTCTGGGGAATATCGTATGCCCCATTCTGAAGTTGCGTTTTTTGAAAGTTGTATGTTCTAAGCCGACGATCGAAATAGCCAGTTTTGGCGATCCAGCATTTCGTACGATTTTCATAAGCCTGATATATCACTGCCATGCCAACCAGTAACCTTTCCCCAATTCCTCCAAAGTTGGTGAGAATTGAGGGATCACTTGTTTTGAAAATAATGCGATGCGAATGAACATACCCAAAATGCATTGTTTTAGATTATTTTTGTTTCTGATTTTTCCTCAAATACTAAGCAGCTGTGAACCAATTCAAATGTGTGGATGTAGTCCTCATACCTGGTTCCCATTTCAAGGATATTTGGAGGTGATTCAGTACCAGGGCAAAAAAAAATGAAAATACGCTGTTCAGAAACTTATGCACCAGCCTAATAGATGTTGCAACATTACGTGAATAATATTCCCCTCATTTAAATATCCTGTCTTTAAGTATTTTCAGTTTGCTGTACAAAAGATAGCTTAGTATTTCGAAAATCAATCAATCAATAAATCTATAGATATTCTTAGGTCGAGGCTAGCGGCGCTTCATTCAATGTGTATTCTGTTGCATTATTGCTCTGAAAACAATGAGATTTTGAATTTCGAAAATCAATAATCGTGGGTCAGGTCGAGGCTGGCGACGCGGACACTTACGTGTGCATCGCCAAGAACCCCGCGGGTTCCATCCAGGCGAGATTCGGACTGACCATCATGGGTGAGTATACAATTAATTGATATTATTCGCATACAATTATGTCAAAAGCCGTAGTATGTCTATAGTGGAAACTCTAGCGACCCAATATGAGGCTACCAAGGGGGTTAAGAAATGTTGGTAGTGCCTAGTAAACACGATCCAAATTCCCCGCCAGCGTGCACACAACATGCCGGTTAGTCTTTAGCAACAGGCCACTGTTCTCACGGGTTAGGCCCCAGTTGCAGTTCAGACGTGGGGTAGTCGACGACGCGTTACGCGTTAGTAACTGACTCAGTACTTTATTAGACTAGATTCGGAATGCGCATCATGCATGAGTCACGTTTTTTAGATATGTTTCAAAGAAATTTCAAAAAGACAAAGATCGTTCACAAGCCAATCGGTGGTTGTTAGAAATTTTTTTAGGCATGACTGTCTTGTCGTATTTGAAATCGATCACATTTTGAATATTTACGATACATTTAATATTCAGATAGTAAGAATGAATGTTTCAGAGGCCGCGACCTCCGCTCCTCCCACCTTCGTCACCCGCTTCCAGTCCGTTTCCCTGTACGAGGGCGACTCGGTCAAGCTCTACTGCAAGGCCAACGCCGAGAATGTGAGCTTTTCGCTAATTCTCAGCACTAGAGTTTGAGAAATACGGTAAATCGCCACTTCATTTCACACATTCCGGTGAAAGATCACGTGAAAACTAGAGACAAATTTCGTAGTTTGAAGAATAAGCCCTACACGCAAGGACAATTGATGAAGAATAAAAAGGTGCTTGAAAAAACTTGAAAGACGAATCTCAGGCCGAATTCACGTGGTACCAGGATGACAAGAAGATCGCATCCGGTGGACCTCATTTCAAGTAAGGAATTATTTTGACTTACCGATTTATGACGTCGTTGTTTTGAATTTTAATGTAACACATGTCAAGTAAGGGGCATCGATTTATCAATTGATAACGTGATACGACGGATAATTTGCACATACCCCGTCGATTGATGACGTCATCATGATTTTTAATATTTGTTAAAAAAAATTATAATTTGAAGGATCGAAACGAAGGGCGCCGAGACGGCGCTATGCATTGGCGACGTAACCATGGCTGAGGGTGAGTGGTTGAAACAAACGAAAGTTTGAATTCGCGCCGAAATAAAACGAAAATTGCTCGCTTATCGAAATTTCGACAGGGAAGACATCGCCGGCTGATTGTGATTTTTTCGCTTGATTAAATAATCAGATTTTTAAATAGATAATTTACGAAGAAAGTAGTCACAAGAAGATCAGATTTTTATTTTGTTAGAGGGCAAGCGTACAGAATTGAAAATGGATTGTAGGAGAGCTTGTAACAAGTATGTGAAACACATTTGAATCCTCAATATTACTTTGGAAAAATAGATTCGGCCTCAAACAAATTCTTTTCCAGGCGGCTGGTACCGCTGCGACGCGACCAACGCGCACGGCACCACCCAGCTCAAGGGTAATTACTTTAATTTATTAAAATAATTAATTAATTAATTTTAATAATTGTATAATTATTTTCAGGCCGTGTTGTCGTGCAATCACGCGCCAAGCTCGGTCAGAATCAGCGCGAGCAGATTACGCTCCGCAAGGTTGACCGTCGCAACGCGAGGTGAGCTATTTGAAATTTTGAATTGGCGCCGAAAAAAAGCGCAAATTTACTCGCCTGTCGAATTTTTGACAAGGGAGCCGATTTTCGGATATTATTGGCGCGAAATTCAAATTCGAATTGATTGCAGATCGCCGGCGATGCAGATGGACCTGAGCCAGTCCAAGTCGGCGCCCGCCTTCCAGGGCTCGCTGCAGAGCGCGCAGCTCGTGGAGGGCCAGACGGCGAGGCTCGAGGTGGGTGTGCGTGGTACCGCGCATTGGGGACCGGGTACAAGATGTAGGAATCGGGTACCAGAGCTCAGGACCCTGGTACCAGCATTCAAAATCCGGGTATTACCGTAGAAGCCAGGAAAGGCGTACCAGGAATCGGGATCCGAGCCGGGGGCGAGGATCCGGGATCAGCAATGACACCCACAATTGCAGGTCAAGTTCGGCCCACAGGACGATCCCAACCTCAAGATCGCCTGGCTCAAGGACGGCAAGGTAGAGTATTTTTTCGTTGTGTGTCCACTGGTGCTACCGCATTAACATACTTCTTTTCCCGAAGCGTATTATCCCTGAAACATATCGAATTGCGAATTCAAAGAAGTCGGAGATTTCGCGACAAGAAATCGTAAATTGCTCGTCCGTCGAATTTCCGACAGGAGGAGGGGGGGGGGCAAATTATGGTGATTTGTTGGCGCGAAATTCAAATTTATTATTTTTGCAGGCCATTCTCGCCTCGTCCCGCGTGGTCACCGTCTCTGACTTTGGCGTGGCCCTGCTGGAGATCTCCCCTGTCACTGGGGCCGACGCCGGAGAGTACACGGTCGTTGCTGTCAATCCCCTCGGGGAGAGCAGACAATCGGCTATTCTCAATATCATCGGTAATTATTTGGTTCTTAAAAAGGGGAAAATGGAACCAATTGGTGATTATGAATCGCATACAGCCTAGAGGATGCAGGGATGCGAAATAGGGCGAAATAGGGATAAATTGGGCAAAATAGTATGCTAGATGGATTTCGACGTGACGGGGGCCGATGCGGGAAAGTACACTGTCGTTGCTGTGAACCCGCTCGGGGAGAGCAGACAGACCGCTGTATTCAGCGTTATTGGTACGTTTGCACCTTGACAGAGTGCGAATTTCGTAGAATGTAGACCAAAATACAGCAGGAACAAGCAGACAAGAAGGATACTCATGTTTTTCATAGAAATTGTTCAAATCAATCTTCATTCTGCACACTCTTTTGTCATTCGAGAAGGCGAGAGAGCATGTCGATAGACGCCGACCCGCATTTTGAGCTTTAGTTCGGTGAGATTCCCGAATGTTGTCCTTCCATCCGATCGAGCGGAGAGGTGTCACATTTCTTCACACCTTTCACCGTCCTCCTCCCCCGCACATCCCTTGGATGTTTCCAATCGCATTATTCGATGTGGGACACAACTAGTATCGATCTCTTCTTCTTGTTACTCCAGCTATGTTTTCGGCCGCGGTTAAATCGAGTTTGTTCAAATAGAAAATAATTGGTCAAATATGTTTCACCTGGTCCTTATAGCCCTGTGATCGATACTTGTGACAGTATGAGAATAAAGAACAGCTTAAAAATAAACATGAAAATTGTATCTTTTCACAACTGCGTCGCCGTTTATTTCAGGAATAATAATAACGGAGATTCAACGGGTTAAATATGTGTAGCACACGCAAATATCGAAACCTGCGCTTGCTTCGCGCGCAAAAAAGAGAAAATACATTTTAAGACCGGAATACTGTATTTTTTGTTCCTATTACCTATTTTCAATCCGAGTTCAGGTAAATTCAATAATTATATCCAGGTCACGGTCGTGGACAGGCTATGCCGCAGCAGGCCGGCGCGTTCGGCGGATCCGCCTATGCGGCACAGGGAGCGGGTGAGTGTTTATTGCCGCTCCTCCTGGTGAATTAGGTCCGAAAGGAGGATCCGCCTATGCGGCACAGGGAGCGGGTGAGTGTTTATTGCCGCTCCTCCTGGTGAATTAGGTCCGAAAGGAGGATCCGCCTATGCGGCACAGGGAGCGGGTGAGTGTTTATTGCCGCTCCTCCTGGTGAATTAGGTCCGAAAGGAGGATCCGCCTATGCGGCACAGGGAGCGGGTGAGTGTTTATTGCCGCTCCTCCTGGTGAATTAGGTCCGAAAGGAGGATCCGCCTATGCGGCACAGGGAGCGGGTGAGTGTTTATTGCCGCTCCTCCTGGTGAATTAGGTCCGAAAGGAGGATCCGCCTATGCGGCACAGGGAGCGGGTGAGTGTTTATTGCCGCTCCTCCTGATGAATTAGGTCCGAAAAGGAGTTAGGTGTGCAGTGATCTCCAGAACGACGCAAGTGAAAAATTAACGGGATATGGATGCCGCTTATGCAGCGCAGGGAGCGGGCACGATGATTTCTCGCTTATCCTAGAGAAAAGATTCGAGCATTCTTCGCTCTTTCTGAATACTGCCTCTCTGAAAGAGTGTTAGAGGCGATTTTCAACGACTTTCACATGGGTGGGGATGTTCTCTTCTTGGTTATATGCTTCAAACGAACAGACGAATAAAAACAGTCAGGCAGATACACGGGCAGACATCTCAATCAATAATTACAGGCGGTCAGCAGCACATCGACCTGCCCAACTTCCTCACCGAGCTTCGCTCTCAAGTATGCAATTTGAAAATTGAAGTTTCCCGCCAATTCAAATATTTAACTATTTTTCGGACTTTTTATACAGAAGATTCAAAACAGAAAATGTTCGAGTGTCCATTTCAAATTGTTCACAATTTTCAGACTTTTTGCGTTAACACTTTGAAACTATGTAATTAACTCTCCAAAATCATTAATTATTATAATTATTGAATTCAGGAACTCTTCGAGGGCAGCAACCTCCACCTTGAGGCGAAGCTCGTGCCAATCAATGATCCGTCCCTGAAGGTGGAATGGTTCCTGAACGGAAAACCGATGTCGGCCGGTGAGTGTACGGTAGGGTACGGTACATAGAATCGATCGACGTCCTTAGATTAGAATGGCTGCGAATCTTTCAGTTGCAAAAAAAAAATTATATTTAGTATTTTCTGCAATTTGTTCCAAATAGGTTTCAGCGACACGCTATAAAGCCAGGAAACATAAAATATTCAATGAACTTTTTGCCTTCCTTTGGAAAAAAAAACAACTAAATAATAGCTAATCTTAATTGCGCCGCCGAGAACAAACACTCTCTCTCCGCATACTGTTTGCGCTCTGAGAGGATTTCTCCTATCTAAACTTGCGAGAGCCGGCGGATAGTCTAGACAGGGCCAGGAAATATAAAGAGCCGTGAATTGCGCCGAGCCGGGAATTTCACTGAGCCGGGATTCACGAATCAATCAGAGCCTGGAAATAGTATTTTCAGGCGGCCGCGTGCAGCAGCAGTACATGCACGGCTTCGCCACGCTCGACATCGCGGAGATCTCGATGGTGAGCCGGGAATTGAAGAGGGCCGGGAAATGCCGGAAAATGAACAGAACCGGGAATACAGTTGTACAATGTTATGCCTTCAAGGCGGAAGGGGTTCCTATCTTCTGGGTGTGGCTGGGGAAAAATGTGAACAGAACCCGGAAATATGCGGAACCCGGGAGCCGGGAAATATGAAGATGAACTAAGATCCATTCAGGCGGTCGCGGGTAGAGCCAGAAATTGTCTTGAACATGGAATTGGGCAGAGCCGGAAAATTGGAAGGGCCGGCAAATGGTAGAAAGATTTGTTCAGGCGGACGCGGGCACGATCACCGCGCGCGCCTCCAACGCGGTCGGCGCGTCGGAGAACTCGGCCGATATCGTCGTGCATCGTGAGTTTACGGATGGAGTGAATTGAGTGGAGCTGGGAATCGAGAAGGACGTAGATCCGGGAAGTGCGAAAAAATAGAAACCGGAAAATAGTAATAAAAGGCTATCGTCTGAAATAGCAGATACGAGAGAGCAAATTCTGGGTATATTTTTCCAAGTTGAAAGCTCCATCCACCGACACAGAATACACATTCGAATTGAAGTATTACCTGTGAAACATATTTGTGAACGTCGGAGAACTCGGCCGATATGCAGTGCAAATTTTCCGCTTTCTTCAACCTTTTGATCTTATCTTGACTTTGATCTTGCGGAGATTTTGTAAACATGATCCATTTGCAGCTCGTCACAACCTGTTCCAGTCGGGCGGTCGCCCGCTGGACGTCGAGGACGTGCGCGAGCTGCAGTTCGCGCACTCGAAGAACGATGAGGTGAAACTAAACAGACAAGAAAATATCTGACTATCTCATTTCGCAATGTTCTATCGTCGATCAGAGAGACGAGGGAGCATGAGTAGTGAAGAGACGAATTCTTTATCCTGACGCCCCCACCTCACCCCATAACCATCGCGAACCATGCCCTTGAAACGTACAAGAATCCTTTGAAAAGGAAAAGAATGTCGAGAACGAGCAGAATTTGCGATAATAATGTCCCGTTCAAGGCGCCCCGCTTCCTCTCCAACCTCGTGGACTACTACTGTCCCGAGGAGCTGGGCAGATCCTACTTCGAAGCAGCTATCACACCCGTCAATGACCCGTCCCTGAAGGTTTGTTGTTTTGGTTTTTTTGCGGAGGATCGCTGAAAAATCGATCGTATTCATTCCAATCGACTCAGAAAACCATTGCGAAACACATTTGAACCTCAATTCCATTTATAAATATTTCGACGACGCTCTTGATTTTTTCGTTATTTTGATACCCGAATATAGGGACCACCATCGATTATGCAAATCATAGAATCATGGCCCATTTACTATTTCAGTTTACTAAACAGACGTATAGAATCATTTTTTGTGAAGGGAAGACCTACTTTAAGTCAACGGGTTTCAAGATAATTACAATTTAAGGAAAATCTGTTTTTCAAAAACGAGAGACAACAAACTTCAAAGCTCTCTAGTTTGCGATCAAGGAGAGGGCCGCGACTTTTGACACTTTCCAATGATAGACTAAGGTTATAGGCATGACATATCCAAAAATTAGCCAATTCTGTAGGCGTCCACGTGTTTTATAAGAGATCAAAGATCACTTCCATACTCAAACTTTGACACTATGCAAATTTCGTGGACGTCTACAGAATTGTCTAATTTTCGGATATGATATGCCCATAACCTTAGTCTATCACTGTAAAGTGTCAAAAGTCGCGGCCCTCTCCATTAAACGAAGTTAGAGAGCTTCAAACAGTGTATTTTCATTTGGTGACGTAATTTTTCAGATATTTTTGTTTATAAAAAGCGTGGACGCCTACAGTATTTGCTAATTTTCTCAGCAAAGTTAGGTCACATGGTGTACTAAAGGCCTGTGAAATCAGAACCCGCGGCCTTTTCCTCCCCTTTGCATAAATTGGCATCGCGCGCGTGCACAATAAAAAAAAGAGATGGTGGTCCCTAACCCGAATAAGAAGTTTTGACAGTCTCTAATAATACACGATTCAGGTCACCTGGCTCAAGGACGGCCACCCGCTGCCGAACGCGAACAGAATCCAGGTACGTTGTCAATCGACTGAATTACGAGCTGATTTTTCATCATCTACCCTTTTTTTACCCTGGTAACACTCGCTCTCACGGCGGTTTTGGCGTTCCCAGAGGATCCTGGTCATGAGAAATCAGGGAATATCAAGCTCTGCCCGATGATGCATTCATGTCCCGAACATGCCGAGATGGGCACATTTGGTGCTGCTGCGGAAGGATCAATTGCTGAGGGCTCATATTTGATTATTTCTAAACCAGAGAATTCCCTCAATGAATCAATTTTATTCGATCTAGCTGGTGTATAATAGCATTCTGAAACGCATCTGAACGTAATTTTCATTTATAGCATTGAAATTAAGATTTTTTATTTTATTTTTTTTATTTTATTTTTTTCATGAAGATCTTTTTGTTTTGAATATGTGCATTTGGGCGACAATAGAGATGATTTATTGCAGACGAACCACAACTTCGGTCGTGTGTCCCTTGTCCTTCATCCGACCTACCCGAGGTTAGTTATCGTCATTCACTTAGTTACTCTTGGAAATTACGTATTTATCATATTTTTTAAATAAACAATAAACAAAGAAAATATTGAATTAATTCTGCAGGATCACGGCATGTACTCGTGCGTGCTCCACTCGGTGCATGGCAAGGCGCAGTCGCAGGTTTGTTGCTGTTGTTGTTGTTGTTGTTGCTGCTGTTTGTTGTTGCTACCTTCCTACTTCTATCTAGTAGCGATAGATTCTTCGTAATAATAATGCAATTTTCACGTGCTCAACCTATACGTACAATTTGATGACGGTATTGCGTAGTTATATGAATGGTTGGGCATCTGTCTCCTCATTCTTTCTACTCATGCACTATCAGTCAGTGGTTACAGGGTATTTCATTGTGGCAGTTCTAATTCATTGACTATTTCAGGCCCAGCTGAAGACCTCCCAGACGCCTGCCCTGCAGACTGATACTCGTCACGAGGGATCCATGCAGATTATTGGATACCTGGACGGACATCAGGTTTGATACTTACTGGTCGTTTCTGTATCATTATTTGGGTTAAAAATTATATTTTTGAAATGGTCTTCCCTTCAAAGATTGACTTATTCATTAATATCTGACCAAGAAATCGCTGCGAAACATAGCTGAACATTTCCATCTGCGCAACAAAAATGGGTCATAGTCCACATGAAATCCACGAGGGTAGATAATTCATGAACTAACTTTTTTTGGGCTGCTAGACACAATTCCTCATCTTCTCTTCACAGGTGCACATCGGCCCGCAGGCGGTCGAGCGCCCGGAGGAGTTCCACTCGCTCGAGGCGCCCAGGTGAGATATCATTTATTCTAGAGCTCGAGCCAAATCACTTCATTTTACATACAGTACTTTAGAAGTCTGTGTGTGCGAGATGAAGAGACTACGGCTCATATAGGTATTCTGAGCAGTACTGTTGTCGACGGGAAACTTGTTCTAGTGATGCAATGCAATTTATTACCAGACGTCAGACGAGACCGAATTCAGAATCAGGAGAGGAGGACAGCTGGCTCTGTCAACGCTAACCGTCGTAATTACAGATTCGCTCGCGCCCTCGCCACGCGCGTCGAAGCGCACGAGAACGAGCCGGTGCACTTCGAGGCACGACTGCAGCCGGCGAGTGACGTCAAGATGACGGTTGAGTGGTGAGTGGTGTAGATTCCCAATTGCCGGATAACGGTAGGGATTAGGATATAGACTGGGCACTTCGAGGCCAGGCTACAGCCTGCGAGTGATGCGAAGATGACGGTTGAGTGGTGAGTGGTGTTGATTCCTATTACGGTGGAATTACGGTATAGTGAGGTCGAGTGGTAGGTTGAAGGGATACTGTAGGATTACGGTCTTGATTTCATTTGAGATGAGACTAGAGCAGCATACCAGTGAAGTTAGTAAGCTCTGAATTTAAGTACCGCCGAATACATGAAATATTCCTAAATAATTCGATTTCCAATTATGTTTCACAGGCGGCATAAACAGGTGAGATGTTGCAAGCAGTAGTGCTAGGTAAACTTCCTCTGGAAAATATAAAAATAACTGGAAAATATAAAAATAAAAATAATCTTCGTGGCAATGTCGTGTGGGTGTTATTGCTAACGCTTTCCGCACGATAGCCGAGTTGACTTTCTGGTACTATTTTTGGCCCAGCCTTTTTTTTCGCAGTATCACATCCCTATCATTCTTATTTCCTACCCTTCCACATACAGAGCAGTTGTTGTCTCCAAAAATCGAAGAAGTTCCAACCTTCTTACCATGCAATTGTCAGGTACCACAACGGCGCGCCCCTGCCCGCCGCCCACAGATTCCGTCCGATGTTCGATTTCGGATACGTCGCTCTGGACATTCTCTACGCGTATCCTGAGGACTCGGGCGTGTACGAGCTAGTGGCGAGAAATGAGCTGGGCGAGGTAAAAATTCTTCAAATAAAAGTGTTTGAATTTTCATCATTGACCAAAGAGCTGTAATGGGGAAAAATCGCATATTTTCAAATATTCTCTAATTGACAAATCAGAAGGCTTTTAACAGCCTCTTGTTATTCTCAGACCCGCTGCCAACTTGAACTCGTCGTTACTGGCGACAAGGTCCAGTACCTGGATCCTCATCATCCCGAGAGTGAGATTTTCTTTTTTTATAAAGGAGTGGGAGTGACGCTATGAGATCATTTATGGAACAGATGCACGACATTGTGTGAGATCTTGATGTAATAGTAACTGTTCAAAAGTGCAGTACCTAGATCCTGAGAGTGGATCCTGAAGAATCCTGAAGTGATCGGGATAATCAAACTGATCGAAATCCGCACCTTATGCCCTGTTAGTTTCTTGGAAAAAAGTATGGAAAAGGGAAAAAAGTGTTAATTTTTCCGACTTTTTTCCGCACTGTTTTCGGAAAATAGTTTCAATTTGAATTCCCGCATTTTTCGATTTTTCGCAATATCTCGGCTCCCCATGAATCAATCTGCACAAAAATTTTGCAGCCCATAGATTATCCTATCGGAAAACTAAATTTAAATTTTTGTGAAGATTGGATCGCGATGAATTGAGATATAGCGCAAAACGAAAAATGCTGGATTTCAAATTTGAACTATTTTCCGGAAAAAACTAACACCTTTGTTCTATTTTCCAGACTTTTTTCCAAAAAAACTAACGCCACATTAGCAACTCGTCAAACACATGATCGTAAACATGATCATGAACTGAAAATTATTTTGTTTTGTCCCATCAACTACAGCAGCACTGCAAAAGCAAACACAACTGAATCGAAGTAATGGCAGTGAAACATATTTGTGAGCGAATTGACGATCCAAAAAAATTGCATTCGCAGGTCTCTCTCGCATCGAGCAACTCGAACAGAACCGCATGCGCGGCCTGCCCGAGATCGAGGATAGAGGTGATTAGTTAATTAATTAGTTATAATTTTGAAAATAATTAATGCCACTACATTTAATTTTAGGTCATTGTCTGGATTCTTTTGAACATAGTCGAACCAATAAAATGAAATTAATACCAATTTAAAAAAAAAACAGCCCAAATGGCAGTAAAATAAATATTACCTGAATCCAATTCCAGGCTGCGACGCCGCCCCTCAATTCATCGGCGACCTCCGCGACATCGCCATCAACGAACACGAGGATATTCATTTGGATCTGAGAGTGAGTGAATTTTAGAATGTTGAGGATAAAATTGAATCAACAGTGGTGCATTTTGCAAGGAATTTAGAGTAATCGTGTTTATTAAAGGAAAAGAATATCAAATTGCAAAGCCCCCACGTTTATTGCTTTATGGTTATTGTGAAACACATCTTGACGCCTTTTTTTTTGGAAAACTCGATAATAATCTTGATGGAGGTCTCCGCGATGAACGATCACACCATGAAGGTTCTTAGAAATATACTAGGCCCTTGTTTACAAAATAACATAAATGATCGTGGCCATTCTCCTGGTTACAATCATGTTTACAGCCTGAAAATTACAAATTCAGGTCTCCCCGATCAACGATCCCACGATGAAGGTGGAATGGTTCGTGAACGGCGCTCCTCTGCTCACTGGCAGCAGAGTGAAGGCTCTGTATGAACTTGGATTTGTAGCCCTGGACATCAAGGTGTGTGCATTTCCCCTACTTCTAGTACCCAACTCCCTCGGACGATCTCGTCTATATGAAATAGTGCATCCCTTAGGCAAAATCACGAGTTCAAGCAAAAAAAACCAATTATTAAAGACTAAAGATCAAAGATCAAAGATCAGGTAAAACTGTCTATTACAGGGCGCAATCTCCGAGGACTCGGGCACGTACGTGTGCCGACTGACGAACGCCCTCGGCGAGGCGAGCAAGCAGTGCCAGATTACGGTTGCGCGTGAGTAGTTTTCTCGAATAACATTTCACAAACAAGAGAAAAAAGCATCCATAACGTTCATTGATTAGATAATACTGCTCGATTTGGAAAGGTAGACGGGTTCATGAACAATATACAACTGCAGCCTCCGGCACTATCCTGTCCGACACTCAACACGAAGAGTCGCTGGGCAAGATCAACTACCTGGAGAACCTCAACAAGGTTACAAATGTTGGCTCTTTCATGCTCGAATTGCTGAATTACCGACACAACATTCTCAAAATTGCCTTGATTCACTCGTTTTTATGTGAAATAATAGCTTTTCTTTATTATAAAAAAATACATAATTTCCAGTACGGTCGCGTCGAGGTGGAGGACGTCGGGCCCGACTCGGCGCCCGTCTTCGTCGTCAATATGCCTGCGAGCCTGGGCGAGGTATGATCTTTGATCTTTGGTCTTTGATATCTTGCTTCCATTTGAGTTCGCTAAATCTTTGTTGTCAATATGCCCGCGAGCCTGGGCGAGGTATGATCTTTGATCTTTGATATCTGACTTTCTTTCTTTTTTTTCTCTTTCTATCAGCAGGCTTGTACTATTTTGTTGTGAAGATAGATCGCTCTACTATCATTCTTTCTCGAATTTCCATTTTACACAAGTATCGTGAAACATAACCGAAATCAAATTGAATAGAACCACATTTTTGAAACTCAGGGAAACAACCCTGTCCAATCGATTTTCTAAATACTGAATTATGCAAATTGCAGATCGAAGAGGGCGAGCAGGTGCATCTCGAGTGTCAAGTGAGTTGATCTTTGATCTTTGGAATTTCAAAATGATCTTTGATCTTTGGACTTTCACTTGGGGCGTTCAGAATTGTACTACCGTATCTTCATTTTGATTCGAGAAATAAAAATACTGAATCATTCTGACTGACATTGAGTGATCTTTGACCTGTGATCTCTGATCTTTGATCTCCCCGCCCTTCCAGATCAAGCCGTACAACGACAATTCGCTGCGCGTGCAGTGGCTCAAGGACGGTCACCCGCTCCCGAATGGTTCGAAATATTAGATTATTTTATTGAAATTGTTAAGGACAGGAACACTGGAAATTGAACATTCATCCAGCTTTCGAGTTCACAGCGAAACATATTTAAAACATAACAAAGGTAACGACTATTTCAGGTCACCGCTTCCGCACCTTCTACGATTTCGGCTTCGTCTCGCTGGACATTCTCGGCGTGACGCCCCAGGACGCCGGTGAGATCAAAGATCATTGTTTTCGATAACAACAACATCAAAACAACAATAACAACCTTGAGGCACCTACGTGTGCCACGCTGTGAACGCGCTGGGAGAGGCGCAGACGGACGCTCAGTTCACCGTTCTTGGTACGTATTTTCGAAAATAATGGCAAAAAAACAAATATAAGATTCCCAAATATCACCCTTTTCATGCGCTTCAGTAGTAACGACTTTCGAAAACAACAACAAAAACAATAACCAACTCACCTAAAACAACCCCCCATTCATGCTCCGCTTCCGTAGTTTCACTCGGCCTGTTTGTGTTTCAAAAGCGAGGCGACTCTGTTGTCCTTAGGGCTTAGTTCTCTCCTAGTTCTTCTCCCTTCCCCCGCGCTCGTCTCTCCTGCCCCAATCCACCACTCTCCCCCCCCCCCCCCTCATCTATCAAGTTTCTTCTTCGCCTCATCAAGTCCGAGATTCGAGGAATCTCTACGCAACAGGATCACAGCAGCAGTGGTCCTCCGGTGCCAGGAACCTTACCAAACCCCGGAACCCGGAACCCTGAACCATGTCCAACCTATCGTACGCAACGGAGCGCGAGATACGCGACATTCCCATACGGCTCGTTGACAATACGCCCCTCGGGCCAGTCCAAGCCCGTGCTCGCGCCTACGAAGAGTCAGGCCATCTCATACCCGTCAATGTCCTCCGAAGAGCGCCTCCAGTGAAGCAGCACGCAACGATCGTCACTTCCGCGCCGCGCATAGTGCCGGTCCGGGTTTTAGGCTCAGGGCCGGCTCCGCCGACCCCGAGCCCGGTCCCGCCGGCCCGCCGGGACTCGTGGGGCGGCGCCTCGCCGGCTCCGGCCCCCAGTCCGTTCCGCCCCTGTCAAGTGGATTCCCGCGATTCGATGACTACCCGATTGCCGAGACGCTGAGGAGAATGCCCGAGATGATATCGACTCCTTATGATGGCCTGCCGAGGGAGAGGATCGTGCTGAGACCAGTGAATGCTCGACAAGTGCCGGTAGTCAGGGAGGAGCAAGAGGTGCGCAAACCGTTTGCTGAAACGAATGGAACGATACCGGTACAGGCCCCACCCAACGGCACAATCCCTGAACCAGTCAGGGAAGTGCCAATAAGGTTCGACCAGGGCTCTCGGTACGGCATGCAGCAACCCAAGAACAATGGTACCATCCCGGAACCAGCAAAGGAGGTGCCAATCAGCTACCAAGGCTCGCCGTATCGGATGCCTCAACCTGAACCGAACCCCGAATCATCCAGGGAGGTTTCGATTAGATTCGACCAGGGCTCTCGGTTCCACATGCCGCAACCCGAACCCAAGAGTACCATTCCTGCATCGGAGGAGCCAAGGTACCACACTCCTCAACATCATCAGCGTCACCACCTTCACACGCCCTCGCCGCCGCTTCGATTCGACTCGGCGTCGCGATTCCGTTCTGAGCAACCAAGGGAGGTCACCCTGCCGATCAGGGTGCTCGAGGAGCAACAGCAGTTGCTGCAGCAGCTGCAGCAAGAAGAAGACCGACGCATTCCGCCCCTGCAGCGCACCCCCTCCGCCCCGCGCACCATAGACCTGCCCATTCGCATCCATCATAACGCGAAGCAAGCCCCTATTAGCCCGCGCCTAGTGAACGATGTCCCGGTGATGAGACCGTATAGTGTGCTGAACCAGATGACCAAGGGTGGTGTCCAGACCGGTGCCAGGACCCAGAACGGAACCAGAATGGGGCTGTTATCACTGATTGGTTCAGCCAAAGACGCGATCGTGGGCCACTCGCAGCATCCGAGCAGCTACGCCAAGATTCAGGTGATTACTTATTATTTATTTTCGAAATTAGTAATTATCTGAAAACAATATTGTAGTGCATTTTTGATCGATTTTAGTGCATTTTTCCCTGAATTTTTTTAGCATTTTAAAAATACATTTTAATATTATTTAATTATTAAAATTTTCAGGAAATGGAGGCGCCCAAGCCCGTGGCACCCGAGGCCCCCGAGCAGGAACGCACGGTGAGATTTTGCTAATTTATTGCAACAACAATCAAGAACACCCCGATCAAATTGCAAGCGTCGCAACAGATATGGTGAGCGAATGAAACGTAACCGAAATAGCACTTAAAATTTTGGTCGCATTAAAGCATATAATTATTTTGTTTGTCAAAATAAGAAAAGATTAACAGTGCATTTTGTTTTGCCTAGTGCGCGTAATCAGAGCATACGCGTGGGCGCTAGTATTCGTCTTTTTTCTCTCTATTTTCCCATTTCTCTTTACCTTTTCTCCTCTTTCTTCCCTTTCTTTTCCCTCTCTTCCCTAGTCTGCGGTCCAAATCCTTCTCAGCTAGAGGAACAACGAGCGCGTCTCATCAGCACTTGTGCAAACATTGCGTGAGGGGTGATCTGTAAGAAAAATGCCGCTTGAGATGTAGCAGGATCATGCAAGGGAAAACACAATGATGAAAACAAATTATTCGACCGGTTTTAAACAATTAGTTTTTTACAGTTCATTACGTAATGCTTATTGACTGAAGCAAGTCAAGTCATCAATCACGCTTTTTTGCCATAATAAATAAGAGCGAAATACATATTTGTAAACGTTTGTACATCACAGGCGCCCTCCTTCGTCAAGCAGCTCGGCCCGGCGGTCAATGTACTCGAAGGCGACTCCGTGTATCTTGAGGCACAGTGTGTGCCCACGGATGATAACTCGATGACGGTAAATTAATAATGATTGCCTTGAAAGAGACGCAAAATCAGTCACCGGAGAACACTTGCAAAACCGACCGCTTCAAAAATTTCCATAAGAGAATGATGCGGAATCGGTTGAGTTTCAGAGGATTCTAAAGGCTGAAATCTATCCAATCGATTCAATGTGCTTGAGCTTCGCCCGTTTGCAAAAAAAAAATCGTTTCCACACTCAACTTCGTCATTCATGAATCCTCATTCACGTTGCATCAGTCCGAATCGATTCCTGGTCGAAAATGCTCGCGAATTATAAATATGCACGGTTTATGCGTATTTGAAATGAAGTTATATTCACGTATAATTTCAATAGCATCAACCTCCATGATTTCAGTACGAGTGGCTCCTCAACGGGGCTCCCCTGATGAAGTCGCATCGTTACGCGCTCTCCTACGACTTCGGCTACGTCGCCCTCAACATCCTCTACTGCTTCCCGAGGACAGGTAACTGTCGCATTTCACTTACAATTTATTTAATGAAACCACGATTTCAGCAAGTGCGCTTTTTATTGACGTAGCATTGTCAATTTTTCGAACAGGAATAAAATTGCAAATAATCAATAATGCGATTCAGTGGCGAGTATACCCTAGTGGTCCGCAACGACAAGGGCGAGGCTCGCTCCACCGTCCAGATTGAGTGCGAGAAGAAGGGAGCACTGGTGAGAACTTTTTCCAATATGAAATTTAATTAGTAAGGCTTTTTTACCTCAACAAGCTGTTCATGTCTCACAATTGCTGTTCGTGTCCACATTTATACCTTTTGTAAGCTCACCTGATTTTTTTCAATCGGTTCTCATTCATGAAGCGATTTCCAGAGCAGATCCCAATTGAAGACATCAGCAGACACAGTATCCCATTCCAGTTCACCGACTCCTTCCACCCCAACTCGATCCAGAAGATCCATCAGCTCGAGCAGCCAATGATGCGCGCCGAGCCCCTGCCCGATGCGGAGAGGGTCGCCCCGACCATCGTCAAGGTAGTTTTTTTCCATTGGCATAACATAAGCGCTTCATGCGCCTACTAAGCAACATGCAATTGGAGTGAACCGCTCCAGACCGTTGCCAATTGAAATATTTTTTTTACATCATATGCATCGCTTTCACTGATTATTCGAAACCTTGCACTCTGAAATGATCTCGGTGAAACATATTTCAAAAATTTTCCAGCCCCTGCCCTCGTCCTTCCCCACCGTGCACGAGTCGCAGACGCTCCATCTTGAGGCACAGATCTCTCCGATCGATGACAATACGCTGATCGCATACTGGATGAAGGACGGAGCGCCGCTGCCCGCTAGCAGCAGGTTAGACTTGTTGACTTTTCTGAGCTCTTGAGTAGTGATCACTAAGGAAAAGGAATCTACTCTGTTGTAAGAATTGCGCGAGCAGGATATACAATCATTGAACACACAGATGTCCTGTCTGGCAATCAATTACGATTGATGATCGCACACAAAGAAAAATCATAATTTTGCATTAAACGCTGTTCTATTGCGCACTGTGCGTTGTATCACACGCTCACAAATTCCAGATCATTTTCGAATTCCTGACAAATTTAATGGCAAATTATTTCCAGATATCGTATCCTGAACGACTTCGGCTTCGCTTCTCTGGATATTGATTACATCCGAGCCGATGATGCGGGCACTTACTCACTGGTGGTCAGGAATGACAAGGGTTTGTTATTGTTTTTGTCTATTTATTTTTCTTTAAAAATAAAAACGACAATGACGTACACACCTCGAATCCTCTATAAGATTATTCGTTTTATTGGTCAAATAGCCATCAGTACTACTGCACTTCTTGATTATCATAGATTATCAAGGCTATGTGAAGCATAACTGATTGTTTCAAGGGGAACACCAAATATGCTTAAAATTAAAATAATAATGAAAATACAAAATCGATATTCGCAGGTCAAGCCGAGACCTCCACTTCGTTCGAGGTGGACCGTCTCAAGGGAATCATCTCCGATACCGCCCATCCGGAGTCGCTGAGACGGATTCAGGTGATTAATACCGAAACACAGGATCACATTTTCCCTATACCGACACACCCGACCGCTAAATCCACTAGGAAGCATATTCTTTGTCTGTACCTTGCATTTTTTTAGTAGAGATGTCTATTCCGAGTCTCAATAGTATTTAACATACCGTACGATGCGATACGATACGATGAGAACCAATTGGGTGCATTTGCGCGTTCATAAAAATTTGTCAAATTTAAAATTTTGTTTTCAGGAGATCGAGGCGCTCAAGCCAGCACTGCCTTCAGAGGCCGACGCCCCGCCTGAGGTATCTTTTCGATTCTTTGCTCGTATTCGCACTTTTATACTGAACCGAACCCAAGCTGCACCTTTCAGCATGAGATTCCCGATAAATACCGAAATGTATTCTTTCAGGCGCCCTCATTCTCTCAACAACTCTCCGGCCCGACCGACGTGCTCAAGGAGGGCCAGAGTGTGCACATGGACTGCGTGGTGCAGCCGATTAACGACCCGAACCTCAAGGTACGGTATTTTAGGGATCTAGAGGTGTGGTAGTGTGGCACCAGTAAGCGCTCGAAGTTGCGGGTGGTGTGGTATCTAGGATCAAGGAAGGCCAGAGTGTCCACATGGACTGCTATCCGAAAGGTATTCGAATAAGGTATTCGAATGTAAGTGTACGGTTATTGGGTAAATGTTCAGGATACATTAGGGTTGAGTTACAATAGCTTAGATGGAGCTACGATAGTGAGTACGGTACCATGTGCTCGGGTCTAGGATACTGTACTTTGGTAACTGTAGCTAAAAATTGTAGATGGACCACAGTTGAGCGGCTAATTTTATTAATAGGAACAATAATGTTATAATTGCACATGAACGATATTTTTCGTAATATTTTCGCGTTATCCGGTTTTAGAAATTAATTACATTCTTCATGTCAAACGAGTGATAACTGCTCGAATTTGGGTTGCAAGGAAACAGAATTTCATTGAAATCAAGTGAATACGAACAACCCTTCAGATCGAGTGGTTCTTCAACGGGGCGCCTCTCGCTTTCGGCTCGCGCATTCGCATGATCCACGATTTCGGATACGTTGGACTCGAGGTACACTACTGATTTCCTTCTCGTCAGGATAATGACCTCTTTTTATAAATTTACCTTTTCGTAGAGGTATTGTGTCGCTATGCATCAGAATCCCGATATGATTGGTTAACAGGTCACGTTTCATTAGACAACAATATCATTGTCAGTTCCTGCACGTGCACCCCGAAGATTCCGGTGTCTACGAGTGCCGCGCGACCAACGCCGCCGGAACCGCTTCTACAGAACTGCAGATTGAGTGCAAACGTGAGTTTTTATTATTTAAAATGCGTATTTTTTCGCAATTGTTGTACATATTGACTGAATAGCATAGGCTAATACCGAACTGCAGATGGAGTGCAAAAATGATTACCCCCTTACTCCAACCACCTGTTGCCCATATGCACATGACTATGATAATATGGAATCGAGAGATAATACTCAGAGCACCATAATATTCAGGAAATTATCATTTGTTAACGATTGGATGATTGCAGCCCTTCGCAATCTGTACCTGGACACGCAGCACGCCGAGTCGTGGGCAAAGATCCAGGAGATCGAGAACAGACAGGTACTGTAGGGGTCGAAGTGCGATCGATAACTGACCTTTTCTTGCTTGTTTTGACGAAAAAAATGTTCACCGTAGTAATCACTGTGGAGCTATAATCTAGAACTTATTTTATCGTGGTTTTATCGATAAATAAGTTTGTTCTGAAAATGCCATAATCTTCGCAGGACATCCGCCCGCCCACGCCCGAGCAGACCTTCGAGCCGCCCACCTTCACCGTGCAGCTCGTCGTGAGTTGTTGTTTTTGTTTTTCGCGTCAGAACAATAACATCAACATCAAAACAACAACAACAACATCCCCCCTCAGGGCGCGGACAACCTGCCCGAGGCCTCGGGCATCCGCCTGGAGTGCCGTCTCATCCCCGTCAACGATCCGACGCTGAGAGTGATGTGGACGCGGAATGGACAACCACTGCCCCAGGTGAGAAGAATTTCGGATAATTTCCTCTTTTTTCTTTGAATATGTTTCAGCAATTGCTCAAGTGTATGTTTTTTCACTGCGATATGTTAGTCGACAATAGCACGTTACTATTCTAAAACGACCAGCAAGAAAAATTTCTTATAAATTGAAAGCATCCCGATACGCACTGGACAATTAAAAATTGTACTTTAGAAAAATGTAATTTAAAAAATCTTCACAGGCCTCCCGCTTCATGCCCCGTCGCGATGTTGATCTGTGCACGCTCGACATCCTGGCCATCTATGGAGAGGACAATGGAGAGTATGCGTGCCATGCGCGATCGGACTTTGGAGAAGCCGTAACCACTTGCAACGTAAGGAATAGGGCCTATTATCGTGACAGTGCGGATGACAAGTTTCCCATTTCAAGCACCAATCCGTCTCTAACTATGTTTCCTCGTGACCGTGAATGAAATCAAAATCCATTTCAGGTCACATGCATCCCCACGGACGCTCTCCTTCTCGACACGCAACACGAGCAGAGTTGGCAGCAGATCCAGGAGTTCGAGAACAGGCAGAAGCCGGAGCCGATCGTGGAGGAGGCCGAGAAGGTGAGATTGTTGTTGTTGTTATTGTTGTTGGAGGGCGGTAGAGTATTAGAATGTTGATAGTTTATTATGGAGAGAACAGGCAGATGCCCGAGCCGATCGTGGAGGAAGCCGAGAAGGCATGGTGGGGATACTGTTGTTGTTGTTGTGCACTCAACCGGTAGCGTCAAAGCAATGACAAGAGCATCTCTTAAGTAGTGGAGATATTTCGAAATGATGCCAATTTGTTCGGTTTGAAAATGTTTTTTTATCCTGGTGTTCAGTTATGCTTCATTGCCATTACTTACTCATAGTTGCCAAAATGGTATTGATTAATACCATGCTCATTCTTCATTAAGAACAAGCAACTAAAAAATCGTACAATCTTCGGTCTCATTTGGTCTCGTTTCCCCTCGTGCGTTGTTAAAGTTTAATTATTTTCTTTCAGGTCGCCCCGCAATTCACCGTGCCTCTGGCCGGCTCCCTTGGAGAGCTCGCCGAAGGCGTGCCCATCCATCTCGAGTGCCAGGTTAGTGGATAATCTTTGATCTTTGATCTATGATCATTACGAAACATACTCTTTTGATGAAAATACATTCAGATACATAAAACTTTCAAGAAACCTTGTTGCGGCAATATTTTTGCGAAGAGTTTTCTTGTGATCTTTGATCTTAGTTCTTCACATGATCTTCACATGATCTTTGATATCTTTAGGTCGCCCCTACCAACGACAACCAGCTCACCGTGCAGTGGTACCACAACGGCGCGCCCATCTCGCACGGACACAGGTGGGTAGAGATCAACGATCATCAAACACATGGTGCATCTGACCTAGCAAACGATCTCCTCATTGTATGCGATCTTTGTCTATCCGACTTTCAGTAGAGTTTGGAAGGGTACACTGCACTGACCGCAAGTGAGATCCGCTTTTGCAGATTCCGCACAACGCACGATTTCGGCTACGTCGCCCTTGATATCCTCTACGCGTTCGCTCAGGTAAACGAAATTTGATTTACGGAAAAACGATTATTGTTTGTTATGTCTATTGCACAAGTTAGATGATAGCACTTGACCCATTCCATTCCATGACTATTGCAGGACTCGGGAGAATGGGCGTGCGTCGCGCGCAACGAGCTCGGCGAGGCGCAGACCGTCACCAGCTTCCAGAGTGAGATTGATTTGCAATATTTTTATAGACGAAACTGACACAGAAATCGGAGCATTCACTATAAATCTATTTATTGCGCATCGGTGAAACTCAACCGAACGGGCGAGAATATTTGTCCCAAACATAATAAGACAAAAGAAATAGGAATAAACGCCTAAATATAAATGTTCAGTCGCTCCCCGCGGCACGATCCTCTCCGAGACGCAGCACCCTGCTAGCTGGCAGCGCATTCAGGAGATTGAGGCGCCACGAGAGGGCGCGCCCGAGGCGGCGCCTGCTGAGGTGAGCGAAAAGTGCACAGCCCAGTGCACACCCGGCTGAACACCCATAGGGCTCTTTATTGATGAATTTACTTCTGGAAGTCTAAAAAGACGAACAAAGTTCTTTTACTGCTCTTCTAATTTAATATATGATTTCCAAGAAGAGAACTCTACTCAAGAATGCGTTGTTTGACCTTATTTCTTTTCTCGCAAGATCACAGCAAGTCGGCAATATCACAGTTGCGTGATATTGCCGAAAGTCGCGGTGAGCTCAAAAGTGCCCACGGATCGATTCAAAAATGAGAATAATTAAAAAAAGACCATTTCTAGATGGTCGCTCCCAAGTTCGTCGAGCCGATGGCTTCGCTGGAGCGCATCGAATTCCAGCAGGCGCACTTTGAGACGAGAGTCACTCCGGTCAATGATCCGAAGCTGAGAATCCAATGGTGAGTCGATATCACTTTTAGGAGTAGACATTGTGATGGCAAATGGGATTGGTGGATTGGGGTAGGGTAGGGGAGGGGCTCGAATGCGTTTAGTAGGGGCTAGATGGCGCACTTCGAGACAAGAGTCACGCCTGTGAATGACTCAAAGCTGAGAATTCAGTGGTGAGCAGACACTGTGGACCGAACTTGATATAAATAACTTTTCCTTACCAGTTTCTGATTACACACAATAAAATACGGATCAAGTTATGTTTCACAGCTACATAATAATCTGTAGAGTTTAAATGCCAGCAATATGACCACGCATGTGATGAATTATACAATAATATAGTTTTTTGCTGTCTGGCATCATGCTGCTGGCAGTAACTGCTATGCCACATGAACCATCTCAAATTGCAGGTTCAAGGACGGCGCTCCCCTGCCGAATTCGAACCGATTCAAGCTCACCAATGACTTTGGATTCGTCGCTCTGGACATTGCTCACACTGTGGACAACGACAGTGGAACGTACACTGTCGTGGCGAGCAGTGAGAAAGGTGAGTCACAATACACTGTCAAGGCTTGCTTGGTTCATTAGATTAAACATCGGTTCATTAAATGGGAGAATGGATGTTTTTGAATTCGCTTGCTCAAACAATCTGCAACGACCGTGACAATTCTTTTTTTTCATTTTTCGAGCACTGCTCGTTTTTCATCATTTTATGCAGTATTTGGAAGGAGCCCACAAAGGGCATTAAATATTTATCGCTGCATACAATCACTGCACTCCTCCTCCGCCTCCTCTTCCTCCCCAGCCCCATCCGCCGTCTCATCCCGGATCACTAGTTGACCCTCTTCCAGACAAAGTGCCGACGTAGGAAAACAATGAATTAGCTCAACTTATGATGTGGTTAAATGTGGAACACACTTCGGCAACCATTCAATTTTAGGCCAAAATATTTATCAATCTGTGCATAATCATAAGCCCCGTCACGCCCTCCTCTTCTTGCCCCAGTCTCCGAATCCCCATCCGCCCCTTCCCCCGCCTCCGCCTCCTCTTCCTCCCCAGCCCCAGCCACCGTCTCCACCGCCGCGGTCTGAAGAATATGCATATAATTATTAATCGTTTGCAAACAAGATTATGTTGTCAATACTGTTTGATAATTTATAGGTTGTTTTCAGCCAGCACAGCGAACTCAATCATTGCTCGCAGACTATTCCAGCTTATTTGAACTCGATGAAGCACATCCGAAACCATAGAATTGCAGTAGTCGGAATGAAGCACATCCGAAACCATAGAATTGCAGTAGTCGGAATTTGCGCTCATTTCAAAATGATTGAGCTTTTTTGGTTATTTTATTCCAGAGGAATGCTCATCGTATAAGATTTGAAAAGGTATGGTTATTATCTGATTGGAAATGAGCTAACCGTACCTTGCGAGAATCCCCATCCGCCTCTCGTCCGCTCGCCCTCGTTCGAGTCGCCCGTCGAGCACTGTCCGCGCAGCTGTCGTTGCGATTTGCAACTGAAGAATCGGTATACGTACCGTACCCCAAGAATACCATACAGCATCCTTCAGAATCCTACAGCTATCAGTCATCAAAAGGATATTGCAGACTACAGTAACCTTGACGCTTCTACCGTAAGCTACAGTACTACTCGAAGTATTCGTAAAGCGACGCGGTAGAGGATGAACGACGAAACATTATCTACCGTAGTGAATCGCGCCTACATATCCTCAAACTCTGTACTGCTTGACAGGATTTGGAAACAAGCGCGCCCAGTACCCCCAATTAGAACAACTAGTCGTTTATTATGGAAATCAACCATCGCTCTCCTCATTCCGCACTGTCTCTCGTGAAGAAGGCATTTCATTTCCCTAGTAAACAACTAGTTGTTTCGTTACGATCGCGATTGAAAGCATACCCCCAATACGCCGTACCTGTCACAGCTGCTCCTGCAGTTCTCCAGCATCCACGGGTTCTTCTGACACTCGCCGGTGCGCGCCCAATTGGAGCACGAAGGATGGTAGTCCTCGCAACCTATAATGCTTATTCTGATAGACAGATACTAGCATCTTTCCATCTTGCTTCACCCTCGCTCGTCAGTGAGAACTGAGAACAGTGTTTAGAAGTGTTCCAACCCTCAAATCTCTCAAACTTTTGACCGAAACCGCATTTTCTACTGCACAACCGTCTGCAGGTATAGTATTGATCGATTATCTACCGTAATCTGATGGAACCTCCATAATCATGATCCTGCGGGAACCATTGATCGATATTCTACCGTACCCCCATCTACCGTAACCTGTCAGTACCGTACCTCCATAAGCGTAATCCTGCGGGAAGCAATGGCCACATGACACGCGACAATTACACGCCATCCACGTGGGATTGCGTGTGCACTCGCCCTGAACAAAAGAACATTATTATACAAATATATTGTTAAAATACCTAAAGGCGATCGCCTTTTCCCAACACTCCACGCTCTAGTATCATGGCTGAAACGTATTGCCTATGCCTCTTTTTTGCATATGGTCATTTGTAATTTTTAAGTATAAAAAACAGAAATTCAAGCCAGGCACCCACATCCCCGCTTCGATTGTTGGATTCAGATGGCGCAGCACTGATCCTCGTTGAAGCAGGACCAGTGCCAGGACCCTGGTACCAGGAACCAAGAACCCGAAAACCGGAGCCCGGAACCCCAGAATGCGTACCATCATGCCCCATATGGCGCAGCACTGGTCCTCGTTGAAGCAGCCATCCGAATTATCGCATTGTTGCGCCGCTGGCTTCGGCGTTGTGGTAGTGGTACGGACTGGAGAGAAGAGGATCAATCAAGGACTATGGACTAGGGTTGGCTAAGCGATAACGATATTACGAATCGTTACGGGGCAGAGGTGATTCGCTACGCGACCTCTCCACTATAGCGATTCGTTTAGATCGTATTGCCAACCCTACTGTGGACTGCGGACTGTAGTAACCACTCTCTCTGGCGTTAGGTACAATACAAGTCTGCAAGGTATCTTGCAAAAGGCTATTGCAAATGAAAGATTGGTTGGACCACCTCCCTCATCTCCTCCACCGCAATTCTGCGCTCGCGACCGACCACACTTGTTGCAGCTCCGCCTGCAATTGGAGTACGGTATAACTCCTGTTTCTACCGCACCACTAGTCATACAGTAACCCACTGTAGCAAGCATGTCCTTACCGCATCTACTGTATGCTATAACAATAAAAGGGCACCTTCATCATCGATTACTGTATAGCCACAGTAACATACCGTACCCCTCTCTACCCTACCTTCGTTATCGATTATTGTGGCTACTGTAGTACATACTGTACCCGCATATCGTATACCTGCAGTTCTCGGTCATCCACGCGGGGTTCGACGTGCATTCGCCCGATCGCTGCCAGCTGGCGCAGTTGATGTGTCGATCGCGACAGTCTGCAAGGGTACCGTATTCCGACATATCTGCACACTCATATTAGATACCATCGATAAGCGAATAGGCGCGCGGCACGCAGGAACGGCAGGAGGCCTTGCACCTCAAAGGCGATCGATAAGTCGCTAAGATTACGAGGATACGGTAGTGGGATACGGTATCCTCACCAATCCCTCATATAAGCAGCGTTGGCCGTGCACTCTCCCTGCGCCGCCCACGTCGCGCAGCACTCGTTTTCGTTGAAGCAACTCTCCTGCAATTAAGAATACGGCCGTCTCTTCATTTCACACACTCTCTCGCCTCTCTGACCGGTGAGAGAGTGTGGAAAATGAAGAGACGATTATCCATATTCTAATCAGCGCTACTGAGCAAAAATCAGAATTCCGACTGAAAGAGGGAAACCAAGGGGAGGGGGCGATGATTGAAGCGATTGTTCTACTGGTACCTGTTGAGGCGACGGAGTGTTAGTCACTGGCGGTCGGGTGACGGGCGGCGGGCGCGTGACCACGTTGCTCTGGCAGTTCATTTTATGTTTATATTTATATTTTTTTTGATGACTGTGCCAAAGGAAACATTCGCTGCTCACGTCCACGCATATACGGACTGCGTGAAACACAACCCATACCATTCAGTGTCTAGTTGCACCAATCAACTGGAATTTCTCAATTTCAAATTAATCTTACTGACGTTCTGGCAGATGCCACAGTTCTAGGTATCGTAATCTTACGTGTCCTTCACTTTTGGTTTGAACTAAATAAGCATTGAAAATCTCACAGCAGCCATGCATCGCCCGTTCTGGCAGATTCCTCTGTGACAGGGTTGCTCGCCTCGCACGAAGCCCGTGCAGAGGCCGCCCACTCGGATCTAAATTACGATAATTACTTATTAATAATTATGCTAATTAAAAGTATTTAATTAATTATACAGCAATTATGTAGACTGATTAGATTTTTGGACGATTGTTAGTTATTAGTTTCGGCGCGAATCAATCACATATTGAGAATTCGAAATCTCTGCTCATCTTAAGGGCTGAGCGAAGCATACTTGAGAAGCTCATTAGACTAACATGAGGGTATGAAGAAAAATGAGAAGAGTTTCGAGTTCACAAACTCTAAAAGCGTACCTTTGCGGCGCAGCGCGGGTTGCCGTGCGAGTTGTCGCAGAAGAGGTACCTGAACAGGAGAATTTTCACAGTCTAACAGCGTGACATCGATAACGATCACTTGCGCAACAGACTGAATTGTCCACATGAGGAGCTATAAGGTTCACTCAATATTTTGTTGATAGGTAAGAGAAATAATAGAGAGAATCAGACGACGATTGGTCAAAGATCTATGGCTCACTTGGATCCGCCACAAGAGGGACAGGTAGGACGGGGCGCGTATTCATACATCCGGTCAGTGTACGCGTTGGAGAGGCCGTCGATGTTCCTGAATAGTGATATTTTCAAAACGTTTCCTCTCACGGTGATGAATTCCACCACACTCGACGTCACTTTAGCGTCATGTTCCCTAAACATGACACTATTTTCTGAATATCCTAAACCGCACCTGAACGGTCCGAACGGCTGCAGAATCGATGCGGCAAAGTGCTGAGGAGAGGCGCACTGCTGATTGTCCGACGGGTAGAACTGCTCGCGCTCCTGGCGACCCTGCGAAGTTGATCTTTGGTCTTTGATCTCTGATATTTGGTGGCTGATTGTCGACCGTCCCAACCCGCACTACTTCTAGCAGTTGTGAGTATAAATTATTGTTTTTCTATTGTGAAATGTTCGTTTCCAAGGGATTGGCAAAACGCATTCTATTTGAGAATTGTGGGCGCTGTGAAACATACCTAGACATTAAAAGTGAAGTAACAAGAAAAAATGGAATGTAATTGAAGAACCCCATACTGAGCTTGGTTACTCTAAGCACGCTAAGTCTCTAAGTAGCCCTACGCCGCTTAAGGTTAAGGTTAGGAACCTGTCTCTGCTGTCTCCACATCTCCCAGATTAGATCGACCATTGCGTGGTGCATGAAGAAGATCGGGTCATTCGCAGCAGTCGCAGTGTCGAACATGTCGCCTGCAAAATACCAATTTGCAATGCGTTCTAGAGTTCGAAATACGGGCAGTCGTCTCTTCATTTCACAAACTCTCTCGCCACTCCAGACCATTCGAGGAGTTTGTGAAATGAAGAGACTATTACTCGTATTTTGAACTGTAACGCGATCTTGGCTTTGAATCAATTCAAAGTTTGAATGCAGATTGGTCCATTTACTTACAGAAAGTTGCCTAAAGGACAGCGCAATTTTAAATAAAAAAATTTAAAGTTGGACCTCCGATGAAGATGTGCGCGTTGCCGTGCGTGTACTCCAGGCAGTTGAAGTCGGTGCGCACCGGGCAGCCCTGAAAGATCAAAGATCAGTTGTTGAAGATCAAAAATCAAAGATCAGAGATCAAGGATCAAATACCTGTTGCGGCGCCGTAAACGCGAGCACTTGATCCGGATTGGTCTGCTGCATGACCCAGTTGATGTTGGCCTCCGTGAAGGTGGAACCCTGCTGTCCGACGGCGCGCAGAATGTTTCCGCGACCCTGAAGAACATTATTATTTGATTAATCTTACATGTGTAGAGGTAAATAATTGTTTAGTGCTGAAAAATGAGATTTCCAAGACCTGAAAAACAATTCTCTTCACATCACGCTAATGAACAGCATTCACAATTTGCAATTAATGGGATAGGCTTGTGAAATATGCCGACCTCAAGCGTTCGCCAGTTCGCGAACGGCCCGGTGACCACATTGCCCGAGGGCCCGATGAATTCGTCCGTGAATAGGGCCGAATCGGCGGGACGGGGAAGCGCTCCGTCCAGCGTGGAGTCCCAGTAAGGCAGGGATAGGCCGGGGTCGACCTGACGGAGGGCCAGCTCGACTCTGAAACGAAGACGATTCTTTCCTTCGTCTCTCTGGAGACTAAATTAATGAGCTTGCCAGAGGCAACAACTATCCCCACGATGCTCCTCGGATCCATCTTGCAGCATCAGAAATATGAGTACACTCACCTCTTGATGTACTCTCTGTGCCAGGGCAGGAAGGCTGGTCCAGAATGAGCGGCGCCTCCACGCGTCTGCTCCGCGTGAATGCGAGCGAGATTCTGAAAAATAGTTTTCGTTTGTTTTTTTTCTTAAATTAGGATCAGCGGGTTGTGCCACACATTTCGTGGCATTTGACAGTGGAATAGTTTGGGATTGACTTGTGTTTCAGCCATTCAGTAAATATGAGAAAGACCAATGATTTCAATCTCATTGGCGAATCTCGTATAAAACACTAAACATTACAAACTACCAACCGTGTACTCTCCATTTCGCTTGAGCTCGTTAAACGCCCGATGCAGTCGATTCCTCTCATCATCACTGAGCATGCGATACTCTTTTCGAAGAGACTTGCGGACAGTCTGCCCGTTCTGGAGCATGCATTGGCCGTTAGAGATCGTCCCTGTAAAAAACTCAGTTGTCGATTGCCGTCCCTGGCGGCTACAGTACCTCTCAAATAAGTACACACGCAGCCAATCTCCAAGCACTGATAGATCGACGCGGCAATGGGGGCCAACTCGGCCGCCAGTCCGGCCATCGCCCCGGGCGGAAGGGCGATCTTCTTTTTAGAGGAGGAGGCCTGCAATATAAAAAAAATTTCGGGACACCACATACAGTGGTTCAATGAATCTCCTTGGACTGTTTAACACTTTAACTGATTTTTTGTCACTTCTAGGGCGACCTTCTTCTTCTCGAGAAGGAAGCATGGAGAATGTGTTTTCGAAAGAACAGCGATTTTACCGCAATAGATTCCCTTACTAAAGCTAAATAGGAAGCGTGTAGTATCTCGTCAAGCATTTGCAGTAATGTTTCGATTATCCCCGATTGACGAATGGTATGTCTATTCCGGCAACGTGCTGATACGTTGACTTCTTGAGATCATTAGAACAACTCCGTGTGGAACAAAGGAGAAATGAGAGGCAGATAGGGTAGAGGGTACTGCCTTACACATCATTGATAGCGGAAGTGGACAAGGGTAGAGTGTTATCGCGAGTTTCCTCCCACGCAAGTGCACCGGATTTGCAGCAACCTCTATTTGGTCGGAAATACTTGACAAGACGTAAAAGGAAAAATCAAGTTCTCCAAATTGACAGATCGAAAGTGTTGTTGTCAAGCAGTTTCAATTGAAAGATCATCAACGATCAGAACCATACGGCGGCCACGACAAAGTGTTCTTTGGGAAACGATAGATTAACTATCTAACTGATCGTTCGTTGATGGTTTGAGCTGCGGAAATATTTCAAAATACTAGTAGATTCAAAACAAAAAACAACAACAATGAAATCGAGCACTCACTCTGGCATTCGAGTCCCACTTGTGCAGCTGTCGACAGACAATTTTGGCCGCTTCCGAAGGGGCGCTAGCACACGGGTCTTGAGCTAGGGCTATGTGCAGAAATGGTGATAGCAGTAGCCATAATCGCATCTGAATAACAGTATTCAAAAATTACGTGAGAAGCTTAATTGGAGGGACGACTTGGACCGAGCTATTGGGAACTGGTGGAATACACCCCATGAAAATTTTGCCCCATCCTCATCTAGCAATAATTGCCTGAAATGAAAAATGAAGAAATGAATGATTGATTGATTGATTGATTCAAAATGGAGGAATGAATAAGCGAAAAATGAAGACATGTTCACTCAATGATCATCATTGCCGAGTGTGATACTCGAGAACAATCGAGAGAGTGACGAGGGCGAAACTTTTCTTAGATGGGTAAGAGTGGCAGAGAAAAGCATGAAAGCGAATTGAGACGGTAAAGGGAGAACACTGATATCTCTCTCACCCCTGAAAGAGGCGAGATAGCAGGCGAAATGAGGAAAGTCAAACCTTCTTGTCAAACCGTGGTGAACAGTGATAGACATTGACTGCCGAACTTTGCGTGAACTGCTGTTCAGCAAAGTGTTTGGTGGAGGAACCGCAAAATGGGAAAATAAGACTTTTTTGGTTGTCCACGCATCTGCAGTCAACAAACACGTGGTCTGAAATGGAAATAATATCGTTCATGTTGATGTTCTGCGGCAATACTATTATATCAACATGGTCAGCATGATGCTTGTACGAATCGTGAAACACATTTTGAAATGCGAGGTCAAATTGATGAATACTTGAAAAGTGTAATTTCTATTATACCTATAAAAATTGAAAAAATTTAAAACATGTTATGTCACGTATTTAGCGAGTTGATGAGAAACGAGAAATGGAAAACACTGATATCTATCACCGGTCAGAAAGGCGAAAATGAATGCCAAAAGAGGAGAGTAAATGTAGTGAAAAAACAACTAATTTGTAATTAATAATCAATATCATTATTTTATTGCAGGTGAGGACACGATCTCCGCTTCCCTCCTGGTCGTCGCCAATCCGTCCATCCTCGGCAACACGCAGCACGAGCAGAGCTGGGCCAGGATTCAGGTGTGCATTTGAATTCGAAATACGGGTAATCGTCTCTTTGTTTTCCACATTCTCTCACCGGTTATAGTGGCGAGAGAGAATGTGAAATTATGAGTGCGATCGACCCGTACTTCGAACTAGTTGGTATTCAATATGATTATTTGGTAGTCGAAATGGCAACAAGATCAGTTCCGCTTGGCACAGCGGATTACTTATAGCAATCGTGAAACACAATCGAAAACGCGAGATCAGTTTGTGGAAAACAAATAATTTATCGATGTTTCTTTTTTTCTGTTGGGATCGCCCAACGACAGAAGATGAATCAGGAGGTGGGACAACGATTGCACACCAAAGATTATGAAATCATTCCAGGCTCTCGAGGCGCCGCGCGGTCCCGGAGAGGAACGCCCGGAGGCTGTGCACGAGGCTCCCAGGTGAGCTATTTCCAAAATTCGCAAATGGCCTACCCTTTCCAATACGTCAACATTACCACACACTCATTTCCATCCACTTTCCAATCTACTTCAGAATCCGGGTGTATTAAAACAATAGTGAAATGACGCACTCCTTTCAGATGAGTCTTGACCAAATCAGTAGATCTCGCCTAGCGTTAGTTATAACAGGAAAATCGCTTGACGTTGTTCGCTTGATGTTGATGCATTAACCTTTGCTATCTCAAATAATGTTTATACCTTGAGCCTACTCGGCTATGACTAGAGTAATCACTCAGATCTAAACTAAACCTTCACCGTTTTCCAGATGGGTCCGCCCTCTGAACTCCGTCGACGGACTCGTTGAGGGTCAACCTGCCCACTTCGAGGCGCAGTTCACGCCATTTGGAGACCCGAAGACGACCGTCCATTGGTTCCTCAATGGACGACCGATGGGCATGAGCAATCGAAAGTGAGAGTTTTGCATTTTATATTCAACAGTGAAATTGATTTCCAAAAATGCATTGAAATTTACTCACTAGCTGAAACGTATTGGCAACACTAAATTAGTCAACAAGTAAAGATGATCGTGCATTGGTTCCTGAACGGACGACCAATGGGCATGAGCAATAGGAAGTGAGTTAATTTCGGAAGCGTGAAAGTAAGATTGTTAATTTTTTGGAGGAAATGAGTCATCAATATTGAGTTTTTAAATGATATTGACGTTTATTCACTTGCTGTAGCATATTCAAAACCCTAAATCAGCCAAAAAAATATTGAAGATTGTTCATTGGTTCCTGAATGGAAGACTGATGGGAATGAGTAATAGAAAGTTAGAATGTTTCAAGATTGCTATCGTGAGATTATATTCCGTTCCACTCGTCGCTGACCTTTGACTACCGTTCGATGGGCGGAGTTAGGAAGAGATCGGGAGGAGGCTAGTGATCTACCTGCTCTCCCCCCCCCTACCTCTTCCCTTCCTCTTTCTCCCAGACAATCAATACGCTAACCAGCACATTGAGTTTGCTGAGCATTTTAAATGCACGATAATTGATTTGATTTTTCACCGTTATCGCACCCGTATTGAATTCGGTATTCGTATTGAAATTTACTCATTAGCTGAAACCTATTCGAAACACTTACTTTTTTTCAGGATTATGCGTAACGAGTTCGGCCTGGTCACACTCGACCTCGCGTACACGCTGGCGGAGGACGCCGGAGAGTACATGGTGCTCGTGAGGTGAGATGATCGCATTATCTTCTTGCGGAAGAAAAAAAATCAGAATTTTTTAATACAAGCTAGAAAACAGCTTAATTTTCCATAAAATTCCCCTTCGACTTTTTTAAATTAAAATTCCCCTTCAAAGTAATGGAGCGTTATTGAAGAGTTAGAGTTCTTTCAAAAAAGGGACCCGTACTGACTAATTCCTTGTCAGAAACGACTCGGGCGAGGATACCACTGCCGGTCAGCTCGCTTGCTCGTCCCGTCCGGGCATCCTCGGAGACGTGCAGCACCAGCAGAGCTGGAAGAGGATTCAGGTAAGAACGAAGCTATCCGAACCAGTGATGTTGTGGTAGCGTACATTTCCACTTTTCCAGCAAAAATTGAAAATGCGACGAAACTAAATCGGAACATTTCGCAAGTGCAGAAAAACGTAATTGTATGTTCCTCGTTTTCAGGAAATCGAGGCGCCTCGCGCGCCCCTGCCCGAGCCGGCCGCCGCCACCTACCAGAAGCCGTCGTTCACGCAGCCCCTGCAGTCGGTGGAGCTGCCCGAGGGAGGCACTGCTCTGTTGGAGGTGAGTTGCCCGTGATCCTGGTGGTTAAAAAAAAAGAATTTACAAGAGCTAGAGCTACTGTGGGCTAAGGAGTAAACTGATAGCTTCGGTGTTAATAGCGAGGTGGAAGACTGACAATGAACTGACAAGTTGTCGTATTTTGAAGTCCAGAAAGGAGAGACCGCATATTTTTTACATATTTATTACACTTGACTATGCCACCTCTATTAGATCGGGTAGATAGATTTTACATTCATCGAGCATGTGAAACCTAATCGAAAAGGTGCCAATGCAAAATCTCGATCGCTCTTCAACTTTTTAGTGATGAAAATAAAGTGAAAATAAAAGAAAACTAAAATTTAATATTTCCAGGCCCGCTTCATCCCGGTCAACGACCCGTCGATGACTCTCCAGTGGTTCCTGAACGATCAGCCACTGGCCGATTCCAACTGGATTACGATGACTCAGGGTATTTTTTTCGATCATTTACTTTCACATTTCGCAATGCACTCTCACTTGAAGAGAATCCAGAATGGGCTTTCGAATATGTTTCACCCCTTCTTCATTGTAATTGCTGTGCGATGATTGATAATGAGACTGTAGTCGCTAATTGAGAAAAATAAAATCACAATTTGCAGACTTTGGCTGTGCCGCCCTCAAGATCTCGCCCGCGTACGCCAGACACACTGGAGTGTACTCGTGCAAGGTTCGTTGTCAAATATTTGGCTTAAACTATCATGATTAACATCAAATTAACTGTCTGACCAAGCCACATACAGGGTGTTCAAAAAGTATGGTGACAAAACTAATCTCTCAGTTGTTCACTCCTGGATGAGTCAAATGACCCCTAATTTCCCTCACTTACAGTATGAACACCAAGAAGTTAGGGATATGAAAACCAGAGAATAGAACGAAATAGTTCGTAGGATATGAATTTTGAAAACATTTGATACGTGAAGGATGCCCCAATTTCCTCACACAGCGTGTTAGATTCCATGGCATGTAATAAATCCAATAACAAGCATTTAATAGTGTGCCTATTTTTAGCAGAATGATCATCAGTTAAACTATTGAACCCCGCAATCCATGGCATTTTAAAAGACACTTCGGCTCCAAAACAATTTTTAGTTCAAAAATTTCCAAGCGGCACTCCAAAATTTCAGTCAGATAAAACGGACTCGTTTTAACCATTAAGGGGAACAGTAAAGTCTTCCATTTTTTTCTGAACTACTAACATTACATGTAATTTAATTGTTGACTTTAATCCGATACATCAACAAATTCTGGTCCGTGATCATTGATCTAATGTGTATCATATGGTCAAACATTCAATCTTGGATTCAAGTTGCCAGCTTGCTTCGCTGGCCTAATAAACCCTTTTGAAAATCTTTATTCGTCATGATTCTTTGTTCTACGTGTTGATTTTCCACTTGCAAGGCTCAAAACGTCAAATTAAGGAGGCTGATTTTTTTAAGAAAATGTGTTTAAAAATTATCAGTGCTTTAATAAAAAATTAATTATTCTCTATTGCAAAACGATATCACTGATTCATTTCATGAACAGTATAGAGGTATGGTTAGGCTATTTAACCACCACTGAAAGTTTAGGATTGCTCGCTCCTACAGCTCACAATAAAATTTAATTACAGAAATTACGCGCGGCACGGGACAACTTTTTTCGATTCCGAACTTTTGCTTTTCTACAAAGACCGTTTATGCAGGAAGGGACTAGAAGCAAGTAGTCGAGAGCTACGATACTCAGAAATATTTGAGCAAAGTTAGAGTTCAGCGGGGTCAGTAGTTTGGTAGATATGGCGGTCATCGTTTGTCACCATACTTTTTGAACACCCTGTAAGGTCAGATGGCTTGACTGCGAATCAGGACATAGGTAATTATTATGCTAAGCAATTATTACAATGTTGAGGCGACGAACAGCGAGGGCGCCGCGATCACGAGCGCCCAGGTCACCGTGCACGGTGAGAACAACAACAATAACAACAACAACAATAATAACAAAAACAACAATAATAACAATAACAACAACAACAACAGCTCACCATTCCCTTGCAGGCGAGGATTCGCTCTTCCTGGACACGCAGCACCCCGCGTCGCTGCAGAAGATCAGGGAGATGGAGGCGATTGATAAGGTACGCGAATCTTCCCTCTCCCAACTTTTCGAAATTCGCGATAGTGTAATATCAGTGTCGCTATCTTCTTGCAACATAAATCCCACTTTCTCAAAAAGGAATGAGCTGCTCTGACTACTGACATCTGTGCGCCTAAAGCGATTATGATTTAATAAAAAGATGATAAAAGATGTTAAGAGAACAGCGGGGAACACAATAATGTGAACTTTCTAAAACAAACTTTTTTCAGTACGCCCGTCTCGAGGCGCCCGAACGTGAGTTCGACAAGCCGCAGTGGATCCAGCCGTTCGCCGATGTTGATAATGTCGGGGAGGGACAGGTGAATGAACGAGGGGGTGGAGTAAAGACTGGAAAAAATTGAATATTTTTTTTTTGTTTTTTTGCATCACCCTTCAATTTATCGAAATTTGCGTGCTCTGATCGCTATTTACAGCAGCTTGAAACATACTTGAAAGAGTGCGATAGGAAATGCGTCTGCCTTTTCACCTACTATGATTGTTGTACAAATTGAGCATTTCGAGAATGTGCGATTTTTGTTAACATGCCATACATTTACAGGTGGTCGAACTACACGGTCTCGTCGAGCCTTCTGGAGATCCGTCCATGCGCATTGAGTGGCTGTTTAATGGCAAGCCCATCTTGAACGGTGAGGGATTGATCTTTGATCTTTGATATTTCAGTTCCTTTCTCTCATTAGTGAGCCCACTGTTGTTGAACGGGCTGTGAGATCGATTTCGATGGTTCGAGATTGATCTTTGATCTCTAATCCCTCCGTTCCAGCCAATCGCTACCGACAGGAGTACGAGTTCGGCAATGCCATCCTGACCATCGCTCACACGTTCCCGCACGACACCGGAGTGTACACGTGCAGGTACGGTAACTGTTGAATATCGATTGAGAATCTGTAGGTACGGTAGGTTACTGTAACTACTACGGTAGTGAATTATTGCTTGAGATACTGTAGGTTATGTAGATTCGGCAGAATGGGTTGATCACGTAGCTGTACTGCAAGCAATAACCTCAATTATCGATTGCAGAGCCTGGAACAACCAGGGCGAGGCTTCCACCTCGGCCACTGTCAAGATCGATGGTTCGTTTCGTTAAATATATTTTGGGAATACTGTGTCGGAGACATATTATCTCGGCGTTGATATACCTGTAATCTGACTGATGTGAAACATATTGGAAAAACATATAGTTTTCAGACTAGTAATGATGAAAACCCAGTCTCTTTATAATAAAGACTTGCCGTCTATTGCATTCATCATTATGACCAGCGAGAGAACGGCTTATTCGTAAGGAAAGTCATAGTCGTCTCGTTTATATTAATTGGATTCTTGTGCAGCACCTGCTCATCATTTTCTCTCCGCTGACTTCTCATAATATGACTGCAGTGAAACATATCCAAAATAGCCGTCAAACCCTGTGCCGGTCCAGACAACTTTTTTTTTGAATGCAGTTCTATCAAATATTTAATTATATTTCTTGCAAAATACATGACATTCTGAAATTAACTTTTGACTCTAACCAGAGATTAATTGCAGGCTACGAGCGTCTGCTGCTCGACTCCGCCCATCCCGTATCGTGGCAGCGCATCCAGGAGCTCGAAGCGCCCAAGATCGTCGAAGAGGTACTGTAATCTGTTCCTAGATTCCTCCAACATCTCTTCATCTCGCTAAATAGAGCTCGAAATATGGACCATCATCTCTTCATTTTCCTCACTCTCTCAACCTTTCGAGAATGTGGCAAATGAAGAGACGACGGTCCGTATTTCGAGCTCGATCGGCATTCGCAGTACAACGTAGAATTCAATTATCACGATTCTTGTTTGACGAACAAGTGGCACAACTTTCTACATTATTTAAAAAAACACATTGAAAATACATTATTTTCAGATCGAGGAAGTCGTCCAGAAGGAGAAGCCGTACTTCCTCACCCAACTCGTGTCCGTACAGGACATTCCTGAGGTACTGATTGTATAGCCGAATTGTCGTCTATGGCCAGACGACCAGCAACTGATCGTCAAAGCATTGAAGTGACACACACTTGGGTCAGATGAAAGGCACAATGAATAAGAATAAATTAATCATAAATTCATCATTCAGGGCGAACCGGTGCACCTCGAGGCGACGTTCATGCCCGCGAGGGATCCCGACCTCAAGGTTGGTTTTGATGGACGAGAAAGATCAAAGATCAACTCCCACTTTACGACGACAGTTTGAATTAGTCCATAGTCCCGACGAGTATGAAATAAGCGGAAATCTAGGAACTGTAAAGAACAAAGTTCAAAGATCAAAGTCATAGACCGACCATTCCCCTTCTCAGGTCGAGTGGCAGAAGAACGGAGCGCCCATTGGCGCATCGCAGTTGGTCAAGACAAGGCATGAATTGGGATGGGCAACGCTAGACATCCTGTCGGTTAATCCTGACCATAATGGTCAGTGCATTTCTTCCTCTCTCTAATGTGACCTTGTTGTAATACATTGAGGGGGTAAATTTTGGCAAATCGAAGTTGAATTGAGTTTCACGTTGCCCTCATAGTTGCAAACAGACTTCATTCAATGATCCCGTACTCGCCGCTATTCGAATAAACATCAAAAAACCAAAGATAATGAAAACTCACACATTTATGTTTTAAAAATACAATCAATCAATTTACAATCAATTCCAATCAGGAATGTACACGCTGCACATCGCCAACGATCAGGGCGAGGCTGCCAGCTCCGCCAGTGTCAAGGTAATGTTTTGTATTTTTCACAATTTGAGTTTTACACCTCACCACCACCACGCCATTGATTAGC
Organism: Pristionchus exspectatus; assembly: GCA_911812115.1. NCBI lineage: Eukaryota > Metazoa > Nematoda > Chromadorea > Rhabditida > Neodiplogasteridae > Pristionchus > Pristionchus exspectatus. Next base: position 4,459,557 of record OU461587.1, on the reverse strand, counting down.
TTCACGGAAGCACTTGTGACAATGACTTTTTCTTAACTTTATTTGGCGCAAATCGATGAAGCCTGCCAAACCAGATACAGTTATTATCTTATCAGCGAGGTGCAAACCAGTCCGAATCGCGCGCTCGAGTTTTTGCCGCGTCGCGCACTCTTTTTCCTCCCCATCTTCCTGACGTTTTGAGCAAGCGGCTTGCGCAAACAATTCTCGGCGGCGCGAGAGACACAGTTTCTGTGAGCGACGACGGCATGTTGACAAGGAGGGATCTCGAGTGATTTCCCCACAGGAATCTCTCGATTTTGCCGCTATCTCGCGCGTCTACGAAGGAGAGCCAGGAAGGACGAGCGAGTCAGAGAGGCTTTAGGGATGTGCTAGGGAGTAGGGAAAGCGGCGGAGGCCACAGGGTGCTAGAGAAGTGACACGAGATGTGCGGTAGAGTGTTAGAATGATACGAGACGGCGAAAGAACTTCCAGGATAAGAGGGGGAAAGCCACTTTACCACCCACATAGTGTTCCCCTCATCGCGCGCTAGTTGGCTCTCCCTCTCGACTCGAACCTTGCCGATATACTCGCGAGTATATCGTTTAAACGACTTGACGCGCTTCCGTATCCTTGACCCGCTGGAAATGTCACAAGCCCATTACTTGCGCGTTTTCTGCGCCCGGCAGAAATCGGCGGAAGATTGGGCGCTGGCACGCAGCAACCAGTGGGTGAGTGAAGAGAAGTTATCGACTAGAGCTCGAGAAATAACAGCACCGTCTCTTCATTTCACACGCTCGCTCGTCGATCGAGCGGACGAAAGAGTGTGCAAAATAAAGAGACGGCCGTGTCATTTCTCGATCTCTACTATGGATTGGCTGATCAGCTAGGCTAGAAATTATGCAGAATGAGGAGAGCTTTTCTTGACCTCAAAAGGCGGGCCTTCGTCTCTTCATTTCACACAATTCATTGCAACCGAACGACAGAAGAGCATTGCGATGCGCAATCCGAATGGGTTTCACAGGGTGTAGTAAAGTCGATGGATTGAAAACTCGAATGATATCGTTTCGAAAGGCATTCCCCTTAAACGAATATTGAAAAATTGTGATATTTTAAGACAAATATTAATACTATCAATAATTCACAATTAATATCAATAATAATAAAAATAATCTACGTAACAATTGTTACTAATTCTCAGGTCGCCGGCACCGATGCAGTCCTGCGCGAGACACGCCACGAGGAGTCGTGGAAGCGCATCCAGATACTCGAAGCACCCAGGGTACGTTGCTTTCTTAGAGCCGGAACCGTTATTTAATTCCCGGTCTTCAAATGTTTCGACTTTTTTCACAGTCGTATCCTTTGCCTAGTCATTTAGAAGCATTTCCCCAAAGCCGTAATTTCCTTTGCCTAATTCCCGGCCTTCACACATTTTGCGACTTTCTTCCACAGAGCCGTCATTTCCTCCTTCTAATCTCCGGTCCTTGCAGGAGCCGGCTCCGGACGCGCCCGCGCCCGTCTACGACACGCCGCAGATCAAGACGGCCATCGCTGACGTGGAGTGCAATGAGGGTGAGCGGCCTTTTTCGTCTGACTCTCTCACTTTCCCATGCTCTCTCTCGTTTCTCTGACCAACCGACGAATGAGTGAAAATATCGATCGATTAAGTTTCAACGACATCTCAAATCCGGAACGAACTGCTAACATTCGTTGCTCCTACGATTTCATATAATAAAAATTTCCCAGGAGAGCCCGCGCACTTTGAGGCCACCATCGAGCCCATCAACGACCCCGGACTCAAGGTGGGATTAAGATCAAATATCAACGTCTGAACGATCAGAGATCAAAGATCAACTTTTGAAAGATCAGATACACATCAACGCTACCAGGGCTCATTTTTAAAAAATAATGGAGCTGTAAGATTAATCATCGAATCCTAGATCAAAGATCAAAGATCATCTTCTACTCAGGTCGAATGGCTGCGCAACGGTCAGCCGCTTGCCCATGGCAACAAGTACGCGATCTCGCACGATTTCGGCATCTGCATCCTTGACATCGGCTATGCGTACCCGGAGGATCAGGTCAGTATAATATGGATAACAAATCGGTATGCGCCTCTCCTAAGCCTGAAATTCGATAGTTGTGTGAGGGGAATTCACGACAATTGCTCAGTGAGGAATTGTTTGTGTAGTTTGTCCGCATCCTGGATCAGGTAGGTATCGTGCGTTTTAAACGCTCAGCAAACTCAATGTGCTGATTAGCGTATTGATTGTCTGGGAGAGAGAGGAAGGGAAGAGGTAGGGAGGAGGAGAGCAGGTAGATCACTAGCCTCCTCCCGGCCTCTTCCTAACTCCGTCCATCGAACGGTAGTCAAAGGTCAACTACGAGTGGAACGGAAAATAATTTCACGATAGGGTTAAGTTGGATATTAGACACTTTTCCCGCATAATACGAATATGAAGAACATAATTTCGTGAGACAAAGGCGCTTCTTATTGTGGGGCAAGAGTAAACGTGGATTAGAGATCAAAGACCAATTCGCTCAGGGCGTGTACCAACTGCGCATCTGGAATGACGCCGGGGAAGCAGTGTCTTCGGCGACGCTCAAGGTTTCTTTTCATGACGATTTTACTGATATATTCACGTTTTGATGAATTTTTTTACCTTAACTCGCGTAATCGATTAAACGTAAATGCGTCGTTCAGTGCCAAGGTAAGGACGCGCTGCTGCTCGACACTCAACACCACGAGAGCTGGAGGAGAATTCAGGTGCGTCATAGGGTGGTTGCAAACCAACGCTGTGACTGTGCAAAGCGATGATTTTTTTTGTATTTTTTCTCAACTCAATGCGGAGCTATCTACTGCCCGCAATCCAGAGTCGACGAATTGAAAGACCCTGTGAAACCTAACCAAAATTAGCAAAGAAAAATTCACTGATGACATTGTCTTCCAGGAAATCGAGGCTCCTCGCCCGGCTCTTGAGGAAGTCGAGGCTGCGCCCAAGGTGATTAGCTAATTAATTACTAATTATTAAATTAATTAATTAAAATAATAACCTTAATTACTCCAGCCGGCGCCCAAGTTCATCTCTCCGCTCGCCGCGCCTCCCGAGCTCTTCGAGGGACAGCCGGCCCATTTCGAGACGACTGTGGAGCCGATTGATGACCCGAATATGACCATTACTTGGTGAGAATTATTTTTTATTACTAATTCATTTGTGCTAAAGTAAAAAAAATAGCGAAAAATCGAGAAAATTTACTAGAAATGTGTACAAGCGATGGTCACTTATTGTTAGTGAGACAGCAGCATCACTTGAAATTCATGCAACAAGATTTATTATTTAACTGCTTCAGCAAGAGCTAAATTAAAACAACTTCTCTTCCCTGACTGATATTGCCTGCGTAAAACATACTTCTCCAACATTTTGTTTTCACTCCCAACTTCACAGGTTCCTCAACGGGCAGCCGATCGCCGCGTCGTCGCGCGCCAAGATGATCAACGACTTCGGGTAAGGAAGAGAGATCAAAGATCAATTCTAATGCCCTACACTCTGAAAGGCATCTAAATGAAATCGGGAACCCAAGCCCCAACTCTTGATCCGATATTTTTTCTGAATCATGTGCCTGACAGCGCGCTACACCAATGACCCATTCTGGGTTACGGTATTCGATAATGATCGTCCACCGTAAGCATATCGTTGTCGAAAGTGGTTGTGGATTACGGTAGTCGATTTCAGATGGGTCATCATGGACATCGGCTCAGTTGATGGTCGCGATAGTGGAGACTGGGCGTGCGTGGCAAAGAACGCCGCGGGAGAGGCGCAAGGTGCAGATTTGGGAATGCTCACGGTAGACTACGGTAGGAATACGGTACGGTTAATGTAGACGCTGCATCAGTATCTATATTTCGCACAATCATTTTGTTTGTCATCTGAGTAGGCATAATCATGAGATCACTGATGATCGACCCTTACAGTCTCGACCTCGCTCAACGTGGTCACTCGCGACGGCATCGCCTACGATTCCCTCCAGCCTCAATCCCTTCAGCGCATCCAGGAGATCGAAGCGCCCAAGCCACTGCCCGAAGAGGTTTGACTTATTCTAAACTGCACATACACCACCATATCTTTGTTTTGACACAGTAATCCGCAGTTTCCTATCTAGCATCTCAAGTGTGTGAAAGAGTGTGAGATTTAAATGCCTTATAAAGCATTAGGTTCCTTAGGTTCCATTTCCAAACGAGTGAATTTTGGTATTTTACATCAGTGATGATGCAGGAAGCAATAAAACGTAATCTAATCTTTGATCTTTCAGCTGCCGGCTCCCGACGCTCAGCAGCCGCAGATCACCGCCCAACTAGTGATCTCTGGCGGCAGTGAGGAGGGAAGCTCCGCCCATCTGGAGGCACAGTACACCCCGATCAATGACCCCAATGTCAAGGTACTGTTGTCGATATCGATTGTTTTGTTCGTTTTCGGGGTAATAAAGATATGATCCATGTAATTTTTTTAGAAAGTTTTTAACAACTCGCGTAGGACGTATTGTCATTTTGAAAAAGAATTAGGGAAAAATCGACTGTGAAACTCAATTGAAAACACATCCAAATTTCAGGTAGAGTGGTTCCGCAACGGCCAGCCACTTCATCACTCCAACAGGTATTGTGAAGGTTTTTTTAAACTTGAATTTGATGTCAAATTATGCGCGTAATCAAGGAATTTTGCAATCTCGATGTTGATTTGTGTATGACTAACATTTTTAAAGGTGGTGTCCCACGAATATCTGGCTAACTGAGTTCTCGATGTGAGATGGTAGGTCGTGGCCATCCTATAACACTTTCGAAACTCCCATGTTTTCAATTTTCGTTTGAACTGAGATATGAGCAGTTGGCTGCGTGCCAAATGACCCTGAAAAGCAGGCAGCGAGCGAGAGAGCGTGCAAAATGAGGAGAGCGCGCCCTCTCATTCCTCACTTTGCATAGTCGCCCGCGCGGTTCGTGGGACGTCATTTTTAATGTGTTGTCATTTCAGATACAAGATGGTGCACGATTTCGGCTTCGCCATTCTGGAGATTCTCTCTGTGCTCTCGCACGACGCCGGTAATTTAGTGTTATTATTATTTTTTTAGCTCCGCTCCTAAATTATCGGAGTCTTCTGGCAGATTTTGTTGGTATTTTTCGTAGAACAGCTCACGAAATATTTTAGCGAGTAGAACTAGCAAACTAAGAAATGCTAGTGAAACACATCCCGTCGATAATTCGACTGGCGACTAATAGTAAATATCGCACAGGCGAGTACACGCTGCGCGTGTCGAACGAGGCTGGCGAGGCCAGCACCTCGGCCTCGATCGATGTGGAGACGAAGAGCGGCCTGCTGCTCCAGCCCATGGTACGGTAGGCGCACGGCGGCGGTTGATCGGGAACTGATTTTAAATTTTTATATTAAAAAATTTTCAGAACGAAGCCAACGCTCGCGCCGTTGAGGAGCTCGAGGAGTACCGTAACCGAAGACCGGAGGAGATCGTCGATGAGGTTCGATTTCCCCATGAAATTTCTTCTGAACAAAATATTGGAGACGTATAGGATGTTGACTATTGCTCAGGGACCATTGTGAAATAAAATTCCAAAAATGCCATTGCATTGCACACTGAGAATCTATCTGGCTTGGCGAGGCACAACTCACCGCGCGTGAACATCGCTATTATTTTCTTGTTTCTTATGTTTAAATTCCCCATTTTCAGTTCAAAGAGGTCGTTCCGGTCTTCATCGAGCCGCTCTCGGCCCCGGTGATCTGCGATGAGGGAGATCGCGCGCACTTCACGGCTAGATACGAACCCGTGAATGATAACCAGCTGCAGGTAATCATTTCGAAAAAAAGCGGGAGTGTGGGCAATTTCTGACTGTAAGGATCGCACGACGTTATTAGGAGCAGCAAACTTGACTACAGCACAGTCTCCGCAAGCTGACCGAAAAGCTCACGATAACCATTGCAGGTGCAATGGTTCCTGAACGGAGCTCCTCTGAAGACTGGCTCGCGCGTGAAGCCCATCTCCGACTTTGGCTTCTGCGTACTGCAGGTATGTCGATAGTTTATTTTGAAATCGGTAGTTATCGTTGAGATGTGTTTCACAACGCACATAAATATGCGTTACTGTTCCAGTTGGGATAATCCCTCGCAGTGTCGTATGATAAAAAAAATTAAATGAATTTATTTTTCATTGATTATGGCGAAATTATTCAATTAGCTTAAATAGTTTATCCTAATTAAGATCTCACCCGTCTACCCGGAGGACTCCGGAGAATACTCGTGCCGCGCCGTGAACCGAGTAAGTTTCAGCAGTAGAATGAAATGATGAGGAAACAGACTGTATCGATTATTCACACTTCTCAGTTCTATAAAAAAACTTGCCCAATATTTTTAGTTATTTGATTTTGGTTAAAAACAAAACTTCCCGTGCCGTGAACCGAGTAAGTTTTACGAATGGGGTAAAAAGCGCGAGAGAGACTCCTACTCAATAATAGGGACGCAAACAGGTAGAAAAAAACCCTATTAATACAGCAATTTCTGGACAAAGCTTATTTTTCAGTTTCCTCATAATAGCACTGACTAGAATTTATAATACGGGCCGCCGTCTCTTCCTTTCACACACTCTCTCGTCACTCTGATCGGTGAAAGAGCACGTGAAATGAAGAGACAATACAATTATCCGTGTTTCGAACTCTAGCCCTGACTTTAGGGTGACGGTTAACAAATTGATCAATCTCAGGTCGGTGAGGCTGTCACTTCAACCAAGCTCGAGTGCAAACCGAAGGAGGGAATCATCTCCCGCTCGCAATTGCCCGAGAGAATGAGCGGAGCAGCGAAGAGGTCGGTTGATCTTTGGTGTTTGATCTTCGTGTTTTGATCTTTGATCCATGGCTCAAAGTTGATCTTATCTTTTATCCTTTATCACTCAATTTTCAAAAATCTCAAAAAACTATCTCTCTGCTATTTGGCCAGACTGCAACCACGAAAAACGAGGAGAAATGATGGGAAATCGGAATGATTGTCGCAAAATGCTCAGTGCGACCTAACAGATTTTTGATCTCCCAGTCAACCTCCAAAGTTGATCTTTGATCTCTGCTCAGAATCGCCGAGATCGAGGCGCCTCGCCCTGCAAGACCGGACGCGCCCGACGTCGACCACGGACCGCCCAAGTTCCTCACCCAGATTCAGGTATGAACGGCCAAAATCAAAGATAATCAACTTTTCATATCAAACACTCAGTATCAAGTGTTTATACTAACATAGAATGATGAATGAACTTTACGATGGAAAGCTCAAAGATTATTAGTATGGAAAGATCAACGATCGAATGATTCAGTCGCCTCCCGAGCTGCTCGAGGGCCAGATCGCCCACCTCGAAGCGCAGATCGAACCGGTCGCGGATCCCAGACTCAAGGTCCGCAATAATGTTGTTTTGTTTTTTTGTTGTTTTTTGTTGTTTTTCCAATCTGCGCCACGTGACGATCGAAAGTACGATGTCTTCGATGTAATATGCTATCTATGAAACGCATTTGAACTAAAAACTTCAGTAAAATATAAATTATTCCAAAATTTCAAATTAGAAAAAAATGGAAATTTCAGGTCGAATGGCTGAAGGACGGCATGCCGATGCCCAATTCGGCCCGTATGAAGGTAAATAGATATTTATACTTAGTTTTTTTTTTACTAAAACCATTTCCATGAACGAGCTTCAGTTCTGTTGCTTTTCTCTGCAGAATCATTAGGGCTGTTGAATGATTGTAAAAAAAAGACAAAAAATGCTATTTTGACCCGAAAATATTCGAATCACTGCAGATGACGACCGACTTTGGCTTCGTCGTACTCGACTTGTGCCCAGCTGAGCCCCAGGACACTGGTTTGTTCCCTTAGCTCAGTGATCTTTGATCTTCTTTGATCTCACCTTCTATTGTGTACAATACCGGAGAGGCCGAAGATCAAAGACCAAAGATCAAATTTTAATTTTACAGGCAAGTGGACCTGCCGCATCTCGAACCAGAACGGACAGGCGGAGAGCGAGTGCGAGATAAAGGTGAGAATTACGGAAGTTGAGCGAACGATAAGTGATGATCCAGTGATGATTGCAACTCTGATCCACTTATCTCCACTGATCAAGTGATCAAGATAACTATTGAGCATGTCTAAAAATCAGTAATCAATCGATAATAAATGAATATTACGCCAGGTGGTCGGCCAGTCTGGCGTCTCCTACGAGTGGATGTCACCCGACCAGCGCAAGGAGAGAATCACCGAGCTCGAGAACTGGATCCACCGGTACGATTTCCCGACCAGTAGGCTCTTATCGACCATTGTTTACTACACGATACAACTCAACAACATTAATATAGTTTGATTGTTTTCGAATATAAACAAAAAGCAATAACCTAAAATTAATAAAATATAAATATTTTACAGCCCGAAGGACGACCTGCAGTTGCCTCAGCAGGAGTTCGAGGCGCCCCGGTTCACGACCGAGTTGGCGGATCTGGGACAGGTTCGACATTTGAACTTTTTTGTTGATCTGACATTGTTGATTGATTATCGGTCATGACGTTCAATAATATGCAAATCTATTAGGGGGAGGCATCACGGAAGATTCAGTGCCAACGATTATATTATTTTTTTCTTATTGTCAGACGCGACTATGAATTGTCAGTATGCGCGATTCCATGTCTTTGCACCAATCGTGAAACATAACCGAATATTTTCAAACTGCATTGTCAAATGGCCGCTGCAAATTGATCACAATTTTCGAAAATTCTTATCTCTGATCTCTCTGCAGCTCAACGAGGCCGACGCCACGGCGTTCGTGTGCGTGCTCGAGCCGATCGGCGACCCGACGATGCGCATCGAGTGGCAGCACAACGGCCACGCCATCCCGTAAGTTATCGGTGCTAAAACTGGAAAGTTTGGCACCCGGAATCCTGAATGCTCCCGGAACGATAAAATATTTTCCTTGTTTTGGTTAGTGTTGTTATTGTTATTGTTGTTTTTGTTTTGCAGGTACTCGAACAGAATCATGCAGACGAACGAGTTCGGCGTTGCGACGCTGCTGATCAAGCACTTGATCGCGGCGGACTCGGGAGAGTACAGGTATACTAAACGGAAACTTATTACATACGGAAACTCGGGAACTCGGAAACGGAAACTCGGAAACGGAAACTCGGGCGAGTATTATACGGCAACTTATTGGGCTATGGGTTTTTTTCCAAACTAGAACTGTCACCTATTGAAAAAGTCAGTTCGCCATATCCCGAGATTTACAAACCACTTGCGAACGAAAGTCAAATGCACTTGTATCCACTTTCCACTTCAATTTAACGCACAGCAAGTGATCATCCTAATAGCCAATAAACGGTTAAAAAAAAGGAAAAGTGACACATTCAAACGAGAATATTTGAGATGCATCGCATCGACCTCCAAGGGCCGCGTCGAGACCGTCGGCAACATCGTCGTTGAATCGATCACCCAACAGGTGAGGGAAGGATCAAAGATCAATCTTGAAGTGGAAGATCAAAGGCCAACAATCAATCTGGTTGTGAAAGATCAAAGACCACTCTTGAAGGGGAGGTCTAAGCTCAATCTGGAAGAGAAAGATGGAAGATCGCAATTTATCAATGCATATTGATTTTTTAAGATCAAGGATCTAATATAATTTAATTTGATTCCAGGACGCCCCAGCGGTCGTCCAGCCCCTTGTGGACACCATCGACGGCACGGCGGTGAGTTTTTATTTCCGAAATGAGATCAGAGATCAAAGATCAAAGATCAATTCCCGATTCCAGGAGGGCGAATCCATTCACCTCGAGTGCCGCGTCACGCCCATCCACGACCCACTGCTCAAGGTTTGCATTAATTCTTCCAAATTTTGGATCAGGAAACTCAGAAAAAAGCGGTTTGTAACGCGCATAATAACGAATAGTGACGAAAAACTTTCTGATTTAGCATGTTTTTCAGCGCTGCTAGACAATCTGTAGAATTTCCTTATTGTTATTGTGAAGCTGCAGAAGACTGGCAAAAAATACAACAAAAAAAAAAGTTGAAGTGAAGAAACTAGCGTTGATCGGGATTTTTTAGGGAAAATAATGAAAGAGATGTTGAGCTCTCCCATATCCACTTCATTTCAGGTCCGCTGGTACAAGAACGGCGCGCCACTTCCCGAAGCTTCTCGCTTCCGTCCATCATTCGAATTCGGATTCGTCTCTCTGGACATTCTCTACGCGTACCCAGAAGACAACGGCGACTACGAGTTGGTGGCGGAGAATGGCAAGGGAGAGGTGAGCTTACTGCAGTTTAGAACCAGCATTAAAAAGAAGGTTCAGTCATATTTCCTATTGTCCGATTGCCCATATCGGTAACATAGCAATCTCAACACGATGATGTACAATACCTTGAGCACAGCAAGGCAACCTTTAATTTCTCAAATTCTTAATAATTTCCGTTTCAAACTAATCCCTTCAGGCCCGCACAAAGACCCGCATCACCGTCCTCCCGGGCAAGCGACTCGAGTTCGGCGCGCAGGCGCACGGAACCGTACAAGTAGGTCGAGGGCGTTGGGCCTAAAGGGGGCGGAGCTTACAGATGGCGGGGCTTAAGAAGGGCGGGACCTGAAAGGGAGTCGAGCTTATAGTGGGCGGAGTCAGATCTTGTTAATACGTTATGGTAGGTCTAGTGGGATATGCCAGAAATGGGGATGGGACAAGAGTGGCGGAGTCAAATTTATAACGGGCAAAAAAAAGGATGTACAGGTAGATTGACGGGGCGGGGCTTGAAAAGAAAAGGGGGCGGGCGAAGAATGGGAGGAGTCAGAGTCAGCTCTTGGTAACAACAACAGGTCGGTCTAGTGGGAGAGGCCTAAAATGGCGGGGCTTGAAAGTGGGCGGAGTCTCAGAACTGATCTTTGATCTCTCTCCGCAGGACAACCTCGAGTCGCACTTCCGTCAGCACACCGCTGCACCGCTCGCGCTCAAAGCCGAGGTGAATTTTTTTTGAGTTTACGTTTCTGAAATGTGATTTCGGTTATGCTTCACAACCCGTTCAAGTTTCGAACGAATCTCATTTGATTGATGCACCCGAGAGATCATCTTCAAACAAAATTAATATTAAATAAATGAAATAAATCAGGACATCTACGACGAATCGGCGGCGCGCGCGCCCGTTTTCCTCACGCCGCTCGTGAATATCGGAGTGGAGGAGGGCGACTTTGCGCGATTCGAAACACAGGTAAGGTTGTACGCACGGCTGCGGCAGCTTGAGCACGTTAAAATACTATTCGATACGGCAACGGTCACTCATAGCTAATCTTCGTAAGACAATCAGAAATTCGGTAACGAAATTAACCCCCACTCATTTATTGAAATACTGTTAGCATAATTACGATATAATAGTTTGAGGGAGTTGCGATACTGTAGTTACAGTATTCAATAAAATCGTCAATCACAGGTCGCTCCGGTGAACGATCCGTACATGAAGCTGGAGTGGTACAAGGACAAGAAGCCCGTCCTGATCGGTATGGTAGATTACTGTATTGTGTAGGTATACGGTAGGTTACGGTAGATTATGGTATTATGAAGATTACGGAATATTATGGTATACGGTAGATCACTGCATGGTTTCCAATCGATAAGTACTGCTGTAGTAAGCTGAGATTGTTATTTTTTTGTAAAAAAACATCTATTGCGGATCGAACTAGCATCACACAGTGACCTTTCATGGCAAAGTGAAACATACTTGAGCAACAACATATGAACTCATGATTTGAGAAAAAAAATTTATTTATATAATTTCAGGTCACCGCTTCCGTTCAACTCTCGATTTCGGCTTCGCCTGCCTCGATCTCCTCTACGCTCTGCCTGATGACACGGGTAATTATGAAAATCAATATATTATTTTTGTGATTCATCCCTATTTTTCGCAACATTTTGCCAGAAAAGCCGATCAAAATCGTCCCAGTTCAAATATGCTTCTTCATTGCCACAAATAGCCTTGGCCTCGTATCTATCTGATATGTATCTAGCTCGGACATTCGGAAAAAAAACAGAGACCAGAGATGAAATATCGATCTTTTTCCAGGCGAGTACACTTGCGTGGCGACGAACAAGTTCGGCCAGACGATGACATCCGCAAAGTTGGGCTGCTCAACGGGCAAGCACATCATCACGGACCGACAGCTGCCGCAGGGATTGAGGGTACGGTAGTCTTATTACGGTAGATTACGATACGGTAGCAAGGATCATCGATCACAGACTGACTTTTTCCTACTGTAATACCGTTGAGCGAAACGACAAAAATGTCTCCCGGAAAGGTTAGGGTAGCATGAATCATCAATCGATCACTGGCTAACTTTATTCCTCTGTTCAGGTGTCCGGCGTGAAGAAGGACCAGGGCAAGCTGTACTGGTCGGAGCAGGACGGAGCACAACAGCAGAAGCAGAGACAGGTATGGATAATTTTTACATTTTATTCTCATTAATTGCGATAATGTGCTTTTTCTTGTTTTTTTGTTTTTAATTGAAATCCCTTCATTACACATCGTCTTTAGTTTCTCTGGTTGGCGAAGGAACGTATACATTATCGTATTCAAACTTTATGACAGCCTGTGTCAATCAGTGCTAGAATATTTGTTTCGAAAATGATGGAGGCATTAATTGCGAACAACATTTGGCGAGCAACTAAATAGATCCTGTGAAACTCACTTGAACACAGTTCGCTCAAAATTTAATGGTAATTGATCTTTGATCTCTCCTCACAGGCGCCCGAGTTCACGATCAAGCCCCGCCCACTGCAAGTGACGGAGAACGAAGTGGCTCGTTTCGAGTGCGCCCTCATCGGAGTGCCCAAACCGAAGGTAATTGAATATTCACGATATATGCCTTCAGAGCTGCTGAATTTTAGAACAGAATCCTGATTGAGACTTGAAGATGTTATTATTGAGGATCTATGACAATAAAGAAAGATATTCGAAGATATGCAACTCATTGCAGGTCACCTGGTACATCAACGGCAACCAGGCTCTCCACGGTCACAGGCACAAGCTGCACTACGATGGAATTCACTACCTCACCATCCAGAACTGTCGCATTTCGGACGCCGGAGAGGTAGGCCACGCCCACTAGTTTGTGCACCTTCGGCGAAGCCCCGCCCACTTTATTCAGAGAACTATCATTGATCTTTGATCTTTGTTAGCTCCGCCTCTAATTCCGAATACTGATCTTTGATCTCTTCCAGATCCTTGTGGTCGCTCGTAACACCGAGGGCGAAGTGCAGGCAACGGCGTCGCTGGATGTCTTCCAGGTTTGATTTTTGATCCTCGAATTGCGAATTGATCTTTGATCTCTAGTTTTCGAAAATAACAATATTTTTATTGCAGAATAACGACTTCCGTCAGCACAAGCTCAAGCCCACTCAGTTCGTCACTGCGGATGAAATGGAGCAGAGAGCAGTGACATGGAAGAAGGTAGAATTTTGATCCTAATTTTCCAGCCTGACCCTCCAATTAATTTTCCCACAAAAAAGACGGAAGTCGGGTTTTATCTGAAATTCCGGAATTCATTTTTTTTAAACGACTTTTCCACATTTCATTGAAGAGTTGGACAGTTAGAGAACTAGTGATCCCGGTGAAACATAAAATTTCAAAAAAAAATTCAAGGATACTTGACTCTCAATATAGTTTGGAATGCAGATTTACAACATAAAACTATTTTTTAAATGTTCTAACATAATTAAATCACAGGAGACGATGGGCAAGTTGGGCGAGGCATTCGAGACGGCGCCCAAGGCAGATCCGCAGAAACTGATGCATGTCGAGAGGTAATCTTATTTTACGTTGTCTACTCATTATTTTTAATGGCGAGAAGCTTGAATCAATTAGCCATCTTGTTAAAAGGTCACGTTAAAGCATCCATTTCTTTTTGCTCTCTCATTTTAACTGATCGTACTGAGCAAATTGTTCGAGATCCAGAAGAAAATACGTGCACAACCTTTCTCGCCAAAATTGGGAGACTGTGCTAAGACGTTATTAATTGAACACTTTAAGATCCCGCACGCCCATCGAGCCCATGGAGAGCGAGGAACTCATCAACAAGTTCATGCGACCAAAGGTTTGACAATCCTTCTCATTTTTCTCCAATAACTAAAGCACTCCTTAAAAGTTCAAAAGAAAAGTAAAAAAAGTTACCTGTTTTTGCTGATCATGTTTTTTCATGTTTTCCGAACGATTGAAAAAGTTAAAATATTCAGGAAGACCTCTACGAGCATCTCTCCATGGTCGAGCAGGAGAAGAAGCAGTTCAAGGGACTCGAGCTGGAACCCGTCAGTCTCAAGGCTGGAAAGGTTAGAGTTTAGAAAATATTTTTCTCACAAGATGGATCAACAGATAGTTTGATTTTTGCATGACTTTTCAAGTGGATATTTCGATACCAAGTGGAATTCCAAGTGGAATTCCAAGTGAATTTTCATAAGTGAAAATGTCAGACCGCGCTGATTATCGTGAAAAGATTATACAGTTTGTCAGTCATCAACGATAATTTGTTTCATTTATTCCAACATCGATAATCCCTCCACTAATTGATACAGGATCCACCATTATTGTTCACTACGTGAAACATAACTCAATTCAAGCTGAAAAAAAATAATTCAAATAATTCCAGATCACCCGCTTCACTCCCGAAAAGGAAGACATGGAGAAGGTCAACCTGCGATCGCGTCCCAAGGACAAGGTACACTTTTTTTCTCATATTTTTTTATTTTTTTCTCATATTTTAATTTTTTTTTTGGCATTGAAAATTATCTCAACCAGTTCTCCGTTCTGATTGAATAGTAGTCGATTTTGTTGGGAATAGCGGTGAAAATGATTTTTTCCTTGTATTCATGACGTAATCTGAAACTACTGTCAGGCCGAAAAGCAGCCTCGCGACGAGACTCCCGATTGGGCCCAAAGCGGACAGAAACAGCTCGGCAATGTGGAGGGACGGTACGCATTCTTCTTTTGTATTTTAAATCATGTTCTTTCTATAAACGATTTGCTTTTGTAATAAATATTTTGCCAAAAAAAGTCTGAAAGGAGAGATGCTGACAGAAGAAACGCGAGATAACTGTTGTATTCCTGAGGAACTCCCGTGAGCGCTTCATGCTCTCCCCTCTGAAAGTTCTCATCCAACCTAGTGTCTCTCATCCTGAGCTATTCCCATTACAGCTTCAAGCGCCTCGAAACGCCGCCTCGCGAGGTTAACGTGCCCGCCAGAGATCAAGTGAATCTGAAGCTCGCCAAGCCCACCAGGGCGTCCGAGGTTGGTATTAAATTCTGCATTGAGTAGTTTTTCAATTTAGTAACGTGCGTCAAATAAGAAACAATTTTGCTTCAGTGATTCCCATTCTGTTCCAAATACGTTTCATCCAGTACAATTATCTTCAAGTTATGTGATAGTTGCGATGGTTGCTTGCTCCTTTATAATTTGAATAAAAGGATATCTTCAGTCGACAAGCGAACTTTCCTCCATTCGAAAACAATGCAACTTATCTTCACTTGCTTCAAGAAGTTATTGGATTATAAAGTGAATTTTAATAAAAATCTCTAGGTGAACGAGGGCGGTCACGTCCGCATCGAAGAGGACAAGGCCAAGTTGAGGGGCGTCCAGCAGGGACCGGAGGTTCCCAAGGTGTGTGATGATTAATGTACCTCTAAATTATTTTAAACACTCCTTAGCCACTGACCGAATCTTAGCGGAATTGGCCTAATATTCACTGGCCTAGCAGTGATCTCCCGCAGGACGCAAGTGCCTTGATTATCGGGATGACCTTTACCTTTTTTTAGCCACTGACTTCTGTTACTCTAGCGCCACTCCGACCCAAGCAGACTTTTAGGCCACCCACTTTTTGTCTAAATTTACCTGACTTTACATAGAACTGCTAAACTGTTAGCTGTAATTACAATTATTAGACCTAACCTACACTATTCCAGGAAGAAGCCGTCATCCACAAGGACCAAGTGGCTCTCAAGCAGAAGTTCGCGCCCAAGGCGAGTTGTTGTTGTTGTTATTGTTGTTATTGTTTTCAATAACAAACATCAAAATTCCAGGTTGTCAACCAGGGCGAGAGCGTCAAGATCGAAGAGAAGTCATTGAAGGAATCTACTGTCAATGTCAAGCCGTGAGTTTCCATCAGTTTCTCTTTTTTTTTGCACGATTTGTAACGAAAAACGAGTTAAAGGAGGTGTCCCACGAATATCTGACAAACTGAGTTCTCGATGTGAGATGGTGGGTCGTGGCTACCCGATAACACTTTCGAAACTCCCAAGTTTTCAATTTTCGTCTAAACTGAGATATGAGCAGTTGGCTGCGTTCCAAATGACATTGCGCGCGCAGGCAACAAGTGAGAGATCGTGCGAAATGAGGAGAGCGCGCTCTCTCACACCTCACTTTGCATAACCGCCCTCGCGATTCGTGGGACGCCTTCTTTAAATTTGAAATTTATTCACATTTCAGTACCATCCCCGAGTCGACCATCTCCAACAAGGTTTGCATTTTGCTCCTTTCTTTCTCCTTGAGTGTTCCTGAGCATGTATTGTACGAGCCGCTCCCGAATGGTGATTTTGAATGAACCCCGTGTCGATGTACCCTTGGAAACTTGCAGCATGAATTGTGAAAATCCCTTTTTTTGTTTTCCGTACCCTATCAAGTGTTTGCATAGTCTACGTGAAGCATGAAAATTTATAATTTACCATAATGATCCCGTACCCCTATGCATGATGATCCGCAGTTGCTCTACCAAACGTACCGCGAACGTCGCGAATCGTTGACGTCATCGTCCGGGAATCACGATCACTCTTCTGAGTCCCTCAACGACGATTCGACGGGCGTCACCCGTCTGCAGTATCACACATTCTCTCCGCGCGCGAGAGAAAGGACTGTCGGCTTCCACATGATTCGTGTATGTATATGGTTTGACTTGGTTTCCTTGCTGTTTTCCTGTTTTCGTGTCTAGAAACTGACGTTTGCATGACTTACAATAGTAAATGGTGTTTGAATGTGAATGTTTTTTTTCAAAACCGAATGCGAAAACACTGTGAATGGAATTGATGTTTGTGATGAATTTCGGAATGTGAATGACTAACTTATTAGAGTTAGGGAAAGTATTTCTGTGTTTAGCACTGATACCATAATCCTTGTTTAGCCCACGCCGACGAAGTTGGGCCAGTCGTCAAAGGCGCCCGTCAGCGTGTCCCAGCAGTTGAAACCCGTCCAGGCCGAGATTGGAAAGGTATTTGGTATTGCGTGTACATACGAAGCGATAGGAAAAATATGTTTCACAAACTCTTCTTCAGTCATTTCTGTCGAGAAATGCAATGGATCTCTGTTTTCACGTAATAATAATAATAATAATAATAATAATAATAATAATAATTTTCAGCCCGCCCGATTCTTCGTCGCCTTCGAGGGCGCCCTGCCCATCAAGGTCACCTGGTTCAGGGACGGAAAGGAGCTCAAGCCGACCTTCGAGACTCAGGTTCGTTTCGCTTTTTTAACGAAAGTGCACTTAGTCTATATCATTACGAGTGTCAAATCAACGCGAACAGTAAATAGCTAATGTTATAGGGTTGTGAGCACTGTAGATAATTGAAAAGTGCTCAAATTCAGATCAAGTCCACCAAATTCTATTTTCTCTGTACGCTTATCGCCGACAACAAGAATCTCGATGGCGTTTCGAAAATGAAAACAATTCTCCTGATTCAGATCAAGACCACCAACACCGGCTCCACGCTGGACATTGGCCGTCTGAAGGCCACACAGGCCGGCGAGTACATGGTCAGGCTGGAGAATGTGGCTGGTGAGATTTCATTGTTTTTTCTTCTTTCCCGTGATAGTCATAGTGCAATTTGGGAATGAAGAGGCCATTTGCTTAGTCATGCTGACGAATGTATGTGATGCTGTAAAATAGCGCAAACTTCACACGGCTTCAAAATATAAATAAATATTATTCGCAGGCCAAGTGGAATCGTCCGCTTCCCTGTCCGTCACTCAAGCCGTCGACAAGGGTAAAGCACCCGATTTCTCAGCGAGAATGAACGATCTCAGGTTTCATCATTTTTTTATCCGTATAGTTTTCAGCTCTTGAAGACATTTTTTGCTTCTCGTTGGACAATAATCGTGCTCGGAATCAATACAAATTGCATTCTAGCAAATGTCTAGGATGAGTGAAACATATTTCACACGTAAAAGAGAATCGGCATTGATCTCTGCTTTAAATAGGATAAGCGCTATAATTTTTGCCGCTATCATTCCAGTTCGGCTACAGCACTACCATTTTAATTTTTTTTAGATAGTTGATCTTTGATCTTTCGCAGGATACAACAGGGCGCACCCGCCACCTTCCAGTGCACGGTGACCGGCGAGCCGGTGCCCACGATCAGCTGGTTCAAGGTAATTAATTAATTGATTAATTACCTGAACCTCAATCATCATCATTAAAATAATAACAATAAATGCGACTTGTTCGCTAATTACCAAGGTGCACAAAGGCAACAAATCTCTAGTGAAGATCCGATACATATGGAAGAATGGCATTACTCAACAGGACTCCACGCTAAATGATTATGATTATAGGACGGCGCCCCTCTCCCTAATGACGGCCGCTTCGCTGCATCGTCATCTGGAGGATCGCACTCACTGGCGCTGGCGCAGACCCTGCCTCAGGTATACTAGGCCGGATGATAACCGTCGGATAAGAAGAAAACCAAAAAGGTTCTTTAGGGGCGTTGCATTTTTTCAGGGTGTTCGAAACACCACAAATCGATCCCTTGAAGGTTATTTGCTCCGTTTTATCAAGCCACGACCAATTTGTGATAACCGTATCATAACTTTATCTTTGCCTTATAACGCGAACTAAAGAAAATGTAAAATATTTCTCAGGACGTGGGAGTGTACGAGTGCGTCGCTAAGAACGCGGCTGGAGAAGCGAGGTGACTATTTAATTAATTATAAATTAAGTTATGTTTAAATAGCAAAAAAAAACAAGAAAAAACACGAAAAAATTGAATTTTATTGCACAACTTCTTCATTGTAAGGCGAATAATTATTAATTTAATTATCCTTCCCAGATGCAAGGCGCGTCTGAACGTCAACCTCGTCAAGACGGGTAAGGGCGCCGAGGAGGGACCGCGACTAGAAGCACCACGGTTCACAGCTCAGGTGCGGCATATTTCCACACATGGAGCCACTCATAGAGCATTGCTATACTGTTTATCTTCATTGCTTCTCCTCTGAACTATGCAAGAAATTTTTGGTTTTCTAATCCGATCCCATGTAGTTCAATTCTATCAAAAATTCCCGATCTACCAAATCGTTATAGCGAGTGTGAAGCATAACCGAAATCGGAATATGTCTGACCTCAGTAGTAATGCAAACTTCTGCAGACATAATCAGAAAAAAACAAAAAATAAATAAATAAAATAAATCAATTTACAGATCCAGCCAGTGATCGCGAACGAAGGAGGTGCTGCGACATTCACCGCAAAGTTCACTGGATCTCCTGGTATGTTAATAATTCTGAATGTGAAATATTCAGGATTGGTTGTGCTTCACGGTTTGTACTAACATCTACAAATTGCAGCTAATCTAGTATTGAATAAAAAAATAGTGATGTTGACAATTATTATCTTAGACCCGATGATCCGGTGGTACCGCAACAACGAGCCGATCAAGAAGTCGTCCGCGTACGTTGTCTCTCAATCGAACGGCGAGGCCACGCTCAAGATCGAGGCCGCCAGACAGGTTTGTTGTTGTTGGTGTTGTTGTTGTTGTTGTTATTGTTTTGAAATGGAATAACAATAACAACCTTTCAGGAGGACGTTGCCGAGTACAAGGTCGAAGCGTCGAACCCCGCCGGAAAGGCTTCGTCCGTTGCCAATCTGGTGCTTGCACGTAAGTTCACATTTTTGCTGATAATTTCAATTTTCACGCTTCAACTTGCCACTCTGTTCGCTTAGCTTCGTAAATGATTTACGTGCAGCTACAACACTGCGGCCTTAGTTGCTTTGCTGCAGCCGATACAGCATTAAAACTGCAGCTGCAGCATGTTTTGCTATTTACGCAGCACTTCGCTCAGCCTTATCGCTTTGCAGCCAAGGCGGGCCGTATCGCGGGCACTACCGTCACGCGCGGAGGCTCATCGGCCACGGCCTCCGGAGCACCGCAATTCGTCACCAAACTCAGCGACGTATCCGCCCGACAGGTGCCACAGCTTTGAGCAGCACTTTCTCATTCTAGAGCCGGGAAATACCCGGCCCCGGGGAGCCGGCAAATGTACTAACCGGTCGCTTCTCTGTCAGGGTCACACGGTCAAATTCACGGCTGAGATCGCCGGCAACCCGCTGCCGACGGTGAAGTGGGCGCATAATGGAAGACCGTTGGTTGCAAGTCCGACGTGCAAGGTAAATAGGCATTAATAGAGCTCGAGAAATGATACGGCCTTCTCTTCACTTTGCACACTCTCTCGCCTGCTCGATCGACGAGAGAGAAAGTGAAATGAAGAGACTGCGGTATCATTCTCGAGCTCTATGATAAATTATGATCACGGCAGATTACAATAATGCTGATACAGAAACGTTAATAGTCAATCTAAATAATCATGATATTTTGTCGAAAACAAGCTTATCGTAATCAACCAACAACAAAGTAAACTCAACCAATCAGCAGCTTTTGTTCACCGTAATCAACCCCTCCTTAAGCACAACCGTAATCTCAACTTTATCGATCGCCTACCGTAACCAGCTCCAATTATCGATTTTTCAGATCACTCTAACGGGCAACAAATCGGTCGTGGAGTTGGCTCGAGTGGGGGCCGCGCAGGCCGGCGACTACGTCTGCTCGATTGAGAACAATGGCGGATCAGCTTCGTGCCAGGCCAAACTCACGCTCGGTAGGTTACGGTAGCCGCGCGTTGCGGTCGCGTCGCGGTCGGTAAGAAATCGCTAGGAAAAGCGAGCAAATTGAACACTGAACGAGCAAAATAAATTGTTGGGGAGCATGAGCTTGGCACTTCTGCGCACACTTTCTTTCGACCCTCAAACTATCACCCTGCATGATCAAACTGATCTTTACCCCCCGGCGCCTACCCTCTTTCGGGTACCTTTTCTATCTCTTGGGTCCCCTGGAACGGATAACTCGTCTCAACCATATGCCCCCGTTTCGATTGAAATCTGAATCCTTTCCTACTAATGCTCCAACCCGACCGTAACCCCTGCACCTAACCCGTCCATTCATTCCAGCCGCCCGATAGACGTTTCGGCGTCTTCCCTGATGTTCTTCCTACGGGTCTCTCGTCACGCACAACAATCAATCGATAATCAACCATGTACCGTATCCCTATCCCCATTTTCACTGTCACTTATTCTGCTCGCCTAGTCAGAGGTTGCTGCCCTCTCACTAGATCGTGCTGTTTACACACCCTTTTTAATGTTTGTAATGTTGTAAAGTAGTCTGATTTGTATACTACGGATTGCTGCTCCCGACCTATGCAAACAGACCCGATTTCACTTCATTTTTTTCTATTGTGCCATTTCACCCCTTTTTCCCTAGCCAAATATACTTATCTAGTCACTGCCCCTTGTATCTTTTGCTTTACGAGACTTTGGTATTTATGGCCCTCATATTTCTTAGGAGTTTGAAGCGTTCTGGTAGGTTTGCTGCACCGACTTGAACCGTTTTCTTCTTCTGAGATTTGAGAACCATTGAACGACGCGCTTCGTATAATGTATTGTTACTCAGTCCACCCATTGCACATGCTAGTCATGCTAGGATTTTCTAGTCACTTTTTCATTGAACTTTGCTCATTTGTTATCCAGTGCTTCAACAAATTCGTACGGCGAACTACACGTTTTGTGCCTTATTCACTGCTTTTTTGCATATTATTATTATTTTAGTGACCGTATCAAACATGTAATTCTGGTTCGAGATTCTATGCTACGATCTTTGATCATTGAATGCAATACTACTACTACGCCTTTACCAATTTGCCCTGCCATGAAAGTACTAGTTGAGATAAACGCGTTCTTGGCTTGATAGATGGTCCGAGTGAATACACAGCATTATGAAGCACACACATCTTCCTCATTGTCACCACTTTTTTTCAGAACCACATTAACGAGAAATATTTGGATTCACATCGATTGTATTCGGAATTAAAACCACAATTCGAGGAGTTTGAAATTTATAAGTATGTAGAAAATACAATTCAAGAGATCTATTATCGATAATTTATCAAGCGACAATCATGACAGAACTCTGTGAGTGCTCGAGATATCTGCCCATCGTCGATTTCACTGTATGCGACACGAGTCGACGCACCGGACCGGGCAAGAGCAGAGTGTAGCTGATCATTTATATTTTGTTTTTTTTTGTGTTTTTTTTTTGTTTTTAGAAACGATATTCAAACGTTTTTTCGAAATAAATCAAAACTACTCACAACGCGGGTCCAATCGAGAATAGATCCGATGTGAATAGCATCACTTCGTTGATGATTGTGAGGAACGGTGTTGTTTTATCATTTGCGTTCACCGAGTACTCAATTGCGATGATTGCCTAAGTAAAAAAATTATTACTGTTAAATGTTTCTTATCCTTACGTAAATTATGAGATTGAGAATTTGCGCGAAGAATATGCACAAGCTAATTACGAAGAATGACACTTCCTGATAGAAAATTGATGATTGTGAGACGAAGCATTGAATGCTACCGAACAACTATTTTTGCAGTAGGAGAATAAGAAAATATTTTTTGTGTTTGTTGTTTTGTCACCATTCAATTTTTAAATAAATACGAAAAAGCTCACTCTTGATGCATGTGCAATTCCGCGTAGAGCGTGAAGCCTTCTTAGAGAAACGGCCTGGAAATCTGTTCAATTTGTTTTTCCCGATGTTGTTCGGATCATTACATTTAAAATGGAGCAGGTAAAGAAGACGAAACCTCCAAACGCGATTTGAAAGAAGGATGGCTAAAAGTAAAATCTTTCGAAATGTTTCTTCACGGAAAAAAACTCGCATTGTTCAACGCTTGTTTGATTAGGTCTTCAATTTTCATATTGGCGCGAATTCGACCATTGAAAAACAATCTGCGAGATAAAATCAGAACCGAAAACAAAAGAATTCACCGTGTTCCAATGTTTAAAATCACGCAAAGTGATTGTGCCAACACGGTTACAAACACATACGATTTCTTCCAAATCTGAAATTAGTTGACAATGGTATTATAATCGAACTAACTTCCGTTTTACGATTTATTGAGTGAATTACTGCAAAGCGGTCCAGAGTCAGTAGAAGGACGCATGTATTTTGAGTGAAATAAAACTGTTGAACGAGAAAAATTAGAGCCGCTCTAAAAAATAACTTGATAATGCTGTTGATATTGTTTGTTAACAAGATAGACACAATTCATGGGGTTCATTGTGCTTTTCAAAAAGAAATAAACTACCTAAAGAAGAAATGCTGAGTGACCCATTCGTCGAAGTTTTCCATAAATGCTTCTTGTTTTAGCCTGATACTAATCCAACTATTGATCCATGTTGCGCCATTCTAAAATGGTTCTTGACTAAAACAAAAAAAAATTACAATTCAAATACTCACAATCGCTCCTGTAATCGCAAAAATAACAATGAAGCTTTTTGACAATATCTTTTTCTGCGCCATCATTGCAATAAGCACAATAAAATAAGTGAAGATTCCAGGAACACCGTAAATCAGTTGAATTATGCTAGCAGTTCGCATCTGCAAAAGTACAATATTTGAAAATGACTATGAAAAGATTTCAATTTCAAGCATAAAGAGTGAAAGTAGGGGAAAAAGTAGCAGAAAGCTAGACACTAAGCAACGTTTCCCCTTTCGCGATTCTGATAATGTCTGGTTTAGACTTAACCATGGTCTTCATAAAACTGGTTCCGCCGAGTAAAAAATTGCAGGTGTAAGACAAAAAGTGAGAAGATAGAGTGATATCATCACCTTATGTGCGAAAAAAAACGGGCAACAGGTGATGTTGCAACAATTAGCAGTGTTCCAGCTATGGGTCTGATATTTGTGGTAAAAAAAATTCTCTTTATTTTATGATGGCATCTTATTGTAGAATGGGCAGCAATCTTAACAGGTGCAAATTTATACCTTGTTGTAGATAAATGTTGCTGAACTTGTTTATTAATTCTGTTCCTTAATGCTTGCAGGCGATGCGGAAAAAATGTCCAAAAACAAGAATTGTAAGTGAAGACTAACAGTAAAGATAGTTTGAATCGTATTGCACTTTATGCTCTGCGCACTTGACGTAATGCACAAGGTGTTTCACTCAGAGCCCCTTCTTATCTAATCAACCATCAATCCGTGGTTTGCATTGCAAGCTTTGCATTGCAATCCGAAACCATTCGATTGCAATCCCTCTGTTATCAGTGCAGAGGATTGTTACGGACAATCCAAAGAACAATCAACTTTATAAGTCAAAAAAACACAAATATTCACGCAATTTTTTGGAATTTCTTCATTATAGTTTCACTTGTAAATAGTCAATCATGCTTAAACTGAAACAAGTAGCGAAAATAGTTCAAGAGAGAGACGTAATCGTCCTGCACTCTCGTTTCAAACAATCCGAAACCATTCGATTGCAAACCATACGTTATCAGTGCATCAAGATGTTTCATGCATTGTCAGCCACAGATGAGAACAGTGCCGGCTCACATTCTGAGTGATTATGAACCGTGCTGCCCGAAGTTGTTTGATGAAGATTCTTCTTCTCCTATTCATTTTCCCAACTGCTTCATCATTGTCCAACTTCCCAATCGTCCGCACGTCTTACGGCGCTGTTAGAGGCTACGAGTACGGAACAAAGAGCGGATTCGTTGGTGAGATATTCAAGGTGAGTTGCATTTTTTTTGTTCGTTATCTCATCTTGATATCTTGAATTTTCACATTTTATTGTGCAGAAAATCCCCTTCGCTGCTTCTCCCACTGGTGAAAGGCGATGGACGAAACCCGAGCCTCCGGTGCCATGGAAGTATACGATTGATGGAACTTTGTGAGACTTTTTAAATATATCGTAAATCCTTGTGTAATATTTGACAATGAGATCGATCGTGTCAAAAAGTTGCAAGAAAAGCAAGAAAAAAAAGAAGAAAAGATAAAGAACTGAAATGATAAGAATGTTTCAGTTTTGGCCCTGGCTGTGCGCAAGTGCCATCATCTTGGAATGGGTACGTCACCGGACTGTCAGAGGATTGTCTGACGCTGAACGTTTACACTTCGAAGGGGTGCAGACTTGTAAGACACTTGGTGTTATTTTTTCTTTTAAATAATAAACAGATAGATACTTTGACGGACGATAGGAGAGCTGAATCAGCACTTACGGAACAGAGAACAATCTTTTAGCAGAGTAGTAGTATTACAGAATCATGAACTAACGGTGAAACTCAAATTCCAGTCCAATGTCACCTGCCCTGTTGTGGTCTACGTGCACGGAGGTTCAGCTCTGTTCAGTGGCGCTCTCATGTTCCCGGATGAGGTGCTGGTGACAAACTACGCGAGGCAAGGTGAGGCCATTCTATTTTCTAGTTGTTAACATTCTTAAAAAAACGATTTGATTCATCAGGAGTGATCCTGGTCACCATCGCCTACCGTGTCGGAGTGTTCGGCGTGATGGCACTGGGCGACGAGAATGTGCTCCCGGCGAATCTGGCAATGCATGGTGTGTTCTCACAATATCCGCAGATTTACAGATTTATCCTGACCTGAGATTAGGCTTCAAGAGGAAGCAGCATTAGAGAGGGCGTTGGGATTTCGTATTCAATGATCATTTTCTTCAATCTTTGCCCATTTCATCCATTTCCAGTACTCCATTTCCTTTTCTGATTTTTCTTTGTTTTTGGAAGGATTTAAAGCATGACGATCCATTTTCAGACATCGTTGAGAGTCTGCGGTTCGTTCGTCAGGAAATTCATGCGTTTGGAGGCGATAAGGACCAGGTGGGCACTAATTAATTAATAATTAATTTTAAAAATTATTAAAATTAATTGATTTCCAGGTCACGCTGATGGGCCACTCAACGGGCGCTACTATTGTCGTTGCTCTCGTGTTTTCACCGAATGTGAATAAAGCTGGCGGTAACCAGCTCACCCTTATTTGCTACGAATTGTGTTGTTTATTTTGCTCAAAAACGTGGCTAATGTATGTATATTTGACGTCTAGAGTAGGGTTGTCAAGATGATCAGTCAGCGGGACGAGAGAGCACGTGAAGCAAGGAGACTCATGTCTCTCGCCAATGCCATTTATTCCAGAAACACCGTTTTTCGCTAGTGCCATTGGTATGAGTTCGACGATGAACCTAGAGAGCGAGGAAAAGCAAGTGAACCGATCGCATGTACTGGCGGCAAAGTTGGGGGTGAGCTGTTTATTTTAGGAAAATATCCATAACAGAAACAATAACAACAATAATAACAACAATAATGATACTCTTTCAGTGCGCCGGTACCGCTCGAGAAATTGTCGATTGTCTGCGGCCGCTGAGCACTGAGTGAGCAAATTTGTTTTTATACATGAATAGCGAAATGGAATTGCAACCTGCGCGCTCTACGGTTCTTCTCAGAGTTTTGAAGCATATCTCATTAATCGCTCGCTCGGTGAAAGCGAGTGTTAAATGAGACCACCTTAATATTTCAAATGTGTTTCAAAATACGCTCAAGAGAGAAAAAGTTTCTAGGTTGTAATTTGTAGAGAGTCTATTTTTCCAAAAATCTAAAATAATAACTATTATTACAGAACAATAATCGCAGCCGCTCAGGCGGTTGGCGGGCCGGACATGTTCTCTCCTTCGCATCTTAGTGGTATGAATATATATTTAATTTTCCTCATTATTTTTATTTTTCGGCCAAACACGGCCAGTAAATTCTGAAAGGAACGATATCGACGAAAAAAAACAATACAAATTTCGCAGGCATCACCCTAGCGGGAGAGCTGATGCCCATTCACAACATGCGGGATCTCAGGGAGAATCAGAAGGAGCACATGAGAACTCTTGGGCCAACTTCGGTTTAGTTACAATTTTCATGCCTACTGATACCTCCACTATTGTTACACGCTGGTGATACGATTACACCAAAAAATCAGTTCAGCCAACCAAACTGCTGCTCGGCTCCATTCTGAAGGAGTTCAAGATGGATCAAGGGGTTGTTGATCAGGAGCTGGACAGGCTGAATGTGGGCACTAATCAGGTTTTTTTTTAAATTTTAACTTATTAAGATAAATAAAAATAAATATTCCAAAGGCCCTCGACGTGCTTGGAGTGCGCAACAAAGAGGAGTGCATTGAGAAGTATTACGATGGCTTGAGAGCTGGATCTTTTAGTAAGTCAAACTCGATCGAGTTTGCTCAGAATATGATGTGACTTGTTCAGATCCGGTATATGATACGCTATCGCAAGCCTTTCTCATGACTACAGCGTGGTTTGCGAGTGCACAGGCGAGGAGTGGCGCGGAGGTTAGTAATTTGTGTGATGTAAGACGTGTACTATCTGGGCGATGAAGTTCTGATCTATCATGAGAATTTGAGGTCGAGTTTTTATTAGAATCAACGCCAAACCATTCAGGTATACCTCTACCAACTGGACTACCCAAAGCACGCGCAACACGCTGATGACCTCTATTACATCATGGGCGTGCAGAACCATCCAATGGTATGATCGAAAAACTTCCAATCGTGTGACTCTCTCATTTTCCCGTGCTCTCACGGTTCTCTGACCGATGAGAGATCAGGCTAAATTGGAAGAGGTTGATAATGCATTATTAGTGATCGGCAAAATTACATTTTTTTGTACAATATTTTGCAGGATGAAAACGAGGAATGGCTCAGTCGTATCTATCCAGTTTACTTTACGAATTTCATCAAAGGAGTGCCTCTTGCGCCAGGTTTGATAAATTTGTGACGCTTAGAATAGAAAAAAATTATAGATTGGACACCACTCGATCCCGATTTGATGAACTACTACTCTATCAATAAAAGCATGTGCGATGGAGTAGTGCCTCGCATGAAATACGGTATGAATTTAAAAGAAATTGAGTTGTAGAAACTGGGAAATTGCAGGATATCATCAAGATCTGAACGATTATTATCAAGAAATGATAAAGTTCGATGAAACTGTGACGAAGAACAAGAGAAAGGTAAGCATAATTTTAATTGTTGAAAAAATAAATATTTGCAGATTCTAAATACTCCAATTGTATACAAGAATGCAGTTCGTTTATCCGAAAACTCTTCTAATTTCCTAGATATTTTCTACTATTGTTCCATTATTTGTGTTATTTCTTTTATCGCTTTCAAGATGTTCGAATTGTTGAAAAGACAGCGGACGTATACTCGATTGAGTGGTTCATCATTAGAAAAACTTTTCGAATAAATCGGCACCATGGTGTAGGTCGAATATCTCACCGCTTTGATTTACTGATTACTGTCAATTATTGCTTACTACTTCACCAGCTGCTCAATGTCTGCTAGGTGTGCTAGTGTTCTCAATAACGCCGTTTGAAACATATTTGAAAAAAAACTGTACTCTCTCACGAAGGAATGGGATATTTTATCATGCAACCATCTTCAGCGGAATGTCCTCTGCTCCCTTCCGCGCACTTCTACAGCATTGACACATAATCACAACTATGAGAAGCATCAGGGCAAAATAAAGGGAAGAAACGATAATGTCACTGGGTATGGAGGATGTTTTTTCGGGTTCAACTTGTGGAATAGGAGCGGTTTTGTATTGGACGGGAGCATTGGCGACCTGAATAAATTAATAAAAATAATATAAAAAACGAAAAAATACACTGTTATCTTACCATCTGCACACTCTTGGTTAGATTGTCATCGAACTTAGCCAAGTCGGCGTAGTAGTCAAGGATTGGTTGATGATAACCTGGAATATTCTCCAATATTTTGAAGCAGCCTTGATGACTGACTAACCCTGTTTCATTTGAGGCACCACTCCTTCTGTGAAGCTCTTATTGATGGAGTAGTAGTTCATGAGCTCCGGGTTCAGAGGTTCCCAATCTGTGAAAAAATTTTAGACCACACAGCTAGTAAATTATATAAAATCATGTTTAAAAAAAAAGATTACCAGGAGCCAACGGTAATCCTTTGATGAAGTTGGTAAAGTACACGGGATAGACGCGACTTAGCCACTCCTGGTTAAAATCCTGCAAATAATTCGCACAATTTGTATCATAAATTCACCCATTTTTCGTCCAAAGCTTCATAATATTCTTAATGTTGGCAGAATTCACTGAAAATTTTGACTATTGTGCAACGTTGTTGTGAATCAGGCAGTCTACATTCGCATTCTGTAGTACAATCGTAAGAACGATACATTGAAACATTAGACGCTGGAGATTATAAGAACGCTTTACGAAACTTAATTGACAGGAAATTTTGACACTCACCATCGGATACTCATGAATGCCCATCAAAATGTACATATCGTCGGCGTGATTTGTATTCTTGGGATAGTCCAGGGTGTAGAGGTATACCTGGGAGGAAGTGATCAACATTTTCACGTTGCTTCCAAGCATTGACCACGCTCGCAGCCTTTATATCAAGAGATCAAAGAGAAAAATTGGCTTTAGTCATAACAGGAAACTGTTGCTTGAACAATTCATGATCAAAATAGTACCTCTCCGCCAGCTCGAACCTGTGCACTGCCAAATATGGCTGCGGTCAAGAACAGACCCTGCGACAGTGTGTCGTATCCGGGTTCTGAATGGCTTCTGTTGACTAGAACACACATTGTCGCTCAGTATACCGTTCAAAATTCATTCCGATTAGCTATACTATATAACAAAAACAAATTATGCCAATAGGGAAACATGATCGTTTTTTTCAAGCAGCATGATCTTCTCTCTCTCTTACGCCCTCGCAAACTCTAGACATGGGGCGATAACTACTCCGTTTAGGCAAATAGTTGTAACTGTTATTTTTACTGAATCGCTTACTGAATTGTCCCGTCTTCCAGTCGTCAAAATATTTCGTCATGCATTGATTGTAATTGCGCACTCCGAGCGAGTCGATTGCCTTGAAAAATAAGATTTTAAAAAAAGTTTTAGATCTAATTTTTGCGAATTCAAACCTCATTGAGCGTTAGGTCCAGAAATCCGGTTTCTTTGTAAAAGAAGTACGCACTTGGTCGGAATTCGTTAAACAGAGTGCCGATAAGCAGCTTGGTTGGCTGAAATGTGTGGATACATCATCAACAAGCATCAGCTATCGAACAAGATCAATTGATAATTTTAGCATGTCAAAGACAAATTCATCACTTACGGGCGCCGGAGTAATTCCTGTCATGTGACCCTTCTGCTGCTCCCTTAGCTCGCGCATGTCACGAGCTGGGAAGAGTTCTCCGGCGGTTGTCATTCCTTTGAATAACTTTTTCTGCCCATTTAACCAGTATCCAATTGTAATAATTTTCAAGAAAAACACTCGGATCTAATGATTATGTGACTGCATTCAATGATCGTAAATATAAGAGTCCTTTTCCACCTGTTAGATGCGTCTCCGAGAAGAGATCGCTGCCGCCGACCACAGCAGCTGCACTAATGATCTCCCTGAAAACATTTTATTTGAATTTTATCTGAATATTTGAACATTTGTAACGGCAGAACGCGCCAGAGCCCTTTAGCAACTCCTCCCACAACATGTGCGGATAAATCTTATTACTATTATTATTATTATTATTATTATTATTATGATTTTGTCGATCGACTGATTGCGTCCTATCGAAAAGAACATGATCGGTTCATATTATAAACGACGTGTAACTCACTCGGTAGGGAGCTTCCTCATGCAAGTGATGATTTCCTGTGCCGTTCCCTCGCACTGAAATTGTTTGAATCGAATTTAATATTTTTTAAATCGCAAACATTCTTGTTGAAAAATTGCGAAGACTCACTCCCAATTTCGTTGCCACTCCATGCGTTCTATTCACTTGCTTCATCACCGGCTCGAAGTTCATCACACCGCTGGCTGCGACCGCGCGAGCGAAGAGGGGTGGTTCTGAAAAAAAAACAATATTATTTTTCCTGCGAAGAGCTCACAATATATATGACTGTATCGTGCTAAAATTTTAATTTGAATTATATCGCGATTTTCGAAAGTAGTCGAGTGCAAAATCACCTCCAGCCTTGTTGATCGCCGGTGAGAAAACAAGCAGCAACACCATGCCAGCGCCGATCGAGTGGCCCATCACGGTGATCTTTTATTTTTTTATGTCAATTTAGTTATTTAATTAAATTGATGTTAAACCTGTTCCTTATCACCGCCGAAAGCATGAATTGACGAGCGCACGAAGCGAATGCTCTGGATGACATCTGGAATCAAGCTTTTTTATATTGAGCAGGCAAACAAGCGACAAAAAAATGGCTTTGCTATCACGCAATCTAATTATTGATGGCAATTCGACACATTTCTAATGAATGCGAACGAGGAGAGGCGGAATCCAAATTCGTCACCATTATTACGTAGTATAGGTGTAATAACAACAATTTACCATGCACGGCGAGATTGGATGGAAGGCCGTGCTCATCGCCTAGTGCAGCCACACCGAAGATGCCCACTCGATACTCCATAGTGACGAGGATGACTCCTGTAAATCTTCCGAAAATCATTTATTATTACGGTTACATCATACTTATTCATTATTTGCAAAGAATCCGTAAATGTCAGCTATACCAATAGAACTACTTAAAGGAGGGGAAACAGGAAAGAATGTTGGTGACTCTCACACGGAAAACCCGGGACTTGCAAGAAACCGTAGTCAAATGAGGGAAGGGGAGGGAGGGGAGAGAGGCAAGGGAGACAGGCGTATGTAAATGAAAAGCGCACGCTTAATCAAATCCTCTGTTCAAATACCCCGCCGTTGCCTGGATTGAGGGGGATTCTGGAACTATGCCAAATCGCTATAACTCGGTTCATTGGTGTCGTAGAGACATGGGAGTTTCAGATGTCTGATATGGTTATGGATTGCTATCATCTGACGTTGACAGATTAGTCACCAAAATATTCATGTTACTCCTCCTTTAATTGTGAAGATCACCTTGTCTCGGGAAATTGGACACCTGGGCTTCGTCAGTGAAATGGAGCGCGGAACTGTACAAAGCTGAGCCGCCGTGAATGTAGACCACGACCGGGCAGGAGCCGTTTGACTGGAATTGATCTTTGAGCCTCATCTCTCTCACTTTTCTTTGAAAAAAAAAGTTGAAAACAAACTGTTTTTGCTGAAAATTATAATTTGTTACTCAAAATCAATGCCGGTCCTAGGCAATTTATCCAAATTAAAAGCTAATGCCGCTTTCCGGTAAAATCTAGCAAATATTTAATGAAATTTTCGTGATCTATGTGAATGTATTATGAACAACATGTATTTCAATCTCACCTCCCTGCACTTCTTCGACGTGAATATGTTCAGTGTAAGGCAGTCTTCAGACAACCCCGTCACGTATCCAACCCACGTCGAATTGACTTGAGCGCAGGCTGGGCCGGCACTAAAAGCTCGAGGACATTTATTTATATTTGTAAATTTGTGAATTTTTCAGCAATATTATGCGTAGAAATTCCAGCAGCCACTCACAATGTTCCATCTATAGTGTAGTTCCACGGTTCTGGCGGTTCCGGCTTCTTCCATCTCCTTTCGCCCACAGGAGGAGCAGCGTAGGGGACTTTCTGGAGCATGCATTTCGTGAAAAAAATGAACTAGGAATAGGCTAAAGACTTCCAACAGGAATGCCGTTGGATGTTTCGGTACAACAATCTTTTATTTATGGACAACGTGCAACAATTGATCTCACGTTACAACCAGAAGCCTTGCTTCACCCACCTTGAATACCTCAGCAACAAATCCATTTCCTGCTTGGTACTCGATGCCCCTCACTGAGCCATACGGCGTGTGAGCAATGGGATACTTGATCAATGCCAATGCATCGGGAAGAAAGAATAGGAGAAACAACAACATACGCAGGTGTGTACAAGGGAAGAAGTATCATGCGCTCCTTAGAGGGCAAATAATGATTGACACTCGACCAGTTCGATGATAAGAAACTTGGTATTGATACCATGGGGTCAGACTCCGGCCCCAACCCGCAGCTATATTGATAAGGAGTATGGAATGCTACAGGTTCGACATGAGACTGGTTGACTGACACGCTGTTTATTTCAATCTGTCAAACATCAGAAACGAAAAATTCCGTTTGTACTTGTCCATTATCGATCGGGTATCGGTACAACTGAGTGACATTTGAGAGTTGGGGAGTCGACGCAGTGCTTATCGGTTTATCGTTTCTTTTGGGTGTTTCGCTAACAAACTGGCGTGGTTTAGAAAATATAACAAAAATATCAAAAAAAGCTAACGAAACGATAAGATAGTGAAATATGATATATGTCTCATTATTAGTACAACAATGATACAATGAAATGCAACAATAATACAACAATATCGTCTTGTCTAAAAGTAGTAGTATCTGGTGATTTCGATGGAGCAGGCATAAGAGCGCTTCCTTTACTCTCCCTCCATCCAGTCCGAACTGTACGAATAATATGTTCTTGATCTTGTGAGTGTTTGGCCAGACTGGCCTGACATTCAGTCTTCGTCGCGTCTCCATGGCACTGGTCTTCCACTACCCCATTAATAGTCATTCACCCCAGGCCAGGGCTTGTCGTGACTCTCCGCGTTTAGCGTGCTCTCCTACCGCTCTGACCGTATAGACATCCATTTCTTGAGAGACAATCCCTCTCCTACATGGGGGAGGGCAGACATCCACATCTCATTCGCATCCATTCACTTCTCTTCTCCTTGTCCAAGCTATG
This sequence comes from Pristionchus exspectatus, assembly GCA_911812115.1. Taxonomy (NCBI): domain Eukaryota; kingdom Metazoa; phylum Nematoda; class Chromadorea; order Rhabditida; family Neodiplogasteridae; genus Pristionchus; species Pristionchus exspectatus. The sequence goes on along the minus strand of OU461587.1, from coordinate 4,425,692 downwards.
CCCTACTTCATCTGGCTCCTGGGAATAGTTGTACTGCATGAGGTGAGCTGCAAAAATTGTCAGTATTTAATGCGTCGTGATAACCAGGTGTTTGCCGATCCATGCTATATCGCGGTCAACTCCTCCAAGGCATACCACCGCCTGGGTGGTGTGATACAGGTGCAGTTCCAGCGGGAGTGCGCTCTCGCTTGCAGCTGTGCCACTGGTCACGTGAAGTCAGTCTGGATTTAAATATATATAATACATATAGTATCATATACAGCGACGAATGCTCAAAGTTCGGTTCGACACTCCCTGCCGCGAGTTGTCTCGCATACTCCTTTGATTTCGATTCTCTACAGTGCGCCCTTCTAGGACAGACTCGGCCTAACATGTGTGCCGAACCGGTGGTATGTCAGTTACTGAAACGAATGTTGATAATGTGTTTATAGACTATCTACGAACATCAAATATGCCCAACCGAGTGTCAGTTTCTTGCTTCATTGCATTTTTTTAAATTTATAAATATCGAAACGTCATTTATTTCTCCAGATCCGAAATGCGGTTCGACGACTCGCGATGAGAAGATTATTTGCGACAGTCGAGGATATTCGTGTCCCGCAGGATACCTGGTAGCATTTACAGTAACGGAACATGTATATCGGAAAACAATATTTCAGCCATACTACTATTACGCTACACTCAACGATCGGTTCAGCATGGGCGGTTCGCTCATTAGATATGAGATCAATGGTCCGTGCCTCGACAGTGCCGCTCTTCCTTTTAATCCACCCCGGAAGGAGTGCAAAACGTCACTTGTCATCCCGCCACTCTCCCCAAGTGAGCGGATATTTATACCTCCCCCACATTGTTCGAATTTCTTGCATGTACACTTTTTTGCCTATTACAAAAGGAAAAATGTCGCAAATAACCAATCTTACCATTACAGATACTCTGCGTGCAATGGTTACACTGTCAACACCGTGCCTCGATTAGGGAACGCTCTTATGCTGAATGATCGCTTCGGATGTTTGCCTGGATTTCGTTTCAGGTCTGTAGACACAAATTCGGACACTTTTCACACGAAGCCAGTGTGCACTGTTAGTGGCTGGTTGGAGGAGGAGGGAGGTGCTCCCATAACTGATCCAATCATAACGGCATCCTGCGAGAAGATCGTGTAACACCTCCCCCACAATCACAACAAATGCGCGGAAAATATTATTATTATTATATTATTATTATTAACCCATCACTCATGTAACCTTTGTAGCACGAATATTGCATCTGTATATTCCATATTGCCGATAAAGCTTGTCTTCTTGCTACTTCTCATCATGCTTGATGAATCATCGCTGTCAGCGATCATTCGAGAAATGTGAGTGAAGAAACAGTGAACCATCATGCACTTAATCGTGTATACGTAATATATTCATGCATGGAACAGGAAGTCGAGAGGGGGCGAATAGTACGTTTGTGGCCTTATGACGTTTCACTTGATGTTTTCTTGGTGAAGCTTCCTGCAGTGACTACACGACATCTCCATGGCACTTTTCATCCACATCCCATTAAAAGTCATCGTGAAGAGGAAAGAGAGAGATTCGCCTGCTTTTTCCTTCTCTTCTTTACGTTTGCCAGCTATGGCCTATCTCATCTGGCTCTTGGGAATAGTCGGCCTGCACAAGGTGATGTTGTATCTATCTATCAATTCATTATCTAACTGATCACCACAATCAGGTGGTTGCTGAACCATGTTATACCGCTGTCAATTCCTCCAAGGCCTACAACCGCATCCATGGCCCAATTTCGGTGAAGAACCAGTGGGAGTGCGCACTCGCTTGTAGTTGCGCCACTGGTCACGTGAAGTAAGTCAGTCTGGATTCAATGAAAATATTTTATGAAATCAGAAATATGAAATCAGAAGTCTCAATTTCACAATATTATTCTGTCTGAATTTTCACAAATTCAAAAAATATGAAATATATACAGCAATGACTGCTCGATATTCGGTTCGACGCTCCCGGCCACGAGTTGCCTTGCATACTCCTATGATTTCGCTACTCGACAGTGTGCCCTACTAGGACAGGCTCGAGCTAACATGTGCGCTGAACCGGTGGTTAGTCGGCTAATAAAATATTTTTATCTAAAACTAAACCTATTTCAGACCATCTACGAACTTCGATCCTGCGAAAGTCAGTTTCTGTATTTACCAGTCTGGTGCTCAAGACACCTTCCAATCAGGCACTACCACACGCTTCAGGCTTCACCAAGAAAACATCGAGTGAAACGCTCGCTTCAGGCACTACCACAACGCCTACCACAGTGCCCACGACGACCACGACTTCGACCACCGCAGCGGTGACCACCGCGACTGCTGCGGGTGGGGAGTGAACTTCTGTTTTCATATACTTCTGTTTCTTCATTTCACATACTCCCTCTACGACCGGCCGAGAGAGTGTGTGAAAGGAAGAGATTGAGCACTGTATTTCCGGGTCAAGCATTTGTTTTGTTCAGTGACGTCGACGTCGACGGGTCAATTCTTTAATTACAGGACGTTGGTACATCAAGGGCAAGACGGGCCTATACCTGAAGGTCAGCAGCGATAATGTTGTGGAGATGGGAGACATGGAGTCACAGTGGTCTATTGAGGAGCAGGGAGAGAAAGTGAGATGTGTCCAACTGTTTCACAAACATTGGATCGCACTTCAGGTATTCATCAGTTTCGAGAAGAGATTCCTTCGAGAAGACTTCGGTGTTACTGGAAAACTGACCCTCACTGATGTCGCCGACACTTTCGCGGAGTGGAAGAAGGTCGAGAATGAGGACGGCTCTTCGTCCTTCCAGTCAACTCGAGGACGATGGATTAGTGATGAGGATGGAGGTTCAGTTCGAGCAATCAAATCGTCTAAAAAAGGAGCGACCGAGAATTTCCGACTAGAGGCTGTTCTTGAATATACTTAGTACAAGAACCAAAGAACTTCAGCCGTGTCCCTATTTATAATCCTGCTTTTGTATAATCGATTGTTACCCACGTTTTGCTTAATAAAGGCGTGTTGTCACACCATTTCGCCACTGAATATTTTATATCAGTTATCAAAACTGTAACCATACTGAACGCTGAAGCACGAAGTGGTGTGGACGATTATCGTCAACAATGACAAGAGCGTTTCGCTGGAGAGTTACAATGGCCACTTCGGAAGTGCCATGGTGACCTGCAACTTCCGCACTGTGAAAGCGGCCCTCAAGGGCGTCGAGGAGACCTCTGTACTCGAATAGTCGAGTTCCGTCTGTATTCATACCGCATTCCTTGGCAGATATTAGCCAAATTCCGCTTAATGTATATCCATCCATATCGTGGCATAAAGACTTTTCCTTTCTCATTTTGATTTCATATTTTATAAACAGTTATCGAGACTGTAATCATATCTTTCTCGTCCAGATACCATTCTTCTACTTCTACTTGCTCACGAGACGGAAAAAATATCAAATCTTCTCGTCTTATACGTCGAATAAAGCAAATTTCATGGTCGTTGTTGATATATTTGTCGCTTCTATGTTGCCCATATAAAAATAGTTGGAGCCAATTACTCTCACCTCAATGCTAACTCAATGCTGATTTCACACATTATGCCGGACCATAAGGGCTATCAAAACAGCACATAAATGTGCGGGTCAAATATTGTGGTCGAACGTTTGCTGAGAAGCGTCAGCATGCGAGGACTGACCTACGGGAATTGCCGAGGATACCGGCCCACACCCGCAGCGGTGATGGCTATATGTCTCTTCATACTGGCAGAAAAAGCTCTCTATCGAGAGGAGTGAAGAGACGGGAACGGGAACAGTGCATGACTCTCTCGCATCAGGTAGAGTGAAAAGACAATCGGTTTCAAATTTGGATATGATTGAGTCGGAAATTGACATGCAATGAATAGATATGTATGCTGATCGTAAAAGAATTGTGTAGACTCTCGACTCGTAAAGCAAATATTCATCAATCATGTAATTAGTTATTTTGATAAATCATTCGACATGTAAAATTAACTGAACTGCAAGTTCAGTCATGTCGTTGATCAGAAATTGCTGAACAGCCACGAGGGAGTGAAGAAATAAATGAACAAAGACGGACTGTTTCGACCATTCGACTCTGAGAAGCCACTTTGATGTCTTGATACTACGTTTTTTAATTAGTCCGGACGTAACGCAATTCCGCGTTCTCAAATCGTTTGTGATAGATTTCTATGAATTAAATCGATATTTTCTATGCTTTTCGTTGTAGCAGGCTGCAAACCACTGTTAGGAAGCCCTAAATACCATTTTGAAGTCAGGAACATCTATTTGAGCGCATTTAAATGCATTTGGTGTGGTCGGGCGCCTTTTCCGATAATCGTCAATTTCCCCATACACGCGTACAATTTACTTGTCAAGTTTTGTGGGAAACGGTATAACAGGACTTACATTTCGAATAGGCACGTCATGTGGATACTTCTGGTACCAGTCATTCATTATTGCAATTGGATTAGTCACGATAATTTTTTTTGAAAATAACAAACAAAAAGGTTGCGATCAAATAAATGTGAGATCAGCTTCCTTAATCTTCAATGGAATTTCCTCATTCGTCGGTCGCTTGTTCCTTTTGCATTTGCACGTGGTCAACATTATAAGCACGATTATTCCGAAAATTGTTGCATAGACGAGAAGATCTCGGAGATCTAAGGTGTCGGAGGAGGGAAGAGCCAGTAATTTGTATTGGATTGGAGCAGAAGCAGCCTAAAGGAAAATCAAAATTGCTCGTATATTCTTAACAAAAAAAAGCTCACAATCCTCTCGACTTTAGTCAGATTCTGATCAAATCTCAATAATTCGGCGTAGTAGTCAGAAATGGGTTGATGATATGCTGAAAATATGAAAGTTATTTCAAGTCTACTCGATTTCATACCGAATTTCGAATGAGGAACAGTCCCATCGGTGAAGCTCTTATTGATGGAATAGTAATTCATAAGATTGGGATCGAGAGGTTCCCAGTCTGTACAATAACTCATGTAAGATGCTGGATGGGAAAAGAAAAGCAATAACCTGGTGCCAGAGGCAATCCTCGAATGAAGTTGGTAATGTACTCGGGATAGACGCGATTTATCCACTCCTCATTTTCATCCTATGAAGTCAAACAATATTACTAACAGAATCATAGTGCCTTACCATAGGAAAGTTATGAACTCCCATGAGATAGAAGAGATCGTCAGCATGATTCGTGTGCTTGGGATAGTCGACTTGGTAGAGGTACACCTGATAGTACTTTCAAAAAATGATTGTAAAACCTCCTTGAACACCAATATAGTAGTACCGGAATGATTGATTTCAGGTGAATATAAATGAAGACGAAAAAAATTGAACATGCAGCAAACCTCTCCTCCCGCTCGAGCCTGCTTTGCTCCAAATGTCGAAGCTGTCAGGTAGACGCATTGCGATAGTTTGTCGTAACCGGGGTCTGAATATTTCCTAATTTCATGAAATTTAATCTACCAACTAACTAAAATATCCAGATCGCACGTCGTCATAGTACTTCTGCGTGCACTCTTGCAAGTTGCGAACTCCGAGCGTGTCGATTGCCTGAAGTAGAACAATATTTTTACTAATTACATATATTTGAATCGTAAATGGGGCATACAGGATCAAGAATGTTCATTCCGCTCGAGTAACTCTGATTCAAATTGTTCACCATATCAGCCCCAATTGACTTGTATTTAGTGTGCTAAACTCAAGAAAAAATGAAAATTACCTCATGAAGCGATCGATCCTCTTCCTCCTGCCCGTACGCTTGGAGCACGTCTCCCCTGAATTCGTTCACGAGTGTGCCCATTAGAAGTGAGGTGGGCTGAAAGATTGCTCCATTTTTTTTGTTTTAAATGCAATCCAGTAAAACCCCTTCGAAATCCTAACAATATAAACTAAATAAGCCATAAATAAGCAACATGTCTGATACGAATGAATACACAGTTGTGAAATGCAAAATAATAGTAAAAGATGTGAACATTAGGGTTGACCGTTCGGAAATCGGAAAGGCCGAAATAGAATGAACAAAATCATTCTCTTTCCGGAACGAGAGTCGAACAAAGGATTTTCCGAAATTCATCCGATATTCCGAAATTCGGCCGAAATTATTTCATTTTCCGACTCGCGGAATGAGAAATGCGGTGTAAAATAGAAACTTTCGGAGGAATGTTTCAAGGATTGAATAATATTGATTTGCTGGTTGTCTCAGATGTGCGCGCCCAAGATCATCAGCAAATTTCCAAGTTTCGACCAGGCCGGGGGAGTTTGGGCGAGGGGGTACGGTAGCCTTCTCTTATATTTATTGATAGTAGCATTTGCTGTCTCATACAGTAACCAAAGGTCAAGGCCGCGAAAAGGGCGACCGTGTAAGCGAGGAGCGTGCTGGACGATGTAAATGTACTGCTTGGATCTAAGTTGGCAAATCGGAAAAGGGAATACTGTACTTGATTCCAACTTGGAAATGCCTTTTTGCTTGGGTTAAAGTTGGGGCGCACATAAGAGTTAAAATTATATTTTATCTGAAACATAACTCTATCAATCGCTATTCTTTCTTTCACCGCTTCTCCCAATCCGCGAATCGGAAAATGAAATAATTTCGGACGAATTTCGGAATATCGGATGAATTTCGGAAAACCCATTGTTCGACTCTCGTTCCGGAATTGGGAGATAATTGAATTACAATTTCGGATTTTCCGATTTCCGTTCCGTTTCGTTAACCCTAGTGAACATACTCGGGCCGGTGCTATCCCTTTCATGTGTTCCTCCTGCTGCTGTCTCAACTCGTTCGCATCGCACACTGGCATGAGCTCACCGGCCAGTGTGATTCCTGATGTTATTTTTTTATTGTTGATGTTGTTGTTGTTGTTATTATTCATTACAAAATAGTGCACCTGTGAGATGGTTGACCGACAGAAGATCGCCTCCACCAACTTCAGTGGCCGCGCGAAGCAGATCTCTGAATAGTTATGTTTCAGCGTGTAAATTTAAAGCATCTGCTCGGCAGAATCACGATTTCATCATTATTGTCTGTCTAGAAACAAATTAAATTTGATGAAAGCTTACTCGGTGGTGATCGCAGATAAACAATCCACAATTTCCTGAGCCGTTCCTTCGCACTGGAAATATTAATTATTTTAAATTATATTTCGAAAATACGTACTCCCAAATGTGTCGCAACTGCGTGCGATCTCTTCACTTGCTTGGGTTCGTCCTCGAAATTCATCGTACCACTCACAGAGATGGCTCGAGCGAAGAGTGGAGTTTCTGAAGAAACACGAAATGCACGTAAATGTCTCCTCTTTTCGCACGTTTATCGCTTCCGTGATCAGTAAGTTGCAAAAAGAAATGAAGTGATGATTGTGTTTGAATCTAGTAGGATCGGCAGCAAGAAGTACAATAGTTAAGCTACAATGCAATTAGTCGATCGAATTACTCACCTCCAGCCTTGTTGATAGAAGGCGAGAACACGAGAATCAACGCGATGCTAGCGCCCGTTGAATGACCCATCACTGTGATCTGTATTATTAACATTAAATTTAAAATAAATTCATACAACTATGATATACCTGTTCTTTATCTCCTCCAAACGCGTGCACTTCTGTGCGCAGGAATCGCAAGCTCTGCACGACATCTGAAAGAAAAAAAATGATAAGTTTAAAAAATTAAATGAGTCATACCATGAATTGCGAGATTAGCCGGCAAAGCGTGTTCATTGCCCAGTGCCATCACGCCGAACACTCCGACACGATAGGAGATAGTGACTAGAACGATGCCTAAATAGTCTGATTTCTTGAATTAAAGAGACATGAGTGATAAATATAATGAGTAATGAAGAACAGTGTAAAATTAGATGTGTTGCTTCATCGAAAATCTAAGAAATACACCTTACTTACCTTTCGACGCATACTTCGCAACCAGCACATCGTCAGGGAAATGAATGGATGAACTGAACAGCGCAGATCCACCGTGAATGTACACTACCACAGGGCAGGGACCGTTTGACTGAAATTGATCTTTGATCTTTGAATTAACCGCACTCTTTTACACAATCTGCAACAGTGCATGAGGAGTAAGGGAAATGTGCGGATCCCTGAATTCAATTGAGCTTGAGTTTCTCACCTCTCTACACTTCCTGGAAGTATACACGTTCAGTGTTAGGCAGTCCTCCGATTGGCCAGTTACATATCCTGCCCAGGTAGAATTTATTTGTGCGCAGGCCGGTCCGGCACTGAAAGTAACTGCTAAAATTTGAACCGACGCTCTTTTTCTGTAATATGACAGCGATAAGTTTTGCAAAGAGTGCGTACAACGTTCCATCGATAGTGTAGTTCCAACGCTCCGGTGGCACAGGTTTCTTCCATCTATGGACTCCAATCGGAGGAGCGGCAAAGGGGATTTTCTGAAATAGAAAATAATTTTAGAAGCAACAAATTATTGCTTCACCTTGAATATCTCGCCAACAAATCCGTTGCTTGCTTCGAACTCATAGCCTCTGACATCACCGTACGAGGTATTGACGATCGGGTAGTTGGTTAGGGATGATGCAATAGGGAAGACGAATAAGAGAAGCAGCGTTGGCCGTGCAAACGTACTCATGATAAGGCACTGTACTGACACGGTTAAGTGTCTCTTTGCTTTTACTCTTGCAATCACCTTATTTGCATGTAGCGATGGCCTCGTCTCTTCATTTGCCTCTCGTTAGTCAGAGAAACGAGAGGGTATAGCGAAATGAGAGAGGCAGATCATTCAACGATGCACTGATAGCACCAAAGCGTTTGCGTTTGGATTGACAGGTTTCAACGAAGCAAAAATATCGTATATTAGTCATCCGTATTTACAACAAAAAATATTTGACAAGGAAATTATAAAGCTCATTCAATTTTGTTGTATTTCAACTGCACACTTCCCAGGCCGCATCTTACAATGGAAACAATCAATACAAGGAGCAAATAAAATAATGAAATCACGATGATAGTGAGAAACGCCGCGACATCCCATCCGTTTTGCGCGTAATGGTTGTAATCAGCGCCCGCTAGGCGGTAGTGCGAGGAGAGGTTCTGGAAATGTATGTGTATTCACTTTCATTCAGCAGCATTTTTTTTCAATTCTGGGGCGACATTCGTCCGGATTCCAAAAAAAACATGGAAAGAGTGTACAACGAGATGGTGGACTTGTGTACTAGTTTGTATTTTTTTTTAATATTTGCGTGAAAAGACGAAAAGTGAAGTTCATACCTCAAACTTTGCCGCGAACTCGATTCCCTCAAGGAAAATCCGTTGTGGAGTGTTGGGATTAGCAGCGATCATTGATGCAATCTCCTTCGCGCGGTTGTGATATCTGAATGTGATTTCTTCCCATCGATTGATGTGATCATTGTCTCGCAATTATAGCACTATTTCTTCTTTCACAAAGAAAGCCACCTCTCGTCATACAACACTTTTTGCAATGCACTCGATAGCGTTTCTTCCGTGATCTGCGACTTCCGCACAATCACGCCCATGCCGAGCTCACGCGCGCGTCGAGCGTTGTGCTGAGACGAATTTATTCAATAGATTAGTAAATTCATAAGTTGGATTGCTTGCTAAATGACTAGTGTTTTTGACATCCAGAATGGATATGATGTGGACTGTAATAACTGAACAAACGAACCAATTGATCCGCGAAGAACGGAATGGCAACCACCGGCACTCCGGCGAATCCAGTCTCAGTGAAGGAGTTGAGTCCCATGTGAGAGACGAAGGCAACGACACGGGAATCATCTGAAAATACTTGTCTACTGCCTATTTCCCCTAAGCCAACCATTGTAATCTATTTCAAACTCACGGAGCAAATCATTCTGCGGTAGCCAAGCAATGTTGTGCACGTTGGACGCGTTAGTTTCCATTTTCCCGTCGAATTTCCACAGGAAGTTGAACTCGGGAAAGCGCTGTAAAATTTTATCATGAAAATTAACGGAACACTTGTTGTAAGGTTGCATCGTAAGCCTTGGTTTTCATTCATTCATTTACCGTAACACGCCACGCGCCAAAAAAGCTAATGTAAAAAGTGATGAACAAGGCTTGGCAATGTTTTTTTGCGGCTGTTACGAATTCCGATTTTTAACACTATAACGTACCTTGAACGTGCTAACGAACACTCTCCTCAGTTCTTCACTGATCTTCTCAGGCGCAATTTGAGTGCCGAATGAGACGATGACATTTCCTTTACCGTTGAGGTTGAGAAGGTCATCAAAGTCCTGCAACTCGATATCCTTGAATTTCGCATTGTGCAAATACGCAAGTACAAAATTTTTGAAGGTTTTTAAGGTTATAATATTTTTTTAGCTCACTTTGCTCAACGCCTTCACTTCCGGCATGCCCACTCCTCCGATGTATCGTAATCTCAGCGAGATCGGCCGTGGTTGTTCCAGCAGTGGATGCGAATTGGAGAAATCAATGGAAATATTCTTCATTACTTCCCGAACGTCGGGGAAATCGGGGCCGTAGCGGGCGCGGTACTTGTCGGTCTGAAACGACAATTATTTTCGAAAAATTGGGAACAATCGAGAAAATATAAGCTGGTTATGATTTTTTTGGAAAATTAAATGGCTTTTCCTTAAACCGGAAGGAGTCACAACGAGAGAAACTCACGATGATCTCGCTCTTCCTTGCATGAAGTCTCCTTTCCCGGATGGTTTTCAGCGTCTCTAATATTCTCAAAGAGAACGTGATTTCCTCGTCAAGAGGTGGATCGAACACTGCAAGGCATCAGAATTCTTTTTTGTTCTATTTCTCTCCTATAATCGCTTCTCTAATCGCTCTTAATCACTTCATCTTCATCGCTTCTTAATCGCTATTCGCTTCTCCCATAAGTAACACAGTGGAAGAACGCAGCATGCCAGGTAAGTGAAGGCCCGTGTTCAATTTCGGTTGTGCATTGTTCCTTCAAATGATCAAATAATCACTTGTTTCGTAGAGCGGCAACTCCGGCAGTCCCGCATAGTAATTCTGCGTGGCGAACGTTGGAGTTGGCAAGTAGCTGACAACTGGAGAGAGCTGAATATATATATTCTTCATAAAAAAAATACTTCGCAATTTGCAGACATTACATGATGTAATCGACAACGCTGAAAAATCAATGTGTATGTCAGTCTTCTTTTCTTCTTTCTGTGCATTACCTTGGAGTCCAAACGCTCAAAATGCCCATTCATTTTGTGATGACAATTCGACCGCTATCTATCGCCCTACCTCGTACCACCTCGTACGGACGCTTGATATCAGGCAATAAAACAGCAAGTTTTGTCTTTTTCCAATGTCTAGACGACAGATCCTAACAGACCGCAAATCGTTCCCTCAATCACATAATATTTGCTCGCCATGCCGTTTTTTCCCAGACAAGAGACTGACCAAGAAATCGCACATTTGATCACCTACATTTATTAACTGGGCCTAGTATCAATGCACTATCCCGCACGGACAATGATTGCTATCGGGCATTAGTGCACGTGTTATGACGATCATAATATCGACCGCAGCAACCTACCTCAAACCACCATTGCAATTGCCTCATTTTTGCATGAATGTGAAAACCAGAATAATACAAATCATGTTATACTTGCGATCACATCTATCAGGGTTTAGAAATCATTTTTGTTTACCTTATATCTGTGCACGAGTCCGTACGGGCAGTAATCAAATCCATTGATGAGAGCGATGTCATATTTGTTCGAGGAAAGAAGCTCGGCCACTTGAGGGGAATCGATTATGTCTGAAATAGGAAATTCATTCTTCTAAATTCGGCATAATGCGAGGTGGTATAGTGGTTCATAAAATGAGTCTCTTCATGTCATCGTAAAATGGTAAAATGATTTTTTTAATGGCCATAAATTTGTTCAACGGTCTTTTTGCAAGAGTTACTCTTTCAGTACGGTTATCTTTATAGCCTTTTTTTGCAATCGCGGTTACTTGATCTCGTTTCATTTAGGAATATTGAAACGTACGATCGCAAAAAACCTCAGCAGTGTCGAGGAAAATGTCCGAGGCGAAGCCCATTATCAGCCGATTCCACTCGTTCGGTTCTTGAAATGGGTCGGCGAGATGACTGGCTGAAGAAATTATGATTATTTTCCGTACTTTACACCCATAACAACACACTATATCTAACAAAATCTTACAACAGACAAACAATTATTTTTTGTTGCAAAAAGCACACACATTTTGTGATAGAGTAAATACTTACATTTGCCCCACGGGCTGTCCCAGGTAACAAAAACAGTCTTTCTCGAGCCATAAATCTCCTTTTGAGGAACGCGCATATCAAGCATCGCTTGAACCACATCCTGAATTGTAAAACGGTAAGAATGAAGAATCCATCTCTTCATTTCTCGTAGTATGCGCACACTCGGACTGATCAGAGAGTACGAAAAATTATCTAAGAGACGTGTGAAAAGATTAGAAGGGATTGTATTAACATGGCTTAGCGCGATAAAGGATCAATCCAATGCTCTTAAAATTTAGAGAAAAATACATTCCTCACCAAAGTGTGACCATTCTCATGCAGCAGCGCTACTAACTTCTCGGCGAATTGTCGGTGGCTCGTGCCGATGACATTCACGTACATTAGAATATTCAACGTGAAGACGCATGGGATAAATAGGAAGAGTAGAAGGAGTAAACGCATGCTGAATTGTGATATAGATTAATTGAGCAAAACCACGTTCATTCATGGTCAGGGAATTCTGGTAATTCTGGCAAAGGTAATTGGGAAACGGTTCACATTCAGGTAAATTCTGCCCAGCGAGAGACCACGCAAAAGTGAGAGACAGCAAATCGTATCTCACACGCACTACAACAATGGGCAGTGCTATCGCCACACAATACGCCGCGTGTCGGTATGATAAGGCGAATCGAATTGGTGATCTACGTCAACCATCGATTTTGCGAATACAGCAACAGTTGGTTCAGAATTGAAACGCAACCAACAAATACTCAACTGCAACATTACGGTCATTGGCAAACCGTGACGGCTATGACGGTTATCGAATAGAGTTCCTTATCTAATCATGGACAATTCGGCTCTTCCCTCTGTAATGACGAGAGGGGAAAGGAACGATCACTTGACTCTCTCATTTTCGCATGATCTCTCGTCGATCAGAGAAGCGAGAGAGCGCGGAGAATGAGGAGAGTCAGAGCATCAAGGGTGATAGGAATGATAAAACAGGTTGACCATTGGATAGGGACAATTGCACCTGAGAGAAGTTCTCATAACAACTGAGCGAGGAAGGGAGCGGATGTGTGAACTTTTGTGATCTCTGAGTAGTTGCCTGCCACTTGCGTTCACTATACTTGCTGTAACGCGGTGCAAAAAATATAAATTGAGTCGATCATTTTTTTTTTGTTCACACACATCAGATTGTTAAGACTTGGTTGATCAATGGAGGTGAGCAAAATATTTTTATACCGATACTGTTCAAATGGACGAATAACCACCCCTGCAACAACAACAGCAGAGCGACGTGAAGCAATTGCACAGACAGCAGAGCAAAGAAAGCGCGCCCAGTACAGCACAGAAGAAAATGATAGCATCGACTATAGTGAGCGACTCGAGAAACCCTTGGAAGCCCGCGTCGAAGTTGAGGGACTTGTACTCGACAGGGGCGTTTGCGGCCTGAAATGGGTAATTTTGAAAAAAATGACATGCTTTTTAGCCTCTTTCTCAATATTTTACAATGCAAATAATAAAATATGAAGGCAACTTCACCTGCATCTTCGCAGCCGAAAGCACTTGATCAAACTTCACGAGTTCGTCGTAGTATTTGACGAGGTTTTTTTGATAACCTGCAATAGAAATATTTGTGCAAGTAAATAAATTTAAACCCACCGTATTTAGTTTGAGGGAAAACTCCATCCGTTCGGCTTCGGTTGACGGAGTAGTAGTTCATCAGGAGTGGAGTGACCTTGGACCAGTCTGAATGGAGTTCCATTTATCAGGAGAAAAAATAATGAAATGCGTGAAAATCAATAAAAGGTGAAATTCTTCTGCTAACCTTTCGCAAGTCTTTCGCCCTTGATGAAATTGGAGAAATAGCGAGGATACGCGCGGCTGAGCCATCGCTCGTTCTCGTCCTGAGATCGTAGTTCTAGTTGGGAAAAATACTGACCTAACGTGTGATTATGACTTACACATATTTCTATCGATTCTATCGATCAAACACACACATACATAGTAGTTTGATAGTCAAGCCAAGCTTCGCAACATAATATCAGCCGGCTAAGAATGACAGGTTATACAGACCTTTACAGTCTCGGCCACAACCTAGCCACTGATTGTGACAAGCGCCACCTCTTCTATTCATTCACATCAGCTAGACACTTTCTTTCACTCTAGACCTGTCAAGACAGATGACCTGATGGTTGTGGATAACGTCGTTGTTCGAATATTTTTCAACGCCACATTTTTTACTCGTTAAAATGATAAATTAATTCACCATTTCATACTCATGAATGCCCAACACGTGATATGCATCGTCCGTATGACCTCCATGAACGGGATAATCGTACTCGTAGAGATAGGCCTGCAATTCTTTCACAATTACAACTTTTCTATTGTTAGCTTATGAGCATGCTTTGTTAGATAATGAAATGATTTTCATATTTCACGATTACTAATTGTCTATTGGAACCTGGAAGTCGTACTTGTCGAGATAGGCCTGACTTTTAAATTAATTTTTTTTATCTCACATTATTTTTTTATCTCTTAAGTAGGTTTCATTGCCCATGACTATGAAGGTTCAGAATAAATCTGTTGTGACGATCAGCATTTTCAACAAAAAATTCACCTCTCCACCAATCTGTGCGATGTATTTGGCATAAACGTGCGCCGTTATGATCATCTCTTGGGAGGCCTCGATGTAGCCTGGATCTGAAATAACAATCTTTTTTTGATATAAATTTATGGTTTTAAATATCGAAATCACTAACTAAAAGCTCCCGACTCCACGTCTTTAAAATATTTTTCGTAGCACTCCTTTCCATTTTCAATTCCGAGAATACGATTGATTTTATCGACACCGGCAACGCCTCCTCCGATCTGGGAAAATTTCTGTTTCTTGGTTATTTAGGAAACTATAATAAATAAATAAATTTATTGTTTTGTGATTATCGTACTTCTTCGATTGTAGTTCCAATCATTAGCCTGACTGGATTGGGGTCTTCCCTGAGCTCTTTCTCGGTTGTGATTGGAAATAGTTCGCCACTCATCGTGATGCCAAACGGCGCCTGAGGCAATTTTATGAACAAAAGTGTTCGGTAATCATCATTTCTTATCATTCGCACACTCGTTCTCCACATTAAAAATAGAGATACAAATGAACATGTAATTCTAAACGGGTATCATTACAAATTAGGTTTCACACGTTTCTTAAGACGAGTAGAAATTGCCAAATTTCAATTTTTTGATATTCTATTCGCATTAACACTTAAAATAAAAATTCACACCTTCTGCGACAAAATATGTGGTCCGTTCACTTTGAATGAAGCAGCTTCAATTGACCTGAACAAATGGTAGTTATTTAACACTTATTTAATCTTACTCAGTATCATGAAGACGTAAGCACTCAACGATCTCACGAGCGGTGCCGGAACACTGAAAAAAAAATAAATCAAGTATTCAAGAATGCAATCAACAGTCACAAAACGGAATGAAAGGGTCATTATGGTCTTTTCACACTCTTTTTCACAAAAAAATTGATACATCCGACAATAGAGAGCAGTTTCATTTCGGAGAAAAAAAGCAATACTCACATTCAACTCCTTCGCCACAGCGTGACTTCTCTCCACGGCCTTCTCCCGGAATTCCAGACCTCCATTGCCGCTCATAACGATGATGCCGTCGATAATTCGTTGCTCTGAAGGAATTAGGATTTATGAACATAAAAGAGCTGTATGAGTGGGGAAAGCAATGGGGAATGGCAAATTTAGGACCCTTCATTGCCACTCATGACGATTACGCCACCGATCATGCGCCATTTCTATAGAAAAAGATGAGCAAGAAGACTTTGTTTATTGTTACCTCCCGGCCTCGATATTCCTGGTGAGAATGCAATCATCAGCGCATAGTGACCGCCTTCGGATTGGCCGAGTAGAGTGATCTGAAAAGTATCGTCTCATTAAGAATGAGGATGAAATTGCAATGAGGTTTAGGCTCACTTTATCCTTATTTCCTCCAAAGTGGCTGATTTCGCTGCGAGTGAATTTCAACGCGGCAAGGATATCTGAAGTAAATCCATTGCTCGATCGGAGTGATTAAAACTATGGGTCTCCCTGCCTTTTTTATTTTGTATTTTTACCGTGTAATCCCAGATTCGCCGGCAGCGCATGTTCATCGCCGAGGTCCATCGCTCCGAAAGTGTTCAGGCGGTAGGCAGTCGTGACGACGACGATGCCTCAAGATATTGGAAATTAGAGTTTCGAAATACGGTTAATCGTCTCTTCATTTCACGTGCTCTCTCACTGGTCAGAGTGACGAGAGAGTGTGTGAAATGAAGAGACTATTACCCGTATTTCGAATTCTATTGGAAATCATCTTCCATTCTTTCCTTTCAATCATTTTAGCTTCCCTGCATTGCATACTGAACGTTTGCGGTAGATTTGAATTTATTCTTACCTTGCGAAACAAAGTTCCTAATGAGCGTCTCATCGGGGAATTTCATAGTCGATTCGTACAATCCCGCGCCTCCGTGAATGATGAAGACGACCGGGCAGGTAGAGTTGGACTGAAAAAGAGTTGTTTTTTTAAGTTCTAAAAAATGCAAAACAATTTCGAATAGCTAATACTGAAATAATAGTCAGAGAATGATTACCTCTCGACACTGCTCGCTAGTGTACCCCCTCAGACTGATCATACGCAATATCTACTTTTCACCCCCATAAAATTCATAAATCAGTATTAACCTCCCGACAAGCTTCGCTAGTATACACATTCACATGAAGGCAGTCTTCGGAAAACCCGGTTACAGGGCCGTCGTATTTGTTTGTTCGCTGAGCACAGGCTGGACCGAAGCTGAAAATATTAATAATAAGAAAATGAAGTGTACGGACTTACAATGTTCCATCTAGCGTCCCATTCCATGACTTGTGTGGCTGAGGCTTTCTCCAACGCAAATCGCCAATTGGTGCCGAAGCGAAAGGGATTTTCTACAGAAATAAAAAAAATATTGTTTTAAAATTAATAAATTAAAAAAAAGAAAATTATTCACCTTGAAGATCTGTGCCTCCGTTCCGTCTTGTGCAGTGAATGCATAGCCCCTGATCGAGCCATAACCAGTGATCACAACCGGGAAGTCGTCCGATGTTGAGTATGAAGAGGAGATGTGAAGTAACAATAATGAAAGGACTAACAATCGCATGTTCACGGTGGAAATCGAAGCGCAAAGCCAGTGATAAGGGCGTTTGGGGAAAGCAACGCACCTTGGGAGAGACTACAAAGTGTGTCAGCTGTCACAGACTGTTTCCGAAAGGCTTCTCGATAGAGTTGATAGATTTGATGGAGGACATTTGCAAAAGTATGGGCCCATATTGTTAGGAGTTTGATCAAGGTAACACATGTTTTATGGTGTGTTCAATGTTTATCTTAGTGTTCATTAAAGCAATTTGTTCAATTAATTCTTTACTACCACAAATTTAGCCCCAATGCAATAACAATTTGAATGTGATCGCTTCGATCCCTGTATTCTATTCTTTCGAATTTTATTCTTCACGCTGAAGCCGTGCCAAGTGTGTATTCCCCTCCTTCCTGCTTCCTGCTTTGAAGCGCGAGAATGACGAAGAATGTGGGTTTACCCTCTCCATTTAGCGCTGTCCCTCGCATTGTATGATCAGCCAGAAAATGGGCTCCACGATAAGATGAAGCGCGCTGGTTTGAATGAACCACCCGTCGGCCTCAATGGTTTAAGGGCGAATCTTATCGCCTCGCAACATCTCATCCGCGTCTTTGACGCCATTTCAGGATCGAAACCCGGCACAGTCTCTGATTCTCTGCCTTTCCCATGCTCTGTCCCCTTACTCCGACCTGCTCGAAAACCAACCTTTTTGTTGCGTTTTGCTCTAATCTATGGTTGTGTGGTGCCTTGAAAGGATGAGGGAGGAGGAACTAATGCACGGCTCGGAAGTGTGGTAAAGTGTAGGGAGGAAATGGAATGAATGGTTCAATTCAAAGATGTTATTCAAATTGCAGGGTATCAAATATCTCTGCAATACGAGTGTGCTAAGGTCAGGGTACGGTAGCTTTGCAGCATTAGGATCAAAGGTTTTTCGATACTGTGTGAGAAGAAAAATTGTATTTTTTAAAATTATATGATATTGACTTCACATGTTTTTGTAACATAATGAGTAAGAATCAAATCCGTATACGGTGTGTCTAATATTCGACCAACACGACAAAAATAGATGATGTGGATTATTAATGATCGACTACTTGTGCTTATGGAGCTTGTGTGTATGGATTAAATGCTTCCTTTAACAGTTGCGTATTAGCCGACGCCTGTGAGAAATAACATAATTCATATTTCCAGAGAACATTGATAGACTGGGAATAATAGCAATGTATCGTTTGATATAGTATTTTTACCTCCGTCGCTTGCCACGATGTCATGTTCGACTACAATGCCGTAGAGTATTCGAAGTACCAAATGATTGATTTAAATGCCATTTTTTATCGCCAGAAGAAGTATGTTCCTCTTGAAGAATAACAATTATTCGAGAGGAACATAAGTGATTTCAACGTATTTCAGTCGAAATGCGAATTCGATGACGAAGCGAAATGTGAACCTGCCGATTCGAAACGCTTCGCGTTATCAAACTAGCCAAGAGGTGTCTCTCCAAATTCTAAGCAGAATCTTCAGCCGATCGACGGTATCAATGCACAGCGTCTAGTCTCACTCGGCAAACAATGAAAAATCTCAATTCACTTTTAAATATTGCATCTTTATTCGTTTTTGATATGGAAATTCATGATATTATACTTGTTTATTTGATTTTTTTAAACTACCCTGCTTTTAATGATTGGTATCATTGCACAGAGTCTACTCTCTCTCTATACGTGGAAGGAAAATAGTTGCTTCCCATTGTCTGTGTCTACAATTCTAGTTTTTAGTAATGTATAGTATTTCCAGGATGATCTATCAGTGCATTTTACTATTCATTCCTATTATATCGTCATTGAGTAAATATCCCATCGCCAATACTCCTTATGGATCAATCAGAGGTTATGAGTATGAAGCGAGTAATGGATTTATGGGAGAGATATTCAAGGTGAGCTTTTTTTTTTTAAATCTTGGGCGATTAACGTGTTCAGAAAATTCCATTCGCCGCTCCACCCATTGGCAATAGGCGCTGGAAGAAACCTGAGCCGCCTCAGCCATGGAACTACACTATCGATGGAGCATTGTAAGAATTTCGATATTATTTATTTGTTTATTTCAATGTTCGATTGAGTTCTGAAAATGGTTTTAAATCTATAATAAAGTCATTCTCTTTTTATCAGTTCCGGTCCAGCCTGCGCGCAAGTCGACTCTTCCTGGGTTGGTTATCCAACTGGAATTTCTGAAGACTGTCTAACATTGAACGTTTACACGTCGAAACAGTGCCGAGAAGTTAGTCTTAATTTCTAAATGTCGCACTTTTCTGGCTACAGTTGAAAAAATGATGAAGATTAAAGATCACATTCAGTCAAACGCCTCCTGCGCAGTCGTTGTCTACATCCATGGAGGCTCGGGATTGTTCAGTTCCTCAATTCATTTCCCAGATGATCATCTCGTTTCGAAGTATTCTGCCGAAGGTAACAGATATGTTATTCCACAATTCCTTCATCATTTTTTGGCAGTTTTAAATGATTCCTTTGATGTGAAACAAAATTGGATCATTCAAAATATTTAAATATTCAGGAGTAATTCTCGTGACTATCTCCTATCGGCTCGGTGTATTTGGCGTAATGGCACTGGGTGACGAACATGCGCTACCGGCTAATCTGGCTGTGCATGGTAATTTTGTTTACATATTTTATAGTCATAAATTTTGTAATCAAATATTTTAAATTTGCAAGATGTCGTGGAGAGTTTACGCTTCGTCAGGCAGACAATTCACGCTTTCGGAGGCGATAAAGGGCAGGTAATTATTTTTTTATATTTTTTATGTTAAAATATTTGAACTAATTCCAGGTCTCTATTATGGGCCATTCGATAGGTTCCACGATCGTGCTATTTCTCGTCTACTCGCCAGCGGTGAATAAAGCCGGAGGTGAGTGAAAAAGAACAAATATTTGAAAAAACCTATATAAAGATCTTCTTTTTTGATCTATTGAGTGAGATTTGAGTGAGCGTTTGAAAGGATTTTTTTCAGTTTTTAAGGATCATTTTTGGTGCAAATTCTACTATTTACTTCAGAGCCACCCCTCTTCTCGCGAGCGATCGCCATTAGTGCATCGATGAATTTCGAAAATGTTGAGAAGCAAGTGAACCGAACGCACGGAGTGGCGGCGCATTTAGGGGTGATTTTTTTAAACAAAATTAACCCAAAAAAATAACAACTAAATAATCATTCTCAGTGTAAAGGTACGGCGCAGGAAATCGTCACTTGTCTGTTGCCTTTCTCTACTGAGTAAGCACAATTTTCCCATCCACTCATTTTAGCCCCGAAATAATGCAGTAATGATTTGTTTCAGGCAAATGCTCCGCGCAGCTTCCGAAGTCGGCGGGG
Source organism: Pristionchus exspectatus (assembly GCA_911812115.1). Lineage (NCBI taxonomy): Eukaryota > Metazoa > Nematoda > Chromadorea > Rhabditida > Neodiplogasteridae > Pristionchus > Pristionchus exspectatus. The sequence continues at coordinate 4,404,936 of OU461587.1, read as the reverse complement.
ATGCACTCGGATTCTCGGCTACGCATCTCGCAGGTAACCATTATTTAACCAAATAATTTTGAAAATAAATATTTGAGGAATCGTGAAAGCCGGTGAGCTGTTTCCGGCGCACGAAATGAACGAGATCAGAGAGAATCAGAAGGATCACATGGCTGCACTTGCGCCGGCGCCGGTTAGTTTTCACAATGATTGTTGCCCATTGAAGTTTGATCCCCATTTCACTATCTAAAATTACATGGCTTTGAAAGTGTGTTTTCGCCTGCTTTGTGAGGGTATAATATATATTTTTTAGCCAACAATGCTGATGATCGGCACGCAACTCAACGAATTCAGACAGGATGAATTTCTGTGGTGGTACGAGGCGAATGTGCTCAATGGAACAGTGGTCGAGGTACACTACCAAGAAAATTATTTTTCTTGTCTTATAAATGTTCCTTAAATATACCTTAATTCTGTAAAGTACATTTTAATATAATTTTCGAGGCTATCGATGTACTCGGAGTGCGCAACTACAAGGATTGCGCCGATAAATACATAGATGATGTGAAATCTGGGCGATTTAGTTAGTTTTTAGTTATCAGAGACTATCTGAGAGAATTTAGTAAGGGCCGTACAAAGTTTTTGGACCCTATGCTGAAAAATTGGCCCTAGGGGTACTTTTTTACGTAGAGTTCGAAAATCGACCTTAGAAAGCCGTATCTCCGACCCCCGGTACCCTATGGGTCCTGGTACCGTGCCAGGCTGTAGGAGCAACTTTGCGACTGGGGTTTCAAACCTATCCATGTGATAGCGCATTTTGTAGATCTCGTCGAAACAAACATTTTTTGTGAAGAAAGTGAAAAAAAATATTTTCATTGAAGAAAGTTATGGCCTCTGAAAGTTTTGAAATGTCTGCCCTGAAAAATTTTTGCCCGTGCCGTGCAAATTAAACTTTTTCATTCGATTCCCCATGCATTTTTACCCCAGCGTACGTTTTTTCACGGAAAAATATTGGGACCGTAGTTGTTTCGCAAAGCGCCGAAACGGCGCAACCTCAATTTTTCAAAATTTCGGTATTGCGAAATCGGCCCTTTTATTAAATTTTTCTTATCGTATATGTTTTGTTTGTTTTCGCCACGTACATGCATGTCGAAATCGAGTATTTAGAGAACGATTCAGTATGAAATATGCACTGTTATTAGTTACAGGTCTAGATTGCAAGGTTTGGTCAATCAATATTGTTCGAGTTTTGCCCACCCCGTAGTTTTGCCCCCCCCACCCCGTTTTCTAATCAATTTAGCATTTTATCAATATGAAATTGAAAAATAGTGCAAAAACTGGAGGGAAATCGTAGGGCACGAAACCCAATTCATTTTGCGCCTATAGGCAACACCCCCCAAACAATTACTTTTTAGGTTATTTACGATATTGTGGAATCAAACATTTTGCTTTTTTTCATGTCGCTCTGTTGTAATTTGCTTGTCTCACGCTCATTAGAATCAATATTGGTTGTGTTCCCTACTAAAGGAAGCTCTATGCGCATTATTACAGTGCCGCCGACACTCGAGTGCCAGATGGTCAGATGACCCTCTCTCTAATAGAAATGACCTCATGCCGCCCAGTGGGGGGGGGAGTGTAATCCTCAGATAGGTTCTTCAGATTCCTCAGATTCTTCAATGATTCTGCTCCTTCTCTTTGCGCTATTCAAATCCGTCTCTTCGTATCCTTCTCTTCCGGAGCAAAATATTACAACTGACATAGAGGTATGTTTTTGCATTGGTTTCTCAGTTAATCAGAGCGTTCTTGTTTGTTTTCTCTTTATATATGAAATCGTTCTTAGTGCGATTCGTGTCATTTCACTTCGGGACTGCTGAAGATAGACGAAAAACATCCTTCTCTTCGCGGATTCTTCTTCATCAAAGGCATGGAAGCGATCGACGCAATTACCATGAGACCAATCGGCAAAATTCAAGCAACAACATTGCTCTGCAGAATCACTTGTTCGTGAGTTGCCTATTTTTTTTTAAACCCGAATTTGCGTTTTGTATGTACCAATCAAATGTTACAGAATGACTGACGGAAGAGGTCTTACAAGTCACTCGCAATCTACACTACAAGGAGGATCTACGAGACCCCTTCCTGCCAAAGATCAAGAAAAATACCTAGATACGGGATAGGCTGGTAGTATTCACAACAAGAATAATACTGGAAAGATACCCAAATATAGAAAGAAATGCAGGAGGGGGCGAAGAGAAGATTGCAGACGGGTTCCAGTGAGATGGGGTTAATGGGGTTAATGGGGTGGGGGAGATGGGGTTTGGACTTCGGAAAGCACCAGAGTCACCCATGGAAAATGACCTCGATCGATTTATCTCTGAACTATTACAAGAAATGTCTCGAGAATACTGTACAAGTGAAATCCCTCATCCCGCTGCAAGATTTCATTGAGAAAATTTTCGACCATTCCATTCCTCCACTTCCCATGGGTTGGGCGCTTCGAGGAACAAAGAAGAACTCGCCCTTGCCCGAGAAAACAAAACAGTTCATCCAAGAATTTTTCCTGGAGAAGACTAAGATTGGAAAAAGAGCGGATGCAGAAGAGGCGTATCTCAGAATGGTTTCGGATCCTGCCATCCCGATTGAGGAGCGACTGACCAAAGAGCAGATCAAGCGTTACATAACTCGTCTGGTTGCAACTCCGGTCAAGAAGAAAGTTGTCGTTCGCGGAAAGAGATCGGCCGATATCGAAATGGATGAAGATGGAGATGCGATAGAGTGGAAGATCGAAGAGAGAGATGATGTTGGAGAGTGGGAGATGGAACCAGGATGTGAGGATGAAGAAGAGGGACAGATGACTCTCGCTGATGAGTATTCGGAGTTCATAAGAAAAAACAAAAAAACTATTTTACCTGGTTCATTTTAATTAAATTCCATTGTAATTTCATGTATTCATCCTGTTTCGATGTATTTTCTCCAAGATTCGCAGACATAACTCAATCAATAAAATTTAAGTTTTTTTTAAATTTATTTACACAGTTTTAAGCTAATATGCATTTATATGGGCCAAATACATGATAATTCATGATAATCGCCCTAGAAAACAGTGATGGGATTCGATTTCGCAATACCGAAATTTTGGAAAATCGAGGTTGCGCCGTTTCGGCGCCTTGCGAAACAACTACGGTCCCAATATTTTTCCGTGAAAAAACGTACGCCGGGGTAAAAATGCATGGGGAATCGAATGAAAAAGTTTAATTTGCACGGCACGGGCAAAAATTTTTCAGGGCAGACGTTTCAAAACTTTCAGAGGCCATAACTTTCTTCAATGAAAATATTTTTTTTCACTTTCTTCACAAAAAATGTTTGTTTCGACGAGATCTACAAAATGCGCTATCACATGGATAGGTTTGAAGCCCCAGTCGCAAAGTTGCTCCTACAGCCTGGCACGGTACCAGGACCCATAGGGTACCGGGGGTCGGAGATACGGCTTTCTAAGGTCGATTTTCGAACTCTACGTAAAAAAGTACCCCTAGGGCCAATTTTCAGCATAGGGTCCAAAATCATTGTACGGCCCCTGTGGAGCCTAACTAAATTCTCTCAGATAGTCTCTGTTATTATTTTAAATTTCGAAAATGCGTTTCAGAGCCGGAATACGACACCCTATCGCAATGCCTGATTCTAACCGCTTCTCTTTTCGCAATCGAGCAAGTGCGGGCTGGTGGGGAGGTCAGCATTTTTTAGTTATTGAAATGACAAATTTTCTTTTAGGTGTATCTCTACCAGTATGACTACTCCAATCACTCGGACCACGCTGACGATTTGTATTTTCTTATGGGAGTTCATGATTTTCCGCTGGTAAGCAATTAATTGTCATTTTTAGATTTTTGGTGAACTTATTCAGTCGTTTAGGACGAAAACGAAAAGTGGCTGAGTCGCATTTACCCTGTTTATTTTACCAATTTCATTAAAGGATTGCCCCTCGCGCCAGGTATCCTCATTTTCAAAAAAAAAAATTGTAATATATTTCAGATTGGAAACCGCTTGATCCTAATCTCATGAACTACTACTCAATAAATAAGAGCTTCGTAGATGGTGTTTTTCCTCGGATGAAATTCGGTTGGGAATTGCATACGAAAAAAGACAAGTTTTACATTTGCAGGGTATAACCAGCCGATCACTGAGTATTATTTGGACTTGCAGAAGTTTGATGAAAAACTAAGCAACGTCAAGCAATTGGTGAGATTATTCATCCGCTAAAACAACGTGAAGTATGCAATTCAGAAAGCTACTGCTCCCCTAAAGTTCAATTCACTGGTTCTACCTTCCCCAGAATCAATTACTCTACGCGATTTTGGCGTCTATTCAGTATTTATTGCTTTGTTGTTGTTGTTTGTTTTGGGAGTAAGTCAATGTTGTCGAAAGTCGCAGAGGCGACGAGGCTACATTTCGCTGAAGGGTGATTTGTAAAACAAAAAGGTAGTAGTTGTCACACATTAATTGTTCATCGGTAATTTCGTCAGTGATACAGGGTTTGCAGTATTTCACATATGCTTGAACTAGTAATACAATTATTTTGATAAATTCTTGATCAGCGGAATATGACGAGAAATAGAAATATATCGAGCAAAACACGAAGCGTGGTATGGTATGCGCGACTGGCATGATGATTCGTCATTTTACTGCCTATTCCTGCAAACAAGTCAGCTGTTTATGAAATGATTGGCAGGATCCATGTGGTTTGTGTTACGCATCGACCAAGACACAACTCGGGAACAGGATACAAAGCACTCTCCTACTTTGCTACGCCGAACCAGTTGCAAGCTTGCAAGTAAACAAGTCAGCTGAGAGTGACTGACAGGGTCAACGGTTGACCTCGTGTTTCACGTCACCATTTCTTGATCGTATAGAAACTTCACTTGAGGGACTATGTTTTTAGGATCTCTCGAATTAAATTAAAAATCGAATTAACGAATTAAATTAAATAAAAATTCATTAAGTAAACGAAATAAGCAAAATCGATCAAGGAAGAACGTATCAAGGCAGAAATGTTATGCTGCGAACAGTGTCGACGTCTAGACGATTTTTCTGGAGAGAAATGGCCTAGACGAAAATCGTCTAGACGAAAATGAGGGAGACAGAGAGAGGGAGTTTCCCTCATTCTCGCCTCTCCCAGCCAAGAGGAATGGCCGGATCGGTGTGGAATGAACTTCATTTCCATACTATATCATATCTCGAGCGAAAGCTCGATGTGCTTACATCACTCGCACTTTCTCCTCTCGTAGCCCTAAACTCTACGCGCGTCTTTTCGCAATGTATGTTAGGCCAATACTTGAATACGGAAGTGAAATATGGTCGCCATCAGAAGCGGAGCAGATCAGATTAATCGAATCAGTTCAGAGACAATACACCAAACGCGTATTTTTCAAGTGCAGGATACCCCCCACAGACTACAGCTCCCGACTGGGAATTCTCGGCCTCTCTACCCTGGAACAACGGCGACTAAATATAGACCTGTGTTGTACTTATAAAATTGTGCATAGAGACTTAGAGTTAACAGAGAGTACTTTCTTTCTTCGCCCCTCAAGAACCACACCGTCCCGACGTAATAGTTTCCAATTAAAGAAGCACCGTTTCAATAGAGTAACTCTGGACAACTTTTTGTGTAATAGAACAGTGAATAGATGGAACTCTCTTCCTAATAATGTAATCACTTCTAGGAACAGTGCTTCTTTTCGCAAACACATTACCTGATATATCCTACTTTCGCTAGCCATCCTAGATCGAATTTTCTTTGTTGCCTATGTTGCAACATCGTATCTCATGTATCTCGTTTCCCCCGTACCCTAAACTGTTTATGTGCGTTAATTACATGATAAAATTATTATTATTATTTACTCTTACTCTCCCCTCTCGCCATTCGCGACTTGAAAAGCCGATTAGACCATTCCTCTTGGAGAGGAGAGGCGAGAATGAGAGGAAGTCTGTCTCCCTCTTTTTCGTCTAGACCATTTTCGTCTAGACTATTTCTCTCCAGAAAAATCGTCTAGACGTCGACACTGTTCGCAGCATTAATGGGCATCATTAAACAAACCTTTTTTGCCATTCATTTTCCCAAAAAAATCTGTTCTGCTCAGAAATTGGAATATCGATTGAAACTCATCTGCCGTACATCGGTTTCTATTTTCAACAATAGAACAGTCTGAGCGTTCTTTGTGACGAGACGCTAGAGCACGATCAAGATAAGAGCTGCAGTGTATTCTACTGACGAGTGAAACATCTCCGCCCCCCTCTCACTGGTCTCGTTGGTTCCTTATCGGCCGGCCGAGCCATAAATGACATCTCGAAGTCTCAAACCTAATGTCGCGGTTTGCCCGGCACTCTTCTGACATGGCACAAAAATGGACGGAACAAAGCACAGATTAGACAAAGACGTGTGCTCTTCATGAGTAGGTCATTTTAGGAACATGAATCGGCCTCTTCATAACTCAATTTCTCTTGTCAGTCGGACTAACAAAAGGATGAAACAAAGAGACGTATTACTCATTACGACATAAGGAAAAAACATCAACGATTTGGTTTCGGTGGTTAAAAATGACTTGTCCAAACCCGGAAATGCAAACCATTCGAATTTTACATTTATATTCCAATTGTGGTTCCAATTCCTAAGATAGTAGAAAGTGAAGAAGTCTCTGACAATTAACTGATCTCTATTATGAGGCCGGTTGCGTAAGATTCAAGACTTGATACATCACTTTTTCGAAAACTTGTTGATAGGGGTTCTTGAGGGCTCTGATCATCATCTTAAATCATCTTTTGCATCAATTAGACCCGTGCAGAAGTGCTGAAACCATGCTGCGAAACTGTTTTGTATAGATTATTGAAAATTCGAAAATTGAAAAGATATTTCAAATCCCTTTCTAAAATACGATATTCAATCTAACGAAAACAATGTAACCCAACATGCTTCCCTAAAATAATTTGCATTTGCAGCGCACTCAATTAGCGATACTGTTTGAATGATTATCATCCATTCCATTTCACAATTCATTCGGCACAATCCGACTCTCGACACAATCCAATTCTCCAATTGATAAGAATCAACCCTTTCATTTGATTGACCACAACGTTGCAAATCTGCAAGTACATTCATAGAAAGCATTGAATTCGTCATTTTCCGTAGTCCACTCAACTCTAGCTGGCGAAATTGTCTGTGAAATGAGGAGGCGTTTCGGGCCGTTTTGAACCGATTGGTCTCATCATTCTTGCAACGTCACAATGATAATCTCATTGACACAGGTGAGGCACAAACGGATCTACAGTATCCTTCGTTCGTTCTTCCTCCTAATCGCAAAATTTTAGTAATTCTTCGCAAAAAACTTTTCAGAATGCGTTTACTCCCACTACAACTTATTCTCCCATCAACAATGTCTCTAAACATTCTAATGTATGTCATGGTGGCAGGCAAGAGTCATGTACAGTTCGCAGACAAACTAATTACATTACTCAACGAAAATGGACACAATGTGGTAAGTACTTTTTTAATTAATATTTTTCAAATAATCAAATAATTTTTAAATGTTCAATTTCAAAATTCCTTCAGGATGTAATAATGGGAATGCTCAACTCGCGTGTCAGTTCGAAGGGAGATTATGGAGCTCGGAAGATGGTGCCCGTTGCATTTCCCGGAGAACAGCATTGGGGCAACGGTTAGTTGATTGAACCAATAATATTATTATTGAAGAATATCTCAGTTGCCTCTCACCTCCAAGACCCATTCGCCGAGTTATCCGATTGGAATCGTCTGAAATTGCAACCGGATGCATTCATTGACACGGCGGAAGAATTTTGCGATGGCAAGTTCAAATTATTTTATGATAATCAATTTATCATTACAGCACTACTCGATTCTCACGAAGTTGCTGACCTCCTTACTTCAAGCAAGTACGATCTTGGCCTCATAAACGGCTACGATTTGTGTCCATTTGCACTGGCTCATCATTATCAGGTTTCCTTTTTATAGATTAGCTAGCATACTAAACATATTGAGAGAAATTGTCAGATCTCTCCCGTAGTCAGTTATGTGCCCACTCCAATTTATCCAACGCAATACTACTATGGCGGATTGCCAGAATTGCCGCTTTATGAAGATGGTTAGTTACTGCCTCATTTTGAGCGAAAGAAAACAGGAAATTGTTTTTTTAATGTGCCATTTCAGTTCTATTCCTCGCCAGTCACGAAGATCGCTCTTCTTTTTCGAGGAGGGTTCTGGAGACGATCAGAACGTCGAAGGAGCGCTACGTCCACATCAAAGCTCACACTGCTATCGTGAATTTGTTCAAAAGTATCCGGCATTCATCTTTTTCTTCAGACCGACAAATTCCGTGTTCGATTCGGCAACGACTTTCCCGATGTGCGAGACATCGCGATGAAAACGTCCCTCGATTTCTGCAATTCGCATCCGCTATTGGAAGAACCGAGGCCGCTTTCGCTGAGAATACGGTACATTGGCGGGATTGGACTATCAATTCCGAAAACACTGAGGAAAGTGCGTTTCTAAAAACGATAACAACTATAACACACATTCTAGGATCTGGACACCATGTTAAATCTCGCGCCTAAAGGCAACGTTCTGTTCTCACTCGGCACTCAGATTGTTCCAGAGAAGATTACTGAAGATCTCAAGCAAGTGTTCATCAACACTTTCAAGGTTTATCCGATTTATTTGCGTTTATCCATCTCTAATTTGAGCGCTTTCCCGATCACAACTTCTTGTGGAAATTCGATGGAAAAACAGCTGTCAATGCTTCGAACATTTTCAACTTGCAATGGATACCGCAAACGGATCTTCTTAGTGAGAAGATTTCGGTAAATCATCGAGTTGATTATATTTTCAGACGATCATAGAGTCGTCGCCTTCATTTCCCACATGGGACTGAACTCTTTCACTGAAACAGCCTACGCCGGAGCGCCTGTTGTTGCGATACCGCTGTTTGCCGATCAAGTGGTTTGTTTTCTCAATTTTCTATTTAACAAATAGATGTCATCATTACAGCACAACGCACGTCGAGCAAAAGCTCTCGGCATCGGTGAAATCGTCAAGAACTTTGAGATCACCGAGGAGAATTTGTATGCTGCATTAGATAAAGTTCTGCACGATGATAGGTTGGACCAAGCTAATATTGCTGCACAATAATACAAATTTCAGTTACCGAAATCGAGCGAGGGAAATATCAAGAATGATCGCAGCACAACCCGATAAGCCGCAGCGAATGTTCCTTGAGGGAATCGGGTTCGCTGCGAAGTTTAAGGTGAAACACGATCTTGCAGTCCATCTAAACGATCGTTTTCAGAATTTCTCATCACATCACCGTCTTGAGGGCGCGAATCATCACCATTTCGTACAGACCGGATGGGATGTGGCCGCGTTTTTCACTGTCATCATAGTGTCTTTTGTATTTATTGTCTGGAGACTTGTGTTTCTCGTATTGCGAACTTTGGCAGGAAGAATTCAGCTCAAGAACAAGGTGGATTGATGAAAAGTTGTGAATAAATTACTTTGATAACATATTTACGTGTAAATAGCACAGAACACAAGCGGGCATTTATGATGTGGCTGAGCAATAGATAAATGATTCCTTTGCAAATGTCCATCTCTGATTCCTTTGCACTGTTTCTCCTTTGCGTTATCAGTAGTTCAAACACGCCAAATCGTAACGCCAAGAAACCCATCGCACCATGGTTCGTTTTTAACTAGGGATGGTATGAAAATAAATGGTCTCTCTTTTTCGCATTGTTTCTTGCTGGTTAGAGAGATCCATATTCGTTTCTGATCCGGTCTTGGATTAGAACTACACACATTGAAATGTGTATTTTACTTGCAGATTTCTAGAGTACTTGTTGCATCATGCCTAATTCTCGCTTCACTCCTGGCATATTTTGATTCGTTCGGAATCAATGGTATCTGACTTGTTAGGCCTCACAGATTAAGACCCGTAAAAATATTCAGGAGTCATTCCGCGCATTCAGACTCACTACAGTATCGACGTCACGCAAACGGCAGTGATTCAGGTGAATCTTATCGATATTTTTTTTGTTTTCAATACTTCATTTCAGACTGCGACATCTATTGCATATACAGCTGCGCTCGCTTTGGTATGGCTGTTTGGAGATGCCTTCAAACGAAGGCAAGTAGTGCAACAAATGCAAACTTTCTGAATAGTTTTTAGACGACTTTTCCTGACATCGCTTTCAATATGGATCACATTTTCCCTGCTCTCAATCTTCCTAGGATCAGGATCTTTCATGGTACAGTTTTTTTTATAATTTTACGTATTTTTCTCAAATTTCATTGCAGATGTTCGTTACGCTCCGATCGCTCGCTGTCGCCGCATCTGCAGTGTTCGAGGTGCTGGTGCCGGTGATGCTGGCTGACCTATTTCAGGGTAATATCGTGCGTTTCAAATGCTCAGCAAACTCAATGTGCTGGTTAGCGTATTGATTGTCTGGAAGAGAGAGGAAGGGAACAGGTAGGGAGGAGGAGAGCAGGTAGATCACTAGCCTCCTCCCGGCCTCTTCCTCCCTCCTCCCTCCACTCAGTTCGTCAAAGGTCAGCTACGCGTGGAATGGAAAATTATCTCACGATAATGATTTATTGTTTCCGGTTTTCAACCATTGCTAAGGTCAATATAACATCGGCCGGGTGTGTTTCAAATGCAACTTAAATTTCACGAAACATTGCAAATTCAATTATTCTTTCATGAATTGCCAATTTTAAAAAAAAATCAAAATCGAAATTAAAATATTTCAATTCCAGATCGAACCCTCGGCATCGCTCTGTCCTGTGTGTCTTTCGGCGAAATCGTTGTCGGGTAACAATTGATTTCGTCGTGTTCACAATTATGAAATAAACTTAGGATGGCTTCGTTCATTATCAGTTCATGGATCGTCACTAATGATGTTCCCTGGCAATCAGGTATTGATCAAATTACACAATTACAATTACACGTGCTCTCTCGTCTCTCTAGCAGACGAAAGAGACCAAATCATCAAGACTCCTGATTCAGGATTAGTCGCCGCTCCTCTACTAGCTATCGTTCCTTTCATCGGTGTGTTATGCTCCAACTCAATTCTACGAAACGTTGAACTGTCAAGAGTAGGAAATGGAATCGGCAAGAATTTCGCTGGAGCGTTCCGGGTTTTCTCCATGTAAGCGAATCTCAAAAATATTATGAAACGCAACTCAATTTCAGCAAATCATACCTCCTCCTTACCGCTACTCTATCCTTCATCGCATTCAACACGAAAGCGTACAACTTCTGGTAGAGTTCGAATTACGGGTAATCGTCTCTTCATTTCACGTACTCTCTCACTGGTCAGAGAGGCGAGAGAGTGTGTGAAATGGAGAGACGGTTCATCGTATTTAACTCTACTTTCTGGTTCCCATCCATGTACATTCTCGTTTGGACCAATCTGCCGGATGTATTCTTCGGATTGTCCTATACAACGTACGAACCTTAATCCGAAGAAGAAGAAACATGGATAAACGTTTCAGAATCAACATGCTCAATACAATCGTAATGATTCTCGGAACAGTGATCGGGCTTCCGGTTGCAATGTGGCTCGCACAGGTTGGATATTGCACCCATCTCATCGGACTACGGCCAAATTCTCAAAATAAAAGACTTTTCTGCATTTCAGATTAAAAATGCATTTGCTTGCAGAGTTGGCGGCACGGCACTGGCCTCTTCTCCGGCAGGAAAGATTTCATTCTCGCCTATCCTATCGTTGCAGCCATCGGCGCACCCATCAACGCTTTTCTGCTCGTTCTGAGCATAATGCTGCTAAACAGGAGCTATCCGGCTTGTCTAGTAAGCTGATCGTCTATTTTAAATATATTTCCTCGATTGTGATCGTTGAAAAGGAATTAATTTGTTTAGGTAGTAACATTCTTCGTTGGCATGGGATCAGCGGTGAACACTGTGTTGATCAATCAGATGATTCTGGTAGGTGAACCTTATTTTATTGAGATTTTTTTTGCGCACAAAAAGGCTGTTTCGATCCGGAAAACCCATTCAATTCAGCTCGTCGTGCCTCCAAGCTCTCGAACTGCCGCCGTTGCTCTGGCGAGACTAATTGCTTCTGTTGTCGGTATTCCGTCCGCACAGATCTCTGGTTTTGTAAGTCATTTTTTCTCGTTTTTAAACAGTTTTGTTTGTCCCGCAGTGCAAAATAATGAATTAACACTGCAATGTTTAGATCATGGAGGCGATTCGAGGCGGCTCCACTCTTCCATACGACCAGTTTCGAGCGTACCAGCTGGTAAGTGTATTTGCATATTTTAAGTCACACTTACCATTTTTAGGGAATGACCTGCACATCATCCATTCTCTTCGTGGGTGTATTATGCCATGTGGTCCTCGTCTTTTTCTATTCTAAAGATTACCAGAGAGCTGAAGTAAAGGAAGTCGAACATGAGAAGACTCCGCTAATAGAGAAGTCGTAGCATGTAGCAAGCATTGAATTTGTGATTTTCTCTTTGAAATACCATATGTTATCATTCCCTTATTTTTGTTGAACAGGATCTTTGAGTTATTCCAATATATGGTTTGAATGCTATCTACACCTCAAGAAAGAGCGATTATCGCTTTAACTCATTCCGCCGCTATCTTGGTACTTTTTTTTAATGTGCCCTGATTTTAAAAATCACATAAAGGATGTGCAGATAATATTGATCTCCCATCGCTCTCCTGCGAAAATGTTCCTGCACGTTCTCTCCGATTTTCCTCTTCCCAGCTCATGAAAGTGAAACCTTAGGATAGGCGTTATCAACGCAACCGTTTTCTCTTAGGCCGGTTCATAATCCGGCAGGAACAATAGGGAACGGGGGCTTTCTTCATTTTATGTGTTCTCTCAGCTCACTGACCAGTGTGAAACAGGATAATTTGGAGATTGGAGGAACAATGATAAGGTAGAGCAACGCCACAGTCGTTCCATAAATGCCATTCAGAGCTGATGATCTGTTGTTATTTTACTTGTTCCTTTTCGCTACCTTGCTAGAAATTCACCAACTATTGAACGTTAGGCAAAGTGAATGTGCGCCTGATTGGAAAGTCGCCGCCATTTTTGTTCAATACCGCCCTTATGCTGACAAACACTTTCAAGGAGAATGTATTGTCTCATTCTTCTCCTCAGTCTTCCACCTCTCGTTCACTCCTGCTTTCGAATGAGGGAGCGCCAACCGGGAATACCGTACGGTATGTATGTCATACAATAAAATTCGAAATAAAAAAAGGTAAAGGTAGTTCCGTATTCAGCGTATTTTTCAACGCGCGGAACATGCGCAAGTTTCTTTTGATCGGTGTGCACGCATCCATGGCATATAACGGTATAAATTGTCACTCAGTTGCCAGCCGGCGACACAAAAAAATTTATTCTTGAAACACTTATAAGTTTGAGAGTCAGATCATTCATAGACTTTCACTAAATTCAAGGATTTATAAACAAAAATACATGAGGTTACACTGGAAGTACATCTCATGATGGAGGATATTGGCATTAATTATCATTAACCTTTTCAGCTTGCTCGATGTTTGAGGATTACGAACCGGAGTGCAATAAGGATGCTGTTGCGGGGGAGGAGTCGTGAGTGCAGCGATTCATTTTCGTTAATAAAGCACTCACGAATTGAAAAAAAACAATAATGTACAATGCACACTTCATAGAAGTTTTGTACTATAATTGAATTACGGCTGTTAGAGGAGGAGGGATTTTTGCAAAAAAAATCCTTGGGGCCATTCATCTCTCCCAGAAATTCAAATGGGCGGCAGGATGTGAAGAAAGATTAATAAAATATTTTATAAGAATCAAACAATTACAATTGTGTCAGATGCAAACAGGCTACAATTACTACCAAGTCAGTTATGTGTAACGGAGATTTCCCATCCTTCGTCGTTCAGGGAGTGAGTTATCACAATTGTCTACAAAAATCAATACGTGTTCACATCGTTGTATGTCTTCTATTTTTCAGAGCAATTCGAATCTCTTGGAAATGGAGTCTATCACGTGTGATTTAACAACAAAGGAATGGCAATTTACGAATGCCAATAGCGTACCAATGACCAAGAGCCAGGTGTGTATTTGTTGTTTTGCTAGTGTTCAATGTTAGAGCACATCAAAACAAACAGCTCGATACCAGATTGTGTGGCATGAGCACCCCATAACCCTTTCGAAACTCCCATGTTTTAAAATTTCGTCTAAACCGAGATATACTCGATTGGCTGATTGCCAAGTCACCCTGACGCGCAGGCAATAGACTTCGATAAATAACGATGCGCAACTATACAACTAGTTGCGTAAGAGTTTCGCGGAATGTCATTTTTCGATCTTTTATTCCGCAAAAGCGGTCTCGCAACTAGTTGTTTATTTAACCCCCGCCATTCCGCGGGTAGTTGCATAAGAGGAGTAGTGAACTGACGACTGGAGATTTGAAAACTTTTGTTTTTGACAAATTGCCTGCATGATCTGACATCAATGGTTATCACAACACCCCAAATTGTTCCAAATGTGACTCTATTGACTCACTAATCATGTTTCTCGAAGATTTGAGTTATTTCTGTACGGATTAACTGAACTGTGCGAGTTCGCATGAAAATTGGCACCACACAAATATGTTTCGTGCAGCAATGACTTTTCGAAGCAACTAGTTGCGAAACGCTTACGCAACTAGTTGCGAAGTTTCGCAACAAAAAGTTTCGCAACTTTCGACCATTTTGACGACCCCGGAAGGAGAACCCCTGTTTTTAAGACACGTTTATGTGAACGAAACACTATTTAACTCCATATTGCAGATTGCGCTAGTAAAATTAAGGCGCTAAGACGAAAAACGTTTGTGAAAGCCAATCACCAAACTCTCACCAACTGGAGCACAATTATGATAGCGAAAATGACCTAACTTTGTTAACGCGGAATGCGCCAAATCCATGGTACAAACGCGTTTTCTAGAACTTCTGAATTTCTCATTTTCTTCTACTTTACAAAATTCTCTATTAAATGGGTCGAATAGTAAAGTTTGGGCATTTTGTGAATAATCCATAAAGGTCTATATCAACAATAATCTGTTTCGGCTTGGGGTTCATGCTTCCGAAGTGCCACACCACAAAGAAACCGCTTTGTCTAAAATTGACCTGATATTGCAGGACCTTGAAACGCAATATACGCGAATAAAAAAAGAAATTAAGTGTACCAAGGTGTAGAGGGTCAAATTTATAAATATAAAAAATTTATACCTTTTTCCTCACCCAAACCGCTTAAAAAATATACAATACACAAAACAACTAAAAATGTGACATTATTTTAGGTGGTGACAGCTCTTGGCAACGAACCCTACTCAGTTGCGTGCATTGAGTAGATATAGAATGAGTATGGATAGTGAATATTATGAATTGTTATTGCGGGAGTCACATATTTGATCACATTTCAATGTTACCATTTGCATGAACATTATTACAATACAATGTGATGAAAACTATATTATTTGCACGTTGATGATTATCTTGTATTGGCAGCCACATCCCTTGATCACTTGTGTGATAAGTCCAGAGCTTCAGCTCGTGTAGCTCCCTCAGCCAGAACTATTTAGCGGACTTCACGAGCGTCGCACAAGGTTCCTCAGCTTTCGAAGATGTTGAAATGGTGTCGTCATTATCCATAAGAGCTGGGTTTGTGCGGCAAAGCGTAGAAGGCGTGATAGCAACTGTAGAGTGATGATTAAAGTATGATTACAGTATCATCAACTGAATTTTTAAATTCAATAACATATATATATTAACAGAAGTCCTTTATGATTTGAAATGCGAAGACAATATGTTGGGCCTATACAGAAGCAGTATGATACGAGAACACATGAATATTGAATTGAGGTTACAAAATTACATCTTAAAGAGGAAGGTCTCTGACTGCATAGGGATAGCCAATGCCCACGTCTTCATGACAGAGTTCTTGCGAGCGCTCAGATAGCCACCCTTGCTCGACCAGAAGGTCCACGATCCCTGACCAACGTTGGTCATCGTCCACTCCGCTGCATCGTGCAGGTTGGGCGACAAGTCCAGAGCTCCATTCTCCTGCTCTCGAAGATATCCACCTCCCGCGACGAGGATCACCTGCAATCCGATTGTGAGCTTCCGAGATCGCTACCGAGCTAGAACTCACTTTGTCGCCACTTCTCTTCTTGATGTCCCACTCCTGTCCCGATCCCTCACTGTGCTCCACACCTCCAACGTCGGTCGTGCGCAGGTAGGTGTCGTACTTGGCGGACTTCACTCGTCCCTTGTAGACGGAAACTGAAAACGGTTCCAGTTGGCACGATCGTTGCTCATGTCTCACCATCCGCTCCCGGTCCCTGGCCGCCCTCCTGAACCGTCGTCGAGCTCTGAATGTTTACATAAGGACAGCCTGCATCGTGTCCCGTACCTCGTCGATCTTCTCCGTCGTCGTCGATGAGGACGTGAGCGTCGATGTGCTGCTGGTGGCCTGCGACGACGTCGGGCTGTTCTCGCCCTGCGGGGTCGTCTCCTTGCTCTCGGCAGTCGACTGCACCAGGGTGGAGCCTGCAAACGCTCCAATGATCGCCCTGCAGGGAATCGTATAGTAGTGACTCACCGGGCTCCGTCGTCTCCTCTCCATCTCCATCCTCGGTCGATCCCGTCGCCGTGGAGCCGACGCTCGATGACTCTGAATGGATGCCATTTGATGGATGCAATGAGATGACATCCCAGCTGTAGTCACTCCCCTCTAGCCCCGCTCTCTCGCCCTCTCTAACTGGCAATCACTAGGCAACAGGCACCTGAGCTGGCGGTGGAGGAGACCGGCGTCACTGAACAAATCAAATGATTAACCCGGAAGGACAGTGCTCAATCCCTTCCTTTCACACACTCTCTCGACAGGTAGAGTGGCGAGAAAGTGTGTGAAATGAAGAGACAGGAGTAAAAGGCAGTCCTCACCCGCTGCGGTGGTCGAAGACGACGTCGTCGTGGTCGTCGTGGGCACCGTGGTAGTCGTGGTGGCGCCTGAAGTGAGCGTTTTCGGAAGGTGTCTTGAAAGCCAGACACTGGTACCCGCGACGGTGGTCGACTGCTGCTCCTGGCTCGTGGGCACGGCGGTCGAGTGGAGTGCCGCTGGCTCGCGAGAAGTGGCGCTCTCTGGCAAGCATGAATTTGAAAAGGAGCCAATTGTCAATTCACCCTGGAGAGTGGCGGCTCCCATCTCACTCGTGGCAGTGCTGATCGTGCCGATTGCGGTCTTCTGGGGATCTGCAAATGAGAGTTTTGGGGGGCGGAACAGCTTGCTCATTACTCACTTAGCCACTTGACAGCTTCTTTCTGTAGGTAGTCGGCGTGCGTCGACTTGTCCAGGCACGCTTCCCCCTTCTTGGGAAGGAACTTGGGCGTCGGGCCTGAAAGCGGGGGCGGGTGGTTAGACTGGGGGCTTCACAAGGGAAGTGCACAACCTTAGTATGAAATCGGGCTATGAGCTATATACCATTCGAAAGAGCACCAAAAGTTTAGTTGATATCAGTTTTCAAATCCTGCTACAGCGACCTGTGGTGGTCAGGAGACGTCAAAGAAGTTCCCATACTTTTTCATGTGCACTTCCCTTGTCAGTGGGTAGTAGTGCTCACCTCGGACCTTGACAAAAAAGAGCCGATCGAAAGCGCCCTCCGCCAGGTTGTCGGAGACCTGCTTGTACTCGGTGGCGAGCACGCACAAACGATTGGGCAGATCGAACCTGGAACAATATGATCCAGCTGGCACCAATCTACCCCGGAATCACCAGCGGTGGAAAACTCACTCAAAGGCGCTGCAGTGACGGTCCCGATCGCAGATTTGGCTGCACTCCTCATGGTTGTTCAAGTTGTGCATCTGAAATTTAGATATTACAGTAACCCTGACCATCGTTCTCCAATAGATAGTATCAATAGGTATTACCGAGTAGATCTCTGCCAACTCCAATCCCGCTATCCTGGCAAATATGCTCTTATTGGGCTGCAATGACGTGGGTTACCGTGTGGATTGCGGTAGAGAAGAAGAGTTCGAAGAACAAGAACTTACCAGCGAAAAGCGCCTGACGGAAGTCATGTCCTTGTCCTTGCCCCCGCAATCAATGCAGGCGATCTCCGAGATAGGGAGGAGGACGAAGACGAGAAATGTAGTCCGTCTGAAGAGAATCATGACGAAGAGTGAATTCAGGGGGGGGGGCAGGCGGCCGTCTTAAATACGGCTTCGCGCAGGCGTTCATGGTTACGCGATGGATGTACTCTCTCGCCGGGCTGAGAAGGCGAGAGAGCGTGCGAAATGCAGAGACGGACTCTCGATTCGGACTGTTCCCTGGCTACGAATCGTACGGGGGCAGTAGAGTTCGAAATACGGGTCGCCGTCTCTTCATTTCACGTGCTCTCTCACCGGTCAGAGAGGCGAGAGAGTGTGTGAAATGAAGAGACGTCGACCCGTATTTCAAGCTCTAGGGAGCAGGCTGATGAGCAGAGATGGTCTCTTAGTTTCACATGCTATTTCCACCATGAGCTCGAGCGCCCACTGTCTCATGGTCAGAGAGGCTAGCGTCTACGTGGAATGGAGAGACGGTCCCGTTCTTCCGACAGTTCCATGGATACTATGGGGGCGAACGGGAGAAGCAGAGGAAAATCTCCTATTTTGAAGGGCTATCTCGGCGCATTGCTGGCCCATAAGAAGGATCTCATAAAGAGGAAGAAGGGGAAGACGATGTGGATGTGGCAACGGAACAGGCCTGCAAGTTTGCAGGAGGTTGGGTGCAATCTGGGTGCATATTCGGATGCGGTCGCTATTAGGGTTGATCGTTCGGCTTTCGGAACGGCCGAAGAATAAATTCAATTATCTCCACTTTTCCGGAACGAGAGTAGAACAAAGGGATTTTCGTTGTTCGGGTCGACTCTCGTTCCGGAATGACCATTGTTCGATTTTTAATCCATTCCGGAATGAGGCGAAAATTGAATTAAAAGTTCGGATTTTCCGGAATTCGTTCCGTTTCGTCAACCCTAGTTGCTATCCGCTCCGATCGACAACTGACCGTTTATCTCATTTGGGTGTAACTTCATTTACTTTTGATCACGGGCAGGTGTGACAGTTGGGTGAGAGAGACAATTATCTGATTCTCTCGCCAGTCGCAAATTCGCTCTCCGATATAGCTCATCTTCTCTATTTGCCCACTATCACGCATGTATGGGTGATTTTTTGACTTATTAATGCCTATTAATTGCGTTCTTCGGCTTCGCCTTCGAACAATACTGAAAATAGAAGACTACGAGATGAAGAGGGAGAAAGGAGGAGGGAGAGTTGAATAGCTGGTATTCTTTGCTTTATTTCGCCATCGAGAGAGCACGCCGAATGAAGAGACAGGTTCTCATTCCTGTCATGGTACAACAATGGAGGGTGAAAGTCATCACAAGGAGGGGGATAATGTGAGGGGAGAGGATAGCCAAGGACGTTCCACCTGCATTATCGTGCATTTGAAATGGTCAGCAAATGAACTGTGATCGATAGCGAACTATCGATCGATCATTGTAAGAGTGAAAGGGGGAGGTCAGGTAGATCACTAGCCTCCTCCTGGCATCTAACCTCTCTGCGCTTTCTCTTACGTTCTTCAAAGGTCAACTACGTGTGAAATTCAAGCGGTGAAAGAAAGTCGACTCCCCGTTTGAAGTGTTCACACCGAGGTCAAAGCAAAAGTTACCTATCTTAATCGAAATAAATAAAGAAAGGACAGAGTTCGAAATTCGAGCATTGGTCTCTTAATTTTACACACTATCTCGTCACTCTGACCGGTGAGCGAGAAAAGGTGGAATGAAGAAACGGACTCTTCATCTATGGCATCCTGAGCCTGTGCTTCTTCTTAGAATTTTCATCAGACAGGTCAGATAGGCGAGATCGGAGTGGAATGTGGGCATGTGGCCACGCTTTGCAGTCGAAGGTTGCATGGATCAATGATTTCCTAAAAAAAAATTTCCATCAATTTGCATGCACTGAAAGTTTGAGGGACGATTGCACGCTGGAAAAAATAGAGTTTGAGGCCGTTTATGCCTGCAAATGTGCTAACTAAATTGAAACACATAGAACGATGCAGAAATCTGCGGTAGGACAGTTAAATAATATTTATACTATTTTTATTAAAATCGTTCAAGAAATGTAAGTATTTAAAAGAAGTCAAACAGCTTTCATAAACAACATGTTTCCCTGACATCACTTCTCTTGTCAGTTTTGTCATTTCAGCTGCAGTTTGAAACCCGCTGAAACCAGAATGAGAGTGATATTTATGCTGCACCTAGCAATTTTTAGAGGAGTGAGGAGAATGCACTTTTCGCGATATTTCCTAACCAGTTTTTCTTCTTCCTTTGCCTTTTTGACATCACTGACTATAAATTTTACCATTCGAGGTCTCTTAAATTTCGCGCTGCTCCATTAATCATACGAGTATTCAAGTCCCGACTTACTAAACCACTGATTATATCCCCCATTACACCTAAGGCATCATCCATTTCCGGACGATTACAATTGTGCCATTTAGTATCTTGGCACCTCAATCATTAATTATGATTTAATATTTTTTCAGACTTTCAGATGCTAGTACGCAACATTATTCAAGCCTCTTATGGAATTCCCGGTGTTTTCACGTACTTTGTAGTGATTTTCGCAATGAAATCGCAGAAAAGAATACTGTCGAAGAGTTTCATATCAATTTTCGCTATAACTGCAGCAATTGTAGGTTTCTTTCTCATTGGTTTTGAGCGAGTAATAATATCAGAACACTGCGACATGGATCAATTCCTGGCTAGTTATCAGGCTGAAAACCGAAGCGTTCATGATTCCCTTCTACAAATTGTTCGAAGATCAGTACTTTCTAGGGTAATTACGCACATTTTCTAAAGTTAATAAGATGATAACAATAGATTGCTATAATAAATATATAATAATAATATTTATTGAATTCCATTTACTGCAGATGTCTCTTCATATTCCTCGTGCAACACTTTTACTATGCTCAAAATGTGTGCGTTCTTTTATTAGCCTTAGACCGCTTCGCTGTTATTTATGCCATAAATCGAAAGACAAAGGTTAGACCGTTCGAAAAATAATTTTTCAATAACTATTTATATTTCAGTTTTGGAGTGAGTCATATTTATTAGTTACCATGCTGTCGCATTTCCTATGCTTGGTGTTAAATGTGGGAACGAGGTATACATCCGAGTGTGAATTGCATGGAAAATTTGTTCGCTTCAAGATTATTTGTTGGAATCCTCGCCTTTCGCGAGGGTATGACGATTGAAGCGCTTGTTCGAAAAGCATTGTTTGATGTGAGTTTGAAATATTTGCACTTCTAAATAATTTCAAACTAAATGTGGATTAGACATTCAATCGTAACGAAACAACTAGTCGTTTACTAGGGAAATAAACCGCCTTTTTCACGAGAGACAGTGCGGAATGAGGAGAGCGATGGTCGATTTCCATAATTGTTAGTTGTTTCGTTACGATTGAAAGTCTAATGTGGATCGCCCGATTTAACACAGAAATGCTTTCATGCCAGACAGTAGATCTAAAGCCCCTTGTTAGTGACTAATGACTTCTAATTGAAGCCCTCCTATGTGCAGCTTGCGTTCGGAGTTGTCGTCTTTTTCATCTGCTCCGTTTTCAACGTACATTTGAAAAGAAAATTTAAAAATAACGAAAGATTTAAGGCAATTTCACTGAGGCGACTCATGATTCTACGAGGAATTGCTTCAGCATCAAGGGTTAGTTCTTAAAGGAGGAATGGCACGAATATCTGGCTAACTGAGTTCTCGATGTCAGACGGTGTGGCATGAGCACTCCATAACGCTTTCAAAACTCCCATGTATTCAATTTTCGTCTAAACCGAGATATATTCGATTGACTGATTGCCAAGCCACCCTGAAGCGCAGGCAACGAGCTAGAGAGCATGCAAAATGAGGAGAGCGCTCTGCCTCGCTTTGCATATCGACGCGATTCGTGCCTCTCCTTCTTTAATTGAGTTCGCACCTTAATAAATTGATCAATTGATTAATTGATCAATTGATCAATTTCTTATTCTCTTTCAGGAAATATCCTTCTTTCTGATCAGTTTATGCATATTTCTCGCACAAATTCTCAACCTCGTCATTTACGTGAGTTTTTTTTGGTTTTTATTCAAACATTTTTTTTTCAGGGAATCATCACTGTCGATCTCGCAATTCATGATTACACCCAATCTTCGCCTAAAGCTGATTTCACTGACGAGATAATGTTGTTCACTTCGGATTTCTTCTCCATAGGACCGGCGTTGTAAGTTGCTCGAAGTAGTGATTATCGGATACTAGGAGTTTTTCATCCCCTCGCACGTAATGATACGGCCACTTACCGATTATGAAACTAAATTTACAAAAAAAAAGTTTATAAAAAAAGAAAACATGTTTAGTTACACCCTGCTTCTTCCCGGGCCGGTTCGCCGGCTCATTTCTCACTCCATTAAGACACGATTGGAGCGCTATGTCGAACGCTCGCAGAGTTCCGTCGTAGCTATTGCTTGAATTTGTTTTATTTTAAAAAAATAAACGCTTACATAAAAGCTTACTGGCAATTATCGAGTATCGCCTCAAAACATGGCAATGGAGATTGCCGTTTTAAAAAATAGCAGTAGTCACTTATTTGCAACTTCATGGGATAATGGTCAAGGAAAAAGTGCAAAGAAGCTCACATTGATAACGACTGTCATCAAGAAAGCCCTTTCACCGAAGCAAGCAACATATTTTATTTAGTATCTGTATCGGAAAGAGAATATCGCGAGATGAGAAAGATCATTCCCCTTGTCACTCTATACGCATTGATAACGCACCAAACCGTCTTATCAAGGGCGCAATCGGCCCAGCCAAGCTATCAGAAACATTAGGACACTTTCAACTGAATCATTATTTTTATTCATACATTGCATTTGCATTTGCGATATCTCCTGTAAAATAGGAGTACGATAACGGTAGAATGTAAATGTTATTCGGATTCTCCTTCTGCTCCCTCCGTTCACGTTATCACTGAGCACATTTTCCCTCGAATTTCTCCTCTTTTGACCTTCACACCGTGCCTGACTATTCCATGCGTCACTTCAGGCAACCACCCTATCGTCTCATGATAAATGCTCGCGCAATTTTTCTCACCTTTCTGCACGTCGCCTCTTCTCTGAGCACCTATCCCATCGTTCGCACCTCTTACGGATCAATACGGGGCTACGAGCACCGAGCAAAGAATGGATTTGTTGGAGAAATATACAAGGTGAGTGAGTGTGCTTTCATAGTGTCTAATCATGGTCAGTTTACATTCTGATAAGAACCGAGTGACAAAATCGGATTCATCTGAACCATGATTAAAGATCATAAACTATCATTTCAGAAAATTCCCTTCGCTTCACCTCCGACAGGACACAGACGCTGGGAAAAGCCTGCGCCTCCACAGCCCTGGAATCACACCCTTGACGGAACTTTGTGAGAATTATTTTTTTACTGTTTCTCATTTAACTTGCTTTGCTGAAAAGGCAAGATTCGCATTGATCAACGGGGTAGCTTCGATTTTACCTTTGCTTGCTAAAAAGGGGTTAGCAGTATCGCTGAATCTATTTTTTCAATAATTCAGCTTGCGTAGTCAAAACTTTTTGAAATATATCTTATGTAATTATAGAAGAAACTTGTTTTGTAAAGAAATGACAAAAAAGGTAGAGATTCTGCTGGGAGGGGACTGGTAAGGAAGACTTCCTAAAGAAATGTGGTTGGATGCTTCGGTCCATTGATAATTTGCTTTTAAGTTTTGGCCCAGCGTGCGCGCAGGTGCCCTCACACTGGGAAGGGTACGTGACGGGGCAGTCGGAGGACTGCCTTACGCTCAACATTTACACCTCAACAGAGTGCAGGCAGGTGAAGTAGCATTTCTGTTCTCGTCAAGTTTATAGGATTGATGCTAAAGATCAAAGACATTTCGAAATGACCGGACATAAAGTTCAAAAGATCACTTCCAGATAAAAAGATCATTGTCATCACGATGTAAAGACCAAAGAACAAAGATCACTTCCAGTCCAAAGCAGGCTGCCCTGTCGTTGTCTTCATTCACGGAGGATCAACGCTGACCGGTGGCACTACCGCGTTTCCGGATGAGGCATTGGTGACAAACTTCGCAAAACGAGGTGAAACTCTTGCCACGTCTCTCTATGGGATTCGTCCAAGTGCGTTTTGTAGTTGTTTTTATTTCTTTTTAATAAATTAAATTCCAGGTGTTCTCATGGTCACTGTCTCTTATCGATTGGGCGTTTTCGGCGTGTTGGCGCTTGGCGATGAGAGTGTTCTTCCTGCGAATCTCGCGATGCATGGTTCTCATCACCATTTATTCACTTTATTTCTTTTTATTTATTCTGTGTATTTATCGTCCAGGAAAATACATGTACATGAAATTAATTATCAGAAATCGGTGGAGCACCTCGCCTCTTCCCCTCTGTAATTTGTGCATTCAGATGTCGTTGAGAGCTTGCGCTTCGTTCGCTCGGAAATTCACAATTTCGGAGGCGATCGGGATCAGGTTCATTTATTTTCATTTTTTAAATGCAACAATACATTCTGTAGCTGGGGAATGCTGCAAACGTGTTCACTCTACGGTCAGAGTGACGAGAGAGTGTGTGCAATTAAGAGACGATTAACGGTATTTCCAACACTTCAGGTTACCATCATGGGCCAGTCTGCGGGCGCAACGATCGCATTGGCGCTCGTTTTCTCTCCATTCGTCAATGTAGCTGATGGTAAGGTGCTGTCCACGTTCAGTCGTTTGCCTGGAAGGGTTTTAGATTTTACTAATTAAGAAAAATCAATTTCCACAATTGCTCAAACGATAATATGCATTTAGACGATGTGCTTTTCTCGCGAGCTATCGCCATGAGTTCGGGTCTGATTCTGAAAAGCGAAGAGAGCCAAGTGAGCATATCACAAGCGGTCGCAGCAAAGTTGGGAGTGAGTGACTTTTACAATTATTTCATCTCCAAGGAACTCCGAGGTGTTCATAGTAGTGAGTTGAATGACGTTTTATACTTCAAACAAGCTTTTACAGTGCTCTGGCACAGCGCAAGAAATTGTCGACTGCATGCGTCCTCAGAGCACTGAGTGGGTCACTTTTTTTTTAATTTTAGGGGATGAACTCTTCTTGATTTGCACAATAAGCTTCGATTTGTTTTCAGTGAAATCGTAAACGCGGCATCGGCCGTAGGAGGTCCTGACATGTCGTCCTCTCTTTCTCATCTGAGAGACATTACGTTGGCCGGAGACTTCTTTCCATTTCATAGTGTGCTTGAGCTGAGGCACAATCAACAGTATCACATGGGACGACTATCTTCTGTACGTTTAGCGCTTTAAAAAAAATTTATAAATAATTTCAGCCCACGAAACTTCTGCTCGGTACAATGTTGAACGAGTTCAAAGTCGAACGATTAGTGAACAATAAAAACTCTTACGTCAACGAGGTTTACATACAAACCAATCCCCTGTAATAGGCATCAATGCCATACATGTCCAACCTCAAATATGTCTTTATTAGTATACCATGCGAAGGAGAGGAACTTGGTCAAAAAATAATTTATTATTATTTTTTTAAAGAATTATTTTTAAAAATTTGAGGTGATCGAAGTGCTCGGCGTCAGCAACAAGGAAGAATGTGTACAGAAATACTATAGTGATGTCGCATCGGGAGCGTTTGGTGAGCTATTATCGAGCTCTGAAAATTCTCGGAAAACTCAATGTGCTGGTTAGCAAGCTATCGATTCCACGGGAGGAGTGAAGAGTGGAGGAGGCACGGTAGCTTACTACCATCTCGCGCGCGAACGTTTGTTAAAGGTCGTCTATGCGCGGAATGGGAAATAATCTATCTATACCGATGCAAAAATTAAGTTACGAAATTTAGATCCTGGTTATGACACACTCTCGCAAGCTCTATTCGTATCAAATGCACTGTACGCTAGTGTTCACGCGCAAACGGGAGCGGAAGTAAGTGAAAACAACGATTACAAATATTCCGATCACCTCACATTTTGTGTAGTGCTGTTGTCACTTCAGGTTTACCTGTACCAGTTCGAGTATCCTGCACACTCAAGGCATTCGGACGATGTTTACTACGTGTTGGGCAGCCAGGCACATCCTGTGGTGAGAAAAGTGCAGCTTTGAACATACTTCCTTATGATCTAATGCACACGAAAAAATAATCAGTGTCCTCCTTCATCTACTTGCTAGGCATATTTGAGGATGAGAATGAGGAATGGCTGAGCCGTATTTATCCCGTATACTTCACCAACTTCATCCGCGGATTGCCACCTGCGCCAGGTATTATCGTGCGTTTCAAATGCTCAGCAAACTCAATGTGCTGGTTAGCGTATTGATTGTCTGGAAAAGAGAGGAAGGGAAGAGGTAGGCAGGAGGAGAGCAGGAAGATCACTAGCCTCCACCCGGCCTCTTCCTCCCTCCTCTCTCCACCCAGTTCGTCAAAGGTCAACTACGCGTGGAATGGGAAATAATCTCACGATATAGTGCTTCAATTCATGTGCATAATTGAGAAAGCTTGGCAGATTGGGAACGATTCGATCCCAAGCTGATGAATTATTATTCCATTAATAAAAGCTTTGCGGACGGAGTTTCGCCTAAAAGGAAATACGGTTAGTGCAAATACGATTGTGAAGTAGTATGCAGGACAATCATTCCAGGGTATCATCAAAATCTAAATGAGTATTACAGTGGAATGGTTAAGTTTGATCAAAATTTAACAGACTTCAAAGAAAAGGTTTGCATAGAGGGTGAACGACACAAAACTAGTGTTCAGATAAGGAATGCCTCAATTCGACACAAGAAGCTGGTACTTCATTCGTCCATACCATCTAATATTCGAGGTCCGCTGTGCTACGGAACTTTAGCCGGCATTGTCATATTTGCAATACGCAGATCCAACCTTTTTAAGAGATAGTGAATTTTTAAGAGATAGTGAATACGCAGATCCAACCTTTTTAAGAGATAGTGAATTTTAAACATTTGCGTATTCAAAACAAGCAAGACATTTTTTTGTAATCTCTCAGAAGAATTATTTGCCCAAGTTTGAGGTGTTATTCCTGACAGATGATGCGCCGTTAGCGCGAAACGTCTCACTGATGATAAAGTCACCATCGTCAACCGTTCCCCTTCTCTCGCGCAATCACATGCTCTACTGAGAAGACACTACAGTATATCTCTCATAGATTGTGATCCTGCAAAATATTCAGCGAAGACCTTAGCAAGCAAGAGTGTATTGTTTTGTCAAGATATCTCAGTATCTTGTTAGTATAGTGCGTTTCAAATGCTCAGCAAACTCAATGTGCTGGTTAGCGTATTGATTGTCTGGGAGAGAGAGGAAGGGAAGAGGTAGGGCGGAGGAGAGCAGGTCACTAGCCTTCTCATGGCCTCTTCCTAACACCGCCCATCGAACGGTAGTCACGAGTGGAACGGAAAATAATTTCACGATATCGATCGTATCTCATAACGCCACAACCAGCCGAACCTGGATCGTAATGTGGAGAGTATTCTCGATGTAACAATGACAACGTCTCTCTAATTTTCATGTTCTTTCACCAGGCAGAGAATTCTCGTAATCGTGAGGGCATTTGTTGCTGTAATGCTAGGCTGGTCAGAGCGAATTTTCCTCTCCCAATTTCTGATCAGAGCAACGAGAGAGCATGCTGAATGAAGAGACGCATTGTTCTTTCCAACACCTATACTGATGACTCGGATTCATCCCGGATGCATCTAAGGAAATTGCTCATCGCCGAATTTGGCCTAACAATGGCTAGTTCCGTTTCGGTGATTGGAATCTGAGTCTCTTCAAGTTACACGCTTTTTCTTGGCTCTAACAAAAAAGAGCATGTGAAAAATAGATGCGGAAACACTCAAGCAGCGTTGGCTGAATGCAACATCACCAACCTTCAGAATGGTATAAAAAGCTGCGCGATCGGGGATGGAATCATATCTCAGCCTCTTCTTTCATCCCTTCCTTTCCTCTTTTTTTCCATTACATCAGCACCGAAGAGCCTTCCTGATTCTATGAAATTGATACCACTTCCTATCCAATTTTGACAACCCTTTTTATTTTCATTTTGCCATCTTCTCCAAAAATTTGATTTCAGGATGATGAAGTTCACCGCTTTCGCCCTGCTCGTCGCCATGGTCGGCGTCGCTGAGGCCGGGTTCCGCACAATGCAGGTTTGATCTTTGATCTTTCCAGATAGATCTTTGATCTCTGATCTTTCCCTTCATTTCAGTACGTCACCGTCAAGGGCACCCCTTCGTGCAAAAGAATGTCAGGTAGCGGCATCAAGGTCGTGCTATGGGAGGATGAACCCGGTGAGGTTTAATGAACTTTTTTTATATAGCAAGAAAACACGAATGGACTTGTGCGAGATGTTTTTGTTCGAAATGTCATTATTCAAAATCAAAATTTATTATTTTAAACATTTTTTCTCATATTATCCTGTTTCAGGCCGCGACGACAAGCTCGCCGAGGTGGCCACTAACAGAGCCGGATCCTTCACGATCAAGGGAGGCAAAAAAGAGGTACATACGGTAGGGTCGCAGGTTCGGCCTCGGCATTACCGACCCCACTCGCGTCTTCTATCTTCTATTTTTCTACACTGTCCGACTAGTATATCTCCCATCTTCTCTAATGCGATAATAACATGCTGCTAATTTAATTTATAATTTCTTAAGTTCACCAAAATCGATCCCTACATTCTCATTCATCACAGCTGCAACCCTACGATCAAGAAGGGAAAGGTAATAACTTAATTATTTTTATTATTTAATTAAATTATATTTGCAAATAAATACGTTCAGACATGCACGCGCATCTCCAAATTCGAAGTTCCCCAGAAGTACATCTACTCAGAAGGACAGAAGGAGCTTGTCTACGATATGGGGTTAGTTCATACCAGAAAAAATTTCTGTAATTCAAAAAAGTCCTCAGTTTCGCTCACCCATAGTTGCCTAACGACTGTAAAATAGTTTATTTTTTGCCTTTCAGTGTCGTTTATCGTATGCGAGCTAATTTCATTATAATCCGTAATTTGCAGAGCCTTCTCTCTCGATATCGAAGGCAAAGACGACCAGAAAGTGTGCAAATAAATCAAGAAGAATTAAATGATCAACGATCGTTCGATAGACACCTACATCTCGCTAATCGACTGTTTTGATCGCTGATTTCGCACGATAAATTATTACGCATTAAATATATCTGTACCTTACTGTGAACACATTGATAATATGATGGGAACTGATCACTGACCTTTGTTTCTCTGTTTTCAAACCATTCCTGGTATCATGTTTACAGCATTCAGTAGCAATCACGTTGATCATTGTGTTGTCACTAGTGTGCCGATTTGTCATCATCCTCGTTACCAGTAGACATGTTTCTCAAATTTTCAATTTTATTTTACCAGAATTAATTCCGTTATAGCGATTTTCCCAATTATTATGTATCGGTTGCTCACGCTCAGAATGCGCTG
Organism: Pristionchus exspectatus; assembly: GCA_911812115.1. Lineage (NCBI taxonomy): Eukaryota > Metazoa > Nematoda > Chromadorea > Rhabditida > Neodiplogasteridae > Pristionchus > Pristionchus exspectatus. The sequence goes on along the minus strand of OU461587.1, from coordinate 4,375,344 downwards.
CCTATTCGTCTCCATCTTGCTGTTTTCACTGCTCCCTCGATCTTCATTATCTCTCAATATCATGATGTATGCCATGATTGGTGGGCCGAGTCATGAGCGATTCAATGAGAAACTGATCACTCTTTTGAGTGAGAATGGTCACACAGTGGTGAGTTTGCTGAGTCAATTTACTGAAAAATTTAATAAAAAAAGGATTCGAAAAAAATGCAGGACGTAATATTTGGCCTGCTCAACTCACAAGCGACGATCAAGGAAACGTACGCCATCAGGAAAATGGTTATCGTTCCGTTTCCAGGGAACAACGACTGGGGTGCAGGTAGACAAATACAATCAACAATAGTATTTGTTTTTTTTATTTGGTTATAATTTCAGCTAACCCATTGCTCGCCAATCCCTTCCAAGATGTGTCGGATTGGACTCGACTAAAACCGAATTCGAACAAATTCAGTGATACGGCAGAGGTATTCTGTGATGGTATGTTATAAGTAGAGTTCACAATTCGGCTTGTGCCTCTCTCATTTCGATAAAAGTCTCTCCGTAAGGCTGACGAGCGAGTAAACAAATTGACGAGTGATGTTGGACGATGTTTAAAAACTATTTCCAGTCCTACTCGATTCCGTAGAAGTCGCTGATCTTCTTTCTTCCAATAAATACGACCTTGGGCTCATGAGCGGCTACGATTTGTGCCCCTTCGCACTCGCTTATCAGTATCAGGTTCGTGATGTAACGACTCTTTAACTTTTCTTTAATGCAGCGGTTAATGAACTCCAAGTTCGAATTTTCAGATTTCCCCGGTAGTAAGCTATGTCGCAACACCACTTCTCAACACGCAATACTACTACGGTGGCCTTCCAGAGTTGCCGTTGTATGAGAACGGTAAACTGACTTATTTATTTATTAGGATTTTTGAAAATGCGTCAGTTAATATATTTTTAGCTGTTTTCTTCGAGAGCTACGAGAATCGTTTTTCATTCACCAGAAGAATCCTGGAAACGCTGCGGACTCTACGTGACCGCTACTATCATTACCGGGCTGCCAGAGCTATTGTGAGCTTGACATCGTTTCAGACACAATACAGTTAAGGAATTTAGACGGCGAAATGCCGTGCTCGATACGGCGATCATTTTCTCGATGTGGGGGAAATTCTGAAAGAGACGACCTTCGATTTTTGCAATTCGCATGCTCTACTGGAGGAACCGAGCGCAACATCGCTCAGAGTGAAATACATTGGCGGCATCGCAAGGACTGCGCCGAAACCGATTAGTAAAGTAACTCTTACTCAATTAATTTCCTTTAATATTTGCCTATTCAGGAGCTAAATGCACTACTCAATCAATCGAAGAAAGGTACGGTGATCTTCTCATTCGGAACACAAATAACTCCGGATAAAATCAATGACGCTCTAAAGCAAGTATTCATCAACACTTTCAAAGTTTTCAGTCAACCGAGTACTTGTCAATCACCAATGATTCAGCGTTTCCCCGATTTTAACTTTCTGTGGAAATTCGACGGTGAAACTCCCATGACTGCAGCTAACATTTATAATATGAAATGGCTACCGCAAACAAATTTGCTCCGTAAGTTGCGCATCCCCGAATGATAAAAAGATGCCCTTCTCAGATGACTCTCGAGTGGTTGCTTTCATCTCGCATATGGGTCTGAACTCGTTCACGGAAACAGCATTCGCCGGAGTCCCAGTCGTCGCCATTCCGCTCTTTGCTGACCAAATTGTTTGTCATTATCGATACTTGAGTTCAAAACACGAGTCAACATCCCGTCACTGGGTTAAATTTCGCACTGTTCTGGCTCTATCAATTTTGACTCGTCTTCCTGCGCTCAGACAGAGCGAGAGAGCATGAGAAAGTAGGAGAGTCACATGTCAAAAGGGCGAGTGTGCCTTGCAAAGATGGTAATCCGTGTTTCGAACTCTATCCTTATCACCTCTATCAATTGAAACGATCACAGCACAACGCAAAGCGCGCCAAGGCGCTCGGAATCGGCGAAATTGTGAAAAATTCGGAAATCACTGCGGAAAATCTGTTCAATGCACTGGAGAAAGTTCTGTATGATGGCAGGTAAATTTATTTATTACCTTGAAATGCAAAATATACAAAATTACTGCAGATATCGAAATCGTGCCAGAGAAATTGCAAGAATGATCGCAGCTCAACTGGATACTCCGCAGCGCACTTTTCTTGAGGGAATCGAATATGCTGCGAAATACAAGGTTCGGGGCGTTATTCTTTTTTTCAGCTCCCCCATTTCGCAAAATCGGAAGAAATGATTACGAATTTATGTCTGAGTTGGCTTGAATATTCACTGGCATAACTGATATAGCTCACCAAAAGTCATTCGTCATACCCACGTCATAGACTCATGTTACAGAATCTCTCCATTCACTACCGCCTTGCCGGTGCTGATTACAATCATTTCGCTCAGATCGGATGGGATGTTGTTGTCTTTGATATTATTGCTATATTCGTATTTGTCTATTTATCATCGAAATTTGTTGTTTTCGTGTGCCGACGCTTAATTACGAGAATGCAGCAGAAGCGCAAGATTGATTGATTTTTGAAGAATAAAGTTGATCTGTAAGTGAGAATCGGGGAAACAAAGCACAAGGACTTCCTATATCAGTTTCTTTATTTTCGAAAAGTACCGAGGGAGAAAACCAAATCAAGATAATACATTCTTTCTCAATCATCTCAATAGTAGATGACCACTAAGCAGTGTTGAGAGCTCACTCTCTCGAGGGAGCAAACACATACGCGTTATCAACACCACTGTGAAAGCAACATTCAGAGCACAAACCCTTCGGTCGAATCAATACCGTTTCTTATCAGCACGCCAAACCATGTTGAGCCGAGCTCCACTAGCAATTTTCCATGTACGGAATTGTCTTCCTGGTCCTCGCACTATCCCTAGTTGCATGCCTGACCAAATATCCTGTCGTTCGGACTTCCTACGGCGCAGTAAGAGGCTATGAGTATGAAGCGAGTAATGGATTCGTGGGTGAAATTTACAAGGTGAGCCATTTTTTGAATTTCAAATTCAGAATAAATCGCAGAAAATTCCATTTGCTGCACCTCCAATAGGAGCGAGACGATGGAAGAAACCGGCACCGCCTGAGCCATGGAACTATACGTTGGATGGAACGTTGTGAGCTTTCTTTTCAATTTCTCTCGAATTCTCACAAATGTAATTTACTTCAAAAATTTCTTCGAAGTAACAGTTTTTTTTCAGTGCCGGCCCCGCATGCGCTCAAATCGAGACCGATAGATGGGCAGGCTACGTCACTGGGTTCTCTGAGAACTGTTTGACACTGAATGTTTACACGTCAAAAGAGTGCCGAGAGGTGAACATTATCGTTTCGTCTAATGTATGGAACCATAATTATTGTATTAAATCTTGAGTAAATTGTTCAGTCCAATGGCTCCTGTCCCGTCGTCGTCTACCTGCACGGAGGCTCGCTCATCTACAGCTCAGCCGTGCATTATCCCGATGATACTCTGGTTGTGAATTATCCGACGCAAGGTAGGGCGAGTTCAACTACTTTCTATCAGGAAATAAATAAATCGACAAAAAAGGAATCAAAACATCCCATTATCAGAGACTAGGTAATTGAAACCAAATGGCTGAAAAAGTTTGAAAAGAATTCGCTTGCAGGTGTGATCATGGTCACGATCGCGTATCGTGTTGGAGTGTTCGGCGTTATGGCATTGGGTGATGAGAATGCACTGCCGGCGAATCTAGCAATTCATGGTACGTCATATTTCACGTTCACTTAACTCAAAACAATCAAAACAGCGACTAATTCTCAAGCAATTGTTAAAAAAGTAGCGAAAACGAGATTTCAGATATAATGGAAAGCCTGCGCTTCCTACGTCGAGAAGTTCATGCATTTGGTGGCGATAAAGATCAGGTCTCTTATTTATATATTAAATTTCACCGCATCCGGACCTTTATCGATCTGAGGAACTGTTACGAAATTTGAGATACTTCTGAAACATATCGCGATTTTCCTACTTCATCAGAACCTGAAGTGAAACATATACATTGTTTTTTTTCAGAATTTCCTGTTCTCGTATCAATTTCCTGTTATCGTATCTAACTATACATTACGACAGATCTCGGTGATGGGCCACTCGATCGGCGCGAACCTCGCTCTGTTCATGACGTACTCGCCGGCTGTGAACAGAGCAGGCGGTGAGATATTTCGAAAATCGTTTTTTGACCATCAGAAATTAAAACATCATAACTCAATTTTACGTTCGATAAAAACGCGAGATAATATTGATCTCTCTGAATACGAAGATCCCAATCTCCTCCCTAAAGATGTTTGCAGACCCATTGCCCATGCAGGCCCATAAAGATGCAGGCCCATTGCCTGATGCCAGGATAGATCTGTAAATCTGTAAATATTTCTAGAACCGCCTCTCTTCGCTCGTGCCATCTCGATCAGTGCCTCGATGAATTTGTTCACTGAGGAGAAGCAAGTGACGAGATCGCACGCGGTTGCGACGCATTTGGGAGTGAGTTACAATATTCCTGGCCGAATATTGAAAATTATTGCCGCAGATACAATTTATTGGCGCTGTTTACTTTTCAAAAAAACGATTATTAATATATTTTTCAGTGTGAAGGCTCAGCAGCAGAAATCGTCGAGTGTCTGCTGCCATTCAGCACAGAGTAAGCGATATCTTATCAACATTACCGTGTGATTTTGAGTGACAAGGTTTAGACTGTAAAATGACAAGTAGAGCAGCTGATTTATAAGGTCAACTAGAGCACACATCAGTGATAACAAATAGGCGAGTCGCGATTCTCATTTCGCCTGCTCTAGTCCGCTAGATAGAAAGAGAATGCACAAGAGGCGTCTGCCGAATTGTATTTGAAGTGGACACTAATATTTGAAAAAAAAAACGAATCTCCTCAGTGAAATCCTACGCGCTGCCTCCGCCGTTGGAGGTCCCGATCAAAATTCTGCAATGCAGTTGAATGGAATCACAATGGCCGGGGAGCTCTATCCGTTTCCCGATAATCAAGAGTTCCTGGCCAATCAGAGAGAGCACATGCAGCAGATTGCGCCATTCCTGGTATGTTTCAAGAATAATACATCGCATCTAACTAAAAAAAACTAACAATCAGAGTATCAAAAGGATCATAGCATTCTAAATTTGAAAAAAATATGGTTTTTGCAGCCGACAAAGATGCTTGTCGGCACAATTGTCGATGAGTTCAGATTGAAGATATTAACGGTCAACGAATCACTGAATGAGGTACTTTTGAGCGGATTCTTCTCTCTCTTTTTTTATTTGTTTTATCATTCGAATCGGCGTAAGAACCTTAAATTAAGGCAATCGACACACTCGGAGTTCAAAACCTGGATGCATGCTATCGAAAGTATTTTAGCGATTGGAAATCTGGAGCATTCAGTGCGTTGATTTGCCCCACTCTTGCACTAAGAATAATGTACAGAACCGGAATACGATACGCTATCGCAAGGCATTCTCCTGGCAGCATCGATGTTCGGCAGCACACATGTTCGAGCGGGAGGAGAGGTCTGTTTTTTTCATAATTGAACTTTAGGAAGTCTTTCTAGCCTCATCAGTCTTTCTGATTGTTTCCATTTCTTAGGATGTTCCTATAATGATCTGCAAATCAGCGAATTGAGAAAAACAAAGTTCAAATGTAGGTGCATCTCTTCCAATTCGACTATCCCCAGCACTCGAGTCACGCCGATGACTTTTACTATCTACTTGGGGTGCATCCATTTGAAAAAGTGAGCAACATTTTCAGTATTTTTTCAATTGTTAATAAAATTACGTTACTATAGGACGAAAACGAAGAATGGCTCAGCCGCGTCTATCCTCTGTATTTCACAAATTTCATCAAAGGATTGCCTCCGGCATCAGGTACGAATTAGGGTTGTCGTATCGATGGCTCCGTTTATTCATTTTGTGTGTTCTTTATTCCGCTTGATACAAAGTTTCGTCATTCAAAACTGCCCAAGTTCTAATTTTTCAGTTTTCTTTATAATGAATTTTGCTCCAGATTGGACCCCTCTCGATCCCGACCTAATGAACTACTACTCCATTAACAAGAGTTTTACTGATGGCGTTGTGCCTCACATGAAATTAGGTATTTTTTTCTAAAATTGGCCATATCCCAAAATAAATTTGAGGTTATCATCAACCAATTACCGACTATTACGTGGACTTGATGAAGTTTGACAAGGGTATGAGTATCACCAGAGAGAAGGTTTGTTGAGAAGAAATAAAAATGAAAAAAAATGCCGTCTTTTTCAGTTTTTGCAAGCGCCAGTGCAGAACAAGAAACTGGTTCAGCTAAACGATGAACCATGGAATCTGCGGGACTTTCTCTTCTATGGTGTTATTCTGGGTGTTGTTTTGTACATTGTGTTCAAAATTGTTGAACTCGTGAATGATAGGAGGGCGAGAGCTGAAGAATATGCGAGATTGGAGAGTCGATAAATGTATTTCCTGAGTATCATATTTTCGTAACAGAAAAAAGAAGGACCGTTGGATAATCTTTGATCGACCATTTTTTTACGACAAGTGTCGCAATGACTGTTTATTGTGGTGACTGAGATCGGATGACGTTACTTCAATCTACCACTCGTAAACGCTTCTTTGGCGATAATTTACCCCATGGCTAAAATTATAAACGGTTGATAACACCCGCTGTTTCCGACGTCTGCGGTATTGGTTGTAAACATCCAGTTGTTTATTGTTCCTGCAAACTGGATGCGCCCGATCTGGGCCAGCATAAAAGGCCGTGAATCGTCCCAACAAATCATTCTTTTCGCCTTTGCCTCTCACGAAATGGACGCTCTGTTGTTCTCTCACTTTTTTCATTCAAAATTCTATTTTGTCCCATTTTTGTTCTGATTTGCTCGTATTCACTTACAGGCATTATTCCTCCTTTTCTTCAGGTATCTACACTGCCTCGATCGAGGGCCGAATTACCATGCTCCAGCCCTCTACATGAACAAACTGCGATATTTGCAAAGCGAGAGGGCATTGACGAATTGATTATCAATTCTCCTGAAAATGATTCAGAACGACGCATGCCCCTCTCAACAGGAACGCTCTACCACTACAGGAAGCAGTACTGCCCGCTCTTAAACAACTGTTGAAAAACAACAACTGTTTCTTAAACAACAACTGTTTACGTGGACAGTACGTCGAAGAGCAGAGTGTGAGAGTTTTTTTCGCTCTTGATTATGGAAAAAACAAATTTTTCTTCCTCTTCAGATCATGATGTTATGAACTCCCAAGACTCTCGGAACTAAATTAACAATGGCCAGGACTGAACGTATGCGGGCGCATTATGCGTCAGTTGAAGAAGCACTACATTCCTAATTAGTAAGAAGAAAAACGCAATCTCCCATGATCGTTTCTTCATGTTTGTATTTTGTTTGATAAAGTTGGATGGACACGAAAGACACTTTGCAGGATGAATGGGGAAGGGGAAGGCACTTAGAAATTCGAGAAAAATGACTTATCTTTTTAGATTTTTATCATTTGAGCACATTTTGAGCACGTTCACGCTTTCATACCAAAGACGGCTAATTCCACGAGCTGAGTAATTGCTGAAAATATCTCTGCCCATCATCGCTCGCATTTCTTCGCTCAATCAGTGTTTGCAATATCTTCTGTCTCTCGTTCATTCTATTCAGACAGAATAGAAGAAGGGCAGGAGTGATTAGCACTTCGCTAGCGAGTAACTAAAACATTTTGTAATGTAAATTCTGGATTAGAAAAAGCCACTAACTAGGCCGAAGATATTGTTGAAGATTGAAGGATCGTAGTTCAAAGTTGCTCTCTGGTTTGGTGAAAGCCAAATTTGCAATTGAATCGCAGCAAGATTTGCTAGATGAAAGATGTTCTCATGGATCAGTAGAGGCGCGATTATTCGAATACTCTAAAATATTTTAGAAGCTATTTTGATAATATGTTGGCAATATTTTCCTACCCGCATGTTTTCTTCCCATGTCGCTTTCGCACTGAGCTCATCTTGTACTCGGGTTTTTCGCCATTTGTGATTTGCAATAAATATGAATGCGAGAACCTGAGAAAATATTCGAATTATGTACACAAATGTATACATAATGTCGACAATTTGTAAAAGTAACTCACCATTATAGAAGTTGTGAGCGCAACTATCTCTGAGTAAATGATGCTATGAGGTATTCTGATAAAGGCAAATGAAACGGAAATCACAATCTAGAAATTCAATATGAATTTTCAAAAACGATTTTCAATACTATTATTCCTGCAACAGTAAAAGTTGCTCTCAGATTTTTCCATTTCCTCGCCAATGTGGTATTGAAAGAAGAGATTATGAGCTGCAGCGAAAATGAGACTCCGCAAACGGAAATAATGAACCATGCAAAGAAATGGAGCCGAGTATTGATTTCCTGGAAATAATTCCATATTTCTGTGGCCTTTTTACACGTCATCATTGTCAGACGGAAAAAATTTGTTCACCTGCAGTGGAATAACTGATTCTCCGTACACGAATACACGCATGCTCAATATGTAAACCCTTCTGACTATAGTGGACGGAACCCGGAGAAGCGTGAGGCACAACAACGCCCTCAACTTCATCTTTTGTTTTTTTCTTTTTTTTAGCGCCTTTGTAATTTGAACAAACATACCTGATAACAGATGGCAACAAGGCTGATCGAACAATCTTAACCACTACTAGAATCGCTAGTGCAAGTGAGAATGGGTACGTGGCGAATTCAACGATAGACAGAGCGAGACCGACATTGGAGACTTTGATCAAGCGTGTATCTTCTGACATATCTGGGTACAAACTAACTAGTTGTCTTCTGTCTGTCCATTTCAGTTTTCTAATCGAAAAAGTAACGTTGGCATACCTAATTAGGTCACAAAACAGCAGAGACTCGTTGAATGGTGCTGATATCTTGAACATTTGTTTGATCGTGAATAGAGTTTTTCTATGTTATTAGTAAGCAGAGTCCGCAACCCAGCAATTACAGTAAATTTCTAGAATGCACCGGAAGAATAGCGAGAGATAAATCTTTTCCACTTTACATTTAAGGGATTTCAACGGTTATTCCTTCTTTCAAGCTAATCCTCATGGATAATATTCAAGTTGCTATCTCTTTGATCTCACTGTCACACAATACGTGCTGGTAACCATTACTATTCAAACCACTCTATGTCATCGTCATGATGACACTACACTGACCACGAATACATGTGCAAACGTGAGAGGAACGAAAGCGTCTCAGTGGGTTAGAGCGACGAGATAGCACGAAGAAAGTGGAGTGACTACTGATATGGTCCGTATTCCAGTCCAGTATTACCCAAGAAGAGCACGAGCGTTATCAGTATTCGCAACGTCGTTATCAACTTGGAAAGGGGACATAAGCAAGAGTCAAACCTTGCGGCAATTCAGTATAGTCGCTAGTTTGAACATTTGCGTATTGTTTGTTTTATTCAACCACATCATTTACTTTGTCCTCAGATGCCATCTAAGCGCGTTTGTATCGTGGGCGCTGGAGCGGCTGGACTTCCCTCCATTCGGTGAGTCTCACACGCTTCTGGATTTCTGACTAGAATTCTTCGAGATTCCATTTCAAATTTAAGGCATGCCCTGCTCTACGGTTTTGACGTCGTCTGCTATGAAGCACAAGGGGAAATAGGAGGACTGTGGAGATATAAGCCGGAGGAGACTGATGGTCAGTATTGTTGCAATTCATTACAAACTGAAAATTTTTCGAAATAAAAATCTGTACTATAATGTAGTTTCTACGTGCAGCATTGGACAAATTTTTGATGAAACACAGATTTTGATATTGTTCAGAATCATCCGTCATGAAATCGACCGTGATCAACTCCTCGAAGGAACTAACAGCGTACTCGGACTTCCCACCGCCGGCCACGACCGCCAATTTCATGCACAATAGTCACATGTAAGCGATAAGAAATTCAATTCTTCGTGACTTTGATAGATGCTAGTCCTTGAAATGCGTCATAATCTAAAATTGTTCCGATAATTGACTATCTCGAAGGTGCAACTATCTCGAAGAGTACGCGAAGCACTTTAAACTGGCTGATCACATCAAGTTGTATCACAAGGTAACGTTCACCAACGTATTTCATATCTTTGAGAACATCACAAAAAGCTATCACTAACTATCTTCACAGGTGCTCAACATCGAACGCCACGCTGACTATGCCAAGACGGGCAAGTGGACTGTGATTGTGAAGGATTTGAAGTGAGTATTTCATGCTTCTTTCTCTCATTACAACTATTTCGCTAACTTCAATGAGCACCTTAGATCCGGGGGCCAATCCACCGAAGTCTTCGACGGTGTGCTCCTTTGCACTGGGCATCACACACTGCCGTACTGGCCCAAGGAGTGGAAGGGACAGAGGGAGTTCAAGGTATTTAATTTAATTAAACTTAAACTAAATAATAAATAATAATTTAAATGTATATTCAGGGCAAGATAATGCACGCGCACTCGTACAAGGACTATAAGGGTGAGCTATTTTTACTATTTTAATTCTGACGTCTATTTTTTCCATGTACTTCTATCGTATTCTCGATTCTGAGGACGCACACGCGTTTTTTTGGGGCTCTTTGTCGCAATAAAAGTATTAATAATGAATTTGATCAAGGTTTCGACGACAAGGTGGTGGCCGTGGTGGGCATCGGTAATTCCGGCGGAGACATTGCCACGGAGCTGTCGAAGGTGGCCAAGCAGGTTAGTTGATGTTATATATACAATACATTTCACAACAGTGTGAGGGCTAACTATGGAAAGTAAGCGCACAATACAAACATGTGCACCAAAACAAAGGCCAAAATCACGATAAGTTTCAGAAATATCTCAAATTTTTAATTCAATTCAAGTGACTCAATCGAAGCGACTATAATGAATACAATCTAAGTATTAATATTGTAATACACTTTGAGGTCTACCTCGTGACCCGCTCCGGCACATGGGTGTTTAATCGGGTGTTCGATTACGGTCGCCCGATCGACTCGTTCCTCAACAGCAGATTTTATGCGTGGCTGAGAACGGTAATTTTTTCTACATCACTCATAACGGAAATCATAAAGATTCAAGCAGGCACAAATTTAACAGGGATATGAAACGTATTTGAAACACGATTGATTAATGTAGAAAAAAAGAAAAAAGGAACAGAAAAATGCATTCCTAAACGCTGAAAAAATACAAAATAAAAATCACGCACATAGACTCGTTCCTGAACAGCGGATTCTACGCGTGGCTGCGGACGGTTTGTTGATATTTTTTCCCTACCCACACCACAGAAATCGTAAATTATCATAAAACATGCATTTGAGAACGCGATGAAACATATCAGAAGCGCGATTGAGTAATGCACAAAATGCATTCCTATATTCAGGGTCTGCCTCCCGCCATCATGGAGAAAGCGATGCAAGATCAGCTGAACAAGCGATTCGACCACGCTCTTTTCGGGCTGAAACCGAAGCATGCCGTGTTTAGGTACAAATCAGACCATTAGATGAGTTTCTGATCTGAATCGACAACAATGCAGTGGAATGTAGTCTTATGTGAATTTAGTCATGTGATTGAATATTTAACTCTCCTCATTTCGCGTGCTCTCTCGCCTCTCTGACCGATGAGAGAGTGCGTAAAATGAAGAGACCATTCATTGCCAAGCCAGATTCTAAAATGTATATTTTGCAGTGCCCATCCCACAATCAACGACGAGCTGCCCAACCGCATCGCTTCCGGCACTATTCGAGTGAAGCCACAGATTGAGTCCTTCACTGAGAACGGGCTGCGATTTGTTGATGGAACTGACGTGGAGCATGTCGATACTGTAAGTGTTTTTGTCGATAATTCTGTCAGTTTTTACATTACAATTTATGTGGAATTCGCGAGATAATCTCTCAAAGAATTAAAATACTTTTCTAGGTTGTCGTATCAACCGGTTACACAATCGAGTTTCCGTGCGTGGAGAATGGCAATTTGATCAAGGCCAGTCCACAGTTTGTTGTTTGTCCCTGACAGATTGACAAGATCAGATAAACTTGCCTAAAACCTACGTGATCCCTGCGAAAAAGTTAAATATCAAGTTAAGTTCAGGTCAACGAAAACGAGCTGGATGCCTATCAGTTCATGTATCCATCCGTGCTCGACCATGCTACTCTTGGACTCATTGGACTCATTCAGGTATTATATTTATCAGTTTAAAGGTAACGTCGAATTCCGATGCCTTTATTTGAAATCGTGTCCTGAAAAAGCAAACGTGCCTTATCGACGCATGTTGTTGTTGATAAGTAACAATATTCGCCAGAGAACGGGCACACCAACTCTTATCAGGGTAGTGCAATACGTTTGGAATGACAACTTGAGACTGATACTACACCGGGTTCATCAAGCCCAACCCATTTCTTATCAGAGTAGTGTTGGAATGCGGTTCAACTGTGACCGAATAGCGTCAAGACCAATCAAGAAGTAGTTGCGAAATTCCCAATCCACAACATCGGAGAGAACAATGTAGCATTTTTTTAACAGTATTTGTGGAATGAAAAATGCATTCATCATGGAAAATAGTGTTCAAAAGAATTAAAAATTATCATCATCTATCTAGTCCCTATGCAGTTGGAACAGGGATCATACAAGCAAGAAACAATATACCAAGTTATAAATGACAATTTTGTTTTTTTTCCAGCCCTACGGCTCGATCATGCCCATTGCCGAGATGCAGGCGCGCGTCTTCTGCGATGTCCTCTCGGGAGGGTCGAAGCTGCCATCGAAGGTGAATCTGTTATGAATCGGCTACTTATGGCTCCGAGAAATGCGCAGCGTCGTGAAATAATAATGAATCGAGTGGGTGGGTAAGGGAAAGTATTCTGCGATGTGCTGTCGGGATGATCGAAGCTGCCGTACAAGGTAATTCGCATTCACACTAAACAATTCACTTTTTTCTTAACATAGTGAGTAGTTCTCATTGAGCTGCGTAGCACTAAAGTTGAACGCGATACGTATGTTTCAAGCGATCCTTTAGGCCGAGCGCGCATCGCACATCAAGGAGACCAGGGAGCACATGCAGCAGCGGTACTCCGCCTCAAGGAGACACACGATTCAGGTCAGATAATTGTTGAATAAAAACATGACTTAAAGAAGGCGTCCCACGAACCGCGCGAGCGATTATGCAAAGTGAGGAATGAGAGGGCGCGCTCTCCTCATTTTGCATACTCTCTCGCTCGTTGCCTGCTTTTCAGGGTCATTTGGCACGGAGCCAAATGCACATAACTCAGTTCAAACTAAAAATGGTGACTTGGGAGTTTCGAAAGTGTTATCGTGTTGCCACGACCCACCATCTCACATCGAGAACTCAGTTAGCCAGATATTCGTGGGACACCTTCTTTAAAATTGCATAACAAGACCCCAAAAGAATTCGATTTTTGCACAGAATACCAGCGAATGAATGCAGGTTGAACAAACGAAATACATTCTGGAAATGGAGATACGGATATGTGTGTGTGTGTTTTTCAGGTAGACTACCTGCCCTACATGGACCAACTCGCAGCCCTGATCAACTGCCAGCCGCCTACATGGTAAGGATAATTCTTAATTTATTTCGCAAATTTCTTGAGCTCCAGTTTTTTTTTCATTTTTCAGGCAATCCCTCCTCTTCTCCGACCCTAAGCTCGCGTTCTCAACCGCATTTGCTCCTCATGCCTCCTATTTCTACCGACAGAGGGGACCGCATGCTTGGAGTGGAGCGAGAGCGGCGATTATGGGCATTGAGGACAGGATTGTACAGGTTAGTCACCACATATTTTTATAATTTATTTTCCATATTCACCGATATGACTTAGTTTTGCCTTCATCCAAGTTTTGCTTAGTTTTTCCGATTGTTTTGTAATTTTCATAGTAAGTATAAGGAATATGGGTAGACTAGGAATTGAAATAGAATGCAATTTTTCCACAGGCAACGGACGCAACGGCGAAGGGATCCGCCTTCAACGCTCTGAAGAGTCAAGCGATGCAGGAGATTACTGTGTACTTAGTCTTCCTTGTTCTTCTTATCCTTGCGTTAATTCATTAATTCAGTATAATTTATTGATCTATAATCTCAACAAACCTTTATTAATATATTATTGTAATTATAAATGAGGTATATATCTTATGATAAACTTTCAACGAAAACAACATTTTTGTCGCAAAAGCACTTGTAGATTGTCTTAAATTTATGAGCGGGAAATCGACGAACTGGACCGGGCAGTAGCAGCGTGTAGCTTGAAAATAGGTACTTACTATTTCTTTAAAAGTGCCTTCCAGAAACGTTGCCAAGTGATTAACTGAAGTGAAACATCTTTATTCGGCGTGCGTTTGCGCGTTTCTGACCGACGAGAGAACACGAGAAAATGAGAGACCGCGTTCCGCAATCAGAAAATGCGCATTGGAAGATGAGTAAACGGAGCAAAAGTCTACTGAATGTGATCGCTGATTGCGCGCTAAACAGACGCTTTTCGCATTTTGATGTTTCGATTTGCTCGATCTTTGTAATCGATCAAAATACCCCTTATGATACGTGCTCTCGGCTAGAAATTTGTAGAATCGTCGAGTGTTGTTGAAATATTCCGCAAATGCAATCAACGATTCGTATGCAGTTAAAGGTGGTGTCCCACGAATATCTGGCTCACTGAGTTCTCGATGTGAGATGATGGGTCATGGCTACACGATAACACTTTCGAAACTCCCATGTTTTCAATTTTCGTCTAAACTGAGATACGAGCGTTTGGCTGCGTGCCAAATGACCCTGAAAAGCAGGCAACGAGCGAGAGAGTATGCAAAATGAGGAGTGCGCGCCCTCTCATTCCTCACTTTACATAATCGCTCGCGCGGTTCGTGGGACGCCTTCTTTAATCAAGGACTATTTATTCCTGCGTTGAATGTGAAAAGGAAGGGAACACAAAGAAAGAAACACGATATGAACCTCCAACAACCAAGGCAAAAAATATCTCTGTGGGCTGTTTCTGTTGCCTTATTGCTTTTTCTCGCCAATTGAATTTAGGAAACGGTCATAACGGATGTTTCTGGAGAGTCGGTGAGTCTCAGTACGCCTCTCTTCAGCTTGAGCACACAGATACGTCTGATTGGACCCGGGAGGAGAAGTGTGTAGCTGCAATAATCGTTGATTTTTTTCAAGTTTATTATGTTGAAATCTATCTATTCATTTACACACTCTGAAAGATCAGAATGAATCAACGAATACTCGAAATAAATTAAACGAAAAGGCTAACTAGTGCAACTCACAACGCCGGTCCAACCGAGAATGCATCGGACGCAAAGTACATGAATCTACTGGTGACTACGTGAAGATCTCGTAGAAAGGGAGTGGGCGGAAAGGGAGCGAGGAACATGATTGTGAAGAGCATCTGGAGGTCCAAATAATTATTTTTTCAACAAATAATTCTTACCACGACAACGAGATTCAACACTTGCGCGAGAAATATACTGAAGCTAATCCAGAAGAAGGGGATTTCCTGGAATTTAATATATTTTTCTTCTGAATTTGATCACTTTTAGGAAGAAAATGGGCTACAGCACTTTGGAAATTGACGTTTTTCGCTTGATGAAGAAGAGTTGTCGCAAGGAGACAATCTGAAAAGGCAACATTTTTTCATTAATAGAATATCTGACAGCGTGACCATTAATTATCGTTCATCTGAACAGAGGTAAACATGTTTCAAATTCTCACGTTCAGAATGGAGCAAACAATGAAGATGATTGCGCCAAAAGCAAGCTGGGTCAGGTTTCCGATCAGTTGGAACTAAACTGATTAATAGTCATAATTTTTTTATAAAAAAATCCTCTTAAAACTGACATCAACGTTGCTCAAGTCCGTAAAGGGAGAATAGATCCATGGGCTGAAACATGCATTTCGATCTGTTTCGTTGTCAGGTAAGAAACAACCTCGAAGCCACATTTACGAAGAGGCAAAAAATGAGAGAAGTGAACACGACAAAATACGTGCTTTGCCACCACTGAAATGAATGCAAAAGCGTTTATGAAGTGTTTAAAATATATACATATTTTTTTTTAGATTTTTCTCACTTTTTCTCCCTCCATCGGAGAGAGTCGAGTATTTTTCACAGCTTTGTAAATGGATGAAAATCTGTTGTAAGTCAGCAACAAAACGCAGATATTCTGAGCAAAGTACAGTTGTGGAACAAGCGTTTCCATCACGTGCCTGACAGAAATTATGTTTTCGAAATTACAATAAATATATAAAAATAAATGAATGGCCTGACCAAACACTTTGATTGGCCAATGTCCATTCGGCGAAAAACGTGAAGAATTTCTCGGACAATAGCCTGAGACAAATCCACGAATTTAGCCAGGTGAAGATGTTCTTGAAAAGGCGTTTTGTAAAAAAAATTAACAAACAAATAATTAGATTTGAACTCACAATCACAGTCGTAACGATGAAAATGGAGATAAAACTGCTGCTTAGAGTTTTTCTTAATGAGTGCATTGCATAAATTACTGCGAAATATGCAAATATTCCTGGTATTCCATATGCGAGCTGGATGATTTTCACGACTTGCATTGCCTTAAAACTTTAAAAAAATTAGAAATTCGACTTTTTTCAGATCATATGCTGTGCAATTCTGATTGGCAAGAAAAAGATTTACAGCTGGAATTTCAAGAAGCGTATGTAGGTCAGCGTGGGTGGTTTTAAATTACCTGTGTATTTATCGGACAATTGTTAGATGAACATCATTGAAACGAAAAAATATGGAGCAAGAACAATAAAGTTTTCTGGCAATGACGAAAAACTTTTCCCACTGAATTGACAAACACTGTTTAGAAGTTGACATGCAAACACTCAATTACTATCCCACAGGGCTCAGTAAAAAAGGATCTCTCGATTATACGTGATCTCTCGCTTACCCCGCAGAGCGAAGAAACCACTTTTTGTGAGTTCAAACCTGCTACCTGCCGATCAGCATATCTTCTCAACCCATGATTACTGTTGACACGTGGAAATATTCCGCTGAAAAATGCCGAGGCCGAAGGCCGAAACGCAAATTTGGGGTTGATATTGGTGTTGTTGTTATGCCCTTTTTTCACTTCCTAGTTTTAAATCTGCAAAATTATCATTTTTACACGCAGTTAAAAAAACTGCTGAAAAGCGCTGAAAGTGCGAGACAATTTATTCAAGCATCATAAAACACAGCAGCTGATTTTGTCCTAAAATTGTGATCGCTGGTGACTATGAGCAAACTGACGAAAGGTTGTTGGTTTGGCTTTTCCCAGCATTCTTCTTATCATAATTCAAGAACTGATGTTGACCTGCATATAGCTCAAAAACCGTACTAAAACAAAGTAATATAATCATTTTTATAGTTGAGTCGAGTTGAGTCGTCTTTCATTGAAAAGTGAAAATGTTACATCCAATTTTTCGTAAACTCTATGCTCGGAATCACTGTTATTCTTTTCCTATTCCGCGTTCTTCTCATTTTCTCAACGAAGAAACGCCGTATCGGGCCCGGTAGGAGCAGCGTGTAGCTAAATATTAATATCTTACAATATTTAATAATAAAACTCACAAAGCTGGGCCAATCGAAAACATATCTGAAGCGAAAAACAAAATAGTGAACGTAAAGGTGCGAAGTGAGCGAATTGAGGGGCTCACGGGTAGAGGCGCTGCGAGAATGATTGTGTACAGAAACTGCAAGAATTTCACTATTCATGTACACTTTCGATTTTTTTACTTAAACAGCAAAATGTTAGCCAAAAAAAAAAGAAGAGAGCATCACCACGACTGCGAGATTCAGCACTTGCGCTAAGAAAATACAGAAGCTGATGAGAAAGAATGAAAATTCCTGAGGCATGTATTTTTCTTTTTGATATTCTTGCTCACTTTTGAAATATTTGTAGTGCGTCGAATAAGGCAGAGTTTTATCAGAGATAATATCTGGAAAAAAATTTTTTTCTTTTTTTTTCAAAACAAAACAAAAAAGTTATAGCTGACATTCAAAACGCAGCAGATAAGGAAAATCATAGACCCGAATACAAGTTGTGCAATAGTGGCAAGTAGGGGAGACTACAATAAATATTTATCAATCTCGATGTTTAATGAGTTATCCGAACTTTATCAGCAAATCCTTGAAAGGCATCATCACTGCGAAAAAGTAAATATCCATTAATGGAGTATCTATGAAGACATAGTTGTGATGGAAAAAAGTGCAACAACACCTCGATGCTAAATTTACAATCAAACTCAAGCCCAGGCCGCATGCTGTAACCAATGCGTAGGATTTATTCCACCACTGCGAATTTATTTATTTTGACCAATTGTGAAATTCAAACTTACACGAATATTCGTAGCAGTTGCGTGTATAGCTGCAAACCGATCGAGCACCAGTAAAAGAGCGCAAATATTCTGCGCATAGTAAAATAGAGATACGAGAAACACGAGAAAGTTCCTGAATATGAAATTTGCTCTGTTCAATTTATGGTGCTGTACCTTATCGCTTCGTTTTTCAAACTCCATTCGTTAAAAAAGCTGAAGAATGGTTCGGACGACAATCTGAGGCTAATCCAGGAATTGATCCATGTTGCAATGTTCTGCAAGAAAGTTCCGTTGAAGAATTTTAATCAAATCTTCCTGGAAATCTCACAATTGCCGCTGTGATCGTGAATATTGCAATGAAGCTACTGTTCAGCACGCTTCGCATTTTTCTCATCGCATAAATGACCACAAAATAGGTCAAAACTCCAGGAATTCCATAGACGAGTTGAAATACGACAATTGGCTGCATGTTCGCGATTCTTGCAAAATAACAATATTATAATTAGAAAAGATGAGATAACGAATGAAAACAAGAGAAGTGTTTATTAGTAACGGCTTAGTAACACCCTGCTTCTTTGATCAATGCCAAGCACCCAAAATCTCGAGTTGGTGGACGAAATCACCTGACTAATTGCACCTGCAAGTCAGCATTTCAGAGGGTTTATCTTCAAGCGAAATGACAATTTACGTTGTTTTTTTGTAACCGTGCTAGTATGTGTCTAAGGAAGTGTTTGTTCTAATTAGGGCTCATTCTCGAAAAGTCTTGCTATGATTTTTGTGATGATAACATTCACAAATTGAATTTCATTTATTCGCTCAGGTTAATCAGAGAAACTGTAAGCGGCACTTCGAGAAGACAAATCGAATTTCTCAAAGAGCAATCCAATTTTCGTTGTGATATATCTTCTGATCGGGCCCGGTAGCAGTAAGGTGTAACTGAAAAAAATAAAATATTTAATTATATTATATTTTTCAACAAAATCATTCTTACAATGCCGGCCCGATCGAGAACAGGTCCGAAGTGAAGTTCATAATATCGGTAATCAGGTAGGTCCAGGGCTGCTCAAATACCACAGCTATTGTGTACACGACCTAAAAAAAGTAGAGTAGACTAAATGTTTATTGCTGTTTCAACGTAAAAGATTTATTCTCACAACAATCGCCAGATTGAGCACTTGAGCGAGGAAGATGAAGAAGCTGATGAGAAAGAAGGACACTTCCTGAAATTTAAATTAAAAACGCATTTTTGAAAAAAAATATTCACAGCATGAGAAATGGAGTGTGTTCGACGAAGGATGAGAAGTCGTCTTAGGGAGACGATCTGGCAAACAATGATAATAATTAAATTAATATTAAATAATTACATTAAAAGCAGAGCAGATAAGGCACGCGACAACTCCAAACACGAGCTGAATATAGAAAGCGAATATCGAGTTCTGAAAAAATCCGATTCAATAAAAAATGTGTTTAAAAAGGTTAACATAGTTGACAGTCCTATCATAGAGCACATGGTAGACGTTTGTTGAGTTGTCGAACACCAACAAGCCGTCAATAGGAAGCCTGAATCTTCATTTTAAAGATATGCCAAATTGAATACTCTGCCTTGTATTGAAATTTATGAACAGTGTCAAAAGAATCAATATTACGAAAATGACATGATAGTTTCTTCTCCAATACTGAAACACTCGAGTTCATACAATATTTCAAATTTCAAAATAAAAATATGCCTTGAAGTTAATGGATATTGAGGAAATAGCATCAAACCGGTCAGCAGTCAACATTAGAACGCACACATTCTGTGCATAGTAAAAGTAGGAGACGAGAAAGTTGAGTGTATTTCTGAAATGGGAGAATATCAGACAGAAAGAGATTTTGCCAACCTCAGTAGATAATGGTCGGAGGCCCACTCATAGAAGAAAAAGAACGTGGGTTCACAACGCAGTCTAAGACCGAACCATGAATTTGCCCACGTTGCAATGTTCTGAAATTGTTTGTTTCAATGTTTCAAAATCACGAAAACACACAAAAAAATCTAAACAACTCACAATGGCAGCAGTCACTGCGAAAATCACAATAAAGCTCCTGTTCAGTATTCTCCTCACGCCAATCATCGCATAAATGACGACAAAGTAGGTAAGAACGCCGGGAATTCCGTAGAGAAGGTGGATGACGTTGGTCGCATGCATTGTCAACGATTTCGACGTTTCGAGTAAACTGACAAAGGAGTAAGTTGGAATAAATTCCGATAGCAGACTGAAGTCGTGTTGAAAGCTCACAGTGAGAAAGCTCACTCTGTCAGTGAGCGAAATTGCTCAACGTTTTATCAATGGCCAATCAAGGAAGCGTAATCAGGAGACTTATTCAAGGAGCATGGCACGAATCAGACAAGAATCCCGATTTAGTCGTTGATCAGTATCAAGGATCACTTCATTTCGAATTTTCTTTATGATAATTTGCATTCTTTCTCTGGCAATTGTCTTGCGACTGGAAGGAAGGCAAATAAAGCGAAGAGGTCAACCTGGCTGTGCTTATTGTGTGTGGTCGGATCCGAGGCAAGGCTTGCTAACTGCCTTCCCTCACCCTGTTGCCTGGTGATTCAAACGACTCGGAGTCTCTAATGATGGATGTGGTCTGGCTAACCGTATGCTCGTCTTCGGAGTTTACTCAATTTTTCAAATTGTGCGAATTATCAAGACATTGCAATGACTACACCAAAAACACCAGAGCAACCCAAAATAAAGGTAGGTGAGCTGCACTCAAGGCCATGCGTAAAATACTGGCTGCTGTCTCGCAGTCATCACGATTCCTTTTTCATTCAAATAAATGTGATCACTGTAGATGTATTCTGAAAATCTATCTAATGCGAACGAAGTTTTTGAAATTGTACCTGTGGTCCCAACTCTCGTTATGTTCACATATTCGTAAATGGGTATCGTGGCACCGCATGAGCCTAATTCTGCAGATACCAAGTCCGCAGGTTCTTCCTTAACATTGAATGCGTTATGAAAGTTTAACTGCGAGTACCCGAAATTCCACTGGAAGAGCGTTGAACGCGCCAGTGGCATTTGCAACGAGCATGCGCATGTCTTCAACACCGCATGGGCAGTTATTTCGCCATAAGCTCACTCTTCTACTCATCTGCTTAAACGATCCTATGACAGTACAGGCATTCTTGCATCTGCAGTGGTACAATATGTTCCATTCTAAACCAGTGTCTTACATGATAGGATTGAGAAGATTAAGGAGTTTCGGTGAAAGATCTTGGAGCGGACACTGAAATTTGTCTAGTTGGAAATGTAAAATTTTAAATAGTGTTAAATACTCGCTTTCGTTGTCGAAGGAGTGTCGGTAATAGTTGTACTGGTGGTAATCATTCCGGTTGTGGTAGTTGTCTCAGCAGATGTTGTAGTAGTACGGCCAGAGCTCGGGTCCGTTGTGGATTCGGTAGGCCGAGATGGAGTGGTTGACGTATCCGCACACGCTGCATTATATGATTATCAGGTGAATCAAATTAGGACTTCAACCATCTCCTCTTCTGCCGCGAATTTCATCGATTTTACGCGGATTCGGGAACTCTTCCCCGTGGAGGTGGCGACACTAAAGGCCAAGGATCAGAATATTCCAGGATACAATGGTGAATTGACAATAATCACCCATTCGGTCGGAATAAAGTAGCTAAACGCTGTGCAGTTTTCTTGTGTCTGAAAATATTCTTTTTTTTGTCTTGAATGAAAAATGAGAGAGAAACTAACCTGACAACCATTGAAACAGTCGAGGTACTTGATTATAATCCTATCATTCCTATCCTCCTCGTTTAGCTGACTTCTACTCACGTTTATTTGCATGCTCTTTGTTGTGCACTACAATAAAATCAGTATAGAAACTATGAATAATGTGAATATTTAACCTCAACATTGCTCACGATACGATAAAAGAGGAGAAGGAGGACGCCCTTCATTGCTAACTTTCGCTTGTGACTAGCAAGATCCAAGGGAAAGCAGACCTGGAGTCTTCTCCCACTTTGTCGCTGAGCAACCACAGAGAGTGTGAGTAGGTCATGATAAATGGTAGTCTGACAAACAGTCCGAAGTAAGTCTTTATCGAGAAACTGAAATATACCCAACCCCCCCCCCCCACAAACACCATCCACCCAAAATAATTGGACGACATTTCAAGGCCACATGTAAAACACAGGATCGGGAGCTCGGACGGTTCCCTTCTCCACTTTCATCTGAGTGATACTTGCTTCATCCATGGCATAGTATGTGTAGTCTAAAAATTGTGTTCTGTTACACTCTAATGACTATAACTTTACTTGTAAAAGATTGTGTAATACGAGTGAGGAAACCAGAATATCCGGAATAGGAATATTCGAACACGGGCATACTCGCACCGCATTTATTTTTATCACGTGCAGCATAGCCAACTACGTGATCCTGAATCGAATTCGCGCAAACGTGATCAAAAGATAGTTGTTACCCCTATAAGCTCATCAACTTTGCGAACTGTTATTCTCCCGTATTTCCAAATTTGAATACCGAATTCGATTGAAATCATGCGCAAATCTTGCTGTTCACAGAGACAGTCAATCTTTGAATGGTTCGTCCCGTTAGGCTTGATCACTTTCATTGGTGTCTTGATAAGATTTGGAAGATCGTTCCTCAAATAATGACCATTTGAAATCGATGCTGCTCGCTAATGTGCCAATATCATTCAGTCTTACTGTATGTTTTTCAGCACTTCGTTCCGAACTGATTCGGCAGCGTTTCCCCGCAATTGTTGGTCCTCCTATCGGCAGTGCCGCGATCATCTTGAGCCTTGTCGCCTTGGTCCTTCGGGGTAGTTGGCTCCGTGGTGGATGTGTTAGGTGGAGAAGAAGTCGGAATGCGTTCAACGCAGTCTGCATGTCACACAATTTTTTTAGACACTAATTTCTTGAAATTACTAATTGAATAACCTCTTCGTCTTCCTCTAATCTCATTGACTTTGCGAGGATTGGGGAAGTCTTTCCCATGTAGATGACGACACTGAAGTTAAAGGATCAGCAAAAAACGAGTAAAATGATACCCAATTTGTTGGAATGAAGTAGCCAAACGCGGTGCAGGTCTGGGTTCTCTGAAGGTTTACCGATTGTTATATTTTCTTTTCGAAAAATACTTGACCTGGCAACCGTCAAAGCAATCCAGGAACTTGATGATAATCTTATCATTCGCATCATTCTCATTCAATTGACTTCGACTCACGTTTATTTGCACGTTCATTTTTGTGCACTTTAAAAATTTGCATTTTTGCTAAAAACTAAATGAGAGGGTGAAAATAATTATGATAATTCAATACCAACAATAAATCATTATCTTACGTCGACACAATTCGGAAGAAGCCATAAGAGAAGGAGAAGGCCGACCTTCATTTCTGACTGTAGGCTCGAGACTGACACTGTTTCAGAGAAGTCTGAAGGCGTAAAGTAAAGACGACAGACTTCCGCCTTGTTGGCTAGCAACTAGAGCTTGAGAAATGAGCCACCGTCTCTTCATTTCATACACTCTCTCGCCCGCTTGAGTCGCGAGAGACTGTAGGAATGGCGAGACGGCGGCTCATTTCTCGAGCTCTACTAGCAACTAGGGATGTCAAGATCAAGAATTCGTCTCTTCACTCCGCGTTCATTCTGGCCACTCTGACAGTGAGGGAGCAGGAGGAGTGAAGAGACGATTTCTTCACCCAGACAGCACTTATAGCAACCCCAATGACTTGACACAGTCTGTAATTTATGGTCTACACAGTGTTGGTTTGCTCATGCTTGTCGATTTTTCAGATCTAAATCGAAAAAAAATTGTAAAGCTATTTATCGATATGTCAGGAAAAACAACCCAGGAAAAATAAATTCGTTAGAAACACTATAAAAAAAACGAATGCAGATTCAAAATGAATGCAATTGTATTCATGGCCATGCATAGAACACTGGAATATATACCCACGCCTTGCCTCTTCCTGCACCTCACATCGGGTGCAAGGCTAATTAATCCCTTACCGCGACATACCTTGTGTTTGTTCTCGTGAAATTGTCAGGGACTGAGCAGGAATATGAGAGACTATCAAATTACCGAGGAAGTGGTGATGGGTAAAGAGGAGCCATTGTCGACATGCGCCCACTGCTTCTTCTTCTTCCTCTCGCAGTAACTGTTTCTGGAGCGAATGGTTAGTGAACGCAACCCTTTTTGCACTTATTGTTGGCTGCAGTTTGATTTTTTTGTTGAAAATATTAAATGTCGCAGACTTCAAATCCTACTGGAGCACGATGAAGAAACTGCAGCTGGAGTTGTTCACTGACTACGACAACTCGCTCAGTCCGTTCTCGACGAAAGGTTCGTGCTGAGTTTACTTTCTTCATTTTCATTGAATAATTATGAGTGAAACAATCAAAGTCATGAGGTTGTGAGGCACATAATGATCGAAGTTGAGACACTGACAATGAGTGGACATTAGAGTGCGAACAAAGTGTGCAAATTTCGAAAAATATAGATTCCAGACGCGAACTACACATGGAACGCGGAGGGCGGACAGGCGAGCGTGCGACTCGTTCGATCCAAGCTGCTGTCGGTGGTGAGTAATTAGTAAATAAATATAAATAATTAAATTCAAAATAATATGAAAACTTTCAGCACGAGCCCGAGCAGCAGTTCACCGCCGCTACTGGTGAGTAAAATTTTATCTGAAAACTTTTCACAAAAACAATTATCTAGTTGTCCATTTCTTTGTGCAGAGAAAGATTTCGCCTAGGAATGGACCGACCCTCGCCTCACTTGGGATGAAGTACAGTACAACGGCATCAGTCATCTCTACATGAAGAGAAGTCGAGTGTGGATGCCGGAGATTGTTCCCTGCGAGAGGTTAGGACAATTATTAATTGACAAATGCAACATGAATTTACACTAAATTCGCATCAGCAAAATTGCTCACAACTTCAGTCAGCAGAAGAAAAAAAACAATAATAATGCACATTTCAGTACTGGCGTGGAGACCGTTGCACTGTTCGACACTAACAATGTGAAGGTACACATTTTTTTCCATTTTTTAATTATTATATTTTCTAATTAATTAGCTTGTTTATCAAAATAATCATCAGATCTTCTCGGACGGTCGAGTCGGGACGTTCGTCTACTTCTTTGCCACGCACAACTGCGAGATTAAAGTGATTAATATAATTAAAACATTAATAAAATCAATAATTATTTCATGCCGACGACTTCCCGTTCGACATCAACCACTGCATGATGTGCTTCATGCTCATTGGCACACAGGTTCGATATTTAATCAATAATTATTTAGCGTTCCAAAAATACGATCGCCATCTTTTCAGTGCACACTTATGCATGTGAAGAATGTACAGACAAAATCCATATTTCGAACTTTTTGTTTTCACGATTTTTGTTATCTGTCAATATCCGCGCATACTAATATCAGGTGGACGAGTTGCAATTGACCGGTGGGCTGGGAGTTGCTCCTGACCTTTTCGTGAGTTTTTTTTTTGCAATCTATGTCGACAAAAACTAAAAAGATTTTTTTGTATTTTCATTCATTCATTCATTCATTATTTATTCCGTCAGAATAATGTACATAAGAAGTGCGAGAGAGTTGACCAGAGACGGATGTCCGTCGACGATGTCGATTCGGTTCTTGCGGCAGCAAGGGTAGGGGAATGGGGAGGGGGTGGGTAGAGATCAAAGATCAAGCCAAGATTTAATTTTGGAAACGGGGAAGAAGGAGGATGGTTGGGATGAGATGAATAGGCGGAAAGAGTCACTTTTAGAGAAAACTGTGGAGGTGGGTAAAGAATTCCATATATTAATGGTTCGTGAAGCTACGGTAGAATGGGAACTAGGCGGTAGGAAAGGTAATGCGATTCGAAGGTTGTGAGAGTTACGGAGAGGACGAGAGAGGGGTGAATGGTGGAAAAGAGATGAAGTATCGAGGAGTGTTCTCTTGTGCAAAATCGAATGAACAAACGATAAGTCAATCATGATCCTACGATTTTCAAGCGTCATCATGTTTAAATCGATTAATCTCTGACGATACGGTACGTGAGGGAGATTACAACGAGCATAGAGCCTACGTGTGAATTCACGCTGAACTTTTTCAACGCTCTTAGTCAGTTCAACACTATGTACACTATTTTGGAACACTTTTACAGGGCACAGGCGAATTCGACTTCGCCCTCTTCATGCCTCGTCCCTCGTTCACCATGGCTTCAACAGACGAGCAGTTGCCGTTCTCATCGGTATTTTTTCTCGTTTATTTCGTTTATTTTTTCTCGTTTACTTCGTTCTGACCACTTTTCACTAAAAACTATCTAGTTCTGTGTCCATTTATTTGAGAAAGATGTCGCACAAAAATGGACAGACCCTCAGGGATGAACCGACCCGAAATACCTACTTTTACACTACACGTATTGAGAGTCAAGAGATCATAATGAGATATTTAAAAGGCACAAATGAAGTAGTTAACTTGAGACTTGAGGTGATGTTCCACTTCGTCATCTCTCGTCAGCCTCAATTCTGGGTGTCCCTCATAATCATTCCTACATTCTTCATCGGAATGCTCGTGCTAATTGGGATATTCTTCGGCGAGGAAGGCAACTCGTTGAATGAAGTGGTGAGAAGACATTGAAAGGAACTAGGGACTATTTCCTTACTAGTCAAATCGAGAGTGTAACAGTTGATTTGACTAGTAAGGAGCTCCCTAGTTCCTTTTCAAAGTTTAGCGGTGCGCAACACGGGTCGCCGTCTCTTCATTGCACGCACTCTCTCACCGGTCAGAGGAACGAGAGAGTGTGGGAAATGAAGAGACGGCGACCCGTATTTCGAACTCTATTCGAAATCATTCCAGGTCGAGCTCGGTCTCACGGGCATGATGTCGCTCACTGTTATCGTGGGCATTCTCAATGACTCGATCGCCAAGTCGAAGAGCCTGTCCGCACTCGGTAATTTCCTTGTGCGGTGTGTATGTTTTTGCCGAAACTTTGATCAGAAAGCTGATGCTTCGTCATAGCTAGATTTCAATCGTAACGAAACGACTAGTCGTTTAATAGGGAAATCAGTGAAAATCAAATTAAAATCACCCTTCGCTCTCCTCATTCCGCGCTGTCTCTCGTGAAGAAGGCGGTGAATTTCCCTATTAAACGACTAGTCGTTTCGTTACGATTGAAAGTCTAGTCATAGCACAGAAGGCTTCCAAATAATGAATATACTTCACATTTCGTATTCAACTTTAGGTAAGTTCAAATTTAATTTCAGGCCGATTCGTCTTCTTCGATATTATCATCGTCGT
This sequence comes from Pristionchus exspectatus, assembly GCA_911812115.1. NCBI lineage: Eukaryota > Metazoa > Nematoda > Chromadorea > Rhabditida > Neodiplogasteridae > Pristionchus > Pristionchus exspectatus. The sequence goes on along the minus strand of OU461587.1, from coordinate 4,347,649 downwards.
TGTGGCGATCGTCGTGATTCTCTTCGCGGACAAGATGAGAAGGAAGTTAAAGAGACTGTCGGAGGAGAAGTTGAAGTGTCAGAAAACGTGAGGAATCTTTACTAAAGCTCATTACTAATTAGCCCTTGAAAACGATCCAGGTTTGGTTTACGGATGCTGAATTGAGAAGTGATAAACTATTCCAGAAGCGCCGTCTGGCGATGGGTCAAGCGCTACGTCACCAGCAACAAGATCGGTCGCTACTTACTCTTCACCGTTTTCTCCGTTCTCCACGTCGTCAATCTGATAATGATGCTGATCAGACCGGCCGATACGGGCGCATTCGAGACGCTAACCACGTTCAATGTGACCATTTCGTAATAAAGAATATTTTCTTGTTCGATATCATTCGAAAGAGCCTCAAAAGTTATGTACGATCTCAAATTTTCGTACGATTCTATAGAGTGCTTTTCGAGAAAGTGTAGATTGATTTATTCCTGAAAAAACCAATAACAATTGAATTTACATCTTTACATAATTGTTTCTGATTTCAACGATTCGAGAGATTAATTCATCTTCATTCCTTCCCTCTTCGCTCGCTTGTCGTGGTCGCTCTCAGAATGGTGGGCCGGCTCATTGTCTATTCCATACATTTTCACTGTAATTCTCGTCGGTTAAATTGTATCACCCGTCAACGCTCCGTAATCAAGATCAGTAATACCTATCTTCAGTAATACCGTATCCCTCTGTACCTCCTTCGACCATTTCGTATCACTCTTTAACAATACTAGACTGAGACGAGAGAGCACGTGAATTGAAGAGACGGCGGCCCGTATTAAGCACTCTACATAGAAATACCGTAATCCGTCAGCAATACCGTAATCCATTACCAATACCGTAATCCATTAGCAATACCGTAATCCACTAACAATGCCGTAATCCGTTACCAATACCGTATTCAAAATACCATCTCCACTCAGGCCGCCCCTTCTGACTACACAAAATATACTGACGTGTTGAGAGCTTCGATAGTGCACTGCGTGCGCAACGTAGCTGCCATGGTAGGATGTAGAGTCCGAAATACGTGTCGCCGTCTCTTCATTTCGCACACTCTCTCGTCTCTCTGACCGGCGAGAGAGCACGTGAAATGAAGAGACGGCGACCCGTATTTCGAACTCTACTAGGATGTTGGGAACTTCTTCGAAATTTTTGCCCAGGTTATAGTATCGTTCAGCGGAGACGCTACGGTGTTTTGTGCATAATACGAAACGTTTTAATCGCTTACTGAAATATGATTATTGAAATACGCGGAAAGGTTTATTAGTTTACGATACAACCGCTCTGGAGGAAAAGGGCGTATGGAATACGAATAGCAGAGAGGCTGCGCTAAAAGGCTGGGCCAAAAATCGGTAGAAGTGTCGGATGTTTGGGATACTGCAACTAGTGATAATGACAAATCGACACGCTCATCCCTCACTGCTCTTTGGTCGTCTCTGCATGCGAGATGCAATTAGGAACAAGGGAGTGCTATTATCGAGAAATAATAAACAGGTCCGCGTATTCCGATTCCTATCGTTCTTTTGACTGGCGGGTCTCAGACCCTAGCTCTCGTTCCTAATCGTTTCCTAGAGGCACTTACTGAAAAAAAGGAAAATTTTAGTATTAATCAAAAACGAGCTAGCGAATAAAATGTTTCGTATTAAGCGCTAAACACCGTAGCGTCTCCGCTGAGCATTTGAATGTTACGATGCTTACAATTACCGTGTAGGTGACGGCGCTCGCTTTTTTCGTTGATGTGCTCTCCAGCGACGTCCTCCCTCCGGAATTCGAAATGAACATGGTTAGTTATCAGTCGTCCCAATTATCATAACTGTAGGGTTTCGCAAATATCAGTGGATTTCGCAAAAAAAAAATACTGATATTTGTTGGGTATTTGCTTGTACTCGTCAACTCTACCATATCGATCTAAAGCCCTTTTCCCAATTCAATGTCGGTGCTTCCGATCATGATGTGGTAGATTGGGCCATTGAGCAATATGACACAATCAGCGGGACCGTTCCTAATATAACGATGCTTCACTCAGATCGACATTTTTTTGTCACTCGTTCAAGACGAAGAAAACAACGGAATTATCCGGTAAGCTGCCAGAGATCGAAGATCAAAGATTATTGGAAGAGATCAAAAGATCGACACTTCTTTACTTTAGTGCCCAAGGGTAGAGAGCTATTTTCTTCCTCGATCGTTTGATGCCTGTCTCATTTCTAACTACCCCCAAGCTGAGAGCGCTGCCTTTGGGCACTTAAGTAAAGAAGTGCCCAAAGATCACATCATTCATTCATCAGAGCGTATGCAATGCAAGCAATTACACTGTTGATGAAGAAGGGCCCGGCCGAGGAGGACTGTTCCACACTGAAACACGTAATTGTCGATAAGGTACGGTAGATCACGGCTACGGTACATTTATTGATAAATTACTGTAGAATATGAAACGTTGATGGATAAGTAAGTTATGGTAGAATATGAAACATTGATGGAGTAGATACGGTAGATTGTGAATACGGTGCTTTGATCGATTAGGAACTGTAAATCGCGTAATCGGAGCTTTGGTGGAGATGGAACGGCAGAAAATGATTAAGATACTGTAGACTATAGAGGACCTCACTAGCTACACAACGCGCTTTTGATTGACCGATTTCGTCACAAATTCAAGGTGTGTTTCCTCTTCCTCGCCTTTTGGCGAAATCATGTCACACCAAAGTGGGCGGGGCTTGCGGCCCCTAACTGTAGTAGTCCAGGGATACGTTGCTATACTTTTCACCGTATTTTTACAGGGCGTCCTTGAATGTGCGGCTACAGGCGTCGGTGCTGGCAAAAAGTGAGCTTAAGAGATCAAAGATCAAAATCACAATCGTACTCAATCTGGTTTAGAGATCAAAGATCATTCTAATTCAGATTGCGCGACACTAGTGTGCAGGCGATTTGCGCAGTGGCCGAGGTGAGCATAATTTTAGAGAAAAAAACTGTCCATTTATTGAGCTTCATTGCGCACACAGAGTGCGCGCAAAAAAAACACTTTCGAGGCTTTTCATGATTCTTGATTTGACTGCCACATTCTTCTTACAGGGCTGCGACGCTGTCTGCCGCAAGGCGCTCGTAGAGTCCGGTGTTCTACAGGACTTGGTCGCTCGCGTAAGATGGAGATAGAGATCTTTAATCAACTGTTTCTCATGCAATTTTTGTGAACGTCTTGAAACATTGAATGTTTTTCATTGAAATAAAAAGAATTCAAGCTTGTCTCACGCGAGCCGCATTTGAGCCGGGGCGCCAAGACAAGAGCACTTGACGTGTGCGTCAACATTGCGCAATCGTCAATGTATGGAATAGAGGTAAGTCGGCTACCATACCCCTCCGTCATCTGCGCAAATCGAGAACTGATTTTATTTCCAACATGAATCGACATCGGATCGTGTTTGCAGGCCGCGAGAAGTATCATGGGCGCACTCTCAAGCGCACTCACGGGCGACCTGGTGATCATGCAGGTATATACGGTAGCGATTAGGGTATACGGTAGCGGTTAGGGTATACGGTAGCGATTAGGGTATACGGTAGCGATTAGGGTTGACAGCCAATTTGCATCCATTCCGGATCGAGCGAGCAAAAAATGAGCCCATTCCGGAAAGAGACTCTACAAAAAACATTCCGTATCGATTCCGCATGCAAATCACAATATTCCGGAAAAAGAGTGATCCTACGTGATTTCCGAATCGATTCCGTCATTTCGAACGGTCAACCCTCAGTAGAGTTACGGGTAATCGACTCTTCCCTCTCTCTCGATAAGGGATTCAGTTTTGATTTTTTTCCCGCAATTCCACTAATTGCAAAATATCATAATATCAAATATTATTTCTGAAAATTATCTCGACTGTCCCGGTTCGGTCAAATCAGCATGCGAGATAGGTTTCGGGAACATTTTAGCATTTCGGTTGGTGTTCCGACAACACCGATGCCGGCGCTGTCGGTGTAGAATAATGATCGTTCCACGCAGGATTCTGATAAGATGTGGAGAGCCGTGAGCGTGCTGGGATGCCTCGTGGAAAGAGTTCCGGACTTTGTTGAAGTGTTCATCCAGGTATCGATATCGATAGCTATTATTACTATCTGTCTTTTCAGACTTAAAAATCTGACTAATCGTTGACTAATCATTGTAAGGAATTTTTTTAGGATTAATCAATATTAAACTAACTAATAAATCGCGCAAACTACATTACTTGCCGTAGACCTACCGCATCAACTTACCGTACTCCTACAGTCTCACTACCTTAACCGTTCCATCCAGTCCACGCACACCGTCGGTCGTCTGATCGAGTTGCTTCGTCGGTACGAAATTGACGAAAGGCTCAGTAAGCAGGTAGCATTTTTTTACATACCAAACTCTAAACTCTAATCGACTGCTGTTGATCAGGCGTGCTGGCTCATTATCCAATGCCTCCGCGCCCTCAACAATTCTCCTCGACCGCACGTCCAGCATATTTTGCTCGGAACCGGTGAGTCGTAGATATTATCGCAAAATAATAAACCGTTTCGCCTATTTCAATTCCTACCTGGCACTCTCAAATTAGTTGTTTGAATGGTCTCTTCGGCTCCAGCTCATGTTACCAATCGTTTCCAACTACTGAGGAAATAGGAATTTTAGAAACAATCAATAATAAGCTAGCTGGTTTAAATTTCCGTATTATAAAATTACACCAAACACCGTGATGAAAAAATAACGGAAATGAATGAATGAATAATGGTCCATTTCCGCTTTCCTCCAGGAATACTCGGCCCTCTCCTCTCAGCGATCAAGACGGCGGCTTGCAATGACCTGGACGAGGCCGTAGCGGTATGATCTATGATCTTTGATCTTTGATCTTTATCTCACCGATCTCATTCAGTCGATTCTCCGCCCTCTGATCATAGCTCGCCCGGAATTCGGCTGTGTCGTCGTTGCGGTAGGTCCGAATAAGTGATTAGGCCCTCCGGACTGAGTTGGCCTTATAAATAGTCAATTAGGGTAATTTTTTGGAACTTTTTTTTCGTTTTTGACCTAGGCAACAACAGCTGTGAATGTGGAGGAGGTAGGGTATGAGAATGAGAGGGAGGGTGAAAAGGGGAGCAAAAAAAGAGAAGAAGTGCAAATTTTGCAGGCCGGCTACGGACAGCACGTGCCGGGAAGGGGTTATAGAAGATTCAGCGGCCGGGGATTGTACATCTTCGAGGACAGTGAAGAGGGTGAAGAGAAGAGTGAAGATGAGGAGGACGAATGGACGAAAATGACCAATGATCTCCTTGGTCCTTGATCTCTGAGCCCAATGACGATCATCTCTATTGTGAACATTATTGCTGATAAATAAATTTCGACAAATCTACAACACATCCAGACTAGATTTCGACAAATAACGATAAATTTGAAAGAGTTTGGCAAACTTCATTCTTCGTCTTCTCAGTTTAATAATGCGGTCTCACAACTAATTGTTTATTTATTTCACAACTAGTTGTGAAATATGAGTGGTGGAGTGAACTATGTGTGGTAGAGTTTGTTATGCAATTGAATGTAAATAGGCATGTGAGTGATTGCGGAACGAGGTATAGGGAAAAACGATGTTTCAATATAGGGAAAAGGAGATTGAGCGCTAAGATTGGGAAGTTTCCGAGAGACCTATTTCAGGTCTATTTTTGCCAATTTCGCTGTGAAGCAGGCGATTCATTGTCGATTGAGAAGATGTAAACATGAAAAGATGTAAGATGATCTTATCTGAATGTTTAACTACCCTCCTCTCGTGTTTATTTATCGAAATTTTTAATTTGCTTCTTGGTATGTTTAAAGTCTCTTCCATTTAGTACTGGCTCTGTTGAATCGGAAAATCGGATAAACGAGCGAGAGGTCAGATTAGATAAGATTTATCGATATTTGTGGTATCAAAGGGTCAGGGGTGGGGGAGAGGTGGAGCGTTTGGTGGAAATGTAGACGTTTTCTTGTACGTTTTGGCAGTAGATCACGTCATCATCTCTGAAAAAATGTGTTTAATGGTAGTTATTTCGTACTGAGAGGCTGTAAACATTGACAGATGCAATTGAAGAATTTCGATAAATAAAGACACTAGGGGAGTTAAACATTCAGATAGGATCATAATTACGTACTGTCAATTGTACGTGGACGCTGTTTGAGTCGCACGCGTTAATAGTGACTGCGACATTGTTCGCCTGCAATCGAAAACAGCTATGAGACTGCCCCGAAATCGAAACCTCATTCCTCGCGCACTCTCGTCATTCTAATCGACGAGACTGCTACGCAAAGTAATGATAAAATAGTTTATAAATTGTGATAAATTGGCGTCAATGCACACTCTATTTATTCTCAAATTGATAATCCTGAACTGGATTGGCTCTAGAGTTCGAAACACCGTAAATTGTCTCTTCATTTCACGTGCTCTCTCACTGATCAGAGAGACGAGAGAGTGTGCGAAATGAAGAGACGGCGAGCCGTATTTCGAACTCTACTTGGCTCACCGTGATCGCGGTGGCCGTCGCACTAGTGGAGCTCGCTTGATGAATCGATGATCCCGGCACCTACAATCGTAATCGTATTCGGGACGTGCATCGTTCATATTATTGCCCTTTTTCCACATTTTTTGCAATGAAAATGTAATGATAAATGAGCCGTCAACATAGCTTAGTTTTCTATTTTTTCAGCTCGAAGCGGTCAAACTCACGGGCTCATTGCCACGACGGGCATGTGTATGGTGTTGAGGATGGAGCGGGCGGGGCGCGTGAGGCGAGCGCTCTCGCTGAAAATTTGAAAAAAATGGATTCATTTGGAAGATATTTCTAATTAGGTAAAATTCCATCCTAGCTTTGCACGTCCGGAATTCACCGCTTTCAACGCGCTTTGCGATCAAGAGACATCAATATATACCGGCTGTCCAGCTCGAACAAACGACGCCTGCGGTCCGGCATCATTCTCCCGTCTCGGCTCGAGGTAGATATAACGGCGCTGTAAATCAGATGTGCTTCTTGCGCAAGGGATGGGGTGGACGAAAAGGCAGTTAGGATGAAGAATGCGTCTCTTCTCATTTCGCGTATTCCCTTTTCACGCTGGGGAGAGCACGTCGAATCTAGACGCATGAATACTATATCTTGAGAGACCTAGAACCGGGATAGCGTTTGGAAACACGGGTGGTCGTCTTGTTATTTCGGTCGACTCGCGCTCGCCGTTTACAATTAGATCGGAGGGGGGAGTGCGAAATGACGAGACTGAAAGCCGTACAGCGAGCTGTAAAACGAACCATCCGTGACATCGCGTGGAGGTCAGCTGCGCTTGCACCCGTCGGAGTAGGCAGGAGGACATTCTGCAAGAATTGAGTGTAAGGAATTGAGTGCAGCACTTTCGCATTCCGTGAATCATTAAAAAATTATTGTCTGATTGAGAAACGAAGCGACCCCGATGAGTAATGTCATTACGGAACGCCACAATTATCGTTCACTCTCTGTTGGCAATGGCACGAGCCGAACAGACCAACACTAATCCTTACAAGATAGGGTGCGAAATACGGGTAATCGTCTCTTCATTTCACGTGCTCTCTCACCATTCAGAGGAACGAGAGAGAGAGAGTGTGAGATGAAGAGACAGCGACCCGTATTTCAAACTCTAATCCTTACTCTCCGCCGGAAGTGAGGCGGTCTGTCGTGCACGCCATGTGTGCCATGGAAGACGAGAGAGAAGCGCGATGCGGTCTGCAATTAAAGCTCAGCAAATAGGAATGACTTATTCGGTTGTTGTCACTTCACTTTTTCATGCTTTTTTCATCGCTCTGCATACCATTTCTCGTGCATATCGAAAAAAAAATCAAAACGAAACTCAAAATTTCACTGCAATTTGGCGCTTACATTCACGTGCACACTTTCTCGCAGCTACTATTTCCGTTGAAACAAGGCGGCAGTTTCTAGCAGTCCAAATGCATACCTGGTCCCTGTCCCTGTCCGTCTGCGTGCTGTGGTCCTGCGTCGTCGGCAAAATCGGCGGCTGAAATGTATTCGGTATACGCGAAATCGCGCCGCTCCTGGTCGAGGCTCATCATGGGTTTCAAAGCTTTGAAGCTAATTTAGAGTGCGCAATATTGGACGGTGAGAAAGCAGGCGGAATGAAGAGACGACGCATAGAAGATTGAAAATACCTCTTGTAGGGGAGTAGTTTCCTGAGGAAGAGCATCGGCGCATTCTTCTGAATTGCGAAAAATCATATTGACTACAATGTCCGTTTTCGATCGTAGTGATCAGATATTGCAAAAACATTTTTTTTGCTCCAATAGCTCTAATTATTTTTTAGCTGTTCACAATTGTTGCAGAACGATCACAGAATATGTTTCTGATACATATATCGCGATGTCAACAGCGCAGCAAGGATACTGGGTATCGAGAATAGTTTCAGATGCATTTTATCTTTCAAGTTTTGCCGGTGGTCAATTGCAATGCGCAATCGCCGCCGTCTCTTCATTGCACACACTCTCTCGGCAGGTCGAATGCTTGAGAGAGTAAGTGAAATGAAGAGACGGCAACCCGTACTGCGCATTATACTATAGAGTAAACGCACTCTTCGGAGAGCGCAGCTCATGATTCCCTCCATTCGTTGTTGCTCCTGCCGATGTCGCCAAAGCGCACGCAACCAGAAGCTGGAATTCGTTCAGAAATACATATCATCATTATCGTGCGTTTCAAATGCTCAGCAAACTCAATGTGCTGGTTAGCGAGCCGTTGATTGTGTAGGAGAGAGGAAGGGAAGAGGTAGGGGAGAGGAGAGCAGGTAGATCACTAGCCTCCTCCCGGCCTCTTCCTCCCTCCTCCCTCCACTCAGTTCGTCAAAGGTCAGGATCGAGTGAATGGAAAATATTCTCACTATAACCAAGATGTATCGCCCTGTTCATAATGCAGACAGGGACAAATACCATTGTTTGTTCGGATGAACATGAGAACCAGAAGGTAAAACCTACCAGAAGGTAAAACCGATGCGACTTCGAACGGACCGTGCAAAGAAGGAGCAGGAGTGCGGTCTTAAGAGGAAGAAATCAGAGATCAGTCAGTTTTATTTCACGTATTTCAAAGATAATCGAAATAAAATTAAAATTAAAATCTAACAATTTTCATGGTCTCAGTGAGGAGAACTTCCGTAAGCGGCGACAGGTCAGACGAGGGAGAGGCGGCGATGGCGATACTAACAATAAGATACGATATTGGGGTACTGTAGATTGTAGGGGTACGGTAGATCCTTCCGATCTCACTCACAGATGCACGATCCAGTGGGGCGTCGTCGTTGCGGGGTCTCGCACGGAAGATGCAAGGTTACGGTACATGACGAGGGTGCCCGGCTTCGCATCTGCAAGGTGATCTTTGGTCTTCGATCTTTGATCTTTGATCTCCTGCTTCTGTCTTCTCACCTCTCATAAACGTTCCATGGCGAACGTCGTTCGCATCGACGCTGAGGGGCGTGACGTTGGCCTGGAGAAGTACGGTATGTTACGGTATTGATCTCTGATCTTTGAACTTTGGACTTTGATTTTGTCATTGGGATACTGTATTATGTGCAGTGGAGTAAGGTAAGTAGATCGATCACGAGTACGGTGGGCTACGGTATTGTCATTGGGTTACTGTAGTTGTGATGGGGTACGGTAAGTAGGTAGATCGACCCTGAGTTCTGAAGGTTAAGGTAATCGTACCGGCTTGAATTGCGCCGACGGAATGGCACCGGTGGCGACACGAGTCGAGCAGCCTGGCAATAAAAAAAATTATTTTGCGATTTCATGTGGAGATGTACGTGACAAAACGAAAGAAGCTGAAGAATGGATATATTAGGCAAGTTGCTCACTGATAGTGTAGAACAGCAGTCGGTCGCGGGCGGTTGCGACACAGTCTGCAAGGTTATCGGGTTACTGTAACTTCCGAATATCGATTGGCTACGGCGGGATACTGTAGTGGTCGCTGGATACTTTAAGGTTCGATGCACCTTCCTCCATTACTGCATTCCAGCCTCCCAGCAGCGGTTGCAGCACCAACGCTGTAACAAGCAGCAGCAAAACTCTGAAATTCAGTTGAATAATGAAGAAAACACGGGCAAATTCTCGTAAACGAACCTCCAACCGACCACTCCGCGCGCCATCTTTGGAGTGAAGTGAGGAGGCGAATGAGATGGAGAGAAGTGACAATGACTTTGTGAATGATGTAAATTAGCAAGCCAGACAAAGTAACTTTTCAAAAAGTATGTTAATTAGATTCTCTTTTTGTTATTTAGATTCTCTTTTTCGTTGTAGAGAAATTGGAGTTATTCTCTATTGAAATCCGAAAAAAAACCGAAGTGGTCAACAATAGTACATCTTTTCCACTTGTATTCCGGCTCAGGCTCGAAAAGCTTCTTTTCCTCTTTTTCAGAGCCTTCTTTCATCTTCCAACTGCGGAATTGCATTTCTCTCGCTTTCATCTGAATCTGAATCGATCGCATGAATGAGATGTGCACACCCGATCCTGTAATCCCACATACTTTGATTGAATCATCGATTACTACCGACCACAATGTCTCGAGAATTCTTCCACATTTGACCATATTCGCCGCATTAGATATCAGTGGCAACTGCGACTGGTATCGAGCTTGCGTATTTATTGCAGACTGTGGTTAGTTCATGGGCGATTATCTCGGACGTGTGTTGCTTTCCTGACCGAGCGCACAGCATTCTGCCCCAACAGAAAAGGGGGAGACCTTTGCATATCTACTCGCTCACTTTGCATGAACCGAACTGCAAGGCCTAGGCGGGAGGAGCGACCGCTCTCCCCGCCCTGTTGTTTGAATCGAGCGGGAAATTGCAGTTCTTTCGTGTCGAGATTTTGGCGCGAAATTTGCATCCACTGTTCACCCTTTTCTGGAGAGAACAATGGGGGTCAGAATGCTGTGAGCGGCAGAGCTGCGAAATTATAAGTTGTTTGAGATTTTAGGCATTCTTCAAAGGAAAAAATTTGAGCGATTTGTGCTTAGCTAAAGCTCGCGAAAGCTCTTTGAACGACTACTCAACGTGATTGCAGGCACACAAGAATGAAGAAGAAATATGTTTCAGATAAAGTACAACGGTTTGCCAGCTCGCGTTGAAATCAATTTTATGCCGCACAATGGTGGACAAAAACAAAACGCGTGTTGTGTGGGTATGTGGTGACGCATTCTTCATTCTAATGTGCTAGTCTATAGGATGGACCGAGGAGAGAAGCGTAGCATGGGGGAGTGTACAGAGACTTTGGACTCGATCACTTACAAAGGGCTAAAAACAATTAAAAATTATTTATAAAAATGAATGTAATTTCAATAAATTGAAAAAATACTTCTTAATGTTTTCTGAAATAGCAATCTCCCGGGAATTCTCAATTAAAATTGTACCTCCACTTGTCCTTCTCATGTACAAATATACATGTAAATCGACCGCTCATTCCGACACAAGTCGTTATAGAGTTTGAATCTTGTTAGTTTGTAGAATCAAACGAGTGAAAAAGTGGTCACGCAATTCGTAGATCGCTTATCCAATCAATAGAGATGACAAATATCCTCACTCATCTTGAATGTTGTTCCGTCGCTCAATTCTACGAGAGAGCACCAAAAATAAGGAGAGGAGTATGCCGAATTGTCATCAGCACCATCGGAGTCAATGCTTTGCTTGATATAGAGCTCGAAATACGGGTCACCGTCTCTTCATTCGACACACTATCTCACCGGTCAGAGAAGCGAGAGAGTGTGTGAAATGAAGAGACGGCGATCCGTATTTCGAACTCTAGCTTGATAGCTGTTGTCGTTAACCTCTGGTTTCTCTCTCGCTCCCTTCTGATAAGACTAAATACCAACCAACGTGGACACAAAGCCTTCGTTTGATCATGCTAGATCGAATGATATGCAACATGACCATGAAATATTCTGTCAGTGTCACGATATCGTCACATTGAACGTGTTTTTTCTATCTGGAATTTCATAAATTCGAGATCGCCTCAGCATCCTCTACAACCCTGTATAGATCAATTTACGATTCGTTTCCGGTGACTTTTGCCCTTCCCTTGTAAGGGGTCTCTATTCCAAGCTTTTGTTCCTAATCGTTTCTTAGTGGCGATAGTAGCACTTACTCAACATCCAGACTAAACTTCGACAAATAACGATAAAAATAACTGTACAACTAGTTGTGAAAGAGTTTGGCGAACTTCATTCTTCGTCTACTCAATTTAATAAAGCGGTCTCACAACTACAGTCCTGGCGAATCCCCCAATGAAAACAGGGCGCCCGGGGCGTCCCGGGGCGTCCCCCAGTGTCCCCCGCTTCTGGCGTCTACAGACCTTTTTCAAATTGGGCCCAATTTGTGTTTGTCGTATTCAGCGTTCGATTCTGCGTCGATTCATATTAAAAAATCAATTAAAATTTTAAATTATTATTTATATTTTGATTTTCAAAAAAGTGGCGAATAAAACGATTCGTGCATCGAAGAGTACGCCTTGCGGTATTTATCCACTGCTGCTGCAGAATGTTTTGCTAAGCACCGTAGGATGTACTCCTTGATGCACGAATCGTTATATTCGCCACTTTTTTGAAAATCAAAATGTAAATAATAATTTAAAATTTTAATTGATTTTTTTAATATGAATCGACGCAGAATCGAACGCTGAATACGACAAACACAAATTAGGCCCAATTTGAAAAAGGTCTGTAGACGCCAGAAGCGGGGGACACTGGGGGACGGCCCGGGACGCCCCGGGCGCTCTGTTTTCATTGGAGGAATCGCCAGGACTGTAATGAGATTGTGCGCTAAGATTGGGAAAAAAGTTTCCGAATGACCTATTTCAGGCCTATTTTTGCCAATTTCGCTTTGGAACAGGCGATTCGCTGTCGATTGAGAAGATGTAAAGATGAAAAGATGAGAAGGTGTAAAGATGATCCTGTCTGAATGTTTAACTACCCTCCTCTCGTGTTTATTTATCGAAATTTTCCATTTGCATGTTTAAAGTCTCTTACATTTAGTACTGGTTTATCATTCTGCTCTGTTGAATCGGAAAATCGGATAAACGAGCGAGAGGTTAGATTAGATAAGATTTATCGATATTTGTGGTATCAAAGGGTCAGGGGTGGGGAGAGGTGGAGCGTTTGGTGGAAATGTAGACGTTTTCTTGTACGTTTTGGCAGTAGATCACGTCATCATCTCTGAAAAAATGTGTTTAATGGTAGTTATTTCGTACTGAGAGGCTTTAAACATTGACAGATGCAATTGAAGAATTTCGATAAATAACCAAGACAGGAAGGGAGTTAAACATTCGAATAGGATCATAATTACGTACTGTCAATTGTACGTTGACGCTGTTTGAGTCGCACGCGCTAATAGTGACTGCGGCACAGTTCACCTGCAATCGAGAACAGCTATCAGACTGCCCCGAAATCGAAACCTCATTCCTCGCGCACTCTCGTCATTCTAATCGACGAGACTGCTACGCAAAGTAATGATAAACTAGTTTATGAATTGTGATAAATTGGCGTCAATGCACACTCTATTTATTCTCAAATTTCTGAACTGGATTGGCCCTAGAGTTCGAAACACGGGCAATTGTCTCTTCATTTCACGTGCTCTCTCACTGGTCAGAGAGGCGAGAGAGTGTGCGAAATGAAGAGACGGCGACCCGTATTTCGAACTCTACTTGGCTCACCGTGATCGCGGTTGCCGTCGCACTAGTGGAGCTCGCTTGATGAATCGATGATCCCGGCACCTACAATCGTAATCGTATTCGGGGCGTGCATCGCTCATACTATTGTACTGTTTCCACATTTTTGCAATGAAACTCACTGCAAACTCACTAAACTCACTCACGGTCAAACTCACGGGGTCGTTGTCTCGAGGGGCATGTGGGTGGTGAGGATGGGGCTGGGAATGACGAGGCCCATTCGGCGAGCGCTCCCTCTGTAAATTAGGAAAAAATGGTTTCATCTGGAAGAACGCATGCGAAAACCAATGCGTTCGATGCGATGCGATCCAGAGACATCGTTAGAGAGATGGCTTTCCAGCTCGAGTAAATAACCTACGTGATGAGCAGGAGGCGTCACTTGAGACGTGTAGGAGCGGGGCGGGACCAGGTAATGATATCCTCGCTGGAAAACAGATCGGATTCTTGCCGAAAGGGACTGAAAGCCGCGTATTTCGAGAGCTGTGAAACGAACCATTCGTCTCATCGCTTCGAGATGATCCGCGCTCACGCCCGGCGGGGTGCGAAGGAGCGTCGGCTGGAATAAAGCATTTATCAGATCAGAGATCTCGAGCGTTCCATTTGATCACCCCCGGAAAAAATATATTCGCGCCAACATGCAACAATTTCCCACCCTATAACTCAATGCATTGAAGTTTGCATATTTCTAAAACATATTGCGTTTTTTACGTATATGCTTCAGTAGCATGTAGAGCTCGATTTCTGTAGTTCGATTACCAAAAGACGAGTATTTTTTTTTCATTTTCTGGCGTTATAGAACCCAGTGGTAGGAAATCTTGACACACGAAGCTGCGAGAGTGCGTGTGGAATGAAGAGAGGACGACCTTCGAATTTAGAACGCCTTCCGTGATAGACTTGATGAAACTATTTTTTCGTCTTTTTCTCGCAGACTATTTCCTCCCTACCATTCGCACCCCCCCCCCCCCACTTTCTCCTCTTTAGGCGTGGTTGTAGCCTCACGAAATAGAAAAGTTCCCATTCCCTTACCCTCTGTCGGAAGTGATCTGGCTGCACGCCATGTCTGCCATGGAACACGAGTTGAAATCTCGGCGCGGACTGTAAGCAATACTCATAATATAGCGATGGGGGGTTCTTCAGTAATTGTCTTTTTTCATAATTTTCTTCATCGCTCTACACGTATCTTTTCTCGTGCATATCTAAAAAAAATTCCAAAACGAAGCAAAGAGAGAGGAATCGCGATGCCAATACCAGTACTCATCATTGGCTTTTGCATTCGCGCCCACTCTTTGGCCGATTGGCACATTTTGCGCGGCCATTTCACGGATTCTAGCAGTCAGAATGCATACCAGCTCCCGATCTCGATGCGTCTGCGTGGCGACGGCCGGGGTCGGCTGGCGCGGGCGCTGAAATGCCATCGGTATGGTCAAATTTATGTGGTGTTAGTTTTTCGGAAAAAGACTTGGAAAAAGTACCAGATTTGAATTCCCGCATTTTCTGTTTTTGACCAATATTACGGTCCCTGATGAATCAATCGGTATCAAAAATTGACGAGATATTGGTCAAAAACGGAAAATGCGGGAATTCAAATCTGCTGTTTTTCCAAGTCTTTTTCCGAAAAATTAACACAGCATTAGCACCCCCCCCCCGCGCTAGTTTCTCATTCGGTTTCAACGCTCGCAAAGAAATTGGCGAAATTTTCGACGGCTAGATGCGCCGGCAAACGTGCGGTAGAGTTATTCGTATTCTTCCCGATTCTGAACGCCTCAAATATTGCCGAAAACAAAAAAAAAAGTTCGAACTCGCTCGAATATCGTACCGGGAGCGGAACAATCACCGTCTCTGGCGGGTGGATCATCCGATCGCGGATCGTCGGCACCTGCATAGAATCGAATCAATTTTTGGCAGTGGCTCTCCCCGCCTCATTTTGCACTTTTTTTTCTTTTTTTTTTGAAGTACTGACGTTGTCATCGAGTGGATGCGGGATCTCAATCGTGAACAGGTCCATCTGAAATATGTAAGCATTGACATTGGGCACCGAGGTGTGCATTAACCCAACTAGTTCTAAGGTAGAGAAATGAACGGCCTTCTTTGGGAGAGCATTCGCGGAATGGGGAGATTGATGGGTGATTTACAAATATTTGTTTTGTTGCAATACGACGAGTCTCTCGCCACATATTATACTTGTGCACTCTAGTGTCTGTCTGACCAGAAAAATTGAAATGAGGAGAGGTGAGGGTCAATTTTTAACCCCTTTTTTTAACGCCGTATCTTACCGCGTTCTCGCTGTAGCGCCGATGGCGAGGCTGTGGAAGTGGATCGGCCTGTTCAAATTATGCCAATTATAAATAGAGTTTGAAATTAGGGAAATCGCGTCGTCATTTCACTCGCGCTTTCTCAACGTATAGTACCGTCAAGAAGGCAAGTGAGATGAGGGCCGTGCCGACTTGTCACCACTAGTACATACCTCAGCCCTCGGCACGTCTTCAATCACAATCGGCGCGTCTTCAATCACAATCGGCGCGTCTTCAATCACAATCGGCGCGTCTTCAATCACAATCGGCGCGTCTTCAATCACAATCGGCGCGTCTTCAATCACAATCGGCGCGTCTTCAATCACAATCGGCGCGTCTTCAATCACAATCGGCGCGTCTTCAATCACAATCGGCGCGTCTTCAATCACAATCGGCGCGTCTTCAATCACAATCGGCGCGTCTTCAATCACAATCGGCGCGTCTTCAATCACAATCGGCGCGTCTTCAATCACAATCGGCGCGTCTTCAATCACAATCGGCGCGTCTTCAATCACAATCGGCGCGTCTTCAATCACAATCGGCGCGTCTTCAATCACAATCGGCGCGTCTTCAATCACAATCGGCGCGTCTTCAATCACATTCGGCGCGTCTTCAATCACAATCGGCGCGTCTTCAATCACAATCGGCGCGTCTTCAGTGGTTACAGCGTGCTGAATAGAAAGGATGACTTGACAGAAATTTTACTGCGAGAATTCTCAGCTCCTACTGTATTTATTCAAAGGGTTTTGAGGCACAATACAATTGCTTTCAGCGTTTACAAAAAGCTGCATGTTTAGGGACCACAACGCAGATAGCCGATTTCTCACCATGGGACGAAAAGTAAATGCAAACTATCCCTCATGGTCCCAATAACATCATACTTTTTACCGTTTGTCGATATCTTGTCTCTGAGCCGCGCAGGAGCCCGAGAAGTACGTGCGCTTGGCATTGGGGGAGAGGAGGGAGATGCGAAACGAGAGGGAAAGGAGCGGAGCCTTATTTTTTTTCAAAATAACTGTTCGAACTCAGTTTTCATCTCCGAAGCCACTGAAACGACCTATTCTCTTCTTTTATTCCCAATTTTGACCCGCTTAGTGACAATTTTCATCTTTAGAACAGTTCTTGATCGATAGAGGTTATCAATTGCTCTCCAAATCACTTTTGAATGAGTGATTTGGTTTAGAATGAGCTTTGCGTTTTTGTTTTCTCGCTTTTGGGCGAAATCGTGTCCGCATTAAGTGAGCGGAGCTTGTGGCCCCTAGGCATGTTCATTAAATCTAATTAAATGTTCAATGAAGTCTGTCCAGATCATGTCTCCCCAGGCCCGGATCAGTCACTATCACTGAAGCCCGGCGCAATTTATCATCTCGATTCTTCAATAAAAAAAATATTAAAATTTCAATAAAAACATTTTCTAAATGTTAGGACATTCTCTAAATTTGCAGCTATGTTTTTTTACTATGTGGGAAGATATTGTAGAGGTGTCGCAAATGGGTTTGCTTCGCCATCAAGAATCCATTGGTTTTGTGAGGGCGAATGAGAAAGAAATCGCAAGCGAGAGGAGCGACATTATTGGGAGAGGCGTGGCATCTAAATCGGGTCAGAGTACCTGATTGTCGTCAATCTCGCTCATAGTCGACTCAGTCAACGTCGAAGCCGCCGACGAGAGCTGAACGGTTCATTTTTCCCAAGAAATCGCTCTCCTCAGTTCTCATGAATTCGAAGATCCCAATCCCCACCCCAAAGTTCCTGCATTCCCATTGTCTTGAATTCATGATAAATAGTTGTAATACACTTTGCAGTGAATAGAACAGCGAGCCCACCTCCGCAGGTTCCGCAGGGTGCGCATACCCAATCATTGCATACGCTCGCTGAATAAGGTAAAGATTTTTCCATAATCAGAGTGATTTTACAGCCGTCAGAGGTCGACCGCGCTTGGTGGCGCACACAGGTAGGGCCGGGGTACGGCCCGTGTACGAACATGATTGTTCGCAAAACAAAAAGTGTAAAATGATTGATTACCCGAACATCGGCGTTGGATATGGCGTTTGCGATTATGGGTCCAGTGTATCCCAATACGCTTACATGCGAACGGCTGGCCCACGAACCCTAAACAACGCGTCGATGATGATTCGGGTTCGGAATACGGGTGATCGTCTCTTCATTTCGCGCACTCTCTCGTCTCTCTGACCGGTGAGAAGAATGAAGAGACGATCGCCCGTTTACTCTAAAGATGATGATTTTCATCTATTTTTTTCTATCTAGTTATTCATTATTCCATCATATCAAAAAAACAATTGCAGCGATTAATTCTTACAACCCAATTAGTCGTTAAAACGAACCAAATTGGAGCCTTCGAAGGCAGCCATAGACGATGAGAAACGATCCGGAGTGATCGACACTCGCGTCTGAACGACACACTTCATCATTAGCATTCCAAATTCGGGTAATCGTCTCTTGATTGCGCACGCTCTCTCACGTATCAGTCAGGAGAGAACGCACGTGAAATGTAGAGAAGCTTAGCCCTGTATTTTGAACTCAATTCATCATTGCTAATTAAGGCCACATTATTCAGCTGATTTTATTGGCCGGCGGTGTACGCCCGAAAGAATTCGGATCATCAATGTCTCTTCTGCAAACTCACATAAACGTATTCTGAGGACGACGCGTCATCATCGTCAACGGGCCGTGGCACTGATGTTGTACTGGTGGCTGCACTGGCCGTGCTTTCCCTCGATCGACCGTCAGTGTTGACCTCAGCTGCGTCAGTTCGTGTGACTTGAGCACGTGGTGTGGCTTGAGGCTGAACGGGGGCCGATTCATCAGTGAAATAACGAGATATTTGCGTCCCCTAGTCTCCTCATTCCGCATACTCTCTCGATGCGGAGCGGGGTGAGAATCCTTGTTTGCCTTATTGGACATCCGGAAAATTTTCCAATAGAACTATGCGGCATTAATGATATATGGGGGTGTGATTACAATGGCTCTAATCCAACAACCAGTTCAGCGATTTTTGTAGATTGAACAAGTTCAATTATAAGAAATCTAACGTTAAATGCAAAAGTTAAAACGGTTTTCAACTTTTGCATCGCTCAACTAGTTGTTGGATTAGAGCCATTGTATTCGCGCTGTCTTATATAGATAAATTTGCTAATTATTGAACTTTATAGCTAAAAAGAGTTGCAACAAACCAGCATATTTCCCGCATTCCTGTCGGTCTCCGTAGATTCCGTGAGCTCCATCGTAGAAGTGGTCTCCTCAGACCGTGCCTGAACTTCACATTTTATGATCAATAATTGCGACAATTTTCCGGGAGCACAATTTTTGGATCGATGATATTTTTAAAAATTGATTGACGATTATTGATTTTCGTCTTTGACCACTACTTGGCAGTAAATGTGCAATTACGGGGTTTTCAGTTTGAAAAACGGGCATTTTACCACATTTCACCCTGTCATCAGTCTCAGATGCGGGATAATGTGAGTGTGAAGTAAAGAAACATGATAATTCATATTTCGAAAACTGTGATCACTCACCGGACTCGCTCCGTAATCATTATCCTCCATTGCAATTGATTGGTCATCGGACGGCGAGCGCTGAGATAATTTTCCAAATCTCTTTCTCTTTCATCAATTCACTATATTTATATTTTTAAAATTTTTCCATTGGTATTTACAGCTTGTGCAATAAAGTGCGTAATACGGGTTGCCGTCTCTTCATTACTCACACTCTCTCACCGGTCAGAGAGGCGAGAGAATGTGCGAAATGAAGAGACGATTACCCGTATTTAGAACTCTAGACAGCACACCGTACCTGCGTGGAGTCGAGAACGTCCGTCGAAGACTGCGCTGATTGGGACGCGGTGGAAGCCTGAAAGGCTAGTGATGATTCATCAAGTAATAAGTCTCATCTGTTCGCATTCCTCTCTCATCAATACGACCGGCCAGAGAGTTGGCTGATTAGTTACACTGTTTTCATTTTTTTTTTAATTGTTCACAAATTACCGAACTAGCAACTTCATAATTTGTCTAATCAGTGCACTTTTAAAGTGGTAAAGCAAAAAAAAAACTCACATCTTCAGGCGGCCCCCACACCGCGAACAACGATTTCTGAATGAGAGTGGTTAGAAAAAACAAGCTCGTTAGAATTATCCTTGGAAAAACCACTAGGGATGGCTTGGCAAGAAATGACTCTCCTCATTTCACACACTGTCTCGCCTCTCTGACCGATTAGAGAGTGCGTGAAATGACGATACCATTTCTTGTCAAGCCATCCTACAAACCATATTATCTTCGAACGAAGTTGAGCTCGCACATCGCCGAGTGTCGCCACTGCTCGAGTCCTGGTGGCTCGACGATGCAATCGCTGGCTCATCCGACGACACATCGGACGCATCGACGGCAGAAGTGCCTAACACACTCAAGACCCGCATCTGAATGAGACTTGTTAGAAAACGAAAACTCGTTAGAAATATCCTTAGAAAAGTAAAAAAAAATAACCAATAATATCATGGGAGGCCAAAAGATTGTCCAAAAACACTGTTGCATTTCCCCTAGTCTCCTCATTCCGCATACTCTCTCGATGCGGAGCGGGGTGAGAATCCTTGTTTGCCTTATTGGACATCCGGAAAATTTTCCAATAGAACTATGCGGCATTAATGATATAGATAAATTTGCTAATTATTGAACTTTATAGCTAAAAAGAGTTGCAACAAACCAGCATATTTCCCGCATTCCTGTCGGTCTCCGTAGATTCCGTGAGCTCCATCGTAGAAGTGGTCTCCTCAGACCGTGCCTGAACTTCACATTTTATGATCAATAATTGCGACAATTTTCCGGGAGCACAATTTATTGATTGATGATATTTTTAAAAATTGATTGACGATTATTGATTTTCGTCTTTGACCACTACTTGGCAGTAAATGTGCAATTACGCGGTTTTCAGTTTGAAAAACGGGCATTTTACCACATTTCACCCTGTCATCAGTCTCAGATGCGGGATAATGTGAGTGTGAAGTAAAGAAACATGATAATTCATATTTCGAAAACTGTGATCACTCACCGGACTCGCTCCGTAATCATTATCCTCCATTGCAATTGATTGGTCATCGGACGGCGAGCGCTGAGATAATTTTCCAAATCTCTTTCTCTTTCATCAATTCACTATATTTATATTTTTAAAATTTTTCCATTGGTATTTACAGCTTGTGCAATAAAGTGCGTAATACGGGTTGCCGTCTCTTCATTACTCACACTCTCTCACCGGTCAGAGAGGCGAGAGAATGTGCGAAATGAAGAGACGATTACCCGTATTTCGAACTCTAGACAGCACACCGTACCTGCGTGGACTCGACAACGTCCGTCGAAGACTGCGCTGATTGGGACGCGGTGGAAGCCTGAAAGGCTAGTGATGATTCATCAAGTAATAAGTCTCATCTGTTCGCATTCCTCTCTCATCAATACGACCGGCCAGAGAGTTTGCTGATTAGTTACACTGTTTTCATTTTTTTTTAAATTGTTCACAAATTACCGAACTAGCAACTTCATAATTTGTCTAATCAGTGCACTTTTAAAGTGGTAAAGCAAAAAAAAAACTCACATCTTCAGGCGGCCCCCACACCGCGAACAACGATTTCTGAATGAGAGTGGTTAGAAAAAACAAGCTCGTTAGAATTATCCTTGGAAAAACCACTAGGGATGGCTTGGCAAGAAATGACTCTCCTCATTTCACACACTGTCTCGCCTCTCTGACCGATTAGAGAGTGCGTGAAATGACGATACCATTTCTTGTCAAGCCATCCTACAAACCATATTATCTTCGAACGAAGTTGAGCTCGCACATCGCCGAGTGTCGCCACTGCTCGAGTCCTGGTGGCTCGACGATGCAATCGCTGGCTCATCCGACGACACATCGGACGCATCGACGGCAGAAGTGCCTAACACACTCAAGACCCGCATCTGAATGAGACTTGTTAGAAAACGAAAACTCGTTAGAAATATCCTTAGAAAAGCAAAAAAAATAACCAATAATATCATGGGAGGCCAAAAGATTGTCCAAAAACACTGTTGCATTTCCCCTAGTCTCCTCATTCCGCATACTCTCTCGATGCGGAGCGGGGTGAGAATCCTTGTTTGCCTTATTGGACATTAATGATATATGGGGGTGTAAATTCAATGGCTCTAATCCAACAACTAGTTGAGCACTTTTTGTAAATTGAACAAGTCCAATTATAAGAAATCTAACAATAAATACAAAAGTTCAAACGGTTTTCAACTTTTGCATCGCTCAACTAGTTGTTGGATTAGAGCCATTGTATTCGCGCTGTCTTATATAGATAATTTTGCTAATTATTGAACTTTATAGCTAAAAAGAGTTGCAACAAACCAGCATATTTCCCGCATTCCTGTCCGTCTCCGTAGATTCCGAGAGCTCCATCGTAGAAGTGGTCTCCTCAGACCGTGCCTGAACTTCACATTTTATGATCAATAATTGCGACAATTTTCCGGGAGCACAATTTTTTGATCGATGATATTTTTAAAAATTGATTGACGATTATTGATTTTCGTGTTTGACCACTACTTGGCAGTAAATGTGCAATTACGCGGTTTTCAGTTTGAAAAACGGGCATTTTACCACATTTCACCCTGTCATCAGTCTTAGATGCGGGATAATGTGAGTGTGAAGTAAAGAAACATGATAATTCATATTTCAAAAACTGTGATCACTCACCGGACTCGCTCCGTAATCATTATCCTCCATTGCAATTGATTGGTCATCGGACGGCGAGCGCTGAGATTATTTTCCAAATCTCTTTCTCTTTCATCAATTCACTATATTTATATTTTTAAAATTTTTTCATTGGTATTTACAGCTTGTGCAATAAAGTGCGTAATACGGGTTGCCGTCTCTTCATTTCCCACCCTCTCTCACCGGTCAGAGAGGCGAGAGAGTGTGTGGAATGAAGAGACGGCGACCCGGTTTGCGCACTCTATTGTGCAACTCACGGGCGTTATCGGACGGAGCAGCAAATCACGGAGTGGAGTTTCCCCACGTGGATGTGCAGGGCACGAATTGGCCTGTCTCGTCCTCCTCTGAGGATTGAACGTTAGACCCGTCAACACGATTGGCCATTGGCTGCGCGTACAGTCCGCCGGTATCTGCAAGAGCGACGCCAGTCACTTTTGTGATTAGAGCTGCTGTCAGGGGATGACGGATTCGTCTCCTCATTCCGCGCACTCTCATGCTGTGGAAAAAGTCATAGAGTTTAGGTAGCGACTTGAAATTTGGTTTCTGGGGTGGAAATTGAAAAACCACCCCAGAATCCAAATTTCAAGTGCCTAGCACCACTGGTAGCCGAGATATAAAATTGCGGGAATTCAAATCTTTCCTCTTCTCTTTGACTTTTTCCACAGCATGGCACGCCACACTCGAACCAGCGCGTGAAACGGAGTGACGAATTCCATATCCAGACAGCCCTAATCACAAACTCGGCCGCTCTTCCCGGGGCACTTTCAAGCTAATTTGGAGTGCGAAATACGAAGGGTGATCGTTTCCACATTTTGCGCGTGCGATCTCGAAATGTTGGCCGGTGAGAGATCAGACGAAATGAAGAAACGGCACAAAGTGACCATACCTCCTGGGGCGGCGTATACACAGCTGGGAGATGGTCGTCCGAAACCGAATCCGCTGAAATGCGGTAAAATCAGATTGTATAGCAATGCCCGCTATCGATCGTAGTGATCAGATCTTTTGCATAACATTTTTTATTTGCTGCAATATGACTGAGTGCGAGAACTTTTTACAATTGCTGCAAAACGAATATGAATAGTTTCTGAAACATATCGCGATTTTAACCGCGCAGACTGAGTATCGAGATTAGTTTCAAATGCAATTTATCTTTCATGTTTAGTCGATCCTAATCAGTAGCGTGCGCAATGTGTGGTCGCCGCCGTCTCTTCATTGCACACACTCTCTCGCCTCTCTGACCGGTGAGAGAGCACGTGAAATGAAGAGAGTAAACTCACGGGAGGCAGTCCGCGGCTCATCATCACCCTCGTCCGTTGCGCACACGGAAGTAACTAGCACGCAGAAAACGAGAACCTGAAATCCGTGGACTTTGGCAAGCAGCGAGGAGCATTTTTCGTTGCGGTTCTTGTTGAATAAAGAGATAGATTCCTTCCGCTTATGAACAGAACAGGATGAAAACCTACTGTGACGAAGAGGCCCTTCTTGTGACCGAGCGACGCGCAGACCAGCAAGAGAATCATCTTAAAAAGGAAGAGATCAAAGATCAATCTGATTAATTTCAAAGATCATTGTTAAAATTGAAAAGAAAATATTTAAAAAAAAACGAACAATATGAGCTGTCGTAGTAATGAGCGTAGTAGCCGCGACCCGTCTGCGAAAGAAAAAAATTTTATATAGAAAAAAGGATATTAGTAGTCGCGTCCTCTCTGCAAGATTTAAAAAAAAAAGATTACTTACGTGTAGTTCTGTCCTCGCTGCTCGTATAGGATCAGTCCAAGCGTGGTGCTGTCGGCAGAGGCGGAGACACACACCAGCGACTGCAATTGTCATGGAATCGTCTATACTGATGCAATTATTGTATGAAAAATCGATACCGTACCCCCCTACCGTACCTTGACAATTTCCACTCCGCACACGTCAATCTCCTCCATGAAGTAGTCCTCATCGCCTATATCCATCGAGAATGGATACCGTATACCCTACCGTACCCACTACCGTATCCCATACCGTACCTTGTCCCATTCCACTCCACACGCAACGATCTCTCTGCTCTCCTCCAGGAAGTCACCGTTACCCATCGAGAAGGCAGAAGAGGGAGAGGCAGCGATGGCGATACTGAGATACGCGACATTGGGGTACTGTAGATCAGTTATCAATTACGGATGATGGTGATACTGTGGGGCGTACGGTATTCAATGAGAGGTAGGGTAGATATCGATCAATTATCGATTAAGAGAAAGGGGTATTGGCGATACTGTGTGGGGGGTACAGTATAAGAGTGCTGAAGATCTGCTATCGATACGATTGTCGAGGCCACTTTACACAGCATTCTGCACCGACAGAACAGGGTTGTGGTCAGACTGCGAACTTGACATTTGAAAAGTTTCTAAAGCATCTTGATTCCAATTTGGTTTGTTGTCGAAGGGTCGAAATCGGGATATTTTTCAGAACCAATTCGTATTCTGATATCGACTTGCAGTTTGACTACGGTGTCCCATTGTTCACCCATATCTGGAGAGAACAAAGGGGGTCAGAATGCTGTGTTGACAGAGTACGGGGCAGCTACTGTGGCTCTCACAAATGCACGATCCAGCGGGGCGTCGTCGTTGCGGGGTCTCGCACAGAAGATGCAAGGTTACGGTACATGACGAGGGTGCCCGGCTTCGCATCTGCAAGGTGATCTTTGGTCTTCGATCTTTGATCTTTGATCTCCAGCTTCTGTCTTCTCACCTCTCGTAAACGATCCGTGGCGAACGTCGTTCGCATCGACGCTGAGGGGCGTGACGTTGGCCTGGAGAAGTACGGTGGGCTACGGTATTGTCATCGGGTTACTGTAGTTGTGATGGGGGTACGGTAAGTAGATCGACCCTGAGTTCTGAAGGTTACGGTATCCGTACCGGCTTGAATTGCGCCGACGGAATGGCACCGGTGGCGACACGAATCGAGCAGTCCGGCTCTAAAATTGATATTTTGATTTTCTAAAAAAAATCACTTCGCGATTTCATGTGGTTGTACGTGACAAAACGAAAGAAGTTGAAGAATGGAAATATTGGCAAATCGCTCACTGATACTGAAGAACAGCAGTCGGTCGCGGGCGGCTGCGACACAGTCTGCAAGGTTATCGAGTTACTGTAACTTCCGAATATCGATTGGCTACGGCGGGATACTGTAGTGGTCGCTGGATACTTTAAGGTTCGATTCACCTTCCTCCATTACTGCATTCCGGCCTCCCAGCAGCGGTTGCAGCGCCAACGCTGCAGCAAGCAGCGAAAACCTGAAATTCAGTCGAAAAATGAGAAAAATACGGCGAAATTCTCGTAAACAAACCTCCAACCGACCATTCCGCGCGCTATCTTTGGAGTGAAGTGAGGAGGCGAAGGAGAGGGAGAGAAGTGACAATGACTTTGTGAAATTATGTAAATTAGCTGGCCAGTCAAAGTGACTTCGCAACTTTTGAAAAACTATGTTAATTAGATTCTATTATTGTTATTTAGATTCTCTTTTTCGCTGTAGATAAATTGGAGTTATTCTCTATTGGGATCCGTAAAATGCCGAATTGGTCAACAATAGCACACCTTTTCCACTTCTATTCTGGCTCGAG
This sequence comes from Pristionchus exspectatus, assembly GCA_911812115.1. NCBI lineage: Eukaryota > Metazoa > Nematoda > Chromadorea > Rhabditida > Neodiplogasteridae > Pristionchus > Pristionchus exspectatus. Next base: position 4,321,273 of record OU461587.1, on the reverse strand, counting down.
TAGCTTGTTTTCCTCTTTTTTTCAGAGCCCTTTTTCATCTTCCAACAGCGGCATTGCATTTCTCGAAGCGGCTCTCGCTTCCAATCAGGTTAGATCATTCTTCCTTTTTCCATCAACTGGAGCAAATTATTAGGTCTCGAAAAACAAGATAATCGTGGTTTTCCTCAGTCATTACGGTGATATACTGTGTGAATTACATATTCGTATCTTTTTTCTATCATAACATTCAAATGCTCAGCGGTCACAGCGTTCTGACATCCATTGTTCTCTTCAGACAAGGGTGAACAATGGATGCAAATTTCGCGCCAAAATCCCGACACGAAAGAACTGCAATTTCCCGCTCGATTCAAATAACAGAGCGGGGAGAGCGGTCGCACCTCCCGCCCAGGCCTTGCAGTTCGATTCATGCAACGTGAGCGAGTAGACATGCAAAGATTTCCCCTTCTCTGTTGGAGGAGAACGCTGTGCGGAGACGCTACGGTGTTTAGCGCGTAATACGGAACATTTTATTCGCTAGCTCGTTATTGATTATTACTAAAATTCTCATTTTCTCAGTAAGTACTAATAGTGCCGCTAGGCTCTATTAGGAAAAAGAGCTAGGGTCTGAGACACTCCAGTTACAAGTCTAAATGAACGATAGGAATCGGATTACGCTGAACAGTTTATTATTTTGCGATACATTCGAAGGATGGAAATGTTTATAAAAATTTCCTTTGTTTCTGCTCCAGTACTCTGACAAATACCACGCCACTTTAGAATCGTCTCGAGAATTCTTCCACATTTGACCATATTCGCCGCATTATCAGTGGCAACTGCGACTGGCATCGAGCTTGCGTATTTATTGCAGACTGCGGTCAATTCATGGGCGATTATCTCAGACGTGTGTTGCTTTCCTGACCGAGCTGCAGAGCTGCGAAATTATAAGTTGTTTGAGATTTTAGGCATTCTTCAAAGGAGAACATTTGAGCGATTTGTGCTTAGCTACGAGCGGAACTCGCTCGCGAAAGCTCTTTAAACGTCTACTCAACGTGATTGCAGGCACACAAGAATGAAGAAAAAATATGTTTCAGATAAAGTACAACGGTTTGCCAGCTCGCGTTGAAATCAATTTTATGGCGCATAATGGTGGACAAAAACTAAACGCGTGTTGTGGCTGGTATGTGGTGACGCATTCTTCATTCTAATGTGCTAGTCTATAGGATGGACCGAGGAGAGAAGCGTTGCATGGGGGAGTGTACAGAGACTTTGGACTCGATCACTTACAAAGGGCTAAAAACAATTAAAAATTATTCATAAAAATGAATGTAATTTCAATAAATTGAAAAAATACTAATGTTTTCTGAAATAGTAATCTCCCTTCTCATGTACAAATATGCATGTAAATAGACCGCTCATTCCGACACAAGTCGTTATAGAGTTTGAATCTTGTTAGTTTGTAGAATCAAACGAGTGAAAAAAGTGGTCACGCAATTCGTAGATCGCTTTTCCAATCAATAGAGATGACAATTATCCCCACTCATCTTGAATGTTGTTCAATTCTACGAGAGAGCACGAAAAATGAGGAGATGCGCATGCCGAATTGTCATCAGCCCCATCGGAGTCAATGCTTTGCTTGATATAGAGCTCGAAATACGGGTCACCGTCTCTTCATTCGGCACACTATCTCACCGGTCAGAGAAGCGAGAGAGTGTGTGAAATGAAGCGATGGCGACCCGTATTTCGAACTCTAGCTTGATAGCTGCTGTCGTTAACCTCTGGTTTCTCTCTCGCGACGCAATCTGATAACACGAGATACCAACCAACGTGGAGACAAAGCCTTCGTTTGATCATGCTAGATGCTTTCATCACTAGTTTACGTTTTTCATGTATAAATGCTTGAACGATGTACTCCTTTCACCTGTCTTTGATCTCGGTCTGTTTGTCCAATACATTTGCTATCAAATCAAATTTCCTGAAATATCTTAACACGTTACTGTTAACATTCGATTTCTCACTGTTTTCAGGGTTGGTATATTATCTGAGAAGGTAACGAAATATAATTTAGTAAGACAACCAGTCATGCGCATTCTCCTTCTACTTCTTCTTCCCGCTCTCCTACTCACGGACAAAACGCCGCAGAACACGCATGACAACCCGTGGGGAGAGTACGCGGCCGATTGCCTCGTGGACAAAGTGCCCGATCTGTGGGACGAGAACAGGATCGAGAAGGTTTGGCCCCATTCATTGACCAACAATAGTGTGCTTTCATCTTCTGCACAGATTGAATGTGAAAACGCACGAAAAAGGCGTTCCCCAATATCTCAACTCAACTAAACCAAGAGCGCGAATTGAGAAGTGTAATTTCCCGTCAAAACCGTCTCTATTCGCAGACGTGGTACAAGATCGACCTGGACGCAGAGGAACATGACAGATGGAGGGAGGTGGCCACGGAGTTCAGCACGAGAGTGAGCACTACATTTATAAAATGGTTCGGGCATAACGTATTTCCGCTCCTTCAAACCGATTTTTTTCTATGCCATTGCAGTATCACTTTTCCAATATTTATGATGCTGCTGTGTCAATTATGATAAAAATATATTGGAAAGTTCCCAATACTAAAAATAACATAATTTCATTAGAGATAGTAAAGCATTAGTCCCCAGACCGGGAGTCGGTCACGGGGCTTCCGCTTTCCGGACCAATAACTGATCCAACTGATTCAGATGCAATCGGCCATCGACGTCGCCGCAGAGATGGCCAATTCGTTCGGCGGAGATGGCGCGTGGGGTACGCGTTTTTTATACGAGAATCTCAATGATTTCAGGCATTTATTTTTCAAAATAACCGAAAAAATTTAAAATAAATAATGAAATAACTTATTCTTGCAGACGCGCTGGTCGGCCTGATGGTCGGGTGTCCCGACAAGCTGACCGAGCCGTATCGTACGGAGATTAAGGTAAGAGGGAAGGAAGGAAATGAATGAGAATTTAACGAATTCTTGCCTCTTTTCTGATCACTTCCTAATCTCACAATGACAACATGCTTTCGTGTCTTCATTTCGCCTAATCTCTCGGCCGTCGGAGACATAACCTCGTCGGAGCGAACCGACATTGTTGTGAGATTAGAGAGACAGACATCCAACGTTATAGGTGAATGTGAAGGGCAGTCAAAGAAATATTTGGAGTAATGAAAAATGATCAATTTCACAGGCAATGGCTGATCTCACTGGTATCCAACTCGAACAACTCACCCTTCTCAATTTGTTCTACGAGATTGCCGCCATGTGCACTTCACTGGTGGCTGTTAATCACGAGGGACAAGTGTTCCACGGACGGTGAGAATGGCACCCTTGATATACCTTCGAAATGACAGTTTACAGGTATTCGTTGACTTTCAGCCTTTTTTAATGAAAAAACTAACAAATTTGAAAATAAATATTTAGAAACCTCGACTTCGGGCTGTTCTACTTGTGGGACACGGAGGAGCACACGTGGGATCTCACGCTAAGACTCAGGTTTGTTCGAATTCCTTACTCTTGGCTCTCTTCATTTTGTACGTTCTCTGACCGACGAGTTCATGTTTGAAATGCTCAAATGTCAAGATTTCATTTAAATCGAACAGTTCCTAGTTCCTGCGGAAGGCAGTGTCGCTCCGCGACACGGTTAGCCAGATCGATGTTCACAATTCTCTCTCATAGTTAGAAAGAAAAAAATGGAGTAGAGTCACACGCCCAATTGTCATTCCTAATTCAGAGACCTCGTTGTGCAGTACGAATTCATCAAGGACGGCAAGCTTCTGTTCAAGGCGGTCACATTTGCCGGCCATCTGGGCGTTATTACTGGTAAGAAAGAACTCGAAATATGATTCCCTTGTCTCTTCATTCAGAATAGTGTTTCTCTCGCCACAGCGGCACTAGCTGAAAAATAAATAAAAAAGGAGTGATATTCCAGCCGTGCGCCCGGGCGCTTTCTCGGTCTCGATCAACACTCGCTTTGGATCTTCACTGGACACGATGACCAACTTCTTCCTAACTGGTATTTTTTACGTTGGGGCTGGTCGTCCGGATTGAATAAGCCTTGAATACGCACCATCTTGGATTTCTTGTTCCTTGGTTATCGAATCGATTACAATTAAAAGCGGGTAAAAGGTAAAGGTAAAGTTGCTTCCACAATCAAGGCGATTTTACAGTTGTCTTGAGACAACCACGCCTGGTGTGTACACAGGTAACACCAGGTACAGCGTTTCAAACATGAACTGTCATCAAAAGCGGGTAGAAACGAATATTTATCGTATATTGAAGTGAAAACGTTTGAATTCAGGTCTCGAGCCGGATCAGCAGTTCGTCGTGTATGCGAACAGGGACATGATGACGAACTGTGCCACTTTCGAAGAGGTCGATATTTTTTATGTCACACTATTCTCTTTTTTTTGCCTCCGTTGCTTCAATTTCGTTACCACTTTTGTACCACTTTTGAAGGGGTTAATGCTAATCGATGCAATCTTTCAACGTCAGGCATTTTTTTTGTGCAAATAATAGGAATAAAATGGAATAAAAAAAACAAATAATAGGAATAAATGACAAATAAATGAAAATGTGGAATATTTGCAGGCAAAGAACTACATCGAGAACATTGGCCTTCTGCGACGCGCGTATTTCACCCTGGGATCGCCCGATGGAGGAATTGTCGTGACGAGAGCCTTTAATGGAACGGACCATGAGGCGGTGGGAATTTTTATCGTTATAAAACATAAAGTAAGCGTGAGAATATGAGGCTGATAAGAAGCGATCAGTTGATGAAGGAATAGAAGTAACAAAGGCGGCACAATCAATGACGCTCTTTAATTAGCATCATTATCAGACAAGCATCGAAAGTATAAATCAAAGAAGAATAGCGGCACTCATTCGCAAATTCCACATGGATTTCATTCAAACATTTCATAAGCGGAGTGTCGCATAAAGACCGCTTCATAGTGTTTTTAATTTTCTATTTTTTTTTTAATTATTCCAGATCATCAACACGAAAGACCCCAATGGATGGTACGTCCTACAGACAAACTACGACTGGAACGAGCCCGATATCTTCCTTGATGATAGAACGTAGGACCGAATTTTTTATTTATTTTTTCAGCATTCCCGGAATGGTTTTGTGATGTGTGTAAAATTGAAACGGATATTTGTAGCAACCCCGGCAATCACTGCATGCAGAAACTCGGCAGGAAGAGAGTCACCAAGGAGGGCATATTCCAGGTTTGTTAATTTTACGTGGAATGTAGTTTAAAAACATTTTTGAATGTCTTTTTCGATGCCTAACAGTGAATGTTAGATGAACAGTTGAATATGAATGGGCTTTTCCTGACTTAATTTATTGAAAATTAAAAATAAAGTTAATTAATATTTCAGGTCATGAGCTCTCAGACGACGCTCAACAAGGCGACAGTGTACACTACAGTGATGGAGGTGAGAATTACGGATATTAAAAATAAATAATCAGTTTTGTGGTTACAGAAATGATATTAGAAACGTTAACGTTTGTGCCCAATGCGCCTTAAACTGCAAATAAAAACTATATAATTTCAGATCAAGACGGGAGCCTTGTACACATTCAAGCAGGAGTGCAAGGACCCGTGCTGGTTCATTTGAGCAACAGAGAATATTGCAATGTTTTAAATAAAGAATCATGATCCGAATTTATTACGTTTAACAATTTAATCATTGAACTTTAATCATTCAATTTTTTCACAGAACCAAGGATGCAGAATTTTAGAACTAGTATGTTTTACCAGAATTCGGCAAGATTCATCCAAACAAAACATCAGTTTCTTCTTGAATTGTTATCATTCAAGCTACAAATGTCATGACAATTCCGGCGTATAATTTTATCGCAGAGGCAGAAAGACGACAGAGAAACGAAGGACGAGGAAGAAATAAGAGAGTCACTCAAAATTGAAGCAGATAAGGCTCAACACGTGTTATGAATGTTATGCAGCGGGCTGGGTCGGTCATAAACCTGAAAATGCATCGATCTATAGCCTGATAAGGATAGCTCGATGCCAGACATTTCATATTGAAAGGTACAAAGACGGCACATTCGGATAAGAAACGTGTTTAATAAAGTTCGAAATACGGATGAACATCTCTTATTAACAAAACACCTGCAAAATACATTTTTAGAACTCTATGTAATTGCACAACCTTGTAATTCAGAAACTTCTAAAACAAATGGGAACAAATCAGTCTCGACACAAAAAAAGTAATCCAGAGGTCGTATGCGTAAATTCAAGGCTTGATCTGTGATGTTCATAGCTGTTGTGGTGTTAACCTCTCGTCTTATGCTGAACCCTCCGATCTGATAACACCGACTAACAACCATCGTGGAGATATTTTGGCAGTCGCTTCATTTGATCATGATCACTCAACCTGGCCGTCTCTTGTTTTCCTTACCATCATATTGCCTGTAATATAGATACAGTTGCCAGTTTGATCCTGCAATGCGCGATAAAACACCGTTGTTAAATCCATTGGCTCGATTTCAATGTCACCGTAACCTCTAATATCTCTTCGTCAAGGTATTTTTGCAAAAAAAAAGAACAAATTGATCTATTTATCCACTGTCCTCATATATTTTCTGAAAAGTTCTTCTTTATTTTCTCGAAAACCTGTTCAGTAAGACAACCCGCCATGCTTCCTCTCCTTCTTCTCCTTCTTCTCCCCTCTCTACTCCTCGCTGATCCATCTCCCCTGAACACTCCGGATAATCCGTGGGGAGAGTACGCTGCTGAGTGTCTTGTAGACAAAGTTCCCGACCTCTGGGACGAGAGCAGAATTGAGAAGGTAAAATTACTCTGATACAGTGCTCTTCTAAACTGATGCGTGGACAGACATCAAACAAGCCTCTGATCGATCGACGGAGTGCAGTTTTTCTACCAAACCATCTCGAACGGATAGAAATGCAAAGCTATACGAAATAGATAATTTCCAGACCTGGTACACGATCGACCTGGACAAGGAGGCACACGATAGATGGAGGGAGATTGCCACGGAGTTTGCGCCGAGAGTGAGCAATCATTAGCTGTTGAAACAATCGTTCCTTGAAATAGATCTTCATGAAACAATCCCAACTGCTGTCGTATAATATACCCAAATCTCACGCAAAAGTAGCTAGAAAAATTAACGAAATCACCTATCGTCAGCTGAACCAAACTATATTTTGGAGTGAGAGTGATTCAGAATCTGAGTTTCAGATGCAAGCTGCCGTTGACGTTGTCAAGGAGATGGCAGACTCCTTCGGCGGACCCGGCGCGTGGGGTAAGATTTCATGAATAAATATCGCATTTGAATTCTGAAAATATCATGACATCGATTCTTACAGACATGCTGGTCACTATAATGGTCGGTGTGCCGGACAAGATGACCGAACCATACCGCTCGGAGATCAAGGTACGGTCAGGATGAAAAATCAGTTTCTCTATTGCAATTTTAAAAGCTGATACTGTAACGTTTTTTTTTTAAATAGTCACTGGCCTAGCAGTGGGCTCCCGCAGGACTTCGTGTGCCTAGAGTACGGGGTGACCTTTACCTTTTACCTTCTCCTTTTACTGTAACGATACGATTAGATAGCACAACAAAGACAGAAATGAGAGAATCGAGAGAGGGGGAATCGGATAAGTTTCATTCATGGATCAAAAACAGAGTCCCGCGTGGAGGGATCGATTCTTCAACCTTCATCTGCACATGCGTAATTTTGATAATCTCATTTGTCAGGCAATGGCTGATATGACCGGCATTCAACTCGAACAACTCACTCTTCTCAATCTGTTCTACGAAGTTGCCGCAATGTGCACTTCGCTTGTAGCTGTCAACCACGAAGGACAAGTGTTCCATGGACGGTATGTTATTTTTTCGGGTGATCGGTTTCACCAGATGCATATAGCGTATTATATAACAAAAAAGAAACGATGTGACTTCTTCTTGATGATAAGAACATAATTTATTACATAATTTCAGCAATCTCGACTTCGGTCTGTTCTACTTGTGGGACACGAAGGAGAAAACGTGGGATCTTACGCTGAGACTCAGGTTTGCGACGATCTCACAGAAGCAAATAATAAATACTTGAATTTTTTTTGAAAAACAAAAAAAACTATGTTCAGAGACCTCCTGGTCCAGTACGAGTTCGTCAAGGACGGCAAGCTTCTGTTCAAGGCCGTCACCTTCGCTGGTCATCTCGGTATTCTTACTGGTAGGTTCACTTATCTAACTTTTCCCTATTCGAATGCTTTGTAAAGTATGGATTCTAATCCAACTTAAATTTTTAAAAATTCCAAAAATTCCTTCCAGCCGTCCGTCCGGGCGCCTTTTCCGTCTCGATCAACACGCGCTTTGGCTCCTCGTTGGATACGATGACCAATTTCTTCCTTACAGGTAAATATTTATTTATCCGTGTTCACACGGAAAACACGAGTTCACAATATACATTATTTTTAGGTCTCCTTCCCGATCAGCAGTTTGTGCTGTACGCGAACAGGGACATGATGACGAACTATGCTACCTTCGAAGATGTAAGTAAAGACACTCCCCATCATTTTAACAACTCTCTTTTTTTCACTATTCTTTGCATATACGGATGGGAACTGACATACATGCACAGTGCAGTCGCAGAATCACCATGAAAAGTAGTATTTGCAGGCCAAGCACTACATTGAGAATATCGGCATTCTCGCCCCCGGGTACTTCACGATGGGATCGATCGATGGTGGAGTTATCGTGACGAGAGCGTTTAACGGCACTGATCATGAGGCGGTCAGGCATTTTTTTCTTGTTTTTTTATCTTTTAGCCTCGGTAAAATTTTGGAGGTTCTTGCACGATGGGAATGATCCAAAAGTGATTTTATTATTGTTTTTTTTATCTTTTAGCCTCGGTAAAACTTTGGAGGTTCTTGCACGATGGGAATGATCCAAAAGTGATTTTATTATTTGCTCGTCCAGATCATCGACCCGAAAGACCCGAACGGATGGTATGTGCTAGAGACTAACTACGACTGGAACGAGCCCGACATCTTCCTGGATGACAGAACGTGAGAATTTGCAGTTATTATTGATGTCAGAAGAATTAATCAGACTTGAAAAAGGTGATTTTAAAAAAATGTTCATTGCAGCAACCCCGGCAATCACTGTATGCAGAAACTCGGTAGAAAGAGGGTTACCAAGGAGGGCATTTTCCAGGTATTATCTTATCTTTTGGAAAATATTCATACATTAATTTATAGTAGTAAATAAATAAGTAAATACTTACGTCAAGGTCATGAGCTCGAAGACAACTCTCAACAAGTCCACCGTTTACACTACAGTGATGGAGGTGATGCCGTTCTCATCAACTATTTTCTAAACTTAATTCCTGATCTCAGATAATAACATTTTAAAATTCAATTTAAAAAGAAACGATTCTAAAAACATTTCCAGATCAAAACCGGAGCGCTCTACACATTCAAGCAGGAGTGCAAAGACCCCTGCTGGTTTGTGTGAGGAGAAAGAGACGATTACATTGTACAGATAAAGACTCTATTTTCCGTGGCGGAACGCCAAAAGTATTTTTAATCTTTACCAAAAATAAAACTAGTTTCAATCATGGTCGATGAAGATTATGATGAATTTTGGAAACACTTTTGGCTTATCGCGGCGAGGACTCGGAAATTGGTAATACTCTCGTGATTCGACGCGTATCTGTGAAACATCATCAACATTCACCCATTCCCAACATCCTATTCCATCTTATCACTCAAGCTACGGTTCTATCGCATCGCCATAAAAATTTTTCGCAAAAGCATCAACAATCTCCTCTCTCTCTACATGATTCTGAACGATATAGACAGGAGGGACAACACAGCCTGCAGAGAGACACCTAATAAGTCGCAGATAACGCTTAACACGTGTTGTCACTGCTATGCAGAGCTGACTGACCACGGTCTATAGCCTGATAAGGAAGAGACGAAGGTTATGCGGCCTGGGCCATGCAATACGCCGGTCTATAGCCTGATATTCTCACAATCAACGTCATCCTCTGTGGAAAGGGTTTGGGCACTGCTCCGCACGTAGTCAGATGATGATTCATGAGGAGTGTAGTGTTGCTCGTTTGCTCGACTGCACAAGCATATTATTAACAAAAACTGAGCAGAAAACAAAGCAGCGCACCATACCTAGCAATGAACTGCTTTAACCATCAATTTCTTGATTCAATTTGAATGAACCGGTGCGAGAACGACTGACTTGACGAGACTCAGGGAGATAATAAATCAGAGGATTTCGTGCATTCAAGTGAATGGGTCAGAAACAAAAACTAAACGTCGTCTGTGGAACGAGTTTGGGCAATGTTTTGCACGGGTGCCATATTGAGGGAGCGTTTTGACAGTGTTCTGATCCTATGATTTTCCTGCCCGAGTGATGCTCGACTCTAGTTCCATTTCTCGAGCTCTAAAACGGACTACCATACACGATAACGCTACAATACAATAGATCAGGGTGGATATAAAACCATCATTTGATCATCGATCGTCCCAGCTTCGTGTTTCTAATTTTTCGACGCATTCTCACCGGTTATAGTAGCCTCAAAATGGTTTCGCTACTAAATTTTTGAACAAAAGATAGTTAAAAAAAATCATGTCTCAAATTTTAACCGATCTTGTCAAAAAAACAATTTGTTCAAAATAATGCTTCGTTTTAGTAAACCAAATCACAATGCTGCCGCTCCTATCGCAACTTCTTCCCGCTATCCACCTCACCGAACCAATGCACACTCTGACTTCTCTATTAGAATACGCCATTGTACCCAAACATATCCGTATTCGCATTATTTCTTAATATTTCACGCTCTATATTCAATGTTCATGGAGTTAAAACAACAACAAACAAGAAAGCGCATAATTAACTTATCAGAGGATGCTACCTCTTCTCCTTCTCCTTCTTCCCTCCCTTCTCCTCGCCGACCCCTCTCCTGAGCACACGCCCGACAACCCGTGGGGAGCGTACGCTGCAGATTGTCTGGTGGACAATGGCCCTGAGCTCTGGGACGAGAGCCGGATTGAGAAGGTAGGATTGAAAGACAAAACTGAGAGGCATATAATGTGAATGGATATTTTCTGATAAAAATTCCCATGAAGCACTACCAAGCGAGCTCGGTTCGATAATGTACAAATTAATGTGAGATATGAGAACAATGATGAAATTGCGGCCCTGCCTAACTAAATAACTCAAAATATTTGCAATTATGTATTTTTAAAAATATCTATTATAGACATGGTACACGATCGACCTCGACAAGGAGGCGCACGACAGATGGAGGGAGGTCGCCACGAAGTTCCTACCGCAAGTGAGCACTACCTCATTAAAATATTACGCGCATAATATGATTGCGCGTCCTCAAATTATTTTAAAGTAATTTATATGTAATTTATATTTATCAACACTATGACAGATGAGATTGCCACAGGGAGTAAGTCTCTCTCAATCTCTCAACCTCTCTCAAATAGCTATACGTTGATTTACAATAGTGTTCACATTTTTAGGCGGTGAATAGGTGAATAGGAGATTCAGAAAATCATTTTAGTTGATTGCCATAATTCTGAGGAGATTCGCTTTAAAATTTCTTAGTGAAGCGTTGCGATCATTTCACCTGATAAAAAAGGACACATGAGCAGGTTAAAATTCCTAAAAAAATTTAACCTAATTTAGATGTTATCGCTCCGCGATGTCTTCAAGGAGATGACGGATGACTGGGGCGGAGAAGGATCCTTTGGTGAGGGAGGGATTTATCGGTTTTCAGGGTTTTTTTGCGTTGGAGACGGAAAAATACAAATTTTCGAATAAAATTACTTAAATTACCATCAGAGGATACGGATTTGGTGCGGGCGTTTTTTATAGATAAATGGTAAAAAAGTAAAGATCATCTCGTTAATCAAGACACTTGCGTCCTCCGGGAGATCACTGCTAGGCCAGTGATGAGCTCTAGTTCACACCCACACATCGGGAGACATGTCTCCTTGAACAAGGAGAAATGATACTCTTGCAGACGTGCTTGTTGCCATGATGACTGGTGTTGCGGACAAGATGACCGAACCGTATCGCTCGGAGATTCATGTAAGCTCACCTCATTTGCAGGCCATGGCCGACCTGAACGTAAGTGGTTGGAAATAAGAATGATAGGGAGAGAATGATCTGTATGGATTGACTGGGCCCAAAAAAACAGTGAAGTGCCGAATCAACTGCATTGTTCCAATAGTGATCTCGTTTGCAGGCCATGGCCGACCTGACGGGCATTCCAATCGAGCAGGTTTCCCTGCTCAATCTCTTCTACGAAGCCTCCGGCTTGTGCACCTCCCTCGTGGCAATCAACCATGAGGGACAGGTGTTCCATGGACGGTATGTTACTTTACGGGGATATCGATTGTAATAATATTTACGCTATTTCGCAGAAATAACTGTTCAAAACAATAAAAAGGTGAGTAGAATTTAAATCGGAACGAAACAACCAGCCGTTTAATTGGGAAATCACAAATCGCTCTCCTCATTCCGCGCTGTCTCTCGTGAAGAAGGCGGTGCAAAAACATTACAAAGTTCAAAAATACTGTCGTAGAATGTCGTAGAAAACAAAAAAAACAATTGCCGTTCAGCAACCTCGACTTCGGTCTGTTCTATCTGTGGGATACGGATTTGCACCGTGGGATCTCACGCTCAGACTCAGGTTTGTATTTCAATCTGTGTGAAACTGACAAGACCATGACGTTTCTTATGGATTCGCAAATGTTCGAAACTTTTGCAAGAAATGATTCCTAGGCGCAAATTGATTCGGACGTTGGCACTCAGGTTGTTGCAATGAAAAATAGCTGTGAGCAGGAGAAAAAATAAATCATCTCTGCATAGTCTCAATGTCCAGTACGAATTCGTCAAGGGCATCAATTAGAATTCCCATTATTGCCTCGATTGCCCTAATCCTATTTTTTTATTTCAACTTCGTAAATTTCATTAAAAATCATGAATATTATTCAGAGACCTCTCTGTCCAGTACGAATTCATCAAGGACGGCAAACTGCGCTTCAAGGCCGTCACCTTGCTGGGCATATGGGCATTCTCACTGGTATCTTAAATATTAATTCGTTCCACAGCGTTCTGACCCCATTGTTCTCTCCAGATAGGGTGAACAATGGATGCAAATTTCGCGCCAAAATCCGACACGAAAGAACTGCAATTTCCCGCTCGATTCAAACAACAGAGCGGGAGAGCGGTCGCTCCTCCCGCCTAGGCCTTGTAGTCGATTCATGCAAAGTGAGCGAGTAGATAAATATGCAAAGGTCTCCCCCTTATCTGTCGGAGGAGAATGCTGTGGTTCCTCTCCTAATTCCTACCTGTCAACATATTATGCGCTAAACCTTGTATTGATAAAAACTGCAGTTGAATGTTCACGATAGGTTTTTTTTTGCTGTTCGAACGCATTGGAGCGCAAGGTCATACAGAGCTGTGAATTTGGTAGGGATTTCGGTCGCGAAAGGTAACTACGCGAAAGTAAAGCATAGGGCCGCAGGGTATTGTATAGTTCGTATAACAAGGCCTTACCAGTGGGTCCTACCAAGCGTTGTCCAATGTCCTTCCGAAAATAGCTCGACGTGGATACATCATTACGTTTGAAACTATTCAGGTGTCCGCCCTGGCGCTTTCTCAGTATCCATCAACACGCGCTTTGGCTCAACAATTGATGCGATACTCATTCCCTCCTCACGGGTAAGATTTTCAAAAAGGGGGAGGATGAAATTGTGTTGAAGTAAAAGTAATGATTTTAGGTCTCGAGCCGAACCAGCAGTTTGTCCTATATGCAACAGAGACATGACGAATTGTGCAACGTTTGAGGAGGTCGGTATTAGAAATACGTGTACTCGTTTCAACATTTTTGCACACTTTCTCGCCTCTCTGACCGGTGAGAGAGTACGTGAAATGAAGAGGTTACCCGTATTTCGAACCCTAGTCAATACATGCTGGGTAGATTTACTATCACATAATTGCGAATACTATTTGGATGATACCAGGGTCCAGGGGGGGGGGCAAATCGGAGCCAACTAATCTAGAAAAAAAATATTGCTGATTACAGGCAAAGCACTACATCGAGGACATCGGCCTTCTGAAAAGCGCCTATTTCACGATGGGATCGGTTGATGGAGTGATCGTCACGAGAGGGCTCAATTCCACGGATCATGAAGCTGTAAGAGCTCGTTTTATCGGTCTTATCGCCTTATGGTTCTTTGAAAGCGGATTCTTAGATTAAATGAGAGTGTGAAAGGATATTTCGCCATGGATTAATGGAACGGCCATGAGCTGCTTCCTCACAAGGGATAATGTTTACATAGTCATACTATTTTTCAAAGGTGAGATTTGGAGACGTGGCAAAAGTCAAAAAAATTCCAGGGAACAGGATAAGATAATAATACGTGACTTTCCTAAAAAAGGCTTTCCAGATCATCAACACGAAAGACGCGAATGGATGGTACGTGCTAGAGACGAACTACGATTGAACGAGAACGATATCTACTGGATGATAGAACGTAAGATTAAGCTTTTTTATACTAGCAGGAATAAGGAAAAATTGTTACATGAGGAAGTGCAGAAGTAACAAGGCTATACTGATTACAAATATTTGCAGCAAACCCGGCAACCACTGTATGCAAAAGCTCGGTAGGAAGAGTCACCAAGGAGGGGCATATTCCAGTGCGACTCTATCACTGGCAAAGATTTGCAAGCAAATAATATTTTTTAATTGAATTAATTAATTAATTCAGGTAATGACCTCGAAGACCACACTCAACAAGTCGACCATCTACACTACTGTCATGGAGGTGAACATTTTTTTGCTGAATTCTTTGAATATGAATGAGCGTGCAAACTGCAACTTTTCTACATTGTGATGTATTGGATACAAGTATATTCCATAAATATGATAAAAAGAAATGAATTTCAGATCAAAACCGAGCCCTGTACACATTCAAGCAGGAGTGCAAGGACCCCTGCTGGTTTGTGTGAGAAGACAGTGGCATTGCAATGTACAGATAAAGCATTTAATTTCAATCGTTCTTGCTCAATTATAGTATTCAAAATGTGATAATTCAAAAAAAACTTCCAAGATTTGAAAAAAGGATGAGTCCAAGGACCCTGCTGGTTCGCGTGAAGAGGGGAGGAGAAGATTACATTGTACAGATAAATAATTCATTCTCGACCATCGTCTCTATTCTTTTTCTTTGATGTTATAATAGTTGTCTCTACAAAAACATACAAAGATTGAAAACCAAAGTATGGGAAATTATCTCAGCGTTGGAAGGCGAATTTCCGGTCTTCATTTACTCCTAGCCTCTCGTTTCCCCCTTCTCCAAGAAAGTGGACAAACATCTCTTCATTTAAAGGAGGCGTATCATGAAAATTAGTTCATGTTGTTGAGGTCATGATCCGATTGGAATCCATAACGATGTTAGAAAGCCGAAGATTGAAGTAGTGCATCCACTATGGACCGAGATATCCGCGTTCAAAGTATCAGGAAAAAACAGGGAAAAGCCCGCGAAGAATTCAAATATTTTATGGAGCGCTAATGGGAGGAAGGAAAGTAGATCAAGAAGATAGATGGAAAGGTCATCGTTGTCTCGCACACTATTGATGGCTACGGAGGATTTATGTTTGTTTGTAGGTTCTTCCACGACAAAATCTGATCTACTCCTTGGCAATTTTCCAAAAGTTTCTTTGCAATTTTCCAGAATCTTGCAAAACTCGGCATATCGTTGTAAGTCGCTATGTTTGAATTTCAAAATTCATGATACGCCTCCTTTAACACAGGTGATAGCAGGGTTGAAAACGGAGTAAGATGACTTAGATTTATCAAACAGTATTCCATGAGACACATAATCGCGATAATAGTACGATAAGTTCACGATGTCGTCCACCACACAGCGGTATGTGGCGGCAATTGCGGGCGGCCGGCCATGAAGTTGCTCCTCCTCCACGATGTCGTCCAACCACACAGCGGTATGTGGCGGCAATTGCGGTCCGGCCGGCCATGAAGTTGTTCCTCCTCCACGATGTCGTCAAACCACCAGCGGTATGTGGCGGCAATTGCGGGCCTGAAGAATAGGAGATGAAACATTAATTCAACAGTGCAGAAAATGCAAAATAAAGGCATATAGTTAAAAAATTGGCGATAGCCTCGGCCACCCTATTGTAAAAGTCCACTAACATTAAGCAAATGAGAACAAGTCCAGATTCTGAATTGCACATTTCAAAAATTGGCGATAGCCTTCGGCCATCCTAAACTAAGTTAATCAAACGGTCGAAATGAGAATGAATACACAACAACAAATATTTTCGCTAATAGAGAACTAACCGGTCCACTCGATTCCGTAGATTCTTCTGAGGCCCACCCGCCACCCGCCTCGGTCCACTCGATCCACTCGATTCCACATGAAAAATGATTTTGATTATTGATCTTTGATTTTGTTTGTAATATTTAGGTTACTCATCAGAAAATATATCCTAGCTTATTTTTTCGCAAATAATTCAAACGAATTTAAGATAGACTCACTAAAAAGAACTACATGAACTACCTACTACTGTTTGGAAAGACAATGCCTAAACTAAAGTTAATCAAACGGTCGAAATGAGACTGAATACGCAACAACAAATATTTTCGCTAATAGAGAAACTAACCGGTCCATTCGATTCCGTCGATTCTTCTGAGGTCCCCACCCGCCCACCCGCCTCGGTCCACTCGATCCACTCGATCCACTCGGTCCACTCGATTCCACTCGATTCCACTCGATCCATTCGATCCACTCGATCCACTCGATCCACTCGATCCCTCGATTCCACTCGAATCCACTCGATCCACTCGATTCCACTCGATCCACTCGATCCACTCGATTCCACTCGATCACTCGATCCACTCGATTCCACATGAAAAATGATTTTTGATTATTGATCTTTGATTTTTTTTGTAATATTTAGGTTACTCATCAGAAAATATATCCTAGCTTATTTTTTCGCAAATAATTCAAACGAATTTAAGAAAGACTCACTAAAAAGAATTACATGAACTACCTACTACTGTTTTGGAAAGACAATTGCCTAAACTAAAGTTAATCAAACGGTCGAAATGAGACTGAATACGCAACAACAAATATTTTCGCTAATAGAGAAACTAACCGGTCACTCGATTCCGTCGATTCTTCTGAGGCCCCACCCGTCACCCGCCTCGGTCCATCGATCCACTCGATTCCACATGAAAAATGATTTTTGATTATTGATCTTTGATTTTTGTTTGTAATATTTAGGTTACTCATCAGAAAATATATCCTAGCTTATTTTTTTCGCAAATAATTCAAACGAATTTAAGAAAGACTCACTAAAAAGAATTACATGAACTACCTACTACTGTTTTGGAAAGACAATTGCCTAAACTAAAGTTAATCAAACGGTCGAAATGAGACTGAATACGCAACAACAAATATTTTCGCTAATAGAGAAACTAACCGGTCCACTCGATTCCGTCGATTCTTCTGAGGCCCCCCGTCCACCCCTCGGTCCACTCGATCCACTCGATTCCACATGAAAAATGATTTTTTGATTATTGATCTTTGATTTTGTTGTAATATTTAGGTTACTCATCAGAAAATATATCCTAGCTTATTTTCTTCGCAAATAATTCAAACGAATTTAAGAAAGACTCACTAAAAAGAACTACATGAACTACCTACTACTGTTTTGGAAAGACAATTGCCTAAACTAAAGTTAATCAAACGGTCGAAATGAGACTGAATACGCAACAAATATTTTCGCTAATAGAGAACTAACCGGTCCACTCGATTCCGTCGATTCTTCTCAGGCCCACCCGCCACCCGCCTCGGTCCACTCGATCCACTCGATCCACTCGATCCACTCGATCCACTCGATTCCACTCGATCCACTCGATTCCACTCGATTCCACTCGATTCCACTCGATCCACTCGGTCCACTCGATCCACTCGATTCCACTCGATCCACTCGATTCCACCGATTCCACTCGATTCCACTCGATCCACTCGTCCACTCGATCCACTCGATCCACTCGATTCCACATGAAAAATGATTTTGATTATTGATCTTTGATTTTTGTTTGTAATATTTAGGTTACTCATCAGAAAATATATCCTAGCTTATTTTTTTCGCAAATAATTCAACGAATTTAAGAAGACTCACTAAAAAGAATTACATGAACTACCTACTACTGTTTTGGAAAGACAATTGCCTAAACTAAAGTTAATCAAACGGTCGAAATGAGACTGAATACGCAACAACAAATATTTTCGCTAATAGAGAAACTAACCGGTCCACTCGATTCCGTCGATTCTTCTGAGGCCCACCCGTCCACCCCCTCGGTCCACTCGATCCACTCGATTCCACATGAAAAATGATTTTTGATTATTTCTTGATTTTTGTTTGTAATATTTAGGTTACTCATCAGAAATATATCCTAGCTTATTTTCTTCGCAAATAATTCAAACGAATTTAAGAAAGACTCACTAAAAAGAACTACATGAACTACCTACTACTGTTTTGGAAAGACAATTGCCTAAACTAAAGTTAATCAAACGGTCGAAATGAGACTGAATACGCAACAACAAATATTTTCGCTAATAGAGAAACTAACGGTCCACTCGATTCCGTCGATTCTTCTCAGGCCCACCCGCCCACCCGCTCGGTCCACTCGATCCACTCGATCCCACTCGATCCACTCGATCCACTCGATTCCACTCGATCCACTCGATTCCACTCGATTCCACTCGATTCCACTCGATCCACTCGATCCACTCGATCCACTCGATCCACTCGATTCCTCGATTCCACTCGATTCCACTCGATCCACTCGGTCCACTCGATCCACTCGATCCACTCGATTCCACATGAAAAATGATTTTTGATTATTGATCTTTGATTTTTGATTGTAATATTTAGGTTACTCATCAGAAAATATATCCTAGCTTATTTTCTTCGCAAATAATTCAAACGAATTAGAAAGACTCACTAAAAGAACTACATGAACTACCTACTACTGTTTTGGAAAGACAATGCCTAAACTAAAGTTAATCAAACGGTCGAAATGAGACTGAATACGCAACAACAAATATTTTCGCTAATAGAGAAACTAACCGTCCACTCGATTCCGTCGATTCTTCTGAGGCCCACCCCCCACCCGCCTCGTCCACTCGATCCACTCGATTCCACATGAAAATGATTTTTGATTATTGATCTTTGATTTTTGTTTGTAATATTTAGGTTACTCATCAGAAAATATATCCTAGCTTATTTTTTTCGCAAATAATTCAACGAATTAAGAAAGACTCACTAAAAAGAACTACATGAACTACCTACTCTGTTTTTGGAAAGACAATTGCCTAAACTAAATTAATCAACGGTCGAAATGAGACTGAATACGCACAACAAATATTTTCGCTAATAGAGTAACTAACCGGTCACTCGATTCCGTCGATTCTTCTGAGGCCACCCGCCCACCCGCCTCGGTCCACTCGATCCACTCGGTCCACTCGATTCCACTCGATCCACTCGATTCCACTCGATTCCACTCGATCCACTCGGTCCACTCGATTCCACTCGATCACTCGTTCCACTCGATTCCACTCGATTCCACTCGATTCCACTCGATCCACTCGATTCCACATGAAAAATGATTTTTGATTATTGATCTTTGATTTTTGTTTGTAATATTTAGGTTACTCATCAGAAAATATATCCTAGCTTATTTTCTTCGCAAATAATTCAAACGAATTTAAGAAAGACTCACTAAAAAGAACTACATGAACTACCTACTACTGTTTTGGAAGACAATTGCCTAAACTAAAGTTAATCAAACGGTCGAAATGAGACTGAATACGCAACAACAAATATTTTCGCTAATAGAGAAACTAACCGGTCCACTCGATTCCGTCGATTCTTCTGAGGCCCACCCGCCCACCCGCCTCGGTCCACTCGATCCACTCGATCCCACTCGATCCTCGATTCCACTCGATCCACTCGATCCACTCGATTCCTCGATCCACTCGATCCACTCGATTCACTCGATCCACTCGATTCCACTCGATCCACTCGATTCCACTCGATCCACTCGGTCCACTCGATCCACTCGATCCACTCGATCCACTCGATCACTCGATCCACTCGATTCCACATGAAAAATGATTTTTGATTATTGATCTTGATTTTTGTTTGTAATATTTAGGTACTCATCAGAAAATATATCCTAGCTTATTTTTTGCAAATAATTCAAACGAATTAAGAAAGACTCACTAAAAAGAATTACATGAACTACCTACTACTGTTTTGGAAAGACAATTGCCTAAACTAAAGTTAATCAAACGGTCGAAATGAGACTGAATACGCAACAACAATATTTTCGCTAATAGAGAAACTAACCGGTCCACTCGATTCGTCGATTCTTCTGAGGCCCACCCGTCCACCCGCCTCGGTCCACTCGATCCACTCGATTCCACATGAAAATTGATTTTTGATTATTGATCTTTGATTTTGTTTGTAATATTTAGGTTACTCATCAGAAAATATCCTAGCTTATTTTCTTCGCAAATAATTCAAACGAATTTAAGAAAGACTCACTAAAAAACTACATGAACTACCTACTACTGTTTTGGAAAGACAATTGCCTAAACTAAAGTTAATCAAACGGTCGAAATGAGACTGAATACGCAACAACAAATATTTTCGCTAATAGAGAAACTAACCGGTCCACTCGATTCCGTCGATTCTTCTCAGGCCCACCCGCCCACCCGCCTCGGTCCACTCGATCCACTCGATTCCACATGAAAATGATTTTTGATTATTGATCTTTGATTTTTGTTTGTAATATTTAGGTTACTCATCAGAAAATATATCCTAGCTTATTTTTTTCGCAAATATTCAAACGAATTTAAGAAAGACTCACTAAAAAGAACTACATGAACTACCTACTACTGTTTTGGAAGACAATTGCCTAAACTAAAGTTAATCAAACGGTCGAAATGAGACTGAATACGCAACAACAAATATTTTCGCTAATAGAGTAACTAACCGGTCCACTCGATTCCGTCGATTCTTCTGAGGCCCACCCCCCACCCGCCTCGGTCCACTCGATCCACTCGGTCCACTCGATTCCACTCGATCCACTCGATTCCACTCGATTCCACTCGATCCACTCGGTCCACTCGATTCCACTCGATCCACTCGTTCACTCGATTCCACTCGATTCCACTCGATTCCACTCGATCCTCGATTCCAATGAAAAATGATTTTTGATTATTGATCTTTGATTTTTGTTTGTAATATTTAGGTTACTCATCAGAAAATATATCCTAGCTTATTTCTTCGCAAATAATTCAACGAATTTAAGAAAGACTCACTAAAAAGAACTACATGAACTACCTACTACTGTTTTGGAAAGACAATTGCCTAAACTAAAGTTAATCAAACGGTCGAAATGAGACTGAATACGCAACAACAAATATTTTCGCTAATAGAGAAACTAACCGGTCCACTCGATTCCGTCGATTCTTCTGAGCCCACCCGTCCACCCGCCTCGGTCCACTCGATCCACTCGATTCCACATGAAAATTGATTTTTGATTATTGATCTTTGATTTTTGTTTGTAATATTAGGTTACTCATCAGAAAATATATCCTAGCTTATTTTCTTCGCAAAATAATTCAAACGAATTTAAGAAAGACTCACTAAAAAGAACTACATGAACTACCTACTACTGTTTTGGAAACAATTGCCTAAACTAAAGTTAATCAAACGGTCGAAATGAGACTGAATACGCAACAACAAATATTTTCGCTAATAGAGAAACTAACCGTCCACTCGATTCCGTCGATTCTTCTCAGGCCCACCCGCCCACCCGCCTCGTCCACTCGATCCCACTCGATCCACTCGATTCCACTCGATCCACTCGATTCCACTCGATTCCACTCGATTCCACTCGATCCACTCGGTCCACTCGATCCACTCGATTCCACTCGATCCACTCGATTCCACTCGATTCCACTCGATTCCACTCGATCCACTCGGTCCACTCGATCCACTCGATCCACTCGATTCCACATGAAAAATGATTTTTGATTATTGATCTTTGATTTTTGATTGTAATATTTAGGTTACTCATCAGAAAATATATCCTAGCTTATTTTCTTCGCAAATAATTCAAACGAATTTAAGAAAGACTCACTAAAAGAACTACATGAACTACCTACTACTGTTTGGAAAGACAATTGCCTAAACTAAAGTTAATCAAACGGTCGAAATGAGACTGAATACGCAACAACAATATTTTCGCTAATAGAGAAACTAACCGGTCCACTCGATTCCGTCGATTCTTCTGAGGCCCACCCGCCCACCCGCCTCGGTCCACTCGATCCACTCGATTCCACATGAAAAATGATTTTTGATTATTGATCTTTGATTTTTGTTTGTAATATTTAGGTTACTCATCAGAAAATAATCCTAGCTTATTTTTTTCGCAAATAATTCAAACGAATTTAAGAAAGACTCACTAAAAGAACTACATGAACTACCTTCTACTGTTTGGAAAGACAATTGCCTAAACTAAAGTTAATCAAACGGTCGAAATGAGACTGAATACGCAACAACAAATATTTTCGCTAATAGAGTAACTAACCGGTCCACTCGATTCCGTCGATTCTTCTGAGGCCCACCCGCCCACCCGCCTCGGTCCACTCGGTCCACTCGATCCACTCGGTCCACTCGATTCCACTCGATCCACTCGATTCCACTCGATTCCACTCGATTCCACTCGATCCACTCGATTCCACTCGATCCACTCGATTCCACATGAAAATGATTTTGATTATTGATCTTTGATTTTTGTTTGTAATATTTAGGTTACTCATCAGAAATATATCCTAGCTTATTTTCTTCGCAAATAATTCAAACGAATTTAAGAAAGACTCACTAAAAAGAACTACATGAACTACCTACTACTGTTTGGAAAGACAATTGCCTAAACTAAAGTTAATCAACGGTCGAAATGAGACTGAATACGCAACAACAAATATTTTCGCTAATAGAGAACTAACCGGTCCACTCGATTCCGTCTATTCTTCTCAGGCCCACCCGCCCACCCGCCTCGTCACTCGATCCCACTCGATCCACTCGATCCACTCGATCCACTCGATTCCACTCGATCCACTCGATTCCACTCGATTCCACTCGATTCCACTCGATCCACTCGGTCCACTCGATCCACTCGATTCCACTCGATCCACTCGATTCCACTCGATTCCACTCGATCCACTCGGTCCACTCGATCCACTCGATCCACTCGATTCCACATGAAAAATGATTTTTGATTATTGATCTTTGATTTTTGATTGTAATATTTAGGTTACTCATCAGAAAATATATCCTAGCTTATTTTCTCGCAAATAATTCAAACGAATTTAAGAAAGACTCACTAAAAGAACTACATGAACTACCTACTACTGTTTTGGAAAGACAATTGCCTAAACTAAAGTTAATCAAACGGTCGAAATGAGACTGAATACGCAACAACAAATATTTTAGCTAATAGAGAAACTAACCGGTCCACTCGATTCCGTCGATTCTTCTGAGGCCCACCCGCCCACCCGCCTCGGTCCACTCGATCACTCGATTCCACATGAAAAATGATTTTTGATTATTGATCTTTGATTTTTGTTGTAATATTTAGGTTACTCATCAGAAAATATATCCTAGCTTATTTTTTCGCAAATAATTCAAACGAATTTAAGAAAGACTCACTAAAAAGAACTACATGAACTACTCCTACTGTTTTGAAGACAATTGCCTAAACTAAAGTTAATCAACGGTCGAAATGAGACTGAATACGCAACACAAATATTTTCGCTAATAGAGTAACTAACCGGTCCACTCGATTCCGTCGATTCTTCTGAGGCCCACCCGCCCACCCGCCTCGGTCCACTCGGTCCACTCGATCCACTCGGTCCACTCGATTCCACTCGATCCACTCGATTCCACTCGATTCCACTCGATCCACTCGATCCACTCGATTCCACTCGATCCACTCGATTCCACTCGATCCACTCGATTCCACTCGATCCACTCGATTCCACATGAAAATGATTTTTGATTATTGATCTTTGATTTTTGTTTGTAATATTTAGGTTACTCATCAGAAAATATATCCTAGCTTATTTTCTTCGCAAATATTCAAACGAATTTAAGAAAGACTCACTAAAAAGAACTACATGAACTACCTACTACTGTTTTGGAAAGACAATTGCCTAACTAAAGTTAATCAAACGGTCGAAATGAGACTGAATACGCAACAACAAATATTTTCGCTAATAGAGAAACTAACCGGTCCACTCGATACCGTCGATTCTCTGAGGCCCACCCGCCCACCCGCCTCGTCCACTCGATCCCTCGATCCCACTCGATCCACTCGATTCCACTCGATCCACTCGATCCACTCGATCCACTCGATTCCACATGAAAATGATTTTGATTATTGATCTTGATTTTTGATTGTAATATTTAGCTTACTCATCAGAAAATATATCCTAGCTTATTTTCTTCGCAAAATTCAAACGAATTTAAGAAAGACTCACTAAAAGAACTACATGAACTACCTACTACTGTTTTGGAAAGACAATTGCCTAAACTAAAGTTAATCAAACGGTCGAAATGAGACTGAATACGCAACAACAAATATTTTCGCTAATAGAGAAACTAACCGGTCCACTCGATTCCGTCGATTCTTCTGAGGCCCACCCGCCCATCCGCCTCGGTCAACTCGATCCACTCGATTCCACATGAAAATGATTTTTGATTATTGATCTTTGATTTTTGTTTGTAATATTTAGGTTACTCATCAGAAAATATATCCTAGCTTATTTTTTTCGCAATAATTCAAACGAATTTAAGAAAGACTCACTAAAAAGAACTACATGAACTACCTACTACTGTTTTGGAAACAATTGCCTAAACTAAAGTTAATCAAACGGTCGAAATGAGACTGAATACGCAACAACAAATATTTTCGCTAATAGAGAAACTAACCGGTCCACTCGATTCCGTCGATTCTTCTGAGGCCCACCCGCCCACCCGCCTCGGTCAACTCGATCCACTCGATTCCACATGAAAATGATTTTTGATTATTGATCTTTGATTTTGTTTGTAATATTTAGGTTACTCATCAGAAAATATATCCTAGCTTATTTTTTTTCGCAAATAATTCAAACGAATTTAAGAAAGACTCACTAAAAGAACTACATGAACTACCTACTACTGTTTTGGAAAGACAATTGCCTAAACTAAAGTTAATCAAACGGTCGAAATGAGACTGAATACGCAACAACAAATATTTTCGCTAATAGAGAAACTAACCGGTCCACTCGATTCCGTCGATTCTTCTGAGGCCCACCCGCCCACCCGCCTCGGTCCACTCGATCCACTCGATCCCACTCGATCCACTCGATTCCACTCGATCCACTCGATCCACTCGATCCACTCGATTCCACATGAAAAATGATTTTTGATTATTGATCTTTGATTTTTGATTGTAATATTTAGCTTACTCATCAGAAAATATATCCTAGCTTATTTTCTTCGCAAATAATTCAAACGAATTTAAGAAAGACTCACTAAAAGAACTACATGAACTACCTACTACTGTTTTGGAAAGACAATTGCCTAAACTAAAGTTAATCAAACGGTCGAAATGAGACTGAATACGCAACAACAATATTTTCGCTAATAGAGAAACTAACCGGTCCACTCGATTCCGTCGATTCTTCTGAGGCCCACCCGCCCATCGCGCCTCGGTCAACTCGATCCACTCGATTCCACATGAAAAATGATTTTTGATTATTGATCTTTGATTTTTGTTTGTAATATTTAGGTTACTCATCAGAAAATATATCCTAGCTTATTTTTTCGCAAATAATTCAAACGAATTTAAGAAAGACTCACTAAAAAGAACTACATGAACTACCTACTACTGTTTTGGAAAGACAATTGCCTAAACTAAAGTTAATCAAACGGTCGAAATGAGACTGAATACGCAACAACAAATATTTTCGCTAATAGAGAAACTAACCGGTCCACTCGATTCCGTCGATTCTTCTGAGGCCCACCCGCCCACCCGCCTCGGTCAACTCGATCCACTCGATTCCACATGAAAAATGATTTTGATTATTGATCTTTGATTTTTGTTTGTAATATTTAGGTTACTCATCAGAAATATATCCTAGCTTATTTTTTTCGCAAATAATTCAAACGAATTTAAGAAAGACTCACTAAAAAGAACTACATGAACTACCTACTACTGTTTTGGAAAGACAATTGCCTAAACTAAAGTTAATCAAACGGTCGAAATGAGACTGAATACGCAACAACAAATATTTTCGCTAATAGAGAAACTAACCGGTCCACTCGATTCCGTCGATTCTTCTGAGGCCCACCCGCCCACCCGCCTCGGTCCACTCGATCCACTCGATCCACTCGATCCACTCGATCCACTCGATCCACTCGATTCCACTCGATCCACTCGATTCCACTCGATCCACTCGATCCACTCGATTCCACTCGATCCACTCGATCCACTCGATTCCACTCGATCCACTCGATCCACTCGATTCCACTCGATCCACTCGGTCCACTCGATCCACTCGATCCACTCGATTCCACATGAAAAATGATTTTTGATTACTGATCTTTGATTTTTGATTGTAATATTTAGGTTACTCATCAGAAAATATATCCTAGCTTATTTTCTTCGCAAATAATTCAAACGAATTTAAGAAAGACTCACTAAAAAGAACTACATGAACTACCTACTACTGTTTTGGAAAGACAATTGCCTAAACTAAAGTTAATCAAACGGTCGAAATGAGACTGAATACGCAACATCAAATATTTTCGCTAATAGAGAAACTAACCGGTCCACTCGATTCCGTCGATTCTTCTGAGGCCCACCCGCCCACCCGCCTCGGTCCACTCGATCCACTCGATCCACTCGATCCACTCGATTCCACTCGATCCACTCGATTCCACTCGATCCACTCGATTCCACTCGATCCACTCGATTCCACTCGATCCACTCGATCCACTCGGTCCACTCGATCCACTCGATCCACTCGATTCCACATGAAAAATGATTTTTGATTACTGATCTTTGATTTTTGATTGTAATATTTAGGTTACTCATCAGAAATATATCCTAGCTTATTTTCTTCGCAAATAATTCAAACGAATTTAAGAAAGACTCACTAAAAAGAACTACATGAACTACCTACTACTGTTTTGGAAAGACAATTGCCTAAACTAAAGTTAATCAAACGGTCGAAATGAGACTGAATACGCAACAACAAATATTTTCGCTAATAGAGAAACTAACCGGTCCACTCGATTCCGTCGATTCTTCTGAGGCCCACCCATCCACCCGCCTCGGTCCACTCGATCCACTCGATTCCACATGAAAATGATTTTTGATTATTGATCTTTGATTTTTGTTTGTAATATTTAGGTTACTCATCAGAAAATATTCCTAGCTTATTTTCTTCGCAAATAATTCAAACGAATTTAAGAAAGACTCACTAAAAAAACTACATGAACTACCTACTACTGTTTTGGAAAGACAATTGCCTAAACTAAAGTTAATCAAACGGTCGAAATGAGACTGAATACGCAACAACAAATATTTTCGCTAATAGAGAACTAACCGGTCCACTCGATTCCGTCGATCTTCTGAGGCCCACCCGCCCACCCGCCTCGGTCCACTCGATCCACTCGATCCACTCGATTCCACTCGATCCACTCGATCCACTCGATTCCACTCGATTCCACTCGATTCCACTCGAATCCACTCGATCCACTCGATTCCACTCGATTCCACTCGATCCACTCGATCCACTCGATTCCACATGAAAAATGATTTTTGATTATTGATCTTTGATTTTTGTTTGTAATATTAGGTTACTCATCAGAAAATATATCCTAGCTTATTTTCTTCGCAAATAATTCAAACGAATTTAAGAAAGACTCACTAAAAAGAACTACCGGAACTACCTACTATTGTTTTGGAAAGACAATTGCCTAAACTAAAGTTAACCAAACGGTCGAAATGAGACTGAATACGCAACAACAAATATTTTCGCTAATAGAGAAACTAACCGGTCCACTCGATTCCGACGATTCTTCTGAGGCCCACCCGCCCACCCGCCTCGGTCCACTCGATCCACTCGATCCACTCGATTCCACATGAAAAATGATTTTTGATTATTGATCTTTGATTTTTGTTTGTAATATTTAGGTTACTCATCAGAAAATATATCCTAGCTTATTTTTTTCGCAAATAATTCAAACGAATTTAAGAAAGACTCACTAAAAAGAACTACATGAACTACCTACTACTGTTTTGGAAAGACAATTGCCTAAACTAAAGTTAATCAAACGGTCGAAATGAGACTGAATACGCAACAACAAATATTTTCGCTAATAGAGAAACTAACCGGTCCACTCGATTCCGTCGATTCTTCTGAGGCCCACCCGCCCACCCGCCTCGGTCCACTCGATCCACTCGATTCCACATGAAAAATGATTTTTGATTATTGATCTTTGATTTTTGTTTGTAATATTTAGGTTACTCATCAGAAAATATATCCTAGCTTATTTTTTTCGCAAATAATTCAAACGAATTTAAGAAAGACTCACTAAAAAGAACTACATGAACTACCTACTACTGTTTTGGAAAGACAATTGCCTAAACTAAAGTTAATCAAACGGTCGAAATGAGACTGAATACGCAACAACAAATATTTTCGCTAATAGAGAAACTAACCGGTCCACTCGATTCCGTCGATTCTTCTGAGGCCCACCCGCCCACCCGCCTCGGTCCACTCGATCCACTCGATTCCACATGAAAAATGATTTTTGATTATTGATCTTTGATTTTTGTTTGTAATATTTAGGTTACTCATCAGAAAATATATCCTAGCTTATTTTCTTCGCAAATAATTCAAACGAATTTAAGAAAGACTCACTAAAAAGAACTACATGAACTACCTACTACTGTTTTGGAAAGACAATTGCCTAAACTAAAGTTAATCAAACGGTCGAAATGAGACTGAATACGCAACAACAAATATTTTCGCTAATAGAGAAACTAACCGGTCCACTCGATTCCGTCGATTCTTCTGAGGCCCACCCGCCCACCCGCCTCGGTCCACTCGATCCACTCGATCCACTCGATCCACTCGGTCCACTCGATTCCACTCGATCCACTCGATCCACTCGATTCCACTCGATCCACTCGATCCACTCGATTCCACTCGATTCCACTCGAATCCACTCGATCCACTCGATTCCACTCGATTCCACTCGATCCACTCGATCCACTCGATCCACTCGATTCCACATGAAAAATGATTTTTGATTATTGATCTTTGATTTTTGTTTGTAATATTTAGGTTACTCATCAGAAAATATATCCTAGCTTATTTTCTTCGCAAATAATTCAAACGAATTTAAGAAAGACTCACTAAAAAGAACTACCCGAACTACCTACTACTGTTTTGGAAAGACAATTGCCTAAACTAAAGTTAACCAAACGGTCGAAATGAGACTGAATACGCAACAACAAATATTTTCGCTAATAGAGAAACTAACCGGTCCACTCGATTCCGACGATTCTTCTGAGGCCCACCCGCCCACCCGCCTCGGTCCACTCGATCCACTCGATCCACTCGATTCCACATGAAAAATGATTTTTGATTATTGATCTTTGATTTTTGTTTGTAATATTTAGGTTACTCATCAGAAAATATATCCTAGCTTATTTTTTTCGCAAATAATTCAAACGAATTTAAGAAAGACTCACTAAAAAGAACTACATGAACTACCTACTACTGTTTTGGAAAGACAATTGCCTAAACTAAAGTTAATCAAACGGTCGAAATGAGACTGAATACGCAACAACAAATATTTTCGCTAATAGAGAAACTAACCGGTCCACTCGATCCACTCGGTCCACTCGATTCCACTCGATCCACTCGATCCACTCGGTCCACTCGATTCCACTCGATCCACTCGATTCCACTCGATTCCACTCGATTCCACTCGAATCCACTCGATTCCACTCGATCCACTCGATCCACTCGATTCCACTCGATCCACTCGATCCACTCGATTCCACTCGATTCCACTCGAATCCACTCGATCCACTCGATTCCACTCGATTCCACTCGATCCACTCGATCCACTCGATCCACTCGATTCCACATGAAAAATGATTTTGATTATTGATCTTTGATTTTGTTTGTAATATTTAGGTTACTCATCAGAAATATATCCTAGCTTATTTTCTTCGCAAATAATTCAAACGAATTTAAGAAAGACTCACTAAAAAGAACTACCCGAACTACCTACTACTGTTTTGGAAAGACAATTGCCTAAACTAAAGTTAATCAAACGGTCGAAATGAGACTGAATACGCAACAACAAATATTTTCGCTAATAGAGAAACTAACCGGTCCACTCGATCCACTCGGTCCACTCGATTCCACTCGATCCACTCGATCCACTCGGTCCACTCGATTCCACTCGATCCACTCGATTCCACTCGATTCCACTCGATTCCACTCGAATCCACTCGATTCCACTCGATCCACTCGATCCACTCGATCCACTCGATCCACTCGATTCCACATGAAAAATGATTTTTGATTATTGATCTTTGATTTTTGTTTGTAATATTTAGGTTACTCATCAGAAAATATATCCTAGCTTATTTTCTTCGCAAATAATTCAAACGAATTTAAGAAAGAATCACTAAAAAGAATTACATGAACTACCTACTACTGTTTTGGAAAGACAATTGCCTAAACTAAAGTTAATCAAACGGTCGAAATGAGACTGAATACGCAACAACAAATATTTTCGCTAATAGAGAAACTAACCGGTCCACTCGATTCCGTCGATTCTTCTGAGGCCCACCCATCCACCCGCCTCGGTCCACTCGATCCACTCGATTCCACATGAAAAATGATTTTTGATTATTGATCTTTGATTTTTGTTTGTAATATTTAGGTTACTCATCAGAAAATATATCCTAGCTTATTTTCTTCGCAAATAATTCAAACGAATTTAAGAAAGACTCACTAAAAAGAACTACATGAACTACCTACTACTGTTTGGAAAGACAATTGCCTAAACTAAAGTTAATCAAACGGTCGAAATGAGACTGAATACGCAACAACAAATATTTTCGCTAATAGAGAAACTAACCGGTCCACTCGATTCCGTCGATTCTTCTGAGGCCCACCCGCCCACCCGCCTCGGTCCACTCGATCCACTCGATTCCACATGAAAAATGATTTTTGATTATTGATCTTTGATTTTTGTTTGTAATATTTAGGTTACTCATCAGAAAATATATCCTAGCTTATTTTCTTCGCAAATAATTCAAACGAATTTAAGAAAGACTCACTAAAAAGAACTACCCGAACTACCTACTACTGTTTTGGAAAGACAATTGCCTAAACTAAAGTTAATCAAACGGTCGAAATGAGACTGAATACGCAACAACAAATATTTTCGCTAATAGAGAAACTAACCGGTCCACTCGATCCACTCGGTCCACTCGATTCCACTCGATCCACTCGATCCACTCGGTCCACTCGATTCCACTCGATCCACTCGATTCCACTCGATTCCACTCGAATCCACTCGATTCCACTCGATCCACTCGATCCACTCGATCCACTCGATCCACTCGATCCACTCGATTCCACATGAAAAATGATTTTTGATTATTGATCTTTGATTTTTGTTTGTAATATTTAGGTTACTCATCAGAAAATATATCCTAGCTTATTTTCTTCGCAAATAATTCAAACGAATTTAAGAAAGACTCACTAAAAAGAACTACATGAACTACCTACTACTGTTTTGGAAAGACAATTGCCTAAACTAAAGTTAATCAAACGGTCGAAATGAGACTGAATACGCAACAACAAATATTTTCGCTAATAGAGAAACTAACCGGTCCACTCGATTCCGTCGATTCTTCTGAGGCCCACCCGCCCACCCGCCTCGGTCCACTCGATCCACTCGATTCCACATGAAAATGATTTTTGATTATTGATCTTTGATTTTTGTTTGTAATATTTAGGTTACTCATCAGAAAATATATCCTAGCTTATTTTCTTCGCAAATAATTCAAACGAATTTAAGAAAGACTCACTAAAAAGAACTACCCGAACTACCTACTACTGTTTTGGAAAGACAATTGCCTAAACTAAAGTTAATCAAACGGTCGAAATGAGACTGAATACGCAACAACAAATATTTTCGCTAATAGAGAAACTAACCGGTCCACTCGATCCACTCGGTCCACTCGATTCCACTCGATCCACTCGATCCACTCGGTCCACTCGATTCCACTCGATCCACTCGATTCCACTCGATTCCACTCGAATCCACTCGATTCCACTCGATCCACTCGATCCACTCGATCCACTCGATCCACTCGATCCACTCGATTCCACATGAAAAATGATTTTTGATTATTGATCTTTGATTTTTGTTTGTAATATTTAGGTTACTCATCAGAAAATATCCTAGCTTATTTTCTTCGCAAATAATTCAAACGAATTTAAGAAAGACTCACTAAAAAGAATTACATGAACTACCTACTACTGTTTTGGAAAGACAATTGCCTAAACTAAAGTTAATCAAACGGTCGAAATGAGACTGAATACGCAACAACAAATATTTTCGCTAATAGAGAAACTAACCGGTCCACTCGATTCCGTCGATTCTTCTGAGGCCCACCCATCCACCCGCCTCGGTCCACTCGATCCACTCGATTCCACATGAAAAATGATTTTTGATTATTGATCTTTGATTTTTGTTTGTAATATTTAGGTTACTCATCAGAAAATATATCCTAGCTTATTTTCTTCGCAAATAATTCAAACGAATTTAAGAAAGACTCACTAAAAAGAACTACATGAACTACCTACTACTGTTTTGGAAAGACAATTGCCTAAACTAAAGTTAATCAAACGGTCGAAATGAGACTGAATACGCAACAACAAATATTTTCGCTAATAGAGAAACTAACCGGTCCACTCGATTCCGTCGATTCTTCTGAGGCCCACCCGCCCACCCGCCTCGGTCCACTCGATCCACTCGATCCACTCGATCCACTCGATCCACTCGATCCACTCGATTCCACTCGATCCACTCGATTCCACTCGATTCCACTCGAATCCACTCGATCCACTCGATTCCACTCGATCCACTCGATCCACTCGATCCACTCGATTCCACATGAAAAATGATTTTTGATTATTGATCTTTGATTTTTGTTTGTTATATTTAGGTTACTCATCAGAAAATATATCCTAGCTTATTTTCTTCGCAAATAATTCAAACGAATTTAAGAAAGACTCACTAAAAAGAATTACATGAACTACCTACTACTGTTTTGGAAAGACAATTGCCTAAACTAAAGTTAATCAAACGGTCGAAATGAGACTGAATACGCAACAACAAATATTTTCGCTAATAGAGAAACTAACCGGTCCACTCGATTCCGTCGATTCTTCTGAGGCCCACCCATCCACCCGCCTCGGTCCACTCGATCCACTCGATCCACTCGATCCACTCGGTCCACTCGATTCCACTCGATCCACTCGATTCCACTCGATCCACTCGATCCACTCGATTCCACTCGAATCCACTCGATCCACTCGATTCCACTCGATCCACTCGATCCACTCGATCCACTCGATCCACTCGATCCACTCAATTCCACTCGATCCACTCGATTCCACTCGATCCACTCGATTCCACTCGATCCACTCGATTCCACTCGATCCACTCGATCCACTCGATCCACTCGATCCACTCGATTCCACATGAAAAATGATTTTTGATTATTGATCTTTGATTTTGATTGTAATATTTAGGTTACTCATCAGAAAATATATCCTAGCTTATTTTCTTCGCAAATAATTCAAACGAATTTAAGAAAGACTCACTAAAAAGAACTACATGAACTACCTATTACTGTTTTGGAAAGACAATTGCCTAAACTAAAGTTAATCAAACGGTCGAAATGAGACTGAATACGCAACAACAAATATTTTCGCTAATAGAGAAACTAACCGGTCCACTCGATCCACTCGGTCCACTCGATTCCACTCGATCCACTCGATCCACTCGGTCCACTCGATTCCACTCGATCCACTCGATTCCACTCGATTCCACTCGAATCCACTCGATTCCACTCGATCCACTCGATCCACTCGATCCACTCGATCCACTCGATCCACTCGATTCCACATGAAAAATGATTTTTGATTATTGATCTTTGATTTTTGTTTGTAATATTTAGGTTACTCATCAGAAAATATATCCTAGCTTATTTTCTTCGCAAATAATTCAAACGAATTTAAGAAAGACTCACTAAAAGAATTACATGAACTACCTACTACTGTTTTGGAAAGACAATTGCCTAAACTAAAGTTAATCAAACGGTCGAAATGAGACTGAATACGCAACAACAAATATTTTCGCTAATAGAGAAACTAACCGGTCCACTCGATTCCGTCGATTCTTCTGAGGCCCACCCATCCACCCGCCTCGGTCCACTCGATCCACTCGATTCCACATGAAAATGATTTTTTATTGATCTTTGATTTTTGTTTGTAATATTTAGGTTACTCATCAGAAAATATATCCTAGCTTATTTTCTTCGCAAATAATTCAAACGAATTTAAGAAAGACTCACTAAAAAGAACTACATGAACTACCTACTACTGTTTTGGAAAGACAATTGCCTAAACTAAAGTTAATCAAACGGTCGAAATGAGACTGAATACGCAACAACAAATATTTTCGCTAATAGAGAAACTAACCGGTCCACTCGATTCCGTCGATTCTTCTGAGGCCCACCCGCCCACCCGCCTCGGTCCACTCGATCCACTCGATCCACTCGATCCACTCGATCCACTCGATCCACTCGATTCCACTCGATCCACTCGATTCCACTCGATTCCACTCGAATCCACTCGATCCACTCGATTCCACTCGATCCACTCGATCCACTCGATCCACTCGATTCCACATGAAAAATGATTTTTGATTATTGATCTTTGATTTTTGTTTGTATATTTAGGTTACTCATCAGAAAATATATCCTAGCTTATTTTCTTCGCAAATAATTCAAACGAATTTAAGAAAGACTCACTAAAAAGAATTACATGAACTACCTACTACTGTTTTGGAAAGACAATTGCCTAAACTAAAGTTAATCAAACGGTCGAAATGAGACTGAATACGCAACAACAAATATTTTCGCTAATAGAGAAACTAACCGGTCCACTCGATTCCGTCGATTCTTCTGAGGCCCACCCATCCACCCGCCTCGGTCCACTCGATCCACTCGATCCACTCGATCCACTCGGTCCACTCGATTCCACTCGATCCACTCGATTCCACTCGATCCACTCGATCCACTCGATTCCACTCGAATCCACTCGATCCACTCGATTCCACTCGATCCACTCGATCCACTCGATCCA
Organism: Pristionchus exspectatus; assembly: GCA_911812115.1. Classification (NCBI taxonomy): domain Eukaryota; kingdom Metazoa; phylum Nematoda; class Chromadorea; order Rhabditida; family Neodiplogasteridae; genus Pristionchus; species Pristionchus exspectatus. The sequence goes on along the minus strand of OU461587.1, from coordinate 4,285,624 downwards.
CTCGATCCACTCGATCCACTCAATTCCACTCGATCCACTCGATTCCACTCGATCCACTCGATTCCACTCGATCCACTCGATTCCACTCGATCCACTCGATCCACTCGATCCACTCGATCCACTCGATTCCACATGAAAAATGATTTTTGATTATTGATCTTTGATTTTTGATTGTAATATTTAGGTTACTCATCAGAAAATATATCCTAGCTTATTTTCTTCGCAAATAATTCAAACGAATTTAAGAAAGACTCACTAAAAAGAACTACATGAACTACCTATTACTGTTTTGGAAAGACAATTGCCTAAACTAAAGTTAATCAAACGGTCGAAATGAGACTGAATACGCAACAACAAATATTTTCGCTAATAGAGAAACTAACCGGTCCACTCGATTCCGTCGATTCTTCTGAGGCTCACCCGCCCACCCGCCTCGGTCCACTCGATCCACTCGATTCCACATGAAAAATGATTTTTGATTATTGATCTTTGATTTTGTTTGTAATATTTAGGTTACTCATCAGAAAATATATCCTAGCTTATTTTCTTCGCAAATAATTCAAACGAATTTAAGAAAGACTCACTAAAAAGAACTACCCGAACTACCTACTACTGTTTTGGAAAGACAATTGCCTAAACTAAAGTTAATCAAACGGTCGAAATGAGACTGAATACGCAACAACAAATATTTTCGCTAATAGAGAAACTAACCGGTCCACTCGATTCCGACGATTCTTCTGAGGCCCACCCGCCCACCCGCCTCGGTCCACTCGATCCACTCGATCCCACTCGATCCACTCGATTCCACTCGATCCACTCGATCCACTCGATCCACTCGATTCCACTCGATCCACTCGATTCCACTCGATCCACTCGATTCCACTCGATCCACTCGATCCACTCGATCCACTCGATTCCACTCGATCCACTCGATCCACTCGATTCCACTCGATCCACTCGGTCCACTCGATCCACTCGATCCACTCGATTCCACATGAAAAATGATTTTTGATTACTGATCTTTGATTTTTGATTGTAATATTTAGGTTACTCATCAGAAAATATATCCTAGCTTATTTTCTTCGCAAATAATTCAAACGAATTTAAGAAAGACTCAATAAAAAGAACTACATGAACTACCTACTACTGTTTTGGAAAGACAATTGCCTAAACTAAAGTTAATCAAACGGTCGAAATGAGACTGAATACGCAACAACAGAGAATAGGGAGCTCAAGTCAACCAACTGCAAAATGAAATGTTTTTGCTGACATCGGAAAGAGAACACATTGACTTACTGATGAAATCCCCGTTTTTCTCCCCCTTTTTTGATGATCTAGGAAACCTGCCCGTTTTTAAATATTGGAACATTGACTCACCGCTTTAGTCGTGTCCCGGCAGCAGTTGAAGAACGTCGATCTGCTCCACTATTTGAGCCATCCAACTACCGAAGTCGTACCGATTCTGGAATAGTTACCAATACCTCTCGTAAGAGAGGCATTGGTAACTATTCCAGCCCTGGGGTAGGGGGGACAGCTGGTGTTCGGGAATAGGGAGCTACCCGGGCAGCCCCCTTACACCGAACCAAGCCACCGGCTAGTGTTCGGATATAAGCGAGCTACCCGGGGAGCACTCTATTCCCGAAACCAGCTCCCAGCTGGTGTTCGGGAATAGAGTGTTACCCGGGCAGCCCCCTTACACCGAACCAAGCCACCGGCTAGTGTTCGGATATAAGCGAGCTACCCGGGGAGCACTCTATTCCCGAAACCAGCTCCCAGCTGGTGTTCGGGAATAGAGTGTTACCCGGGCAGCCCCCTTACACCGAACCAAGCCACCGGCTAGTGTTCGGATATAAGCGAGCTACCCGGGGAGCACTCTATTCCCGAAACCAGCTCCCAGCTGGTGTTCGGGAATAGAGTGCTACCCGGGCAGCCCCCTTACACCGAACCAAGCCACCGGCTAGTGTTCGGATATAAGCGAGCTACCCGGGGAGCACTCTAATCCCGAAACCAGCTCCCAGCTGGTGTTCGGAAATAGAGTGCTACCCGGGCAGCCCCCTTACACCGAACCAAGCCACCGGCTAGTGTTCGGATATAAGCGAGCTACCCGGGGAGCACTCTAATCCCGAAACCAGCTCCCAGCTGGTGTTCGGAAATAGAGTGCTACCCGGGCAGCCCCCTTACACCGAACCAAGCCACCGGCTAGTGTTCGGATATAAGCGAGCTACCCGGGGAGCACTCTAATCCCGAAACCAGCTCCCAGCTGGTGTTCGGAAATAGAGTGCTACCCGGGCAGCCCCCTTACACCGAACCAAGCCACCGGCTAGTGTTCGGATATAAGCGAGCTACCCGGGGAGCACTCTAATCCCGAAACCAGCTCCCAGCTGGTGTTCGGAAATAGAGTGCTACCCGGGCAGCCCCCTTACACCGAACCAAGCCACCGGCTAGTGTTCGGATATAAGCGAGCTACCCGGGGAGCACTCTAATCCCGAAACCAGCTCCCAGCTGGTGTTCGGAAATAGAGTGCTACCCGGGCAGCCCCCTTACACCGAACCAAGCCACCGGCTAGTGTTCGGATATAAGCGAGCTACCCGGGGAGCACTCTAATCCCGAAACCAGCCGAGGGGAAAGCGCAACTTAACTTTTGAACTCCTCGATCAGCATGCGAACGTTCTTCCTTGACCGTATTGCTCATTATCTTGCCCACGTGCATCTGAAATGTTTGTTTAATAAATATCGATGGGATGAATTATAGTAGCTCCTCCAAGCTATAGGTGTACGGTGTTACAGTATGATTACGGTATTCAAGGAATACGGTATCTTCAGTAGTGATTCACCTTTACATTCCTGTCGTCTTCCTCCCCGCATTCTCAATCCGTTCATTCGCTGAGGCCGTCTTGAATAGTCTTGGCGTTGATGGGCAAATGTTGATCGTCGAGGAATGAGCGGCCATTAGGAGTACTATAAATATTGGTTAATTGATAATGAACAGTAGGATGCAATGAGAAAATATATTTAAAGGAGTCAAGGATGTAAATGTGCGAGCATGGAAAAGTTAGCGAAATATTATGGAAAATGAAACTCAAGCGAGAGACAGTCGATAACTTATGTAATACCGTACCCTCTCCAGTCCATCGTCGTCCTTGCCAAATTTGCTGAGCGGCTTGAACTTGTCGGCCGGATCGTCGCCTACCGTACTCTCGAGTGAGGCTATCGATCGACCCATAGCGAGAATGCTCTGCAAATGAGGGATTCGGTAATCACTGGAGGATATTGCCTTTGCGGAATTGAAATTTTAATTTCAATGGCATGCGCAGATGAGAAAGGATGGATTATTACATTCAAGCGCGTCAGAAACTACTCTTTTTTAGAATGAAAATCCGCCTGATATTGATTGTAGCACCACTACCGTAATCCACCGTACCTCTTAAAGCAATGCGGAGTAGGTCCGTTAGATTGCGTGTCCAATCGGGGGCAATCATCTAACTGCAAAGTGGAATGTTTTAGATTCAGATTCAAAACATTGACGCACCGACAAAATCATCTTCTGTCGTCCGAAATAGAACCTCGTACTGCTTGAGCCATCCAGCTGCCGAAGTCGCACAGGTTCTGAAATAGTAACCAATATCTTTCATAAATATAAAAGTGGTATTGGTTACTATTTCAGGGGCTGGATGTAGATGTCCGGGCCAAACCACACGTAAGTGTGGCGGCCGCCCGGGCCGAATCACACGACGGAGCTTGTGATGGCCGCCCCCCCCCTCGCTGTTGGGCAGGACGAAAAATGTCCGGGCCGAATCACGCGTGTGATGGCCGCCCCCCCCCTCGCTGTTGGGCAGGACAAAAAATGTCCGGGCCGAATCACGCGTGTGATGGCCGCCCCCCCCCCTCGCTGTTGGGCAGGACAAAAAATGTCCGGGCCGAATCACGCGTGTGATGGCCGCCCCCCCCCTCGCTGTTGGGCAGGACGAAAAATGTCCGGGCCGAATCACGCGTGTGATGGCCGCCCCCCCCTCGCTGTTGGGCAGGACGAAAAATGTCCGGGCCGAATCACGCGTGTGATGGCCGCCCCCCCCCTCGCTGTTGGGCAGGACGAAAAATGTCCGGGCCGAATCACGCGTGTGATGGCCGCCCCCCCCTCGCTGTTGGGCAGGACGAAAAATGTCCGGGCCGAATCACGCGTGTGATGGCCGCCCCCCCCTCGCTGTTGGGCAGGACGAAAAATGTCCGGGCCGAATCACGCGTGTGATGGCCGCCCCCCCCTCGCTGTTGGGCAGGACAAAAAATGTCCGGGCCGAATCACGCGTGTGATGGCCGCCCCCCCCCCTCGCTGTTGGGCAGGACAAAAAATGTCCGGGCCGAATCACGCGTGTGATGGCCGCCCCCCCCCTCGCTGTTGGGCAGGACAAAAAATGTCCGGGCCGAATCACGCGTGTGATGGCCGCCCCCCCCCCTCGCTGTTGGGCAGGACAAAAAATGTCCGGGCCGAATCACGCGTGTGATGGCCGCCCCCCCCCTCGCTGTTGGGCAGGACGAAAAATGTCCGGGCCGAATCACGCGTGTGATGGCCGCCCCCCCCTCGCTGTTGGGCAGGACGAAAAATGTCCGGGCCGAATCACGCGTGTGATGGCCGCCCCCCCCTCGCTGTTGGGCAGGACGAAAAATGTCCGGGCCGAATCACGCGTGTGATGGCCGCCCCCCCTCGCTGTTGGGCAGGACGAAAAATGTCCGGGCCGAATCACGCGTGTGATGGCCGCCCCCCCCCCTCGCTGTTGGGCAGGACGAAAAATGTCCGGGCCGAATCACGCGTGTGATGGCCGCCCCCCCCCTCGCTGTTGGGCAGGACGAAAAATGTCCGGGCCGAATCACGCGTGTGATGGCCGCCCCCCCCCTCGCTGTTGGGCAGGACGAAAAATGTCCGGGCCGAATCACGCGTGTGATGGCCCCCCCCCTCGCTGTTGGGCAGGGCAAAAAATGTCCGGGCCGAATCACGCGTGTGATGGCCGCCCCCCCCCCCTCGCTGTTGGGCAGGACAAAAAATGTCCGGGCCGAATCACGCGTGTGATGGCCGCCCCCCCCCCTCGCTGTTGGGCAGGCAAAAAATGTCCGGGCCGAATCACGCGTGTGATGGCCCCCCCCACGCTGTTGGGCAGGACAAAAAATGTCCGGGCCGAATCACGCGTGTGATGGCCGCCCCCCCCCCCTCGCTGTTGGGCAGGACAAAAAATGTCCGGGCCGAATCACGCGTGTGATGGCCGCCCCCCCCCCCCTCGCTGTTGGGCAGGACAAAAAATGTCCGGGCCGAATCACGCGTGTGATGGCCGCCCCCCCCCCCTCGCTGTTGGGCAGGACGAAAAATGTCCGGGCCGAATCACGCGTGTGATGGCCGCCCCCCCCCCTCGCTGTTGGGCAGGACAAAAAATGTCCGGGCCGAATCACGCGTGTGATGGCCGCCCCCCCCTCGCTGTTGGGCAGGACAAAAAATGTCAGGGCCGAATCACGCGTGTGATGGCCGCCCCCCGCGCTGCTGGGCTGGACGAAAATGTCCGGGCCGAATCACGCGTGTGATGGCCGCCCCCCGCGTTGCTGGGCAGGACAAAAAATGTCAGGGCCGAATCACGCGTGTGATGGCCGCCCCCCGCGCTGCTGGGCTGGACGAAAATGTCCGGGCCGAATCACGCGTGTGATGGCCGCCCCCCCCCTCGCTGTTGGGCAGGACAAAAAATGTCCGGGCCGAATCACGCGTGTGATGGCCGCCCCCCCCCCCCTCGCTGTTGGGCAGGACAAAAAATGTCCGGGCCGAATCACGCGTGTGATGGCTGCCCCCCTCGCTGCTGGGCTGGACGAAAATGTCCGGGCCGAATCACGCGTGTGATGGCCGCCCCCCCCCTCGCTGCTGGGCTGGACGAAAATGTCCGGGCCGAATCACGCGTGTGATGGCCGCCCCCCCCCGCTGTTGGGCTGGACAAAAAATGTCAGGGCCGAATCACGCGTGTGATGGCCGCCCCCCCCCCTCGCTGTTGGGCAGGACAAAAAATGTCCGGGCCGAATCACGCGTGTGATGGCCGCCCCCCGCGTTGCTGGGCAGGACAAAAAATGTCCGGGCCGAATCACGCGTGTGATGGCCGCCCCCCGCCCCCGCGCTGCTGGGCTGGACAAAAAGGTCCGGGCCGAATCACGCGTGTGATGGCCGCCCCCCGCTGCTGGGCTGGACAAAAAGGTCCGGGCCGAATCACGCGTGTGATGGCCGCCCCCCGCCCCCGCGCTGCTGGGCTGGACAAAAAGGTCCGGGCCGAATCACGCGTGTGATGGCCGCCCCCCGCTGCTGGGCTGGACAAAAAGGTCCGGGCCGAATCACGCGTGTGATGGCCGCCCCCCCCCCCCCCCCGCTGCTGGGCTGGACAAAAAGGTCCGGGCCGAATCACGCGTGTGATGGCCGCCCCCCGCTGCTGGGCTGGACAAAAAGGTCCGGGCCGAATCACGCGTGTGATGGCCGCCCCCCCCCCCCCGCCCCCGCGCTGCTGGGCTGGACAAAAAAAAAACAAACTAGAGAAGCAGCAAAAAGACTGCGTGAAGAATCCAAAGTGGAGCAGAACGAGAAGAAAAAATATGGAATTCAATTGTATTTTGAGAGAACGAACTTTGAATTTTGGGTTGCAAGAAATGTGAGGGTCGAGCAAGTGAGGAAGGAGGGAAATGAATTCATGGGACGGTCGATAAAGAAAAGAATGAAGCAAACGCTTCCATAATCGTAAGTTATATTCACCTTTATCTCGTCGTTTCCCTTCTTCGTTTCGATTACTCTTACTCGTCGAAGTCGTCTTAATAATTCTGGTCGTAGACGTGCAACGGTAGCTCGTCCGGGAGTGAGCTGCCATTCGGGATACTATAAATATCGATTAATTAACTCAGTGAAATCGTGGCGACGATATTTGAACATATTTATGAGGTGGATAAAAATGAGATATAGAAAGTAGAGAATCAAGATGATAAGATGAAAAGCAGGACATAAAGGTAGGTATTTGCGATGGGAAGATAGGTAACCATCGAAACGTGGTTGATGTGGCAATGTAAAAGCAAGTGGAAAAGGGAGACAACAAGCCATGATTAACGAAAATCCAAACGTTTTTGATATGACTATTCTATTTGAAAGCTACAATTCAATGGTTTATGAAGAATGAAATGAAATAAATTGAGAACAGATGTGCAGTTCCCTAACAGGATAGAGGACAATATTGAAAAATGATGACACTGCATCAAACAAGTTCTAATTAAGGTTTTGCTTGCACCGAATTTGGAATCTTGCAAGAGGCGAGTATGGTCCAGTATGAAGTGAACAAACGTGGTCAAAACAAATGAATAGAATCACAATAAATAGCGAGAAAACGCCATAAAAACAGATCTGAAAAAAGAGCAGACAATTTGAATCATTATGATTTATTTACAGCGAGGTCGCAATTAACTAAATCAATACTGTATACTAGGAATATACGCAATCGATTTTATCTCGTCAATTAACTGTTTCAAATAGAATTTTATTAAACACTCATTTCGGAAAAATATGGCAATCGTTACAAACGATTTCGAATCAAACCAAATCAGGAAGCCCTTTCGAAAACAACTTATTTATGCGCAAACAGAAATAATAAAGTGAGAATAATTATAACAAGTGAAACACCGCTAATCGAATTCACGAAATATTGTAAGAGCGAAGTGAAGATTATTCTACAGACTAGCAATCAATCAATTGCAACGGTACATAATTTATACACCAAATCCAACTCGGAACTAGGGCGGCGGTACTTCTACAACGAGCAGAGGAAATTTCATACATTGAGCGTCAAATCGTCCGCCCGGAGACAATTCTTGTAGTCATTCAACTGCAAAGTGACATGCTTAATATGATACAGAAAAGAACACATTCACTCACCGATTAAATCGTTTTGTTTCAATTGTAGTAGTAGAATGTTGCTCTGCTCCCACGCCTTGAGCCATCTATTTGCCGAAGTTGTACTGATTCTGAAATAGTAATCAATACCTCTATTAACAGTCAACACTGCCTTTCAAGGATTCAAGGAGAGGCAGTCAAGAAATCAAAGCTTTTTTTTGCGGCTGAATACACAACTTAGCTTGAATATCGTTGTTCGGCTTGACGGTACGCGTTCTCTGTCGGAGCGGGAAATTATTTATCGCCATCTATTCAGCTTTTTTCTGAAAATTTTAAAATAATCACAATACATCATTTACAGAAAAAAAACCCGGCATGATGCCTGGAACCAGTTCATAATTGTTACAATTAAAACCAGCGTTACAGGTACACCAAACAAATTTCGTGCTTTAATTCTTTTTCTCCAATTTGAACGATGAACAATGGCAGATTTTCCTGCTCACCTGCTCAATCGAAAATTTCAGATTTAGCCGATACTGAAACCCCCCAAATTCCTCTTCTTCATCACCAAATTTTAGAATTTAAATCTGATTTGACTCCATAATTCATTACTCACCTGTACACTTCAATTCTGGCCCTATCTTCATTCATTTTCATTTATCGATCTTCGTCTTTCCTATTCACTTTCAACAACGAATTGATCAGTCCTGATCTCAATCACAGAAGAGAGATGATTGAGTAGCACCTGAGTAATATTGTTTACTAGAAGACAATAAATAATACTGTATAGAATAAAGAATAATGATTCAAATTCCATACTATTCTGCATAAGTCTCTCATTGTTTCCTTCTTGCTCTTCCTCCTCATAACTATCCTCGATATCGTACTCATTCTGCTCACAATCGACCGGCGATCGATCACCTGAAATTAATACCGTATTACTACCATAAGAACTTTAAAATAAAATATTTTATTTTATTGTATAACCCATATAAAAAGGTACATAATGTATCTCACCGGAATCATCGATTCTCCAATCATCGGATCAATAATCTCGGCCACGTCATCATCTATCGAAGGAACTTTGACTTCTTTTACAGCAGAAAGCGAGATCGATTCGGTCTCTTTATTCTTTTCGTCTACTTTCGGATCTCCATCTAAAAACATTTCGAAATAAGACATCGAATCAGTTTTGCAAACTCCAGCTGCGAAAAATGTATACCATGCACTTTAATCACATCAGAGCTCGATCGTCGATTACAACTTTAACCCCTTTATGGATCAAAAGCACCCACAAGCGGTATTCGATAAAAAAAGTGACCAAAATTCGCCTTTTTCGCTATATACCGTAATAAAGCCAGAAATCGATCGATCGTCGATAACTACTGTAATAATACCGTACCATCTCCAGTCCATCGTCGTCCTTGCCAAATTTGAGGAGCGGCTTGAGCTTGGCGGCCGGATCGTCGCCTACCGTAGCCTCGAGTGAGGCCATCGATCGACCCATCGCGAGAATGCTCTGCAAATAATGGATACGGTAATCACTGGAGGATATTGTATTTGTGGAATTGAAATTTTAATTCCAATGACAGTGCGCAGATGAGAAAGGATGGACTTTCACATTCAAGCGCGTCAGGAACTACAGTTTTTAGACTGAACCCCTGCCCGATATTGATTGTAGGACCACTACCACCGTACCTCTTGAAGCCGTGCGGAGTAGGTCAGTTAGATTGCGTGTCCAAGCGGGGGCAATCATCTAACTGCAAAGTGGAATGTTTTAGATTCAGATTCAAAACATTGACTCACCGACAAAATCATCGTCTGTCGTCCGAAATAGAACCTCGTACTGCTTGAGCCATCCAGCTGTCGAAGTCGCACAGGTTCTGAAATAGTAACCAATATCTTTCATAAATATAAAAGTGGTATTGGTTACTATTCCAGGGGCTGGATGTAGATATCCGGGCCAAACCAAACGTGAGTCTGGCGGCCGCCCGGGCCGAATCACACGGCGGTGCGTGTGATGGCCGCCCCCCGCGCTGCTGGGCTGGACAAAAAAAGTAAGCACGGGTCAGACAGGCTTGTCTATTGCAACGAATATAAAGGATAAGAAAGAAAAAATCACCTGTGTGTTATTCTCGCAGATGAATTGGGCGGTCGTCTGAGTGAATAACTTCATGAAGCAGCTCATCAGACTGTCCATAAACGTCGCGTACTGCGGAAGAGCAGTGAAGTCGCCGAAACTCGCCCACAATTCCTGCAATTATCTACGATAATTTGTGTAGTCAGAGGGGCTGAGCGAAGTGCTAGATGGGTTATTTATAAAGACTTGATCAAGTTTGATCGCGTCTAGCGGTAATAATAAAAAGTTTCGAAAACCTCTGACTACGCTCACAATCAGAATTGTTTTACGTTGTGACGGTCAGCACTTTAATTGCATTTAACATATAAAGACCAACCTGCAGCACCCTGAGCTTCGTGTCGTCCCGCTCATTCTGGTCTTGCAGCTTCCGAATGAGCGCTTCGAAGTCACTCGAGCACACGGGACTCGGGCAGGCTACCTGCAAAACGCACATTTAGGTACTCTGGTCAGCTCCGATAAGATGTCAACAAGCCATTCCCCAACAAGTTCATTCCAACTTATGTGAAATGCTTGATACCAACTTCTCTAATCTATTTGAATCCAGCTTGCGGGCGCACACCAGAGTAATTAAAACTAATAAATAGTCAAAAGTAAGCTTACGGTGGCGGGCTGGCACGACGGGCTCAACGTTGAGACGGTTAAGACACCTAAGCCGTCACCGTTGCCGTCATTTCTGAAATATAAATTGTGTACTGAAAATACTCACAATAAGTAATACAAGTAGAAAGAAATTATTCATATTAGCAACATATTGGAGCGAAAGAGCACTTGGAAACTTGCTAGCAAGTATTTAGCGAATGATTCAGCTAGCTGATAGCTCCGACAGTTAATATTTAATGATCTCAAACGATTGCACATTCAAATCACATCGATATAAGTCTTATCCACAGTCTAACAACGGAAACAATTTTCTGTCAGAAACACAAGAAAACTCGCGCGGCGCAACCTCCTAAAGGGGATATCGCTGAATCGAAGAGCCTACTAGTAATTCCCAGAATGATTCTCGCTAAAAATTTAACAGAACAAACGCAAAAAAAAACAATGTAAAAACAAAGAGCGCGCGAAAAAACTAAAAAAATGCACGTTGCGGCAAAAGTGCGGAAAAAGAAGAACGTGGCGCTCACTTGGCGGGGAGAAGTCGATATGTCACTACAGTAACCTAAATTTTTGAATTTTGTTTACAGTATTCTTGTTTCATGGAATATATTTTAATCAATAAATTGTTATTATAATTTTATTTAAATTATTATTTATTGCTCTTAAAACACAATGTTGATTTTTTCAAGCATTTTTTATTAAGAAGTATTGTTGGCACTTTAATTTTTCCAATCTCTTCAATTACCGTATCGTCCAATCTGTATCCGAGTTCGATCGTTTGTGCTAGCCTATTGTATCCTAATTTCTTTAAAAATAAATTGTCGTCATCAATAATTTACCTAGTACCATAACAATTCTTCGTTGAATCTCCAATCATTTGTATCCGAGATCGATCGTCAGGGTGATATTTACCGTATCCTGAAGAATCACTCAATCACCTGTATACGATAACGAACGTTTCAGATCATCTTTCTACCGGATAATTAATGAACAACGCAGATGTTTTACCGACAATTGCGAGCGAACGTGCAGAGATTTCTTCGGAGTTTTTATCAGATACTTTCTCCTTATTAGTACGCTTCCATTCAGCACTTGTAGAGCGACCGGCAATGATCGACGGTCACATGATTGAGGAAAATGTGGTGACGATGACTTTTATCTATTCTGCGCGTGCTCGATACTGATCGAATTCAGCCAAGACAAGTGATTGTTCTCGATAGATCACATGCAGAAAAGCATAAAAATACTGCACAAACATCATCTGCAGCAGTATTGAGGAAAAATGAAGAATAGATGGGGCAAAAAGGGCAAAAATGCTTACAACACCCAGGATTCCCAAGCCGTCTCCGATTCAAGTACTAACTGGCCCACCGTTGCTTAACTTGACAGATCGGACGGGATGTCGTGTTCTCAACGGGGTACGGTCGTAAGCGAGAGAGTTCGGTGCAAGAATCGGTGGGTATTCTGCGGAGAAATGGCTATGGCAAGAAATGGCAAGAATGGTATTTTGGGCTTAACTCGAGCAGTTTCGATGAATCGGGTTCGTTTTCGACAAGGGCAGCTTCCTCTCTTCACTCCGCACGCAATCAGCACGAATACAGCATCCAGGCTGAGTCTGCGAGAAGATGGCATAAGGTAACAGGGATGATCGATGATATTTATCTATTCTGCGCGTGCTCGATGCTGATCTTCTAAATTCTTCAATCATCTATATTCTATTTCGATCGTTTCAGGTGCTCTACCGTATCCTGATGAAACGTTCATTCCACAGAATCCGTGATCAATCATGTGTCTACCGTATTCTACCGTATCCTGAATTCAGATGTGTCGCATAGCGATCATATGTGTTGATCTGATGTATCCGGATGAATCCTTCAATTACATTTATCCAAAATTATTCGTGTTCTAGCGTACTCCGTAAAATCGCTTGACGTGGATACACCTTTACCTTTACCATACCTGTCAGAGAGACCGTACGGAATCGTTGAACCTTTCGCGGACTCATTCTTAACGGATTCATTTGTATTTCGATTTTTGTGCATTAATTTTTATAAATGTTAGTCAGGCCATTGCGATAATTATCACATCATAATCACGTGAGAGTTGGGTACGCACTTCATAGAGTTCTGCGAGAATTCTTCGGCATTCACCATGATGAATGCATATTTTAACGTTGTGAGAATTCATAAACTCGGATTCAATAAGGGAATAAAGCAACTGAAAGGTTCAGATGACTTCCATTTTATATTCGCTGTAAATGCAGAAAGATACCCATCTCAAGTGTTTGCGGCTTTCAATTGAGACAATCTTCACCCCAGATTCTCGTGAGAATAGACCCCCCTTCTCTTCTGTCAGTCTTCCTCTTTTCTCTCACGCGACTACCACGTGAACCTCCCCTCGTCTTCCTGCTCTAGGCTTTGACACTCCAACACATGAGTCAACTTGAGAGTTGAAGGAAAACCATCTATAACTTCTGAATTGTTTCGAGTTGTTCTGCCAGACTAAATTATTTTTATAGTTTATACAACGATAAATATATTAGGGTTAACCGTTCGGAAATCGGATAGGCCGAAACTCAACTGGCAAAATCACTCTCTTTCCGGAATGAGAGTCGAACAATGGACAATGGAGTTTCGGACAAAGGAATAGTTTCGGAAGAGTTTCGGAAAGTTCATTGTTCGACTCTCATTCCGGAAAGAGAGTGATTTTGCCGGTTGAGTTTCGGCCTTTCCGATTTCCGAACGGTTAACCCTAAAATATATACATTTTGTACACGAATATATACAATATGTACAAACTTCAAATTTGAATGATGCAAGCACCAAGAAACGTTGCTATTCGAATGGGCAGCTGTTTCGCTTGAATATCCATGCCTCATCAATTCTACACATGAACTACAGTTTGCGAGGAGAGTGGCTCCGATTCGAATGAACCGTTAATTTTTGTGTTCTTCGGCAATTGGGACAATTGTGATCTTGTTTCTGCTTCACGAAGAATTGCTTTGCTTCGCAGTGCGGTGGCTCTGGTAATCCACTGGCTAGCCGTTTCCGATATGTGCGCTCCAAAGAACGCCCGACGCACCTGCCACTTCGATATTTTTAAAATGTAAAAACTATAAAATGGCAATGTTTGCGATTTTACTCGCATATCGCATAAAAATACGAATAAAAATATTTTTTATCAGCGCCTATTTGTGTATTTTGTTCGCATTTTCGTTCTCATTGGTTTGTGAAGCGCTGTAATTGCTTGAGCTGCTCAAATCACTCACTTTCCCGAACAGAGCAATGAAGAGTATCGGAAAGATGATTTCTCTGAACTGACTCGAGATTTGAATGGTTTTCCTGAAAGGGAAAATTGTATGCTGATGCCAAAAAACGGTACCAACTAACACCATCAGGTCCTTGTTGCTGAAGTCCGGTTTACTCTGATTCTTTATTTCGTCTCCGAACCTGCTCAGCAAACACAGGGCGTAGAGTGATATTGCGTTGCCGAATATATCCACTAAACGAGGAATGAGAAAGTTAAAGAACAGATCTTCTTCGTTGAAATCACCGATAAAATAATTGAGTCAAATAGCTCATTCGTAAAGAATCACCTGAACATAGTGCAAACGAGGTAATTGCAGTGCGCATTATAGAGGCTGGAATTGAGCGCCTATATTTTTCCTGTAATGATTAAAGCCATTAATCCTTCTTGTTTTTCTTTCTAAAAGGGGAATCGCTTACCTTGATACACTTCCAGTATACGAGTGATGCCAGAAATAACAGTATGGTGCTCATGGAAATCAGAAAGCCGAAGATATTCTGTGTTGTATCATTAGAGCTAGAAATTCAGGTCGTTGTCTCTCCATTTTGCATGCTCTCTAGCAAGTCTGATCGCCGAGAAAGCACGCAAAATAAAAGACAATTTCAATCATGATATTACCCTGACTTACCATTGCTTCAAAGTAGTACTTCGCGCCAAGCATAAATATAGGGGACATCCCAACAGCAATCATCCAAACTGCCACTGTCTTCTTCATCAGTAACGGAACGTCGTTTAAATTCTGAAAGGTTTCCGATAAGGCCAGCATTCTGAGGTTTCACAAACTGATTCATAGTAGAATGTTCTGCAGATCAACGAAAATTGATTATATGCATTGAGCGAGTTCAGCATACAGTTTGCGATGAAGAATGTGTATTCCTAAAAAAGTTTCGAATTTCATTTGCCACATCAAGGTTTCTACAGCAGTTAAAGAGACTACTCGAATCACTAAATATGAAAAGAATCATTACTCCGACTGATAATACAGAGCAGGCGAATGAATCGGTAGTGTCAAGGAATGCGTGTGGATTCATAGTCTCTTGAGGGCCTTGGTCATCTTTCATTTCCGTATAGCTACAACGAAAGTTGTCTAAGAATGTATTTAAGCGATCTCACTTGTAGTTCAGCCTATCACCACTATCAACTTGCTGTTCACGAGCATCATTCATCGAAGTCTAAAGAGAAAATAATGACAGCAAGCATCTTCCGAAGTATAATCACCCTATACTGGTCTATGGCAAAGTGAGACACTCCGAATATTGTTGTACATATGTGCGAAAACACTGAAATGGCGCATAAATGAACTCATTTCAATTGGAGCTTACGTATGTGCAAAAGAACGATTCGCAAAATAGGAGACTCAATCAACCGTCGTTGTGAAGCAATCGAATAGAACAGTCTACATTAAGCTTCATTTAAAATTATAATTGAGCACATCTCCCGTGCACATTTCCCCCCATTTTTTCTAAAGAACATACCTGATTTGAACTCCGACCACTAAGAATAGAATAGCAGCGACAATACGCCAATTCTCAAAGAGGACGATAACGAAAATATTATAGATGTTGTTGTACATGTCAGCCTGAAACAGACGCACTTCATTGTGCAACAATGGGCCAATAAGTTCGAGCAAAAATAAGCTATTGAACAAATTGTGTCAGCGAGTTGCGAATGAACTTCTCTACTCTTTCATTAATTGAACATTCACGGGAAATTACCTTTATAGCCTACGCAAATAAACCCATCCCTATGACCGGATTAGGAAGCCCCGCCCCTCTAACCGACGCCTTCCTTCCGCTCACGCGCCTGTGCTCATGGGCGAATATTGGAACCGGAAGGAGTAATCCGTCTCTCCATTGCGCGTTCTCTCTCGTAACTCTGACCGGTGAGATCGTATGAGAAATGAAGAAACGAACTTTTCCACCTGATAGCCCTAAGCGGAAGCCGGACATCGCCTTTATTGGATGGAGGACTGATTTTTTGTTTCAATATCAGCGGAATTCTACCTCACGCCGCAATGTTCAAAAGTAGAAGGGACCGCTAGGAAACCATTGAAAAATCGGGGGGGGGGGCATATTTTGAAATCCTCAATTTGTCTCCCTGAATATTTCTCACTAGGTTTCCTGCTGCATGTTTGATGTTTCTCCTATTGCCGAGTGGTCCCACTCTAATACCCCAGGAACTTGAGAATAAAACGGAGGAGATTGAGCTGGTGGGAGAAGGGGACTATATCCTGATTGCCTGCTTGGTCATCCCTCATTCAGCCTAGAGGAGAGGAAGGCGCGGAAATGGCACTCATTTCCTCAGTAATTCTCGGAAGGCTGTTGCGCGAGGGTTGTCCCAAAAAAATGGCGGCACTCAACACTCTTGTGCAAGCAGATTAATGACAAATGTGGTGAAAACTCAACGCTTGATGAGAGCACCCTTCAGGTCACACAAGTTGACTCGAGTGATGGTGTGTAAAAACCTCGAGCAGGAAGAAGAGGGGAGGTTCACGTGTCAATCGCGAGGAAGAGGAGCCGACGGGAGGAGGAGGGGGAGGGAGAGGAAAGGGTTTTGTTCGTCTCAGGGGACCGAGGGGTGACGAATGCCTTAATTGAGATCCGGGAGTGCTCCTGATTGAGAAACGCACCCTAATTTAGGCGAAGATGCTAGAAAAGCCAAAAATGTGAGGAGGGATGGGGAGAAGGATTCAGAAAGCCGAACTCATCCGAAATGTCGGGGAAAATGCTCAACCAAAGTTCATGTTAAGCATCGAGGTGAACGATGATCAAAAATTGAAAAGCATGTTTACTCATATTTGTGACAACCTGGAAGGATGAGCTATTTCATTCGATATAATAATATATTCTAGTGCGGAGCGGCTTACGCGCAATGAACGTGTAAATGTTAGTATTCTATGTACACAAGTTGTCATTACTTTCAACCCCTGGTAAATGTAAGCTGATAGATTAGATTTTCTCTGAGTCATCTGAGTGTAGCTGACCCTCTCTTGCTAGGACGAAAAAATTGATAACGTGTAGAAAAACAGAACAACTTTGATATTTATTTGTTATGTTCATATTAAGAGAAGCAATTGAAATAATTGTCAATTTTTCCAATCCATTCAGTTCGTTTCTCAGTGATGTTGTACTTGAACAAGCCTGTTCGCGTGAAACCGAATTTTTTGCCGAAGTTGAACTCCGCGAATGCTAAAAAAATTTCCACAGTATGTATATTTTTGAGTTGTGTCGCACCTGCTATATCCTTGTGCATATTCGGGAACACCTTGTTGATGTGGCCCATCATTTCAAGACGATTAGCATCTTCGATGTAGTATGCCATATCGTATATTTTCTTAAAATATTCGATTGAATTTTACTGGAGTGAGACATATGAAAAGTACTGTAAAGTACGACTCACGTTTACCAGCACAATGTGTTCATTCAAGACGAATGCAGCATTGGCTCTCCAGTTGTTGGGCAAACTGACATATGTTTGAGGAATTACATTTTTTACGTTATTTACTTTTTTGGATAGTTGTTAGCCAACGCGACTTCGTTGTTTGTCATGTTAAAATCGTAAGCCCAAATCTGAAGATTGTTCTGATTATTCCAAAGAAATTTATTTTCAAACAATTTCGAAAACAATTACCCTATTGCCAGAAAACAGCATAATCCTCTCGTTGTTTTCACTGTAATATGCAGCGATGACTTGGGAAGGGCCATTAGTAAAGAGTTTTGACACATTTACCTTAAAATAGATTTCGAATTTTTTCAAACAGCTTCATTGAGAAAGAAATGCACATTCATTTTGAGCTTTCAATCAAAACTCTCACGTTTTGAACCATCTGGAAACTCATCGAGTTAAACATTGTGAATCTCTTTCCGTTGTCAATGACGAACGCAATTCGATGATCTGGTACTGAAAAAAATTCAATTTATATATTTTTCTCAATTTTTCTTACGATTGAATACAGCGTACACTTTTTCCATGCAGTCACGATTGGTTTTCATTTGCTCGGGAATCCGGTTGTCCGCAATTCCTTTGCCTGAGGGGAAGGAACAATTGGAGTCAGCCACATTTGTAAATGAAAAGAGAAAAAATGTGACTTAGAAAGTGTCAATTTAGACTGTAGCTATCAACATTCTTTCACTATTTTGATAAAACAATATTTTGAAGCATATCTTCAATTTCTATTATGGTTAGCTAATTGTTGCGAAAGGATTAATGTAAAAAATAGTTTCATTTTTCAAGCTTGTATAACCCTTTGCGTAAGTAGTATTTTTAAAATATTTATGTAAAAACTTAAACGAGAACTTTTGCAATCGCACCTTGTTCGTATAATCCTTTCAGGTTCTCGATGACAGCAGCATCCAATTTTGGTGGCTTGTAGACATTCCCCAGAATTGGACTTTGATAAAGGGGGGCCATGATTGATGCGGCGTTGTCCAGTATGTGTGCGAGGCCTGTAATTTTCAATTATCTTTTTGAAGGGCGATGCGAAATCTTAATCAATAAAAACTACTTCTTCTGCTTCGTTCGGAGATTACGTATCTAACTTGTGAATTTCCTTAGATGCTCCGATCACATACTGTAAACTCAACAAATCGTACCTAGAGCGTGTCCTATTTCGTGTATGGCAACAGTAAGAAAGTCGGTGTGCGATGTTCTGCAACATGGTGAGCGTCAGAACTTGTCAATATCCGAATATCCAAGTTACGAACTTCTTCCGTTTTGATTCGAAGTTTTCCTGCATGTACATCCAGAATTCTGCGTCATCGAAATGCACCCTCCCGTCGCTGGGGTAGAAAGCATGCGCAAGTACTTGTCCTATAATTACAACTCGGTTTACCTTGCGATATAATACGATACTATGTCGATTCACACCTTCTCCTTTTTCGGGTCTACTTTTGCCATCAAAGTTGTGACCATCGCTATGATCTTGCTTTGCGAATTCCAAAGTGATGTTAGCCTCATCGGCCGAGGATACCTTCAATATATTGAATGTAAAACTTTATTGGCATTTTTTTGTATTTCAAGAATTATGAATGAGATGACCTCTTGAAATGCTAGGGCCGGAACAGACGTGGCATACATGTCGAATGCAGCTTTGATCAAATCTCTGAATTCTAAGTTTGAAGATAATTATGGTTATTGCACAAACTGCTTCGGTTGCTACTGAAATCATCTTACCGTTGTACGTTAGCAGTAAATTTGGAGTCTTCTGGATCTCCTGACCAGAATTCTTTGATGTAATATTTTACCTTGCCTCTCCATGGTGTCGCTGAAAAAAGATAATATTAGAAGAAATTGTATTTACGCAAAAAATTGAAATATTGTGTTTGAAATATAACCTACGGGGATTTCTAGCGCCCTCAACAGGTTGAGGTTGTCCACAAGTGGACTGTTGCATTTTGTTCAGAGTGTGCTCATTTGCTCGGCCCGTCATCTCAAGTCCCGTTGCTGCTTGGAACTTTCTGCATAAAAAAAATGACTATTTTACAGGCAAAACGGAAAAGTTATCCAGCTAATCAAGGCACTTGCATCCTGCGGGAGATCACTGCTGGGCCATTGATTATTCAAGGCCAATTCAGATTTTCAATATTTTGATTCATTGAGTTCCGAGACCGAGAAGAGTGTAGAAATGCGGAATAAATTCCGCACAGACTTCGCTAATGCATACCTCATAGCTTTCTCTTTGCTCTTCTCTAAATTGTAGGGTACTCCAGTGTCTTTTCTCGAAAGTATGGCGGGTTGCAAATATCCGAATTTGTAGAGATACTTGAATGAAATTGAATTTACAATATATTTAAATATGTTTTAACATAATAATTTGGTTGATTTAGGCAGTATTGGTGTGTTCACTACGGCAAATCTTTGTGCTATTATCTGAAAAATACATTAAAAACAACACATTGTCGGGATTTGATGGGGCGCCATCAATGATTAGCAGTATAAGGTTGAAGAGTAGAATTCCAAATGATATCATGCTGTAATGACAATAAGATAACCAAACGCAAAAAACGCAAAAACGCATTTAACAGGGTGTTCATATAGGATTCATGGATGGGGTTGAATTATACCTCTCCTTATATACTGGATGCCCGTGCTCATCGGCGTGTAGTTGGTCTCTTCACGTCCCGTTTACTCTCATAGCTTCCAATAGTCTTTCCCCAATCAGTTACGGATTAACAACGACAAACCGGCCGCTTATCTCGTTCCTTCCGGCACATGTGATACACTGTTGCGCAATGGCGACGAAAGCTAGAAAGACTTGCCTGCGCATAGCGACCAAAAGATAATCAGCGGCGATTATTTTGAAGCTTCTCCGTAACAAGGACCAATTGAAATTCATACCTTAGAAATATTTATCGAATCTTGTGCCTGATCATAAGTCTCATCTTTTTCAATATTGCACAACATTAGCCATCTGTTATCAATGATAATAACACGAGTCATGGTGTGGTGGGAGGGGGGGGGTGATGTGCGACCTTTCAAACTGTCTCGTGATCCACACATGCTACAAAGTGCGGCGTTATGGGAACGAGATTATCAGTTCGCCAAAGATAAGAAGAATATAGATAAGAAGAACGATGAGTCCTTCGCACGACAAGCCTTTGTTCTGATAGGAACAGTTCAAAAATATCGGTCTAACGGACCGTTGATTGATCTAAAAAAAATGAATCTGTAACATAACAATTGTACAATTTATGAGCCCAGTTTTGATTATTTTCTTTTAACACTTTTAACACTTGTAAACTTCATGGATAATATGATCACATTAACATATTTTGAACACTATTTCCTTTTAAGACTCATATGATGTCTAATGCTCACAAGGATATTCACATATGGACACTGGTCAACATCGCGTTATTGGAACGATGCTATAAGCATGTAGCCAGTCACATCACATGGATCTCTGCCAACTCTCGTGTCGGTTAGTAACATCCGAAACGATTAAGTCAAGGGCACGGATTACAGGGCGAAAACAAAAGGGTCACATGAAGTGATCATGCCCTCCATGATAAGCCTCTTGACCGGAACTTGACGCCCCAAACAAACCAACCGAGAGAGTCGCAAGGGGTCCGGAATCTAGTATGGAGAATTTTTATGGATCCGATATAGTTCGCATTAAGTGGTTTCCTCGAATCGATAATAGACATAATATTGAATAAACTGTTTCGATTCGTGTTGAAATGGAGAGCTACGGGATGCTCAATAAACGGACCAGTCTCAGTGGTTTGGTTGGTTAAAATATTCGGAAAGAAAATGTTTATGACCTCGTTCGTAATTAGAACGACGTAACTTAAACTATAGAAAGATGACGTTTTGATGGATTTGTTGACTCCGTCTACGTGAAGAAAAGTGTGAAGTGTTACCATTATTACATCGGGTTTTCATTGTACGATTACAATGGAATAATGGTTTCATACCTTTTGCCGTGTTAAGACAATGTTTATAGTTTGAATGATGTGAAACACTATCGAATGTTATTGTTCCTCTGGACAAATCGAGATCAAGTTCTATGTCAAGTGAGAATCAACCGAGCAACGGCTTGGCGACTAGAAAAAAATAGTTACTGTTAGCATATTGTGGATCAAATATCAAAGAGACATTTTTTGAGCACCAAAACATGAATCAATAACAATCGCCAGCAAAGTTCTTTATTTACAGGTGCTGAATATGGATTGAATATGACTGTGGTAATGAAAACTTTGACTGATGTTCCGACGTTTAGCCCTCAATGCAGAATGCCTTTAGTTTCCCATCGTGACTGATGCACTTTCCTCCGCTCATTCCCTCGTAGCCGTGTGATCTGAAAAATGCATGTTCATACTGTGAATTACAGTAAATTGTAAAAATGTTCATGTTCAAAATGTTCAAATTACTATATTGAAGAAACATTGAAGAAAAAAAAATCAAACCTGCAGCATGAATTTCTCTCCATTCTGTTTCTTAGGCACACTTCATTGCAAGGAGCGACGTAGTTCGAATCTGAATAATTCAAATTATTCCCCAGCTTTCGGGAGCAGTATTCTTCAAAGTATGAGTACTCGCCTTCAGGAATTTCCACACTAATTGATTGAATTTCTGCCGATTCGGGATTAACGCAGAATGCCTTCCCATTGGAGCACTTCGGTCTTCCATGGGACTTTTCCATCCCCTCATATCCGTGAGCCCTGAGCCCAATGATGTTAATTTTTCTAGCTAGAGTTGGCCAATTGTACCTGCAGCACTCGTTTCTTTCGTTCGGGGTTCTCTCACAGACTAAATCGCACGTCTTGACATACCCTAAAAATCATTTAAAAAAATTATGTATTTAATTTAATTCTCACTAGAAATTTCGGTGGCGACTGCGGTGAAGAGCACACACACAACAAGGAGCTTCGTTGACATTTGAAAGGATATCTGACGAGGAGAGTTGTGCTATAGAAAGAAACAAGTCAATGTGATACAAAAAAAGGAATGGCTTATCACCTGTAAAAAACCATTTATATAGAAGCGCTTCGCTCCTCCTCTTCTCCTTATCGGAGCTGGAGAGGAAGATGAAGCGTATTTCTCAACCGGAACTGATTGTGATAAATATGAGAAGGATCGCCACGGTTAACTGACGTGATTGTAAACGAAAAAAATAACGCCAAAAGTTTACATGTATGTATACATGTTATTTTTCGCGGAAGCTGCATTTACCAGTAACGGGTGGATCAAACATCGAAACGTTGGTCTAAATGGTAAAGACCCTCTATTCATATATTATAGTTTGCAATTATACTCATAAATGTATCATTGAACAACTATCGTACGAGCGACGAATGAGGATAGTTGTTATTCACTTGCCAGCCCTAGTCCAAGTATTGTTTTAGCGATTTACAAGCATTAGCGCCCGTTCGTCGCAAGGGATATGACGTCTCAGCGCCGACAAAGAGGAAACGACTCTTAATTTCACCGCAATCATTCGCACGGGCTGGTAAAAGTATATCAATAAGAGAGATTAAAGTGTGCAACGCGAGAATCAGATATGTTTCACACTCGCATCAAGGGTGAATTGAGTATCTTACTCGGATGAACCGTAACCGTTTTTTTCCATCATAGTCAGTGATGCACTGTGGAAATGTTATCGAAACTTTATGATCCCATACCGATTGAATGCAATGTTTGATCTCTTTTTTTTTCCATTTTATCGAGCCGGAGCATTATTGAACTGAGCATTCAGCTGCGAAAAGTAAACATCTCGTTCGTGTCTGACCGATTCTACTACAGTGCTTTCGTTCGTTAGCCGTGTAGCTCTCTAAATACATCAAAATACAATTTAATATTTAAAAAATATATAACCATTTTCGCTTTGCTCCGTAGGTGCATCATCACCAATAAGTAACTGAGGCCGTATCTACAATTGATTCTTTGTGATTTGCTCAAAGAATAGTTGTTCTGAACAATCAATAAACTTACAGGCTAAAGTAAAAATCGTAAAATTCCACTGCGAAATATCTGATTGTGTTTAGACGCTCGGGCAGGTATAAAAACAGTGCATATCCGGCAAAGGCTGGCAAGTTGAAGACAATTGTGGGACCAGCAAACCGAAGAAGTCCCTGAAAAGAAATGGCTTGTATTTTGGGATTACAGGGAGACGACTCCGACTCATCATTCCTCGTACTCTGTCGAGAGAGTACGCGAAATGAAGAGATGAATTCTTCACCCTGGTAGCCCTAGTGACATGATTCCAATGACCTACTTCGAACACTTTCAAGTTTTCACGAATCTGATACGTTCGGTTTATGGAGTAGCTGTTGATTCTGGAATGCAGTTGAGCTAAACGAGTCTGATGATGGGTGCGAACAGTGTCATTGTCTAGTCTCATTGTCTTGGCACATACATTCAGGGTCGTTTTAGTCGGGGCTGATTTTTCTACCAAGATAATGAGTCTAAGAAGTAGCACAGTTCGAAACATCAGACACCCTCGGTACCTTGCGCCTGTCTTCAGATCTTTCATTATTCTGATATTGAGCATGTAAACAAAAGCAACACACTGCAATTGTTTCTGTTTTCGATCAGTTTCCGAAGGATAAACATTATAAAAAAAATAAAATTAATTCGTACTAGTGCACTTCCACTTGCAAGCGACGATACCAATATGTATTGATTTTGTACGCTTATAATTTCTGGAATATTCTTAATTTAAAAATAAGGAAAAAAATGTTACCATTAGAGTAAAGATATGAGTTGATCACACCTAATAATTCCGGGATCAGCAAACTAATTACTGCAACTGATATCGTGCTTATACTTTGTTTTTCATACCTAGAACAACAATTTACTTTTCTTAAAATTTTCTTTACCTAGAGTTCTCGAACGGGCAAGCGTCTCTTCATTTTACACAGTCTTTCGTCACTCTTACCGGTGAGAGAGCACGAAGAATGAAGAGACGGGTACCCGTATTTCGAACTCTATCTTTTAACCCACCAACTCCACATGAATGTCGCTACCAGACGTTCGAAAGCAATACAACTCATTCTGAAATTGAATTATGATATTGAAAGGTTTTTTTCATTGTCTTCTTCATTCCTACTACT
Source organism: Pristionchus exspectatus (assembly GCA_911812115.1). Lineage (NCBI taxonomy): Eukaryota > Metazoa > Nematoda > Chromadorea > Rhabditida > Neodiplogasteridae > Pristionchus > Pristionchus exspectatus. The sequence goes on along the minus strand of OU461587.1, from coordinate 4,261,143 downwards.
GAGTGCGCTCAGTATTTAAATGCACGATATAAAACACAGCAAAAAAACGAACAATGAAACTAAATATCCGATGAAGGCACTCTTGTTGTAATTTGCAACGGCAAAGAGAAGGTCAGAATCTAAAATATAGTAAAAAAAATTATAGTAGTTGATAAATTATAGTAGTTGATCGACCATACCTGTCCAAACAACAGAAAAGGCTTGGTAATACAGAAGAATAAGGCGAGAAACGATTCCTGACCCGTAACGAAACCAAATATGTGAGATGATAATTCGAATCTGAAAAAATCAGGAAAAAGTTTACATCGGTTTCTTACATTTCGATATCCCTTCGAATTCCATACTCCTCGAATAAGAAGAGGAATCACTCCGAGCAGAAACAAGGACAGGATAGTCTGAAGAGAATGTCATGATAATAAAAAATTAAAATAATTTTTTAAAAATGCAACCTCGACGATGTAAGAAATCTCGAAGAATGGATAATATTGATCGGTGAAATTCGCAAACAGAAAGATCTGACAGCGTAGCGCCATGATACAGGCTGTTTCGCATGTCAAGTCAAAACGTTCTCATTACAGTCGGTAACGCTGATCTCAAATGGGATTTGACATGGGTGTAAATAGTTTCGAAGGCAATTACGTTATCCTCTAATCTTGATTTTGCGTTGTAGTGTCGTGACTTTTTCAGTGTTATTTTTTTATCTTTCATTATGTTTCATCGGTCTGTTTTATTGAAGAAGTAAACAACGATTGTGAGGATAAATTAACGAAAGTGATTTGTAACATACTTACACTTTACTGTGAAGTAGCACGTAGCTCTAGAAACGTTTCATTATATTTCATCATACTTTTTTCTTGGAAATCGTTAGTATCAAGTTGTTTATCACATCGAGCTGAATGAAGGAGAAACATGTTTCGGTTACGCACTGATTTGGGTGCATACTTTCAACTGACTCAACAAATCCCCCGGACCGTCGAGCTATAAAGTACGAGAATAGTTTTCGTTCGGCCACCCAGCTCGTGATGGCTTTCTCCGCCCTACTCCTGTATATAATAACGCAGGGTTTCCAAGCTATCTATGTGCTTTCTTTCCATCTTAGTTCTCCCGTAAAAGTCAACTATGCCTAGATAATTCACAAACACGTAGTAGTAGCAGTCTAGGAGGGAAATTATCGTAGGTTTCAAATGCTCAGCAAACTCAATGTGCTGGTTAGCATATTGATTGTCTGGGAAAGAGAGGAAGGGAAGAGGTAGGGCGGAGGAGAGCAGGTAGATCACTATAGCCTCCTCCCGGCCTCTTCCTAACTCCGCCCATCTAACGGTAGTCAAAGGTCAACTACGAGTGGAACGGAAAATAATTTCACGATAGGAGGGCTAGGCCGTGAATTGTGTTGATCATTCGCTCATTATCAGGCCGATTCCGCGTACGAAGGCGCCAAAGAGCGAGTTAACAACATAGGCGGTCTCTGGTGCGGTGAGCTTTGAAGCATAGTAGCAAACCAATTTCATTTATATGTACCTGAAATAGAATGCATGTCGATAAATAAAGAAGAGAGAGTGTGCGAAATGTAGAGACGATTACCCGTATTTCGAACTCGTGTTTTCGCAACAATCGTGATATCTCGCTGGAGATCTCAGAAGCCTGAATCCATGGCATAATAGGAGAGAACGCCCACGGTTCTCCTGAACCTTGCCACTTTCCACTCGTTCCACGTGATGTTCACAATATTTACGCAACCCCGCGAGACGAGGGATTCCCCGTTGCTATTTTTGCCCCTCCGTCTCTCCTTCTCTACTTGTTTACTATCTGCTTTCTAAAGATCATTCCCTTCTCCATATGACCATATGAAGAATTTCGGCCCATCCTCATCTGAGCACTAATGCCTGACTTGAATAAATTATTATTATATTATTATTATTCTAAAGATCATTTCCTCCTCTAGCTGGTCCGTTTCTATTCGCCAAACCATTCTCATCAATTGCAGAATTTCGACAATCTGTCCAAATGATCGCTCTTCCTCCCCTCTTTCCACTTTTCGTTTCTGCTGTGTCCACTGCATCCAAGGTGAAGGAATTTGACAAGCAGTCACATTATTTTCAGTGCATTTCCAGGGTATCACGACAGATTCTGTTACTGACGAAGTCTTTAACAATGATCACCAACCCTCCTTCTCAGAAAACGTAAACGTGCAATCTATGATAATGCTGCTACCTTTTTGCTTTGCAGGCACGAGATGCTACGGGCTCTGTCAAGGAATCACTCGATGAAGCCACCGATACCGCTTCGGAGACGGTAAGCTCTTCGTGTTTCCTGATTGCGAATTGACTGAGCTCCTTTCCAGGCCAACTCCGCGTATAGCAGCGTTTTATCATCTTTACTCAACAGTGATCGTCCCAACTGCGAGGACATCGGGAAGGATCGAGAAAGGAAAGCTTGCGAAAAAGCAAGGGATCAGTATTCCGTAGTCTTCGTCTAGGCTCAAGTGTTTCATTGTTTTTTCATTGTAACTTTTTACGCTCCATTTTTTTCTGCTAATACTAGAGGAATAAATTCACATCCTTACTAAAAATATCCATACTGAATCAACGGAAATGACGAGATGTCGATCACGATCCCAAAATGACGTCCAAAAACATTCGCAATCTTACTCACAGTTCAAGGTTCATAATCGCTCCTCTCCCTCTCTGCTCACGTTTTGTTATTCATGAAAAATAGCCCCTCGTGGTTTCTAGAGACGGGGGATTCCCCGGGCCGTTGTTCTCTGTTGCTGTTTCTGCCATTTCGCCACCCCTCCCCTTGTTTACGACTGCGTTCTCTCTCCCTTTCTCGTGATCCCTCTCGCTCCACTCTCCCACTCAGTTAGAGAGCATTAGAGAGCACGGGAAACTGAGGGACTTTGACAAAATCTTTTCACAAGTCGCTTTTTCTCTCATTTCGCAACCGCCGCTGGCCCGTCAGCGTACGCTAGAGACATTGACTAGTGAAGAGGGTCAGACATTTTTCTTCATCGCCGCTGTTTACTGGACAGCGCTACTTGTGCATGTGTGTCGCGCGCGCGCGTGAGCCATGTGGCGAAAGACACGCTCCTCCTTCCCCTTACTCCCTTGTCTCTCTGGCCTCGGAGATAGTGTCCAGAAGGAGGAGGGCGCTGGGTATTCCGCTACTTCTGCCTCGTGATATGCACAGCGCTGGCCTCAGTATAAATAGGAGCGGAGCTTCTCGCTACTTCAGTCGGTTGCTCGCTCCGGTGGCACACAGGCTCACGATCGTTCCCTATTGTAATTATCCAAAAAAAATACATTTCGCGCCGTATCTTTTCCTATCCCTTCTTAGTCGCAAATTTTCCAATAAGCTGTCACTCACTTTCTCTTCGTAAATAAGCAAGGAGCTTCAGTCACATCGATTCCGGCTCATTCTTCATAATTTTGACTGCCACCTTCCCCTTTTCTTGTCATTTTTCGTGTTTACACTTCTGTGTCTGATGCGATCTTTTACACATCTTCAGAAATCAAATCGTTCAACAAGCAAACATGTCCGATGCTGATTGCGTCTACGAGAGGACCAAGGCCGCGGTCGATGAGGCCTACGAGCAGGTGAGCCCTGTGTACAGTTCGAAAGAAGGGCGATCGTCTCTTCATTTCACACACACACACACACACACACGCACACACTCTCGCCTCCTTGATCGTTGAGAAAGTGCGTGAAATGAACAGACATCTGATGTCAAAATCAAGACAGAATGAAAAATCGGTCTCTGCATTTCTCGTATTTTTCATCGGTTATATTGACGAGAGAAGAGAAGAAACGCACTCTTCATTTTGGTACCTCTGCTACATTTGAGGAAACAATAACGCTTGCAGACTAAAGAAGCGGCCGAGGGTGCCTATGATGCGTACGAGAAGGCCAGACAGGAGCTACATGAGAAGGTTCGTTCTCTTACTTCATTCACTCATGTCAGAACCTTTGTCACAGCTTTTCTGAGGTCCTTTAGCATTGGAAAGATTCAAGTTACACGCTTGTAGTTGCGCTGTCCTAATGCGCATCCGCGTGCGCAAATCCGGCAACTATACGTTCTAAACTCACTGAATGTGCGGCGTCCGCAGGCTAGGTTTCAGCCAAATGTTATGTGAAATTAGTGATTTTGGCGCAATCGATAATTCCAGTGGAACGAAGCCAAGGAGAATGCGGCTGAGCACCTGAAGGAGGAGGAGCAGAAGGAGAGGGAGGCTGCGGAAAAGGTGAGCATTTTCGTCATTAGTAAACTGTAAAGATTTAATGATTGTTATATCATGCATCTAAATCTAGCAATCTGATGCAGTGATGGATACTTTTGCGAAATATTGAAGAACAAATCAACATGTTTCAGGCCAACTCAATGCTCGACGATGCCAAGTCCACGATCAAGCACGCGGGAGACGCAATGGCCGATACGGTTCGTTTTTTTCGTTTTTTTTCGTTTTTTTTTCGTTTTTTTTCCTTTTCTTTCCTTTATAATTTCTGCTTCTCTGATGCTGAAGATTTTCTGTAGTCTAGATGCATTTCAAAACTATATTTTTTTTTAAATAAAGTTTTTTTTGAGCTTTTTAAGCCATTTCAGGTCACCTCTGCGCTCGAGGGAACCAAGGACGCGGTGCACTGGGTGGAGGAGGCGGTGACGAATACGGTTAGTTACGCACTTCAACCCAAAGTTATCATTGAACAAACATGGTAGATGCCCAAATTCGATGGATGTTGAGAAGAATCATCGCCATTCAGAACAATACTAGAGCTGCACATCTGGGAATAGCCGTGATAGCTCACAAGCTCTCCCAAATTAATAATAATTAGGTTTTTCCAGGCCTCCGCCGCGTATGAGAAGGCCAAGGACGCCGTCTTCAGTACTGTGAGTCAGATGGGCGAAACGAAGAGCAATCCTGAACTAGCCGAACTAACCAAGCAGGCTGAGATGTCGTTCCAGGACTTTAAGGTTGGGAATTTTTATTCTAACTCATATATCTCATGTATCTCGTTTCCCCCGTACCCTAAACTGTTTATTTGCGTTAATTACATGATAAATTATTATTATAACGGTTTTCTTTCCTGGTTATAGACTTCCAATATGGCAAACACCAAGCAAGAGATGTGATTAAAATGCTATCCAATTTCAGACACACCCCGTGTTCGAAAACGCGAAGGAAACGGCGAGCGAAGCGGAGGAACACGTGTATGACGCGGTCAGTGAATTCTCAACGTTTATTGAAATCGAATTTGCTCAAAATGTATGATGACAACAAAATGTCGATATTACGATATTTGAGGCCGACGCAGCCTCTGCCGGAGTGAAGGGAGCCGCGCAGGGATTGATCGATTCGAAGCTGGTGAGCTTAAATTAAATTTCCGGTTATGTGATCGATTTCCTTTCATTCCTCCCACACATTCGTCACTCGAATTAGTGAGTGAGATGAATACACAATATCTATTTATATACAGGGCCAAGCGACCAAGGAATCAGTGCACAGTGCGGGGGAGGCCATCGCCAATGCTACTAAGTAATCTCGCATTCCGTCCCCACTTTTCAATGAGTCATGACCGATCCATCTGTACATAATTATGCCTAGACATTTCCTCATGACCAATACAGCATAATGATTACTTAAATCATGTCTGATTGTCTTGTATTTATTTTTCATGGATAATTGCGTAATTGTACATACTGAGAATTAACTTTGGTCTTCACTTTGTATTTTTCAAAGCATCTCTGGTGCAGATTGGTATATTGCATCAATAAACGAAATTAATAATGTTTGAGTTATGCCAAATATATCGAATAATGACAGCAAAAATAACAATTTTTAATTGATTGCTGGTTCTCGCTTGTCATGAATAGGCATTTCACAATAGACGAGCCAGAGCTCCTTCTGAAAATAGAATCCTGTGGTCGGCACGTGAATATACATAGGATCAGATTGCTTAATAATTTGTTTACAATGGTACTACAAAATATCTACCAACCAGAGAACGATCACAAAGTTGTGCATTCTCCATACCCAATAAGGATGAAAATGACGATTGTAATGCTATCATCTCCAGGATTGGTCAGGGTGCACTGTGCAACAGACGACAACAAAATAGCATCACCAAAATAACATTCCTACCTGTTCGTGTGCCTATAAAATGAGGAGTTCAGAAACACTGCCATCCATTCGCTCCCTACCTTCTTGTGTATTTAGAATTTCTTCAAATGTACACTCGAGTACTCTTTGTGCTACTCATCTCTGCTGTGCTGATCATGTCTACCAAGGTAAGCGAATTATAACTAATTATTATAAAAAAAATAGTCACTGGCCTAGCTCCCGCAGGACTTCGTGTGCCTAGAGTACGGGGTGACCTTTACCTTTTTTATGAATATTTTTTTGAGCAATCAAATAAACATATTTCTAGGACAACACAGTTTACGACAAAACAAAGTCCGCCGCGGATGATGCTCACAAGACCTTGAGCAATGCGGGAGAGACCGTTTCTAACGCGGTTAGTTATCTACAATCAAAGTAATAACATTTGATCAAGACTTTTTCTCAAGTAACCATCGAAGTTGAAAGAATTATTTTGCTTGTTCGCTTAAATTTGCGCATTTTAGGCAGGAAAAGTGGCGGACGGCGCGAAAGGAGCCGCGCAGGGACTGACTGACTCTGAGCCGGTACTTTATTTAGTGATTATTTTAATTTAATAAAGTTTAAAAATTTAAAAAAAAACAATTATTTTAGGGCAAATCTGTGAAGCACGGCGTGCACAAGGCCGGCGAGGCACTGTCGAATTCGGCCTAAATGAGAATGTTCTTCGACTCGGTTATTCTCTCTATTGTCAACCTCTGAATCTTTGTAGTTTCTTCGCAGTTATTCACGCTGATTATTTGTTAAACCTTGAAAATGCGACTGGCGATTTTGAGTGATCGTTAATCGAATAAATGTTTTTATCTGAATTTGGCATTCTAAAGAGATGTAACTCATTACTCTTGGTCAGATAAGCGAGAGAGAGAGAGAGAATGAAACTCGTGAGTCAAGGGAAGCTACTGTAATCATCGGCTACTGTAAAATCCATTGAAATATGCAACCGTTAAGAATTCTCATGCGTACACGACACTTTATTCAAAAGTTCCCGTTTCCCGATAGATGGCTAATTTCTTTCGTCTCTTCATCGGTCGGCACAGTGCAATTTCGTGAAGTCGACCTCGGGCATTCGATGAGGGACCTGGATATGATCTTTGATCTTCCAATTATGGAAGGTGACCCCCTATACTACTGATCTTTGATCTCCTCAATCACCAGCCCTCATCTAATCCAGTGCACAATTGATCTTTGAACCCTGATCTTTGATCTTTGATCTCCCCCTTCCCCACGCCTCTCCTCACCTGATACAGTGTATCTTCATGGGGCGCTTGCCTCGATCGAACAGCGCCCGTCCGCATTTTCTTCACTGCGTCCCTGTAAGTATGATAATTATTGACTAGACTTTGAAAGTCAACGAGTTATGCAACAAGGAACTAGTTCCTTTCATTTCGAAGAAACTAGTTCATTCGTTGTTTATCAGTTCCTTCGAGCACTGAAAGGAACTAGTTCCTTTTGAGAGTGAGCGAGTAGAGCGAGCGGCCGAGTTGGAGTGAGAGAGCGAGCGGAATGAAATTGAAGGAACTAGTTGTTTTGCAAGGGAACTAGTTCCTTCGCCACTAAACAACTAGTAAAATTGAGGAATGAAGGAACTAGTTCTTTATCTTTCAAAGTCTATTATTGATTATTTGAGCACCGCATCCTATCGTACTCAACGGCCTCAATGTCCAACCGAGCTACCGCCTCTTCCTACCCTACTCGATCTTTGATCTTTGATCTCTTTCTCACTTTGTCTCATGCATCTTCATTCCATCCGCTTTCTTCACCCCATTTCCCTCATCCTTCTTCTTTTTTTCTCCTTTTCCATCCACCGAACGGGCCGATTTGTTCTTCGACTTCGGTCTGAAATTAATACGGTATGAGTACTGAGTACTGTAGGTCAGGTTTTCTGTATTTGAGAAACGGAATCTTACAGATCACTGTATTCATACGTGCATTCAACATTTAAATTATATGTATGGTGTTTTTTTTCAGAGTACTGTATCCCGGGAAGCGTAATGCAGTTTGTCACACCCGGGATACTCACTTCTCGTGCTTTGGCGCAGTTGTTACCGCCGGAGTCTTGGGTTTGGCCACTTTCTGATCCTTCTCCTTTGATTTCTCCTTGGGCTTCTCCTTTTCCTTCTCTTTCTCCTTCTTATCCTCCTTCTTTTCCTCCTTTTTCTCCTCCTTCTTCCCTTCTTTCTTCCCTCTTTCTTCTTTTCTTCCTTCTTTCCATCCTTCTTCTCCTTCTTTTTATCGTCTTCATCCTCAGAGAATTCGTCCTGAAATGTTCAGTGTTACGGTAGATGAATCAATCGATAACTGATCTACCGTATCATCATCAATCGATAACTGAGCTACAGTATCGCAATCAATCGATATCTTACACTCAGAACATCATTGAAGTTGATGTACTCTCCGTTGTCCGGCTTCGGAGGCTGCAGTTTCTGACCGTCTTTCAGAGGAGTTGCACACGGTAGCTGAAGGATACGGTAGGTGATACGTTATCAGGTACGGTATCCGATCGATAACTGATCGATTACGGTCGGTATCCGATCGATAACTGATCGATTACGGTCGGTATCCGATCGATAACTGATCGATTACGGTATCCGATCGATAACTGATCGATTACGGTGTCCGATCGATAACTGATCGATTACGGTATCCGATCGATAACTGATCGATTACGGTATCCGATCGATAACTGATCGATTACGGTGTCCGATCGATAACTGATTGATTACGGTGTCCGATCGATAACTGATCGATTACGGTATCCGATCGATAACTGATCGATTACGGTATCCGATCGATAACTGATCGATTACGGTGTCCGATCGATAACTGATCGATTACGGTATCCGATCGATAACTGATCGATTACGGTGTCCGATCGATAACTGATCGATTACGGTATCCAATCGATAAGTGATCGATCCTTTACCTTATCATCCGTACTGGGCGTTTTTCCAATGGCATCTTTCTCTTGACTTCTCTTATCTCCTTCAGTTGATGGTTCGACCGATGGAATTTTGGCCGATTTCTCCTGGATTACGGTAGTTTTCATTTAAAAAAAAGTCAGTCGTCGATTCGAACCTCGAGTGTCTTCAATTTCTTCTCTTTCGTCTCTTCGGGTTTGACCTCTTTCTGAAATTGAGAAAGGTACGGTAGTTCATTGATCGATTGAGATCATCACTTGTCACTGGAATACAGTATCCCAGGTGATTACGGTAGGAGCGGACAGGGATACGGTAGTTATCGATAACCTCCGTAAGAAGCCTCGAAATGTCCGTTTGACTGCCCGGTTTCGACTCGGAAACGTCTCCTTTCTTGTCGTCTTTCACGTCCTTTTTTCCCGATCCCGTCGAAGAATTTGTCGAGTTCTTCAGCGAGGCCTTATCGCTCTGCAAAGATTAAAGATCAGGCGAGGGATCAAAGATCAAAGATCATCCTCACATTGCTCGGGTTCGAATCGGGCTGCTTCCCGTTGGGCGCTAGTACAGGCTGGAAAGCATTCGTATTTTTGAACATAAATACGAAAAAATACGAGAAAAACGAACTTTTCGCCTGGAAGCCGTGCATCCCATTGCGGACGAACCGCCTGAGAGGAGGAGACGAGTAGAGAATGAGGAGGGGAGCGAGGGGAGGAGGGGGAGGGAGAATAGGATGAATAATTGATCCAATGCAAATTGCGTTGTTCTGGATTTATATTGATTCTGAGGCAAATTCAATTAGTTTTGAATATTTTACTAAGTTGGAATTCATATTTTTTTTTCACTCAAAGTCAAGTGATTACGTACCGTGCCCAAGTGTCAAAAAATCACAATCCATCGAAAATCATAGCTACCATTCATAGTCCTCAGAGGTCAATATGTAATAAGAGAGCCACTCTGTCTCTCCGCTCCCAGTCAATCAACCACTGAATTTGAAGCTATATTGAGAGCCTTTCGAAAATAATTTCAGTAAAAAGAGAATACAACTGGAAATGGACATTACAATACAAAAATATTGGATTGATCACACAAAATCAGCCATTTGCCTAATCAATGCATGACACTTGTCATCCCTTCTTCTCCTCTTGTCAGTTCCAAAAATGATATTGAAGCGTCGTGATTGATCTTTCGCAAGGGCTTCATCCTATTCTCGAATCATTAGCTGAATAGTGGGTATTTCTCGATTGTCGCTGAATGATCTACCCTCAATCACGAATTCTGGCGTCAACCTGTCTCCCGTCGCTCAAGAAATCGTGCTTGACATCCCTTCTGCCATCCCAATTCCTGAGTCGATAATGATTGATTGCTTTCGTAATTGATCAAACATATTCTTGTAAGACCTGCATATCACACTGTTCTACCGACCAAAACCAACCACGAATTTCTCAACCAGAGCCGCTCTGTCTCCTCTTCTCCATCCATTGCATCGAGCTTGACATCTTTTTCATCCCTATTCCCTTTCCTCCCTATCGCTTTCTGTGACGATAATGAATCGTGATCAATCATTGTTCGTACTGACCTCATTGTATTCCATCTTGTACTATACGAGGTCAGCATTTAATCGGGTAGTGATCTACCCATAATCACGAATTCAGGCGTCACAATGTCTCTCTCAACGCATCGTGCTTGACGTCTTTCTTCCTTGCTTCACCTCGGTTCCAGAGTTCTTCCCTCTTTTCCTTATCAGTATTATCAGTATACCTATCACCGCTCATCCCTCGCCATCTCTCCCTTTCCCCTTATGCCTCTCCATGCCGCGCTTCGGCCATAAAAGTAACTGGTATTATCACTACGCCTCAATTCCTCCCCTGCTCTCTCTTCATATTCACTCTTCATCTTCTCACTCATCGGTCACTTGCCAGTGTCCGATTGAGAATTTGACAGATTGACCTACTCCTCCCTGAGTATCGATCGGGAATGCGACCTGAATGCGACATCTCCGCGCTCCACTTCTTCGACGACGGTAAGGGCAGTTATCGATTGGCTACCGTACCGGGAAGTGAAACTCGTTTCGAAAGTACGTGCATTATTTCATGGGAACGCACAATCATGCATCAACCTATTAGCAAATTGATCAATTCCTACCGTAGCTCAACCGTAACACAATCATATCCCAACCCTAAGCCTACCGTAACCCTACCCTAACCCTTCCCTAACCCTACCGTAACCCCACCGTAACCCTACCATATCCAGGCATGGCACAGTACTCCATCAGCTCTTTGCTCGGCGACTCGATCGATTCGATCAAGAAGGCCGAGTTCCGCCAGCGCACGGATAGTTCCGGTTCGTTGACATAGCGTGTCCGACCTCACTCTACCGTAATCTTAACCTACCGTAGTCCACCATAAACCATATGATATCCCATCCAACCGTAGCTTTGATCCACCGTATCCTTTGTCTACCGTAACCGTCTTCCAGCGGCAAAGATCAAAGAGATCGTCTCCGAAATCCGCGAGGATGTCACGGTCATGGAGCAGAGGAAGTCCCGAGAGACGACCCCGACGCAGAAACAGCAACAGCTGCAGCAACTGCAGCAGCTGAGAATCCCGCCCGATGTCCGACCCGATCCTGGTGAGAATCATTAGAAATTTTGATCCGGCTGTCCATAACCTTTCGAAAACCAGTTGAGCTTCACGTGCGGATCATATGCCTATCATCACGATCTTTCACAATTTTTCATTCATAGTCAATCTTTGCAATTGAATCCACATTCAGTTCGCCAACGTGAGCAGGCGCTTCGCAACGAAGAACTCGCGCTACGCTTCTCGCCAGCGAGACGATACAAGGTACGGTAGTCTACCGTAACTTACCGTATCCCGTATCCCGCATATCGATTTTTTTCGCTGAAGATACCGTAGTAACAATCGTATTCCAGGAGCTACTCGAGCGCGAGAAGAAAATCCCCAAGAAGGCTATAGTCAAGCGCAAGTTCTCCCTTGTGCACTGTCTGCCGGATCGACCGAAGAAAGGTACGGTAGCGGGTACGGTAGTCGAGGATTATGGATTAATTTGTCCGCCTTCGCATCACACAAGGGACGTAAAATCGCTTGAAGTGGAAGCGCACCTTCTGACTTGTTTGACTTCCTATTTCAATACCAAAGCGGCTTACGGCTCATGCTCTTTCATGTTTCGCTTTCGAAACATGACGGAAATGATGCGGAACTCTAACCTTTGATGATGAACCAGGAAATGATTGAAAATTTCAGAATCTCGCCATCATTTCTCACCGTCCTCCGTCCCCTCCCATCGTCTTCAGTCGTCTCCTCATCACATCAACTTTGTTCAATACCACCCTCCCACGCCGCTACCGTACTCCACCGTACCCCACACTCCACTACCGTATCCCACCGTATCCTCGTCCCTTCCTGCCTCCCCTACTGCCCACTCCCCATTTGCTCCCATGCTCAGCCATTGATTGGTTAGGGCTAACAACATCATCCACCCGGTCTCGAGTTCGTACTCCATCACCCATAACATCTCGTCTAGAAAGATCAAAGATCAAAGACCACCAACCACTGTACAACCACCGTCCCTGATCCCGCGTGATCATCATCTGTGCATACTGTAACGCTGTAGATCAGGAAATTTTCGGGATTACTGTAATTACTAGCTGTAAACATCCTAGCATAACATCGTGAACTAACGGGCGCCCAATGAGAAAGAACGAACCCCCGTCTCGTTTATTTTCTTGTAAAAATAGTGATTTTTTTGTAAATTTGGTGATAAATATTGTTGAATACAATCTCTTTTTTTCGATAAAACATCACATGCGATTAGGATCAAAGGAAAACGACAAATTTACGTCAATCGGTTTCGATTTGGGTTCGCATACACCCAAACTCAACCTTCACTCACTCTTCCTTTTGCTTTACTTCGTGATTCTCTTTTTTCTTCTTCCCATTCCCAGCTCTTATCTGCAGTGTAAATGAGAGAAGGCGAAGGCGTTTCTTCATTCGTCATGATCTTGTATCGATCAGATCAACGAGAGATCATGGGATTTCAAGAGATTTAGAGATGGGCCTTATCTACCTATCGCAATCATCACTATCGTGCGAGAAAGTGACTGGAGTAGAAAGAGAAGAGAGGAAAGGCGCCTGATAGATAAGGAAGGTTGATTGGATGTGACGTCTCTCTAAATCGCCTGGTCTCTCGCTGGTCAGAGAAATGCGAGAGATCATGGAAAAATAAGAGAGTTCTGATGAAAATTAGGCGTGTGATGTGACTTGATGCGATCATTGGTTGGATACGCAGTAAAAATAGGCAACGAGAGTCATGATGTCTGGTTTGGTGTCACACCGGACGGTCATGAGCTAAAGCTTGTAGCTTCCGGTACGGTAACGGGGCCGCGAACCAATGTTATCGTAACGATATGTGGTGACACAACTCGAGAATTTAATGTGATTTTTTAAAAAAAGAGATCGCTGACCAAAATTCAATAACGTATGGGCTGCGTTTATTATCACCATGGTGAAGCTTATTCCAAATTTGTTCAAGATTCTATCAATTTTTAACTTTGTCTAGCCATAATGATCGCAATGATCTCTTCACCGCTCTTTCAGAAATTCGTGAGGATTCTAGAGTTGACGTGCAATGCGAAATCGGGCGTGAATTTCATCTGTGATTGAGTCAGTCACTCCCAAATTACGTCGCACGAAATCTCCTGATTCGGCGAAAATTCTCACCGATCAGAGAGGCGAGAGAGCAGGCAAAATAGGGAGAGCCACCAATCATTTTCCTTATCACTTCTTACCTTTCATCGCGCGCTTTCCGCGCTTACCCTCTTATTGATCCTCTTACTCAGTATTCGCTATCAGATGGAGGGCAAAGATCAAAGGTCAATGACCGGATTCTCTGAATTTTCGAAGGAAAAAATTCCGATACTCATTTCAAACAATTAGAACTCGATTTTGGAAGAACATCCTTTTGTTTAATTTACAAAATATTGGCTGTAAATTGACTAAGTGTTGTTCTGGAAAGTGATGATGCATTTTTTGTAATTGCAAATAAAATCATCACAAAATATTGATATTTATTTACATACAGCACGGGGTTAATAAGCACACACACAACTGAGTATCCCGAATGACGATGAAATGGATGGAAGTGAGATCGAAATACGGGCCGCCGACTCCTCATTTCACACACTATCTTAGAGGCCAGGGCGACGAGAGAGTATGCGAAATGAAGAGACGGTGTCCCGCACTTTGACCTCTTGATGAGATCGAGGAGTAGGGAAAGGGGGCAAAGATCAAAGATCATAGGTGAGGGTAGGTCCAGTAATCGATTGATTACGAAGCGTACGACGCGTTGCTCATTACGCGGCTCTCTTTTCGCTGAAATAGAAATAAAGGTTAGTCTACATTTTCCGACAATTATTCACTTTGTACGTGTACAAATAGTGAGTGGGCACTTTGATAATTTATTATTCTAAGAAAACCCCTCGTGATTCTCATCACATGAATTTTTCCTGCGGGGATCTCCGCCTTTGAAATTGGAGATGGGTAGGAAAGTGAGGGAAAGAAAGGTGTAATGAATGTGTTGATGGAGAGTATTTTCAGCATCGGGAGCAGAATTATTATGAGCGGGATGGTGGACTAGAAGGGCATTGTCAGGGGATCAAACATCTTGCGTATGCAAGTGGAATCCCACGGGCCGAGATTTACAGTCCGTGTAGCTTGGTAGATTTCCTTTTTTTAGCTGCCGTGGCACATTATCGTTTACCTTCAGCGAAAAAAATCAAAAAATGAGTGGAATTAACGAGATAAAGCTATTTATCAATTCCCAAAGAGTGCGGTTGGAGCAGGGGTCAAATGCTTAGATCATGAAACCCAAGAAGTGGCATGCTTTAACAAATTTTGAAGACTATTGCACTTGCGGTGGTTAGGTTTCGGGTCAAATCCTCTGTTTCAGTCGATCGGTGGTATGCTTTTTACTAATTTTTGTTCAAATTCTCCTAAAAATGTGGTATGCATAGGGCCTTTCGGGATGGGTATTTGATCTCTGGGTTGGAGACTACTTACCTTCTGATTAACCACAGCGACGAGCTCGGGGTCCGCACGGAACGCGACCAGATGCCACTTGAGACAGATGGCCGCGATGAGGGCGAGAATCTGGGGGGAGGTGTGCATTGGTGAATTTTGGAAATCGATAAACCAATTTACGGACAAATCGATAAGCCTCTCTCCAGTGGGTAATAGAAGGCTAGAGATTGTTGATAGTATCTAGATGTCCAAGAGCAAATCAATAAATCAAGATGCAAAAATATATAAAAAAATAAATCAATATGTAATCGCTAATTGTGTTCACAATCATTTCTCAGCAGCAAGAGCGTGTGCAATTGACGATTGCTTTGCTCAGGGAAAGTTAGGAAGAGTAGAAATGTTCGAGACTTAGATTGTCGTTGGCAGAGAACGCGAGAGAGCATGGGAAATCGAGAGAGTTAGACAGTTTTCTAAATTCGAAAATAAAAAGCTTACCTCGCACATGAGCACGACGATGATGAAGATACTTTTCGGGTGCAGGGCCGTGTCTGGAAATTAGATAATAATCAAGTTTCAGATTTTTTTTTATTTTGTGTGCATAAGGTGGACGAATCATCGGATCATTCTCAATGTCAGTGCGTTTATAGAACTTTTGAAACATATCAGACAATGAGTTGGCTCTTTCTCATAATAGTTCTTTGTTTGTTCACAACTTGAGTAGATGAACGATCGGTGATCGCTAGAGAACTCTCAGAATGTGTCAATCACTCTCAGGACCGCAACACCTCATGCCTGAGGCTACTGCGTCAGGGGCTACATCAACAACATTTGGGTTCACGCAAACTCAGAAATAACAGAGAAAAAACAAAGTAGAAATACAGTTACACTCGACTCATGATTTTTGTTACTCAATAATTCATCCTCCGTAACAAATATGGACAATAACTCACCGCCCTTCTTCCTCTGTTCCCGGATCGGCGAGACATCGAAGACAGAGAGATACGTGATGATCGCAGCGCCCTTGATGAAGATACCGAGGGTCTGGAATATTACATATTCATTTTTGAAGTCACAACCATGCTCAAATTACTTCTACATTAGAACAGCTGCATATTTCGCAACACTGAAACATATCCATCCCCATTCCATCTTTCTGTTCATTCACATTTTTATTGTACTCTGTGCTTGCTATCGTTTTGTTCCGTTTTTCTCTTGAACCGAGACCATAAATGATATTTTATAGGTTTATTTTGGCAGTCTTTTTCCCTTTCCGGACACAGCAATCCTTCACGTCGACCAAAAAGCGAACGTACCCAACTCCGTAGGAGCGTTTAGGGCTACCAGAGTGAAGAATCTTCATTCCTCTTACTCTGCCTACCAAGAGAGTGTAAGAAATGAAGAGACCCAAGGGGAACCCTTTGAAGCGTTCGTATAGTACTACTCTATCCCCCCTCACCCCCTCTCCCTTCCTTCCGTCTTACTCCCACGAGGCCCATTCCCGGCCAAGGTCGTTCCGCTTCCCTGATGAAAGCCGATGGCGCAAGGCTCACTAGCAGGCCAGAAAAGTCACGTGAAATTGAGAGAGTCAGAGACAGAAGGCTGCACACGCGCAGAGTCGTTTTGCATGAAAGTAGCAGCGCGGATTAAGGAGCCAGTCTCGTGATCTTCAAAGCTATTTGGGGAAAGAAGAAATGTGATTTGAATGTGCTTTGAACTAGCAAAAAAATTCAGATATGCTTCACGGGTGGCACAAACATGATCATATTGTAAACGATTCGATTGTTGCCGCTCTTGCATGTAAAATAAATATAAAAAAACGAAGAATAAAAGTCTGATTACCGCCAGGAAAGTCGCCGTCCACACACCTTTCACCACTTCGCAGTCCAATTTAATTCCTTCATCCATAGATCATCAGCCATTCCTATCGTCTACGACTGTCACACAATAATTGATTTAAAAATTACCGCAAGGAACGTCGCCGTCCACACGTCGATCTGCTTCTTCCTCCTAATCGCTGCGAGAACGAAGAAGAGCACGAGAGCAGGGACGAGGATGCAGAGGAGACTGAACAGTTTGATTATGACGAATAGCCATTGAAAGGACAGTTTTTCCTAACAAAATTCATGCATTTTCTCTTACAATTAGATACTTTTTATCTCGAGCTGTTTCGACAAACCGAACCGAAACACAGAAAACACTAAGGATGCGATCAGATTTCAGCTAGCTGACAATGCGGAGCTCATTTCGCTCGTAGGCTGAAGATCGATGGGTGGAAGCCACGCGGTGATCAGAAGATCAATCAGCGACCAAAGATCATCTAGAGATCAAAGATCAAAGATCAAGAAAAAGACCTTGGCAAAGATGCAGAGAGAACCCTATATAAGATACCGACTCTAGCTAGCAGCAGAATCGAAGAGACTAAAGATCAAAGATCAAACACCAAAGATCAAAGATCACCTTAGTGGATAGTGCAGCACGATGCACACGGCGGACAGCACGAGGTAGACGATGGAGGTGAGCACGCCCAGTTTCTAAATTATATATTTTTGTAATCAAAATTGGTGCAGAGATAATTTTCTGCACAATTCATTGGCATTCTACAGTAGGCGAGAGTATAGTTCACTTGAACTATAAAATCAAATGCGTGAAAGGAACTCACAGCCGAATTGCAGGTGCTCGTCGGCGGCTGCTTCGGGTGGAGCGAGGAGCGCCGCCTAAAAAAGGAACTTGTAAAATTCTCTGCAATATCATTCGAAAAAAAAAATTTCAATCATATATGTTTCAGAAGATCTTTATCATCTAAAAGAAATTTATCAACGTTGATTTATTGGTGACGGAGAGTGGAAAAGCAAAAATAATAATGAGAACTGAAAATTAGAGTTCGAAATACGGGTAATCGTCTCCTCATTTCCCGTGCTCTCTCACCGGTCAGAGAGGTGAGAGAGTATGGAAAATGAAGAGACAATTACCCGTATTTCGAACTCTACTGAAAATCACCTGTGCATGTCGTTGATGTGCATCGCTTGTTCATCGACTGGCCGGGAGTTGATGAAGATCATCTTTTCTCGTTCTAAAACAATCAATCAATCAATTGATGAATTTATCAGAATCATGGGGATGCATGTTAGATAACAAGCTGATCCCATCTGGTTCTGTATTCCTCTGGTGAATTGCAAACCCACGACAAAATATTCTCGGTATATAAATTGGTAAACTAATCTTAATGACAATAGAAAATGATAAAAAAAGTACTTGTTCGATGAGCTCGAGATCGATCTGCAAGGATTCTTGATCAACAAGTCGATGAGATGGAAGTAGGAGGAAGATCACGGAGAGGAAATCTGCAAACTGGAAGGACTCAGCGGTTTTAATGGCGAGTTCGGCGATCGAATGCAGCGATAACGCGAGAATTTTCGGAGTTCGCCGAGGATGAAAAATGGTTTGGGTCGTGCATTACAATCACCTCATTTCGCAATTCTCTACAATTTGTCCGACCCAACAAAACAAAATCAAGGAAAGAGTGAGAAACAGGACATCAGAGTAGATTGTGGGAGGAAGACAATGAACAAAAACATCAAATAGTGTAAATTCAGGTTATTATTATTGTCTGGCCACAGGGCAAAGTGTGGGCCAGGCAGCGAAGATCGACTCATGACAGGTGGGCTGTGGGGATTCCCAGGATCTCAGAGGAGGGAGGAGGAGGGGAGAAGGGACTCTCTCAATTTCACAAACTATCCCGCTTATTCGAGCTCAGGAGTTGGACAAGTCAGGAGAAAAATGATTGGAGTGATGGGCAATCAACAACAAATTGCGGTGTTCGTTCAGCAAAAACCTGCACAATGGATAGTAAAGTGAGTAATGCTTCCACGATAAAATAAAGTTTACAGCCGCCACACTTGAAATAAGTCATAGGCGGGTGCTTTTCTAGGGCACGTAATAAAAAAAAATAGTACTGGCAGATAGACTGCTCAAGAACTAACAACGCACTTCCCAAAGTAGTCAGAGAAGAATGGCAATGAGAAATGCGAGTAGGAAGGAGGGGAGAGGTGGGCTTATCCTCCTCTGAATCTGAGAGCCTCATTCTAGTCCAATCTCTCCCACTGAATTGTACGAGCAAAGGCGATTGATGTATGGGAGATTTCCGCTGTCTACCTAAGGAGACAAACTAAGAAGATGTTGTAGGTACACCAGAGTATCCCAGTAATTACAAGGAAGCAAAGAAAAGCAGGAAAAATATTATATTTCGAGAACCTTATAACACGGATTTCCTGTAAGAGTGTAGGAACGCCGTCCACTAGGAAAAACTTTAGGTCTTTAGGCTAGGTTTAGGTCTTATAGTCACAGAATGCGCGCGATTTATTCACCCTTTGTCCATCCGCTGAACAACCGAGAGGGCATTTTGTTCGCGTGTAGGGAAACAAAAGTGCGTCGTCGCACATAAATTTGAATGTGCCTCTGACGCCGAAAGCAACGGGGCCGAAATGGAAGCACCCATTACATCAACTAGTAGTCTTCCGAACAGGGTGAACTTTACTTGATCAGCCAAATGAAGAGACGATTATCCGCTTTTCGAACTCTTCTCCTAACAAGAGTTTAGTAATCAAACAACGCTATCGGGTTTCGGGAACTTCCCTAATACATGGAACAGGATCTTTGACAAACAAGATGAGCAAAACATGGTTGTATTACACGGAAGTCATGCAGTTCGTACTGGGTTCTCGAAAGATCCCCTCGAACGCGCATTACTGGGACATATCGTGAGATTATTTCCCATTCCACGCGTAGCTAACCTTTGACGAACTGAGTGGAGGGAGGAGGGAGGAAGAGGCCGGGAAGAGGATCTACCTGCTCTCCTCCTCCCTACCTCTTCCCTTCCTCTCTCTCCCAGACACATTCAATACGCTAACCAGCACATTGAGTTTGCTGAGCATTTGAAACGCACGATAAACTTATAGAATGACCCAGGCAGCATTTATTCCGCCATCGTGAATAATTCGCACTGCATCCTGCAAGAAGCAGTAACAATGAAGCCGTAAGGGCCATTGTTTCACCGCCTGCAGAAGAGTTCGAGTGCGTTGTGACGCATGTCTATTTGCGTTCACAGATTGAAAAGTCTAGAGAGGCATTAGGTCAGACTAGGTGTCTATGAGTACATACACACATATCAAAGGGTTGAAATGCTCAGCAAATATGATGTGCTGGTTAGCGAGCTATCGATTGTCTGGGAAAGAGGCAGGGGGAAGGAAGAGGGGAGGAGGACACTTGATCTACCGCCTCCTCTCGGTCTCTTCCTTTCTCCGCCCCCTCGAACGTTCGTCAAAGGTCAGCTACGAGTGGAATGGAAAATATTCTCACGATACATACATTTATCCTGATTCAAGGCGTTGTGCCTGCAGGGGGGGGGGGAAACATCATTAGGGAGGGGATTGGCATCTTCGTACTTAGTGACAATGGGTCAATGTATGGTTTCTTCTTAGCTTTTTGTTGTATCTTCGATCAAGAAAGGCCCCACTCCAGGCGAGTCAGAACTTCGGCGGCTGAATGATCTACTTCTATGAGTGTCACCGATCAAAAAGGACGGAAGTAGTAATCATGCAGAGCAGAAAATAAAGGACTTCCAAGAATAAACTTTCGAGTGCTCGACTGTGTCTAGTATGGCCAAGTTAAGACACTGCTGGAATCTTCTTTTCCCCTGCAGTCCTTCCATAAATTATCCTCTCAACTGGCTCAAGTGGACTACACTGTGGTCAATTCCTCCATTCTTTCTTCCATCCACTTCTTCTTCCTTTTTTGCCCCTCTCGCTAATTCCGCAACTGACGTCTCTTTTCTTCTCCTGATCTATCGTAGGTCCGACCAAGAGTGGAAGCTTTCCCCCAATGAAGACGTATTGCTTCTCTGACTCATTACAGAGCAAGACGTTTGCGTAGGCTTAGGGGACTGAACGAACAATGAAGAAGGCCTGGCGCTACTACATTCCTCCACTCCTCAGTTAATCTAAGTACCGAGAGAGTGCTCGAATTCAGGAGAGTCTTCCTGAGTTCCTCCCATCGCAGGTCAGAGCAAAGAGGCTACACTGTATTTCGAACAATCTATTGCTTTTCCTACGGACGAGGGTTCATATGAAATCAGGAGAGTCCCCTTCCTCCAGTTCCTTTCCCATATACTGCTGCTCCCCTCAACTGCTCTGTGTCCCACGTGGCAGTATGTGTGTGTGAGACAAGCATAAACAGAGCACGAAAGAGGAATGAGCGGAGGGAGATGAGACCCGAAAAAATCTGCCGAGTCTCTTGTTTCCGCCTAATATCTAGCATTGTCTGACTGACTAGAGCTAAGATGAGAGGGGTACGACGAGGGATAGGTTTTTGATTATGACCCTCAACACAAGCATATCTACATGGAAAATAAATATATTCTGATACCCAAGATAGCTCACAATGAATGTAAGGTCACATAAGAGGAATGAGGGGCTAGAGAGGGATAGAAGGAGCGATAGGTTTTTGATTGTGGGTAGGCTTGAAGGAGATCACTTGAAATCCTTCAGGTTTTGGACAGACGTAGTAACTCGAAATAGATGATATTGAGAAGGTCAGACAGATGAGGAATGGGTGGGCGATGGGGATATACTTGAGTCTACGCTATTCTAGGATGATTTCGCAGTATGACGCTTGAGTTGAGAGATGCGAAGTGGGATTGTTGTGATTGTGCGAAAACGAGCGTAGACTGACGGCAAAGGATGTGAAGATGAAAGGGAGCGAACACGCAAAAGTGACTGAACAGCATCCATTGCGAGCCACTTCCTGGATTGCTATGAAGGAGAACCCAGAACCGCAGATGAAATGAAAAAAAAGGGGGAATTAAGATCTGCCGACGCGTTTTGATTGCTGCTTGAATGGCGAAACATCAAAAGCTGGTATGCTCTATGGCTCCCCCGAGGGTGATTGAGGACCGAGAACTAGGAGAGAGCTTCCTGACAAGTGTTCACGGAGAAAGATTGATATTCCAAGCACCCTCGAACCGGTACCTAGGTATTTGGTATGGCCTTCTTCAGCATGGATTGTGTATTTGCACCAACGATAATATGAACAAACAACAGGCACATAGATCACAAGATGCTAGTGGAATGGCAGGCGCCCTTGTATGATGGATAGCCCGTTGTACCCTGTCTACATCCTATCAATGCAAGGCAAAACATAAATCTCAATTTTGTCAGGGTCTAGACGACGACCTTTTGTTTCCCATGAGCTAAGATGGATGGGGCAAACATCTCTAGTCTGATCTGGATAAGAATGTGAGGATACGGCTGTGCTGAAATGGGGGGGGGGTGGAGTATTCCCGATTCAAACGATATTAGAAGGCGCTAAACGACCATAGCATTCAGATTCTGGGACCTGATTAGAGTAAGACAGGCGCTTTCTAAAACTGAATTAACTGAGAATGTGATCCGTGAAAGATTGGGAGCCGGCAGGAAATCTAGTTGTCGAATCACGAATGAGATTCCAGTTGGGCAGAAGATTTCTGCAGCATTTCACGACGTGATCTACCCCTCAATGGAAGGGAAAGGAGAAGAAAATCCACCAGGGGAGGAGGAAATTCACCTAATTGAGAGAATGCAACTGAATTAGTTTCGGGGGAAAGAGTAGAAGCGAGCTGCAGAAGAAGATGCAACATTCGAATGGATTTAATTTTGGATGCATGAGGCGAAATGGGAAGACGGCACGGGACATCAGAAAATGTTGGAGTAGAATGGGAAAAGAAAGAGGTCCAGGTGACATCAGTCCGGTCAGAAGAATTTTTCGACTGATTTCTTGGGGTTAGCAAAATATGATTAGCGTTTTTAAAAACGATTAAAAATC
Organism: Pristionchus exspectatus; assembly: GCA_911812115.1. NCBI lineage: Eukaryota > Metazoa > Nematoda > Chromadorea > Rhabditida > Neodiplogasteridae > Pristionchus > Pristionchus exspectatus. The sequence continues at coordinate 4,238,187 of OU461587.1, read as the reverse complement.
ATCAATCACAATAAATCTCATCAGACAAATGGCGAGGGGGCATTGAAGATCATGCAGTAAGATTAGCGGTATTTGGTCATTTATATTTTTTAAGACGAATGAAAGGATTCCCTGAGTTTGGAGTTCATCACACAAAGGATACAAAAATGATCAATTACGTCGAAATTCGGAGCAAGTTATGCTTCTTGTAAACGGATAGAATCTTTAATAGTTAGGTAAAGGTAAAGGTAAAGTTGCTTCCACAATCAAGGCGATTTTACAGTTGTCTTGAGACAGCCACGCCTGGTGGTGTACACCGGTAAGGCCAGGTACGGCCTGTGTACTGTGTACACAATAGTTAGGTACATCAGTCCAAATGGCAGCCGCCGTCACGCTTCCAGTTAGAAGTAAGACACATTGTGTAGCAGTGACGTCAACAAGAGTGTCTGCCGCGCCGCGACCCACCATCATTCGGACTAATGGGACATCAGGGTGAGCTAGATAGCAGGCAAAACAAAGTGACCCTCCTGATCCAATTCATTGGGCCAGCGGGATAAACAGAGTACGAGTAAGCCACAATAGACGCATGATCCAGTGAATGCTACTTTTAGTGGTGTGACGCAAACCAGTGTCCGACCCAACATCATTGGGACTAATGTGACATCAGGGTTAGCTAGAAATGGGGGAGCCAAAACAAAATGACCCATCCACAATGAGCTGCTTGCGTAAGCTACTACAATTTCTCGGTACGACGGCATCGGTAAGTGAAGCTAATGAACAATTCAAGTACCCTCGTCACAGATCCAAACAAAGAATAGATTACTAGAACGGGTGCGCGCAACTACGTGGATGTCCTCAAATCCCGAAAGAAACTAAACTGAAACGGGGAAAGAAACGCTTGAAGGAGCGAGAGTGTGGCTTTTCAATGAGTGGCGGAGAGAGACACTCTTCACGACAGTTGGCGATTCTCTTCAGGCGAAGATGGAACATGCGGAGGAGAGGGGCTGATCCCCTCTCTCCCCGGGTTAGAGAGGGCGAGAGATCAGGGGAAATTGAGAGAGTCTGCTTCTCTAACGGGCTAGACAAAGCGAGAGAGCAGGCGATATGATGAGAGTCTCTCTGAGGTTAGAGAAGGTGAGAGAGCAGGCGAAATGGAGAGAGCGAGAACTTGAGGAGTTGAGGCAGGCAGAAGAATGAGTGATGGCCTGACGAGTGATCGAGAGCGGAGAAGAGCGGATCGAGAAATAGCAGCAAAAACTTGTGATGCGAGGAAAGGTAAAAGATCCTGGGCCACGCTGTGATATACTCTAGCTCTCTCTCTCGAGTATACGATCTTTCTTCAATAAGTTGCTGATCGCGAAAAATTATACGGCTGCAGTGTATTTCTGATAGCCCACTTCATTCCCACGAGCATCAAATGACTAACGTCGAATGGGGTTACAAAAAAATGGTTAAGATTTTTGACTTTCTCAAAAAAAAACTCGGACGTCACGCGCAATCGCGTCAGCAAAAAATATAACGATCAAAGAGCGAGTGGAACTCCCCTCCCGCATGCGGGGCCTCATCGCTCGCCCCTCTTTGGGAGTTGTTTTCCCCCTGAGGGCTCTATCATGTAGGTTTCTAGTCAGTTGAGGGGGGTTCTCGCACATTTTAGAGGGCCGACTTGCCGGAAAATAAAGCGACCCGGCCAGTAAAAAAGGCGGATCTCTGGGTGGGAAATGAGGAACCGGCAGGGCTGTTCGCGACAAAGAAAACCCATTGGGCAGCTGATAAATGGGTGTCGACTGAACACACCAGAAATCACATTAGAATCATTCACTCGGTGATAAATGGACGTTATCTAAACGTATTGTGGCATGTGCGATCGGAAATCACACAGAATGCTGCAGAATGTACTGCTCAATCCTACTCAATCAACCTGGTTAGAAATATAGCAGAAAAAAGGAAATGCCAGAAAGAATCCAGTTTTGCACGGTTTGAAACACAATGAAAAGTCAGTACAGCAATACAGCAATGCAGTACATCAATGAAACGTCAGTCCAGAAATCACTCGAAACCCCATTCATCCGTCCCCTAGGCCATGGAGAATGGGACCGTAGAATAGGCCCGCACACAAGCACAGCAAAAAGTTCCACTCACTGGAAGTGAAGGGCGGTAAACAAGCCCGTTAGCCCATACGCGAATGGCCAGTTTCTGGGAAGTGAGCGAAGCAGGGGGTGGGGGGACAAAGGACAATGCGGGGTATCACGAGGTGGTTTGGTTTCTGAGAAAAACACCAGAAAAACACGAAGTTTGCACGGTTTGTCACCGCTGATTTGTTAGAAAATAGCCAAAAGTAAGCATAGGAGAGGGCAATGGTATCACTAGCTCTCGCAATTCGAAGAAAATACCAGAAAGAATCCGATTTTGCACGGTTTGAGGTTCGTTAGGAAGCTACAAAAGGCCATTTTCGGACAAGAAAATCAGCAGCGGAAACGGTTCGTTTGGTAGTCAGGACTCGGGCCGTTTAGCACGCGCGCATTGCTCGAGCGGTCGGAGGGAGAAAGGACTATCTCGCTCTGCGGGGCATTGTGTAGGCACTGTGTATGGAAGCGGAGTGGGACCACGAGCTTGCTGTTCCCTCGATTTCTTATGCTATTGCGGCTTGTCTGACCCTAAACAGAGCATGGGCAGACGGGAGTGGAGGATGACACTTCGGGAAAACATCAAGCAAGGAAGCATGGAGCGAGCGTATTGTTAGGAAGCGCCTCTTTTGCAAAGCCGCTGCGTCACTTCATCATTTCTCATAGCATCATTGCGGAAGTTCAAATGCCACATTCATTCTTCGCTTTAATTCGAACCGTTTTCATTGAGCATGATTTGTTCTTGCTTGTGCAGCAATCAGCCAAGCGCTTCGGCTCCATGCTTGAAAACAAAGGCGGGTATTGTCGGGAAGCGCCTTTTCTTCTTCTTCTTCCACTGGAATGGAACACACACACGCCGCTTGCAGCCTTGGCGTTGTTTTTCGGCACGAGGGGGAAGGTTGGTGACTCGATTTCTTGCAGCTACGCTGCTGGCTCTCAGGAGAATTGGCACACGACCAGTGTTCTTGTCACCCCCATGCCACGTGATCAATCTCGTAAAAATAACTGAAATATGGGAATAACAGAACAAAATGGACACCAGTCGGTCGGCCTGAAAGAATAGAGAACACATGAAAGAAGCGTTCACGCCTTTGAAATTTTGATTAGCAGTTTCGCAAGACTACGCAGAAGACATTGGAATGATCGCAAGGCTTGAACTCTCGTAGCGCGCGTGAAACACAACTGAAACTTTTGATCAAGCGGCGGCAATACGCTCGGGATGGAATATACGCATAAGATAAAGAAATTATAGAATTAACCGAATAATGAGATAACGTTAGCGTTACGCCTTTACAAAATTGGATAGATGCGCAAGAAAACCTAAACCAGTCAGCTGCGACAATATTTGCAAAACCTGCGACAGTGTTGGCCTGATTCAGCTGCGAAAATACAAGTGAATTATGGCCAGGCTCACGGGGATACTGCAAAAAAACATGCTAGATCTGTGAAAAAGTGAGCGTGCCGACTCTGTATCAGCTGCGACAATACGCGGGAAATTATCGGCCCGCCTCTTCCATGAGCGATAGGGGCTCAATGATGACTCTGCTCATTGAAGAGAAAGGGGGCATAATCAACCCAGAGCATACCGTAAATACATCTGGAAAAGCGTGAATGCGAGTAGAAAACACAAGAAGATGGGAAGGAAGAAGATCCTTAGGAAATATCTAGGGGATCACGTATCGGGCGGCGCAACTTGAGAGGGGGAAGTCCTCTTGAGAAATTCCTGAGCGATTCGAGAAGAGATGAGGTCAGAGAAGGTGCGAGAGAGTGTGTGAAATGGAGAGGTTTTGGAAGGGTCGATTCGTCGTATGCATAGTGTTTTTGTGCATCGATAAGTGAGAAGATGTGCCAAATGTCGAGCAAGGAACAAATAAACATTCCCTGGCATCATTTTAGCTGTCAAAGCTTCTGTTGGCGTATTATTACTAAAATTTCCCGACCAACACACGTTTCAGTAACGACCATAAGCCAGTTTCCAGAACGAATGAACGCGCCAGGGGTGGTGACAGAATGGCATGTGGAATTATGGGATCAGAAGGCAATGAGCATCAAGAAATTTCTGGAAAGATGAGGAGCTCAGGCTGGCAAGGAATCTTTCTTTTTGAGGTCTGAAGTTAAAGGTCATCGGGATGAATCCAGAATGTCCTTTAGGACAGATTTTGCACAATGGCCCAAAAGTGCATGAGAACAAGCGCCAATAGATGGATTAGCACGAATCAAAAGACGAGGGTCCGCCGCAAAAAGAGTCGGGTGACTTAGTGCCACGATGCTCCACCCCCACCCCCACTAAATAGTCAGTGATGAACTTCCAAAGAGCGGGGAGCGAGGCTGTGAATTTGGAAGAGTCCCGCTTCCGCACCGGATACGCTCAACTAGGGGTCGGAATGAAGAATCCGTCTCTTCACTCCTCCTTTTCTCTCTTCAGTCAGAGTACCGAGAAATCATGCCAAATTAAGAGAAGAATTCGTCAAACTGTGCCATCATTGCGCAGCCTCTCTCACGGGTCAGATAGTGAGAAAGAAGAGGTCTAATTGAGAGAGTCAAAGAAGCTAAACAGGATCGAGAGGCATTGTGCATGTTCTTCGAGTCAGAGTGTGCTAGAGATAAGGGAAAATCGAGAGTGTTAGAGAAGCACAATCCCCTACTCCTCCACACATTCTAAACGGAAGGAAGCTTTCCCCAAAGAAGTGACGAGATGGGCGGCGAATTATTCGCAACACAATGAGTGGTCTTAGCGAGGCGCGAGGAAACTAGAAGAGGCGGCTCAACACTCTCCATTGCGCATGTTCTCTTGACAATTTCCCTCTAGAAGAACGGACAATAGAACGAATAAATGTTGCCAATGAAGTGGATGGGTGCTGCAAAATCATGTGATTACGTAAGCACACCCATGTTTGAAAAATGATAAATCCTCAGTTCACTTTAGAGACCGGCTCAATTTACCTTATGACCGAAATTCTTCACATATCAAATTTTATTATTGCACGCTCAGGTTACTAGTGGTCAATTATTGTTCAAGAATTCGGGAGCCATTTATGAAATGCGATCAGCAAAACAACAGTGTGAATGTGGAAAGAAGACGTGAAAAGTGAAGCAAGCGCCGGAAAAGAGAGATTCGAAAAAGAATCGAACATGTGCGAAATTCGCGGCGATATTCGATCATTAAATATCACACGCAGTAGTAAAAAGTGAATAGGGCTGTCAGGATGAAGGATTCACTCCTCCATTCCATTCGCTATCTCGTCACCCTGATCGATGAGATCGTAGGACGAACAGAGTTTGAAATACGGTAATCGTATCTTCATTCGTCACACGCTCTCACTGGTCAGGGAATCGAGAAAGTGTGAAGAATGAAGAGACGATTACCCGTAATTCGAGCTTTAACGACGAAATGAAGAGACGGATGCTTCATCATTGCAGCACTGGAGATGTTTCTACTCACTCCATTCCCCATGGTCTCTAGCACTCTCTGACCGCCTAGAGAGCACGGCACGTGAAGAGAGCGGGATCACTTTGAGTGAAATATTGGCGGGAAACTGAGCGGAAATATGAGAACAAGGGGACCGTACACCAACAGATAAATCAGCAGAAGTAAAGAAACGAATGTGGGAGGATTAGGGGAGTGGACAGACACTACTAGGCATCAGCATAGAACAAGGGACAAGAGGGTCATGGCCGGGAGATAGGCGGAGCCGGAATGCGGGGAGTTTACGTAGGACCAGGGATAGGTGTAAAAATAGGACGAATCAACGTAGAGCCAGATACAAGAGAGCCAAGGCCGGCAAATAGGACCAGCCGGGAACCGCGGAATTGCAGAGGAATCCGGTGCAGAAGCAACCGGTCGTGTACTCCACGTCCACTTGGTGGTTGTAGTCGGCCGGCGATTGGTAGCACCTGGAAATGGGATACGGTAGGGAGGGTACGGTAGGTGGATTGCTCTGGCGAGGGATATGGTAATTGTGATACTGTTTGTAGAAAAGAGCCAGGTTATCCAAAGAATTTCGTTTTACTTTTTTTTATTTTTTCCAATGAGATGCTAACAAGGCAACGTTCAAGATAGCGCAATCAATGTTTATCGGTTGTGTGAAACTTATTCGATACTGTGATTGAACCAAGTGGATTTCGCAATTAGTAAAAGCAGCCGAATCCGAAAATCACGAGCCTTTTCCACTTTTTTATTGCTATGTGTATCGAGTGTGCATTTGGACCCGGCGTGCGCCAAAACAACGCCGCAAGATCAACTATCCTGATGTTTTCCGCTGCATCCAGCACGCCAAAAACCCAAGCCGGGGGAGGGGGCAGGAGGGCCGTAAAATGGAATAAATGGACATTTTGCAAATATTACTAGAGGTTTGTAAGGATGTCGCCTGCTCATAACACTCTAATTAGATGGATTTTTTGGGCGCATGGAATAAGAGATTCGTTAACCCCCTAAATTTCTCAGCGGTTAGAGATCTCGCGGAATGAGGAGAGTCATTATTTCCAAGGAATCTGCAGTAAATGCACAACAACACGTCGCAGCGGGGGTGTGATCACAACAGAATAATCTGATTATGGGTGGCCCGGCGTGAGGATTTATTGCGAAAATAACGGCCGAAAAGGAAACAGCGGAACGATAAATAACCGCAGAATAGCAAGTAATGCAATTAGTCTAAGAAGATTGCACGTATTCAGAATTTGTGTCTATTTGAAACGTCTGCAGTACGCTCGAAATCGAGAAGATAAACGAGGAAGTTTTTCTTTCAGTGTCTAGTGGTTGAGCTTGACACTTCAACCGGGAAATCAAACATGGAGCAGTAAGAATTCGGCACGGAGGACAATTGTGTTCTCGTATTAGAAAGCTCAATCAGTCCTCATTTTGCCCTGTTCACAATCATCGATCTCTAATTCCGGATGCGCATCTGCTGGAAACATCCGTTAGCACTCGCTGTTTTGTCAGGGCTTTGGATTTCTAGACAATTTTCTTGGAGCCGGAGAGTTCGGAGCCGGAAAATCAGGACCGGAAAGTCAGCCCCGGAAAGTTCGAAAACCGGGAATCACTGACCGGCTGTCCTTCGGGGGCGCGTGAACGGCGACGTCAATCAGCTTCTCGAAGCATCCGCGAAGAATCGACGCCTCGACGCCGCCTAGAAATCATTCCCGGAATTTCAAGAAGAACAACTTGACAGGACAAGTTCACAAAAATCATTCCATTTTTTTGGTTTATACAAATAGGGGCTCATTTGTTTCATCTCTGAAACTCAACCAACTCAACACGCATCGCTTTTTGCCTTTTTTCTCATTTTTGGATAATAGTATTTCCAACATTATTCTAAGAGATGCAAATATTATTTTGCTCGAAGCGCCTTCATTCCCTATCATAACGTTAGAAAAGCACGCATCCGCCCCAATTGGACTATTTGCACAATTCATAAGCGCAAATATCCCAATACGTCTAGGCTGAGAATCGTATTAACGATAGACTGATTCGAAATTCACTTTGATGCACAGCGTTCCACTTGTCTATTGAACATGTAACAGCATTCTGACCCCCATTGTTCTCTCCAGAAAAGAGGATTAACTTTTGAATTTTCCCGCCACACCGTAACCAGACTGCAAAAATTCAAAATGAGCGGGGAGAGCGGCCGCTCCCTCCGCCCAGGCCTTGTAGTTCGATTCATGCAAAGTGCGCAAGTACATATGTTGGCTCTGTTCTGGTTGAAGGGTCCCACCCAAGTAGAAGGGTCCCAAAAAATTAGAAGGGTCCCAAAAAAGTAGATGGGTCCCAGAAAAAGTAGATGGGTCCCAAAAAAAGTAGATGGGTCCCAAAATTGTAAAAATTTTCGGGAACAAGTTGAAGGGTCCGTAAAAAAGTAGAAGGGTCCCGAAAAAAGTAGAAGGGTCCCAACATTTAGGATTTCTTTCGATAAAAAGTTGAAGGGTCCCAAAAAAGTTAAAGGGTCCCAAAAAAGTAGATGGGCCCCGAAAAAAATAGAAGGGTCCCTAATTTTTGGATTTTTTCAGAAAAAAAGTTGAAGGGTCCCAAAAAAAGTAGATGGGTCCCGAAAAAAATAGAAGGGTCCCAAATTTTGAGATTTCTTTAGAAAAAAGATGAAGGGTCCGAAAAAAGTAGATGGGTCCCGAAAAAAGTAGAAGGGTCCCTAATTTTAGGATTTCTTTAGAAAAAAAGATGAAGGGTCCGTAAAAAGAAGATGGGTCCCGAAAAAAGCAGAAGGGTCCCAACTTTGAGAAATTTTTTGGGAACAGGTTGAAGGGTCCGCAGAAAAGTAGAAGGGTCCCACCTCCAGAGGCGTATGTAAATTAAGTAATAAAAATAAATTGAAGTTGCAAAGTTGCACAGCACATTTTTCTGATTATCGATATTTTTATTCAAGTCGATTCAGTTTCAATGGTAGACAATTTAACTAATTTATTGATTATGTAATATGTTTGCACGAAATATTCACTGTTTTTTGCCTCCCTTGCCTCCTCGGCCCTTTCCACCTCCCCTTCGCGTCGTCTTCGGTGGTTGAGTCGTCGTCGTCGTTCTTGCTCGAGAAGCGCGAGTGGTGATGATGGTGAGGATGGTGGTGATGCGTTTTGATGTGCTCCGTATTTTTCGAGTGGTAGAAGTGGTTTTTTTGCGAATCCTTGCAGGTGATACTGTGGTGGTGGTGGCGGTGGTACTGCTGGTTGTCTTGACTTTCGGGATTTTGGGAGGCTTGATTTTCTTGGGAGGTTTCGTGGCTGGAGTGGTGGTGGGCTTCGTAATCTTTTTATTTTTTTTCACTTGTTTGGGTTTCTTTAGAAGTTCGGAAATCTTATCAATGCCTTCGACTACAGAATGTGAAGTATCGTTGGCAAATTCGGCGATTTTTTTCTCGAAAAATACGGAGCACATCAAAACGCATCACCACCATCCTCACCATCATCACCACTCGCGCCTCTCGAGCAAGAACGACGACGACGACTCAACCACCGAAGACGACGCGAAGAGGAGGTGGAAAGGGCCGAGGAGGCAAGGGAGGCAAAAAACAGTGAATATTTCGTGCAAACATATTACACAATCAATAAATTAGTTAAATTGTCTACCATTGAAACTGAATCGACTTGAATAAAAATATCGATAATCAGAAAAATGTGCTGTGCAACTTTGCAACTTCAATTTCTTTTTATTACTTAATTTACATACGCCTCTGGAGGTGGGACCCTTCTACTTTTTTGCGGACCCCTCAACCTGTTCACAAAAAATTTCTCAAAGTTGGGACCCTTCTGCTTTTTCGGGACCCATCTTCTTTTTACGGACCCTTCATCTTCTTTTCTAAAGAAATCCTAAAATTAGGGACCCTTCTACTTTTTTCGGGACCCATCTACTTTTTCGGACCCTTCATCTTTTTCTAAAGAAATCTTAAAATTTGGGACCCTTCTATTTTTTTCGGGGCCCATCTACTTTTTTTGGGACCCTTCAACTTTTTTTCTGAAAAAATCCAAAAATTAGGGACCCTTCTATTTTTTTCGGGACCCTTCTACTTTTTTGGGACCCTTCAACTTTTTGGGACCCTTCAACTTTTTATCGAAAGAAATCCTAAATGTTGGGACCCTTCTACTTTTTTCGGGACCCTTCTACTTTTTTACGGACCCTTCAACTTGTTCCCGAAAATTTTTACAATTTTGGGACCCATCTACTTTTTTTGGGACCCATCTACTTTTTCTGGGACCCATCTACTTTTTTGGGACCCTTCTAATTTTTTGGGACCCTTCTACTTGGGTGGGACCCTTCAACCAGAACAGAGCCCATATGTTAAGATCTCCCCCTTCTCTGTCGGAGAAGAATGCTGTGATGTGTTTACGCACAAAAGCCTCATACGATCGAGGGCTGTTCGCATTTAGCAACAGGAGGTAGTGAATATGGAAAAGCGAAATCTCACCATCGGCCCGTATCGTGTGGACGATCCACTTGAAGCACTTTCCCGGACAGGAAACTGCTGTGCGGTCCGAGTAAACCCTGGAAAGGAAAAGTGTGATATATAATATCATTTTACTGCAGCTGGATGGGTTTATTGGTTGGAGCTCGAATAACTACCAGTAATCGAAATGCCATCAACTTAACAATCTTCTACAGTCGCTGAAACGCATTCAAATTTCATTTCATTTCCTCTTATCATTCGGATTTTCAGCTGGGTTCATTTTCAAAATGAATGGATTTTGTCAATAATATTATCCTAATTGCTTACCTCAGCGGCGTGAATATGCACGATATCGGCGCCAGTGTGGGCTGTTGAGAGGGTGCAAGGGCCTGAAAATATATTCAGAGTCTCATTTCGTATCATCTGAGGTTCATCCAGATTCTGAACCCAGTTTGCGTCCCCGCACGGAGGACTGTTTTCTTATACTTTTAGCTAACAGCCTTGACTGAGATCAAAGATCGAACCTTCAGTCCCTGTATCCGACTCGCGTAGAAGTCCCAATTCGGATTGGACATGCACGTGAAGCATTCGGCTGAACGCTTTAGTTATTTTTTATTATTTCTTCAAACAGTAAAAATTTTGATTCTCCCATGCAAACGATAACTTTTATTTTTTGAAAAAAAATTTAACAACAATTGATGAATGCCCAACTTTCAAGCTCTTACAAATTGCGTGAAACTCAATCGAATCACATTCGCGCAAAAGCGCCTTTCACTATTGACCCAACCAACCGAAACCTTCCCTTTCCTCTCTTCACGCTTCTCACAAAGAGCTTTTCTTGTAGAAGGTTCTTTTATTCCGAACTCAAGTTTATTTTTTGACAATATAACAAGAAAAGTAATGATCGACTCACAACTCGGCACTTTTCCTCGTACTATTCCCGCCAGGTAGAGCAGACAAAGGGTCGTCAGACGGGCCATCGGACGCATGACTAAACGTGTGCGATTGAGAGTATGAGTGATCTCGGGCGAGAGGGAAGAGGGAAGGGAGGGTGGCGAAGGGCCATTGTTTGATCTGAGAGATTGTGAGTTGAAGGAATGGCCGATACTGCGGCGTGACGGGTCAGTCAGTCACCTACTAAGCCATGACTGTTCATACTTCTCACTCCATATTGCTCGTAAAGTGTTGGAAAGGAATCAGGATCTGCATAATGTACAAGGTGCACTAAAATCGTGGAAATACCCTAGGTAGATTTTAGTATTTGCTATTTTGGGAGAGAAAAGGAATGACCATTGTTTGACTTGGGATTGAGTTGATGCGTCGTACGAAACTGTGGCGGCCCGTGTGAAAGGTCAGTTTGTCACTAACCACACGCGCTAAAGTGGATCAAACGGAGATATTCGGGGTGATTAAGTATGTCAAATTCGCGGGCTCACCTTTTCCGATACTGCCTTTCCATTGCAGTAGTGGACACTGATACTCACTGTGGCTGTGCATTTCACTTGTGCATGTAATTTATGTAAATCTTTTGATCGAGGGTTTATCCACCATGGCAATACATTGCGTGAATGACATATTCGAGAAAGAGAAAGAGTTCGAAATAGAGCCGTCGTCTCTTCCGTTCACACACTCTCTCGCCAGTTGGAGTGATGATAGAGTGTGCGAACTGAATAGACGATCGCCCGTATTTCGAACTCTTGTGAATGACATATTCGAGAAAGGAAAGACGTCAAGTACAAACACAAAATTCGTTCGTCTCGCTGATAACCCGTCGCGAATCGGTGAGATAACTCGGGAGAAAGAGGGGGGAAGGTTCTTTGATCGTGGCAGGAACGCAAATTCAAAGGTATCACGGACTGATGATAATAATATATGAATAAGGTGTGCCATATCTAGGCTGTCAAGACTTCTAGGACTCCTTTAGCTAATGAATTGATAATAAGCAAAGTAATGGGTATTGAAAATCTACATTGGTTCATAGACAACTTTGAGGGCGTATGTTTCCTCCTCTTGGCCGGTTTCCGCGTCCTGGATGAAGAGGTGCATCTAAAAAAATAATTACGAATTGATATTTTTTTCAAAAGGGTGATGGCGACCATTGCTTCGCCCCGCATTCGACGCATTTGCATCCCCTCTGAATCACACTTCAACGCTATACAATTGTGTCTTAAATTATGAGTGAAAATAGACCAACCTCAACCGTTCTCCTGGCAAAATCGACCGGTCGGAACTGAAGTGGAGGCGAAACGACGCCTTCGGGAGAGATGGAGACGACCTACAGGATGGGATTGTTGAGCATCAAAGATCAGGTTTCGGAAAATCAGCATACGCTCGCTCCCACGAATACTTTGTTATACGATTGGAGAGTTCAAAGATCAAAGTTCAAAGATCAAAGTTCAAAGATCAAAGATCAAAGGTCGACCTCATTCAGCGGCCGCATCAGCTCCGGATGCGAGGAGACGAGACGGAAGGAACGCGGAATGGCGTACGCGTTGTGCACGGCGAGGCGCTGAAAGAGATGCATTGTGTGTGCAGTTTTAGTATACGTCGCCCTCATTTCCAAATTTCTGACAATTTTCCATTGCGTGCACCCCCCAAGTAATCGTCGCCCTTCGTACCTTCACCACCGGCTCCTGCATGCGCGAGTCGATGCTGATCTGGTAGGTCGACGAGACGTGCGGGGCGGAAATGTGCGCGTGGATGGCGTAGATGTTGACGAGGGCGGCGTCGGAGGCGGAAGTGAGGGAGAGTAGGGAGATGGTGGAACCTGCAAGGTGGATACCGTAATTATCACTTGGAGGTTACATCGATAACTGGTTTTCTATGAACAAAAAATTATAAAAATAAGGCCCAGTGAAGGGCAGCAGGTAGATGAAGATACGTAATTGCTCATTTGTTCGTATTTTGATCGTAATTCTCTTTAACACAATTTCTATCACTTACGCAACCCTCAGATTTGATCGATAGCCAGTCGAACCTACAGCAGTACTCACCAAGAGTTTCGAAAATGACTAAACGAATAATCGTTTAATAGGCAAATGCACCGACATTCTCACAAGAGAGAAGGCGGAATGAGGAGAGCGAGAGTGCATTTCCATATTAAATGAATAGTCGTTTAGTCATTTTCGACACTCTACTCACCAATGCTAGTGGACGTGTGCTGCACACTCAGCGGTCTCGCAGCAGAGGATAGCTGCAGCGGTTGCGGATGCGGGAGATGGACGGCGGGGGAGGTGGAGTGGAGACGGAAGAGGGGCGTGTCGGGGTGGAGGTCACTGAATAGAGAATCATTATCTTGCATCGTAGTGTTAGCAAATTCCTGTCAGTGGAGAACATGAGAAATCATACCGGCATGAAGGTACTTACAAATTCAACCATTACTTGCGCTTAAAAATAGAACTACCTGGGCAGCGGCAGCATTACATTGGTCGTCTGTCCCTGCACCGAGTGCACGTCCACGCGCGTGAGAGCGTGCACTTCGATCTGCGAAATATTAATATAAAATTTTCTATGAGGTACATTTTAAGTTGTGTTTGTTTTCTATAGGCAACGTACACAGAATTATTTCGAGATCTCTGAACGGATCAAGAGGTGAGTGTGAAACGTAATATTTTTTTTTAAATTTTTGTTCTGAATGATTACTCTGGTCATGACGGAATATACTCAAGATAGTAAAAAGCAGTATCATACTTTTCGCTTTCAACTGTTCAATGAAAGAGATGAAAGTTTCTGAAACTTTCATCTCTTTCATTGAACAGTTGAAATCGAAAAGTATGATAGTAAGGAATGATCTTGAAATGCGGTCAAAATTCCACGCTTTTTATATATTTGTTTTTGTTGCGCATGGAGAATCTGGCAAAAATTATTTAAAGATAAATGTACGGTTGAAGACGTGAGAGTGAAGCATATTTGCAAATCGAAGTAGAGATTTCCAGGCCTACATCGGTTACTGGAGTTGAAATGTGTTTCAAGCTATTCTCTTAGTCGGAAATAAAATGACAGATCCGATGGGATTTGGATTTCTTTGTGAAAAAAATAATCATAAAAAATCATTAATTGAGCAGGCGTTGACAATGCCTTCCGTCAGTAGATGACCGTAATCAGTTCGGCATTCAGCCCACTCATATGTGTTTTAAGCTATTCTCTCAGTCGGAAATAAAGTGTCAGATCCGATGGATAGTGGATTTCGATGTGTTTTTATCATGTGTTGACAAATGCCTTCCAAGTGGCCGTCAGTAGATGACCGTAATCAGTTCGACATTCAGCCCACTCATATTGCTACAGGCAACTGGTATAAAGACAATACGTGTCTGATTTCTCACTTTGAAACAGTTCACTATGTGTATTAACTTTCTTTTTTTCTTTCACTTTCTCACCTTCCAAGTGGCCGCAAGTCGATGACAGTACGCGTCCTCGTACAGGAAGACGATCATTTTTATTTTCCCCATTTCGGAGTACTCATACCTAACGATATTCGCCTAATGCCCCTGCTTTTGAATAATTATCAAGCATGATCACTTATCGCAGGAAGCAAAGTCTTCGGAAGAGCTATCTCATTCTGACAACATGTATGCATGCTTTGAGTGTACCTTCCAAGTGGCCGCAAGTCGATGGCAATACGCGTCCTCGTACAAGAAGACGATTAGTTTTCGCACGGACATTGACGGTCCCATGTATGCCTGAATCAAGGATCAGTTACCGCACCCTCTCGATTGAAAATAGTCAGTTCTCAGTAGCTAACTAAATAGATACCGTACCCCAGATCTTCATTTACCCTTTATCCTGATATCACCTTTTTTCAATCGTCTTTTGATTCTAATCTGCACAAGTGATTAGAATCAAAAGACGATTGAAACGATAGAGTTCGGAATGGGTCACTGTTCACTATCATCAATCGATAAGCAAATACAGTACCATACCCTCAGCACACTCTCACTTACCGTAACCCGCACGACCTGGGCCGCTCCTCTGTCCTGCACGAGGGCCACTTTAGCCGAGGGATCAGAGCAACGGATGGATTGGACTCGGCGCTTGTCTGGAGAGATAAAAATCAGTTTACGATTCAGCCGTTTTGCCGAGAAAAGAATAAGAATATGCCATTCGCTGAGCAATAAATAAATAAGTTTGCAATCGCAACAAGAACAATTAGTCAGTTCTTGATAGCCAGACAATCAAATATCAACAATCTGTTACCGATTGCAACCATAAGTCACCGTACCCCTCATCCTAATGTGCTTCTCGAAATTGGTCATTTCGTCGGCGAGGAAACGGAAGGATCGATTGAGAGCGTACGGTCGCTTCTGCACCCGAAGATCGAGCACAGAAAGGGGCTCGCCCGAGTTGATCTCTTTGAAGATTACCTGAAATTGGAGATGATTTGAGCGGTCTGATGAAGGTGAAATTGACTTCAAAATGTGCGTAACTTTTACAGCAGTTGTCGGACCTCACCAGGTACTAGTTACATGGCTTGGTGGAAGTTAAGGATTGGAACTTGAAACAATTTTCCATGACCCCTCCCCCCTCACATCACCTCCCGTACTCTTGATACTTCAGCGACTGACACGCGTAGATGAAAAAACGACCGCGTAGTTAAAAATAACATTATTACCTTCGCTTCGCTCTCTGCGCCCTCCTCAGCCGCGGCGCTCACTCTCAGTCCGTCGTATTTGAAGGGGATCAGCAGGGACTCGGACGGCCGAAGGTAGAGAAGATTCGCGTTGTCCCTGAAAAAATATTGCTTGTGAATTGAACCCGCGATGCGATTAATTCTACTGAGCAATCCAGCTCAATTAGTGCTCATGAAACTCATTTAGGAAAATGTTGTGGAGCGATTAAAAATAGAAAAGTTGGAAACAGGCCTCAAAGGCCATCAGACAATCATGCTTTGATTGCGTTGTTTCTTTTACAAAACAGTTAATGGACATTCATAATTAGGACCGCTCAATTTACTTTGAAAGCGCTCGTTTGAATATCGTCGAGTCCACCCGCTGTTCCTCCTTCGGTTGCCGGATGCCGCGCTTCCACGAGTCCCATTCTTCTTCCTGGAAAGGTGAAGGTAACGTCGTATCCACGCCAAGCGATGTTACGTCGTAAGACAACGCTAGGTGGGACCCGTTGGTAAGGCCAGTTGTCCTGTAACAAATGTTTACTGAATTTTTTTTTTTTGAAAAGCCATTACGCTGTGATCGGTGTAGTGTAGCTTGTCACATATTTCTAGTTATTGTGAAACTTATGAGAGGAAGAACATGTTCACGGTGAAAAATTCGCAACATAATTTCTTTCTGACTCCGAGTCACTAACCGAATGCACGATACTCAGCGCCGCATCCTCCATCAGCACAGCGCAATTGACAGCGTGCGGAAACGGATTCGCGAGAAGAAACTCGAAGACGTGCACCTACAATTCATTATTATTATTATGATATCTCGTATGATGAAGATGTGTAAGCACTAGCCGCACACAGCATTGAGTTAATGGAAGTGAAATTTCTCAGTGAAAATAGTGAGAGGAAAAGCAATGGAAAATATTAAGTATCAGATCACCTCGCCGAGGGAGATGCAGAACGAGTGAGTGACGGTGAGGCCCTGATATTGTTTTTATAGTTACTTATTCATTATGCCGCCAGTTGCGAAGACTTCACTGAAGATTCTACCAAGCATCGCAACTTCAGCCGGTGATGAAACATATTCTCGTACTCGATTACTGTTTGGTTATGTTTCATCTCGCGCTGAAGTTGGTAGGTCTGATAGAATATTCAATGAAATACGCACAGTTTCTTCGGAATAAATAACCAAAAATTTTCCCAAAAAAATCTTCTTAAATGTTAAGTTTATTGAGTGCCTCTCTCACAGAGTTCGAAATTGGAGTTTCATATCTAGTTTCTTCATTTCTCACACTCTCTTGCAATCTCCACCGGGAGTCATGTAAAGACGATTACTCGAATTTTCGAACTCAAACAATTGGTTATTTATCAATTGGTTATTTAACAATTGGTTATTTAACAATTGGTTATTTAACCAAGTCTGCGTATTTCATTGAATATTCTATCAGACCTACCAACTTCAGCGCGAGATGAAACATAACCAAACAATATGACGGTAATCGAGAACGAGAGTACCTTATAGAGCTCGAAATATGAGCCGTTGTCTCTTCATTTCACGTGCTCTCTCACCGGTCAGAGAGGCGAGAGAGTGTGGGAAATGAAGAGACGGTGACCCGTATTTCGAACTCTAGTACCCTATCCTAACCGTACCTTGAACACAGCCGCCAACAGCTTATTTGCCTTCGACTCTCCTCTCGCCTTCCTGTACGCTTCCAGTTCGCCCTCGAAGATGAACCGTTTGAGTGAGGACTGAAATGAGGCAATGATAACGGAATGAGAAAAAATACTACATTTAATTCCCTTGTTGAATATTTGATATTATATTACAGCTTCCATCAATTGAGATAGGAACGAACAAAATGTTGAAGAGTGCAAGGTGAAACGTAACCCGCTGACCAATTCATCTATCTCTCTCTCTGCATTCGTATCACGCAACTGGCGGTTCCACATATCGTCAACAGTGCTAATGTGACTGACAAAAAATAAACCTCATGATGTGCACTGCCCGGCACCTTCTTCTTCAGTTCCTCCCAGTCTCCAATTGACTTTAGACTGCGTTCATTGAGGATCTCCGCGTACCGTCGGTGCATGTCGATGCTGAAAATTTAACATTAGGCCCACATTCTTCATATTTTACGAAAAAAATGCAACAAGGCGCTTCGTCTATCGCAGTGAAAATGCCGAACATCGTGTTCAATGCAATTTGATGTTTTTTTCCAGAATCTACCTCCACGTTGTGACTATTGGGTTCGGTGACTAAACATTACGCTATTTCTCAATTCTCACCGCTGACTCTGTATGAACCTCTGCAGACTGCTCTGATGGGAGGCGGAAAGGGGCTTTGCCCTGACCACCATTCCCTCCCGCTCTCCTCCCGATGATGAGTGACCGATGGACGGGAGGGAGTAAGCGACGAAGGAGGAGGAGTGAGAACGCAGCAAATCTGAGATTGATTCGAAATAAATTTCAGTCAAAATTTAAACATAATGGCACGGAGCCTGACTACGCTTATCTGGATTATATTTATTTTCAACTCGTTGAACATGGCGCATTGCCACGTTCTGCATGCCGATGGATTCGGTTGCATTGTGAAGCATATCTGTTCCTAATATTCCAATTGTTTGGTCGAAATGTAATTCTATAAAACAATCAGCAGAAAAGTAAGCGCATCTGCACTTCACACACAAGCGAGATAACGTGTCGATTGCCCTGTTATTTCGAGCTCTATCACTCACCCATCTGGTTCGAGAAGGGATGCCCGATGTTCGCCGCTCGCACATAAAGAGTGCCCATCGTCCTCGGTGGGACTACGGGAAGGGACGATTGGATGACGGCGCACTCGGCGTAGAATTGAACTGCCTCCGCGCCGCGACGACACAATGCCTGAACGGAAGCTGAAGTTTGTCTTTATAGTCAAGGTAGTGCGTTCCCGAATGGTTCTATTCAGCGTGAACCGTCTTGCCCGCGACTACAGACTTGCTAGTATTTTCGAAACGAATATTCTCGAAAAAAGGAAGGTTAAAATGTAACGGACCCTCAGCGGAAGCGTAGCAGTGCCGAGCGGGATCATCGAGTCCGCGTCCCAGACCTGTAATGAGGAAAGGTTTACATGCTCGTACTATACACCTGCTGCCTCAGAACTACGCAAATGACTCTCTCTCTCTCATCTCGTTGTACCTCGATGCAGACTTCGCCCGACGCGAGGAACGTCGCCAGTTCTTCAGAGGACGATAGCGAGGCGCGGTCGATGGTGAGCTTGGCCTGGGGAATTTTACTTCACATCGAGAGACTAAAGGAAAGCGTGGGGCGAGCGTAGTATCTATGTCAAAATTGTGAAATATTCCGTATTTCTTTTCGATTAGAGTCGAATGTGAGTTTGGCCTGACGAATTTCAATCCTAATTGCGTTTCAATATACTATCATATCCACTATTTTGGTGGATGCTCCGATTCGTTCATCTCCCGCTGCAACTAAAAAACAGAATGTACACAGTTCCATTACCACGATATCAATCGATTCTGCTTCTCTACCGTAATTTCAACCTACCGTGAACCCGGCCGGGTACTCTCCCTGGGCGTCCGGCTGCATCCGTCGCAGAATTGAGTCACGACCGTCGATCGATAGTCTGCAAGGGTATGGAGGATTACTGTTGTTTTGTTTACTAAGACAACTATGTGATCATAGCAGAGATACTGTAACCAGGTAGAGATTGAACGCTTACTGCGACCGCAATTAATGAATACCGTGCATTTATAATCGGAATGAGTCAGAGACTGGACGACAACGCAAAATTCGTTAGGTAAAAAGGTAAAGGTCATTCCGTTAATCAAGGCACTTGAGTCCTGCGGGAGATCACTGCTAGGCCAGCAATTATGAGGCCGATTCAGTCCGGAGGGCCTAATCTCTTCTTCGGACCTACTTTACCGCGTGATCTAGTCACTTCCAATTCCCCTTTCGGGCGCCTTGGTGGGGCGGAGACGGTGATCGGGAATCGAACCCAGGTAGAATGGAATGGGAGGGCGCGGCAATTCGTTAGAGTTGTCATAATCTCACACAGTTTACAGTAGCCTATGCAATCTCATAATTATTTTCAATACTCCTCACATTTCCGTCGTCATCATGGGTATTCGAAAGAACTGGAAGGTGAAGTAGACGCGGGCGGGCGGCCGCTCTTGCGTATTCCTGAAAGGAATTCTTTTGAAACGATGAGAGAACAAAGATCGCTTGCTTCCGTTTTTCTTATCGTTGTGGATAGTTTTTTCCCTTCGAGCGTCGTTCTCATTGGAACCAACACATTTCAGTTCACAATAACCATTGTGTGAAGCATACGCGAAATCAATCATACTCGCCTTTCTCACAACAACCGGCGGTATTCATTACTAGGTTGTCAACGCAGTGACTGTTTTGATTCATACCAAGCCAGTGATTTAGATACTGGATAGCCAATGGTTTGCTCAAACGGCGCCCACTGTTATTGGTTTTTCAGTGGGTAGGGAGGTATTATTGCTCACCACTTCATCGCGAGCATCTACAGCATGGCCTCGTTCTCTCTTTCATCTGATCTTTTACCTCGTTTCTTCATAACTCACTGTTCCCTAAAACTTCACTAGCACTAGCGCATGCAGAAAAGTCATCACTGTTGCCCACAAGAATGACCAATTGGGTCGTCGTCTCGTCATTTCGCATAGTTTCTCACCAATTTCAGAGAAAAATGGAGTTACTTATTTCGAAATCTATTGCTCACCATTTCATGGCGAGCAGCTGCAGTACGACCTCGTTCGTCGCCAAACGATCGTTGCGCTCCACGGCCACGTCTATCGGCCTGAATGGATCTTTCTAAAATTTTATTCAAAACAGATATCGGAGATCAAAGATCAAGTAACATCAATGAATGTAGCGTTTCGCTGTGCACTTGTACTCGTTGTTTCAAAGGGAAATGTTTTCTGCGCGATATTGATAACGGCATTATTTTAGATTTGAAATGCGTTTCACACACTTTATAATGGAACGAATCTGTGAGATACTATGATTTGTGAGCAATACTTTTTTAAAACGTTAGAAGATCAACAAATACCTTCCATCCATCGGATCCACCAGCGTCGGCGCGTCGCCGTTGCGGTCGCGGATCGCGCAGAACTAAGAACATCAGAGATTAGAGATCATATGCGTGAACATTTTTATGAAATACTTACTGCCCCCGTTAGTTCATTCGCGCTATATATTGACTCGTTTCCGCGTTAGTTGTTAGTTGTTTACTTTCATCTTCTTCATTCCCTATCTATCTTGTTTCCCCAATTGCGAAGGGCGTCGTACTGACGAGGTCCACCCTTCGTGAGGCGGTTGGGTGTCTACGACCCAATGGACCGAAACATCCAACCGCATTTCTTTAGGAAGTCTTTTGTCTAGTCTCTTCCTAGCATTTTCTCTAATCTTTTCGTCTCGTAAACCATGTTTGATTTTAAATTCTGCTCGAAGTCTAGCTTACCCTTAGGGGGTATAACCACTGATTACGGAGAATGTGTTTCAAATGATTACCAATAAACTTTTTTTAAAGTAAGTACCTTCGACGCTGCAAGGAACGCGAGCGACGAGCGCGCCAGCGGTTGAATACTGCAAAGATCAACGATCAGTGATCACAGATCGCAGACAAAAGTTCAAATATCAAACCTGGTCACGGGTGGTTCGTACACGTCCTCCACTTTGAGGTGTTCCCTGTAGGAAGTGATAGCGTCGGGAGGTGGTTGACGATCGCGCTCTCGGTCGGGTCTGGAAGGGAAGGTTGGCAATTAGGTTTGAGATACGGCGCTATTTCAGGAAAAAAAACTATTTCGCTTGTTCTCTGACATAGCTGATGCCTCTCGCCTACAAAATTTCGCATCTGACCTTCTGCTTAAAATTCGGACCATTGCCTCTTCATTTAGTACAAATTCCTCGCCACTAGAGAATGTGAAATGAAGTGCGGCATTGCTAATTAGTCTTCGCGTGAAATGTAGATTTTTTAATACTGGGAGCATTGGGATTATTGATGTCAGTGAACAATTCGGGGTTATGAATACAGTGTGAAACACATTCATAACAACGGGCGCCATTCTTCATTGTCACTCCAATTTCCCATTCCCCGGGTGCTCACCTTTCTGGTCGGCTCCTGACCGGCTGTTGCCTCCTTTCGCCCTCCCGCCGCGAGACGGGCACCAGTTCCTCCTCCTCCTCGATGATCTCCTCGTCTATCTCGACAATTGCCGGTTCCGGTTCCGGCTCTGGCCTTCGAATCTCCGGCTTCCGAATCTCCGGCTCCGGCTCGCGATGATCAATTTCCGGCTCCGGCTCAGCCGCGGGGATCCGCGTCGTGGGCGTCTCGTCCGCGAGGTAGAAGTGGAAGGCGAGCGCGAGGTCGCGGACCACGGCGCCGTCCGCGAGTGACGCGGAAGGCGCGCGGCCCAGCTCGCGCAGCGATTTGAAGCAGAGCACCTCGTCCGGGTTGGCGCGCGGACCGCCTAAAATAGTGTGCGTTTTTTTTTGGAAAATCGCTTTAAGAATGATTAGTAAAAACAATTCTGAGAACCGAATGAATAAATCCGAACTTAATTCCAGTTGAAACTTTGAAGTAAAAAGTCGATCCGGATAGGTTTCACGCTGCTAACATGAAAATATCTAGTAGGGTGAGTTTTTCAATTTTACCATGGCGATTGTTAGAAAAAAAAACTCTGTTGTTGAGTAAGGGACCTGTAAACGGAAGCGGTCATATGAAAACACCAGCCGATTTCGCCCCCGCCTTCGGCGGGGTCTAATCGACTGACAGGATTCACAGCTCTGCGGTTTGCACTCCCATTTCACAATATAGAAAGCGCGTGACATGTTCGATCTTGTTCACATTTTCGTGATGTGCCTACTTTCGCAATAGCGAACAAATACGACACACATCTCTCCTTTATTAAGGAGTATGATGATAATTCCAATCTCTCACCCGTTAAATAGAACGCGGTCGGATCACTGGAGAAGGGCAGCGCTATGCCCCAACCGATCATCACCGATTGCGAGTGCGAGATCGTGTTCTGCAAGGAATTACATTTCAACATGACCGTTAATTTTTGCAATCCCGTATTCTTTGTTCAATTTTCCCATTTTGCCAATCACACAAACGACTGGTCACCGAAAATAATGCGATGTCCCCCTGTTCTATACTATCTATTTTCTTTGTTTTGAATTTAATGAGTTACTCACATCCGGCGCCCTGACTCCGAGCAGGAAATCAATGGAGAATACGAGGGCGAATCGGGCGTCCCTCACGATGGGCAGAGAGACGCGGGAGCGGACGACCAGGGAATGGGAGGAGGAGGAGGACTGCAAAATTGGGGACTGTGAATTTGAACACTCAATATTCTTGTTTTCGGAACACAATCTCGATTTTTTAATTCTTTCTGCAACATAAAAGGCTGCCGAAGTCTGATAAAGGAGCATATAGGACACTGATCCGTTCAATATTTTGGGTTATTAAAAATAAATACTTCGGAACATCTTGAAGAGATTTCACCTTCTATTAAGTCCACATTGTGAAACTCAACCCTATTATTCGATATCAAGTTTTCATCGTATTCCCTCCCTCAAATCCATTTCACTCACTTCTGCCCTTTCGCCGAGGTCCTCGCCTTCCGTCGCAGACTCTGCGTGCCTGTCATCAATTCTTCCTGAATGGAAAATGACCATTTATTTATTAATCGGTCTTTCCCACTTTAGAATAATCAATATTTTTTAATCAAAATAATGACTACACTTTAAAAGACATCATCTACTAGCCATAGGCAAGGCAAGATATTTAAAGGATTCAAGGAAGATTTTGAAGAAGGGAAGGAGAGGGAAGGAAGGTAAGTGTTTCAGATATTGTAACGGACGATCTTTGATCTTCCCTACCTGTGGCACGAGATGCACCGTCAACGGCGAGGAGATGTACGCGAGGCCATTGTGCACCCCGACCTGTCAATTATTATTGTTGTATTTTTTTCCAAAAATGGTGGCTGGGCACTAATGTTTAGAACAGACATTTCGGATTCATGAGAATTCAGTGAAACTCAACCAAATCTTCGCATTTTTCACTGACTATTTTTTTTCATTTGAAACTATCGTACATCGCTCCCATTACCGAACAAACGGCCTTTCTACCTTTTGGCCTTTTTTCCCTTTAAGCGAATTCACGCTTAATATTCTTGTTTTTTGTTTCATATTTTTTGTCCACCCCTATAAGTGGACGAATACAAAAATTGGCCGGTGAAATATTATTTTAAATGGGTGAAAAATGAGAGCCGTTGCCTCTATTTTCAATTAAAATACGGCTCTACCGTAATCTCCACGTCATCATAAATTTTCTTTACTTTTTCTGTATTACGGCTGTAATTTTTCACCCATTTAAAATAATATTTCACCGGCCAATTTTTGTATTCGTCCACTTATAGGGGTGGACAAAAAATATGAAACAAAAAACAAGAATATTAAGCTCGAATTCGCTTAAAGGGAAAAAAGGCCAAAAAGGTAGAAAAGGCCGTTTGTTCGGTAATGGGAGCGATGTACGATATAATCGAATATTCTAACCCGCATCCTTCGCTCGATCACTTCCATCCGCTGCCCGGGCTTGAGCTCGTTCGCGCGGTACGTCCAGTCCTGAGCAAGAGATCAAAGATCAAATAATACCAGACCACCGGACTGGAATCAAATGTTCGAATATTCATGAGACAACAGATAGCAAACGAGCAGGTTCGGCTTGCCTCTAGACGAAACGCACCGGTTAGGTTTCACAGTATTCATATCAGGAAACGTGCGACCGTCGCAATAGTATGTATGGCTGTTGTAGATCGAAAAAAATAAACTTTCGCGTCAATATTCGTTTTTGTGCAATTTTAAAAAAAGGTAAAATAATATGCTCACTTATTCCATTAGAGCCACGATTTGAGGAGAGAACCACGATCAAAAATGGAAGAAGATCAACGATCATCCTCACCTGTGTCATCATCTCCTCCACAATGGCCTCCACCGTATCCTTGCCCGTCTCTCCGCCTCCTCCGCCCAGTGTCAGACCAACGCCGTCAATATAGCCCATCACTCTAGGGACGCCCTTGCCGCGCGCGAGACCGTCTGGAATGGTACGGTAGGATTATTACGGTATTTCGGAGTACCATAGACAGAAACTACCTAGCAATCATGAAGAACGAATATCACGCCACTCGATTCTTCAATTGCATTACTTTACGATCAATTGAATGTGGTAGCCCTGACTTCGTCGTGATATAATATTCAAAGTTTGTGCTACTCTACTGAAGTTGGGATGGCGCCTCACCTCTGGGAACAGTCCGTACTCGGGCAAAATGTCTTTGCTAACCTAGTCTTATCATGTGCTGTTGCATTCTGGGGAAGCGCCTCCTTTGAGTAACACATTTTGTGAACGATACTTTTACTGTTATTTCTCACCTCTAGCCACTCCGGGTATCTCATCGTGCCCGTGGAACAGTCCGTACTCGGGAAAGAAGTCTTGTACGGCGTTCAAGGTG
Organism: Pristionchus exspectatus; assembly: GCA_911812115.1. Lineage (NCBI taxonomy): Eukaryota > Metazoa > Nematoda > Chromadorea > Rhabditida > Neodiplogasteridae > Pristionchus > Pristionchus exspectatus. The sequence goes on along the minus strand of OU461587.1, from coordinate 4,213,061 downwards.
GGGTGGGCGAGCAGGCGGGTCTGGAAAGAGAAGAAATATTAGATATACCTCGTAACTTCACCAAGTGGGGCTTTTCGATTACAGAAAGGCCGTTTTCCCAATTTTTCTCGCAATAAAAAGTGCTCGAAATCGAAATTTATGTCTGACCTCAACCGCTCCCTCCAACCCAGTGAACGAAGTAAGCGTCTTCGAGATGAGCAGGAACTTGGGCGATCCGGGATACAATTTTTGCCTAGAAATGAATAATTTATAATTTTCTCTCAGATGAAAAGCACTCTACCACTACCGCAATTCGGTTCATCTGCATGGAGGTGAAGCATATCTTTTCAGTCATTATAGTCTGATTCTTCCCGGTCTAAACGTTCGTCGTCCCACTCACTTTAGCCGCGGCGCTTGCTGATGCTGCCCATAATAGGGCAGACTGCGCACTTGCCCGCCCATCTCCAGCACGCTCCATGCCACGGAGAGGTCGTCGTAGCCGTTGCTGGACATGATAGATTATTTGTGTGTTGGCACTTTCACAACCTCTTTTATCCATACGAGCACTTCCTTCAATACTGCGGGCCAAACCAAACTATCACTCTCCAATAACCACCAAACACTCAGATACACGGTTAACGGGAACACACAATCACATTGTCAGTGCTACTCGAAATGCTTCTCGATTTATGAGTTGCAAGTGACAACAATAACAGAATAAAGCAACTCACTGCGATCTGACTACCTCCAGCACGATGTGCACGGCAGCGGTGATGGGCGCGTGGAAGAAGAAGGCCTGAAAAAATGAAATGTCGAAGAATCCCGAAAATCTAATTTTTCGAAATTTTGATATTAAAAAATTCAGTTATGTTTCAGCATGTCCATAGTAAGCGCAGAATCATCAGAAAGCTGATAATGTACACGCTCCTCTAAAAGTCAAAATTTCACGATATTTCTGCCAAAGTCCAAGCTCGTTTTCTTCGTTCTATTGTCTATCTTTCCTTTCCTTTTCGTCGGCTTTTCGATGGTGATGAAAAAAGAAGTTGATCTTTGACCTTGGGGCGGCAAAAAAGGAATTATCAATATCTAACCTCCTCAAAGATCAGCGTCTTCCTCGTGCATACGGCCAGTGATGATTGGTTGTCGCGACCGAAGAAGTGATTCCTGACATTTATCGATTGACTTTATGTAATTACTTAGTTATTTATGTCAGTTGTTTGCTGAAAACAAGCGAATTCTTCATGCCCTTTCGTCGAAGTACCAGATCAATTTGCATTATTGTGCAAAATTTTAGAGTTCAAAGACCAACCCCTCACTCCACGCCATCGCTGAAATAGTCTCGCAAATGTCAATTTTTTTTCTAAATTTCAGTGTTCAAAAACCAAAGTTAAAGATCAAGGATCAACTACTTCAGAGTTCAAGGATCAAAGATAAACTCCTTCAGAGTTCAAAGATCAAAGGTCACCCTCTGCTCACCTCTCTCCATCGTAGAAGTAGCAGTGCACGTAGTACGACTTTCCCTCCTCGAGCTGCAATTGGGACTTGTACAACTGCAAAAACACCCCTGTTTCTACATCTCAAATCCCGATCACCCGATTTATCTCCTAGCGTAATGATAAGGTTCCCTTTTCAACAGAAATACTGCGATTTCGAACGGTATAAGTCGACGATTATTACTTACAAGAATTTCATTGTTATGTTCCCAATGTTCAAGAGTTGATTGACTCGCTCACCTCCCTCAGCTGCACCTTCCCAATCTCATACACGTATCCGTCCGACACTGTCCCGGGCGGAATCGGCCGAGTGAACGGCGAACTCCGCCCGTCCAGGAACCGCTGGTACCACGCCTGCCGCTCCTCCATTCGGAGAGCTGTGTGTGGCCGGGTCCAGGTTGGGGATCGGAAACCTGGAAGTCGGAGAATTCGACTGTTTTAGATTCATGGAATGCAAAATAATAGAAGATGGACGACCAAGTTAGAAGAGATGTCAGAGATCTGATTCGGGTGCGGGAACGTCAGGCTATCTAGAAATTCTTGCGCTCTTAATAAAACACAGATAACAGAGACAAATAGCTCCTTGAGTAATATGGAAAAAGTACAGCAGCAGGCAGAGGCCCAAAGGACTTGTGAAATTGGAGGCATATTTGGCGCTGACTCAAGACAGACTCTACTCGCGCCGAGAAAACATCGCGCCAGGTGGTATAGCGCGGAAGGAAGGGAGAGAGATGAGGAAGAAAGAGAGGGAGAGGGCGACTGGGCATGGTTGTCAAGGAAACCCGGCCGGCTGGTCAAGAGTAAGAGAGGGGGGGGGGAGTGACCGGTGTCTCTCAATTTCCCATGGGCTCTCGCAGGTCATAATTAGATAGACACGGCAGACGGAGCTTGCGAGGGATTGCTCATATTGGGCCTCATCGGGAAAGAAGAAGTGGCAAGTAGAGTTCGAAATACGGGTCGCCGTCTCTTCATTTCACGCACTCTCTCGTCTCTCTGACCGGTCAGAGAGCACGTGAAATGAAGAGACGGCGACCCGTATTTCGAACTCTAGTGGCAAGTACGTAAAGAGTGGACGGTGTCTCTGCATTTCCATGATCTCTCGTCGGGCAGATTCAATTAGAGACCGAGGTGGCGTGCGATTCACCTTCGTGTACCTCACCAGGGAAGAAGTGAGGGTCCCTCTCTTCGGGAGGTCTTGATGGGATGAACCGAAGGTCCGTGAGAAGCGGTCTAATGAGGACACCGAGGGTCAGAGGTAGACAATCAAGGGCCGATTGTGCTATTACTTCATTTGTGTGCGGCCGTCAAGTCTCCCAGATTGAGCATGGCTCTCATATTTTCCTTGTGGTTTGTACTAATGAGAGCAAGAAGAGTGTACTCCAATCAAATAGCTCTTCGTGAATTTGTGGGAGCGGACAGGCGATTGGTTGTGTTTCACAATAAGTTCGTATGTTTCGGGCTCAGAATAATTCAATGTCGTATAGTATCCTTTTTTAAAACATCATAATAATATCGAGATCGGTTGAGCAGAAACACAGTTACAATATTGTAATTATTACAGTTGAGGATGGGAAATAGGATTGGCGTGATGATTCCGGGATTGTTTCCGGCGAAGAACGGAAGATGTGAGTGAGAGGGCTGCGGCACGACTGGGCCGATGATTGGATATGTTTCACATTTGGTTCGTATTCGGAAGACAACTTCGAGCAATGATTTCTTCACAGTGGAGATTTTTTGAAAAATTATCTATAGGTACATGGCCGAAGCCAGATTTCTCACGGTTTTATTTTAAATATACTTTTGGCTGGCTTTCTTCATCCCATTCAGCACTCAATAACGATTGTTTCGTTTTTTTCTCTCGCATTCATTTGCTATTTACGCTGAACGACAAAGCTGGAATATTGAAATAATTCATCTGTAAATTTCAATAGTGGATGTGTTTCAAAAGCGATTAATAGATGCCACGCAATCGCTGCTTTAATCACTCCATGATGCGTCTTAAAAAGAAATAAACAACATTACCAAATCTTTTTCTCGCCGACACCTCCATGTTTCATTGCGAATCATGTGTCGAAAGATTACATGATGCTGCATTGTTTACTGTTTGTTTCGAATCAGCTCTAATTTGCTCCAATCAGCAGGAACTAAAACTGTTCTCTAATCATTTCCCCTTTCACTTCACTTTCTCAATCACTCTCATTGTGATCGATGACTCACCGCATAACGAGCTCTTTGAATTGTTGAATTGAACTCTTTGAAACGAATTGCGAGCTCTCGCTTTTTATCACTGCTCAGCTATCAAGTGTCACAGGCGATTTGTCTCTGAAAGGGATACGGTGAGATAGGTACCGTATCTAACCGAGTCAAACATTTCTGAACTGACTTTCAAGAAACTTTTTAGCTGTTTTAGTTTCTCGCCGCGAACAATAAAAACACCATGTTTCGAAAACTGCCTAGGATTACTCACCCAAATAGAAAACTCCATTTTATCACCCCTGCCTGCCCAACTACACTGTCCCCATTCAGTTTCTTATCTGCGCATTGCTTTATCACCTTTACATACCGCGCTTTGTGAAGCGAAATACAATACGGGAATAGTGGGGGCATCACTAAATACAGAAAGGGAGTTTGTGATGGCTAAGGGGCTTTATACAATGCGAAAGCAGGTGGTTGGGGGGAAGGGGCGGAAGGGAGGATAGGGATGGGGGCGGGGTGGATCAGTTATCGATTGGCGTGGGGTGTGACTAATTTTTTCGCGTTTCCGATTCGTGGGGGGGAGGCCCTACTCGAAAGTGGGCGGAGCTTAGGGGAAAGGGGGCGGAGCTTAGATCTGCTCGGTGGCGGCCACGGAACGAATCTTCTCCACGGAGAACTGCTCAAAGTTCTCCCACGGCTTCTCCCAGAGCACGATCTTGTACAGGGAGCGATTGCCGCCCGCCTTCAGCGTGCACTTGTCCTGCAAAGGGAAATAGTTTAGAGATACGGTAAGAAAGGATTACGGTAACTGAAAATAATCAATAACTAATTTAACCCCTGCCTAAGTGCACTTGTCCTGCATGATGGATTACGGTAATAAAATGTACTCGATAATAACGTTAACCCCTGTCAGGCTAGTGCACTACGTGTCGTTCATCTCTTACATTCATCTCTTACGAATCAGTGAATAATCGCTAGTAATTTTGTAACGTGCATTCAAAGAAAACCATCATGATACGGGTTAATGAATCATCCAAACAAAAAGTAGAAACACTAACTAGTATGTCGATCCCAAGTAAACCGTTACGACTATATCCGTAACGTAAGAACCATACCGCACTCACAACTACCGTATTTTGGAAAGCGGATAATCCACATGAAAAAAAACAAAATCGATGATGAATTGTTACTGTAACTTCTAATATGCTCTGGAGCAGCAAGGGAACTCAATAAAACCAATAAAAAATCAATAAATCAATAAAACCTACCGTAACACAAATTCTACCGTACCTTGGGGAGCTGGGAGGCTATTGGAAAATCAATAGAACCTGTAATACCGCAACCACTACCGTACCTTGGACAGCTCGGAGGCGGCGACGGTTCCGCGCGAGCACTCCGACTCGCCCACGAGCACCTCGTACTCCCAGCGAGTGCCCGCCACCACCTGCGACTTCGCCGAGACCACCTAAGAAGGAGTTACGGTAGAATATTGATTATTGATTTATTTTTGATTCGGTGTGACAAGAGCTGGGGATTACCGTATTTGAATTACTAATAATAATTGTGGTAAATATCGCTGTGTTTACACGTACAACACTAGTGTTTGTAAGCCGTGTACTCAAATACAACAATAATGGAAGCAGCAGGGAGTATTTAGTGATGCAAGTCGATTACGCACTATTTCGAATTCATTACGAGAGGGAACGCAATCAATTCAAAGAATCGGGAGATATTTGTCACCACATCGCCCTTTCAAAATATGATTTAAATGACGCTATCGCTTCCAGAATAACATGTTTACGCCAAATTGATTGCCATCAGAAACAGTGGACTTTGTTCTAGTCAGTTCAAATTATAACTCGTGACGTGGTCCTATGACTAATGAGAAGGGCCAATCTTTCGCATCTTGAGAGAGTCTGTAAACTACTCTATCACAGGATAAAAATAGTCAAAAGATAAATAATTAATTAATTAAACAAACCTTGATGGGAATGAGGTGGTTGGCGCCGTCATTGGAGCCCTCGTTGAGGCCCTTCACGCCTCGCCACACCTTCTCCTGTATTTATTTAATTAACTTAATTATTTAAATAAATAAATAAAATAAATAATGTTAACCATGTGCTCAGGATCAGTAGCGTCGCGCTCTTTGAACATGGTTATTCAGCTACTAATCAGAGTAGAGTGACCCGAACCGCTTGCGAGAGGCAATGAATGGTCCCTCCCCCTCCCTCCCGCTAAATCGATGCCAGGGGCTCGTGACCCCATGACTAATGCGAACGTTCAGCCGCCCTAACAGTTCGTAAACGACTAACTAAATTAAATGAATAATTAAATTACCAAGTGAGCGGGGTCATTATGGTCCTGATCGCGCATTCCTCCGCAAGACATTGTTGATAAATTGGAGCTAGCGAGGCACTTCGAGAAAGACACAGAAGGGAGGAATGGTCCCAACAGTCTCTCCTCCTCTCTATTTCATCCCTAACCGTCTGTCACTCTCGATTCCTCCCTATCTCTGCCCCCCATGACACAAACAGTAAACATCCCTGGCAAGAAAGAGCGCTGGCACTCAAATAAACAGCAGTAAATCGGCCGTTGTTTTCGTGGTGGAGCTAATTGTTCAGGTGTGCTCGGCAAATACCCTTGTAAAACTCGAAAAGCTTGTCAAAGGGTGCATTGTTTACGCAAATATAAGGCCAAATGAGCGTGAATTCGAGTTATTTAAAGGTGTGTTTTAGAAAATAACAAGAAAAACTCGATTAAAATCGGGCAAACTGACCAGATGCTCGGGGTTGGAAGCCTCCTGTTGCATGAATCCGCCAGGGAAAGGTAGTCCAGTCATTGCTACCGATAGAGCGCACGAAAGCACGATGAGAGACTGCATCAGTCGGCAGAGCGTTGCTAAGTAATCGAAAAGTAACTGCGCGCGCGTGCGCAAAGACGCGACGCTTGTTGTTATTTTTCTACTACTTGTCAAACGTTCCCTTCCCCCGAACAGATGCAGTATTTCATCGTGCTTTCGTTCGCTCATCGGTAGCTATGTACTCCTTGTCCCTGGCGGTTTCATGCAACAGTAACCTCGCTTTCAACTCGATTAAAATCGATAAAATCAAGCAAACTGACCAGGTGCTTGGGGTCGGAAGCCTCCTGTTGGGTGAAACCGCCAGCCAGTCCAGCCATTGCTACCGATAGAGCGCACGAGAGCACGATGAGAGACTGCATCTGTAGCAAGAGAGCGTTAGAGAAAGCGGTAGAAAAGTAACAACACATTACAAGTGCGCGAGCTCACGCGTCATACGCAAGTACGCGTTGCTTGCGCATGGAAAGTGCGCACAAAAGAAGTGATCGTTCAAGAGCTGCGAGCGGGTCGTTTTATAAGATTTTGAGTAGGGAAGCTCCGCCTTGGGGGAAATGGCCGGCTGATGAACAGTTGGTGCCTAATGAAAAGGGAGAAGATTGACTTTAGTTGTCTAACTCTCTCACTTTCGTGCGCTCTCTCGCTCAAGCTGACTCCCGATCATGCAAAACTCAATGAACTAGGAGAAGGATCGGGGAGCTATTATGATCGGCGAAGGGAATGCGATACGTGTGATAGCCGCGATGAGTCACCAGTACATCGATTGATACGCGAGGGGATCCCTAGGTAAACAAATAGACCCCGAGGGAGAGATTAACCAGCAACTGACCCTCTGGCTGATGGGGAAGTAAGAGAAATGAACGTAAGCAGGCTAGCCTAGACTCTGGTTGACCTAGCAAGGTCAAGAAATCAAAAAGAGAAGATCGGGGTTTTTCGCGTCGTTTTGGATCGGAAAAGGGGAAGAAGGGGGTAGATGAAGAGTTAAAATTGGCCATCGACTTAAGTACTTCCCCTTATCGATCGGCTAGAGAAGAAAACGGAGCTTAGGAGATCAACGATTAGCGAGGAAAAGCGATAAAAAATTATAAAAATAGAGAGAAAATTCGAAACGAACCACCCGCCAGCTGCTCAGGCGCGCAAAATGTGTGGAAAGATGTTTTCGAAAACATCTGCGATCAGAATGCAAAAGAGCGTGAATCATGCAAATGCGCAGTCAGAGTGAGAAATTGAAAAATGTCAAATATATTTCGTGCAAATTAAATGTCAACGCTCTTGAATGGAACAAGTTCCAAATTCTACAGTTTGAAAGGGCGCAGGAGCATGTGATGTAAACAGAAGGCGAAAGAAAGACACACAAAATGTCGAAACGAGTATCATTCAGGAAAACGATTGCGAAACGAACGAAAATGAGCAATGATTCAGAACGTTATCATTCATGTTGTTGTTAGAGGCACGGTGTGGAAATTGTGATTGATTGGCAATTCTGATGATGAACCAAACAGTAACGATTCATCTTTAGAAAACAGGGTACGGTAATCAAGTTATCTTTATCGCCTCCACAAAATGCATTCACGATCTCATGGTTCTCCTGAATCGCGACGAGTTCTCTCCTGGACTCTGGCTCTAATGACGAAACCGGTCTCAGCCTGAGATGCTCTCTTCCCGATGTCCCCTTCTACTGTATCGGTGCTCTCTGGCTTCTGTTCTGCTTCCTTGCCGGTGTCGTCAACGCTCTCCTTCGCTTCTTTCCCTTCAACATTGACGCCGTCTGCTGGATTCTGTTCGGCTTCTTTCCCAGCTACTTCAAGGCCAAGACTCTCGGACGTCTGAGCTTCGCCTTCAGAAGCCTTCACGACGCTATCGACGAGGTCGTCGACCGTCTTTTCGACCTCAGAAGTGACTTCAGAAGCGACGTCAGCTTTCTTCTCGTCGAAGCGCGCAAGTGCCTCCATGATATCGGTGTCATTGCTGCAATAGTGTCGATCAGGGTACATTTTTGCTTCCAAACTGTCGAACGCGGTTCGAATACCAGTCACTATGTATCATTGATTTGTCATAGCCAACGCCTTATGCATTAGCAATAATTTTTCCCTGTTTTCCACCGTGATGAATGTGCATGAATAATGCTTATTCATGCACACTAATCTTATCTAATCAAATTCACCAGTTTGCTACGATAGAGTATGCAATTTGCAGGGATCCTCCAAAAATCAGAGGCAAGTTCTAATGCAAATTTACAGAATCTGTAAAGTGAGTACGGTGGTGAGGTTTCTTTTTTTATATTATGTTTGAACAGTCTTCTAGAATACCTGTAATCTGCCTCGAAGATGGCCTCGAGTGGAGTAATGCACTCGACGGAGCCGTCGGCGGCTAGCACGCATTGTTGATCGAGACTGGAAAGGTGTGATTTTTTATCTCTAATTTATATCCTTGCAAACTCTATGCAAGCTAATGCGGAATGAATAACGACAAATTCGAGGTAGTCCAGCTGTGAGGACCAACGAAGTACCGATAATGGCACTCCTTACTATCTTATCAAATCATTCCCCTTTTTTTGCAGAATTTGGAAAAAGAAGATTGAGATTTTACCGAAATAAATATAAAATGTTAAGATTCTAACCGACAAGTGCACTCCTTGCAATCGTCCTCCGTACCTCCCTTCGCATTTCCAATAAATCCCTCCTCGCACTGGTCACAGTGCTTGCCGATCGTGTTGGCGGTGCAGTTCTGAGAAGAATAAAGTTGGTCATGGCCGCCATGCTTCTTCCTCTTATCAATATTAGTGCACGGAGTGCCCCTAGTAATCGGCGTGTAACACATCTCTCAGCTCGCCGCACGCTTGTTGCTCTACGTGCAATTATGGGTCGTTGGCTGTCGTTTCTTCACCCTATCAACCGTAGACTGCCGATTGATTCGAATTATAATACAAAGGATCAGTGCCGAATTGCTTAGACTACCGTACTCTTCATCTACCGTATATGTACCTGGCACATCCCAAAATCATCGCACGTCGTCGAGTGTCCATTGCACACGCACGCCTCCACACAGCGATCGCCTTCCAGCGCCCACTCGTAACCCGCCTTGCATCTGGGATTGATCTTTGCTTTGATTTGTTCAGTACACTTTGAACTTTCCAATGAGCGATTCGCGATCTGGCTTTGCAGCTTCATGCAACAGAGAGTTACTATCTACAGTATCCTCCCGCTACCGTACCTCTGACACATTGCGCCCTCTGTATTCCCACGACAGTCGATGCACGCCTGTGTGTCGTCACAGACATCAGCCTGATAAGTGATCTTTGATCTTTGATCTTCGATCTCAAAGCTTTGATCTTTGATCTCTCACCCGTCCACCGCACTCGCAGTACCCGTTGTAACCGACGTAGATGCGCTCGCACAGCCACACGGACTTTCTGAAATAAAATAATTTGCAGTTTTTTTTCAGCATTTGTTAATTGTTTTTGAGCGCCTAATATGCGAACAGCATTAGATATAATTGGAGAATAATGTGTAGCGACTTTTACTCAAGTCACTACCTCTTTTGCATAATTACAACTCCATTCTTCCCTTTCTCACATCGCCCCCATAATTTCCATAATCATTTGCATGTCTATCCATTTAGTAACTGTCTGGTAATTTCATTAGCATATCTCATACCTCTCTTTACATTGCCTCAGCTCCATTTCCATACCGCCTTCGGCCTATAAATACTCTCCTTTTCCACCCTTATCCGTCAAGGACCCATTCATCGATTCCGTCCCCTCATCCAACAATCACAACATTCCTAACCAGCAGGCCAATAGTGTCTATCCCAACCATTCCCTCGATCCCATTCCGATCCAGGGCACAGCTCCTAAGAAGAAGTATTCATACAATTCCACTACATCCAATCTACCGTACTCTATCCACTCCGTTCCCTGGCGAGAGGGATCTCGACCACTCTCGATCACCCCATCCACTCCTCAGTCAATCGATTCAATCGTCGATTCCATCGCGGCGACCAAGCATCCGCCCATTCCATCCCAGATCACTCCCCCTTCTATTCTCTATTCAGATTGTTTAGATCAGCGCAGCAGCCTATTCAAGAAGATATCCTACCTGTTCGACGAGCCGTGGCCAGACGACCTGAGTCACTCGTTCAATTGTTCGTTTCTTGTTCCCCCTATTGCATTGTACCCCCGTAGTCGTCCGTCAGCAATTTTCGCCCCTCATCATCAGTCAACACAAGTTCATTAGGAACCTACACTCTTCAATCCATTCCACTTCATTTCACTTCATTCCATTCCATTCCATCCCTCAGGCGGGAGTGTAGCGACTTTTACTCAAGTCACTACCTCTTTTGCATAATTACAACTCCATTCTTCCCTTTCTCACATCGCCCCCATAATTTCCATAATCATTTGCATGTCTATCCATTTAGTAACTGTCTGGTAATTTCATTAGCATATCTCATCCCTCTCTTTACATTGCCTCAGCTCCATTTCCATACCGCCTTCGGCCTATAAATACTCTCCTTTTCCACCCTTCCTCAGAGCACTTCAGAACAATGAACCTCTCCTCGTTTGATTAGCAAACGAGTCCAGTCGCAGTCTAGCCAGGGTCATACCCCTCGGCTTCCATCCATCCATAGATCCTACCTTGGATCTCAGCAGTCTCATTAGGATCATACAGTATCCTCCATCTCCATCCCAGCAGCACCCTTTTGGGTATCCACTTCAGTCTCCCAGTATCCACACCAGTCTCCGCTACAGTACCCTCAACCCCGTTCCCCTTCCAACCCTGTTCCTTACCGTATCCCTCAATAAATTATTGGTTATTGAATCACCCTTCTGGTCCTTGGCACGGTACCACATCTACAGTACTCTCTCACACTCTCGGTTCACGGTTCACTTCCATCCTCTTAGCCATAGCGTTCTAAGCGCACCCCTGCTCCCTTTGGGTTCTACCGTATCGATCGCTGATACCGTAGCCCAGTTGTGAGTATCGTGGGTCGCTAGTTCGCATATAATGTATGCATGCTGTAGATGAATCACTACTGTTGATGCGCACCAAAGAATTCAGCTCTGATATTTTTATTATTCAGATATGTTTCACGATTGATATTTGGAGCGTCAATTCTCATTAAGTTTGATTCCGATCGGTTACTTTTGGAACAAAATAATATCAAAAGAACATAAATAACGCATATTAATTTGATATTTTTTCCCTTCCTTCGCGCCCTAACCTGATGGTATCGTGCGTTTCAAATGCTCAGCAAACTCAATGTGCTGGTTAGCGTATTGATTGTCTGGGAGAGAGAAGAAGGGAAGAGGTAGGGCGGCGGAGAGCAGGTAGATCACTAGCCTCCTCCCGGCCTCTTCCTAACACCGCCCCTCGAACGGTAGTCAAAGGTCAGCTACGAGTGGAACGGAAAATAATTTCACGATATCTGTCGAACTCACCCGTACACGCGCTCCGATTCCGCCTCCTTCGCGTTCTCGATCTCCTTGATGTGCTGGAAAACAATGAGAGACAATTAGATAATTATTAAAATCAATCTTTTATGATGAATCTATGTGTTTCTGCAGACGTAACGAAAACGAATACGAAAAAAAAACTTACGGGTAGAAGGTTAGCAGGTTTAAAAAGTACGCAGATATTACCTTATGCAGCTTGAAGGCCATGATCTGCGCGTGGGACGACTGATCCTTTAGATCCTCGATTTCCTGTGGGATCAGTGTTTTCATTTCCCCATTATTCCTTGATTCCGATACTCGGATTGTCAATGTATTGCTGGTTCAAAATCGTCAACAACTTGTTGAAAACGACAGCAGTGAGGTTGTCTGTTGCCAAAAGTGTGCTTACAGCACTGATACTTCCCTCTATGTAATACATTACAACAGTGCAGTAGCATTCTGCTTGCACTTAGTCGTTCAGAGAAGCATCGAATCAATAAATACCTCAACGATGTCGTCTCCGAAGAGGTCGGCGATGAACCGTCTACACGCCGAAAAGATCGTCTCCTGGGCTTCTTCCTGAGATTGATCTTTGTATCTTTTTGTTTATAGCTCTTTAGGATTCCAGCAAACCTCGCTAGCACGGAAACTTTTATTTTTTTGTTCAAGAAAATTCAAGCGTCACATATCATATTCTTCCCACATCAAAGGCTGAAGTAATAGTTGTGAAACATAACACGCATTTGAGCAGCTCATTCGATACGATTAAACCCGAACCTTGTCCGTGGTCTCATTGTAGAACTCGTAGACTCTCTCGTAGATTTGATCGTCAGAGACCTGCTTGTCGATAATGAGCAACTGGAGTTGCGCGCGCTGTAATGAGTATGATGATTCGCAGCCCTTTTCACAGCCCGCCGGAGAAGGGAGATAATCCAATTATCGCGTCCGAGGCCAACCCTTGAGTCAATTTCTCGATCCTCTCATTCTCGCCCATCTTAGCTGATCTGCACGGTCGAAATTGTCAAAATGTGAGCAATATTTGTGTGAAATTGGGAAAAGATGATATGCATTCGGTGAAACATATTCGATTTATCCAAACAAATTTCACAATATTTTCACAAAGTAGTCCATCGAAACTTAACCGTTTCCAGTAGCACGTTAATGTAAACCCCCACACCCGCATTATTTTTGAGATCCTGGGAACATTACCAAAATTTCCTCGCACTCGGATTTTCAACGATAGTGGAATTTTTTGAAGAATTTTGTGATTAAAGATTAAGATCTCGAAATTCTCGAAAAAATCCCACTATCGTTGAAAATCCGAGTGCGAGGAAATTCTGGTAATGTTCCCAGGATCTCAAAAATAATGCGGGTGTGGGGGTTTACATTAACGTGCTCCTGGAAACGGTTAAGTTTCGATGGACTACTTTGTGAAAATATTGTGAAATTTGTTTGGGTAAATTGAATATGTTTCACCGAATGCATATCATCTTTTCCCAATTTCACACAAATATTGCTCACATTTTGACAATTTCGACCGTGCAGATCAGCTAAGATGGGCGAGAATGAGAGGATCGAGAAATTGACTCAAGGGTTGGCCTCGGACGCGATAATTGGATTATCTCCCTTCTCCGGCGGGCTGTGCTTTTTATGCCATCAGCTCTTCAGCGGAAGGCCTAAAACACGATGGCGTGGTGAAAAAGTGAACCGAGTCGGAATCAATTGGCAACACATTAGCAGTAGACGCCCCGATGTTTGGAATACAGGAATTGTTCAAAAGCCTCCTTTCACCTGCAGATTTAATAAAGTATTGAGTTTTGAGCTCGACAGCGAATTTGATAGTCACATTATGTTTCACTGTTGGTTCATCTGAAGAAATCGCCGCGATCACTTAATTAATTAAACCCACGTAGAACAAAAATCCACCAATGGTCGATGCGTATCGGTACCACATTATCTGATACGCCCGAAAACAGTCATGCTGATTTCTTTAGGATTCTATTATTAAAAAGTGTCGCATTCTACTCCATCCTGATTAGCAAGATCGTCACGGTGAGTGAAATTGTGTCATAATTCTAAGCTGCTACATAGAGCTGTCGACGCTAACGAGAAGTAGCCATTTTCCCCTCTCCATTCTGCTCTCTTTTTGGTCCCTCTAACTATCTGGCGCCAGCGCATGTCCGTAATACCGACACCGAATCTACGTCCCGAGCGGAAGGTCGTCTGAGACTGAGCGGGCGAGAGAGTGTGCAAAAAGAAGAGACGGCGGTATTATTTCTCTTGCTCCACTAGTACCTGCTCATCACTCAGCCAATCCATCAGTGCCGCCGGTTCAAGGGAGACAATGCGCAGGATCTTCTTGCAGAAGACGCCGTACTGCTCTGGAATCGGAACTGTTTACTGCATGGAATGCAAGAAATCGCTTTGGAAATGTTGAAGTGGATGACACCGTAAAATACGCATCGACATTTTAGTTGAGTTTCAAGTCCACTTCAAAGTCTATGCGACATATTTCAAAATAATCGCTTCACGTTATACTCTCTATAAAAACTCCAATCAATCGACATTTGTCCGAGGTTCGCATAATTTTCTTGTGCGAACTCCTTCTCCTACATTCTACCTGCCCAAGAACAATAAGTAAGGAGCAGCCTCTCATTACCGCCATATCTTCATCTCATTTCATTAGGACCCTATCCAATTCAAGGTTAACTACTCGAAAAGTCTCATGTTAGAATTCAGTATGTAAAAATGGTCATTCGCTCACCAGCCTGATTTGTCATCTCCTCATCCCTTATCCTACTGACCATACTCGAGAAGGCGCTCTGCATGTGCTCCGGAGTGGCCGACTCCATGTAGAGATACATCAACCTGAACAATGTATGAATTATGCTGATTATTATATGATTGAACAAAAAGGCTAACTAGAAATCACTTACCGATCTACATTCACGTCTCCGATAAGTCTCCGGAGGTTGTCCGTGCAGTACTTCTCGAGGGCGCTGAATAATTGTTTGCATCAGCCAACGCACAAGTTTTCGAGAGTCACCTTCATTTCACATTCTGTGGCATTACACTACCAGATTAAATTGCGCAATGCTATGTGAACGTCATCATTAATATTTGCGTAACAGAAACGTACGCCTGACTCTGCCGTCTCCTGCTCTGGTGCTGCTCGTAGAACAACTCGGCAATCTTCTGCAGTCGTTCCCACTCATTTGCCCCGTTATCGACCGCCTTCTTGATCAGGTATTTCTGCAAAATTTCCGTGGTTAACAGAAAGGAGGGAGTGATTGGAAGGATATTTTCGAGTACTATCAAATGTGTTTTTAGTATGAATGCGACACTTATTAGCACCGTTGTAGACGGCCTTCTTGATGAGGTATTTTTGAATGCGAAGCTTACTAAATCAGGAAAAGGGTTTCGAGCGATGTGCCCCGAAACAAGGATTATTCTGCGGGAACCACTTTCACGCACTGTAGATTAATTGTTTGCTTGCATTTGCTTTTTTAAAGATATTTGTTCACATTGCACACGTTCCCAAAATTATTTAGACAACAGTACCATGAACAAAAACTAATAGTGAAACATAAGGAGCACTCACATGTCTCGTATTCATCCATTTCAGCTCCGCATCTCCCAGCGGTTCCGGCTTCTCATCGGGGAAGACCTGAGAATGGCTAATTCTTTGTTCATACATTTTTTCATAATCCATTGTTGAAGTGAATAGGCGCAAAAGTATCAGATCTTGGTTATGTTTCACCAATATCTTAAGCTCGGGAGAACGTCTTCTCCTTGATAGTCCCATTTTGCTTATGATACAACAAAAACCCACCTCTTCGACCTGCTTCTTGGCCAGGTGCGGCGGTTGGTAGCGCGGGCGAGTTTCTGAAGATATGTGTGAATTTTCTCGTTAATCAACGATTTCGCTTCCTGAGGTGGTTCTCTACTAAACAAGTGAATAATTCAATGAGTGTCTGCAGATAGGGATAATTGGCAAAATGATGGTGAAAGAGAACTTTTACAACCTTTAGCTTTCGTCTGCTCCTCTGCTTCATCTTCGTCGCTCGTCTGCCGTGGTTGCTGGCGTTTCTAGAACACGTAATAACAAGAGCTATCGACTGTGACCCAGGAATTGGCCCAGCGTTTGTGACAGCATGTTACATGAGGATGCGTTGATACGTGGGACGCTTATCCCAAAGAAAGCACCTTTAATGTTTTCCTATTTATCATCACCCTTCTGCACATTTAGAGCAATTATTGCCGGGAAGAACCAGTGCATGCACTCACCGACGAGGCCACTGTAGCTAACAGAAGAAAAATCGATAACAGCCGAATCGATGACCTCATACTCCCACGCTCCGAGCCCACAATGCCCCATCCTCTCTTCCTCATGACCTGACTTCTCTACCTCGTGTAAACTCTTTCCCTTCATGACCGACGAGAGATAGCGTAAATGAAGAGATTCCTTTCCAGATCTCTTGTATAAACACCGGCAAGTGAGTAGAAATTTATCGAATACGCGATATAGTTTACGTTAGATGAAGGGCCGTCAGTGTGAGGAATTCGTCTCTTTATTCCTTCTCTCACTAAGGAGTGATGTGGAATGGAATGGAGAGACTCTTCATCCTGTCAGTCCTAATTAGATAGAACAATAGATAGATGGATAGATAGGGTTGACACAACGATAGCACAGCAATGGTCTGACACTCTCCATTCTGCGTGCTCTCTCGCACTGTCTGACAGACGAGAGAGCAAGGAAAAGGAGAGAGCGAGAGCACTACTCACGGGAAGAGAAGGCACGGTGTGAACAGACAGGAAATGGAAGGGGTTGGATAATCAATGAAGGATATCGAGCGTTTTGCTATAATATAGTAAAGGACATGGATGAAGCGAGAATAATATGGAATATTCATTGTATATGAGACGATTATCGATTATCTATCGACTGGTTGAGCAGAGGTTTTGGTTTAGGGGTAGATTAGATGATTGATCGATTGGAGTAGATTAGTACTTGTCCTTGTAGAGGACCTTGCAGGAATTCATCGCCGCCTGCGCCTTGCGTCTCTTACTCTCGTCTTCGATTGCGGAGATCTGAAAAATGTATTCATTGCCTTTTATCTAATGCTATTCTTCAGCGACAATTTGTGCCGAGAAATACCTCGAATACAACTTTTTTAAAATTCACCACTTATGTCTCTAGTCTGCTCAAAGGAGAATTTTTCCGTGCAGGTGGTGAATTTCTCATGATCCACTAATTTCTTCGCCATTTCCCACGGTTGTTTATCAGCAATGAGAAGGAAAGTGCGGAGAGGCAGGGCCGCTAATATATTCCCCCCTTGGCTAATAATTTCTTCATGAGAACGAATTAGCGAATCTGCGTGCAATTCCTAAGTAGGGCTATCAGGATGAAGAATCAGTCTCTTGATTCCGCATACTCTCTCGTCACTCTGACCGGTGAGAGAGTACACGGAATGAAGAGACGGATTCTTCATCCTGACAGCCCTATTCCTAAGTGTCCGTGAATCACGAGCAACTACTGTATTACGCCTCTACTCCCTCTTCAGTACTGCCCATTTTCACTCTGTCCCATTGCACTCTAATGCGTGTTTGCTCGTCTATCAGCTGATTGAATCTCATAATCGGGAACTATCTTCCAGGATCTCACCATTCCATCCATCGTGTGCTCGATATCGGTCCACCGCTTGCCCGATTCCTTCATCATCGTGAGCTTCTTCGATTGGTCTTCGCCGAGGAACTGCATACGGAACAGACGACATGCGCCTGGAGTGAGTTTAATTAAATTATTTTTTTTAAAATTAAATTAACATTTTGACTGCTTGATATTTGGAACTTTTCATATTGCTATGATCTAATTTCTACAATTGTCTTTTTCCGAAAAAATAAGATCACTGCAAAATAAGAGCTTGAACAGGCGACATGCGCCTCGAGTGCGCTTATTTTGGATATTTGGAAATTTTCCTGACCCCCTGGATCCATTCGAAATTTGGAGTATTGTTTGGCCCCTGTGTGTGGAAGTAACATTTTCACATTGCCGCATGTCTTAGGGAGAAAATAGTGAGCGAACTTTTTTAAACTCATTTTGGAAATGCCTACGTGCTAATTTTAAAATGTAGTCGTGAAATACCTACCCTTCATCTGCATCGTGGCGTCCATCTTCTCCTTTCCCTCGAGGGAATCGAGGAACTCGAACAGCTTCGAGTAGATATCATCCGACGAGATCGTGTCCGATCTCTGGAATGGGTTTATCGGTTATTGCGCACCATGCATATCTTGAATGATGCCGGATTTCACTGTGGTATCGTGTTGTATTGTATAGGTCATTTTTACGATATGTAGCAACTATGGCATCCTGTTTTTGAAACGAAAATTTTCCAAAATATACAGTGCCAAAGCGGCTAACGCACAACTTTAAACTGGTTTTGGAATCAGAAAAAAATTGGATGATGCCTAACGAAATACGTGACTGTAACAGTGACTGTAAATATCGATACTGGAATTTTGGCCCATATACAAAGCTAACAATGATCGCGCTCAACATATCCTGCCTTGACACTAGAGGTCTCGGCAGGCTCGATCCGATATCATCAACCCTGGGAACTAACAATAATGGCGTTCAGCTCCTGTCGCTGCTCCGCGGTCAACCATCGTGTGTAGTCCCCGAGATTGCCCGGCGGTTTGTTCTCGCGACGCTGTCTGCAAATTTTTATTTTAATGTTAATATTTTTAACCGGAAGACCTCCTCTTAACACCTCTGATATTCTCAATAACTTTTGAAGAATCAGTGAAACTCAACTGGCGTTCAATCAAAATATTATGCCGCTTTGCTATTCTTATATGATTGCTGCGGCGGCTCAATGAATCGTGACAGTCGGCGAAGGTTGTGACAATTTCGCGCCGAAAATACATCACCGCACAAATTTTACCAGGCAATCTCTGACACTCTCCAATTTCCACACTCCCTTTCTCTCTCTAACGCCTCCAATGTCAGTGGAATTCCTGGAGATTTCGTGCCGATTCAGTCACTGATTGCATCGGGTGATCTCTGTTTTATCGCTCTCAATAACATCGGTCTAACAGCGCAAGAGACAGTGCGAAGTGAAGAGAGGCCCTCGTTTCGTTGCCAATTCTATGATGATTGTGACAAGATGAGAGACCGAACGAATTTGAGAGATTCAGACACTTCTGTACCCGATGTATCCATTTTCTCTGTCGTTAGAGAAAGCTAGAGACAACGCAAAAAGAATAGAATCAGGCACCAACCTGCCCAGAATCTTCGCACAGTGCTTGTAGGATCGTCTCGCGCTCTCTTTCTCGTCTCCCTCCTCCATCTCCTCCACAAATGCGGCGACCTGCAACACGTTTCTTATCAGTAGTGATTACGGTGGAATTACGGTACCAATCGATATCAATCGATAATCTCGAGCGTCATGACCGTACCTTGTCCATCATCTCTCCTTTTGATGCGCCCTCGTCCTTCATCCTCTTAATCTCCTCGGCCTTGTCCTCCCCGAGCAGATCCCTCATTCTCATGCGACAGCCCATTTTCAGCTGGCCTCGGGCCTGATAAAGATATTCGTTAGTGGCTGTTATCGTCTCCCCAGAAGATGAGTAGCAATGAGAAGGCACAAATAGTTTATTCAGTCAGTAGCAGCATAAGTTATCAAGTTGTATCATCAAGATGTTGGCGATGGCTCATCGAGAATGGGAATTACCAAGAGGATATCATCAAGATGGCGAGTCAATCAGTCTAAGAGAGTCAATGTGTCTAGGTACAGGAGGTCAAGAAGTAGAGTTCGAATTACGGGTAATCATCTCTTCATTCCGCACACTCTCTCACCGGTCAGGGAGGCGAGAGAGCGTGTGCGATGAAGAGACGGCGACCCGTATTTTGAACTCTAACAAGGAGAGGACAGTCTAGAACTTGTATCGCATTACTTCCTCCTTCTTCGCGTCGGAGAGGTCCTTGAAGTACTGCGAGACCTTGTTGAGGAGAGCGTCATCCTCGCCCTGCAAGCAACGGACTATACTACTGGCATTATGGCAGCTCGAAGATCAAAACACTACTGAAATGTACTAAAAAGCCACATTTTTCCGTGCGACGTGAAGCATATTTCAACACGACTAATAGCTAAAGTAGAAAATAAACGCACCGAGTCCTTCAGCTCCGTCAGCTCCTCCCTCTGGTCCTCATCGAGCCAGTTGTAGTACTGGTGGTATCTCTCGTCGTATTCACCGTACAGGTTGCGTCTCTTGCGTGACTCAACTCCGTAGACCTTTCTGAAATGAGGAATTAGAAAGAATCTTGGTTAAGAATTGAAGAAGAATAGAGAAACTGCTAATTGAGTCAAGGAAAAGAGAAAGACTTCCTAGAATACTGCGGCTGGATGTGAATTGTTGATCATTGATGAAATGACTATGTAGTTGTAAGTCTAATTTTTCATTCATCAAACGATCTATTTACAAGTAGTATTTCAAAAAGGATTTAAAATTTATACATGGCGAGGCCTTATGCGTCTGAACTATAAACAGGTGCAGGGAATATGTGCAGCGGTATGTTCGTTCCTAACTTTATTTCGTCACACGAGCGCGCGATAGAATGAGTTCTGCTGTGAAGGGACTAGGGTACATCGTCATTTCATATCCGCACCTGCAGTTCTTGCTGAGCGCTGCGGCCTTGGTCTTCTTCTCTCCGTCCTCCATATCGCCAATGATCTCATCCAGCTTCTTGGCCATCTCAGAGGGAGACGAGCCCGACTCGTGCATCTTCTTCATCTCACCTGTAAGAATGTGGCATTTGAGATTATATTCCAATCACTAATGAGAGCCATTGTACAGGAGACAAGATAATGAAGAAGATAATGAAGAAGAAGAAGAAGAGAAGATAATGATGAAGATAATGATTTCGCATTTTAGGATCGATCTACCTAAATCGAATCCTTAAACCAAGCGTACGCACCGGAAACTTCGTCTCCGAGCAGATGCTTGAGGTAGTGTCTGCATCCGGCCTGCAGCTTAGTGCGAGCTTCGTCCTTCTTGGATGCGTCGACGCTCTGAAGTTGTATTTACTTCTACGCTATGACGCCCCAATACTGTCTTTCCAAAGTGCATAGACAGAACAGAGTGGAACTTCAGAGGTTTTAACTATATATCGTACCTCGTAGTACTCCATGACCTTGTCGCTGATCTTGTTGCCTGCTCCGGACTCCTTCATGTTCTTGATCTCCATCTTCTGCTCCTCCGTGATCCAGGGAAGGAACTCACTTAACGTAATTCGCATTTGCATCACCTCACTTGAATGAGCATTTGGTTTATCATTTTATCGCTATGTTTATCACGATCTTGGACATTATATAGAAGTCATCCGACGATCGACAACTCACGTGAATCCCTCCTCCAATGTGTGCTCGTGGCGGCGCTTGCGAGATGCGACACCGTAGACCTTCCTGGAGTGAGTTTAGCTTTGACACCATTACAGGATACGAGTTAGAGTTCAAAATAAGGGGAAATGTCTTTTCATTCCGCGCGCTTTCTCGTCACGCTTATGTGTGAGAGAGCTCGAGGAATGGAAGAAACGATGTTTCGAGCTCTATTGCGGTATGCTCACTTGCAGTTCTTGCTCATTCTCTCAGCCTTGGTCTTGTCCGCTCCATCAGCCATCTTGCCGATGATCTCCTCCAGCTTCACTGCCATTTCAGCGGCCGTCGTTCCCGCCTCGTGAAGGGCCTGAAGCATGTGACATAGTAGAAGAAATCTGATTTTCAACTATTTTTTTGTTGTTGGCTGCAAACCTAATATCTCTGATGCTCTCAATGAATTACTTATCAAAACTCATTGAAACTCAACTGGGTCTACACGATACAATTGGATATTGAAGGAAAGACTGGAGAGGGTACCTTCATCTCAGCAGATGCGGCATCTCCGATCAGCGACTTGATGTAGTGTCGGCAGCCGGCTTGGAGCTTCGAGCGAGCCTCGTCTTTCTTGGATGCGTCGACGGACTGGAATAATTGAAGTTCTACGTGTCGGAAGCTCTAGAGCCCAGCACCGTCATGATCAATTCAGAACGCTGTCGATCATGATGAATGTGTCACTCTTTGGGATGTATAACAGGGCTGGGAAACATTTAACGGATTTCTCATTTCACATTGCTCTCTCGTAAGTTAGAAACACCCAGAGAGCATTGCGAAATGAGAGATCCGTTAAATGTTTTCCCAGCCCTGATGTATATGCTCAAGGGACGTAATCTCTACGGGTCTCAAGGGTCTATCACAAGGGCCCATGTATTCACACCCACCTCGTAGTACTCGAGAATCTTCTCGCCCATTTTGTCCTGCGCGCCGGCCTCCTTCATGTTCTTCAGCTCCATCTTCTGCTCCTCCGTCAGCCAGGGAAGGAACTCACTGAAATTATCCTTATTGATTAATCGTGCGATCAGCAAATTATCAGCGAGTTGCGATCCCTCGAGCGAGTTGCGAGTAAGCTCCAGAGAGAAACTCACGTGAATCCCTCCTCAAGGGTGTGCTCGTGACGGCGCTTGCGCGACGCGACGCCGAAGACTTTCCTGGAATGATTAACAATGCCATTTACACTATGACCTTAGTAGCATGGCTACTGTAGGAAACATACTTGCAGTTCTTCGCCAGTCTCTCAGCCTTGGCCTTGTCCGCTCCGTCGGGCATGGCTCCGATAATGGCCGCGAGCTTCACAGACATGTCAGCGGCGGACGTACCGGCGTCGCTCAAGGCCTGTGAAGAATGATATTATTTTTGTTTGCTGTCGAATTTCTCCACTCAACACACCTGACATTCTCAATAAATTATCAAGAATTAGTGAAACTCAACTGAGCACGCGTTATGTATTTGGTGAAGTGGACTACAGGTGATGTATTTTTTCATGTTGAGAAAATAAGCACCTTCATCTCAGCAGATGGTGCTTCTCCAATCAGGTGCTTGATGTAGTGCTTACAGCCGGCCTGCAGCTTGGTGGTAGCTTCCTCCTTCTTGGATGCGTCGACGGACTATAATTATCTCTCTACTGAAACGACCATCAACAAATATAGCGCATTATAAAGTAGGTTATATAATCGGAGATCATCATCTAACACTGACATGTACCAAAAGTGTGTTCCTTTGAAAGATGCGTGAAGCATATTTCAAATCACAGACAACAAGCTAGAGACTCTTATCTACCTCGTAGAACTCGAGAACCTTCTCTCCGAGTTTGTCCTCTCCGCCTGATTCCTGCAATCAAAATTAAGTCATGTTCAATAACTGCATCAACTACCTTTAACGCCTTCAGCTCAGCCTTCTGCGCGTCCGTCAGCCAGGGAAGGAACTCACTGAATTGGGTAAATCATGTAAATGCGATAACTTAAACTGCTCACGTGAATCCCTCCTCGAGCGTGTGCTGGTGACGACGCTTGCGAGAGGAGACACCGTAAACCTTCCTGAAACAGAAGACGCCGTGAATGAGATCAGATTACGGTAGCCGGCCACTGTATCCAACTCACTTGCAGTTCTTGCTCATTTTCTCGGCTTTGGTCTTGTCCTCGCCGTCGGCCATGGCGCCGATGACCTTCTCCAGTTGAGCGGCCATCTCGGCGTCAGTCGCTCCGGTCTCCTTCAGGGCCTAAAGAGGTCTATTCTGATGTTGTTTGGATTTATGGTTGCTCGTTCAGACTCGGCCATCATTTTCCTAAGTTTTCGCCTTTACTTTTGCCCATTAATTCTCCTCTCTAATTCACATTTCAATTGCATCGGGACTACCGAACCCGCACTTCTTATCTGACTATTTGCATACCTTCATCTCAGCAGCGGCGGATTCTCCGATAAGATGTCCGAGGAAGTGTTTGCATCCGGCCTTCAGATTCGTACGGGCCTTGTCCTTCTTCGAAGCGTCAACGTTCTGAAGTCACTTTTTTCATGCTCTGACATCTTCCAAACTAGTTAAGGCAAGGGCACTATGTTCTCGGGCATACAAAGTTCTCTCGCATACAGCTCTCATCGACCTAGTAGGCAAGCTTCGAAGATCACGCACCTCGAAGAACTCGATGATCTTGTCTCCGACCTTGTCAGATCCGTTCTCTTTCAGGGCCTTGATCTCGGCCTTCTGCTCGTCGCTCAGCCAGTGCAGGAACTCACTGCAATTTGGCTTTTTTCTTGTTTAGAAACTTCACATTAGGTCAAACGATGAAATGGTAGATCATCTTCATTCCATTTAATACTGAACCAACTGACGGCATGGCTTCATCCATAGTGCGAGGCGCGGAGAAGATCTTCTTGCAGTTAACCAACACGCGGTATGCGACCTTCTTCTCCTTGTCATCGGGGATCTTACTAATGAACTCTTCAACCTTCTTTCCGATCTCATCCATAGAAGAATCAAAGTCCTTTAGGGCCTTGGCCTCCTCAACACCGAACGCCTCAATGAAGTAGTTCTTGCAACCTCCCTTAATCTTTTTCGTAGCTATTGTCTTATAGAATCCATCCAGCGCGCTGTAGAACTCGAGCGTCTTGTCGATTGCCTCCTGATATTCTCCGGCATCCATCATTGCCTTCACGTCGTATTCTTGCCTGTCGGTAAGCCAGGAGAAGTATAGCTCGTACTCCTCGTAAGGGTTCGGCCGATTTGCGAGCTCGTAAGATGCGGCGAAGATCTTCTTGCAGTTTCCGGTAAGTCGCGTGATCCTGGCCTTTTTCAATTCGCTCGTGGTCTTGCTGAGCAGTTCAGCGATATGGGCGTTGATCTCATCCAGCGAGGCTCCCGACTCCTGCAGTTGCATGAACTCCTTGAGCTGTGCGTGGCCTATCTCCTCGCCGAAGAAGTAAATGCAGCCGCCCCGCAGATGTCTCATGCCATGCTCCTTCTCGAATCCCTCATCAAGCGCATCATAGAGCGCATCGACCTTCTCGTAGGCCTTCTTGATTCCCTCCTCATCTCCGGCGTCCATTGCCGCCTTCCACTCCGCTCCCTGCTCAGGGTCAACCAGGAGTAGAACACCTCGTAATTCATCGAACGATCATCCTGGCGTAACTTGTAGTCTTCGGGGTGGTCACGATGTCTGCGAGAGGAGAAAAGCTTCATTAGCGTGAAAAAATCGCTGTTCTAGGTGATATCTTTGTTCGAAACAAAACTGATAAAATAAAACAAAAGAAAATCTTAGCAATTATAAAAAGGGTACAATGGAAGGAAAACTGACGTCATGGCCTCATCCACAGAGTGCGTGTGCGCACGGCGTCTTCGCGATGCTCCGAAGATCTTCTTGCAGTTGAACGAGACACGGTTAGCCACGGCCTTCTTCTTCTCATCAGTGATCTTTCCAATGAACTCCTCAACCTTCTTGCCGATCTCATCCATAGAAGATCCCGAGTCCTTCATGGCCTTGACCTCCTCAACCGCTGCCTCTCCGAACGCTTCCTTGAAGTAGTGCTTGCATGCTCCCTTCATCTTCTCCGTTGCCTCGACCTTCTTCTCTGAATCAAGGGCGTCACGGAACTCGAGAGTCTTGTCGTAAGCCTCCTGGTGCTTGCCAGCCTCCCTCAAGGCCTTCACTTCGGCTCCCTGCTCAGCGGTCAACCAACTGAAGTATTGCTTGTACTCCTCGTAGGGGTCCGAGCGACGCTTACGCGAGGCGCCAAAGACCTTCTTGCAGTTGCCGGCAATTCTCGTGGCCTTCGCCTTCTTCTTATCGTCGGTGATCTTGCCGATCAGCTCCGCAACCTTGGTGTTGATCTCATCTAGCGAGGCTCCCGATTCCTTCAGTTTCTTGAACTCTTCCACCTGCGCGGCTCCGAATTCCTTGTTGAAGAAGTGCTTGCAGGCACCCTTGAGCTTCTCCGTCGCCTCGGTCTTCTTGTCTCCCTCAAGCGCATCGTAGATGGCTTCGACCTTCTTGTACGCTCCCTCCTCATCTCCCGCGTCCCTTGCCGCCTTCCACTCGGCTCCCTGCTCCGGGGTCAACCAGGAGAAGTACTCCTTGTACTCCTCGGAGGGGTCCGAACGGCGCTTGCGTGAGGCGGAGAAGATCTTCTTGCAGTTGACCGAGACACGGTTCGCCACAGCCTTCTTCTTCTCGTCAGTGATCTTGGCGATGAATTCCTCGACCTTCTTGCCGATGTCGTCCATTGAAGAGCCGGATTCCTTCATCTGCTTAACCTCCTCGACGGCTTCAGCGCCGAACGCCTTCGAGAAGAAGTGCTTGCAGGCTCCCTTCAGTTTTCCTTCAATCTCAGGCTTCTTGTCAGCAGCGATGGCCTCGTAGAACTCCCATGTCTTGGCGTATGCATCATCGTGCTTCTCAGCGTCTCTCAGCGCCTTGATCTGCAATGAACAACCATTATATTTCATCTTCGATCAGATCAATTCAATCACCGTCTAAGACTACCCATCTAACTTTTTTTGGCAAAAAAGGTAAAGGTAAAGGTAGTTCTGTATTCAGCGTATTTTTCAACGCGCTGTTTACTTGGAGCGGTTGACAAAGCGTATTTTGGCAAAACATGATGCTAATATCTCACCTCGGCTCCCTGCTCGGGCGTCAGCCAGTTGAAGTACTCCTTGTACTCCTCGTGATGATCTCCATGGTGGTCTCTTCTTCTGCGAGAGGCAGAGAAGATCTTCTTGCAGTTAGCGGCAGCGCGCGTGGCCACGGCCTTCTTCTTCTCATCATCGATCTTCCCGATCAGCTCAGACACCTTAAAAATATATATTTATATCGCATTTATTGATGAAAAATTTCGAGTTTCAAATTATGACCACCTTCCTAGATTCCCTCATTTCTGCCGCTGTTAAAGTCTATACAGTATTGGTCTAAGTGTGAACAGCTAACACGGTCTAAGTGTGTGCAACAGGTACAAACCTTGTTTGCGATATCATCCATCGACGTGCCCGATTCCTTCAAGCTCTTCAGCTCCTGAGTTGCAGCCTCTCCAAAGACGTCCCCGAAGAAGTGCTTGCAGGCTCCCTTCAGCTTCTCCGTTGCCTCGACCTTCTTGTCTCCCTCAAGCGCTCCCAAGTACTCATGGACCTTGGTGTTGATGCCGTCATCGTCCTTGGCCTCCTTCAGCTTCTTGATCTCTGCGCCCTGCTCAGGGGTCAACCAGGTGAAGTACTGGTTGTAGGCAGCATACTCATCGGCGTGTTCTCGTCTCTTGCGCGCAGCAGTGAACACCCTCTTGCAGTTAACAGCCGACTTGGAGGCGATCGCCTTGGTCTTCTCGTCAGCGATCTTGCCGATCAAGTCCTCAACCTTCTTGCTGATGTCGTCGATGGACGATCCCGATTCCTTCATCTTCTTCAGCTCCTCGACAGCGGCGTCTCCGAGTGCGCCCTGAATAATAATATTTTGTCATGCAATTTAACGTAAATGAGCATTTGGAAAAAACGGTGGAATCGAGCTAGATACATGACTTAAGATGTTGCAACATAGGCAACAAAGAGAAGATGTCTAGGAAAATGATAGATAGGATTGAAAACACGATCAATGACCTTGAAGAAGTGCCGGCAGGCTCCCTTCATGCCCTCTGTTGCCGCGGTCTTCTTGTCACCGGCGGCCGCGGCCCAGTACTCCATCGTCTTCGCGTATGATTCCTCGTGCTTGCCCTCGTCCCTGAGGGCCTTAACCTGCAATTTACAGAAATTGGAATCAGGTCAATCATTTGTCAAACATGCCCTTGAAGATTTCATGTGAGGTTAAGAAAGCGCCTCTTCATTCCTCACACTATCTCACAGGTCAGAGTGACGAAATAGCACGCGGAATGAAGAGACGCATTTCTCATTCCGACATCCCTACTCCTCACCTCGGCCATCTGCTCGGGACTGAGCCAGGTGAAGTACTGCTTGTACTCCTCATGTTTGTCGTGGCGACGGTTGCGATCCTGAAAGGACATCGTTTGGTGTGATCGGTGTGCTTTATCGTTTAGATGCAATATCTAGGTTGCGTTTCACGCACTCCTCATTTCGCATGGTATTTCGTCTTTCAGATGAGTGGAAGATACTTTGAAGTGACAAGAGCGCGATTATTTTTCATTTCGTAACAATAAAATGACGTGCCTTCGCGTGTGTCCAGATTTGCAGACACATGTCCTTGGTGTGGTCGACCTCGTGCTTCTCCTCCTCGCTCAGCTTGGCGTACGGCTTCTGTAAGGATCAAGGGGGTTATTGATATGTTCTTGTCTCTATTTTTATCACAGAAATAATATAGTTTGCATACGGTTTCTGTAAGGGTCAAAGGCCAATGAAATTATAATGTCTATTCAGTTACTGTTTCCGTGAAATTAGGATAACCAAGACAGCAATGACCTTGAGGAACTCGATGAG
Organism: Pristionchus exspectatus; assembly: GCA_911812115.1. Classification (NCBI taxonomy): domain Eukaryota; kingdom Metazoa; phylum Nematoda; class Chromadorea; order Rhabditida; family Neodiplogasteridae; genus Pristionchus; species Pristionchus exspectatus. The sequence goes on along the minus strand of OU461587.1, from coordinate 4,184,770 downwards.
GCCCTCCTTGTCGGCCATTCGGATGAACTCGTGCAGCACGGCCTTCTCCTCCTCGTTCGTCTTCGCGTACACCCACTCAGCGCACTTGTCCTGAGATTGAAAGTTACGGTATCGTGCGTTTCAAATGCTCAGCAAACTCAATGTGCTGGTATTGATTGTCTGGGAGAAAGAGGAAGGGAAGAGGTAGGGGGGGGGGGGAGAGCAGGTGGATCACTAGCCTCCTCCCGGCCTCTTCCTCCCTCCTCCCTTCACTCAGTTCGTCAAAGGTCAACTACGTATGGAATGAAAAATAATCGCACGATAACTAGTGGTATTTATTGTCAGAATACGGTTTCTTCTGAAAAGTTCGGTAGTAATGCGGACAACCGTTCACATACTTAGTATAGTTTGGTAGAGTGAGCGCTATTCTAGTTGTCTACGAGTTCAGTGATTGGGTAGTTCAGTGATTGGGTACCTTGAGGAGCTGTCTGACTTCCGTCTTCTTGTCCGCCTCGAGTGCGAGGTACCACTCCTTCATCTTGGCCAGCAGTGTCTCGTACGATTCGCCGCCCTTCTCGAGGGTGTGAATCTGAAGAGAACGGAGGGGTTCCCAGATCATCTGTATTTCATTTCACGGCTCTGGATCTTTCAAATCTGTATTTCATTTCACGGCTCTGGATCTTTCAAATCTGTATTTCATTTCACGGCTCTGGATCTTTCAAATCTGTATTTCATTTCACGGCTCTGGATCTTTCAAATCTGTATTTCATTTCACGGCTCTGGATCTTGCAAAGGGTTGCGAAGGGACAACTGCGGATGGGGATGATGAGGAAGCAGTGAAAAGAAGTCAAACCTCCTCCTTCTGCTCGGGGCTCAGCCAGGTCATGAACTTGTCGATGTGCTCCGTGTTGAGGTGACGCTTGACGTGGTGCTGGAAATTGCAATTTTATAAAGAAGACTTGCGCATAACGGAAAAAGAGAGCCGTCTTCGGAAACATGAGGAAGCTGGTTACCTTGTGCGCGTGATGATCGTGATCGCCATGGCCAGCGTGCGCTCCGTGCTCCTCCTGATGCTGCTTGTACCTGAATGCACTTCCACTTCCATCAATCAATCAATCAATTTATAATATAAAGTCAGGCGTTAGACGCTCAGATGAAGGATTTGTCTATATTCTTCTTTCGGTGCACTCCACCAGTGCTGTCCAATTAGTTTGTTTCTTCCATGGAGAATTATAATCAAGATTCTTTTCATGAAGTGCGAAACACTGAAGCAGCCATAAACTTTTTATGTCTAGGTATGTTTCACAGTGTCCATAATGCACAATGAGATGCGGTTTGACAATAATACCGAGATTTACGAGGGACTAATCATTACTACGTCGATAAGTATGAGGATCGGTTACATACCAGATGGCATCACAGAGAGGAAGGGACTTCTCGATCTCGGCCTGCTTGTCGGCGGGCAGACGGGCGAGGAACTCACGCACCTGACAATGGGAATTATCGTGATCTGCTCGATTAAGATGTTAATATCCCTGAAGGCCTTGAGTTGGTAGTTACCTTGACTCTGCAAGCCTCGTGGTCGGTGTGGTGCAGCTTCTCGAAGGCGGCGTACTGAAATGCGTAATTGACTCACTACTTGACCCTCCGAACCATCCAAATAGTAAGGATATTGGTTTAAAATTGAAGAAGAATAGAGAAACTGCTAACTTATGCAAAGGAAAGAGGAAGACTTCATGTATTGAGGATGTCTCTGTTTACTGTGTCATAACAACGAGCAAATATTCTTTGAGCTTGACACTCTTTGTACTGTTCGCTGCGTACTCCATGGTTCCTTCAAGTGATCAGATCCCTCCAGAACACGACCAATGTCCGATTCCTATCTTTGTGACTGGACACAACCTTCGCACTTTGTACCCTCGCAAGCTTCACTCCGCGCACATCGTGCCATGTCGTGGCTCTCCCCCTCTCTTCTTCCCATTATCTCCTTCTCGAATAGTCTTCACGAAGATAAGGGCCCGCAAGTGCCCTGTTTATGCGCCCTATCAGCTATTATTGGTCAGTCACGCAATCGACGATAAAACCGAAAGAAGGGAGGAAAGAGAGCGAGAGTCAGGTGGAAAACGCTGTAGTAGTCGATCAATACGGGGAGAGGAGTTGCATGTTTGTGCGGGGCGCAAGGGGGTTGTCCCGGACATCCTAATCGTACAGTTCAACAGATCAACAGACTATGAATAGTGTGTGTCGAACAACGACAAATATGACGCTAGAATCAGTATGCCGAAGCGGTTTCGCGTTCCCAGTAGTAACACAACTGTACCTCCTCAGCCTGGGTGACATCCTTGATCCACGCGTAGCACTTCTTCACGAAATCGCCAGTCGACACGTTCTTGTCCTTGGACTTCCAATGCTCGAGCGTCCAGGTGACAACCCTGAATAAAGAAAGTAAAGATGTGTCCACGTCAAGCGAAGTCGTAATACGTAAGACGCAAGGTGTAACCCTGGTAAGGCCAGCTGTTAGCCTGGCCATGATATGTGAACCCTGAAGATGTCAGCGGTCTATTCGAATTCTCATAAAGAAATCACCCCTCGACACTTGAAGTCGAGCCTACTGATGCTCAAAATAGCCATTGCTTGTACGTGATCAGTACTACTGACTTGTCTCTGATCACATCATCGCTTGCTCCGGTCTCCTTGAGTGCCTTGAGCTCGGCGATCTTGTCGGCTCCGAGGAACGCCAGCTTGTCCTCAGCCAGGTCCATGATCGCACGACGGCCTCTGAATATTATGGTTATTATATTTTAAATGTTACATTTATTGTTTGTATTGTTCTTCATATTATGATGGCGCAACGGCCTCTGAACAATATTATTACTGTTTTGTATGCTACTCTGACCCGGAAGGCCCTTTCACAGGCCGTGAGTCACTTGACCTTAAATCAGACGATGTGATTAGATCAATGGAACATTCCCGCGCCGTATCAATCGGTAGGAGACAAACACCTCTTGTTCTTTTCAAAAACAAGGGTTTATTTTTTCTCTAACAGAGAATTCGGTACTATTGGAGCACTCGGATTCCTAGACCATGGACCTTACAGATCATCATGGACCTTTTTGAATGATGACAATCTGTAAGATCCATGATATCCCGGCTCTGTAGTAGAAGAAGGGTCCGAAAAAAATAGAAAGGTCCCAAAAATGAAAGAAAGGTCCCAATAATGAAAGAAAGGTCCCAATAATGACAGAAAGGTCCCAATAATGAAAGAGAGGTCCCAATAATGAAAGAAAGGTCCCAAAAAAATCTGGAAAAAATAGAAAGGTCCCAAAAAAAGAAAGGTCTCAAAAATGAAAGAAAGGTTCCAAAAATGAAAGAAAGGTCCCAAAATTAAAAGAAGGGTCCCAAAAAAATCATCAGAGAATAGGTTGAAAATAGAAAGGTCCCAAAAATTGCATTTGAAAATAGAAAGGTCCCAAAAATTGCATTTGAAAATAGAAAGGTCCCAAAAATTGCATTTTAAAATAGAAAGGTCCCAAACCAAAAAAAGAGAGGGCAGGCACTGGACGTCACTATGTGTCTATAGAAAATAAAATGCTTAGGCTTAGGCTTAGGCAATACGCATGCTTAGGCCGGCGTAACGGACATACCCCGTGCAACACGCAGCTCAGGGAAGGAGTCCCTCGCAGCTTAAGCCGGCGTTTCGCACATTTCCGCAAATAGACCTATTAGCGTTATACGGGGCATGTGCATTACGCCGGCCTAAAGATGCGTATTGCCTAAGCCTAAGCATTTTATTTTCTATAGACACATATGAGGCCGTTTGCGAGAGAATCAAACAAATCCGAATGACTCTGGCACAGCCAAAAAAATTCGACTTTCTGAAACATTGCTTTTTGGGGTTCACGAGGGTGTTCCCCTTTACAAAATAATTAAAATAATTAATGAAAAATAAAGTTTTTAAAAAATTCTGCCCAGTGGGCCAAACTCGACGAGACATCGGTGGCCAAAATGAGTACATATTCTCGTATATCTCGTCCACCACACGCCACCGGCATCCATACTGCCCATCGTCATTAGCATCCTCAAGGAACCCAAGACGCAAATTTTCAGAGAGTTTACATTTTTGGCCTGTGCCAACTCTTGTCTGATTACTCAGAAGCAAATTTCTTTTTTTTTGCAAACGGCTTCATATAGTTGCGCCCAACGCCTCCCGCCCCCTTCTATTTTTTTTGTTGGTTCGGGACCTTTCAATTTTCAAATGTTTTTTTGGGACCTTTCTATTTTCAAACACAATTTTTGGGACCTTTCTATTTTCACATGATGTTTTTGGGACCTTTCTATTTTGGGACCTTTCTATCATCATGGGACCTTTCTATTTTTCACTGTCTTGTCATACCATATTTGAAACCAAGGGCCCTTTCTTTCGCGGATGGGACCTTTCTATTTTTTTGCCCTTTTTGGGACCTTCCTTTAATTTTTGGGACCTTTCTATCCTAAAGGACCTTTCTATTTCATAAAAAGATGGGACCATTCTATTTTGGGACCTTTCTTTCATTTTTGGGACCTTTCTCTCATTTTTGGGACCTTTCTGTCATTATTGGGACCTTTCTTTCATTATTGGGACCTCTCTTTCATTTTTGGGACCTTTCTATTTTTTTCGGACCCTTCTTCTACTACAGAGCCGATATCCCTTCATAGCCGAAGGCGTGATTACCTCGACGCTGCGGCGGGGAACTCGTCCTTCCACAGGTTCCAGCAGTCACTTTCCCATAGCTCGACCTTAACATCAATCCTTGCTCATCGTTCCTCTCACTTCAGTCATCAATAAACATCTACTTTTTTCTGCGGGCCTAGTACGACCTAGAGACGATTGTGAGTCGATTAAGAGCTCACATCCTTTCTCTTCGCCTCAGTCAATCTCTCCTTCAGCTTATTGTACTGCGAAGTTATCTCCTCCATCTTTCCCTCGGCCTTCCACTTCTTGTAGTTGGCAGTCTCCTCCTCGGTGGCCACCTGAAGAAATCGACATTTCACTCTTGTCGCATCGCTGGGCCCGATTTCTTCATTACTGATCTGAAGCTGTCAACATTGTACCTATAGAGCTAGTTCTCAAGGGTCCATGAAAATTATAATATTGTAGATGTCATAAAAATGGTGCAACAATCAGTACCTCCTTGACCCAATCGGCGCACATCTCCTTGTACTTGGCGTTCCACTTGGCCTTCTCGTCAGCGGGCAGGAGATCATAGAGTTCCATCGTCCGCTTCTTCAGGGTGGCCGCATCGGACGACTCCTTGAGCGCCTTCAGCTCGGATTTCTTAAAAAAATTACATTTCATCGGCGAATCAATTCCACTTTTCTTGGATTGCATAGGCTTTGAATTGATCGCTGTTATCACTTCCATGGTTAACGATATTGTACGTGTCGATTCGCACATATTTTATTCGAAGAACGCTCAAACCTGAGCATCGGTGAGCCACTCATGATGCTCAATATCGCGCTTCTCACGGACGTTGTCCACCTGTAATTCCCATAAGCATCTTCTATATTGGAGTACGAAGCAGTACTTCAGTTATATAAGAGCTCATGCGTTTTGTTTATACGGATTATATCGGTTCAGGGTTCATAATTCTCTTCGAGTTACGGTATTGACCTTCAGACTACAGTAACACTTACGTATCGAGCGGCGGCTAGCGCCACTAGGGAGAGCAGGATAAGGCGACGCATCGTGGTGCGCGGATGGCTCGCCTCTGAGTCTCCCTTATCAGAGCCTCCCGTAGCCCCCTCTCCCCTCTCTTCCTCTCTTTCCTTCATTTCACCTCACTTCTCTTCATTGTGCACACACTGTAGATTCGTCTGACCCAAAAGGAAGTATGTGAAATGACGAGATCCTGTCTCGAATACCCGATAACAACACCTCTTCGCCTCCTCCCTCTCAATTTGAGACGACAGCCAAGGCACCGAAATAGCATGATCGGAAGTGTGCGAGGGTAGGCAGACTACAGATCGATAGAGGATAGCCATGACCTTTCCTCTGAGTGCAGACCTTCGAAAATAACACCTTACCCTAGTCTTCCTTGTCTGACACCAAAATAACATCGATTGAACCTCTCATATTTTTACATTCCCTCTAAAAAAAATATGTCGAGAGCGACCTGCTGCGACCACTACCGTTTAACAGGCTCTGATAGTATGCAATCGATTGTATATTTTTCGTCGTGGTTCTATTACAAAATTTGTGCTAGAGTAGGGCGCACAAATCGATAGCGCCATATTTCTAACCATACGTGTGCATTCACCTGTGATGGTCGACTGTGTGCGTTTTCTCTGGCGAAAAATCGATTCAATGTGAAATGGTGGTTGATTCTGCGATTTTTTCTATATTCACGAAGATACGTAGTGGCGTTTCTGTTTGCTCAACAAGGAATTTATACATAAGCCTCTCAGCAAAGTATAAGTGGTTTCAGTCGTGAAGTAGCATAGTTAGATCACCTCCACCAATAATTGCGCGGATACAACTAGTCGGTGACAATATGGGATCTATTCCAAGCACGTCTGTCGAAGGATCGAGTATCCCCCTCAGAAAACTTATTTGTAGATACCAAATTGGATATACGACTACAATATGTGAACCCTCCGGACCCACTTTTCATCACATGATCGGAAATATTCTGTGTCCAATCCGGAGTGATTGTCTGATTCTTTCGCACTCTCCATCTCCCACAGTCTCTCGACCCTTTCGACGACAACCCCCAACGTGTGCTTGTGGCGCACTATCGATAAGGCCGTCGATTGAGTGACAAACAATATTTATGGGTTGAGAGAGACTATCGATATGCGATCCACGTCGCTTCAGTGTTGTTGCGCCCACATGAGTGCAAAGAAACATCCCACTTTCGTGCAACATCGTACTTGAGTCTTGCGGGAGCGCCTTGTCGCATACTTCTTTTTATTGTAAGGAAGGTACGAAACAATACGTAATAAGCAAATAATATTTATCATTCTCAAACAGCGATATGAATTGGCGAAGCTTCAGTGTCGGTCCCGTTTCGTCACTCTCTTCTCTCTTCTCTCCGTCCTATCAGACGAACCCGAGATATCTCGTCAGCACATCTTGTCCGCCACTTCTGAAATGAGAAAAGGAAGAGAGTGAGGGACGTCGGACTCTCTTCAGTTTGCACGCTCTCTCGTCGGTCAGAGGACTGCCAAGCCTTCTAGTGTGCAACAATTTATCGTTGATTCGAGAGCTCAACTTGTCAATGTTTACTTGTGGGTTGTCAATGCTCTCTAAAAGAAGCCATCCGTCAGTATGGGAAACTAAGACAGCCAAGGTGGGTAGGTTTTTGATGCAAGACTCCGTCATTCAATCTACTCATACCCGCATTCACTCCCCGATCAGAGAACCGCAATATAAAGAGACTTCATTCATCTCGTGACGCAGCCTGTCCGGGACGCAGGGACTTTAGATTAAGAGCGTGTGCGCTGCCCATTCTAAGTAAACGAAAAGCTGATGGAGCAGAGCGAAGGCAAACGAGGGTATTTAGATTAGTCGTGCAAGAATGCGTTTAGCAGGCCCCGACTAGATCTGATGGAATTCTGCTTGAACAGTAAAGTATTATACTTTGCGATGAATCGGGACTAAGAAAATGCTGAACTCATCGCTTTCCCGGCTTCCATTCACAAAAATCTTTAGAGTAATCAAGAAGTGCTCTTGAAAGAAAGCACCACTCAAAACGAAGTACACTTTTCGAAGGCCGTCTTTCAGAAAGAGCACTTCATTGCTCGCTATGCTTGAAATTACCGGAATCTGCCTGAGTAGCTCCCAGCTGCTTCACTGACAACTTGCCTCTTGACGACTTGAGCCCGAGGCCTGAAATATCTACTTCAGTTTCACTTTTGAAGGGCTCTCTCGAGTTCACACACTATCTCGTCTTCAGTGGTGGCTTAGAACGCTCATCACTGCTATAACATGTAAAGCAACATGTAAAGCGAAGAGAACATGTTTTCATTGTATCCATCTCCTCGCGACTTTCCGATCATAATGAATCGGGGAAAGCATGTGAACAGCTGAGTAAGAACACATGTCCCTTCCGCCATCAACTTTCAAACTGCCACTTTGCCCCCTACTCGTGGGAGCCCTTCTCATTGCATTCTTCTTGAAGACAGCTGGAGCTTTCATTATCTCCGGTTCTTGGCCTCGCAACCTAGTGTCAAAATGCAAATGATAACCCCAAATTTAGCGCACAATTTGCTGTAAAAGTGACATTCAAAGGAGCAATATCCCGAGTGACGAGTCCTAGTGCGTATTTGTGTATAGTGCGAAATGAATCTCCTCAGCGATGCAATATCTCTGGCAATTGTGTTAGCCATAGAGGAAGCAGAGATGAAACATACCCTATTTACGCAATCTCTTTGCCAGTGTCAGAGAACATGAGAGAGCATGGCAAACGGAGAGAGTTAGAGAAATCTCCGGTTAGAGAATGCAAGAGAGCAGGCGGAATGGAGAGAGCCAGACAGTATCAGAGAGTGAGGAAGCAAAGATGAGCAATGTGACGCATGATGAGCCAGACATGTGACGGGTCAGTGAATATCAGGGGAGATGAGGAACAACTTGTTGGTTTTTGAAACAAGAGTTACCAGGTGGTATTTGATATCTACAAAAAGAGCGAAAATTCCATGAAAATCGCGGAAGTGGCCCACGCTAGGAGACTATTTTAAAATATAATTATGCGCGGTCTAATCCAACTTCCGTGAACTTCCTTCATTTCTTCCGTCATTGAGACCTTTCCATTGACAGTTGAACTAATCCACTTGATCCCTTCTATCCAGCTTACCTCCCAAATAGAACTTTCATGTTGGTACCTTTTTCTAAGAGTACTACGAACTCACTGTGCAGGGCCCGATCCGAAGCGGGAATAGCTCTCAGCCGATGCTATCAGCACCAGGAGGAAGACGAGGATGTGTATCGAAGTCATCTGAATCATGATTTCTCCAGAAGGAGCTATATTGGATGAGGAAAGGCGCAATAATGAAGAGTAATGGATAGGAGCCTCTCGCCGAGAGGCGCTGACTGAGAATTGAGAGAGGCTCTCAGCCCGGATTGGATGACGCTCCTCAATAATTAATGGAGAATGGATGGGATGAGGCTCAATGTTGACTCAAGCAAAGGGTCTGGGACGGCCCGGAGAGGAAAAATCTTGGAATGCGATTAGGGTAGGGGGTAGGGATCAGATTAGAGTTCGAAATACGGGTAATCGTCTCTTCATTCTTCACACTATCTTACCGGTCAGAGAGGCGAGAGAGTGTGCGAAATGAAGAGACGATTACCCGTATTTCGAACTCTAGATCAGATGCAGTGGAAGAATTCTTTCACCGGTCAGAGTGGCGAGAGACCACGCGGAATGAAGAGATGAATTCCACACCCTGACAGGCCTCGAGTGGAAGAGGCAGCAGCGTGTTTCGGTCTGCCCTTCGTATCTCTCGTGTGCTAGGCCCCGCCCAGGGCGTGAACGCACATTGTCGGCCAATTTGTAGACTACGCAAAGCCCCAGACTGAGCTAATCCTTTTCAAATGCGTCAACTACACTGGATTTTCCTTGGCCATAGAGTCTACTACATCATCATCAACAGAATCTCACGAAGAGGCCTCGCGCCCTGCTGGAATGCACGTCGCAGGCCAATTTGGCGCCGGCTGCTGGAGCCCGCTAAACTGGGCTAATTCGCGTTATCGAATTCAGAGAATTCCCATCAGCCATGGATTTCGAAAGACATCATTGCTGCAAAGAAGCAAATCCGACCAGTATCCCAATGCTGTAATTTTTGTCGAGCGTGAAATACGCAAAAGTGATGCGAGGGCGGGGAATGAGAATGCACTTTCTCTCGCGGCGGGTTGAATCAGAGCAATGGAGAGGTTTCCCGCTCTCTCAAACCTTTGCAATCTCTCGCTTCCCTGGAGCTGAGATATCATGGAAAATGGAGATTGTTCTTGAGCAATGGATAGAATGTTGACGGTGGAGGGTGGTATAAAAGGAACGAGGTGCACTTTCAAATACAAACGCAACTGAGATGGCTGACGGTTTGAGAATCTCTTCGCTGGAAATGTTCTCGATCAGGTATGGTGGCAGTATTTGGATACCCGAGAAAGCATTGGACAGCCGGGTATGTAGTCCGTCTAACAGCTAGCCTTACCAGTGGGTCCCACCTAGCGTTGTCTTGCACGCGCATTTAGAACTCTTCATGTAGGAAAAGCGAGAAAAATAGCGAAACCCATGATGGCCACGAAAAGAGCATGATAGTTTGAGAGAGGGCAATTCTCGTCATGCCAACTGGCAACAGTTGCGCCTCGTTTCGTTTTGGCGAGAGTGAAGAGAGGGAGGCAATAGCACTCGTTCCTCTCTCTCTGCACTCTCCTCACTCTTTCCCTATTATCATGTAGAGTTCCAAATATACAACCTCTCCATTGAGGCATGGTCTGACTCTCTCGCTTTCCCATGTTCTCTCACGTCTCTGACCGATGAGAGACAGGGCGAAATCGAGAGAGCCAGATGATTTTTCTCCCCATTCCTCCTGCACACTAACACCAGTCAGGGAAGAGAGGGAGTGTGTACCTCTCTCTTTCTTTCCCTACTATCATGTTATTCCACCCTCTGCACCCTGTGGAGCAGAGTACGCGCGTTATCAATTCTTTCAACAACAGGATTTATTGTTATTTTTTTTGTTATTTTTTTCCTCGGATTTCTTGTTTTTTACCTTGAGTTTGTACTGTATTGAACTGACGAGGTATCCTTCTGTGATTCATATCTTTCAATATCATTAATGTTTCGCCAAGTGCGCTTGCATTTACCCAAGATCAGCGCACAATAAACGCCCACACAAACTTGCTGCCAGCTCTTTTTTTCTCCTCTTTCTTATCCTCCTTATCCCATCGTACTAAAAACGAGATCAGAACGGGGCGAAAACGTATAAAAGTGAACAGTGATTAGTTCTCTTCCTCAGACCACCAGGATATCCACAGCCTTTCACTTGTCTCTCGTTCTTTCGAGCGAACCCTCTCGTCTCTCGCTCTAGACAGTGTGTGCTATCATTCCAGCGAGGCAAACTAACACTCTATGAACCCTGATATTTGATGTTCTATCGCTCACTTACTCCTTAGTAGGTTACACTGCATTCGACGTATTTGTTGTGGTTTCAAGGAGCAATGAGTCGTTTTTGTAGCAAAATTGCGTTGCATTGCCAGTAGGAAGGACATCGCGATGTTTATCGAAACACCGACCCGGAGGGTTTTCAAGAACATAATATTCGGCTAAAATCGCGGTAGATCTTTAGGACAAGTAAAGCGCTCAAGCATAGAAATTAAGCGCGCCTTAGACAGTTGATCTTCTTCCCCGTCGAACCGTTGTTTACCCTCCATTCTCGGATGGTATTTCTCTTCCGGCTTAGAGCGCACTGATTACTTGAGCTTACCCTCTTCAACTTTACGAATATTATTTTTGCACTCCCGAGAAAGGAAACATTTGAAGCACCGGTGACGGGCAAACTCTAATGAGATACTCAAATGTTCACTAATTTGCAGTTATCGTGAAATTATTTTCCGTTCCACTCGTAGTTGACCGTTGACTACCGTTCGATGGGCGGAGTTAGGAAGAGGCCGGGAGGAGGCTAGTGATCTACCTGCTCTCCTCCGCTCTACCTCTTCCCTTCCTCTCTTTCCCAGACAATCAATACGCTAACCAGCACATTGAGTTTGCTGAGCATTTGAAACGCACGCTAACGCTTACTAATGACCCAGTGCCCGTTAGCAATACCCTAACCACTGATGACTAACAGTGGTCTGCCTAGGCGCATAATCATTCCCCATGGTTCTTATCACTAACTCCATCGTTTTCTGAGCAATTGTCTAGCACGCTCACATTTCCCTGCTCTCTAGCTGTTTCTGTTCAGTGAGAGACAGTAGAGTACAGAGAAGCGATCCATTCTTTCCCCGGACAGACAGTGTTAGAGACAATGCAAATTGAGAGAGAGGCTAACCATCCCTCCATTCCAGCACTCTGCTTCCCTTCTCCCTTCCTTCTCCCCTGGACACGATTATGCTGTGGCTGTTCTCCGCGGCATCTGGGATCTTTGCGATTCTGCTGATTGTGAGGTTCGTTTAACCGGGAAATACTATTGTAAAAATAGTTTATCTGACCCGTTTATTTTCTGTTTCTCTTCAGTTTTATGCACTCTAAAGTCGTGTAGTACGAAGATTTGATAATATGATTATGAAAAAATCCAACTTCAGATGGTACCTGAAAGGAAAGAACTGGGATGGCAGAACATCCGCGAGAGGGAGGACGATCATCGTGACTGGATCAAACTCGGGAATCGGGCGGGCCCTAGCGGAGGAACTTCAGATGCGAGGTACCGACTCTTTCCCATTCCCATGCTCTCTAGATTCCATAACAGATTAAAGGCAAAATGGTGAAAATCGGGAGATTTCTCTAATAAATCTTATGCAAATTGGGAGCTGTTGTGTGATAGTGCATCCTGCACTCAGGTTTAGCTCCGATCTTGTTCAGTCTCGTAGCCTGCATCATTATAACCTCAAATCATGCGAACTCATCGAGCTTGAGAGGCGCATAGAAAAGGAGATAAGACCTGATAAGGGGTCGCTGATCACAGTGAGACATCGCATAATCGGGCGATTCGTACAACCATTATTGCCATTCTGGTCCTCGTAAGTAGCGCCCTAATCACAACCAGTTGAATGCATACACTTTTATACTCAAAACGCCAACGTCAAAATCACCAATTTTCAGGAGCTGATCGCGTCATTCTCGCGTGCCGAAGCGCGCAGAGAGCTGAAGACGCGAGGAAGGAGATGATTCAGGTAAATTTCGGGAAATAAATTAATCGAGATATTAGCTTGATTGTTTCCTTCCGGCGTTGGTTTTGATTTGACCTTTTACTACTTTTTGCCCGCTCTAGAATAGGTCAGGGAAACCCTCACAAAGTGGTAGAGTAGGAAGGAGAACGATTTGATTTATGAGAGTGCACTTTGTGGGGGAGAAACGGGGAGACAAGTGCAAGGGAAGGGGAGAAAGGTGAACGCAGCGATCATTTTGGAACATTTAGGATCGAAGAGACAATCTCTTGACATCGTAAACGGAAACCCTCTCGTAACGTATGGCCGTGATTTGACTAGACTCCCTAGACTAACCTCTATAAATCGCTGTCACGCAGTTCGGTCCTTTTTGAAACGCAGTACGGTCATTCTCGGAACGAGTGACGTGCCTTTTCGGCACGTAAGTTCCGAAAGGTGACAAAGGGGCGGGCCGGTCCGGCACGGGGGTGCTGTACCGTCCCGCTTCCTGTCAGAGTTTGTTGTTTCGTTACTTTTCGGCACGCAGTGCCACACAATATTTCGAAAAGGGTTTCTGATGTTCTTAATTGTCGAAAAGTCGCACCATGCTGAATAATTTGGCTCTGTTCTGGTTGAAGGGTCCCACCCAAGTAGAAGGGTCCCAAAAAATTAGAAGGGTCCCAAAAAAGTAGATGGGTCCCAAAAAAAAGTAGATGGGTCCCAAAAAAAGTAGATGGGTCCCAAAATTGTAAAATTTTTCGGGAACAAGTTGAAGGGTCCATAAAAAAGTAGAAGGGTCCCGAAAAAAGTAGAAGGGTCCCAACATTTAGGATTTCTTTCGATAAAAAGTTGAAGGGTCCCAAAAAGTTGAAGGGTCCCAAAAAAGTAGATGGGTCCCGAAAAAAATAGAAGGGTCCCTAATTTTTGGATTTTTTCAGAAAAAAAGTTGAAGGGTCCCAAAAAAAGAAGATGGGTCCCGAAAAAAATAGAAGGGTCCCAAATTTTAAGATTTCTTTAGAAAAAAGATGAAGGGTCCGAAAAAAAGTAGATGGGTCCCGAAAAAAATAGAAGGGTCCCTAATTTTAGGATTTCTTTAGAAAAAAAGATGAAGGGTCCGTAAAAAGAAGACGGGTCCCGAAAAAAGCAGAAGGGTCCCAACTTTGAGAAATTTTTTGGGAACAGGTTGAAGGGTCCGCAAAAAAGTAGAAGGGTCCCACCTCCAGAGGCGTATGTAAATTTTAATAAAACTTAAAAGTAATAAAAAGAAATTGAAGTTGCAAAGTTGCACAGCACATTTTTCTGATTATCGATATTTTTATTCAAGTCGATTCAGTTTCAATGGTAGACAATTTAACTAATTTATTGATTGTGTAATATACTAATTTATTGATTGTGTAATATTCACTGTTTTTTTGCCTCCCTTGCCTCCTCGGCCGCCCTTTCCACCTCCCCTTCGCGTCGTCTTCGGTGGTTGAGTCGTCGTCGTCGTTCTTGCACGAGAGGCGCGAGTGGTGATGATGGTGAGGATGGTGGTGATGCGTTTTGATGTGCTCCGTATTTTTCGAGTGGTAGAAGTGGTCTGTTTGCGAATCCTTGCAGGTGATACTGTAGTGGTCGCCTGAAATATTGCATTTGCAAAATTCCATGAAGTGAAATCATTCAGAATTAGACAATCTTTGATTCATTATTCCAATTATTTTTTTCAGAAACTACATAATCAGTCTATCGTTGTTCTGGCTAATGAAACGGTCTGAAATAATTTTTGCATTTTCATTACCAAAATTGCATCGCATCTATTTGGAGAAAATCACGGGGAAAATGAATTGGAAAATGAGCATACTCCAGTTTGCGCGGTGGTGACTGCAGTCGTTGTAATTCTTCGAGTTGTGGGGGCTGAAGTGGTGGTGGTTGCCTGAAATTTCTGACAATTGCATAGTCATTAATTTTAAAAAATACAATGAACTTTTGAATTTGTACTTACCATTGTAGTAGTAGTAGTAGGTCTGATAGTGGTTGGAGGTTGCGGCTGCAGCGTTGTTGAAGATCTGGGAGCAGTATTGGCTTCTCGTCTGTAGAACACCATCTCGTAAATGAGATGATTGAGCAGCTTTGTCTTGTCAAGCTTTCTCCGCCAGATATAGTTGTAGAGGTATCTCTCGAGATTGTGCTCCGGCACACCGTAGTAACTTTTGAGGCCTCTCTTCATAGCACCCCATGTGGCCTCCACAGTTTGCGTGTGAATTCGTCTATCATTCGGGTTGACGAATTCAACCACCGAAGACGACGCGAAGGGGAGGTGGAAAGGGCCGAGGAGGCAAGGGATGCAAAAAGCAGTGAATATTTCGTGCAAACATATTACACAATCAATAAATTAGTTAAATTGTCTACCATTGAATCTGAATCGACTTGAATAAAAATATCGATAATCAGAAAAATGTGCTGTGCAACTTTGCAACTTCAATTTCTTTTTATTACTTAATTTACATACGCCTCTGGAGGTGGGACCCTTCTACTTTTTTGCGGACCCTTCAACCTGTTCCCAAAAAATTTCTCAAAGTTGGGACCCTTCTGCTTTTTTCGGGACCCATCTTCTTTTTACGGACCCTTCATCTTTTTTCTAAAGAAATCCTAAAATTAGGGACCCTTCTACTTTTTTCGGGACCCATCTACTTTTTTCGGACCCTTAATCTTTTTTTCTAAAGAAATCTTAAAATTTGGGACCCTTCTATTTTTTTCGGGACCCATCTTCTTTTTTTGGGACCCTTCAACTTTTTTTCTGAAAAAATCCAAAAATTAGGGACCCTTCTATTTTTTTCGGGACCCATCTACTTTTTTGGGACCCTTCAACTTTTTTGGGACCCTTCAACTTTTTATCGAAAGAAATCCTAAATGTTGGGACCCTTCTACTTTTTTCGGGACCCTTCTACTTTTTTACGGACCCTTCAACTTGTTCCCGAAAATTTTTACAATTTTGGGACCCATCTACTTTTTTTGGGACCCATCTACTTTTTTGGGACCCATCTACTTTTTTGGGACCCTTCTAATTTTTTGGGACCCTTCTACTTGGGTGGGACCCTTCAACCAGAACAGAGCCAATAATTTCTTGCTCTCTCGCTTACTTCAAGTGATTGCTATGTTGCCTTCATATTTCTGCATGTTCTGAAGTTGAGATGGTGAAGCGGTGGATTGTCTTGACCATGCCCTTCCTACTTCAATGCAAAAGGTTTGTATTTTTCACAGGTTTAATGCTATTTTTTAAAGTTCATCGACTTATTGTCAGTCATTGTGAAGTATCTCTTGTCAACTTTCCGAGAAACAAAGAGCGGGCATTTCTTCCATTCCTAATCGAATTTTGAATGGATATAAATCAGGAGTATATGATGAAGGGAGGTATTATTTTCAACTTCTTTTAAAAAAATATTTCATTCAGAGTATAGTTTTTTTCTGAAGAACCTATGTTGAAGTGCATGATGAATATGATGAATCAAGGCGAGTTATTATCATTTATTTAAAAAAGTGGGTATTATTCTTCGCTATTTCACCCGGGTTTGACCCTAACAATAAGGGACAAGGAAAATGGAAAGATGTTAAACCCAGGTGAAATAGACATGAATAATAGTCCGAAAGACATGGTTATCATCTGTTTATTATTTCTTGGGTTACGGTTTCGCTCTAAAGACCATGAATATGCAACTTTTTCAGCCCGCACTCTTCTGCCTCATTCGCTTCCCATTTCTAGAGAAGAATCGACAGAAGAAATGGAGTTCAAATTGTGATACACTTTATGTTTATGTCTTTTGTTGTTCGTTTGTCATGAAACAGATAAAAGATATTGCAAAAATTCATATGATTTGTTGCTGTGGAAAGGGGGGGGGGCAAATAAGTATAAAACGGAACGCAGTGCCGAAACGTGCCGTAATAGCGGCACTCGGGGCGGCACCTTCTGGAACGGAGACAGGGTCGACCCTGTCTCAGTGCCGAACGGTGCCGTACTGCGTTCCGAAAGGGACCGAACTGCGTGACACAGATTTATAGAGACTAGACGAACAGCTGGCCTTACCAGTGGGTCCCACATAGCGTTGTCTTACGACGTAGAATCGCTTGACGTGGATACATCTTTACCTTTTTTTGGCTAGACTGATCATGTGGATAACATTAGATGTTCTTGCAGTCCGGAGCCGAACCCGATCGCGTCTCCATCGAACTGGTGGATCTTATGAGCTTTGGATCGGTCATCAACTTTTGTGACCGAATCAAGGACAGTGAGTAAAATTCGTTCTTCATGCTGACTTCCTTTTTTTTTGTTATTCGAACATCTTCAAGAGGGAATACGAGTATAATCGGTGATGCTAGACATTCATTCCTTTGCCACATGCTTCAGCGATTATTCACGAAGTGATATCATGATTTCCCATCTGGCAGCGTTAGACATATATAGTTCTGGAATGTCTCTGACATGTGATGTTCGCTGCTTCTGAAATAGGCAGTGACTCAACTTCTGAGCATTTGCTTCTGATCCATCATTCCTTGATATTTTGAGTAAGGAGTTAACTATTGTATGTAGGGATATGTGAACTTGAATCAGATGCAGCTGTTCAAGCAAGAAAACAAAGCGAACCTTGGCGATCTTACAGAATACCCCACAATCGACGTGCTCGTGTGCAACGCGGGCGTGCTCCATGCAGAGGGAGTGACGGAGGACGGACATGAGAAGCTACTTCAAGTGAGTATCCAATAATTGTAGCTTTTTATCTGCGAGAGGCCAAAGGAATGGTGATTGAGAATCTTCTTCACGATATAATCATTCCGAATTTCAGGCCAACTACCTCGGGCACTTCCTCGCGGTCGAATCGCTCAGGTACTTTATTTTCCACTTTTCCCTAAAATCTTCTATCATAATTCACTTGAATCATAAACAAAAAAGATCAAAATATGGCCCAATTTGAATCTCAGAATTGTGTTTAGAAGAAGAATGTTATTTTCCAGAACCCGAGTAAATCTCAAAAGAGTCGTCTTCGTCTCCAGTCTCATGCACAAACAGTGCAAAACGGAGGATTTGACTATCGAAGTTGGATCAAGCGCCCTGAGCACGGCACAGTACGAGAGGGCGAAGCTGGCGGAGGTAATGCTTCTGCTAAAATTTTCTGAACATGCACTTCGTTTCTTTTTTCGAGCGACTTGAGTAGACTTATAAAACTCCAAGAATAGTTTATGAAGAGAAACTATTTACAGGTCAGCTACGCGAAGCACCTCGCTACGCAAGGCATGGAGAGCTACTCGTGCAACCCTGGCGTCGTCCACACGAACATCCTCGCTGTGAGTTGTTAATTTGCTGATTTCAAGATCCTTTATTTAACCGAGCTCTTTGTAAGAATGAACGTAGGGCGAATGGTGTGTGATAAAGAGAACAGACTGACGAAGCAGTATCAATCTTCATCTATCATTAACACCCAAGAGAGTTCGAGTCTGACGCATTATCGCTTCTACTTTTTATAACGTAAATAAATCAAAGATGCGCGATACTGGAGCGTAGTGATTCAACACATTCCTGACTAAACTTAAGCAATCCTAATCGCCCATTTTCAGGGAACCTGGATGGTGATCTTTGAAACTTATCTCTCTCCGCTCCTTGCATTCATCATGAAGAACCCGCTGGAAGGAGCACAGACAGCGATGATGCTCAGGTAGGAATTACTTCCGATTCAGATATATCTTTTCAGTGAGTGACCCATGTACTTGGTCAATGTCATATTTTCAGTCTGGCTCCTGCAGACAAGCTGATCCCTGGCGCGTACTACAGGTCTGTCCGATCATTCCTTCACGAATCACTTGAATGTCACTTGAATTACAGCACATACACCATCCTCATGTTTCACTGAATAGCTATTTTGCAGTGACTGCCGAATCGACGCCACTCATCCGCTTCTCAAGGACGCAGCAAAGATCAAGAGATTGCACGAGCAGTCGGTGGCTCTGGTGAAGGATTTCCTGTAGACTCACTTCTCATCTTTCTTTACTCTATCTAACTCACTCTCACTCATCATCAACTTTTTTCCACAAAACACCTCGTCATTCAAGTTCGTGTGTCGTACCACATACCATTTTATTCATTCCGTCTCCTTCTACTCAAATCATCTCGCCTCACCCTCATTATTGCTCCATCATCATTCCTCCGTCGTCGTATATTGTAATATCTATGTCTGTACGAATGCCATTCCAGAACTTTCTATTCTAGTCAATCTTGGTATTCTGATTCTCGTGTATTCCTTTTCGAGACTTCTCTTCTCAGTCCTTCTCCACCCTATACTAGTCTTTCCATGCAGTCCTCTTTATTCCAGTATTTCAATATGAATTGATAAACTCATTCATCAACCTTTGCATAGCATTCGACACGAGTTTGGGTTAGATGACAGATTTCAATGGTGTCCATTCGTGTTATCGCGGTGATAGCGGTATGTAGGAACCGTTTGAAAATTTGGCGCGTAAAAACAGAAACTATGAATTGATTCGAATAAGATAGCAATGAACTTTTGAAAATGAACGCAAGAGAATCAAATTATTTATTATTCAGGCGGCACTATACCGATTTCCACCTCTTTTACGGGTAGAAATCAGCGACGGAAACTAGGAATGTGTGTGTGTGTTCGCGGTGTAAAGCCTGAACTGATTACGCAACAAAGAAAGTTTATTACGGGTAACAGACTACAAACTACACACGCTAGTAACTAAGGGAAGAAGTTGATCCTGCAGGGAGGGACGAGAATGAAATGGATGGGATGGAAGGAACGGTAATGGATTACACTAGGTGACGAAATACTGGATCTATGGAGTGACCAGTTTGGAATGGTAATAGTAAGGTGGAAAGGGAATGGAATGGAGTAGTTCTGTGTCGATTCCAACTACTTGCTAGGTAGTAATGGAAATTGACTCAAACTACGTGGAAATAATAAAGCAAATAATAGGAAATAATAAATAAATGGCACCTGACACGTGTACTAGGCGACCATCGAGTGAATTGAGCGGGTTGGAAGGAGAATAGCCTTCCTTGATCCAACGGCCTCCTTGGGAACGGACTGCGGTCTCTAACGGACCGGCCGACGCAGCGGTAGAACAGAAGAATGAGGAAATATCATCCGCAATCGCGAGAAATGGAAAAGTCACGTAGGCAGGAAAACTCCCACGCCGAAATTCCCTGATTCTAGCGATGCGGGAATTTGAATGGGTATTTTGGGATTACTGTAAGTCAATATTTGACAGGATCGTATCATGGACTGGTTTTATATTTGGAAATGGAATTTAATAATGGATTATTGATTGATTTGGTATTTGGGTAGCGTCTTTCGCTAGAAAGTCGGTACACTGGGGGGAGGGGGAAGACGTGTTGGATGGATGGAAATGAAGAAAAATGGGCATCATAGTCGATGTAGATGAAGAGAGTTGTTGTAGATGAAGAGTCAAAAAGTTGGGCACAAACAAGAGAAAATAGGGTCACAAAATGATCTAGGCAATCGAAATAGACAATTTGAACGAAACAAAAAAATATTACATTGAATTGCTCATACGCAGTATGATCCTCCCAGAGGGAGAAAGAAGGCGGAGGTCCGTAGACTTAGGGTGGATAGTCGTGGAGGGATGGGTAGTGATCACCATCGTATTCGTACTCTTCATCAGAGTCCTCGTACTCACTATTGGGCTCAGCACTGAAGATGGACATGAATGCCTTATCGAGTTTCTCATCTCGTTCGGCTTGGTCATCTGGTTCGAATGGATGGGAAACAAAGACTCCACCGCAATACAGAGGAGTGCTTTCAATCTTCTTCTCGCCAGTTTCGATGGAATGGAATGGCTTAGTTCCGATAATGATCGGTCCAAGCTGACTGTAGAGCAAATCGAGTCCACTGGGAAGTCTAATGGATTCAGTGTTCTTAGTGAGAGTATGGGTGATATCGAGACCGAGAAGGATCTCGGGAGATACCGTATGACTAGTGAGAGTGGATGGTGGAATGAATATTGATTCATCCTTAATGAATTGGATATCCGAAGATGGAAGGGCATCAACAGCCATCGAGGGTATACCTAGTGTGTCTTGAACGATGGCTTCAACTTTATGAGCACCTGAACTGGTCATGAGATCGAATTGGACTACATCTGCGACCTGGGGATCTGAATAGCCAGTGATCCCGGCAATGGAAACTACTCTCATCTCGATTGGTTCGAGCTTGAGTTTGTCGGAGAGACTGCGGGAAATCATGGATATTTGTGATCCTGTATCGAGGAATACGGTAGCATCGCGAGCGGTACCGTGAACTGGATTGCGAATGACTCCGGTTGCAGTATGCATGCGGGTCTGTGGCCATGGGTTGGTAACGATAGCTGCAGCCTGGATCAGTGTGTTGTTGGAATGAGTGGGAGGAGAAGTGGATTTACAAATGGAGATGTGATGGGTGCCTTTGCACTTACCACACTTAGCTATGCACTCATTGTAATTGTGATTGGGCTGTAAGCATTTCCTGCACACTCTAATCTGGGAGATTCTATTGGTGCGCTCGTCACTCGATTTGTACTTGGAACAATTAATAGATTGGTGGATAGATCCACAATAATCACACTTTGGGGAATCATGGGACTTCTCATTGGGAGGGCGGATGTACTGTTCACTATTGGAATCGGGATTGGAATGGATGGATGTGATCTGATTGGGATGGAATGCACTTTCAACTGCACGACACTCTAACTCCTCTCGAAGTTCTTTGTCAATGTAGGTGAGGGCATCCATCATAGACTCAGGATTTAGTTTCCAAATCTTCCTCACGAAACTTGGATTTACTCGGCTGGCAAGCTGCTCAATCAGCGGGAGACTGTTGAGGTTCTTGGAATCATCGAGGTGGTACACAAGGTTGATCATATCACGTACACAATTCAACTGGTCCTCTATACGGGATGACTTGGGTTTCATACCCATTAGTTTCTGGTAGAGAAGGGCAGTGGAGTGGTTGGAACGATCGTAAGCTACTTTCAATCGATCAAGAGTATGGGAGTAGAGGTCGTCTCTAATGGGAATGGACTGTACTAGCTTGAGCGCGTCACCCTTGAGTAGTGAGCGGAGGTAGTTCAGTTTCTCTAGAGGGGACAACTCTGATCTGGAACCAATAATCGATTGAAACTGAGAGTGGAACGATGACCATAATGTGATATTGCTACCATCGAATGGTTCAATGCGCAATGGAGGGAGTGGAACGAATGCCTGTGGTAAGTAAGTGAGTGCACTTGAATGGTCAGGCACGGGTTGAATGGATGGAGTACTAGTGGATGGCCGATTCTGAGGCAAACGGGCGAGCATAGAAACTCTATTGGTTGCTGCCTCGAAGGCGCGATCATACTTAGTTCCCTGCTTGGCAGTAAGCTTTGCCAGCAGGGGAAAACTCACAGGCAGTTGGGTCGATCCGTCCGTGCTAGTCTCCATCGATGAGAAGATTCGCTTTTCTTCTTCCTTCTTAGCACCTTCCTCCATGTCGTTGATCTTGTCTTCGATGCTCGCAATCGCCTCCTTGTAGTCGTCCATAAGCGACAACACCTCCAGGTGTGCCGTCATCGCAGTGGATGACAGTTGGAGAATTTCGTCAGATGATGACAATTGAGGGAATTGGGTGATTGCGTTATTGTGGGTGGAAAGATGGCCGTGGAGGTTGGAAAGAATGGAATGGATAGTAGAGTAATCGGACACAAACTGGGAAGTCATCGTCTTCCCTGAATGGCGCCTACTGGTATTAACACGAGAATGATCAATGGAAGTGAATGGAGAATGCTCTTTGCTGCCACGCGGGTCGGTTGGACGCGAAACTGGAGTGGTAATGGACAAAATGGACATAAACCGACTTGTTTCACTAGTTCTTAAGTTGGTGGATGCACCATATACCGATTTCCACCTCTTTTACGGGTAGAAATCAGCGACGGAAACTAGGAATGTGTGTGTGTGTTCGCGGTGTAAAGCCTGAACTGATTACGCAACAAAGAAAGTTTATTACGGGTAACAGACTACAAACTACACACGCTAGTAACTAAGGGAAGAAGTTGATCCTGCAGGGAGGGACGAGAATGAAATGGATGGGATGGAAGGAACGGTAATGGATTACACTAGGTGACGAAATACTGGATCTATGGAGTGACCAGTTTGGAATGGTAATAGTAAGGTGGAAAGGGAATGGAATGGAGTAGTTCTGTGTCGATTCCAACTACTTGCTAGGTAGTAATGGAAATTGACTCAAACTACGTGGAAATAATAAAGCAAATAATAGGAAATAATAAATAAATGGCACCTGACACGTGTACTAGGCGACCATCGAGTGAATTGAGCGGGTTGGAAGGAGAATAGCCTTCCTTGATCCAACGGCCTCCTTGGGAACGGACTGCGGTCTCTAACGGACCGGCCGACGCAGCGGTAGAACAGAAGAATGAGGAAATATCATCCGCAATCGCGAGAAATGGAAAAGTCACGTAGGCAGGAAAACTCCCACGCCGAAATTCCCTGATTCTAGCGATGCGGGAATTTGAATGGGTATTTTGGGATTACTGTAAGTCAATATTTGACAGGATCGTATCATGGACTGGTTTTATATTTGGAAATGGAATTTAATAATGGATTATTGATTGATTTGGTATTTGGGTAGCGTCTTTCGCTAGAAAGTCGGTACAGGCACATTGACAAAGCATTCCACTTCAGTCCCTGTTACATGGCAAATTTCGAATGTCTTGTCGCGAAGGAGCGGAGTGATCGCCTCAGGGCGAGAGGGAATAATCATCGAATCCCGTCGAATGATGTCGTTATCGGAATCGAGGGCGAGGATTTCTACTCTATAATAGAAAATATTTAACAAATTTCTGTCACTTTTAATTTTAATATCGAAGAAACAAATCATGATCATTTCAGATCACGATAATACCTCGTCTTCCTCGGCTCTTCCTCCGTCATTAGAAGCACCAGAAAGGTGGATTCATTTACTTTCAGCGTGTCAATTTTGTCCGGATTCACATCGGCAATTTTTGTCTGATATTTCACAATAATAATTCAAACTCCAATCTTCTATTATGCACTCACTCCAGCCCGGCGTGCATCATTGTAAATGAAAAGACCGCTACGCTCTTCCAGAACGATTAATCGCCCGTCGTAAGACGACATGGCCTGAAAACACACATTTATTGAATTCCAGAATTGACACCCCCCCCCCACTCCCAAAACATCACCTTGATATCCGATCGACTGCTGTGCACATCTATTGTCGGTACGATGTCTTTGCGGACTGTAGCCAGCGACTGCGATGCGTAATCTCCGAGTAGGAAGCAATTGGGAAGGTGCAAGAAGGAACAGGCCGGTGCGGCGGTAAAGAAGAAGTCGGAGGGAAGAGGGACGATCGCCAGTTGATAGGTGAGATTACGGTTGAATACGGAGTGATTCTTGAAGAAGTCATCGTTGTGCGCTAAAATGAACGTCACTGATAATAATTCAATGGACTCACAGACCATCAGTAAGGAAAAAGCACGTGGTGCGGGAACAGAAAAAATCGTCGGTGATCTGCAATTTGTTTGAAGTTTGGTCTAGGTTTTTTCTTCCAAAAATAGAAAGACGAACCATTGTGACGTTTTGGATTTCCGGATGCTTAACGAAATACGCATTGTAGTCGGGATGCGTGGCGTTGGTCTACAAAATAATTTGTAATTTTCAAGCAAATAATCGATAACTTTTCTTACAACTAGCTAGACACACAGCTAGATTCCCTGAACGCTCCCAGAATATGTACATTTCTTAATGATATTCAAACTACTAACCACCACATTCAGCCTTCCCGGCGACTGCGAGTACGAGATGAACGGCGTGAAGTGACCCTTCGAAGTGGGCAGAGGGAGCATCAGGGTGCGCAGTCCGAGTTCTCCCTCGGGAAGCGGTAGAGGAAGAGGCTCCCGACGGGACTCGAACACCATGCCCAGCTAGAAAGCGAATAATGTTAGATAATATTCATTAATAATATCGTAATCGATTGAAGGGCGCAACATTAATGTTAGAGGTCCTTGGAAGTCAAAAAATCTCATATTGCCGGATGCGGTACCTGGTAAGTTTGCAGGAAATATGAGGTGAGGTTGTCAAACTGACCACTCGATTCCTCTCCACGAGCATGTGCACACAGACGACCATCACTATGCCCACAGTGATGACGAGCGCCGCGGCAACGAGATACATCGCGTACTGGAATCATGTAAAATCAAATCATTTATATTTTATTTTGTTTTTCAATAATTCAGCCGATTGATCATGGTTGACCGAAAATGTACCCAGTAATGCACGGTTAAAAACATGAGCATGTACAATAACACGGGTCTCCGGTAAAAACGTAGGAGAATGAGTGCTTTTAGCGACAGAAAAAAATATTATCTCTTCGATTTCGCTGAAAGTTGTTTGGGTAGCTAAAGTAAGGACAAGGAAAACGGTGATTCACTTTGTTTGCCGAAATTTGCATATTATGCAAATTTTTGACCTTCAACTTCAAAAGCCCGTATCTTGCTTCGTTTTTCGCCTACAATGTTCTAACTTTCTCAGATCGATGCGCCGTGATTGTATTTACATATAACTCAATTGAGGATAAGGTTTTAAGTTTCATTTTCCTTGTGATTTTGCATTAAATCCGATTTTATGCACACAAAATGCCAATTTTCTAGAAAGTTTTCTCTCAAGGATAAACATTTTATTTCAGATTCTGATTCTCCATCCCCGAATTGAGGTAACCTGACATTTCATTTGACCTAACTCTGTCCGCCCGATAGTGCTACTGTCCCGGACTTGGAAATTTTTCGGCGAAAATGGTTTTCTGGTCGTAACCTACCGGTACATTATGCAAATTGCAAATATTGAATAGGTTTTTCGTAGCTCTCAGCGAGCTCTATCAAAATGTATTGGTGGTCCAAGAGCCAATTCTTCACATTTTTCGAGATTTTTGACAAAATATGTGTTTTTTGGTCTTTTTGCTCCAAATTCATGCGATTCGAGGGGAAGATAAAAGCCAAGAAGTTTACCACTAATACATTTTGATAGAGCTCGCTGAGAGCTACGAAAAACCTATTCAATATTTGCAATTTGCATAATGTACCGGTAGGTTACGACCAGAAAACCATTTTCGCCGAAAAATTTCCAAGTCCGGGACCTCCTGTACAGTAGCACTATCGGGCGGACAGAGTTGGGTCAAATGAAATATCAGGTTATCTCAATTCGGGGATGGAGAATCAGAATCTGAAATAAAATGTTTATCCTTGAGAGAAAACTTTCGAGAAAATTAGCATTTTGTGTGCATAAAATCGGATTTCATGCAAAATCACATGGAAAATGAAACTTAAAACCTTATCCTCAATTGAGTTATATGTAAATACAATCACGGCGCATCGATCTGAGAAAGTTAGAACATTGTAGGCGAAAAACGAAGCAAGATACGGGCTTTTGAAGTTGAAGGTCAAAAATTTGCATAATATGCAAATTTCGGCAAACAAAGTGAATCACCGTTTTCCTTGTCCTTACTTTAGCTACCCAAACAACTTTCAGCGAAATCGAAGAGATAATATTTTTTTCTGTCGACCGCCCTCCTACATTCTTACAGGAGACCCGTGATAATAAATGAAAGTAGAAACACGAACCCTCCTGCACTGCTTCCTCCTCTCTCGTCGCGATTCCTTCGCCTCGAGCAGGTTCTTGTCCCACCTGGGAATTGAAATATCTATTATTGCAAAATATGCACCAAAGCTCTAAAATCCGAGACCAGTTCACGAGAAATTTGACTCTCAAACAGTTGAAAGCTGAGAATACTAACCACTTATCGACGTGCTCGTCGATTTGGGCTTTTCTAGTCGACGAGCACTCTTCCTCCATCGGGTCTACCTGTAATTTATTTTACTGTCGAACCCTGCCGATATCACATAAATGATTGTAATATATTTAGACAGGCAAAACAGCTCTGTTCGTTCGTTCGTTCGTTTCGGTTCGGAAAACTCGGAAAACGGAAAACAAACGTTCGGAAAACAGTTCGTTAACGCAGAGAGAAATCAGAATGAAAAGAAGTGAGAAAAGTAGGGGCCGACGAACTTGCCTCAAATCCGTCCCGGAACTCGTTCCCGATCGGCGCTCTCGAATCGTCATCAGAACTGTCTGACTCATAATCACTTTCATACGAGCACTCCTCCTCTCCTTCCTTCACTATGTCGTAGTGTGGGCGGCTGGCATTAGTCATTCGTGCGGCTGAATGAATAAATTGTAACATTACGGCTGAAAATCATCATCAAGTGGCCAATGTGATGAAGAATTCGTCTCTTCATTTCTGGCCAACCCAATGCTATAAGTTTAGCGCATTCCTCTTTCTCATCTATTCAAGGGCGAGAAAGGGGTAAAGGCGCGATTTAGGAGAGCACCGATTTGTTAACAATTCTAGTCACCATTCGCCAGTCAATCATACTAGTTTGAAGGCGTTATAAATAATTTAATAAGAGTCATACAAATTATTACCTGTATTCTCGCGACGAGTGTAAACAAGATGAATCGATCGACGGTGAAAACGAGTGATAGCGCGAGAGAGTCACACTCTCGGTTTCAAAATCGTCGCGCACGCGCAATGTTATCGTTGCAACACTTCACTAAATCTTTCGCCAGTGAGAAAACCGAGAACTAGTATTGCGATATGAAAGTACGGCGTTTTTTCCCGCATTCGCTTTCCCTTATAGAAATAGATTTCGAAAGACGCCTCGCCACAGCGGCGAAAGAGTCTACAATGTGAATAACAGGACCAAGCAATATCAATGTAAAGAGAATAGAAACTTGATCACAGACAAATTGAGTATTGATAAATTGCTGCGTCATCCAAAGAATAAATTTAACCTATTTTATGTCATGCACAACATCTATGAATAAGAACATTACAGGTGAAAGCCACGATAGCATTCGATTTGAGATCTCGATAATTGGCATACATGAAGAGTTTCGTTATCGACGAATGTGGCGATCGCTGCTCGATTGTTCTTAATGACGATATCGCTCTGACTTAGTAGTGTTATTGAAGGGAACATGAGAAAGGTAGGCTCTTCTGAACTTGGACTGAAGTAGTGTGTAACTTCAACTCTGAATACACTTGTTTCAATATATTCTGCTTAGCAGACGTCGCCTATTCCTAGATACGTGAAGGAAAAATATTGGAATACAAAACACGACAGGTTATGTCTTCTCCCACGTAATTTAACGTTCAGATTAACACATAGTTGTTAAACAATGCTGGACATACTCATCACCATAAAAACAAAATCCAACTCGCCGCGTTATGTTATTCTTCTCAAAAAATTGCAGGTGCAGCTTATCTGCTGGCGTTAGGCTCAGCACTTGAATATTCTTGCTTTTCTAAACAAAAACGATAATTTTTGATTAAAAAGTTATCATTGCAATAGAATGCAACGCTCACCCCTATTAACAAATCGTCATCAATTTCTTTCGGTCTAAATCGGTTAAGCTCATTCCGAGCCTCCATTGATTTCCTTTGATCTAATGCGGACAAGTCGTACTTCTTATCCTATAAATTGGTCATAAAGAACAAGTAAAAACACTGCAAAGTCACTCCACTTCAATCTATTGATTACCTTTTCCGGGTCGAATTCAATGCGCTTCGTGTCGGTTGTGTTCACAATCAACGCGAATTTGCGATGAGGAAGTGTGTTCAAATAATCTGTGTATTGCAAGACGATTGAGCATATTGACGTAAGCTTCGGTCCGCTTGAATAGGAGCAGTTTCGCGCATGAACGAACTTGTGTTCAGCTGGTGTCGGGATTTCCGTTAACACACTGAACCCTGGACTAAAATCACTAAAATAGTTTATGGGGCCGTAAAATCCCGTGTTTCCTGAAAGGAAGAAATTTCTTAGTTTCTTAGTCTTGTAGTTCTCCGTTTTTTAAGGGACGTAATCGCTCACCTTCCATTTGGAAACATCGAAAAGGAGAACAGAAAATGTCATCTGTAACCTGCAAGAATTTGTCTGACTACACCGTTTTTTTTTAAATAACACACCATTTCCACGTCGGTAATTTCCGGATGTTTCACGAAAAATCCATTAAAATATTGAGGATGCCTGGCATTTGTCTAAAATTATTACACAATGTCAGTTTCACATAAAATCGAATGAAAGAACGTACCATTACGTGAAGTATTCCGTGCGATTGCGATGAAGCGATAAATGCCGTGAAAGTCCTTTCCGAGTTGGGCAAAGGAAAGTCAACCGATCGTAGTCGCAGCACCCCTTCAGGAAGGGCAAATGGAAAAGTGTATCTACGAGTCACAAACTGAAAAATCTGACCTTGATTTTCTCTCCCAACCCTATCACGATCTTCCAACTCTAGTATCACGATCTCCCAACCCGAGTATCACTATCTCACACTAGTATCACGATCTCCCGACCTCTCTCATGATCTCTCGGCCACTATCTCACAATTTTCATGAAAAGTGAATAAAAACAAAGTAACTAGTTATGAAAAACTTTCGTAACTAGTTACGAGTTTCGTAACTAGTTACGAACCGCTC
The DNA here is from genome assembly GCA_911812115.1 of Pristionchus exspectatus. Taxonomy (NCBI): domain Eukaryota; kingdom Metazoa; phylum Nematoda; class Chromadorea; order Rhabditida; family Neodiplogasteridae; genus Pristionchus; species Pristionchus exspectatus. The sequence goes on along the minus strand of OU461587.1, from coordinate 4,155,364 downwards.
CAATAACTTGCGAGGACGCGGAATGAAATAACTATCTAGTTACGTTATTTTCGAAAGTCTAGTATACACCAAACGGCTAGTTTTTAAAAAATATGAAATAATAAAAGTTGATTCTGGTACAAAATTAAAATAGCTTACCAATTCCTTATCCTTTTGGAAGACAAGCTTGGTAGCATTTATCATTGCAAATATTGCGCAGACAATGAGTGCAACGAGAATAACATTGACGACTGCAACGATAGTCATCTTCGCACACCGCCTCGCCAACGCCTTTCGTTTCTCCATTATTTCTTTTCGATTATCCTCCAGAATTACCTTCCGAGTGCCATCAATCCTGCAAAATGTCGAATACCAAAAGATGGAAAGAAAACTCACCATACGTCAACCTTCTCGTACGTCTCGCTAAGTTCAGCAATCGTATATTCGTTTTTGGCATCATCCTTTTTCAATTCCGTTGTAACAGAAAAATCATCTTGATATTTGCGATAGCAAGTAGAATTCTGTTTGTCGGCATCACTCTTGGGTTTGCCAAAGAACTCCACAACTGATTCAATTTCTCCCGAATTGTGAACCCCATCGTCCGTAGTCCTTGTAAAACAAGAATCATCGTCCAGAAAAGACGAATACTCTGTCATCTGAAGCAACATTTTCGCAATTCAATACAGAATGAATTCATAAATGATTATGAAGGGACGAATCGATAGTCTTGCGATAAAGATACGAAGGGATCAGGAGAGTGCATTTTTCGCCGATGATTGATAACGTCTTGCCCTCGCACTATTACTCATTCATAATTCGAAGTGAGCAAAACAGAGAAAGGTCAAATCTAAAACTTAGCGACTGCACAATTCTCATAAATTTAAACATTTCATGCGCATGAGGCATATTTTCACTAACGTAACGCAGCTCACGGATGGTTATTTTTGAATTACATTGATTCATAGGTAGACAAAAGAAGCGTTTACTCAACTTGCATATCTAAAATAACATTATTTTATCTGAACAATCTCGGAACAATTCATTGAACGCATTGCTTATCAGAATTAGAGTACAATAAATTTACGAGCCAAGGCCTAGATAGCATTCGACGTGTGATCTGAATAATTGGCAAACATGGAGAGTTTTGTTCTAAACATTTATCGAGCAACAACGAAGGAATTGAACAAATGAGTATCGAGGATTGATTATTGAGGTAGTGGGGACATATCCGTCAAAGATGCAGTGAGCGGGGCAGGAAAGACGTACAGACAATGTTGGAATGCGAATCGGTCTAATCTAGAAAGACTAGTTTGTGCCGCGATTTATTACGATGAATTCGAAGAATTTTAAAACAAGAATCCGGTCAGGGTGTGAGAAAATACATGGAATGAACGAGCGAATTGCTGATAGTCTTTCGGAATCTACTCGTTCAGGTTCGTGTAGCACTTGAGACTGGACGCATCGGCCAGTTCACAGATCTCGAACGTCTCGTCCCTTCGCACAATGTTAATGGCGGCGGGGCGATTGTGCACGGTCAGCTCCTGATAGCGAACGACCACGGTGTTGAAGCGAATGATGTAGATGCGCAGTCTGATAAAGTATTTTTTTCAGAGAGGCGCAAGTTACTCCATTCCATCGAACTCGTGCCCTAGAGAAAGACGATGGAGATCAGAATGCATCTTACTAGCACACTATGTGACATGTTTGATCCTGCACTATGTGTGCTAAGAGTATACTCTACTTCGAATATAAAAACGAAAAAACGAACTTGGTTCGCATTTCGGCCTCCTGTCTCATTACGAGCAACGCCCATACACCATCCGCAATGCCGTGTATCTCGACCGCCTCGTGGTAGTCAACGTCGTCGACCAGCGTCTGGAATAGATCAATGTAAAAAAAATCAATATAAATAAAAATCAATAGTCAAAATATGTTGTGTACGGATCAGCAAACATGTTTGATCCTGAACTAGGGCGGTCATTGCCAAAATTGAAAAGCCGTTCTGTAGGAGTCAGCGTCGAAAGACTTACCACATACTCGCGCCCTGTAATCTGATCAGTAGAGATGAACGCGAGTTTGTCGTCGAACCAAGCGACGAGCCGATCGTACTCCGAGTACGTGCGGAACGCCTGAAACAATTACTTTATTTGATATTATTGCCTTTTCTAAGATTATGTAGATTGCGTGCGTTAATGAGCGTTTTATTAGACTAATGATTTCCATAAAATAATAGACATCGAGTACGTGCGGAATGTCTAAATGTTTGTTTTTTTGTCAAAACTAGAAGAAGAAAGGCAATCAAACAAATTCTGAATTTATGAATTTGTTGTGTGCGTGAAACGTATTCGGATTTTTTTTTGCATATACATTTTTGATTTTGCCTCTTTGCTGTGAAGGTATAAAGAAAAGAATTAGGCGACTAGCTATTAATTAAAGTAACTCTGATTGTTATTTTCCCCATACTCATTGTTAGATTCGCTATCGAGATGACTCACCCTGACTTCCAACTGCCCAATCGTCAGTAGTTCCTGCGGGTACTTCACGAGGCCATCATCGGCAATCGTAGGTGTCTCCTTCATCGAATGAAGGGCGACGGCGGCGAAGTGGTACTCGCCTAGAAATAATGCAATAACATTTCCTGCTTTCACGTCCGCGACATCAGCTTTTCTCTCTTCTTATCGAGATGAAGTAAAATTATGCAGCAATTCATCCGCGTTTCCATTCAAGCCGTTTTTCTTCGTCTGATTCATGTGTGATGATAATATGGGAGTTGAAGTGGTTCAAGATTGGATCATACCTCCATCAGTCTGGGTGACGATACGACACTGTCGATCGTAGAGTGTGGAGCAGTACTCGGCACGCACGAAATGAAGGCCGTCGGGAAGAGCAACCTGGAATTATTCTCAAATTGCAAACTGCCCTCCTTCTCCTTCCATTCTCCCGGAGAATCGATAGCTCGCTAAAAAAAACACATTGAGTTTGCTGAGTATTCCAAACACACGATAAAAACCAACTACATATTCGTCGGGAATCACTGAGCTATCTCTTATGTTTAATTATTTAACTTCTTCGGAAAGACAACCAGGAAAAAACTGAATTAGACTCAATGTGATCACCTAATAGGTTTCATGAAACACATGTGATAAGCAAATAGGTAAAGATGACTTACCCTGACTAGCCGATCGGTAAAGTCGTGCAGGGACGGCATGGACTGACGGAAGAATGATGAATTGTGCACTGAAAACTATCCATGATGTATTACAGGATATGAACGAGAGCTAACATCACTGAACAACTCACAATCACTAATCCAGAAGCAAGCACTCGGCGCACAGAAGAATGAGTCCGTTATCTGAAATATTTAATTAATTAATTGAGTTGCAATTTTAAGAAAAGACCTTACCATGAGTACATTGTCCAGCTCCGGATGTCGCACGGTGTAAGCGAGGTAATGAGGGTTCGTGTAGTTGGTCTGGAACGATTATGTTGATGGGGATAATGTAACTCCTGACGAGAAGATTCATTCAAAGGTTATTATTTGTTTCCAAACGCACTATCATTGAAGATGTGAGAACATTAGAGAATATCATTGATGCTTGAAACTTATTAGAATAGAATTATGTAGGATGGAATTTAACTCCAGTAAGAAGAGAAAAAATTAGATTTGTACCTAGTACATAGTACTACAGAATCGCCTGATATGATTTTGTAGCATACCGTAACTCTACTGTACACACTACTACAGTCAAAATGACATAATGTGAACCGTTTATGATAACTTATGATAACTTATCATAAGATGTCATAAAACCATGATTGCTCAGCGGAGACTGAACGGATCAGGCTGAAATTTTGCATGGTAACTCAGTTCGTGTGCCCCGTCAAACTGACACTCTCGAAAAATCGATATTTCGCACGCGTCGCGGTCGCGCGATGCGTGTGCGATGACCCAAAGTGGGCGGAGCCTCGACGATAATTCGTGTTGAGTCAAAAATCGCATTCTCAAGAATTCAGAATACCGGAATATTCATAAAAATAGAAATTTTAGCGAGTAGGACTAATAAATGTCCAAATTCAGCTAAGCTCCGCCCACTTTTGGTCATCACGCGCGCAACGCGCGACCACGACGCTTACGAAATATCGATTTTTCGAGAGTGTCAGTTTGAAGGGGCACAGGAACCGTGCTACCATGCAAAATTTCAGCGTGATCCATTCAGGCTCCGCTGAGCAATCATGGTTTTATGACATCTTATGATAAGTTATCATAAGTTATCATAAACGGTTCACATTATGTCATTTTGACTGTAGAGTGAGGATGTTCTTTTCATTTCACACACTCTCTCGCCTCTCTGACCGGTGAGAGAGCGTGTGCAATGATCAGACGATTACCGGGTAATTACCCGTATTTCGAACTCTAGTGTGACCCTACTCACCACCACCGAGATCTCGCCCTTCTTCTGCGAAGCAGCGACAAACGGGGAGAACAGACGGAGGCCGTGAGGTCTGAAATTAATTAATTAATTAAACAAATTAGTCATTCATTCTTGATTTATTAATTAACTAAATAATTAATTGAAAAACTAGTCGTACCGATTCGACACAATACTAGCGATCGTTCGCAACTGCATCTTCCCTGGGGGTAGAGTGACCGGGAGCGATTCATTCCGGAAAGCGAGTGTCATGCCGCGCTGAAATATTGGTTCGTTTGCCATAAGTCTATTTGCGGCGAGAGTGTGTTCTGAATGAAGAGACCACGGCTCTGTTCCGAGGTCTATTTGGAACGAAAGATCTGCACGCTAGCATTAACTTCGAAAAAAAAACAGTATCTTGATATCGCACGCTCTATTACCGGTCAGACAGCTGAGCGAGCAGCGATAATTGAGAGAGTATCATCAACTTACCATCCTCGTCGCTTCATGAGTCCCGAAGCAGAGCAGGAAGACCCCGGTGCAGATGAGAATAGAGACGAGCAGGAAGAAGGTGAGCTTCTGTCGCTCCTTCTTGAGGCGCTTGCGCTCCTCGAGAGAGATGAGGGCCGCCTGTGAATTTCTATTGATTTTATATCTTTTTTTTCTTTGAGAAAGCACGTGTATTGTCGTTATAAAAATAAAAAAAATAAAATTTTTCGAAATATTAAGTACCACTGAAGCACATTCGGACCGTGAAAAGAGGGAAATGAATTTCGAGCTGCATTGTCAGTTCAATGAGATATGTTTCAAGTGAATTTCAAATAATTACATGATTTTACATTTTTAATCGGCTGGGGTTGATGAATAAAAAACAAAAAGAAAATGCAGTAACTCACATCTAGTTTGTCCATCTTGATATTCACAGCATCTATTGCGGTTCTCCTGCAATATTTAATTATTATAAATACGTTAGGCTTTGTAACGCATCTGCTAAAATGTATGATAGTTATAACTACTTTTTTTAAAAAATCCTTTTTAAACTTGAAAGATCAGTTAACTTGCTGAATCTCACCACTCCATCACATCCTGCGGCTTCTTCTCCCATTTCTGCAGCATTTCGAACGGTATCGTCATTGTTTTGAGCCGAGCTGAGCTGTGAGTGACTCAGGTACCAACCTTCTCCTCCCTTCTCCTCTTCCTCCCTCGCTACACAACGGGTCGGCTTGATAAGGTGTAGGAAAGCATCGAGTCTCTATTGATAACAACGCGCACTGCCTCTCATCGCACAGACTGTCGAGATAGCGTGGAGGTTGAGGAGACGCGCTTTCCCGATGATAGAGTGGCCGGAGGCAAACAATCCGTTCCTGTAACACATGGCCCATCGGTCATGACCGCTCGTGATAAGAGCATGTCAAGGAAAGGAAACAAGTTGTCCAAGAAGATGGAAGTGGAGAGGGGCAAGAACGCCTGGGGTATCTTTGCGAGGGGAAGAATAACAGGGGAGGACGGAAAGAACAGGGACATCACAATGAAAAGCGATGCACATAGTGTGGATAAGAAAGAGAGACTTTCCCAATGATAGCCTCGCATGTATAACCTCCTAATGAAATACTGAGTTTGATAATTAACTGTGAAGATTTGAACTGATAAAGTCTTCCTAATACGCCCCCGGATCTGGTCTGTCCTCTAGTCTCAGCATATCACGAGTCTTCCGCGAAATGAGATTAGAATAGAGGGGATGAATAGAATCATCCTCGTAACTCTGATAAGGTCAGGGATTTCTGGCGTGACGGAGTGTTAATATGTGGGAAAGTGCAGATTAAGTTCAGGAAATTTGCCCTAATGAAACATCATCCAGTAGTTCATGTTGATGGTGGGAGCGTCACAATGGTGATTAGCCTCACCACAATCACTTTTACGGAATATCTCAATCAAAATGCTGCATTATCTCCTCCACTACAACAAAATTTGTTCCTTTGAATAATGTTCTTGCTGATGAGTGGTTCGCAAGGTATAAGGATGAGTTGACAATTAGGATCAGCCTTGAGAGCTTTAAAAGGTTGGCACCATCTAAAATTACTTTTCACTTGTTGGCGCTGGACTGGATTGGAAAAAATCTTTCTCGTTCTTGCCCAAGATATTCGACGAAATGGCGTAAGAAGCAGAATTCAAACAACGAGCATTTACATTCCCTCCGAACTTTTTTGCTTACCGAATGACACAGCCCAAGTAGTCATAATTCCTTCACGAGGTTGAAGCGGGCAGAAATTATGGAACGACTTCGCTTAGAGTTAGGGAGCACGTTAAATACAATGGCCGTCCCCCAAGACGATAAATCGGACGCCTCTTGTGCGTTACACTCAATTCTGCGCCTTCAGAAAAGGCCCTCGTGATATCTTCGTAGTACTCTTTCTTTGTCACTGACTTCGTCTAAATGCACAGCGATCTAGAAATATGAAATACTTTGGAAACTAATCGCCAATCTCATTCCAATTCCGCGTCAACGGGAGGGTTGGGATCGGATTCTTTCTGAAGAAAACAATGGCGTTGTTGTTAAAATCGATTCCAAGTTCCTTGTTCCGTTCTCTGATCCTTATTCTTTCCTAATCCCTCATAGCCATTCATCCTCTGTTTTATCATCTCCCCAGTCGCCTTGGATACAATCCGAGGGAGGGGCTCGTCTTCGACTGAGATATCTCCACCCCCAGAACAGCTCATCATCTTTTCATCCCCTCTTTTCCTCTTCTCTTTCCATATCAGATATACTTCTTTCCGGATATCTGGCTCGAAAGCGATATCGATATGGACGTTGGTACCCACTACCGCCAAATGATGTAAGTGTGCCCGATATAGATACTCCTGCCAATATTTTTGCAGTCCACTGATATGAATGATATCTTATTGAGTCCATCTGATGATACTTTCTCATTGCAGGGCTCCTCTGCCCATCCTCTCCCCCGCACTCTCTTCCGAAGTCTCGCCTCCGCAGTCTGCTCCCAATATCAACCCATCTTCGACTTTTGGTATGATTTCACTGTAGTATTCCTCGAACGCCTACGCCCTCAAATTGCAGAAATGACTCCCATGTGGGGAGTATCGTCAGATGAATACTACGCCAACACCCAGAATCCTCCCCGAAGCATGGAAATCGACATGGCTGACGAGACAGTAAGGATGACGCCACGACGTTTTCTCGTCTTGCCAGCGTGTCAACCATATCAGTTTGCAGTCTTATGTAGTGATATTTTTGTACTTTCAAGAACTAAAAGACGGAAAACAGCGAGAAAGTAGCTATAATCGTTCAGATCGAGAGTCATTTGAAGAGGAAGCGCACCAGAGATACGGTCATGCTTCTCGAGCACCTGTCGGTTGCATCGCCGAGTAATCGTGCGTCCTGCCAGCCACTGACGCCGTCCGACTCATCGGGCGCTATTCCGGTTCGTCCTCAGAATCTCTATATCTGTTAGAGAAGTGGAGATAACCCCAGCGCACTCGGATTTCCTTAGGGTGGATTTGAGATATTGATGTGGCACTTTTAGAATGAGCAGCCGCTCAATTCTTCTTCATCGGTCGTAGAGATGGAGTCCGGCTCTCCTCGTCTGGATTTCTCTCCAGAATGCAGAGAAGCGGTAGGTTACCTTGGCATTCATTGAATAATGCTCAATATGTTGCGAGTTTTTTTTGGATGATGCCTTTTTTGCTCATGAAAACATGTTGCATACGTAAAGCCTCCACTCTCGCCTCCTTTCATGATATGATTCTCCTCTTTCTCACGTAGCACACTGGAGTAAATGGAATGACTAATATTTTTTCCTCGGGATCATCAAAACATGCTCAGCTCCCAGAAAAAAACGATGCGGATACATAATGCATCGTAAACCAATAAAATACAATACAATATTTATCAGTGTCGCTTTCTGGGCGCTAATCAAGATGGGGTATCAGAAGGCCGTTCTTCCTTCAAGATTTCATTTTGAGGGGTCTCGGGCCAGTGGATTGGTCTTCTTTCCTTGTCAGATTAAACCATTGAAATATTTGCTAGATGCTTCCCTCTCGCCCCGTTCACTACGATGCCGTCGACTCGCCTTCTGAGGTCAACGACGATGATGTCGACATGGCCCATCCCGACTCGCCCCGTCCCACCAGCACCAGTCCACTCGAGATTCCCTGGCCGCGACTGAGCGCCTTTCGCCCGCTTACCAGACGCTCCAGGTATTATAATAAATCAGGTTGTGGAGAGTAAATGTAATTGTGTATTTGCTAAATAGGTCAAGTAGATATACTTCCTAAATGTATGCGGTTAGATGTTTCGGTCCATTGGGTCGTAGACACCCAACCGCCTCACGAAGGGTATAGTTCATCTGAAGAAGAGATTATGCTCTAGACTGTAGGGTTAACCGTTCGGAAATCGGAAAGGCCGAAACTCAACTGGCAAAATCACTCTCTTTCCGGAATGAGAGTCGAACAATGAACTTTCCGAAACTCTTCCGAAACTATTCCTTCCGAAACTCCATTGTCCATTGTTCGACTCTCATTCCGGAAAGAGAGTGATTTTGCCAGTTGAGTTTCGGCCTATCCGATTTCCGAACGGTTAACCCTACTAGACTGTGTTGGTCTTGAAAAACATATTTTACCAGACGCTCCACCCGTCCACGATCGCCTTCTCCAATAGAAACGTCGAAGCCGGAGGAGCAGCCGCCGCAGCTCAGCCCTGCAGCCGCTCCGACAACGGTGCAGCTGCTGCACCACATGCTGCTGAAGCGAGGTGCAGCAAGGGATGGGGAGGAGGGTCCGGTGGAGAAGAGAGTCAAGACATGTCTTCCACGAACATGAGCTCATCTATTCATTTAGCTTAATCGCGGATCTGTAATTTATGACTTCTTTTTCTAAAGTAGTGTCTAATTTCTGTGTTAGATTTAGTTCTCATTACATAGAATCTGTGTGACTTACTCGTAGTGCATTCAGTCATTTGATGTTGCAATCATAATTCCTTCCGTTCAAGTCATTCTTGCTCGAAAATCCTGATCTCAATGCAACTTCAATGTCCTTCGTATCTTCTCAACTAACACTCTGTATGCACTCGTTTGTCAGCAAATACACACAGTTCTCTTTTTATTATGTTCTCCGTCAGAAAAAGACTGTATTCGATTGATTGTCCTGTCCATTATCTGTATCCATAAAGAATAAGCGAGGAAGAGTTGTATAAGTATAGGAATCCAAATAACAAAATGACGATTTCAATCTTCATGCGTTCTTCGATTAGATTTCTCGCGGTCATCGATGAACTTTGCCAGATTCCAGAAGGGCTGAGAATGAAATTGTATGAGTGAACATCGCATATTTAATCTCACTATGAATATCAAATACATTAGTACAGAGAAGAAGCAGCAGCAAATGATCGCTGTCCGCATTGACATTCCTGAAGCAATCGATTGCTTCAATTAGCATAATTAGCCTTGAAACCTCACCGTTGAAAAATTGATCAGCGCCTTCTATCCCCTCGGTCCAGGTGGACCAGACAACGTCGGTATCCATTGCTACTCCACACTGGAATATGATATCAAAGCCAATCTATCTATCTAGCCAATCTAGAAAAACTCTGTAATCTTTTCAGATGGCGTTCCTCTGCGCTTAACTGACGATCTCAATCAAATATCAAAAGTATATCAAAAGTACCAGAAAAAGGACGATCGATACGGCGGTCATGGCGAACTGAAACAAGGCCAACAATAAATCTTAATTTCAATATATTTAAAACATACATAATATAGTACGAAGAAGCGTAGTGCATTGCGGGATTCTCCAAATACTCCATACACACCGATACAAGTAATTGGCACACCGTTAAGCTGGAATAAACGCGATATTAATTTTAAAAAATAAATGGATTAATTTTTCAACCTTCGAGTATTTTCCGTCGAACAAATCGATGAAGAGTTCATCGAAGATGATAAGAGAGGTGAAGCAAGTAATAAATCGAGCGATTGTCTGTGACGTGAGAAAATCAAAGAGGTTTGCCTTCGTAACCAAAAAGTAAAAAGAAAAGGAAACCTCACCCTGACATGAAGCCCGCAGCAATAGTATCTGGGGTGGTGGGCATTGAACCGGGGCATTTTTCTTCAATAGAAATGTTAGAAAATACACAAAACTCGTATAGGAGAAGATCTGAGAGAAGGTGAAGAAGTCTTCCTTTCTGCCTCTTCTGTCAAGTAGGATGGGCCGGAAAAAGCTGACTGTTGCTGGGCGATGAGCGAATGGGAAGAACGATGGAGAGAAATTTAAAACGCAGTCTCTGTTAAAACGCAGATGGCATGGCACAACTCCGGCAAAATGGTCGGAATGTGCTCAAACTTCACCAGGGTGACCCCTAGTGGCAATATAACTTGTCACAAAAAATTTGACCCAAAAAGTTGATCTTTGATCTTTGAAAAAAAATTTCGATTTCGGTATCGTGTGATAGCTCATTCGAAAGAGCATAAAAAGTTATGCTATCTGCTCAATTTTCATCAAATTCCGTCCACTAGGACTCGAGAAAATAATTAAAATAACAATTTTCCTGCTATTTTTGACATATATTGATGGAGCACCAAAAAAGTACGAGTTACCTTCTTCCAGTTTTTGGATATAATATGCGAAAAACATTCTAAAATTTGAATCACAACTGAAAACGGCATATTTTCAGTGCCGAAGAACTAAAAGTTCGACCCAAACATGGTCAACTATGCCTATTTTCACAAAATGGTCCAAGTGTAGAGGGCTCAGAATGTTTCGCCAACACTTGTTTATGCCCCAAATGATGTTTTTCCGTTATTATGAATCAGTTTACGAATTTTTATCACAATTTTGGCCTTATTTCTGGACATGACTCACCTTGACTTTTTTCACATAAGGGGGGACCCTTATGTGAAAAACCAGGTTGGAGTTCATGCTGAAATAGAACCTCCGACCCAAGAAAAAGGATGTTAGAGTGCTCAAAAATTAGTTTTATGTTACTTCTAGTATAATCATGCAGGTTATTGAGCTCAATTTTGCTGTGACTTCCAACCTGGTTTTTCACATAAGGGTCCCCCCTTATGTGAAAAAAGTCAAGGTGAGTCATGTCCAGAAATAAGGCCAAAATTGTGATGAAAATTCGTAAACTGATTCATAATAACGGAAAAACATCATTTGGGGCATAAACAAGTGTTGGCGAAACATTCTGAGCCCTCTACACTTGGACAATTTTGTGAAAATAAGCATAGTTGACCATGTTTGGGTCGAACTTTTAGTTCTTCGGCACTGAAAATATGCCGTTTTCAGTTGTGATTCAAATTTTAGAATGTTTTTCGCATATTATATCCAAAAACTGGAAGAAGGTAACTCGTACTTTTTTGGTGCTCCATCAATATATGTCAAAAATAGCAGGAAAATTGTTATTTTAATTATTTTCTCGAGTCCTAGTGGACGGAATTTGATGAAAATTGAGGAGATAGCATAACTTTTTATGCTCTTTCGAATGAGCTATCACACGATACCGAAATCGAAAAAAATTTTCAAAGATCAAAGATCAACTTTTTGGGTCAAAATTTTTGTGACAAGTTATATTGCCCCTGGGGGTCACCCTGGTGAAGTTTGAGCACATTCCGACCATTTTACCGGAGTTGTGCCACTATCACCCCCTTTCCCTGCGTTCTTACAGAGATTGCGTTTTAAGCATCGGGAGTCACTGGAGGCGAACAACTCCAATGACTCTTATGAATCGTCCATTAAGACACCCAATTTGGAAGATTAGTTCTGTAACTCCAGCAGATAGAAAAAAAGTGTCATATTCAAGATTCCTTTAATCGAAACTCAATATAAACGCGAATAAATCGCATGTCTGGCAGTTCAAGTAAACACATTACATCAGATGTGATTCTCCCTATTCATTTCGTCAGATGTCTTAGAATCACCTTGGTAGAAGGGAAGGCATGGCTAGAAAAGGCTATCATCATTTTGCTTACTTTCTTACTGCTCTGACCAGAGAGATTGCGTGCAAAACAAAGAGGACATTTTTGGGAAGACGTCCCTTCGTAATCGTCATAGCGTCCCAATTGTTCTCTATAAAAGCAGAAATCATGGGCAACATCTCATCCTTATTATTCCCACCCCTTAATATCCTTATTATTGCAGAACAAAGCACAGCCCCCGCTAATTGTCCCGTACTCTACCTTCCAAACACTTCTTCTCTAATTTGTTAGTTCAGAAGTACATGTGAAATTGAGAGACCAAGGACATCCCCACTTAATTTATCATGGCATCGGAGATATCCGTGGTCTAACTCTCTCACTTTCCCATGCTCTCTCGCGTCTCTGAGATTCAGATTCATCCTCCCACAGCTCAGACGGATTGCTAGAGCGCGCGAATTGGATAGAGACAGGGGACATTTCATCCCGCCCTCATTTCCTCCTACTAATTCACATCCAATTGTGACGACACGAGTGTCTGTATCACTCACTTTCCAATACTCTCTAGTTTATTGGTCTTACGAGGTAGAAGGCGACGTGAAGAGACGGGAAAAAAGGATGGAGGCATTTCTCCGGAGATTGTTCGCTGCTGAGAAGCCTTTCATTCTTGCTTTTCTTTCAGCCAGTCTCTGATACCATTAATTTGTAAGATTCGGGGGCATATAGCTTCCTTGTCCGTCTTCTTCATTAGAAATATCACATTCAGCGATGGAGTAGCCATACCAAGTCCCATCTTCACATTTGGACCATTAGGCTTCTTACAACGCATCCTTGATTTGGTGCATGATCTCACTTTTTTACGCCTTCAAGGTTATGTGAATGAAGAATCTTTCTGTTCTTTTCGCATGATTTCTTGACAGCTTCAACGGTTAGAATGTTTGAGGAATGAAGCGACGAACTCATCACTCCTGCGAATGTTGGCCCATTTCTATGGTCATTTTAGAGCGCATTCGCTCCATTAGGGCTCTTTCAATGCATTAGTACATTTCTGAATGGGCTGAGAAAAAGTCTTGAAAAATGAAAAATCCCTAACTACAGCGATCATTACCATAGAGACACTACAGGGAACGCTCAATGGGCGATTTCAAACTATTGTGTCGTTTTCATTGCACCACCGCAGGCCCTCATCCATCTTCGCAAAGCTTTTGCATCATTTGGAGTCTTGGGGTTCGGCATCTCCATTGTTCTTCTCTTGTTAGTCGACCAGACTAGAGTGTGCACTGAATTATTTGATGTGAACCACAGTTCGGCCTGTGAACTTTTCCATTGCATATTCTTGTTTTCGTTCATCCACAAGGCGTCTCCTAATCGCCGATTACTGGAATTCACACCACATTGTCGATCCACATCCCGCGCTCGTTTTCCCACCCGCGCAGTGAGTAGGCGAATGCGTTTCTGCGACCGCTTCTCATTAATGTCGACAAAACCGAACCGCTGCTCTCCACAATTTCCACATTCTCTCGTCTGTCTGACTGAGGAATGATTATTATCATGCATTGGCGTTTCGTAGTTGCTGTGAAACATTGAGCCCGTACTCTCAGGAACTACGAAATCGGGCTCGCCAACCCGACATTTAGTAGGCAACAACACCGCTGTACCCCGAAATCAGTCGTGCTAGTCCCAAATCGCTACCTACGAACGCGTTCTCCGTAGTTTCCCTGATCTCTAGGTGGCAAAATATCGTGTTTATCTAGGAAGACTCACACTTTTTACCCAGAAACTGCGCATTTCCGAGCTTCGTTTCCGTCAGTGAAACTCGCGATGTCCCTCTAATTGGTCCGTTTGTTGTCGGAAGTGAAAAGGACCAAAGTAAGAAGTCACGACGGTGAACTGAAATGACTGAAAAGCTCTGTTCTTTCTGCGTGCTACCTCGCCAGCTCGATCGGTGAGAGTGAATGAGGAGAGTATTATATTCACTGAAGATCTGAATTGGCCCAAATCAACGCATCTGCTTTTACTCATTGCTCGATGAACTATCAGAGCATCAAGGCCTGCTTGCTAGACTGGAATGAACGTCACTAATTTGTCCGATTAAAGTCCCGCATCAGCCATTCTTCCCGCCTTCATTCACTTGAATTCGTGGAATCTCCCCTATTGTTCGTCTCACATCTACTCAATTTTCTTCTCCATTAAACCAGTAGTGAGTGAATGAAGAGCTCAATCTCCTCATTCGCGATGCTCTTTCCCTTCTCTATCCATCGGAATGCAGAGATGAATTCGTTATTCGGTAGTATGGGAGTAACTCCGCCCCAACTCTCGCGATAGGCTAGAAAAGGGACGTCCAGTAAAGGATTCCCTGTCCTTCAGAAGGTCTCATCCTTCCTTCATCCTTTCACCGAACTTGTGACGTCACATCTGCACCCATTCTCCTGCTGTTGTTGTTATTGAAAACCAGAGCATACGTATAACCTACCCTAAGATTTTGCGAGTTTATACACTCGTGCATGTGCTTTTCGTTCACACAAAGGTAAAGTTCGCATCACATCATCTTGCTGTATTCCCACATGTTTATTCCCACACATTTGTCTGGAGACGCATTGCATTGCACAATCCGGCACGATCGATTAACAACTAACACACCGCGGGAGTGAGAAAGCCATGATCTTGTCTATCTTATCAGTCGTTACATTGCTTTATCCATTCGCATTAGATTATATCAGGCTATTTGCTCATGATTTCGCCAGAATCGTGTCTACCGTATCAGTTAAATCCATAATTGTATGCGCGGCAGTGTCTGACATGTTGCATGTTCACTAATTGCTTTGTTGTTCCAGGTAACCCCTTCCCAATCTCCCTCTAATCCGTAGCAAGATGGTCCGATGCGTGTCTGCAGTCCTCCTTCTCGTCCTGGTGCTCGAGGCCGTCATCGGGTCAGTTACAGTATCATTTTTCTCAGAGAGTTGCAGTTTATGGCACCTCACTTTACCGTGGCGCTGGTACTATGAAGAGATTTGGGTCAAATATGGTACACTCGGGAGTGTGCCTCGCGTTATAGTGTTCCTTGACTTCGCTCGAGTGCACGCGGTTCCTTTGATGCATGGTCGCTAGAAAAAAACGAACACATCGAACACATTGTTGAAATTGGCCCAATAATTGAGAACAGACATCCGGGAATCTCAGTGCCTCCCCACTGTTCTCGGTGTTACGCAACTTCGATTGTGGTATTCAAACAAAGGGGGGGGGGGAATGACTCACCCTGATGCTACAGATTTTGCAGTACAGATTGCTTCCATCCTCCATATCTGCTTCCTTGCTCTCTCTCCAATCCCTTCCTATTGTCTCATTCCCAGCCCCCCCCCCCCGCCTCTGTTATTGCTCACTGAGCTAATCAGCTCGAGCAGTTAATCTTTCACTCGTGAGAGCCGAGCCCACAAATAAATCTGGAGATCCGACTAGCGTCTCTCCATTTTGCATGCTCTCTCTCTCGCCTGGTGAAACAAAAAGGGCATCGCAATACTAAAATGGCCGCTGGCTATACAAATCAGGCGGATTTTAGATGGCTTTACGGATTTTTTGGGCGGAGGCAGAAAGAAACTAAGAAGTAGTCAGTCTTTCTTCCTTGTCCTAACTGGTATCGTCGTCTTTCCCTTTCTGCTGCCTTTCAAGTCTTTCAACTATGCAACTGGTCATCATGTGCTGTATCGTAGCTCTTGCTTGCCTCATCGAAGCTGATGACTTGTAAGTGTTCCCAGAAGTATGCTTTAAATCTAAGTTGAGTGACTTGCCGGGATGGCAGCTCATTTCATTCGAACTAGTAATTATAATTGTGTGACAAGCAACAACGTACACTCATGAATTGACACTTCCTGGTCATGCACTAATAAGAGATGCGCAGATTCCAGGAAGAATATTTCTTCCATTCTCACATTCTCTAGTCTTCGCGGGGGAAATTAGTGTCACACCGATTCTGTTGAAAACAATATGCTAGGATCCATCCTTCCGCTCCTTGATGCAGTTATTTTCGGCGTTCAGATATTCGTGGGATTCTAAAAAGAGAAGCGCTAAATCTGGGGTGCGCGAAAGTTCCCATAGAGCCATTCTTGCCTGCTCCGTGGAATCGCCGATGAGAAGTTCGCACAACAATCGGCGGAATTCGTGGGTTCGCGTGGGTTTGCTTTTTTTTCTTTTTTTTAGTTCAGTTTATAGGGGGTGTTAGCATCTTTCACATGCAATCCTTCTCGTACCAACCAAAACATGATGTATGCATGCTTGAGCGAGATTGTGCTGCAACCAGATAGCGTGTGGTCTTCGAAATTTCTGGAAGTTGGGTTCGTAGTTTTGCTCATTCTGTTATGGAGACGGAATGATCAAGTCCTCGATTAAAGTTGATCATTTCAACCCAGATTGATGCGCATGCTGCTGGATGCTTGAGTATGTGATCGAGTTTGCAACAGGCTGTACTATGCATTTGGTTCCTGGAATTGGAAGGCGGAATGATCAACGCTTCTCGCGGTATCACGAGCTCTTGTTACGCAATGCGCTCGGAGGAAATCCGACCCTTCTCACGATACTCGCAACTTATCTCATCCATAATTCACATCGTTGTGTCTTTCCTACAAGAATTGAGAAATATTACATCACAATGGCGCACGAATCTCGCAATGTCTACCTTCTGCGCAGACTTGAGCATAACATCACTTTCCGATAAAAAAGCGTACCGTATAGTCGACCAATTAATTAACTCCTGCCTTCGAGGGCGTAAAACGCGTTTATGACCGCTCAAAACAGGAGAATTATGGGCATTTGCCGCTCAATTTAGCACGAAATTCGAGGAAAACTGAACAGTAAGCGAACGGACGAACTCGAAATATGCACGTTTCCTAGTAGAATGGGGCGACGATCGAGCAATGCGGGAACAGGCGCGTTGGGTGAACATGAAATGCGTTTACTCATTATAGTACTATTAGAGGGACCATAGGACCATCCTGTAGACGTTGCTGTATAGGAAGGAACGAAACACATTATATTAGCTACACACATGATACACAATTTGATCTTCAACTAAATAACGATTCACTAGCGATTTTCGAATCTTGCAGCGCCCCATTCGAGAAGAAGGCTGATCTGGGCGAGTTCGCCTCCGCACTGAACGGCGCCGGCCGACTGCGATACGGCAAGCGAAGCCCCGTCGGCGCGTTCCCCTACATCGACTTCAGGTGAGATTGGTGGAACCACTTGACTTATACATTTTAGGATGGCAGGGTAACGAAACTGTTTATTCTTTCCTCGTGTTTGCTCACTGATTATAGTGCTGTGAGAATACGCGGAAGGGCACATTGACGGCCTACTAGACGTAGACTAGTGACTTCTGAGCCTGATCATTCAGCGGATTCAATTTTCGAAATGCTAAGAATTTCACATTTCAGAGAGCGCATGGAGCACGGTGCATCGTACGACTCGGAGCCCTTCACCTTGTAATATTATTTTCCTTATTTCCTGAATTTATCGTTCCGGAGCTTTCGGAATTCCGTAACGCAAAGTCGTCTTGATTCCTACAGCAACTTTCCCTTTGCTTTAAAATTTCGTCGTGTTTTGAAATTCACTCGTGTTGCTGCTGAGTAACCGATGCGGCAGTGACAATAAACAGTGCTGAAGATCAATCAGAGAATCTTTATGATTGCTTACTCACTGAATTAGCCGCAAAAACCTCCCCGGTGACTAATAGAGCTCGAGAAATGATGCCGCAGTCTCTTCATTTCACACACTTTCTCGCCTCTCTGACCGGCGAGAGAGTGTGCGGAATGAAGAGACGGCGGCTCATTTCTCGTGCTCTAGTGACTAAGTCTGTTCAGCGAGAAGCGAGCCCCGTCGGCCGCCGATTTCGTCGCCAACCTCAACAAGGCTGAGCGACTACGGTAAGGATGTACGGGTTCTCGCGCCTCCTTGGCTCTACCCTCTTGGGGTTTGACTGGAGCAACAATCCGCTCTTTTTGCATTCACTAGTCAGGGCACGTTGGATAATGAGACGATTTCTCCGACAGTTCTATTCGAGTTGCAAGTTCAGTGGAAAAACCAGGGTTTATCACAGATCAGAGTACTTGAGAGTCCAGAGACTTCATAATTTGGATACTCTTCAGATTCGGCCGCAAGTAGAAGCCGCCCACTCTCATCTCCACAATCGTGCCTCTCGCCGTCGCTCCCAATCCCACATATTCATTATACTCCTTGCTGTACTCTATCCATTCTACTCTCCCGGTGATCTCTCTATCGATGAAGGACTCTGTACTGTATCTCCGACTGGATTGTCTGTTATAAAGTAGATCACATGTTGCGGCTGTGTTGTGTGCAAGGCTGTTGACTTGTATAGAAGGAAATGATCTCGTGAGCGCTGAGATGAAAGAGACGCACCTCGTGGGAGAAAGATGGTGACCTAGACAAACTGTTATCTAGCTCCCCCCGACCGACCCCTCCTTATCAGCATGCGGTGTCCACGTGTGGCGTGTGGGTACACAGAGAACAGCCAAAACAGGTTGTAGGGGGGAGAAGAATGAGACGATCGATTGATGATGGGACGAAGAAGAAGGAGGAGAGTGAGGGAGAGATTTACGATACGTTTCGCGCCCTTTGAGAGTGAGAGGAGGAAGGAATTCATTACAATGCGACCGAGCGAAGAAGAATGCAAGTTAAGAGTGATGAAGACACTTTATCTCGTAATATAGGCGCAATAATCAATAACTAACCGAGAGCATAACGTATGCCGGGCAACTCGTGTGAAACATTATACACAAAAAAACTCAACAATTGGATAGGGGAGACTCGTATGCGGTCCTTAAAGCGGTGGTCTATAGAGAAGGCGGTGATGGTGGCACATGAGCAACAGGGATGGAAACGAATGTCACGGTCTGGTGGATGGCGTGGACCCGTAGTGCGGTGTGTGGAGGCCCGTGAAGGAGGGCTGTTCTCGTAAGAGGGAATACGGTACTGGTTGATGGCGGCGGCGAGTGGGTGGAATTGGATAGACCCGTGGGTATCTAGGAGAGGAGCTGTCATGGAGCTGAGATCTTCGACTGCTTAGGCAATGAGGGGAGTAGCCATGGAGATGTGCTGGAATGGGATTGATTATTGTCAACATTAGCGAATCTCGTGAGATGGTTGGTAACGAGGTCTAATCGGAAGATCAACGAAATGCGTTTAACCATGTGGTTGCTAATCACAATTACTGCGAAACGGTTCAATTGCGAAAGATATTTTACCGTAGTTTAGACACTGTACAAGAATTGGGGTGAATAGACATCGCTACTTTCAACCGGTAAAAGACGCGAAGTACTCGAATAACTAGGGCTAATCAGACACTATTCGAATACCGAGATGATTGAGATAGGTCAAGAGTTGGGAAGCATCTTTACTTGAGAGTATGCAAAGTACTCTCCTAACTAGGGCTAATGAGGCGTTGAGATGGGTCGTCAAGACTTGAGATGTGTATTCACCTGAGAGTATGCGAGGTACTCTCCTAACTAATGAGGCACTAACTACGGTAGGAAAGTTGAGATGGATCAAGAGTTGGCAAGGATCTTTACCTGAGAGTATGCGAGGTACTCGCTGTTGTGGCCGGCGCACTCGCCCTCCGGGAGAATGCCGATCAGGTACTTCTGAACGAGACGACGGGCGTGACGCGAGTGACCGCAGTCCTCGAACACGGACGACGCATCGGAACCGATCTGGAAGCAGGGGGACGGATGAGCACGAGTGTGTCGCATTGAAGATGATGGAGGTTGTGGGGCTCACTGAAGAGGACTGGGGGTGAAGCTAGGCTGTCTACTCTGGTGGGTTTGGCTCGAAAGATCACTAGATGGGCTGAGAAAGATCAGGAATCAGTTATGGTTCAGTGGAGGAAACGTTGATCTTCTGATGGACCTTGGATCACTACGATGCGATACGAATGAGCTAGGGGTAGATTTGGGTACATAGTCTGCGAAAGTATTCAAGAGAAGTAGCTACCGATTTCGGGCGATTCGTATGTAGCTAGGACAAATCTTCATGGTGCAAGAGTGGAGCTTCGTGATAGATCTAGGATCGACAACTTACGTATTCGAGGAGGATCTCAGTGCTTCCCGGGTGGGCGTCAGACAGAAGGAAGTCGGTGATGTCGTAGACAAAGTTGTGGAGGATGATCCATCCGGAGGACATATCGTCGTGCTGGGCGACTTCCTTGCGCGAGATTACACGGAGCGAGACAACGGACATGATTGGTTGATTTCTGAAAACGGTTTGACTTACGGAGGTCTTCAGCCGGGCAACAGTACACAACACATTGATGAATCAGTAGTCTTGGATTAACATTGTAGAAGATTGCTAACTGAGGGAGAAGAAAGGGCAGGCTTCCTAGAGAAGTCTAGCATGAAAGTGGCGAGCGCGTGACGGGAAGTGAGGTAGGGGGAGGTACTACGGTAGGGTGAACCCTTAAGGAAGGAGGAGTATACGGTAAGGGTTTCCCTTGGGTGCTTATCGTTCACATGCGTTGCTGCTGCACCTAAGAACCCCCCGTGGTTCCCCCCTGCTTTGCTGGCCCTTCTTGAAAGATGAGGAGTGCCCAGCACGTTGCCTCTTATATAGGCGAGGAGAGGAGGGGCTGTGGGAGAGACGCTCGTCGTCTTTCTTTTCATCTCTGTCCACTCTCCTTCCTCCTTTCCCTCTCCATTCTCTCTCCCATGTAATTAACGAGTGAGAACCCCTCCCTTCATCGGTGATGGTGCAGCGGAGGAGGAGGAGGAGGATTATTGTGAACTGAAAGTGGCCGGTAATGGCTTGTGGTAACCGATCCGCCGCGGTACTGAGCAATGAACGATCGGCTACGCTGTTGCAGCTTCTAAACGGAAAATTGAAGGAATCTCTTGCATTCGAGCTGCAAGGAAGTGCGGGGAAACCTTGGGAGATACGAGCAGGATAGGGGATAGTGCATGCAAGGTGATAAGAAGAGCCGGCCTGGGAAAGTGCCGGATCAGTGATAGGGGATCTCACTCTTCACGTGAATTTCGATCATCGCGGGAAGACACTTTCTTTCCTCTTCCTTCCTTCTTCTTTTTCTTTCTTGCGCATATCACACATTCTCGCTCTCTTTTTGTCGGAAAAGAAAAATAGAATGGGGAAGAAGTTGTTGATAGGCGACCATGGCCGGTCAAAGTTTTTGTCGGGAAGTTCTCAGTGATGAGAGATCAGAAAAATAGGCGCCTTTCTCTTTTCTGCCCCGAAGATCGTCTCTAGTTCCGCTGTCACGTTTCTCTCATTTTTCAGAGAGTTCCTTCTCGCAACATCACTAGAAAGTTCTCGTCTCCTATCGATCCGCTTTTTCTCCTCGTCCTCCACCATTGCACTGAGCGATTTGATACCAAGTTCCTTCGTGCAATTGGGGAGGGAATGGATAGAGGAGAGTTGAGTTAATGGGAGTAGGAAGAGGGTACGGTAGTGTCGAGAGTAGATAGAGATGAAGAGACGACGATGAAGCGTTGATCACCCCTATCCGATTGTTTATTAGATGGGGATATCGGGGCACAGTCACGGGTTCTTCGACTAATCGGGGGGTAAAGGGAAACGGTCGGTTAATGCCCGTGACTGTGCAGACGGATTCATTCATTCGCAACATTGAAGGGGAATGCACGAGTTCGAATTAAATTAGAGAAAAACAAGCGCCGACCGCTCCCCTTGATGAACTCGTGTGTACAGTTTCACCAAACTCACGAGGAGACAAAAGCTCTCAGTAAAAGAATAGTAAACAAGCATTCCGTCCTCATTATCTTGCGAAACCTCAAATTCTGCACCGCACGTGAACGGTTAAACCAAATTTGATACCATGTGAAGTGGCAAACTGTTCACATCAAAGGATACGGCCGACAGCGCATATCGTTCATTCCTCGAACAATCGTTAGCTTAGAGTTGCGAGGGTCGAAGTCCGGTTCCACCAAAGAAAAATGTGGCGGTTGCGATCATTAGCTTGACTTTGCGGTTCGCTCCGCACGTAGGGTGTGAGTGCTACTCGGGTTAGGGTACTGCGGGTCTCAAGTTGATCGATATCGATGTGGCTCTTCACATGAACATCTCTGTTATTGAAATGGTAGTAGTGGGTACTGAAAACGACGAAGATTCGTTGTGACAGTCCCCTATCATAAGCTAGTACAAAGTGTCGGTAGTCTAGCCGCGAGTGCACTAGTGTGTTGTCTGCATGATCGGGGGTACACACGTATGTTCGTTCATTCCCTGTTTCCCTCTCCTTCCTCTCCCTTCCAGCTGGTTTACGTTCGCGTCGTCGCACGGTGCGTCCCCCCTTGAGCAGTGTTCTGCGTCTCTCAAGTTCCCTTTATCTCTAACCCTCTTCGACTTGAGAAAGACAAGGCAAACTGGAGAGACGGAGACAAGCGAAGCGGCCCGAGCAACGTATTGTTACAGCACAACACATGGCAGCGGCGCACTGCGCTACGCGCGGCATTGAGGGAATGCTCTGAGCGGAGGAGCTTGCCCCGTCTCACTATGACAGTAGCAGCAAGTGAAACACCGCGATGTTTACAGTGTTCGTGCACACATCAAGGGGATGCACTCTAGTTGCCCTTCGAAGATCGGAGAGAGAAGAGATGGGATACTTTCTCCCCTTCTTCTTCTCATCTTTCTCACGCTGAGTCGCAATCAATTGGATATCGATCAAGGAGAAGAAGAAAGATAAGAGGGGAATGGAGAAGTAGTTCAAGAGATCTCATTCCGCTCAATGCTATCATTTTGGTGGGAGAGTCAATCACTAATCTCGGCGGAACTGTTGGCCTAATGTGAAGTGACAGCGAACCCTCGCTGGTCTTGAACGAAGATGCTCAGCATTGGTGGGGAAAGTCCCCTTGAGTATAAGTTCACCCTACGGCGAACTTAGACCGGTATGCGCAAACAACACATGCCGCTTTGTAACAACGCCACATACTAAGAGAAAATGTGAGTCGTTAAATGACCGAGAGCCTGCAAAGGTCTGAGATCCGTTGAGTGACGTAGAGCTGACATCCATCGAATAGGACTTGACGATGCATCGACTATAGGCACCTCGTGAGATGTCCACCCTGCGGCGAAGTTGCCGTCACTTTGCCGAACAATCGATGAGCAAGCAGCAACGTGATTGAAATGGAGCGGCCTCGATCAGAGTGGACGAACTTCTTGTGCAGTTTAGCTCAAATTTTCATAAAATCTCGTTCTTCATCAGCCATAAGACCATGCAGAATGAGGAGAGCCGTGCTCGAGTTGTGGCTGTCCAGCGAACGGAGCGAAATGCGAACGGGGATACGAGATGAGCTAGATATAAAGCTCGAGCTTCCAACGCAGCAGCAAGTCTCTGCACTATCTCAAAGCTTATCGAAATGCGCCCTCTATCGATACTTCTTCTGCTCTTTATCACACTGTCTTCTGTGGCCGCGTTCCGACCGAGGTACTGGAGGCTGAACAGATATGGAAGGTGAGCGATCGATCGATACGGACTAATCGGGTTATCCGATCATGTGGGATCACGTACGCACCAATTAGGAAAGGAATCTAACAAGATCTCGAACATGCGAACGAAAAACGGGATGGTGCTAAATATATCTAGGAAGTAAATCTCAGATGGAAGACCTCAGCATGGGGATCCTCGGAAGAGGCCGGATACCAGGCGGGATTCCAAGCTGCGGGCATGAGAAATGTCGGCCCGAGCTACTACGCGCAACAGCCGACACCGGGTGGATATGGATATGGCAACGTCTACGGCGGTCCCGTGGCCGGCAAGAAGTGAAGTCACACGTTAACTTGTCATATCGAGCATCATCATTTCTCGTGCTCTTCTGTGCTCGTGTAATAACATATTTGGCAATCCTACTCAATTCCCGTTTCCGTTATTACCCTGCCCAAATGCGTCACGAGGGGGAATCCTTGATCGGCTCCCCGCGTGACCCACTAGTCGTCCTTTCATCTTCAAAGACTCTCGTGATAGCCCAGAGAACTTCCAAAATCCATCCAGTCTTTGTTATTCGTGTGCATGCATTCGTGTTATTATTGTATTGCCATGGGAAGTTCGTCGACCTTTGCGAAGAATGAACTTTATTGCTTCCCTTCTTCACAAGGGAATTAGACAATTGGGGAGATAGCAACGGGGACTAATAGCTTCTCCCATCTAGGGGGGGGGTCAGAGACAGCAAGAGAGTATGTGTGTTGGAGATACGCCGATCATTGTTCGGGGAGAACCGGGTAGGGCGCTGGGTGTGGATGGAAGCTCTGTCTCTCTCATTTCGCAATGTTCTCTCTTATCTCTAACTGACGAGAGACAAGGCAAAATGGAGAGACGAGAACATTGGGTGTGATACTGCGGGTGTGTGTGGGGAACACGTGGACGCGGAAAGAAGTAGTGAAGAGTTGGAGAGAGAGAGAGGTGATCAGAGATGAGAGTGGTTACGGTAGGTACACTCGACGGTCTATTGGTCGAACGCAACGGGTGCCTTTGTCTCCATTTCCGTCTCCCATTCCTGCCCGTCAAAGTCAATGTACTCGAGTCGCTCCACCGTCGGAGAGTCGATGCAGTGCGGCGCGACACCTAGAAATATTCCAAATTTTCTCTTTTTTTCATGAACTGTCACTTGTCCGGAACTACTGAAGAAGTCTAGAATGGGTTAAGTATTATCTTAGATTCAGTCCTTAATGATCTCATGGTCCAGGATAATGAGATGTCCTATAGACGTGCATGAGAGACGATTGTGCATGTGTCAAGTGCGATCATCAGTACCGGGTGATTTAGGAGATAAACACGGACGACAGTCCACTATCATTGTCCCCTACCGTCTCGCGCACGCTGTAACCGGCACCCAGTTAGGAGAAGTTGATAAACACATGTCTGGTGACTGTGTACCGAATACGCGCCCCGGTCAGTGGTAAACATCCTCCATGCTGCGGCGGTACACTTTCTCGTTGTCGTCTCTTCACTTTCCATACTCAATCACCGGCCAGGAAGACGAGAGAGTGTGTGAAATGAAGAGACGCATACTCCTACTTCGAACTCTATCTTTCTCGTTGGTCGAACAGCTGATAGTGATAGGGAATGCAGGAGAATTCAATTAGGCCACCGCGCACCAACCAGGATCTATGGCGTAAATTTCACTTGTTTTGGTTAGAGATCAGCCCAGGATCGCGAATTCTGCAAGGAGTTTGGCCAAAATAAGAAGATTTTCGAAATTACTGTTACACAACGTCCCGAAATATTCAAAAACACTGCGCACCCATAGATTCATACTCACAAATGTTATAGGTTCCTGGGAAGGGGTTGAAAATAGCCAGTTCAAAGACCATCGATTGCCGGTTAAAATTTCAGACATCAACCAACAACGGAGCAATAGCTGACTGCTTCCAACTAGGCCTGTCTGGGTGAAGAATCCGTCTCTTCATTCCTCGCACTCTCTCACCGGTCAGAGTGACGAGAGTGTACGCGGAATGAAGAGACGGATTCTTCACCCCTGACAGCCCTACTTCCAACTCACCAAAATCATTCGGATTCGATCGAGGAATGTAGAAGGACTGTACACCGCAGATCTTACAGAAACGATGCTTGGCTTGATGAGTGTTGAAGGTGTACGTCGTCAGGGAATCTTCGCCCTGAAATCGATATTCTACCCTCCATCTCACAACCTTTCATAACTAGTACTCTCATAATAAAGAATCCGTCTCTTCATTTCTCGTACTCTCCAGGAGAGTGACGAAAGCGCACTCGAAATTACGAGTAGGGCTGTCAGGGTGAAGAATTCGTCTCTTCATTTTTCACACTCTGTCGTCACTCTGACAGGTGAGAGAGTACTCGGAATGAAGAGACAGATTCTTCACCCTGACAGCCCTAATTACGAGACGAATTCTTCATCCTGACAGCCCTGCAAGTGATCACCCACTGATCTTCCTCAATCACTAAAGTGGGTCTACCCCCAGAAGTTCCACTGCCTCTGACTCGTCTTTCAGGGATCAAAGTTCGAATTTGTCAACCAACGGGAAAGGAAGTGCGAGATCTATCTGCTTCCAAAGTATCTCTCGAAAGTCTATCACCACTCCCTTCCCCGACCTTCAAAGAGCCCACGTGCTCGGCTTTCCCTGATTAACGAGCTTGCTCTCCTCGTTTCACGTTATCTCTAATATCTCTGCCCTGCCATTCCTCGGCCGGGCCGATCACTAACCGACAGCAGCTTGAAGCACGTGGATGAAACGATGAAGTGCTCGTTCTTCTTCTTGTTGCAGATTGAACAACTGAAAAAGGGCTCATAACTCTCTCAAGTTTGCACATTCTATCACTCTTTCTGCTCACATAGAGATCAATGCAGAAAGTGTGCATGTGGATGCGCGCAAAGTGAGACCGCTCTTACGGAAAAAGAGACGATCGTAAATCAGGGGTGAAACCGTAAGGGAGTGGTGGACTAAAGGGAAAGGAAGAAGCGTGCACGCTAAAGAGCGCGCTAGCCGGTCGTAAAATCTGCAGATATCGCGCTGATTCGCTTTTGCAGAAAAATGTAGCTCTTGATCTCTTGGCCGGTAGAGATAAGAGGCAACGTGGAGAGACGTCCCCAATGAGAACTCAACTCGAAATAAACCGAAGGAACGTTCTATCCCATCGTAAAAGCGATTAGTCTCTGCAGAAAAATCGCCCCATCTTTTTGGGGAAGCTCGAAAAATCACCGAGTCTAATGCGATAAAGATTGGGGAAGCCCACTTCTTTTATCTTACCGTTGAATGAGAAAAGGAGAAGAAGAGGGACTCACTTGCATCGATACACGGTCAGCACGGCGGGAGCAGTGGCTTCCCACTTCACGGCGCCACAGTGACAACTGCCCTGATGGATTACGGTAGCCATCTGGAGAGCAGGATTACGGTAGTCAGGAAGCTATCGATCTCGAAATCACGTGCTCTAGTCTACTCTGCGAGACACTATGCGAAAGTAGTAGGGTTAGAGAAACGACCCGTAATTTATGGCGAAGGGGGAAAGTCGATAAAACGAAAGATCGAGAAAGTGGCCAAGAAGGGAAT
Source organism: Pristionchus exspectatus (assembly GCA_911812115.1). NCBI lineage: Eukaryota > Metazoa > Nematoda > Chromadorea > Rhabditida > Neodiplogasteridae > Pristionchus > Pristionchus exspectatus. The sequence goes on along the minus strand of OU461587.1, from coordinate 4,128,003 downwards.
GAATCGAAGAGCGAAGAATGAAACCTAAAGGGTATGGGGGAATTCAGTTCACGTGAAAATTTTGAGAAAAGAACAAAGAACACTCGATTACGGGAGAAAATAAGAGGAAAAAAATAAAAGTGCACCAAAAATCAAGAGATCAAATGAAGGGCAGAGAGTGCTGTGGTGCAATAGTGTGCCGGATCCGGAAAACAGAACTTATAAAACACGGCTCCGGCATAAAATACGGAAGGCTCCCGAGAAAACACCCGCTGGTATCGCTCCCTTGTAATTAACGATAGTTTTATTTCGATTATTGATGGAGGATTGATGGAGGCGAAAAAAGGAGGTCGGATAAATCCGATACTGCCTTGCTCTCTCAACCTAGGCGAGCTATTTGCATTCAATATCGCAAATAGGCTCGAAAAGGTCATGAGAGCATGAACCAACAGTAAGTTCTCGTAGTGAAAATATTTAGTTTACTATAAATCTCGCAAACCGCAATGTTGGCGCTCAAAACGACAAAAAATACACAAATAAAATAGTTGCATGGCTTCATAAATTTGTCTTCGAATAAAGACAGGAACCTGGTAAAACATGATCTTCAATACAAATTTGCAAGGTAAACCCTCTTAGCCATCCGAGCATGAAATTTCTTCACCTATAAGACAAATCGACGGTAGAATTTAAGATGTTCAGGGTTCTCTAAAGACGTATTCAAGTAAATGGCCAAATTCGTGTAACAAGCAGACGACTAGCTGTGAAAGAAGTACGGTGAGTTAGCTGTGAAAGAAGTACAGCAGCCATCTGTATTTGAAGAATGAATGCACAAAATGACATGTAGGAGCGAAAATTCAAAAAAAATACGAGCAGATTGAAAAAGGCATGAATAGTAGGTGTGAAGAATCGTGTTAAGAGCATGGAATATAACGATAAAAATTTGAAAAATATTTTCAAAAAATTAAAATAAGAAAATAATATATATAGTCAGTTTGCAATTGACCGTTAGGGGCGTGAGCGGCTGCGTTGCGTGTGCGCGACTTTCACGTTATTTCTTTCACGTTAGTGTGCGACTACACGAGCATTTGTGCGCGGCGACCATGGACATTCTCGGAGACCCGAGAGGAGTGTCGCTATCGGGGCAGGACAGTCGTCTGGCTCGACGCAATCAGGATCTAGTGGACACATCGTTCACCTCGACATGTCAGGTAAGCGGGAATGTTTAAAATTGTTATTATTTTGGATGTAAGGGCTCGTTTTCTGGCAGTGTTCATGATTTTTGCACTTATTTTACTGATTAAATATGGTTGAAACTGATGATTTAACATTCAGGCGATCCGAGCGAACAAGGAGGTATGCCCGTTCGGCTGCAACAAGCTGCTGGCGCCGAGAACCATCGACTTCCATCGATTGAACGGGGTGAGTTCGAGTTTAACATCTGGCTTTTTACGATTTTGCTTGGAATTTGTGTCCAATTGGTGTATGGAATTTATTTTTATAGTTTAATCACTGCGGTGCGTCTATAAATGAGAGTTTGTTCCGGATATAATTCAAATAAATGCCGTTTCTAGTGTCGCGGCAAGCAGGAAGACGCATTCGCTGATTTATCGAGGAAGCGCAGCTTCACGTGTGGAGCCTGCTATGAGGAGTTTGTGACGAGGTACACTTTTTGATTTATAATGAATGCTAATATATTGGCGGGGAATCAGTTTAATAAGAAAGATTTTTCGTAGTTATTAAATTGCCTCTGCAATTGTCGTTTTTTACTAGATTTTAGTTGTTTTTGAAAACGTTTTTGAAAATTTTGAAAGAGTTATCAACTGATCAGTAAACTTTCAGGGAGGCCTTCTTCCTGCACCTCACCGCCGAACATGCGGTGGAGGCAACAATCCGCTCCGAAGTCTTCCCGAGTGAGTACTCGTTCGAGGTTAGTTATTTGTTTTGCAATTCATTTCGCATTCTCTTATTTGATTTATTTGTTACTATAGTGAAGGCAATACTTATCGACGATTTCTACGATTAAATTTATAAGTTGATACGTTATATATGAAAAAAAAAATGCTTTCAGCGGTTCCGCTACTGGCTCGAGGCACAAGGCGGCGCGCACTTTCGTCAGAAGAGCGGAGCGAAGGTACTTTATAAATTTTATTTTGCTTTTCGTTAAGTTATGTTTTATAGCTCAATAGCTTTTCCTACTATTGCCACGATCATGAGTGGTTCTGCTTTATGCTACTTTTGAAACTGAAACTTTATAGGGAACTTCTAAATTTACCACTGGGGCAAACTGAGCGATGATGTTTAGATCATTTAAATAATATTTTATAATCCATGAACATATTTATTCTTAGAATCGCCCATCCGGCAAGGGCATCTTCATGATGTGCAATAGGAGCGGACTGGTGCACACGACGGCGGCGACGGGAGAACCGGACAAGGATAAGGTACGGTAGTTATTGATTGGAACAAGGATAAGGTACGGTGGTTATTGATTGGAACAAGGATAAGGTACGGTGGTTATTGATTGGAACAAGGATAAGGTACGGTAGTTATTGATTGGAACAAGGATAAGGTACGGTGGTTATTGATTGGAACAAGGATAAGGTACGGTGGTTATTGATTGGAACAAGGATAAGGTACGGTAGTTATTGATTGGAACAAGGATAAGGTGCGCTAACTTTTTAACTTCGAAAACTGAGAGGAAGTGTAGTGGGAAGGAGACTCGCTGTTTCATCCTCTTTATATCGCATCGAAATTGGGCTATTATCCGATGAATTTGCTAGAAATTGCTACTTCAAACTTGGAATCGGCTAGGAGAGTTGCTGGAGCGCTAGGGTTCACCACTGACGGACAGCAGAACAAGGATATGGTACGGTAGATATTGACTGCCGATTGACTGTTTTCTCCTTGTCTCCTCGATATTGGGCTGGAATTCGATGAATTTCCTACTAAAATCATAGAATGGGTTGAGAGAATGGGAGGAGCACTAGGGTTCGAGACTGCGGAGATGGGAGAACCGGAAAAGGATAAGGTACGGTAGTTGTATTTAATTTGTTGTTTTATCAGTGTTAAAAGAATTGGAATTGGGCTAGGTCCGTTGAATCTCCCACGGTAAGAATAGCCATATTTTAAACTTGGCAAACCGAGGTTTCACAGTTGCAGTAAATCATTCGTGATCGGCTATGGTTCGATTCGGCCATATTTTCTATTCACCACAAAAAACCACGTGATAGCCTGATAATATTGCTGCAAGATGGTTATTACGGGGTTGAAGTAGTCGTCTCCCGGTGATTTTTTATGACAAGGTGATGCGCGGTTGCAACACTTGCATAATACGTTCGGGTTTGCTCACAATCCGTTGGATCATCGATACGCGCTTAAAAAAATACAATAATAGCATTTCTGAAGCGGAGCTGTTCCTAGCACAGACTGTTAGATTAAGATTAATTATCGACTTTAAGTATTAACAGTCTAATTAGTTTCTAATTATCAAATTAATATTTCAGCTCGGCTCGTACCGCATGGGCTTCACGTGCACCGCCTTCATCAACGGAACGATCTATCCGGATGGGTGGGTGTTATTTATTAATAAATTAATATAATCAAATATTTAAATGTTTTCTTGGTGATTTGAAACTTGGCCGACACATTTCTGTTGCACGTGTACATATGATTAGTACAATTCCATCCGTGCAATTTCGATTGCATGGATCTCGTTAGTTCAAACAAAACACTTAATGCATTTTTTAAATGTATGTACAATCTATCACGATATCGCTATTCTCACAATCAGCTAGGTGTCGCGTTCATGTTACATGGGGTGCATTATAACATCGTTGAGCGGGTGCTAGCGATTGAAGTTAGCAATAGAACAATATTAAAATTGATTTTAAAAAAACAAGTTCGGCGATTTCGAGACTAGTAGAATCGCCGTTTCAGAGTTTACATTAGTAATTAGAACTTGAACTTGAACAACTCTTGAACCTTGAACCAATTCACTTTTTGATGTTTCTGAAATATAAATATATAAACAAATATGAAATGCGATTTCTTACATGTCATGAATCAACATACATCAACAACCGTAACCCCCTGCCCTTCCTTTCAGACACGTCGCGATCCGCTACTGCGGCGACCACTACGGACACGACGCGCGCGTCCGCATGCCGCAATCGGTGAGTGGTACGGTAGCAAGGGAAATGGAATACAGTAGCTTGGGGTGAAGGGTATGGTATCGAAAGGTTACGGTAGTGCACCTTGAATACGTTAGGTGAAGGGACATGCCGCAATCGGTGAGTAGTACGGTAGACTAGCGCTACCGTAGCTTGGGGTACAGATTTCGGTAGCTTAGGCAGTGTTTCGATATCTATGGTATCGATAGGTTACGGTATTGGCACCGTATAGGGATAGTTTACAGCAGATGCTGAAGTAGTCGGTGAGTGTTACGGTAGATAGGGGAGGTAGGAAACGGTAATGATTGATTACTGTGTCATCGCATCGAGAACTGGCGTAGAATACGGTGGCGTATGAGGGTACGGTTTCGACAATGAATGTTAGGTTTTGTATCACACATAAAGCCTAACAATAATTAGGTGAAGTACAATCTTCTGTAGTAGTAGAATCGATGAAACACAAGGCCTCCAACATTAAATTTTTTTGGTATTGTCGAGACGAAAGCAGATAGTGTTCTCTCATTAACTTCATGTATGATACCTACGGTAGCTCAAAAAGAATATTTTGATTATTTTAAGTATTTTTCCAGGTGAAGAACCTGATCATGCACATGCAGGGACAGGGCACCTCCAACAGCATGATCATACGGTACCTCCAGGGTGAGTGAGAAGGGGTGGGTACCCAGGGTACGGTAGATTGATTGATAATTAGGGATAATTTGTTTTTTAGCGGATTATTGGCGCAACATTATTGCTGAATGCGCTATTCGTAGGTTTATCATGCAATGGTGAAACACAAGTGGAAAGTCGGAAATTACGCAGGGTGAGTGGTGAGGGGCATGGTTTTTGATAATTATTGGTATTTTGTTTGGTAGCAATATCAGTGAAAACATAGCAGCTTATTTTTTTCACGGAAATCATGTGATGGTGAAACACGATTGTTGCTTGAAGGTTGATAACGAATCGACGATGTTCTAGCTTTAGCCATCCTGTATTGCCTCTGAAACATGAAATTGCTTGTTAATATTATTATCATTATTTGCAGACCGTTTCGTGCCGTTCGGGCTCACGTCCATTCACGCGCAACGCGCTGCGTACGTCGACCTGGAGGAGATGCGGGCGATCACGCCCATGCTCAGGAAGTGAGTGTTTTTGTTTTTGGAAGTTAGTGTTGTTGTTGTTGTTGTCAATACTGGGCTATATCCCCGTTAGGCGGTGGGGGTGCGGGGCCCCGTAACAGAAATTGGTAACTATTTGCGGAGCCCCCTAGTGGCGCAGAATACGTTTTTGAGGGCCCCCTAACAGAACTTTTTCGAAAATTGCGGAGCCCCCTGCCAACTAGCGGGAGATAGCCCACCATTGGTTGTTGTTGTTAATTATCGGGTTACTGTAGGACTGAAATAGCGTAATTACGGTTGTTTTTTCTGGAAGATGTATTGGTTGGAGGTATTGGTAGGGTTCTTGAACGCGATAGAATAGTTGCTCTGAAATAGACTAGGCGATCAAGCCCATGTTGACGAAATGAGCGATCTGTTATAACATTGAAACGCAAGGGGGAGGGGGCAGATTGGCAAGTATTGTAATTTTTCAAAAGCAGTAATGGAATAATCACGAGGAATGTGGATCTAGTGAGGAAGTAGTCATGGTGAAACATGCGTCTCGCTGGTACCCCCAAAGTAAGAGGGGGAACGTAGGATGAGCCTGTAGGAGATGAGGGCGATCACGCCCATGAAGCGAGTAGTATTGAAGTTATGGTAACACTGAAACACAGAAATGGGAGGGCATACAGAAAAGTATTGTTAGTGTTTTTTTTCGTCACCGGATGGCTCTTCCATTGTTGAGATGCTAGTAACTCATTGTAGTAAACTTGTTGAAACTTAAAATCAGAGAGTGTTAGCGAAATTTTGCTTTTTTAATTGTGGCGTACAATGGAATCACACTTTTCGATTGTTGTGTCTACTTGTGAGCATAGTGAAACACAAATCATACTTGATTTTCAAATCGTCGTTTTCAATTTAATTCTAAAATTAAAATTGCAGACTCCCGGGCATACCGTACGCGAAGGAGGAGGAGTGGGAGCAGGAGTTCCTCGAGGCCGCCGGTGAGGGGCTTGTTTATTATTGGTTGTTGTTGTTATTATTTATTATTCTTATTATTGAAAATATAACACTCCCAGTGTTTTGGTGTTTCATCCTGGCTATGAGTTCGGTAGGATGTCGGGTTTCTCAATCTGTCTGTGTTGAATTCGAATAGCAAACCTTCCAAAGATTTCGGTATTTCACCGTCGCTATGTGTTTGTTCAAAATAGAGTTGCTCAATGAGTCAAAAAAAAACTACGGTGGTCAAAATAGAGTTGCTCAATGAATGATTCATCGTTTACAAAAAAAAAAAACTTATTTTCCTCTCACTCGTGCAGGCATCTCGCGCGACTGGGGCCCTGCGTACCCGCCGCGGCCCGCCGACTGGCTGCCCATCAAGGAGTACGCGGAGAAGATGGTGAGGCCGTTTTATTATCAGTGCTGAGCGCGACACTCCAACGCCAGGTTTTCCGGGGGGTACGAAAGCGAAAAATCGATATTTTCACTTAAGTTCCGCTTGTTTTATTAAAATTGTCGGGGCACGGGGTCCTACTCGCTGCCCATCAAGGAGTACGCGGAGAAGATGGTGGGCTGCTTTTGTTTTTGCTATTTATTATTTAAAATTAAGAAATGTATTAACATGTTCATATTGGTTAGGTTTGATGGAATTAGTCCAAATCAGGTGTTGGCTGCTCTTTTGGAATTTTCGAGAGTTCAGCATTAGGTCCAGCAATCTTGATGCTTCAATCGTGGATGAACTGCATAGAAGGATGAATGTGTCAATGCTTCTGCGCTGGAAATTCATGCATACGCTCGGATAAAATATCAATAATCGTAAATCATTGTTGTGCTTCATCGATACTTGATATCCTGGTGATTCATGCATTTCTCAAGATTTAGTAGAGAGTTGTAGCATTTTACTTGCTTGTTGGTTACCAGTTGAAATGCTATTTTTGTTCAAATTCTTTCGTTATTGTATGAGGTCTGTCTTTCAAGAATTTTCGAGGCGCTTACATTAGATCCAGCACTTCCGATGTTTCAAAAGTGGATGAACTGCGTTGAATTATGAACGTACGTGATAATGTACGAGCTGATCATAAGAAATGTCAATATTGATCACACGTCACATTCGAGCTTCACCGAGTTGTGATATCACTGTGATTCCCGCTTGCCACGGTGTGTAGTATATTTGCGGTTTAAAAATAAATAAATATGCAGTTTCTGAAGTGCTATTGTTTCTTAAATGTTATTTATCTTATCTCTTGCATAATAACAACAATATCAAACAACAACAATAACCCCTTCCTCCATTCCAGAACTGGCCTCCCCCTCACGTGTTCAAGGCGAAGGTGCGCAACGCGGCGGGCGAGTGGCTCGTCTTCGATGACGAGCGACAGCAGTTCGTGCTGGAAGCGATGCCGAGGTTGAAGGTACGGTAGGATCCTATTTCCCGGTTACGGTAGTCAACTATTTCCCGGTTACGGTAGCCTTAGTACTTATTAGAGGAGTATGATAGTAGACAGAAGAGTGCAAAAGGCCATGCCCAGGCTGAAGGTACGGTAGAATGCTATTTCCCGGATCCGGCTGCTAGTTCCCGGTAACGATAGAGACTGAATACTGTATGATTATTGAAGAAGATGTCAAGGTACTGTAGGGATATGGTTGTCGATGGAAATACGCGACGGAATACCTAATGAAAACGTAGCCTGATTTCTTGCTAGTTTATAATAATTACACCTGGTACAGTGTGGTTTCGCGTTTACGAGAAAGTAATTGGTTGCACCCATCCCTTCAATGATTTCTTGTATTCGAGTATATGAAAAAGTAAATAATTAGCTTCTTCTCCTAGTAAATAATTAGCTTCTTCTTGTTGGTCGTCGCGACCAAACGCGATGCACATTTGAAACTGGCATTGTCATGTTTCACCGGCGATACAAACTGGTCCGTAGGAATGGTACAATTAGTGGTCAGATGAGTTTCATTATTATACAGTTTATTTACATATTGCTTTTATTGTCCATATTTGCAGGACGACCCCTTTCTCGACGAGCTGGACATGGTGCGCGAGATGAGGGAGGACGGAGTGGGGGAGGAGGAGGCGGAAGGAGGAGAGGAGCATGAGGAGGAGGAGGAGGAGGTGGATGTGGAGGAGATGAGGAGCAAGGGAGACGAGGTACGGTGTTTTGTTGATTGTACAGCAAGAAATTATGCTGAAAAAATGCATCGTTGCTAAGGGAAGTTGTGTTTCACATTGTGCTCTTGATCTGGGTCAGTGCTAATACTGCAATTGGTGTCTGATCTTGGTGGAATCGAATAAAAAATATCAATTTGGCTTGCTGACAGAAGAGTGCATTCCTATTTGTGCTTCAGAGTGTAGTCAAGAGCCAGTGCTGTCAGGCAGGTTGATTTGTGGTAGCTGTGCGTACGATTTCAAACAAGATTATTGAATTGGCAGGTGCATTTAGGTTTCACTCTGCAGTTATTACCGATTGTTTTCAGGGCGCTACGATGATTTCCTACCATCCACCATGAACATTATCCTCTCGAATCTATCTTTTGAGATGCGACTGAAACATTCATTAAGCTTATTTCACTCGCATTGCCCACGATACTTGGTGATCTTAGTTTATACTTGAGATAAATAAATCGCTTTTTCTAGCATGCGCTACTGACAGTTGGAATTATATTTACACAACAAACATATAGTTTCCAAAATATGCGATTTCTTTAATTAATCCTTCGCAGCGCGCGCACGCCCGCCCGCCCACCTCCGCCCACTCATCGCCCGCAAGGAAGAAGCCGCGAGTGGAGGCGAGAAGGGAGGAGGAGAGGATGGAAGAGGAGGAGGAAGGGGAGATGGAGGAGGAGAGGGAGGATGAGGTACGGTGGATTACTGATAACGTGTGGAATTGAAGAAGAATAGAGGAAATTATATATATATTTTTAAACAGATCGCTTCGGACGATTGATGAAATTATATATTCGAACAATGTGATAAATGTGTGAAACAGTGATCTTCCTTGAAATTGCGAGGCTGTGTATAGAAAAAAGTTGCAACTTTTGCGCCTCGCCAGTGTTCACGTTACGCGCTGCGCACTTGAACATGACTGACCCATGCGGTCTCAATTTCTGTTCAGCTTCCGTCTAGACCGATGATAGTAAGCAAATCAACAGCGTTGCGTTAACTGGATTTGTTCTGGATTTGCATTACATCCACCTCTTGCAGGATACGGTAGCCAACGGGCACCACCATCAGCATCCCCATCACGAGCAGCAGCAACAGCCGCGCGCGTCCTCATCTGACTCGGCCTTCCTCGTCTCCAGCATTATTGCCGAGCTAGACATGCTCCGGGTTCTCGTCAAGGTACGGTAGGCTTATGACGGTAGGATACGGGTTGTTTAGGGGGGGGGGGGTTACGGTTGCTTTATGTGAAGTACGCTATAGTAGGATGATTGGACGCGGTAGATTGACATTCAAGGATAGGGATGTATTACGATATTATATTAATGAGGGGTTTGTGGATGCGCTCCTCATGAGTTGGCAGTGGTAGACTAGTCGGATACATTATGCCTCTTTACATAGGTAAAATTCGAACTACGCTAGGTAGGATTGGTAAAAATCTTACAAGAAATTGTGATTATTTATATTAAATTGCGCGTATTAATCAAGGAACAGCGGGGCCATTTGCGTTCATGCACAGAGTGTTGCTGGAAATCGCCTGGTGACTATATTTTTGTGATTTTGTCCAGTTAATTTTGAGTTGCGCTGCTTGTGCTTTAGGTGGCATGTTTAGATCAATTTAATCTTGTCTTAATGCTGCTGGTTGACATACAAAAACTCAAACTATGTATCTATAATTGTTGGGTGGCGGATAAACTATAGGATATGTGAAGTTCGTAACCGGTTCAAGGTTGTTCAACTACAAAGCGTAGATGTGATGTGAGATTGTTTTCACTATCGAAGTGAGCGAATTGGAGAAAAAGCAATTGACGATTATGGCAAGCGGAACCTTTAACGATCAGTTTGCCGGTTTGAATGTGGTGGAACCGCGGGTAGATGATGATAGGCTAACGAGAGAGGTGTTAGGCGTGGAAATTCACGTGAAGTGGATTGGAAGGGAAAGGGTGTGGGAGGATACTGCGATCGAGTGGGCGCGGAACTGTTTACGACTTTTAATGAGTGATCATTATTCGAAAGATCGACAGAAAATCATGAACTGAAATTGATAATACGCGCACTGAAATCGCCGCAGTTAAGGGGTGAGGAAAATCGATAAATCAATAATTGCTTTAAAAAATACCGTAGTTAGATTCGGGGGAAATCAATAATCGATCGATAAATCAATAATCATTCAGGGCGAAGCGGCGTTCTTGTCGGAGGTCGATTTGAAGGCGTGCCTGAAGCAGGCGAGATCGTTGCGACGCTCGCTCGAGCCCACCCCGAGAAGGGAGAGGGGAGGCGGACAGGTATACGGTGGTTGTTGATTGATTGGGGAAGGGTAGGGTTACGGCAATTCCAATCCCATAGGAGGGAGAGAGGTGGAGGGGTGGGGGGCAGGTACGGTGGTTGTTGATTGATTAGGATAATCGGCTATTGGAACTGGGATACTCGGCAAGATCAAAGTAGTACTTACCGCTTCCTTCATAGGCTCGTCATGCAACCCGAATACGCTGGTTTGTTTCATAGATTAAAAAGTTCCCATCAGAATTGATATTCACTGCCCCAGCATAATCAGGTTTCACGATTGCACCTTGCCGTCTATGGGGCTTCTCGAGCAATCGTTCCTTTGTAGATTGGTAATATATGACCTAGCAATAAAGCGAAACGGGGATTCGCCGTCTGACATTTTTCCAAGGGTATTTCATTTAAAATTTAAAAAAAATCAGTTTGCATTTACAGGGCGAGTTCGCGGTGCCGCAGCTGGCGCGTGTTTCGCGCGCGCTGCCCTCGCGCGGTCGTACGCGCGCCTTCCGCGATAGGAAGATGTCGGGAAGTGAGGTGAGTTGAGGGGGGAGGGGTACGGTAGTAGCACCGTAGGAGTACGATAGCTGGCTCTGATACAGTTGTTTCTTCTTTGGATTACTTTATGGGACTGTTCTATTGTGATACAGGCAAAAGCTCTTGGGAACGGAATTTAAAAGACAATCGATTGATTTTCATCCTTCTTCATTCAGCCGCTGCGGTCGCCTCTCTTTGCCGGCGGCAGCAGCAACGGAGGGGGCGGAGGATGGACGCCCACGGCGCCCGACCACCAGCACCACACCACGGCGGCGCCCGCCGTGTGCACCGGCCACCTGGCGCCCGCGGCGCGCAAGCGCACGGCAGGCGCGTCAATCATGCCTCCTTTCATTGACCCGTCCGATGTAGACGTGGCCGATGAGGACATGATGGCGACGGCAGGAGGCACGAGGCTGAGGTTCAATAGTAGGATGTGGACCTGAAGCAGCGAAGCGACGGGTTGATTGAAGTTATCGATTTTTTTTGCATTGTGATAATGTGTTGTATCGATTGATTGAAGTTATCGATTTTTCCACTGTGTCTTTGTGTTGTACCGATTAATATTGATTCCTTGATATTTATCGTAACTCTGTGGTCAAGAAGTTTTCGATTTATCCCCCCTCATTGTCTCATCATGTACGGTAGCGGTCCATGTCACACCTTGTTTTTGATTGCTAATTGCCTCAATTTAACTGGTTTTTACGTCTAATTTATGGTCCACAACGCTTTCAAATGTTGCTTTGAAGTGATAAAGATGCTTTATCTTTTAAGAAAGGGCTCTGAATATTGTTAGAATGGTTGCAAAACCATGGAAATATCGGCAAGATAAAAATGAAATTGAAAATCGTAGATCTGTTGTTTATTGTAGTGTTCACTCGGGTCGGACTCGCGGAATCAATCGAGGTGAATTGGGTTTATCGATTTATCGACTGAGACTGGGTAACGGTACTCATCGGAATTACGGTAATATTAGGCTGTTCTTGCTTGAACCGTTCATAATAGACGCCGCAGAGGCCAGTTTTGCTCAACGCTGTGCGATAGTCCTTGCTAATGAAGAAGTGAACATAGTACACCAGTGAGTAGGCAGTGGTAGCGTAGGTGAGCTGTGTTTGGATTATTGATAAGACACTTTTGTGTTTCACGCACTGGGTATACGGATTTATCCGCAGGCATTGTTAATTTCACGATTATTGATACCCAACCCAAAATTAAGTTTTACCGGAAAGGGGAAGCCACTTTTATGCTTCATGTATAGTAGATTATCATAAATTTCTAAGTCGACTGTTGACATGGACTTTAGTGTTTTGTAAAATTATTCTTACGGCATATTTCTTGTGAAACGTTCGAATACTCCCCGCCATTGGCTCCGGGAAGAAGTAGGCCACGTAAACAACGGCGAATATTAGGAATCTTAATTTGCAATTAACTATTGATTTTAATTTATTAAATTTACTGGCTCAACAGAAAAAAAATAGCGCGAGGATCATAACGCCCTTGATGGCTTGTCGTTGCTTGCGCAGGTGGCGATACTTGAATTATATAATTATTTGTATAATTAATTTGTGGATAGTTTGGTTGGGGCACTTTTCTGGTTTTTTGTGTTCTGGTTAAGAAATGATAATAAAGTGGAGTTGATACCTTGAGAAGCAGACCTATGACGATTGTGTATAGGAAAACGATGGCGATATTGATGGCAGATCCAAATTTAATTCGGAAGTTTGCCACGCTCTGAGAATTTCGGATCATTAGATGCTAAGAGACAGATTAGAAATGACAGAATCGTGTTTCACGTTTACTTAGTAACGGGAACCGATCGCTTAGGATGATGAATTTATAACACACGACAATACAAATCATAAGAAGGCCGGTAAGAAGGCCGATTCCATAGATGTAACAGGGCGTTTGAACCGCAATAACGTATAACAGCCGAGGCAAACGATTGTATCTGCACATATTTGTCGATTTTTTTAATTTAAAATACTTCCGTACTTGCCTCAATGGGGCAACTAATGCTACAACAACGTCGGCAACCAGAATGAGGTTGAGCATAGCATGATGGGAGGCGGCATAGTGGCCCGGCGGAAGTGAGAATAGGAGAAAGCAGGTCTTAGAAACTTTGATTTTGATGTTGTTGTTGTTGTTGTTATTTTGACCTGGCGAGTAGTGGGAATGCCGAAAGTGTAGAATATTCGGGAAACGACGAATACCGTGAGCACTTGTATGTGCATGCAGCAAAGAATGCAGAGAAGAATGGCTGGAATCGGTTTTAAGACGGTGCGTAGATTTGATTCGAGGGTATGGTGGACAATTGGACTGACCTCGCGCATTTTGCAACTCCTTAGTCCGATATACGGTTAGAATGAAACAGATATTGCCGTAGACACCAAAGCTAGCATATACGTAGATAAAGACGGAAACGATGATGTCATCCACTTCCATGGATGTCTATGAATGACATGAGCGAATCGAAAAGAGACCTAACGTGAGAATTTTTATGTTTTGTGACTCATGCAAAAAAAAACACTGAATGTGAAGGGAGTAGGGAATGAGAATGATAGGGAGGCAATACTCTGTGAGAAAAGGTTGGACCTAAAAGAAGAGCGCCGAAATGTGGTTAGGAAAAAGGAAATTGGTGATTATAAATTAGTTTGCGATCGATTTATCGAATGTGACTAAATTATGGTGCCCATCGGGACTACGGTAATATTGAGCTGCTCGATCTTGAGCCGTTCATAGTAGACTCCACAGAGACCAGTCTTGCTCAGCGCTTTGTGGTAGTCCTTGCTGATGAAGAAATGCACGTAGTAAGTCAGGGAGTATGCAGGAAGAGCGTAGGTGATCTGAATCGTGGACTGACTGTTATATTTTGGGGCAGGTACTTTTGTGGTTCACGCACTATACATTTACAGAAAATTCTTCTACCAGTGCTAAAGAGAATCCTTCAACTCAAACTTAACCGCACCGCGTATTTTTTGTGAAAAGCTCGAATGTTTCCTGCCATAGGTTCAGGGAAGAAGTAGGCCAAGTAGGCTATGGCGAAGACTAGAAATCTTAATATTATTATTTTTTATTTATTCAAATTAAGTTAATTCACTGGCTGAGAATAAAGAACATCGCAAGAATCATAACGCTTTTGATGGCTTGGCGGTGCTTGCGAAGGTGGCGATACTTTAAATATTTGAATTAGTTAAATTATTAAGCATTTTTGATTGGAAGGAATTCGATACCTTAAGTAGCAGACCTATGACGACTGTGTATAGGAAAACGATGGCCATATTGAGTGCTGATCCAAATTGAATGCGGAAGTTGGCGACACTCTGAGAATTTCGGGTCATTAGATGCTAAGAGACAGATTAGAAATGACAGAATCGTGTTTCACGTTTACTTAGTAACGGGAACCGATCGCTTAGGATGATGAATTTATAACACACGACAATACAAATCATAGCCTCGTTAAAGTTTTGTTTCACGTGTACTTGGTCTACGCCAACCAATTGTGTGGGTTAATCTTTCCTTTTCTCGCAGTTTTCTAAAAAAAAATAACTAAGATTAAACGAGTATGGTTTCGCGCTTGCTTCGTGACCGTAGAAATTTCATTCCTGTTAATTCGTCTTTTGTTTTCCATAACGCACCGATTCATAAGCATCCGCGAATAAGCACTGATTAGTAACTGTTCCTGTTTGAGTTGGGCTGAGCAAATGAGCGATAATTAGTCCTGATCCGTAGATGAAACAAGGTGTTTGGACAGCGATTACGTATGAAGGGCGAGGAAAACGATTGTATCTGGATTACGTTTATTTGCTTGGTGCTGCGAAAATGATTTCACTTACTTTAGTGGAGCTACGATGGCTATTACAACGTCGATAACCAGTACTAGGTAGAGCATAGCGTGATGGGAAGCTGCATAGATTGCCGGAGGCAGAGAATAGAGGAGAAGGCAGGTCTTAAAATGGCAAAGCGTGTTGTTGTTATTGTTTTGATCGCTACCTGACGAGTAGTAGGAATGCCGTAAGTGTAGAATATCCGAGTTATGACGAATACAGTAAGAACTATAACGTGCATGACGCAAAGGGTTGAGAGGAGAAATGCTGAAAGATCAAGATATCGAAACGAAATAGTTGGTGGAGAAATATTGATTATGCTAGATTCGGCTGACCCCTTGCGTTTTGCAGCTCTTTAGTCCGATATACGGTTAGGATGAAGCAGATGTTGCCGTAGACTCCGAGGCCAGCAAATACGTAGATAAATACGGATACGATGTAGTCGTCGGGTGGCATTGTAGGCCGAGAAAGGATATATGATACCCGAATCGAAAACGTGCAGAAATATGACTGGGAATGATAGGAGATAGAGCAGGTGAGAAGTAGTATATTGGAATAGGTCTGGCAGGGGATTTTGCACAAGATATCTCGCAGGTGTACGAGGGAATGTGATTGGATGTACCGAGATTCCGGGATTTAAAAAAAATATCTAAAATTTTCGACAGTTTGATTTTATATCAGGTGAACAGTACTATGCATAAGGAAATGATATATGATGTACGGTGTTCTCAGCGATTTGCGACTATCACAATGTTCAGAACTATTCGGCTTCATAACGCGCGTGAAACACGAATGGACTTGCCTTCCACATTTGAATTTAGGAAACTGATTGTCCTATTTTAGTTGTTCGTTATGTCTTCTGGTAAAGAATTGTATGTGAAATTCATTACAACAACTTGTAACGATTCGGTTTACTATTGCACCTGAAACACCGATTCAGTGGTGGCCAATATTTGGCACGCGCTTTCTGAAATAGCGCTGCAGATATAGTTTCGTTTACTCTACATTGTTTTGTTTTCGGTTTCACCAACATCTAATCGTCCATCATCCGTTGCAGCACCAATGTCCCTCAAAGCCATTATTGCCTGGTTGTTTTCGGTTTCACTAATGTCTAATTAATTGCAGCACCAATGGCCCTTCCCCATCATCTCGGTTCGCTGTTCGCCCGTCTCTCCCTCTCCTCCGCCTCTTCGATGCCCTCGTCCTCTTGTGGCTCAGTGGCCGCGAGAGTGATTAGGTTTGTTTTCCCATGTTTTGTTTCAAATGATAGTTTGGGGTATATTTTTAATGATATTGTCCACTAAAAGGTAAATTACATATTGTATTTTATAAAAATCTGAATGATTAGGATAAGGGGGGGGGGCATGTAAAAGGATAGGACTTGCGCGCGATTAGGTTCGCTTGCTTCTCCATTTTGTCTCGCCCCGTTTCTTTCTCCCTCTCCTCCGTCTCGCTGCCCTCGTCCTCTTGTGGCTCAGTGGCTGCGAGAGTGGCGATGCCCGCGATTAGGTGGGTTGTTGTTGTTTTTGTTTACAGGTTAGTCTTTTTAGAGCTATTGTCCTCGAAATTATTATTTAGTTTAGCAATTTATCGGGGAATTCATGCGAATTCTGAAAAGATGGACTAGAAAAAAGGGCGCGATTTGGCTAGGTTTCTTTCCCCTTCCCCATCTTGACTCGTTCTTCGTTGCCCTCGTCCTCGTGTGGCTCAGTGGCCGCGAGAGTGATGATGCCCGCGATTAGGTGGGCCTGTTGTTGTGTTTTTTTGTGTACAGGTTAGTGTTTTCGGTGTATTTTAGAGCTATTGCCCACAAAAAATGTGTAGTTTAGTGTTTATGGTGGTATATCGACGACATCTGAAAGGATAGGACGCATGCGCGCGATTAGGCTAGGATTGTTTCCCTTAGTGGCCGCGAGGATGATGCCCGTGATTAGGTGGGTTTTATTTTCTTGTAATTGAGCAATGATGGGCGAAATCTTTAATTGCTACGATTATCGAAATTATGGAAAAAAAACATCTTTAACGGTGCTCATGAAACACGAAAGTCGCCCAACGCCGTGAAAAAAAAACTCGAGAAATGCGAGGGGGTGTAACGCTGGTCAGATCTGCGTTTCACGCGAACATCTTGAGCTTGACAGTTCGGAATGAATTTGATCGGTAGAACTCTGAGGCCGTAAATTAATATTACTACAGTTATCATACGCTTACTTTATCATTAAGGGCATTTATAATAACAAAAATAAATATAATTAAGCTAATTATGATGCAATTCAGATGCCTGTCGACGACGGCACCGCTGTGCGACTCGATCAGGGACGCGCACCGGCAGGGCACCGCGCTGAAGGGAGAAGCGAGGGTGAGTGCGAATCTCGGGTGTTATAATGGCGGTGAAACCGCGCTTCACAAGGTTGGGGAACGTGAATAGTAATGGGAAGCGATCTGCACGATTGATTGCGTTGGGCGCGTCAAACCGAGTCTAACACGGTCAGTGGAACCGCATTTTACTAGGAGGTGATGATAGGTACGCGCACCGGCAGGGCACCTCGCTGAAGTTAGAAGCAAGGGCGAGTGGGAGATTGATATTCGGAGGGATAGAATGATTGTAACGATGTGCACAGGCCACTTTGGCTGACCCGTCAAACTGAGTCTAGTATTGGCATTAAAACAGTGTTTCACGGGGTGTGAGGAGTGGCCGTAAGCTCTGTAGTAATTTGAACCTTATCTGAAGGGAGACGAGAGGGTGAGTGCTTACTCTTGTGTGTTATATTGGCGATGAAACCGCGATTCACAGGCGCGAGCAAAGTAGGGAAACAAATGGAAGGGGCGAGAGTGAGTGGAAGTTTGATATTTGGAAGGAAGGATTGATTGGTGGGAAATGTATTGTAGTTGGCATTCGCTGATTGATGATTAATTGTGTTGGGCTGATCAAGCCGGGTCTAGTATTGACAGTGAAACTGCGATCTACTGCGATAAATGAATAAGAAGTTGGTAGGGAACCGCACTGAAGTAGAAATGGCTTTCTCGAATCTCGTAGCATTTAGATAGCCAAGATGCATGTTGGATGACTGACTAAATTTATTAGGTGAGTATACCGAGATGCTGCCAGAAATTCTGGTGTTATGTTGCTTTTGGTTCTAGCATTGGCGGTGAAACTGAGATTCACGAGATGTTGTGAATGGAAATTGGTAGGCTGGCGATCGGTCTTGAATGGGCCTATTACGCGATTTTCCTTCAATTTGATACTGTAATCAGCTACTCAATCAATAATCCGATCGATACCGTATCCAATCGATCAATCGATAATCAATGATTCGTTGCAGGACGTGATGGAGGGCACGGCGGGCTCGCGCAGTGTCGCCGTCTCCCTGGGCAATCTGGCCTCCCGACTGCCGACTGCGGCCACACTGGTACGGTAGACTATAGTATATTATGTATCATTATTCGATAGATTACGGTAGCAATCAATGGTGTATTGTAGAAATCCATTGTCCGAATAGTTTTATGTAGAATGTGGAACGAACTTTGTCCCGCGAGTTGGAGTTTCAATGCATGCTCAATAGCCCGAGCTGTATGACTGTGTCAATGTTGTAGCGGCGCGCCTTTCAAATAATACTTGTTCTTGTTTCATTGAACTATGCTGCCACTTGTGAGCCTCGATGCCAGTAGTTTCCCGGGGACCCGCAAAAGGCCGGGTCCGGGGATTAACGAAAACCACTCCGCAGATTCGCAACCCCGAAAGGCTAGGGCATTGGTAGCTCAGCAGTGGCTATGCTAATTCTAATGATTGCATCGCAGAAGCAGTTGTTCGACGGTGTACCGTACGCGGAGCTGCCCACCGTCTACATCAAGGCGACCAAGAACAACACGCTCGTGACGGTGACCGACCATAAGGTGAGACAATATTTTGGAGAAAGGGTGTACGCTAGGAGTGCCGGGTCAGAAACAGTATTCGGCAGGTAGGTGACAAAACAATACAGACAGTGAGACGGTACTTTGGGGAGACACAGACGGGACTTGGGGAGGGGGTGGGGGATAGGAGCGCCGGGTTAGGGGGGGGGGGGGTAGGCGAATCCCACGTAATAATTCAATTATATATTTTGTGTTGTTTTCAATAGTCATAGACGATGAGAGTGTTACTGGAATCTAAGCAATCGGGCTTGTATTGGAGTAGAGGTGGAACGAAGTTCTGCCTGGTCAGAATTGTTTGGAAGAATGACTTTTGGAGACTGTGATGACGGTGCATAGATCCAGTCTATTGTGGCCAATGTTAATTAATCATAATTAAATTGCAGCACAAGGTGCTGACGTACACGTCGTGTCGGCTGGAGGGATTCAAGAACGCGCGCAAGAAGACCACGATTGCAGGACAGACGACGGGTGAGTAGTACGGAAGATTGAGATTGAAGGGGTTACGGTAGTTGTTGATTATTTGGTTCTCTGAATGGGTACGGTATGTCATCATGAGAATTTTGATTGGTGATTGGGTAGGTTGTACTTGCGATGACGGGGGAGTACGGTAGCGGACCAGAACAATTATTGATTCACCTATCGGCGAGTACGCTAGGAAGAGATGATTACTGAGGTTTTCGAATTATCTGACAATATGGTTGTCTTATCGCCGCGCATGTTCCTGCTTCACACAGAGTGCAATAGCATCGAGCAAAGGGCTAGCCCATTAATAATAATAATTATTTGTTTCCAGGCGTGGCGGCCGGCCAGCGGCTCGTGCGTCGCGGCATCCGCACCGTGCGCGTCCAGGTACGGTAGCGGTGTATTACGGTTGTATCAGAGGGTACGGTAGATGGTACGGTAACTGACGGTTTATTATCGATTGACAATTGAATGTGTCTGATATCCGAGCTATTTTGTTTTTTTTATCCTGCTATAGGTATAGTCGGGTTTCGCCGGTTGAATGAATTCCCTGAAATGGTGGCCCATTGCTAGTCCATCGAAAAAGTCCAAAAAAAAATCAGTGAAATCATAGCATTCTTTATTGTTGCCAGCTAGGTAAAAGCAAGTTTCATCGTTTCCTCAAGTGCAGTAGAATCCTAGCTCATGGATTGTACTCTCGCAACACGGTTTGAATCTAATCAGAAAAAAAATTATAATTTAAGTTGAGCAATTTTAATAGCTACTATGACTAAATTAGGTTCTAAATTCTTCTAATTAGATTCCAAATTATTCTATTAGATTCTGAATCGGCGCTATCATCCAATTAGATTCTGATTTATTAGGTTTTCTAATTAGATTCAAACCGAGTTGCCTCAGTAGGTAGTTTCAGTGTTGTAAACTATGATATTAAAAAAGGGATGAACAACTTCAATTAAAATTACTGTATTTTTTTCCTTAAAAAACTACAGTACTGTAATCCGCCCATTACAGGTGAAGGGCCTGGGCCCGGGCCGGATGACGTCCGTCAAGGGACTGGCCGTGGCGGGCGTCAACGTCGTCTCCATCACCGATCACACGGCCCTCCCCGAGCTCGGACCCCGACCCCGGAAGATTAGGAGAATCTAGAGGGGGAATTACGGTGTTCCGAAGAACGGTAGTGAGAAGTGTAGTAGTCAACGTTATTTGTTTGTTGTTTGTTGTAAGAGATGTTTGAGAGTAAGAATGGATAAATGTGGTTATTGTGATGAAGTGCAGAGGATAGTTGTAATGGCGAGAATGGAGATAAAGCAGAGATTACGAATGAGATGGTGTCGGAAAAGTAAGCAGATTTTAAACGAGCAGGTAAGTGATGATTGCTGTAAGAATTAGTCCTAACAAGCCCTTGTCCCGTTATGTTCCGGTCTAAGGGAATTCGAATTGAATAGTTCAATCACAGCAATCAATTCGCAAGAATTCGTGAATTAGTGCTACAGCATCTACTACCGTACGCAAACATTATTATGCGATATCACACTATTTCGCAACGCGAAGCTCCGCCTCTCGGCCACTGCTTAGACGCCTGTTTCTGACCCGTCGCGTGCAGCACGCACTCGGCCTACGAGTAGCCCGATTTCCCGCTGCTCTTGCCGGAGCACCGGCCGTGGACGTCGGCGTGGACCCCGCGGACTCCATCGAGTCCGGACCCGCCCCGCCTTCGCCGGGCCCTGCCCCCGACGAGCGGCACCCCCGGTTGAAAGGGCGGAATTTTTTGGAATCGCGTGGGCGTTGCCCACGCCGGCAAGTAGCAGATTCTGCTGCATCGATGGACCTCTCCCAGTTTCATGATAAAAAAATCTTCTCCTTTGAAATCTAACAAAATTCAAAATTGAAAACATGAGCGAAAATAACGACTTCATTTTCTTCATGTGAAATACAGTGAAAGAGCCGCCGAACTATAAGTGAAATTCGGCATCAAATCTTTATCTATAATGCAAAGGGCGTGCATCACAATGACAATAGAAGGCTCCTGAATATCATAACGTTGGATGCGGTATCCTTGGGAGCAATTACGGTGGTACGGTAGGAATCTGCGGTAGGGCGGGCATCCTCTCATCAACCTTGTCCGGCTTGCGGCGCAGTAGACCGAGCAGCCCGCGTCGAAAGGGTTCGCGACGCCTGGAATATGGTAGGATTATAGTTGTCGATTGCCTTCTGTACTTTGTTTCTACGCTACTATGGACTTTATTGAGATCCAATTTGCTCGACTTCGTAAAATCTGGTTCACAATTGGATCGCTTATCGAACCACGGCCCTATCCTGCCCTAGACTCATTGATTATAGCATAAATACATCGCCTACAGAAAACAGTTATCGATGGTCTAACGCATCCTGCAGTACTCTTCTTTGATGACACGCATAAAATATAAATGAATCAGTTCTCAATCGGCCATTCTATCCCACCGTACACTCACTTATTCGGGGGACTCGCATAGTCCCCGAGTGGACTGGTCTGTGACTGCGTCGTGTCGCTTGTATCACCTCCTTCGTCAAGGGTCGACTGCTGCTCGGGAATGAGGGAGAGCCTGGAATTGATAATAGAGTTGCTTATTTTTTGTTGGGTAATTGACATTTATTGAACGCAATTGGCATTCTCTAGCAATTCATATTTTTGTCTGAACACTTTTCCTGTCGAAAAATAAAAACTTTTGCGTTCTTTGCCACTGCTTTACCCGTACTGTATCATTCTTCTCACCTGGATCGAAAGTGCACTCCACTCAGCCCCTGTCCGACGTGCCCGAGGGCGATCGAGTCCTCCAACTCCTCGATCGCTTCCAAATCGTGAATTGAAATCTGGTGAAAATTTGATTGAGTAAGGAACAATTAAGAAGCCACAGCTCGAATACTACTCAAACTGTGAAGACTCTTCTTGGAATGGGTTATTAGTACAAGAAAAATAGTACATTTCACCCATATCTCCGCTCATATGCAGAGAGGAATTCGTGAGAGACAAACGCTGTCTCTATCCTTTGTTACAAGTGCCCGTGTCGCGTGGACTGGTCCGCGATTGTGAGAACCGAATGCTCTCTTGAGCTCTTGAGCTTGCTAAGTAATGAAAATTTTAACCCCCCCCCCGAGCAAACGATTGAAAAAAAACGCATAAGTTATAGAAGAAATGGCGAGTAGATTCGTACTATTAGTAACGATTAGCGAGTGTTACCTCCTTGGCCATGGCCTCCGGCGGCAGATCCCTCACGGGGGCGAAGATGCCAGAGGAACCTAGTGTCACTCCAAACTTTTGCATGTTTGCGCATTCGGTGGAAAAAATAGAGGGGGTGGGGTAAGAATTTAGTATCAACAGATAATAATATAGTTACCTCCTTGGCCATAGCTTTTTTTCATAGTTTCCAATTTTGTTATAATAATTTCAATGCATCTTTCGTCGATTACGTTTTCTATAACAAATTGGGTAAAGATAATATTTCAGTTACCTCCTTGGCCATGGCCTCCGGCGGCAGATCCCTCACGGGGGCGAATATGTCGAATGACTTTGAGAGGACGACGGGCGGGCCTCCGCTATCCTCAGAGTTGGTGGAGAAGGCGGAGATGCCGGACTCCTCGCGCACCTGCGAAACCAATATTGTTTCCATATTTTCACAATGTTGGTGGCGCTTCCATAGTTCGATAGATGAAAGCCCAAGTTTTCGTGGAACGTCAGTTAACCGACAAGAGCCTACAAGAGAGATATGTCCTATTTTCAGGTAGTACCGGAGTTTGTCAGTTCTCACCAGTTCACTCAACACGAGAATATCTCCATCCGCTGTGTCAACCATCCGCATCACATCGTCTATCGAAAGAGTGCGAGGAATCAACCGGAGTTTGGAGCGAGACACCGAGCGGCAGAGCTGCGAAATTATAAGCTGTTAACAATTTTAGTCGATCTTTTGAGGAAAAGAAATTTAAATTTAAATGATGACTAGCGGCAGATCTAGACAGAACTCGATTTGAATGTTTGTTCATGTCGAGGATAAAATTGTGAAAATGTGTGTTTCACAAGCTACGTATTACAAGACATCCGTGGAAAATATTAGTTAATCTTTTACTGTCGTTTAAATAATTAATATATCAGTCTACTCACGCTCGCATTCGTAGCCGTCGGCGAGGGGAACGACAGCAAGGTCTGCGTCGATCGGTTGGAGCGCTTCTTATTGGCGAGTGCGGCCTGCACAGAAAATCGTTAGTTTCATCATCTAGACTTTACATTTCATGCGATAGGAACAGTCTATGTGCAATGCCTTTACACTGACTCTTTCCCACGCAAGCAAGCAAAATACAGAGAAGGGAGAAGCACAAATAAGTGGACGCGAGTTATTACCTGCACGGTCTCTTTGTTGAGTGAGTGCACGGAGGAGGAGGTGCGGAAGACGCCTGAAAAGTTGCAATTTTTTCTCCGCAGTTGACAACTTTTTTTGTTGCTGTTGTTTCAATTGAATTTCACGCGTAGTGCCTCTACCCATGAAATGTGAAATGAACAATAATAGAGTTGGTCTCTCCTTTCCACCCGGTCGATCCATTCCCAAATCCCAATCTATTGTTTCTTTCTCGTTCAAGAGTCACGAAATCACCTCTTCCCCAGCGCGTCGTGTTTCATTCCTACTTGATCACGCTCTTTTTTTATAAGAATCCTCACCCAAACTCGACCCTCTCCTCTGGACCATCTTCTCCTTTCCGTGCCCTTCCACTTCCAGATAGATTCCACCCGCCCGATCTTTTTTTTTAAATTTTTTTGTCCAGCCTACGATTCGGTTGTGCTTCACCACTATTGTATGTTCCCCAAGTCATCACGAAGAGTAATTTTTCGCCCGCATTACTGGGAAAAATATCAACAACAATAAATATTTGCTCACCCAAACTCGATCCTCTTCTCTGTACCATCTTCTCCTTCCCATGCCCTCCTCCCACTTCCAGATAGATTCCACCCGCCCGGTCGATTCCGTGCTGCTGCATCCCCCGCCCGGCCTCGTATGTACGCTCGAGCTTTGCCTTAAAGTCTCTTTGATTATTATTATTTAATACATGATCAAAATGGGGTCGCCGTCAGACCTGGACAGGTATGTTTCTGGTTATTGAGCAAGATACTGTCAACAGTACTGCAATCCCCACCTGTATCAAATTGATGCACATGGACACGAGCGACAGTCCGATGATGATGTAGAGGAAGAGCATGAGCAGGTACTTGGGCTTCGTCGGAGTGATGTCACCGAGGCCGATCGTGCTGTAATTTATCAGGGTTGATCGGAATTCGGAAATTCCGAACTTTGGATCCAATTATCTCCTCACTACGGAACGACCGAGAGTTGAACAATGGCCGTTCCGGAACGAGAGTCGATACAAAAACTCTTTTTTAATTCCAGGATAAGCTCATTTTGATCACTCTCATTCGTCCGTTGCGAGAGCCGAACGAACAGTCCTACAAATTATGCTTACCTCGGGACCTGCCTTAAAGGTGGTCTCCCACGAATATCTGGCTAACTAAGTTCTCGATGTGAGATAGTGGGTCGTGGCTACCCGATAACACTTTCAAAACTCCCATGTTTTCAATTTTTATTTAAACTGAGATATGAGCGTTTGGCTGCGTTCCAAGTGACCCTGAAATGCAGGCAACAAGCGAGAGAGTATGCAAAATGCGGAGAGCACGTCCTCTCATTCCTCGCTTTGCATAGTCGTCCGCGCGGTTCGTGGGACGCCTTCTTTAAAGAAGGCGTCCCACGAACCGCGCGAGAGATTATGCAAAGTGAGGTCAGACAGAGCGAGCTCTCCTCATTTTGCATACTCTCTCGCTCGTTGCCTGCTTTTCAGGGTCATTTGGCACGCAGCCAAATGCTCATATCTCAGCTCAAACGAAAATTGAAAACATGGGAGTTTCGAAAGTGTTATCGTGTAGCCACGACCCGCCATCTCACATCGAGAACTCAATTAGCCAGATATTCGTGGGACACCTTCTTTAAGTACAACCCACAAGGCACTGTCGCTCAATTAACCATCAAAATCGACTTTCAGCGCAATTCATACGTACGTCGACATCTCGAGAAACCGTGATAGAGTGTAACAATAATTCTTATTTGTCATCAAACGAAGATCACCGATACAACCTTTATTCCTTTTTTTACCTGGCGGATAAATAATTGAATTGAATCATTAGTCAGTCACCTCAACGAGATGAAGAAGAAGTAGAATGCGAGGAAGTAGTCCCAGTCGTCCTCCCACAGGCAGAACGTCGCTGAAGATTGAATCAATTTCATGTACACTTCAGGTTCTACTTAGTACTATTAGTAGGAGGAAACATCTATATGGAGTGGGGATTGGGATCTTCATGTTTCCCCCTGCAGGCACATTGCTTTGATGTCAGGATAAAAGTGTATAGTTAAGTATTTTAATACTTAACTTTATAGTTTTATTAAACTATTAGTAGCCCATTTGAGCCCGGTTAGCATGGTTTTGGCTCATAATATTATCTTATTTAGACCAATGGGGTAATTTCAGTACTTGAGCACAAAAACATTATCTTACGACTGACTCGATCTACTACGTTGCGGTCTCTGGCTACTATTCATAATAGTAGTAGCCGAGAGAAAGTAGATACATCATCTCAAAAAGACGACTAATTAAAAAAAGCATACCAGAGCACACGAAGATCCACGCCATAACGACAAAGATGGCTATTGGGACGGGCAAGTCGAAGATGTCGAGGTCTGAAAAAAAAGATGTGCAACTCAGCGCATCATTTAAAAATGAATTAGCCAAAAAAATCCTCTCCGTTCCTCTCATAGATTGCGTCTCTCAATCCCTTTTCTCATGCCATCTTCGTTCTCATCTTTTGCTACACGATCGCTAACGCTCTGGAATTCCCTTTCTAACCCAGTAGTTAACCTGCCCCGCATACCTTACCGTAATCATATACGACGAACCCCTTCACTTATCCTCCCTGTCTCCCAAATTAAATTGTAAACACGGACTGCCACAAAACCCCACCCCCAAAAGCTCGCCTGAGCCCGAATACCACCTGTTGCCTCCATTCCGCCCTAAATGCACATTGTCTATGTGGTGAATAAAGAATAAGAATAAAAGAATAAGAATAAATTGAATCATCATGAATACTAACGCTATAGGGCGCGCATGTTAATCAACTAAATCTCATCGAATCATTTGAGATTTCCTCACCCTTTTTATCCTCCTCATCCAGTCTCCGTATCTCCTCGATCGTCTGCTTCGTACAGTACTTGAACGCGCGTCGACAGCCGCATTTGATCAGCCACCAGGGCGTTTTCAGCGTTTTTGTTAGTAGTTTTCCTGAAAATAAAGAATTTGAGAAACTATGAAGACAGTGTTTTTTGTGCATTTTCAAAAAGATTTCTTCGCTATTTATTTGTTATTCCCTTAGTGTTAGAATCATTTCGAGAACCTCCACTTCCCGCCCCTTCCGCATTTGCATAGCAATACGTCTCTCTTGTGCTGCGCGGAATCTATTGCAGGGACGAGGGATAAATACGAGAAGAGAGAAGCCATGTTCTAGGCTCTTCATTTTGCCTTATCTCTCGTGAGTCTGAGAAGCCAAAGAGTATTGCAGACTGAGAGACACAGTCCATCTATCTATGGGAGTAAGCGAAAGAGAGATGAGACAACGGGGCATATCTCCGGGTCGGAACAAGATTAATGAGTGGAGGGTGAGCGGGGGTGACCCAACAAGTGACAGACGGACAGACGGAGAGAGTTCGAGGGTGAAGTTGCCAAAGAAGGGCCGAGTATTTCCTTTTTTTAGATAATGGTAACGCATTGACATAACGAGGCACGTTACTATTCTGATGCTTCATGGTAAACATCGTTCTAGAGGCAAAACGGTAATCTCGTACTTAACCATCTTTCTACTAATCTTTATTCTAGTGAAATGATTGCGAAACGAAATGTTCAAATATTACAGAACTTCCTTAAATTGTACTCACCCAAATCGTCCAGAATCGACAGCACCAACGGGATGCCGAATATCGCGTATATCATCGTGAACACCCTTCCAAAATTAGTGGAAGGGTAGAGATGACCGTAGCCGATGGTCGTGCAGATCGTCTGCAATTGGCATTTGATATTTTTAAAGCTTTGTCAACCTTATCTTTGCCTGATAACTGAGTTTTTCACGGGTTTTCATTGCTTATCATTGTTTTTCATTTTCATTTCGAATTATTGCGAATTTATGAACTGCAAAAATCTCAACTAAATAATAATCGATAAATGTCGATGATCGTGCAAATGATCTGGAATAAATATTCATTAATTTCTCTATTTTTGTATAAATTATTTTCACTGCAGCATGCACATATCATATCATCGTCATTCCATGCGAGCCTTCTAACTCATCATGGTGAAACCTATTTAAATTTTAGAATACAATTTGAAGTTATTTGATTGCATATCTTCGAAATCTAGAATTTAAAAAAATGCACTTAAATGATGCAACTATGTGATAAAAGTGAGAGTTGAAAAACAAATTCTAATCAGAGGTCTGACATAAAAATCGCACCTGCGCATACAGCATCGCATTCCAAAAGTCCCACTTGATCTTCTGGTCCGTGTACTTGATCCCCAGCTGCTTCTCGTAACGGGAGATGTAGAGGTTAAGGTTCCCGGCCACCTTCAATTTCTCTTTTTTCAAATACTCTTTGCTATTCGGCGACTGAATTCTTCGGATTTTCATGAGGATGTCAATGAAAAGTAAATGATAAGGCTTTAACCAGGAGTTTTTTCTCTGTGCGAGCATTACTCAGTCACTGACCCGTTGACCCTGCTCGGGCGTGATGTAGAAGAGCAGCTCGGAGTTGTTGAACATAAGAGGCACGAGCTGACTGACGAATAGTGTGCGATTCTCCGCAATTGACTCGTTCCAATTTCGCTCCTGAATTTATTGCTTCATTGCTTAATTAATTAAGTAATTAAATGCATTATTTCTCGTTCCAATTTCACTCCTGAGATAATTAATTACATCGTCAATTTATTCTTCTGATTCGTCGCAAACGCATTGCTGAGGACCATCGCACTGAGCAATAATGGAGAAGTGAAACATAATTCAACCATTTTGGTGAATAAGAGGGAAATGAGGAAGAAAAAGATACAGTTATGTTTCACATTTTGATGAAATGCATGCTGGTTCTTTAATGAATAGTCACATGATACTGTACAAATAAGAACAAAATATACTTACCTTGTCCTCATCGAATCCCGCCTCCAAGTAGTAGAAGACTGCGGCGCCTGAAATGCGTAGTACTAAGCATTTACATTAGGAACTATTAAAAAAGGAAACGTCTGATGTGTCCTCGATCTCTGATCGAAGTGCATAGTAGTTATCCCACTAAACCTTCGTATTTCTACGTGACTATTGTGCGCTAAAAACACGAAATTACCTCAAAATACACCCAAGGTACACAAAACTACTGACGAATTGATAGAGTACGAGCAGCAGTACGGACTGCTCTACACTATCTTCCCATGTTCTACACACCTATATTTTTAAAGGAAATTTCGCTGATCTCACCCAGAAACTGATACAGCACGAGCAGCAGGATAAGCATGATGTGCTTGAGGCCGTAGTCGTGGTACACCTGATATTTATGGTATACCTCATCTAAGCATATTGGAGAGACAGTCGAAGGTGTTAGACGTGAGATGAAATTTTTTATCATTGTAGAAACGCGTATAAAAGATTTACGCTTCACATTTTGATCGAGGAAAAGGCTCCCGAAAAGATTGCGACACTCACCGTCCTCAGTATCCGCAACCATCGCGGCGTCCTTCTCACCCTCTTCAGTCCCTCGCCGACCTCCGCCCGCACGACCTCTTGCACGTGGTGCGCCTACAATTCAGCATTCCTCTGAGTTCGAAATTCGAGTAATCGCCTCTTCATTTTGCTTAATCTCTCTCCTCTCTGACCGATGAGAGAGTATGGGAAATGAAGAGACGATTTCGCGTATTTCGAACTCTAGTACGCGCTCACTTCCGCTTCAACAGAAATCATATCCCAGATTCGGCCTAATTCGCTTCTTCCTAACCGTTGTGGATGTCGGAGCGCTATTCCCATGCAGCATTGCTTGGACCAAGACCACGGTATAAATGAACTTACAATCCGCAGCGCCATGCGAAACAGAGAAGATTAATTCTTCTCGAAATCGGCAAGCGGACAAAGTTGGGTTTCGTCCTCCAAGATTGATAGAGAAAATGTCGCCGAAAGTGCACAGCGCCGCTTCGTGCGGTATCTCTTTCAATCTGTCCGAGTTTATTCCCTGCGGGACCTCGACCAAGATGGCCCGAGGACTTCTAATGGATGAAAGAAAGACTGAGGCTTGATCTACGATCGAGATAACATGGAGGAAGTTGGATGTCTGATTTCGGAGAGGTTAGAGAGACGAGAGACCATGGGGTTAGAGGAGAATCAGAGAGCTTCGAAGGCGGAAAAGGGGAAGGAAAATGACTGATGAGCTGCTGAGACGGGAATATGAACAACAAGAGGCCGCTGAGGGCGTATTTTCAAGTATTGGGTCGACATTTTTGAGTTCTATGCGAATCCGTCGAGAAAAATTGAAGAATCATTTCAGTTATGCTTCTAGCTCTATTTTGCAGGTGAATCCGTATTTTGCATCTGAAATATGGAGAGTGTCAAGGAAAAAGCTTACCCCTTCGCGAAATGACTGCCGCATTCGAAGCAACCTCGAGGTCGTAGAATGCATTATTGCAGGTGATTTTTCTGGAAATAATCATTTTAATTATGAAAAAATACGTCCGAATCACCTGTAGTGCTCAATCAGTCATCGATCAATTCGTCTCAGGTCTTCTTCACAGTACCTGCAAGTATCGTGAGATTATTTTCCGTTCCACTCGTAGTTGACGTTCGAGGGGCGGAGTTAGGAAGAGGCCGGGAGGAGCCTAGTGATCTACCTGCTCTCCTCCCCCCTACCTCTTCCCTTCATCTCTCTCCCAGACAATCAATACGCTAACCAGCACATTGAGTTTGCTGAGCATTTTAAACGCACGATACCCATTTTGATTTCGTCAGAGTCATACATCTGAAATGGCTATAAGCACCATACATTTCAATGCGTCGCGAAAGATAAATAGGTCGGATACATTAATGAAATCCGAAGAACGTACCGTTAGTTGCGTTTGTGGTGCGGTCAAGTCGAGGGAGACCAGTTGCGAAGCCTGGGCTCACAAATGAAATGCGCGAAGAAGGGACATCGCTTGCGCTATCTCGCCCCCATCTCCCTATCTCTCCTCTGTCTTTGGGGGCGAGGAGGGGATATCAATGGCCCGACGAGAATGCTAAGGAGAGGACTTATAAAGGGCTCCCGAGGGGGTGCGCGAGCTGTATTGGGCGGGTGGAGGGAACAGATTGCCCTTTGGGTTCCTGAGGTGATTAGTGTGGAGCTTGAAATCGGCGATGATGGGGTCAAAAATTCGACTAGGGCAATATTTGCTGTGAGAGACCCAAAAGGCTGATTGTATTAAGGCTGACTGTGTATTCTAGTTTTTGGACTAGCTGCTGCTACGTTATCACCGGGTCTTGTATGTGTCTTCTGGGCACGGGGTCAGTCAAGGGAAGTTAGGTTTGGAACAGATTGCCCTCTGGGCGTGGGTTGTGTTCCGTGGGTGGCTATAATAGTTGATAAAGTTTCCAGCTTATCAGCGGATAGATCTCCAAGTTGAGTAATATTTGCATTGAAAAAATCAACAAAAAATCACTGTTCTGCAGATTCTATTATTTCAATGCAAAACAATCAATTTACATTCAATCATCCTTCACTCTATCCTCTCACCTCTTCTCTCCTCCCCTCCTCTCCTCATTCTCTACTCGTCTCCTCCTCTCAGGCGGTTCGTCCGCAATGGGATGCACGGCTTCCAGGCGAAAAGTTTGTTTTTTCGTATTTTTTTTTGAAAATCCGATCTTTTCAGCCTGTACTAGCACCGAACGGGAAGCAGCCCGATTCGAACCCGAGCAATGTGAGGATGATCTTTGATCTTTGGTCTCGAGGATGATCGTTGATCTTTTATCCCTCACCTGATCTTTGATCTTTGCAGAGCGATAAGGCCTCACTGAAGAACTCGACAAATTCTTCGACGGGATCGGGAAAAAAGGACGTGAAAGAGGACAAGAAAGGAGACGTTTCCGAGTCGAAACCGGGCAGTCAAACGGACATTTCGAGACTTCTTACGGAGGTAATCGATGACTACCGTATCCCAATCGGTTCCTACCGTAATCACCTTGGATACTGTAATACGGTATCCCAGACGAGTGGTGAAGTATACAAGAGCTAATTGGGTTATTGTTGATCTCAATCGATCGATGAACTACCGTACCTTTCCCAATTTCAGAAAGAGGTCAAACCCGAAGAGACGAAGGAGAAGAAATTGAAGACACTCGAGGTTCGAATCGACGACTGACTTTCATTTATGAAAACTACCGTAATCCAGGAAAAATCAGCCAAAATTCCATCGATCGAACCATCTACTGAGGGAGATAAGAGAAGTCAAGAGAAAGATGCCATTGGAAAAACGCCCAGTACGGATGATAAGGTAAAGGAATCGATCAGTTATCGATTGGATACCGTAATCGATCAGCTATCGATCGGATACCGTAATAAATCAGTTATCGATCGGATACCGACCGTAATCGATCAGTTATCGATGGTATACCGTAATCCATCAGTTATCGTTCGGATACTATGCCTGATACCGTATCACCTACCGTATCCTTCAGCTACCGTGTGCAACTCCTCTGAAAGACGGTCAGAAACTACAGCCTCCGAAACCGGATAACGGAGAGTACATCAACTTCAATGATGTCCTGAGTGTAAGCTATCGATTTAAGGGGATACTGTAGCTCAGTTATCAATTGCTTCATCTATCGTAATCCGATCATTTCAGGACGAATTCTCTGAAGATGAAGACGATAAAAAGAAGGAGAAGAAGGATGGAAAGAAGGAAGAAAAGAAGAAAGAGGGGAAGAAGGAAGGGAAGAAGGAGGAGAAAAAGGAGGATAAGAAGGATGATAAGAAGGAGAAAGAGAAGGAAAAGGAGAAGCCCAAGGAGAAACCAAAGGAGAAGGATCAGAAAGTGGCCAAACCGAAGACGCCGGCGGTAACAACTGCGCCAAAGCAGGAGAAGTGAGTTACAGTGACCACCGACCACCAAGATACAGTATCTTTCCTGAGGAGCAGTATACTTACCGTAATCATTTCAGACCGAAGTCCAAGAACAAATCCGCTCGATCGGTGGATGGAAAGGGAGAAAAGAAGAAGAAGGATGATGGAAATGGGGTGAAGAAAGCGGATGGAATGAAGATGCATGAGACAAAGTAAGAAATAGATCAAAGATCAAAGATCAAGTAGGGTAGGAAGAAGCGGTTGCCCGGTTGGATATTGAGGCGGTTGAGTATAATTGGTTACGGAAGCATACTGTAATCTAATAATCAATAATTATCATACTTACAGGGACGCAGTGAAGAAAATGCGGACGGGCGCTGTTCGATCGAGGCAAGCGCCCCATGAAGATACACTGTATCAGGTGAGGGGGATGAGGATGGGTGGGGAAGGGGGGAGATCAAGGATCAAAAATCAGGGTTCAAGATTAATTTTGCACTGTATTAGATGAGGGCTGGTGATTGAGGAGATCAAAGATCACTAGAATAGGGGTCGCTTTCCGTAATTGGACTCTAAAGAGATCAAAGATCAAAGATCAAATATCAGGTCCCTCATCGAATGCCCGAGGTCGACTTCACGAAATTGCACTGAGCCGACCGATGAAGAGACGAAAGAAATTAGCCATCTATCGGGAAACGGGAACTTATGAATAAAGTGTCGTGTACGCAATTGTGTCTCGTTTCGGGCTATAGGCTAGCCTTTTCTTTGCAATTTGGAAGGGTCGGTTGTGCGACAGCGAGGAGTGATTAATATCTTTAATCATTCAAAGTTACGTTTATCCAACAACATTAGTAAGCTAACAACTTTCAAACATCAAACGAACACACCGAGATAAATAAGGAGGTAAGGTTGGTCCTCAAACGATGAGTCCAGCAATGTCGAACTGCGTCAGGCCGTAGTTACTGTAATACATTGATGGGTTACTGCATCTTCGAATTACTGAAGGTTTAATTACTGACAGGGATACTGCATCTCCGGGATTCTGTAGCGAACCAGATACTCAACGGTATCGGGCGGCGATTCCTCGGAGGCCTCCACGTCTTCCTGATCAAGGCCATCAATTTGCATCGCTTTCTAACATAACACTAGATACCTCGTAGAAGAATCAGCAGAGGGATGCACCTCCATAGAAGATTACGCGCAGCTCGTGTTCATGTCTTAAGCATGTACAGTAAATGACAAACGGTATCGCGAATGCTGTATTGATCGATTGGATTACCGTAATCGACCACCGTATCAACCATCGCAAACTGGCGAAAGGCAACTTACTTATGCCATTGGCCCTCATCATCAGCGCTCCCGCAAGGCCCTTTGCAACCATTGCGATTCCTCCCGCGACTCCGATCATCGAAAAATGTCGCAAAGACGACGAAGGCAGTGGTTTTTGTTCTGCTTAGAACCATGACGTCTGAAAAATATCGATTAGCCGACCAGAAAATGAAAACATTTCATACGAAAAAAGGAGACTGCGAAACGAGATGAACTCACCAAACGGGACTTATGGATAAGTTGCAGACTTGTTGATTCTCCGATCTCGTCGTATTCGTCTCATTTCACACGTTCATTCGCCAAAAAAGGATGTGTAGAATCCTGCATGATTGACTGTTGGCTATCATATCCAAACATGAACGCACAAGACCAAAAAATGATAATTAAATAACAGGAAAATCGGCTCGACAACGCCCTAGAATGATCACAAGACGATATGGCCCATATCATATGGGAGAGCGGGGTTAAAAGGAGGAGAGACAGATAAGATAAGCAGTCTTAGGCGTGTTATCGTCCATTCTTGTAGTGATTACAACTTGACACGCGGCTCTTCTCATTACACATAGATACTCTCTCACCGATCAGACAGATGACAGACAATGCCAAATGAGGAGAGTTGTGTGCCGGTTCGCATTCTCTATCTAGCTCTCGCTATCCGGAGATGGAAGAAGTGATAAGATAGTGCACAATCATTCATGTTTAGTATCTATCTAGATACCCCTCGTTACACTGTTTCGATAGTGTCTCTAGCTATCGTATCTAGTAGGGTATTTAATCTCGACTTTATTTTGCGCCTCTCATTTTTCACGCCAATTTAGCTCTCATTCAAGGAGCAATCTCAGTCCTCTGCGTTGCTCGCTGTGTCATTGTTTGCCTACAGTATTCCTCAAACAATTACAGGATTCTACACATTCCTCGTCCAAACTGGCAGATGCTCTTCTTTTCAACTATTCTGACTGCAGAAACGAGAGCAATTGAGAGGAAACTGCGCAACGACTGGAAACGACAATCAAGGCATACTTACGGTATCATTCAGAATACTGAATCCGGAACAGGAAAACTACGTAATCTTAGTCATCCTATCGCGACGACACCTTGCTTTCAGATGCTTTCTTCCGATTCCGGTTCATGATCTTCATCTATAATGCGGGCCCTCTCTCGACATTGTCGAAAGCTACCTC
This sequence comes from Pristionchus exspectatus, assembly GCA_911812115.1. NCBI lineage: Eukaryota > Metazoa > Nematoda > Chromadorea > Rhabditida > Neodiplogasteridae > Pristionchus > Pristionchus exspectatus. The sequence goes on along the minus strand of OU461587.1, from coordinate 4,092,901 downwards.
ATGGCCAAAGACGTTGTGCTGTTGTTGAAACGTCATCTAACACCGTTTGAATAATAAAACTAACGATTATTCGCTGTTCTAACTGAGCTTCACAGGGGAAAGGGTTGTCCAAAAACCGGCACAAGATGAGCTTCATTATTCGAAATAACGTTGTTCGGAACATCACCTGAGATGAGCGGGGGTTTCACTCATGTTTAGTATCTAGATACCCTTTGTTACACTGTTACATTGTTCCTATTCTGACACAAACTACCGACTTCAATACTGAATTGTAGATCACAGAAGATCACTGCATCTACTCGGCAATATTCGCGTTTGTTTCCCGATTACAGCAGCATTCAACACTCATTTCTCAACCATGTATCTTTCAATCTTTCAGATCCCTCTTGTTCTGATTACAGTAGCAAAAAAAACGGAACAAGATGAGCTTCTTTATTCGAAATAACGTTGTTCGGAACACCAGCTGAGATGAGCGGGGGCGGAAATGGGTGGGGAATAGACCTCGTGAGTAGTACAATATGCGAGCAGTATTGGGAGAGCTACCGTATCTCGGGGGGGGGGTACTGTAGCAAGAATAGAGGAGGGCAGGTCACGGTATCGATCTGTCTAACTGATTATGTTCGTTATCATGAGCTCTTCGGGATAAAGTTGGCGGGGCTTGAAAGGGGACGGGGCCTGGTCACAGCACGGGCTTTCGCGCTTCAAAATCAGATTAGATTGAGAAATACGCGCGCAAAACCGTCTCGCGACCAGCCCCTTACACTTCACAATTGGGGCAAAAGGGTCTGCTAGCCTACAAATGAAAAGACTAACAATGTTGGTTGGAATAACATGGAAAAACGACGAAAAGCTAATGTTAGAAAATGGAAGGGGCGGGTGGATTCACAATAACTTCGGGAATTGGAGACATATTACGAGTAGTAGTCATACATGAACGGAAAGGGGCGAGGGCGGTATAAAACATCACTAAATTAAGGGGGGTCACGTCCGGCTCAGATCTGGACTTCGGCCGACGCGTCGCGGATAGCGATGGGTCGCGTCGCGGTCGTCGGCGAGGGTACGGTAGTCGGGGGGCGGGGTGCGGTGGGTAGATCGAGGGCGCGCGAGAACAACCGGCTCGTGTCGTCTACGGTCATCATCGATTGGCGTCGCTTGCCGGCGGAGAGCGTCGAGCCGGGCACGCCCAGCGTCGAGTCCTGAACGGGAAGAGCATTGAGATGCGGCGAGGATACCGTAGCCGATAGGGAACTTCTTTGCTTTTTTTTACCAGGGATACGAAAAACTATGAATGAAAGGGCAGAGAATGAGAATAATAGAAAATGGAATGTTCTGCGAGAAAAGACTGTGTGAAAAATTCAGAGAAGCGTCGCCGATAGTACGGTAGGAATATCGATCTGCATGAGCTATGAAAGGCCAAGAAGCCGGGAAAAAACTTTTCCGAGGGAATAAAATCAGTCCATGATTACGGTAGGGGTACGGAACTAATCAATAATCCCGGAAAGAGTACGGTACCTTGCGCTGCGACTGCACTCGCATCGACGAGAATCGCTTCAGCTCGGACGACTGCAAAAAAATATTTAGTTTTTTTCTTCGTATTCTTGATTTTCTTCTTTATTTTTATCTAATAACTGGAAGTCCAAAATCATTGAAACCCTGAAGTAGGAGTGATAATCAGCTTGCGAAACAGCAGATACGCAGGTTTCAGACGGCGCGGAAACAAAAATCGCTGGCGCCTTTGTCTCAATTTTAGCGTTTCCAAAGTTTCCTATCGTAAAATCCAAAGACACCGTGATTTCCCCGTCATTCCACCCCTCCATTCACACTGCATACCGTAGCTTTGTAGGGTCATCATATGCGCAAATTATCGTAACTCGCGGCCGATACTGTATCCTACCGTACCTCGAGACTCTTCTTGAACAGCTCGAGGGCCCGTTAACACTATTACCTTCACGCGATAACCTATTGAGATTACGGTAATTCTACCGTAACCTTTGGCGCTATCGTACCCTACCGTACTCTACCGTACCTCGAGACTCTTCTTGAACAGCTCGAGGGCCTCGGCGAGGATCTTCGTAATGCTCATGAGCGAGAGCGTCGGCACGCCAAAGAACACCCGGAGGGAGCACTGGAATGGGGGGTTGATATTTGGGATACGATCAGTGCTGGGCGACCCCACCAACTTTGGGGTGTACCCCCCGCGATCGGAACCCCGGTCATACCCCGTACCCTACGAAAAACCTGGTGCTGGAGGGACACGCTCGTCACTGATGATACGGCATCAGAAATCCCGCAATGCCAACCAATGCCGGGAGCTCCTTGTTTTCTTTAAACTCTCTCAATCGGCGCGGGGCTGATTTTCTCCAATCGTCTGGCCCCATGGATTCCGGTAATACTGATACGCAACCCTAGTTTACGGTAGCAGATTAATCGATAATAGGAAGAGGTACAGTAGTCTGGATAGTGGGAAATCGATAATTGATTGGTAACGAAGCTTGCACAGCAGCGAATCATCGGCTAATCATCTATTCAAAGAATTACTTGGTCTTCACGCCATTGAATAAAATGGAAAACGCGTGAGGTTACAGTTCTCGCGAAACCACAGATCACCAAGCCTACGAGAACAAGAACGAGGCAACCGATTGGCTTTGGTGTTCCACCGCAGTGCTGATCAATACAACATCTTCATACAATATCATCCTACCGTACACCGCTATCCAATCGATAACTATCGTACTCCGAATCAATATCTACCGTATCCCTTAAATCAAAGACTAATAATCGATAGCTACCGTACCTCCATCTTCCGGATGTCCTCCATGTCGGCGACGAGCGCGACGCAGCGCGTGTCGCACGCCTGCAATCAGGGGAAAGATTATTGATTGATAACAGATTGATAAAGAGATTATCGATTGATAACAGAATCTAATCCCTGTCTATCAAATCAGCAGAATATTGAGTAATAAGTTAACTATTGGATTGAGACAGACGGCTCTACCGCATCGAACAAACCGAGGACATTATTGATTGATTTGGGAAAGGTTATCGATTGATTAGAGATAATTGTTTATTCTTCTTTTTACGCCACATTCTTCAAGAAATGATTGAAGAAGACAACCACACGCGAGAGTTCTACCAAGCGCGCAACGCCACATCGCCTGCCTCAAATATATCCACTAATGATGCACAATCTCGAGCCTAACGATACATACTCAAAAACACTTTGCTTGATAGAATAGATGTATCGGGGAATGGCCGCATCGATCACAAACGACATCTCGTGAACTAGTATTCCATGAGAAACCCTACATCGCCTGTCTGACTCTAACATTCGAACGTACACATTCTGCAGGGTCACAGTAATCCAATGACGTACAGGAACCCTACCTACCCGGCTTATTTGTTGATACCCACCGCGCCCTACCGTACTCTAATATTAGACTACAGTACCTCGGTAGCGGCACGCCCTCCCCTCCCTACCGTACCCTCATTCTACCGTATCAGTTAATTTCTCGATGCCATATCCCTACCGTATACCTCAATGAACTCCCGGTACTTCTCCTGCAACGGCGCATCCTCACTCTTCCTCAGGGCGGCCTTCAGCTCGCCCAGTGACTGCTTCGTCTCGTTGAGCGAGAGGGACACCTCGTCCAGGTCGATCTTGCTGCGAAATGAGGAAAAATCGATAATATAAATCACTGATCGATAGTCGAGTACCGTAACCCAGATTTAGAGCAAATTCAATCGTCGATAGAGCGATAAATGGATACCGTAATCATATTTTTGAGTGAAAAGTCAATCGTCGATAACTCGAGTTGGATACCGTACCTCGCGGTACTCAACGTCGTCAGCACGCGCGTCACTTCGTCCTTCGTCGTGGCCACGTGGTGCGCGAGCACGTCCACGAACCGCTTAGCGCCTGTTATTATTACATTGTTGTTATTAAAACGTTTTCCAAAATTCCATAGCAAATTCCAGTTTCAGCTATTTGTACAAATACTGAATATTTCGACCATCTTCCGATGTACTGCAGATTTTGTGCGTATCTGCGTATCTGTCACAAACATGTTTCCGCCTCTTGCCTATCGCCACCAGCTATCTATCATAGCTCTCCTTCTGTCTACCACTTGACGCATTCGCGTCTCATTAAGGATTCAATATTTGTCTAGTAAGTGTCTTCTAATATGATGCTCGATTTCGTGTCCATGGATCAATAATACTCCTTCAGCAACGCTCACCAACTACTGTACCCCTCTTGATGTTCCTTAGATACTGTAACCCTTCTCGCCCTACCGTAACCATCCTTCTGTCTTCCGTAACCCTCTTGATCCTACCGTACCCCTCCCTCGCACTCACCGTCCTCGGGCTGTCCGCGTATGCTGAGCACGTTGATGAGCGAGGATATGGAAAAGCCGTCGGCCCGCCGATTCGCCGTGCCCTGTAAGAAATCAGGATACTGTAGGATGTAGTATACGGTAGGCAAGAGAAGCCCAACCAATTCCTATTAATTCACTTTTTCGGCTGCTAACTTTATTGAAAAATGGAGTAATAAAAGGCATGTCACAGATAAAATCTTATCCAGGCAGGTAACTTTGTGTTTCAAAAGCACAGTGTAAGAAACTTCAAAAAGGAATAGTCGATTAGTCGGAATAGTCGAAGCACAGGATTAAATAACTATTCAAGGTCTACAGCCTACAGAAATCTTCCCAATCAATAATACCGTACCTGATTGAGGTAGTTGCCGTAGTCGCGCGCCTTGAGTAGGATGTTCTTGATCACCTGCGAGCGGAACGATTTATTCATCTGTCTCTATTTTCTATCAATCAAACACCCAGTACGACTCTCCAGATCCAGTATACGCTACACAAGTTCGCTAGGTAGGCTAATGAGGAGGGGAGTGCGCCCCTTTTCCCCCCATCATTCGTCCCACAAGACTCTTTACAGATCCTGTTACAAATTAACACAAGTCCACTATACAAAACAATTTACTATTTAATTAATTAAATACCTCGCTCTTGGCGGCGCCGATTCCCGCCTTGAGCGTGCCCATCGTCGCCTCCTCCGATTTCAGCTGCAAGATCGATAAGTAGGGTATGCAGAGGAGCATCGATAGCATGAAATTCAGCTACCTATCATATTCCCATAATACATTTATAAGTAGTATTTTAAACAAATTAGGTACAAGACTGAAGCATAACTATAACTGAAGCAAGTTGAAAGCCTACAGGCTTATCTCAATTGCGCAACCTAAATGTGCCTAGTGTCACATGTCTGAAAGCATTTCGGAAACATGCCAACCCGTAGAATGGATATACGGCACTTTTCTAGTTCCGTACTAGGCCCCGCCCCTCCGCCCCCTTTCCCCATACTACCGTAGTTCTACCGTACCACCTTCCGAAACTTACCGTACCCCACTACCGTAATCTTACGACGCCTTTTATCGTATCTACCATACCCCTACCGTAATCACACTCACATCCGCACTGAGCGTCTCCCGCGCGATCAGCAGCTGCGCCTTCACGCGCAGCGTCGGCCGTCTGAAAAGGCAGGGATACTGCAGGTCCGGAGGGTCATCATTATTTCCCATTTTACGACCCATCTAACCAGCATAGTGAAAAATTAAGGCAACCTTCTTTTTCACAAGTTTCAGTCGTTTTCCAATCGAAAGATAAAGCCCTCAATTACCGTAAACATTCATGTATACGAGCTACCGCTACCGTAACCCCCAATCCCCCTTCCGCTCGGGACCCACCTCGAGACGTGCCAGCAGAATCGATTCGGGTCGCCGACGACGACCTCCAGCGGGATCGGTTTGAACGGGCCCAGCTGAAATTATTGATTTATTGATTTTCAAATATTGCTTGTTAGACTTATTTTATGTTATTCCGTGGAGAGACCACGATAAATTAGTTTGTATGAAATTATATCGATCAAGATATGTGTCTGCAAAACGAATCTGTCAAGACCTACTCCTCTGATTAAACACGTAGGCAGAACTGCGCAAATAAATATTGGTTTCTAATAGTCAATTTCAAAATAATTAAGAGTTGAATATTTCGGCTTTTTATTCGTATACGAGATGGTAAGCTCAAATCACGACACTCCCAGAGTTCACACATACAACACCTATGCATATCCACAATCTGCCGGGGCATTACTCTACTCGCTCTGTCGATCGTTTTATTTTTATTTAATCAACTTACAAGAAAAAAACACTTAATCACCGCAATGGCCCATTGGTGCCCACGGAGTGTCCGGGGAGTACCCATACGTATGGGCACTCCCCTGAGAGTGTCCCGGGCACATATGGGTTCGACTGACTGTAATCCAAGCGTGTCATAAACGCATCACTAACGTAACCTCATCCTACGGTACCTCATTGTCCGTAGGGTAGTGCTTGATTATCAGCCCGAGCAGCTCCGCGTGCTCTCTGCCCAGCTCATCCCTGTCCAGTCGGTCGAGGAACGCCTCGTACGGCGCCTCCGTCTCCTTCTTGATCCTGAAAGGAAAGGTCGGGATTGCGGTAGTCAATTATTATTGATTTTTATGGATTTCAGTCTCCTTCTTGATCCTGAACGGAAATGCCGGGATTACGGTAATCGAATATTGATGTCATTGGTTTCCCGTCATTAATTATTGATTCTCCCCAACTATCTGGAAACGACATTAATGTCAGCGCTGAAAGTTGTGGCAAGAATGCAACTTCAGTGCGCCTTCCTATTTTTTCACTAGGAGCATTTCAGTTTTACGCGCACACCTTACTTCGAAGCTGTAAACGCATGCAATCGAAGAGTGGTTTCTGGATGTAATATTTAACAATTATCAATTTACTTTCTCTGATTATTGTCAGTTATCGAAAAAAATCCGCCGTACTCTACCGTGTTCACTCACTTCTTCAACGTTATCTCAATGTTCATCGCGCGCTGCGTCGTGATCGCGTAGGCGCTCGTTTCCGGCCCCGAAGCCGCGCGCTTCTTCTCGCTCCGCGGCTGCAAAGGGCGGCGCTCGAACGATCGCTGCAGCTGCAAATCAGTGATCACATACTACCCGCAAAAGGACCCATGCATGCCACATTTTTAGTCTAATTTTAACAAAAATTAGAGAAAAGCATACCACCATTTCACAAAAACAGCGAAAAGGGGTTGGACGTTGCAGCGGATAGAAAAAAACGTACAAACGAATACTACTACCATCTTCAAGAAACTAACGTATCCAGTACATCTACCGTACCCCTCCCTCACACCGCTACCGTACCCTCTCAGCTACCGTACCCCAAAGATAGCTACCGTACCTCCTCCATCTCGTCCTCGTTGATGTCCGCCTCCGAGCGCTCCGACCACAACGATTCGTCTGAGATTGCATCGATCGATAAGCTATACTTTTAAGTTAAAACTCCTAATCGTGCAACCAATAAAATATCGATATCCCGATAAAACGCTCGATACACTACCGTAATCCATAATCCACCAATCAGTAAACTAGTGAAACCCCAATCCACCGCTGATAAGCTTTAGTAATCTAATCATGCAATTGCTGTCATGAAGCAATTGATTGATGTAATAAGCACTTGGCAACTACAGGATGCCGTAATCAATCAATTGTCAATCAATGGTTCGCTACCGTATCCCACGCTACCGTAACCCCTCCACTCACCATGTAGGCTCGGGACGCTCTCCCACAGCACGCTCATCGTGTTGCGCTCCTTCTTGAGCTCACGCACGCGCGGGGTTACTGTAATGGAGAGGGGTACTGTAATGGATGGTGTACTGTAATTGGAGGGGTACTATAATTGGAGGGTTACTGTAATGGATGGGTACTGTAATGGAGAGGGGTACCGTAATTGGAGTGGTTACTGTGATTGGACAGGGGGTACTGTAATTGGAGAGGGGTTACTGTAATTGGAGAGGGGTACTGTAATAGAGGGGGTACTATAGACAGTGAACATACTCGATTTTATTAGCACTGCGCAATCAGCGAATTATTAAAGAAGATTTGAATCTCATCGCACTAGTACCAACAGTGAAACATGAATCAACATCCAAAACGGAAATCAGATTCCATGGTTACCTTCTTTCCTTATACTACTTTTTATCCAGAACAGTTTACATTATTATTAGTTACCGTACCCTGCACCAGTCCTACCGTATTCCAACTACCGTTCCCATGAATCCATCAAACAGTGCTACCGTATCCCTTAGCAGCTCTACCATACTCACTACCACACCCCCACACTCACCCCGTTTCCATAAACCCATCGATCGAATGGCTTCTCTGGATACCGTACTCCCAAATCAGTCCTACTGTACCCAATACCGAATCCAAGCTACCGTACTCACCTCCCGTTCCCATGAATCCATCAATCGGCGGTGGCGGGGGCGGTCCTCCTCCTCTCCTCATTATCACTCCACCGGGCGGCAGAGGGGGCGGGGGCGGGGGCGGCCCGCCACGCTGTAACAATATCAATAATTAAAAATATCGAGCACTCTGATATATTTAGACTAGGGTCTAAACTTTAGACAAATTTCATACATATCACACGGCCTAGAATACGAATAAATGACATTATTGTTGCTATTTCACACTGTTCTTACAGTTCATCAACCAGAAGTCTGAACAATGAACATGTATCCGACCTGCAGCAGCAATCCTCCGGGCGGCAGCGGAGGTGGCGGGGGCGGAGGTGGGGTGCCTCCCAGGATCGTCGGTCGCAGCACGCCGCTACTGCTGCTGCTGCTGCTGCTGCCAAAGGCGGGAAGCGGCGGAGGAGGAGGGGCGGCTGCAAATGGAGCGGATTGAAGAATTGCAAGAGAACGCTGATATCGACTCCGGAGTTTCGCATCAAGGGTATAAAAGCGTCGAAGCACGAAAGTGCCGGGCTACGCATTTTTACGTGAAGTTAAATGATTGCAATGAAGCGGATTGAGGGAATATTCAAGAGGCAATCCTTACAAGAACGACACCAGAGTTTCGCACCAAGGATCTAGAAGCGTAGTAGCGCGAAAGTGTCAGGACGCACTTTTGTAGAAAACAACAATTGTTGTCATTTGATTATGGGTTATTCAAGTTTGGGATGCCCGGATATTGACAACACCCTGTCACACACTAGATCTATACTAGGGCTGATGCGCGAAAGTGCCTTGCTGCGCTTTTGCAGGAATACAAACATGCGCTCGAAAGCCATAAAAAGGAACAATTTAGAACAAAATTTGGTGCAAACGCAGGCTGTATCAAACCCAGCAAAATACTACAAAGTTATATCCCCATTGCGAAACATAACATCCACCTCTGGTGTCCTAGACTATAACAATGAAACCCAACACTCACAGGCCGATATCGACGGGAGCACTCTGCAGCAGGACGAGGAGGTCGTCGTTGAAGTAGAAGGCGTGGCCGACGACGAGGGAAGGGGCGGAGGGGGAGGGGCGGCTGGAATGAGCAGAGGTCATGATGTAATTCATGCACCAATATTTATCTTTTCCTGCAAACGGAAGCCCTATGATATTGAGAAAGCAGTGAATTAGTGTTCATGGCTAGCTCATGCAGCTGAAAAGAACCGGGGAGAAAGCTTTTTTTGCGATCTCTATAATTTCCTAATTAACGTTCTATGGTACACTAATTCGACATGGATGTAGGTCACAATGGAATTCCTAGATTGCTGTAGGTCTACATTGCGGTATATAGATTACGGTAACTCACTTCCCGAGATGGGCTCCTGTCTACATAATAAGTTTTAACTAGATTACGGTATTTGATAGGTTACGGTAGGTTACAGTACCCCCACTCACTTCTCGAGATGGACGGAAGGGAGGCGGTCGCGGCGGCAGTGGATGGCGTCGAAGCGTGTGGCAGGGGGATGGGCAGTCCTGCGGAGAACAGGAACTTATTAGGAGACGATGGTGAAACGGGGAAATACCGGGTTCACAGCGCATATTGGAGGGAATTATCAACTCTTTCGAGAGCATGGTCTATGGGTGAATGAAGTTGGGTATATTAGGTGATGTTAAAACGGGAAAACAACGGTTTCAAACACAACGGCTCTATGGGCCGGAGTTTTCCGAAATCTCGATAATCATCACTATTGGTAAGTGAAAATTATCTAAGAAAGTGAATATAATCAAAGAACGTATGTATAACAGTGGGAATATTAGGTGATGGTGGTACTCGGAAGTAGCGGTGCCCTGAACCGGGTCAGATTCCAGAGCAATTTGGAATCTGACCCGGTTCACGGAGCTTAAAAGCCTAAATCGCTGATATTGCGAAGGATAAGCGAACTCGGCATTTTCAGGTTGCACGTACGCCGTATACGCGCGGGAAACACGGATTGGATAGTCTATCGCTGTCTGGCATGATCAGTGATGAGCGCTCCCCACCAACTTGCGGGGGTACACGCGAAATCGTGTACCCCCGCACGCGCCTCTCCCTACTCTTTCTAACCCGGTGGCTCTAGCACACACCCTCTCGATAACAAGGCTGTACCCCCGCTGCGGGGGTACACACCAAAGTCGGTGGGGTCGCTCACCACTGGGCATGATAAAAAATCAACAATAATTATCCTAACATTGAGAATTCGAAGAACGGTCATTTCTCAAGAATCGCCTGCATTCATCCCGTCACTTTCATACAACGTGCGCTGCAGATAACTGATGCTCGATTGCAGATTGTGCCTTTTCCCCAAAATTGCTTTCAAAAAACTCCCATTTCGCCCATTTCATCTAGGTTCCAAAACCGATATGAGTGCGCTAGAGTATAACAAAATTAAATTACAAATATTCTTCTCACAAAATAACCTTACCATGCACATTCTGGCCACAGCCATTCCCTATATCTACTAGCCCGCTCGTCACGTAATGCGATCCTCCTGCCGAACCATCCATACTGATGATACAGTACCCTCCTACCGCACTAACTTCTCTCCTCTCCCTCCCCGAGTCTCTAACGAGTTCCCTACTTTCATAACTACCGAACCCTCCTACCGTACTCGGATCACTCTATCATAGATAAACATCCCTACCGTACTCACTTCTCTCCTCTCCTCCCTCCCTGAGTATCGGTGACGGCAGGGGCTCCTTGCACCGCGCAGTCTCCATCAGCAGGGGCGGCGCGCTCTCCTGACGACGCAGCTCCGCGATTCCTGAGGGATGGTAAATCGATAAATCGATAACTGAGAGGGTACGGTAGTCTACCGTAACCCACTGTAACTCAGACTATCGTACTCTAACTTCGCACATCTACAATGACATGGCCCTGCTATCGCAACAGGACTTCTCACTCGGAATCTGCAGAAATCCCAGACACTACCGTACCCTCCAATACTACCGTCCCCATTACCGTACCACAGGATATCTTCTGGACGGGCAACAGCACTATCGACAGGTCCGCAACCTCAGCTACTGTAACCCCCTCACTCATGATCTACCGTATCCCCAGACCTTACTGTAACTCAGATCATACCGTAACCCCAGGTTACCGTACCACTGGATATCTTCTGGACGGGCGACAGCACTATCGACAGGTCCGTCTTTCGGCTGCTGTCCCCACTGCCGCCGGCCACTGATGTAGAGCAATCGATCGACAACTGCGGCAGCTGGAAAGGTGACGGATTGGTAATTGATAAGATATCGTAATCTACCGTACTCCCACCCATTCTGATACGGTATAGATGGAAAGGGCGAGTTGGTAATGGATAAGATGCACTAAGCAATCGAGCTACCGTATTACCAGACTATTACCAGACTACCGTACCCTTACCCTCATCGTCTCGGGTACGGTGGGCGGCACCAGCGTGTGCTTGGAGGGCCGCTTGCGGGACATGGAGCGGGCGCGCCGCGGAATCGCCTGCCGAATGTTCGTCTCTTCCAGCCTGCAACAGAGATCAAAGATCAAAGATCAGCCAATCAACGATCAGTGATCAATTTCTCCATGCTAGAATATTGTTTTTAATTTCATTGCATTTTCAAAGCATAATCGCGAGACTATTGAAACACCAGCCTGAATCTTGAGGAAGTATTACCGGCGAAACCGCGAAAAAGCAAGCGAACAAGATTTTCTTTGTCTAATTTTACAAATTGATTTTTTATAGCACTACATGATCGCTTTGTCCCGCTGTCCAATAGTTTATAAACTCAAGAAAGTCATACTCATAAATGAAAGGCAGGTGAAACTGCGATCAGTCAGATGCCCAAGTCCATTCATTGTAAATTTTCTGATTTCAAATAAGTGGACGTTATTATTGAGTGCACCTACGCCACTGGGTTGTGCAAAATTTTTTCGAATTCTCATTCCGCAATGCTCTCTCGTCGGTCAGATAAACCGAGAGAGCATTGCGAAACGAGTGATCGAAAAACTTTTTGTACAACCCAGGTACTATAATAATAATAATATTTATGCTATTTCGATGAAATAACGGCGAAAACAATTTAAAAATAGTATTAGAATGAAACAATGCGCCACTCGTATCACTGTAGCGCGCTGTGCAGCGCTCATGTACAGCAGATGAAACTGCGATCGAACACACATTTCAATCCTTGCAAATCGCTTTCTTCTAGTTGTTTCTTTACTCAAAATTTGTCTAACAATAACTCCAGTCCTCGATCATCACCAACTGTGTACCTACCGTAGTCACGTCATGCTGCCATACCGTACCCCTTACAGCTCCAATAAACCCAGTCTCCAATCGCCTCCCACCGTGCGCCTACCGTACTCACGTCATCGTCGTCTCAAAGATGTCCTTCTTCGCACTCCTCGCTGCCTCGCCGCACTCCCTGCGTATCTCCGGGTCGGACGGGGGCGGAGAGGCCGAGGGAGAGGGGTGATGGAGGGTGGACTGCAATGGGGTTTGTAATTTATATATTTATTTTGTTAATTGAATATTGCTACATTTAATGATCTGACGGTCCCGAACGTAACTGGTTTAGGAGGGTCGGATACGGCATAAAGAAAAGGTGGAACGGGAAAGCGGCTAGTCCTAATGTAAAATTTTGTAACCCAAGACGAACAATGGTTCAGGATAGAATAGAATGGAATTATTATGTATTTTACATAATAACCTGGACAACATTGAATAAGGAGAGCATGACATGAGATATGGATCGAATGAAACAGGAAAGTGACTTCCCATAATGTAGAACTCCGCAGCGCAAGACGAGCAACGACGAAAGGCGGAATGGAATGGCTTAGTTTCTTTTCACATATTTGACAGTCACACATTGAATAAGGAGGGCCTGGCATGAGATATGGGGTGAATCAAACCGGGAAGTGACCTGTCCTAAACTTCAAGTAAGAAACCCAAGACGAGCAATGATAGAATGGAAGTACTTATTTTACACAATGGTCTGGTAGTCATTGAATAGGAAGGATCTGTCACGAGACAAATAATGGTTGGAACGGGAAAGTGGCAGGTCCAAAATCATGAAAACCACAACGCGCCAGGGGGGGGGGAATCAGAGCGCTCTCACATTTCTCACTCTAACAACGCCTCTTCGACCTAGTCAGCCCTTCTAACCGATTTGATAGCATCAGGCTAGCCCGATGTTAACTTAAAAAAAAATAGTTTTTCAAAAATAACCGCTCAAAAATCGAAAAACTGCGAGTCGAACAGGAGTCATAGTGGAGACGAAACGGAAACGTGACAGGTCCAATTTTGCTATGCATCCACTCGGAACGAGGTGCTAGTTTCTGATTGGTCACAATGCACGAGGTAGAAGAAAGGCATTTCCATCAGATACGTTTTTATTTTATCCCATACAAGCCATAGCCATCTAGAGGTGCAAGTCCCGCTGAAGACCTAGAGGTGGTGAAACGGAGAGGCGACAGGTCTAGATTTTGCCCCAAAAAAGTGCTAATTGTAGTGATGCGCACTAAGATTGAAGGTTTATTTTGAACCATAACCTAGCACAACTTACCATACCCAACCGCAGCCTGGCACCAGCATACCGTAACCCGGTACCATGCACTACCGTACCTGGAGGAAGGCGGAGGAGGAGGAGGAGGGGGAGGAGGGCGCGTGCGGGTGCAGCGCGGAGACGATGCCCGTCGGGATGGCATGTAGGGACTCTGCAATGGATGAATTCCTCGGACAATTCCACAAAATCGGGGATTCCACAAGAAACCTGTTGAAAGTCGATGGTTTTGCTACCGGAATCGGTGGTTATATAGGCTTACAACAGGCGGTCAAAATCGGGGGAATGGTCCGATATCCGATATCGTGCTCATCCATGAACCCCTCACTACCGTACCTCTGCCCGAGCTGGCGAGGCCGATGAGCACCTGCAGCTCGTGCTGCGTGAACGGCCGATGCGAGAGACGCTCCAGCAGGTCCAACTGCAAATTGATCGATTGCCGATCGATAAAACAAGAAATTTGAGAATTTGGAACTAGAATGGAACATTTTCTTAGAAGAAATGGGTAATTATTTTCCGAGAACAAGTGATACCATCACCCGTCACCGTTCCATCCCAATTTAGTCCAATCCTCGCAGTATGAATCAACCAGGATCAATCAACTGTTTATCTACACCGTGGCGCACCTACTCTCACCGCCCTTTCCCATTCCTCGCCCCCTCTCCTCACCACCAGATTCGAGTGCCCGCCCTCCCTCTGCCGGGAGTACGCCAGCCAGAACACGTCGATGGGCACGCGCTTCTCGCCCTCGGCCGCCGCGTCACGCGTCTCACCTGATTTTAAATAATTCTATAGGCAATTAATTAATAATAAACTCCAAAAAATATTACTATTAGTAGAAACTTACCTAACAAACACTACAATTTTGTACTCAGGAACAAGTAGATAATATTGCATTTTGTGGGCTTCATAAAATACAACAACCCCTCGAAACTGATAGCTCGCTTGATCAAATAAACAGAGATTCCGGGGTGCATGACAATCAGCGACCCGATCACCCCTTTTCCTATCCTACCGTACCATCACTGAATCGATCGATCTCCTTCCACATCTCTTTGCTCGTCTTGCGCGACTTCTCGTACCGGTGCAGGATCACCTTCAGGCCGAGTGCTGCAAATTACCGTATACCACTTGCAGGACTACCGTAGTGTACGTCTGTGTACAATTGATTATTGTGAGACCAATAATTTTTTTCACCCCGGGATATGAGAACAATTAGAATAAAGCAGCTCATCCATCTTTCATGGAATCTGTGCTACCCAAATCATGCAACCCTAGAGCACACTGTCACACCAGTTTAGCGATTGAAACGGCTATAACAAAGATACTTATTGTAATATGCAGCAAATTAACAATTAATAGGATCTCTGTCAGGTCTACAGTAATGAGCACATATCGAAAATCACGCAACATAAAACGCGCAAACACACACAATTGGACATTTACCAAATATAGTGTAATGGATTGCCATAACATTTCGTAACGCGTTTCGCAACTTGCGAAATAATTAGCGTAATGGATTACTATCACATTTCGCAACGCGTTTAATAACCTGCGCCACAGTTATTGTAATGGATTGCGATAACATTTCGCAACGTGTTTTGCAACTTTAGCCACGATTCGTGTAATGGATTACCGTATCATTTCGTAACGCGTTTCGCTACTTGCACGATATCGCACGTCACTCGATTCTCTAGCTACTTGTTTCCCTTTCAGAAGAATACCATTTTCAAATCGCATGAACCACTAACATTAAGCGTTAACCTCGATTTCCGCAGTTGTAGGGTTCGTGAAACACGACTCTCACCGCGTGTTTGGCTATTCATATCTACCGTAATCCCTTGCAATCGCAAACTGGCATACTAACAAGCAACTGTAATAGCCGTAACTCACTGATAAAGTCCTCCCTCATCTGCAGCCGCGTCATGTAGCCGGACTGGTTCTCTATCCGCTCGTTGATCTCCCAGAGCGTGCTCACGCTGCAAAGGATGAGAAATCGATAATTATGGAAAAAATCAAGAATTGAAAAAATCGATAAATCATTATTGTTTATAGTATGGGAGAAGACTGGCAAGAACCAAACTCAGCTGAACGCATTTCTTACAAGTGCTTGCTGAAACCGGAAACGCGCCTGGTCGAAATTCAAGAATTATTGCGATTTTCAGGGGAATTCACGCTTTTTCTTCAAATCACAACGTCCTAATCAGATATTGATCACTATTTACCGTATACCTCTCCAACATACAGTACTGTTCTTTTAGATAGCAATGAAAATCATAATAACAATCAGTTATCGATCACTGCCTACCGTATCCCCCGCATTACCGTAACCCTCCTCCCCCCTATCCGTACCTTTCCTGGTCATTGCTGCCCTGTCGGTCGAGGACGCTGAGTAGGTCGCGCAGCGACATGTGGCTCTGCAATCGATTATTGATTTATTGATTGGTTATCGACTTATTGATTGATCAATCCGATATTCTGATCAGCGTTTGCAGTACGTTTTCTGTTTCACCGATATTATGATAGCTGGTGCATTAGGTAGGGAACAGTTATTCCTCATATTCCCATTCGAAAAAAATAATATCCCCTCTATCACCATAACTCATTTTCCCCGCTCATAAACAGCGCACTTTCGGACTCATAAATTCGCTTCATTGTCAGTCCCTCATATCACATTCCCTGTTCAGTAGTCTTTTTTCCTGTCTTCTTTATCTAATATCTCATCTAATCTTAGCTTTCCTTCTCCCAACTTTCGCACATAAACTTCACCCTTGCTGCTGTCAACAGCAATTAGGCTGCGCTTGGGTTGATGAGTTAGGGAAAATGAACGGCTAATAGCTCTGCTCTCTTCTTTTCGCATGCTCTCTCGCACTGTCTGACCTTCGAGGGATAGCATGTTATTGAGAGCTTCCGGAATTCGCAGATCAATTCAAAGAATTGGAGGAATTGTCGGCGCTAGGGGAAGGGCATAGTCCACTTTGCAGAAAATAAATGTTTTGCATGAGCTGTGAGGTTCGCGTTTCACAGATACTATAGTCGACGATGCAATAGGTCTGAGACAATGATGATTCCGCTCTCCAGCAACTAGCAAGACTCAATAACTACTCGAAACACCAATTGAACCGTAAAGAAGGCACGAAAGAAAGAGAGAGAGGGAGAGATCAATTTCAATAGTTGCAAGCCAGCCGCAGTCGTGCTTCAAAGATTCTACTAGAGCTGCCGAAACCACGGCGTGTCAATGAAACCACCTAGCTCTGTCAGTGAGAAATAACTTATCATCTCCATTACTTTAATATATCAATTCTATCACCACAATTCCAATCAAATTCTCATCAGCTGACCCGTCAACGAAGGCGTTTCATTTTTGCACCCCCCCCCCCGCACAAGTCGCGTTTCACAGACATTACAATATCTCGCGAATCCTCGTCGTATCAATGTACGAACATCAGCCGGGAAAATTAACAAATCAATGCCCATTGCTCTCTCATCAAACACTGTCCATCATCAACAAGCTTCTCAACGGAGCGATCCATATTGGCAAACCCGCACCAGTCGCGTTTCACGGGCATTGCAAGAGCCTGTTGAAGCATCGTAGCGTCAATGCAGTGTCGACTCCCACCCCCGTAGAAATAATAAAAACGCTCCCACTACTTATCCCTGCCCCTCGCTGTTTACTACCAGGTGACCCTCTAAGGCAGTCTGAACAGGGCGCAACGTTGCCATCACCCGCTGACCCCGCAACGGGAATGAGAAGGATTGCTTATTTACGACTAGCGCAAGCCAATGGGTTTCACAGGCAATACAAGCGCTTTCGAAACCTTGGCGTGTCAATTCTTGCATGAAGGCCAGTTACAAGCTTACTTTAAAGTGCTAAGCTTTTTCCTTTAAAGTGTTTTCGGCGAGCTCTTTTTTCGGCCATATGTTGCCGTCCCCGATATCTTGCGATCAGACACATAAAAAACCGGAGGTCCGTAGGTGAATTTTGGAGAAAACTCCCAAAAACCTGTGTCCGTCATGCTGTCCTACAGTATACCTTTCGGGCGGTCGCGAAAAATTTCCGAAATTTTTCAACTTTTTCAACTTCTACCGTAATCTTCTTTTTCAATAATTTCAGTTTTTTCGCTTGTTCTATTCTTTGCCAATCGATGACTGATTTTTGATTTTATTTGATTTTATTATTATTACTGATTTTATTATTTTATTTGCATTTTATTTTTATTTTTATATTTATTTTCAAAACTCTTTTTCTTGCGCGAGTCTTTTGGAATATAGTTAGCTCCGAATCGATAACAATTGAAGTTTTGGCTTATTATTTCTATATTTCGCAATAAGGGAACGTGTTTTGACCCGTTTTAAAGTGCGCGCTCGAGTTTTCGAGCACGGTCAGCTCCCATTCAGCGTCAATCGAGGATTATTGAAATTCTTTCGATATTTTTGAGCTTCCGTTGAAGAACAGGTCGTGAGAATCGTGAGACTGAAAAGTGAGCCGGAAACGTTGCGATGGGGCTTCGCCCCATCCCAACTTTTTGTCGGATCGTTCTCGGCCTCACGAGCCTTCCGCAAGGGACGATGCCAACTGGGTCCGCGACTGTGAATACACGACCCGGCGACATCACAAGCGAGCGTAGCGAGCCTGCGAGTCCCTTACGGAAGGCTCGTGAGGCCGAGAGCGATCCGACAAAAAGTTGGGATGGGGCGAAGCCCCATCCCAACTTTTTTCGGATCGCTCGAGGCCTCACGAGCCTTTCGGAAGGGACGATGCCAACTGGGTCGGACCCGGCGACACCTAGCGGACGTAGTCCGCTAGTGAAAACTAACAAATCAATCGCCATCACTCTCTTTTCAACTACTAACTCCACTACTCGTTGCTTACTGATTCCTTAACGGGAGCGTTCCTTTTTTGACAACCCGCACCAGTCGCGCTTCACGTGCGTTACAAGATGCTGATGGAATCTCGTCGTACCAGTGAACTGAGGTCTTCTGGTGGAAATAATCAATCAATCTACATTTGTCTCCCATCAACCACAATAGGTCGGCGTACCAATGCCCGGTCTACTGTTAGTAGAACTCTGCAATCAATCGCTATTCCAATATTCCTCTACTCACAACTATTCCAAACTGTTTATCACCCGCGTTGACCCTTAACCGGGACGAGAAAGGAGCACCGTTTGGGCACACTTCTCACCTACTTCGTCACGCTTTCCAAATCGAGCGAGCAAACCGCTTAACGGAACGGCACTCCCCGGTTTCACAACCATCACATAGGGAAAGATGTTCATACTGCGTTAATGGTCTCATCTTGAACAATAAATATAAAAAAATACCAACTTTGAGCGCACTTCTAGTCACGCTTTCCTACTCTTTGGCTCTCTTCACCAACAAACAGTTCCGTTTGCAGAACGGTACTCTTCGGTTTCAAAACCATCACATAGGGAAAAGTCTCAGCATTGCATCAATAAGTATCTGGCGTATACCGGACAACAATACATTCAAAATGCCTTCAAAAACACACTTCTCGTCTAATTATTGAACAAACGCTGTCCTACTCACTAGCCGCTTCTCTCTCCCCCATCAACGACAAACTATTCAGTTTCGCGGAACTGTGGCTTCTCCGTTTCGCAATCATGGTCAACTGCATCCGATCAATTCGGTATTTCCGATCAATTCCGAACGATAAGAAGCGTGCTTCATTTCAACACACTCCGCGCTCATTCCGTCTCACTTTCCAACTCACTCGCCGTTGCTCGCATTATTCCTTTTCCCGCTTCATCCACGTTTCACGACCATCTCATAACAATCATCAACAACGTGACACCAATCGCATCAAGCTCATTCCCTCGTGAACATACTCCAGCGCTGACCCCTCACATCCTATTCCGTTTCGCACACAACTGTACCATTCCCGTTTCACGACCGCCTCTTAGCCAGAATCATCAACTAATAATCAGTGTATCCATGGCCCGCGTGATAAAAAAAAGAAAGGCCAGCTTTCAACTCGTTCACACCGCAGATTCTGTTTTGTGGAACAGTTGTTTCTCGCTTCATAATCGTTTCATAGACAGAGTTATTAGCGAACCATCAATATCGGCGAGTGCATGATCAACAAGAACTTCAAAAGACCGGAAATCTCTGCGCAAACACAGTTTCTCTCCTATTGCCACTACGCACCCTCCATGAACTTGCTGATTCACACGTACTAGCTCAAGCGCAACTCCTTTTCTCTTCAACACTCCGAACTCTGACCCACAAAACTTCAAACATGAATCACGAAAACCTGCGCAATTCTCGTTTCAAGGGCACCTCATAGCCTACACATCACAACTTCATTGATTTCTTCTTCGTCCTTCTACACCATACAACAAAGAGAGAGATAAATGGATACCACTAGCCGGGCCACACTTCTATATCCGGTCCTACGCTCAACAATGTTCGCGCAAACACCCGCGAACTTGCTGATTCATAAGTGTGCGAACTTCCATAACCTCTGCACCCTGGCGCGCATATTCACGGCCGACTTCCCGGAAATTCATACTCAAGGGGAGAAACCCCCGCAACTCGCGTTTCACAACCATCTCATAACCAGGATCAACACTATGTCACCAACGCCGGACGGCATGGGATCATAATTCTAATATCGTAACCTTGCCTTCTTGCGCCGCTTTTCTCCCTTTTCCAAGCGTAGCCCTACCCGACACGAGTATCGACCGTAATTACTGTAACCTCACCTTCTTGCGCTGTGGAGGGACGGACTGCGGTGAGAGGCAGAGGGGTACGGTAGGAGGAGGCGGCTTGGATACGGTAGCGGCCGACTTGACCGACGAGCTCTTGTCCTGAAACAGGCAGGATTATACTTGCACAGCGAACTCCTCAATGCACGACCCCGGTGGATTTGGGCACCACAGGCACTGTATCACACCCGAGCATGGTCGTTTGTAGTAGACAACAAACTACGATGACCAAAAAACATTTTCCAGGCCCCTTCTTCTCTAACCTATACGACTAGACGGGATCTCGGTAATACCCATACCGTACCTGCTACCGGATTGTGAGGGCACGGTAAGCGTATACGGTAAAAAAACCCTCACCTTGAGGAAGGAATCGATGCGCTTCAGGAGACTGCCGCCCGCGCCTGCGAGTAGAGATTAGTAGAAATGAGGGGAGAGAGGGGGGAATGATGAGAATAAGTGATGAGCTATTTTGCATTGCATTTTCATATTCCCACAAATATCGTTAGAAATTGTTGCGTTTGAGTAAAGATTAGTAGAAATGAGGAGGAGGGGGAATGGAAATGGTGAGACGAGACGGCCTATTTGCATCTCAATTTCTTCATTTCCATCCACAAAATTCTGTGAAAATCGCAAAATGAGCGAATTTTCATATCTGATGAGATCAACAGTGAGCGATTGATTAGCAAAAATGAAAATGTTGAGAAATGAGGAAAAGATTACGAGCTATTTTGCATTGCATTTCCGTCTTTTGAGACAATTTCATTAGAAAAATATGAAATTTGACACTGCGCGCCTATCATTAAAGGAAAAGCAACGACAACGGAACCCGGCACTTTTGCGTTTCATCATCATTTCTTCATTTCATTACCCTCCCTTCCTTGCTTGCTCGTTCTAGTGTTACGAGAACCGGTGTGTAGTAGGTGCGTTCACTTGTCAGAGTAGTTATGAAGGTATTAGCATAACCCTAAAGCACGTGGGGTGTTCTAACGTAATCAATCGAACGGCGTGCTAAATCGACTGTTATGGCCTACCGTTAAACTAACCTAACGAGCATACGTCATATCAAGCGCCTAACTACCACTACGGACACCACATCTGTGTTTACCGTTCCTGGCACAAATCCAATAAAGCTACAGTAACCTCAGCCCATTCCACTACGGTAACTGTCATCAATCAATATTCCAATGCTACCGTACTCTTCGACTTCTCCTCGGGAGACGCGGTGGTGGCGGTGGTGGTCCATTCCTCATGCGAACCCTCGGACACGTCAAAGTTGACGCGGCGATTCTGAAAAATCGATCGTATTTGGATAATAATTATGATTCACAACATCACGTTTTCTTATAGGTGTATTTTTCAACCAACAAAACGACCAATACATTGCCGCAGTTCAAAAGCGTCAGCTCTCGTGCTACTAGTGCAACACTACTTTCACTGGTTGTCAGTTCGATAAATCGCCCGATTCGAGCTATTTCTACCAAAAACAAGATCCCGGACACGTATCACATGATAATTTCGAACGTGTACTCGCCATTTCCACACCCTTTCTAAAGCACAGAAAGTCTGATCAAGGAACGTTTCACAATCATATTCTGGCAAATATTTACGTTTCACACCCCACATCGCTTGAGCTCGTTGGTTCTATAAGGGGAACGGCAAACGTTCGCTTCACTAATCAGTTTTCCCTTTCTCTACCCGCTTTTCATGATCAGAGCTCTTCTTCAGACTATTAAAAACAAGAAAACACGGTTTCTCAGCCTGAGAATCTCAAGTGCAATGCCTTTAAAAATCAGCCATATTACGCTATTTAGTACATCCGTAGCACAAATCGAGTGCTATTTCGGGGGAAAGGTAAACGTTCTAATCAGTTGTTCCCTTTCTCTACCCACTTTCCCTCGATCACAGTTCGCCATTCCGAGTTAAGCCGGAAGTCTCAAAGTTCCCACCAAAAGAGCACATTATTTTGCCTCGTGTTTTCGGGTTTCGTAGGAGCTTGTTATTGGGAATTTTGCAAGCGTCCGGGCGCCAACTTGCTAAAGTTACGACCAATCATCGCAGCAGACTACGTAACACCTTTCCAGGGCCTCCAAAACACTACAAGTGAAGCTATTTCACACGGAATTTTCGCGAGGCAAGCACTACACTCGGCTGAATTTGGACAAGCTAAGACTCTATTTCGTCTATTGATGGCAATACACCGCGGTACCCCTTTCACATCCCGTTTCGATAAACAAATTTGAATTTCGCGTCTCGCTCCTCGTCGTCAATGGGTCAATCACCCCGTATCGCGCTGTCACTAAGAGGATTAGGTGCGTGTCGTTTTCTCCGAATTGCTCTCTCGGAATATTAATCGATTCGCCAAATCACTCCAAACCCGCAGCAACTTGCGCACTTCTAACAACTTCTAGCACATGCTGACACTTCTCTATCAATGCTGCATACAATTAGGTTCACTGCTTAGTCTGACCACTCTGTGTTACTTTCCCCTCAATAAAAGTGCAGCAACTTGCACACGGACTAGGAACACGCATCTCACAGGAACAAGATAGAGGAGAGGTGAATCGAGGGTGCCGAAGGGGCAGGGAGAGATATGCTTTGACGCGCGCCGCCTTTTTGAAAAGCCGCCAGCAACAATGATGATGAGTCTGCGTCTGACTCTCTCCGGTTCGCCTGCTCTCTCGCCGTCTCTAGCCTACGAGCTGCACGGTGCAATGGAAAAACGCCGTGATTTTAGCTATAGTGACGTCATCGCGGAACCTCGGAAAGCAGTGCTTACCTTTTTGTTGCGATTATTCCTTTTTTGCTTGCCCGCCGTCATGGGTGAAGCTGCAATTAAGTCATATTTAAATAATTAATTATTTGAATAATTAAATAAGAATAATCAAATTGGGCGCTGTACCTCGGCGAACGTGCGACATGCATTCAAATACAGTCAAAGCAGGAAGGAAAGGGGCGAAGGATTCAGCTGATAGGCTGATGCGCCCAGGATGCAAAAGAGTGAGCGAGAGGAGATGGAAGGGGTGGAGGAGGGAGCGGCGGAGGGGAGGGGAGGGGAGGGGTTACTCATGCCCACAAAGGGGACTTTGTGATGGGAAAGGAGCAAGATGAGCGACTCCAGTGGGAAAGATAGTTAGTCAATAACAATAATAATACAATAATACCGGAAGACAAATTGCGGGTCACGCAGCTCAAAATAGTAGGCAAAAAGCGAGAGTCGAAAGGCTATTAGTCTTGGTTGAGATTTGGGCGCAAGTGGCTCCCTGAGGGCCAATCGGCACTTCTCGACTACTATCAGAGTATTCGCCGGGCTGCTTTAGTTCTGCTGCGCGTATAGCGGACGGGGGAACTGGGGGAGAAAACTGATACAAAAGATGCGTGAGATATGAGCGGGCGAGCAGTATCGTTTAGAACAGATTTACGACACCGTGGGTGAACGATGGGAAATGCGCTGAGAAATGCGAACGCGGTGCGGACTGGATTCGAATCAAGGTGAGAAGAGGCGAGCGGCGAGATTTACTGACCAGCGGTCAGAGAAGCGATGAATAACGATGTGAAAGGACGAGAATGTTGCCGAGATTTACCCACAAAAAGGCTATCAAAGCCAATTACGCTGGGCGCTTTGCAGTCACACCCGCGCGAGATAGCAAGCGGCGAGCGACCCGGGCTGATAAGCAGGTTGTGACATCACAAAATCTGCGGAAAAACGAGAGAAAAAGCAGCAAAAAAGACTCGAATTCTGTCAATTACAGAAATTATGAAATCATCGAAATCCAATTACCGTAACGCGCGGGCGCGAAAATTCAAATATTCCGTTACCGTAATCAATTTGTTATCGAGTAATTACTCAATACTTGATCAAATTTATTTACTTCCCCAGTTTTCAGAGTTATTTGCTTAAATTTGTTAACTAGATCTTCACGGCTCATCAACCCTATCAATTTACGAATGGCCCAGTCGTTTACCGCCGCTCGAACGGTGAAGTGTGCACTTTTTTCTTTGTTTGATAGTGCCGATAAGGGTCATTGTGCGTTTCGCAAGTGAGACGATGGGAAAGGGAAATGACTAGTCCAGCACGATAACAGCTGGCATTTCACCTAATAGATTCCTCTCATTTTATTACCACATCGGCACATTCCAACCGATCAATGAGGTCTGATTTGATCATGTTTTGTCATCAAATCGATTAAAAATTAACAATAAGTTTACCTGCAAGTCATATGGATTTAATCAATGATTTCTGCACAATATCAAATTTATCAGTTGATATAAGGTGATCGGATTAGGTTATGAGCTTATTGGCAAGCCGATCACGAGCACTTTGTGCTCAATTCTCAGAGACTCAAGCCAATCGATACTATGCTCAATCACGGATTAACCTCGTTATCAGCGACGATAATTTCCTTCAATCATCAGCGAGAGACGAGACGCAGGATGAGCAATGTGAGAGAGCAGGGGAAATGGAGAGGACAAGGTGCTGGTCTTCATTTTGCATTGTCTCTCGCCGGTCAGAACAACGAGAGACAATGGAAAATGAGGAGATCACTGCACTTTGTCATCTTTCAGCTTCGCAGGAATTTATCGAGAAATTCGAGAAAGTATCTGGTTCTTTTCATTTCACACACCATCTCACCATTCTGACTAACGAGAGAATAAGCGAAACGAAGAGACGGCGACTCTTATTTCGAGCTCTAACTACGACAGCTTGATGGAATTCGACCACCGCGATAAATCACCCTCGTATCCTCATTACTCGATAATGGCCAGAGTAATCACTATCGCCTCTTCTTGGTCAGGAAGAGTGAGAGAGCATGCGGAATGAAGAGAATAGATCATCCCACTGACTCTACTCATTTCACATGATATCTCGCTGGTCAGACAGGGCGAGAGAGTATGCAGAATGAAGAGAGCATCTTATCCGATAGATGTTGTTTCGCTATGGGCTCAACTAGCCATCACTCATTGAATGCTGTAAATTAGCTGTCAACATACTAATGATCCACTCTCTCGTATCCGTGTGATCTCTCACCGGTCAGACAAAACGAGATAGTGTGTGAAATGGAGAGAGACAGAAGATCCATTCACTCTCTTCATTTCCCATACTCTCTCCCCAGTTCGACAATACGAGATAGTGTTTGAAGTTGAGAGAAGTCCTCGATTCCCACGATCTCTCGCCTGTCGGACTGATGATGAATGGTCTGCCTCTCCTCCTTTCCCGTGCTCTCTCGCACTGTCTGATCGTCGAGAGAGCGTGGGGGGATGACAGAATCATAATAATATTCCAGACGACGATGATTGACGGCGATTTTGCACAACGGCGAATGGGCGATTTGAAATGTGGAAGAAGAGTCTCCGAAATTCGCAGAGGGGATGAAGGATAAAATGTATCTTCCGTAGCCGCAATTTGATAATATTTTTTAAATCAAGTTCCTTACAATTTCGAGAGCCGTTGAAGATTTGTTAAAAATTGGAAAGCTAAATTTCAGAACAGATTTCAGGATTCCCGGCCTTCAAGTTAACGATCCCATACCACTTCCCGGCTCCCGGCTCCCCATCTCCCAGCTCAACTCCCGGCTGACTCCAACGTGATAATAGATTGCCCCGGGATCCGTCGGGCGATGGGGAGCAGAGAAGAGTAGCAAGACAAGAGAGCATCCCAGAGTGTTTAAAGTTGAATGTGTCTTCCGGGCTGCTTCCGGGCCCCCATTATTCCCCCCCCCCCCGCTGGCCCAGAGTGATTACCCTTTCTTTCCTTCTGATTCTGAGTCAGTGATCTACCATTATCGATTGTCTGACCTACCGTACACCTACCGTACCCCTCTAGGCTACCGTACCAGCAGAAATGCCCTATGTGGGCGTCGGCATGCAGCAGCGGGGTAAGAATTATTTTTATTTTAATTACTTGTAAATAATTAATTAAGCTAATTACCGAAAAGATTCGTGCGTTTTCTACTGAAAACTCAACGCGTGGTGCTTTTCTCCATCTTTCTTTCTTTTTCCTATTTGCAAATGTCACAACTCCCCCTCGCTTCCTTGTCACATTTCCAACAGGACAGATGATTGATCTGACCCTCTCGATTTCACGTGATCTCTCGCAGGGTAGAGATACTGAGAAATACGGGTGAAAGGAGAGATCATCGCATAGTTGCATATTTGCACGTTTCCTCTGATTAACGTGAGAAAATGGGAAAACATAACATTTGATTTTTTTTTATTGAAACGTTCTCTTTCTGTGATTATTTGATGCAATTTTACGCCAGGTTATCTAATTTTTCTTGTAGAAAGATCCTTTGATCACTGACCCTCACTTCACCATCAGGCTGCCCAATCAATCCTTATCTGAAGGCAAACACAGTGATAGTCTCTATTTTCGCGACTCTTTTCGTTTCATGTCTACGCTCTTGAAAAACTGCCAACTAAGCTCGCTCTGAATAGTTTAATTTACAATAATTGTCTCTATTTTCGCTTTTCGTTTCATTGTTGAGAACCTGCCAATATTTATTGAAACTATCTCTTTGGAACATTTTCTTCCTTTCAGTTATCCTGGATAACTCACTTTTCGCAAAATCTCTCAATTTTCCATTTTTCGCTCAATATTCTTTTTCGTAGTCTGACGCTCGCTTTTCCTCATTGGGAATCATCCGTACGTATTCAATCATAGAATCAAAAGATCACTATGGCTTATCTAAAGAAGGGTTCTGATCTAGATTAGAAGGCACGACTCGTTCGATTTCCCTTTTTTTCTTGAACAGATAGCATTATTGCAATAGTTGTTCGAGACCCATAGATCGATTCAGTCAAAATGGTTCGATCTCCCTTTTGTCATCATCGAAAGATAGTGTGAAAAAATTGTCAGCATCTCTTAGAGATCACAAAATCGATTAGTGTAGTGATAAAGGTCCACTTAGTGCTGTTTGTTCACTAGATCGAATCATGCCGCTCATTTCATTATCTAGATGTGTTTTAAAAATGTGTTTCACTAGTCTCAGATCTATATTGATTGGAGAAATACTTCGATAAGGTTTTTCTTTGGTCTTTCGTTAGAAATACAATATTAGCTCTTCTATTCTATCTCTAAAACATCTGAGTGAAAAATCGGTTCCCTCCATTTGCCCTCTCTCATTGCCAGAACGCAAATACGCTCGCGAATGGATCTAGATCATTCTGTTCTCGTTCGAATATGTTTCACCCCTTCCCCAAATTCATTGGCGAGAAGAATATTTCAATTGGTGTTTAAATGTGGACTCAATTTAAATATTATTTGTGCAATCATAGCTCAAGAATTTCTTCTTGAAATATTTGTTCTCCAATTTCCATTCTCTCTCATTGTCCTCTCAGAATGGAGGCATAGTGAGACGGAGAAGACAAAAATCAAATACTTTCTCTCTCATTCGAATATGTTTCACTCCTTGCACATATTCATTGACTGGAGCTATGCGTCGATTGGTGCCTCGTTGTGGACTCAATAAAAAATAATATTTATTCTGGCATTATTGTCTTCAAAGCTTATAGTCTCCCCCCCTCTCCGGTTTTCACTTTTTTCTGCCTTTCTTAACAGCATAATCTTTCTTTTTCTGTCTTTCTTAAAAGCATAATCTCCGAGAAAATAATGAATACCGTTCCCTAACCTACCGTATCCAACCCATCCTCAGGCTCGTCGCTCCGCTCGCAAAGGATGATGCGGGCTTACACGGCCCTGCTTGTGGGCGTTCTGGTACCTTATTTAATTAATTAATTAATTACTCTAATTAATTAATTAGTCTAATAACTCTAATTAATGATTTAGTCAAAATAACGATAATTCATTGAGGTCTCACTCTTTATCGTCGGTCTGGGCAAAATGCAGGCGGATAAGGGCGTGCCGCTGCCCAGGCAGGAAAGCATTGAGGGTACTGTACGCTTCTGGTATGAGAAAAACTACTGAAAAAAAGCCGGCTTAGAAGTAATGAACAATAATGGGGCACTGCATTCACGGTAGAATCCGAATTGATAGAGTAGGGCAAGATAGCGAGCAAAAAAAGAGATCGAAAATGTTTATTTTTGCAGAGATTCAGGACCAGATTGGCCGAGCGCTTCAGGAAGCCATCAAGGGAGAGAACATCAAAACGAATCTGAGGGCACTGACCAAGGAACCGCACCAGGTTTGGAGTTGATCTTTGATCTTTGGTTCTCGACATTTTATCGAAGTAGATACTTGACACAATATTCTTTCACTCATCGGATGAGTTTCACATTCTCTTCATGAGAGTGTAAATTATCGAATCTATAGTTGATTTCTGCTATTGTATTTCTAATCTTTATTCTCTGATCTTTGATGTCCCACCTCTCAGGCCGGCACGAAGGCCAACGAGCGCGTCGCCAAGACGATCGAGAAGATGTACACAGATGCCGGATTGCAGAGTACGTTATTGGACTTCTCTTTTTAGAATTTTTTGCAATTCAAAAAAGAGAAGTCTTGTCAGCAAAAAGAGTAAAAAAAAAGTAAAGTGAGACAATTAAAATGATCATGGAATCATGCTTCCGGAACTTTTTTTCACATTTTGAGCTTCTTTTAGAACGAGCAATGAATAGTTCTCCGTAGCCCGTTCAGCCTAGTGAACATAGGAATACCTAGTGATGATGCAATGATGACGTCACCAAATGCATTTCAGAAGTGCACACGCTCACGTACGATGTGCTCCTGTCGTATCCGGACTGGGATCGGCCGAATACGGTAAGGAATGTAGTAGTGCATACTCTGGGCATGAGAATGGTCTACGATCGATCATCCGTGTCTGCAGGGGTTCCTGATGAGTGCACATATGTTTCACAATGCTCAAAAAACCCCTCGAATCTTTCACGTGTTGATAGTTCCACGTGTTCAACCGTGCTTAGAGATTTTTATTATTTCAACCATGATATGTAAAGTTTACAGTATCCTGAGCTACCGTACATCAATTCCACGAGTATACCTTCACGGGTGTTCACTACCAACATCTAAGAACGGCGGAAATAAAAATAATTTCAAATTACCGCACTGTAATTGACGAACGCCTATTTCAGTTTGGTGCGCTGCGTATGCGTTGCGTGTGCGAGATAGTGTAAGAAAGTGAGAGAGTGGCGCTCTCGCACCCCTCGCCAGCCAATGAGCGTGATAGGGGGCGGAGTCGAAATTAAATGTGGGAGATGACGCTATTTGAACCTCCGTGACGTTCAGGTATCGATCGTCAATCGTAATGGGCGAGCAGTATTCACCTCCAAGGGCGTATCGCAGCCGATCCTTCCCGATGAACAGGGCGCTCCGCGTGAGAATTTTGCATTAGAAATAGTAAAAAAACTGTTCTCTCTATTATTCTCTCGATTTCGCGCGCTCTTTTGAGTGTCACAATCGTGCGTTTTTAGCATTATAATTGTCATACTCGCGGCAAAACCTCATTATCCGGAAAAAAACTACAGAAAACTACAGCATTAAAATTCCCACAAACCCCGATTTGTACTCTAGATGCGGGTCACCAATGGCTTGCCTACTCCGCGCCTGGCAGAGTCGAGGGAGACGTCGTTTACGCTCATTCCGGAACGCCCAAGGACTTTGAGCGACTGAAGAAGCTGGGAATTGATGTGACGGTGAGAGAAATTTGCCAAATCAAAGATATATTCGTAGATAAATTCTCTTCATTGAAGCGAGAGTTTCCGCAAAACGAACGCTCGATCTGCGTCACTCATAGCAATGTTTTATTTCGTGAAATGTTTGGGTTCGAACTAGATGGGAGAGCAGAATTAGATTGGATGACAGGCGTCGTACTTCAGATATGCGTGAAACATAGATGAACTCTTACAGGAACTGAAAAAAGTAGGATACAGACCAAGCGACTCTCTTGCGAAAATTGACGAATGTGTTTCACGTTGCACTGATAAGCTCTGTTCGATTCCAAGAGTAGTTTATCCTTTCTGGCCGGTTGGAAAAATATAACAAATATCTAAATAATTATTTCCAGGGCAAGATCGCGATGATGCGGTACGGCGAGGGCTTCCGGGGGGATAAGGTCAGTGATTCTTGGGCAGTGGGCGGAGCTAGGAAAGGGGCGGAGTCAAGAGATTGGGCGTGGCTTCGCACAGGTTTTCGAAACCCTCTGATCGGCTGAGAGACTGCACGTGATCTCCACATCCTGTCCCCTCTATTCTGGGAAGTGCACAGAGTCGGGGAAAGGGGCGGAGCCTGAAAGAGGGCGGAGCTTGCTATCATCCAAAGAATCGATGCTACAGGTTGCCGAGGCGCAAGCTCACGGTGCCCGCGCGGCCATTCTCTTCTCCGATCCGGCTGAGGTTGCGAAGAGCACCCGAGGTATGCCAATCTGTGAATGGAATCAGAATTCGTCACGGGTTGCGCAAATGCACTAATGAGAGTATCTATCAGTACAGGACTGGTGTGAATGATTGTTGTGGAGAGGGCGTTCTGGGACAGATGCATGGTTGCAAGGGGGTGTTTTTATCCATGCCGTTCCAGATGATGTCTACCCGAAGAGCGTCTGGATGCCTCCAGAGGGCGTGCAGAGAGGATCGATAATGAAGGTAAGCTACTTGGAATACGGTAGATATGACTGCGGTAGGCTACTGTACCCTACTACGGATTATAGTTTTTCTTGGAATGTTATCCCTACAGATACTGAGACAATGCCTGACTGTCATGTAAAATGAACTTTGTGAAACACAAATGAACCAACCAAGTTGCATCCAATTTGACACTACCTACTCTTCCATAAGCTCAACGGCGACCCGCTCACTCCGCGGCACCCTGCGAAAAGACAATAACACAAAAGCAGACGCTAAAAGAAAATCGTATAGAAGTCTAACAGGTTCTAGTCATTCCCTACTACGAATAATAGTTTTTTTTGGAAGGTGGACTCAAAGACACTGAAGCAAAAACTGATTTTCTTGAGAAATGAAGTAGGTGAAACACAAGTGAACCAACCAGAACCATCTAAATTGCTCCAATTTGATACTACCCCATTTTCATAAGCTCAACGGCGACCCTCTGACTCCTCTCTACCCTGCGAAGCCGGGAGCCTACAAGTCGAGGTGAGCTCCTGATTTTCGGTTCCCAAAATTAATTTTAGGTTGATCATGCATTATTGGTAAAAAAAAAGTAAAGGTAAAGTTGCTTCCACAATCAAGGCGATTATACAGTTGTCTTGAGACAACCACGCCTGGTGGTGTACACAGGTAAGGCCAGGTACAGCGAGGCCAGCGTGACCCCTGTTGGCCAGACTTCTAGGGCTATGCTGAAGATCAGAAGACTTCAAATTAAACTAAAGTTTTTGAATTTGAAACTTTATTTCCAGGACGATCGACGAAATCAAGGCAGACAACATCATTCCATCGATTCCCGCGCTGCCGATATCGTACGAGACTGCGTATCAGGTACTCATTGTGCTTGTTCACTCGTTTTTTTTATTATTATTCTTTATTTGCGAGAAAAAACAGAGCGAGGATTAATCGTCGTGAAGCCTTTCACATAGCTCATACGAGCGCACTGAAACGTATTTGGAATGCACTTACCACGAGTCTGTCAGGCCCCTGTGAGGTAGGGATGGCATTTTGTGTCTGAACCGACCAAACTCCCCGCGCTATTTGAGACAGGAATGAGTCCGAATGAAAATGCTCTCTCACTTTTCAGACACTAGAGTGTCCGAGAATAATAGAATTAAATTTTGAGACACTTTAGTGTCCCAATCATTTTCCTCTCCCTCTCATTCTGTGGCGAACAATGTCATTCGACCGCTCTGGGCAGAGAAAGAGAGAAGGAATGGAGACACTCCAGTGTCTGAGACACAATGGTGTCCGAGATTTTGTCTCAGACACTCCATTGGACACAAATTGCCATCCCTACTGTGAGGATGAAGAATCCGTCGCTTCTTTTCTGTCTCACCGATCAGGGTTGAGCGCAATGAAGAAACAAATTGATCGTCCTCACCGCCGTAGGCATGAACAATGATTTCGGAATGTGTTTCAGCTTCTACATCTGTCTCATAGAAGTCTTTTTTTATATTGCCTTGCATATGATGTTTCAACAAATAATAATAATTATAATAAGATATTTTACTGTAAAAAATTACGACAATCCTCACAGATTAGAGTTCGAAATACGGGTGATCGTCTCTTCATTTTGCACACTCTCTCACCGGTCAGAGTGGCGAGAGAGTGTGTAAAATGAAGAGACGATTACTCGTATTTCGAACACTCTATCGCAGATTCTCTCCCGTCTCAGTGGCCGATCGGTGCCGGGCGAATGGCAGGGCAATGTCAATGTGACCTATCGGTGAGGATGCAGCAATCTTCAGATACCGTAACCACATCAACTGTATTCTGCTTACACTACAGATCCCTTGACAATTGAGACTAGATACGTAGTCTTGAAATATATCCTCGTGAATCCGTAGGACAGTATCAGCACAGGATATCGTCACCAAAAATTAGGGTTAACCGTTCGGAAATCGGATAGGCTTTTTTCCGTCCTTTGTAGACGCTGGTCACCGGAATGAGAGTCGAACAATGGACAATAGAGTTTCGGACAAAGGAATAGTTTCGGAAGAGTTTCGGAAAGTTCATTGTTCGACTCTCATTCCGGAAAGAGAGTGATTTTGCCAGTTGAGTTTCGGCCTTTCCGATTTCCGAACGATTAACCCTACCAAAAATGCAGTACAATCTAGCAATCAATCAACCGCTGTTCCCAGACTCGGCCCGGGTCTCCGGGACGGCTTCAAGACGATCGTTGACGTGAAGAGCTCGCTCGAGACGAGGTGCGAATTAGTGCATTTGATTGTATGTTCGAAAACCTTGGTACTTCTACTTGAATTCTATAATAATCAAAGCGGCAAATGTTTCATCGAGGTCATAAGTGAAGGAATGAAGGGCTTGCCTCAATGGTGTAGCCTTTGCAATTAGAAACAAAATCATAACCATTCAAGAGAATGGTTCGAGCGCCATTTCAGACACATCCACAACGTCGTCGGCTACATTCCCGGGCAGGACGAGGAGGATCGATACGTGATTCTGGGTAGGTAACAATTATCGTGCGTTTCAAATGCTCAGCAAACTCAATGTCGCTGGTTAGCGTATTGATTGTCTGGGAGAGAGAGAGGAAGGGAAGAGGTAGGGGGGAGGAGAGTAGGTAGATCACTAGCCTCCTCCCGGCCTCTTCCTAACTCCGCCCCTCGAACGGTAGTCAAAGGTCAACTACGAGTGTAATGGAAAATAATCTCACGATATACCACAAAGGAAGTTGCGGACTGTTCACTGATCGATGACACAATACAATGGTTTACTAAACATTACTCTCAGAATCCCAAACACTCATCTTTTCTTTGTCTTTTAGGCAATCACTTCGACGCATGGGTGTACGGATCGATCGACCCGAACTCGGGAACGGCCATCCTTGCTGAAGTCGCGAGGGCTATGGTGGAGACGACCAAGAACACGACGTGGAAACCTGGTACTTTCTTTTCTATGAGATGCTGTACGTTGAGCGAGGATACAATATCGAATCTTTTTCAATTGCAATTGAAAGGGATCGAGAATCATACTGGAGATGAAAAAATGGTTTGGGTCTACAGCGGTTTCGCAGTTCAGAGTTTTTAGAGGCCAAAGATCTTAGCAATTTGTGTATTTGTGACGTCGGTTGAGTTTCAAAAGCTCTTCTTGATCAGGAAACTAGATGACGATTGATTCGCGAGCCTCATCATGGAAAAAATTGAACAGTCATTGATTAAAGCTAGGGGCCACAAGCTCCGCCCACTTTGCGCGGACACGATCTCGCCCAAAAAGCGAGACGGCACAAGGTTCTTTCTCAACCAAATCGCTCGTTCTCAATTGCTATGGATAGCTACTAGTGACCTCTATTGATTGATCACTATTCAAAATTTGCATAATATCACTAAGTAGATCAAAATTGAACTTGAAAGAAGGGAATAGGCTGTTTTTAGGTGTTCCAGTATGCAAATTATGTTTGAATAGTGATTTTCTGACTAAATGGAATATTTTAGGAATTTTAGAGAAAAAAATTAGAATTTTAGCATTTTCCCCTGGCTTGTGCCCTCTTGATTTGTGCGGGCGGGGAGAGGCGAGCGAGAGGGCGGGGGGAGGGCGGAGGAGGGAGAGAGACACACGCAAATTAGGCTCCGCCCCCTTCCCTCTCGTCTCGCCTTTCCCTCCTCTTCCCCAGTGCGTTCCGCGCGTACTTCTCGGGCTCTAGCGCGCCTCAGAGAAAAGATATCGGCAAACGGTAAAAAGTATGATGATATTGGGACCAAGAGGGATAGTTTGAACACAAATTTGACCCCATTATGCAGAATCGGCTATCTGCGTTGTGGCCCCTAATTAAAGCTCAAAATCCACAGATCGCAGATTATCGTTTTCCTATTTCCAGCCCGTTCCATCATGTTTGCCGCGTGGGATGCGGAGGAGTACGGACTGCTCGGGTCAACGGAATTTGTGGAGGAGTTCGTGCAGCAACTTGGTAAGTTTAACGCTTTTTCACCTATTTTTGCCTCGGTGATTTTTGGAATCGGTGATTTTCGACTAAATGAGATCAAGAACATTAGAGTTTAGAGAAGTTGGGAAGGATTATGAATTGAGTTTCACGAGTGCTCCATTAATCGAAAATACGCCGAGTAATTGATTCTTTTGTTTCATCCGTGTTAAACAACTCAAACATGACATATTCTCTGGTCTTTAAAAAGGCTCTGGGTAGTTGAAAATAATAAAACAGCGTACATTAAGCGCGTATTCTGGGGAAGAAATGGAAACAACTATAGCTAGCAATAATCAATAATCAATCACTTTAGGAGGACGAGCCGTCGCATATCTCAACATGGACTGCTTCGCGGGAAATTACTCACTGTCAGTTCACTTTTACAGTTTATCAATCTTTGAAATGGGCCAGTGATGTGCACAACACCCAAGTTCAGCAGCGAAATAGATCTGTAATCAAATATTTGAACTTTACCTTGTACTCTGCCTTCCTTTCTTTTTAGAGTACAACTAAGGAAGAACGGTTGATGATAGTCGTTGATCTTTAAACCTTGCCCGCTGATCTTTGATCTTTCTCAGCAACGTGAACACGATTCCCTCCATGCGCGATGTCGCCATCGACGTCGCTAAGCGCATTCCGAACCACATCGAAGACCAGGTTCACCTGGGAAGGAAGACGCTGTACGATACTTGGTGAGCAGCAAAAAAGTGTTTGACAACTAAAATTTGTTAGTGTAAGAAAATAACGAAATTTTGTTGGGCACGAGGCGGGATTTTGGTTCTCCCGGAGTCAGGGAATAGGATTTATTAAAAATTACAGGGCGCGCGCCTTCCCGGGCAAGGACGGCCAGCCGGACATGCAGATTCCTGGAGGAGGATCGGACCATACCGGGTTCCTGACATTCGCTGGTTAGCGCTTTGTGATGTTGCATCGATTGAGTGGCTTCCGCCTTAGAACAAGAAACTGGATTAGATTCAAATTTTCGCATTGCAATAATTTAGAGTTTCAATTTTCGATTGAGTTTCACACCGAACTCTTGAACTGAGCACTTTTGGTATGAATGATCCGCCGCCGGCAGCCTGTTTAAAAACACAACTATAAAAACGATTCACTAATGAGTATCGAGATCTCCATTTTATCTGAAAAAACACAGATATACCGTAAACCAAATCTTATCTCAGGCGTGCCGGTCATCGACTTCAACATGGTCAACGCTACGAGGAACTCGTACCCTCTATATCACACCTTGTTCGAGACGCCCTTCCTGAATGAGCATCTCTATGACAAACCGGACTTCGCGGTGAGTCAAGTGCTTTGAATAGTGCGCAATGCCTGATGACCATACGACTACCGACCAACATGCTGATTTCGTATCGTTGGAAAGCGTCCCTCATTCTCGCCCTCCGTATTCTGAAGACGTTATCGCGTCGATTGCTTCAAGTTGTATTGATTGATACTTACCACACCCCCTCATCATCGATTCTACTCAGATGCACCGTACTATCGGTCGGTACTGGGCCGAACTTGCTCGAACCCTAGCAGATTCGCCCGTTCTGCCGATCAATGTGACGAGGATCGCTCAGGAGATGGGATCTAACTACGTTGTTGAATTGAAGAAGGTAAATTAGTCGTCGATAGTAAAAAAAAACTAGAAAAACTAGAAGCAAACTACCAAAGCTACTGTATCCCGAAAATGAATTTACCTGATGAGATTGAAACAGGAAAGCTCGAATGCGGATTACGGATCGGTAGAAAATCAGTTAAGTTTCAGCTTGGCAATAACCAATGAACCAGATGTGAGGTAGAAATAGTTTCTGCACAAAGGCTTCAAAACAACCAATGATTCACCACTCAATATTTCCCCAGTAATTCACAAACATATATTTCCTGCATGTCCAATGCTTCGTCCTAATTCAGGCCCTTAACTCCCTTCCGGCCAACCCTAACCTGCTCGAGGCCAAGCAGCAGGTTGACTTCCTGGAGAAGGCAGCTGGAGTGAGTACTCTTGAAACAATGTTCACTCTGACACAAAAGCTGTCATTCTCTGACAAACGTTCTCACCCGTCTTAGTACCGTGAGTTAACGTTTGCCAAGAATTATCGATGGAAAAGAAAGCAACGAGTGAATGACAGAATAATCAAAGATTAAAGATCAAAGATCACGCAATTTGCAGAAATTCCTCGTTCGAGCACAGAATTTTGTCGAGCACGCGAGAAATGTGAGAGACGCGCTGCCGGAGAATCCTTACGATCAGAGGAAGCTGCGGGGAGTGAACGAGAGGATCATGATGTGAGAACACAGAACTGGAAAAAAATTAACGAATATGCAAGTTGAATAATTGTGAGAAAGTGGCACCTAACCCTTTGTTGTTTGATTGTTTAGCGAAACTGGTGATCGTATACTGAAGGCCTATTAATTCGAGAAGATTTGACAAATGCGAAATTACTCTTCGGGACCGAGCGTTGCTTCGTGAATCAAATAGTTTTCTTAAATGAATCCAAAATTTTTACTAGTAATTCACACTGTAATTTTGTAAGCCCTTTTCACCTAAACATCGTCATATTCTCTTCAGGACCGAGCGTTGCTTCGTCAACCCTCGCGGGGCTCCCGGCGCGCCGCAAAACCGCCACGTGCTCTACTCTATCTCCGAGAAGGATTCGTATACGGGCAAAGTCATGGCGGCGGTCTATGACGCGGTGAGGATTTCACTGTCCAATAGAGTTCGAAATACGGGCAAACGTCTCTTCATTTCGCACACTCTCTCACCGGTCAGAGAGGTTAGAGAGTGTGTGAAATGAAGAGACGGCGACCCGTATTTCGAACTCTACTGTCCAGCTTAGAGCGCCTTGAAGAGTTTTGTTTTTGAGTTTTGTGGCAA
Source organism: Pristionchus exspectatus (assembly GCA_911812115.1). Taxonomy (NCBI): domain Eukaryota; kingdom Metazoa; phylum Nematoda; class Chromadorea; order Rhabditida; family Neodiplogasteridae; genus Pristionchus; species Pristionchus exspectatus. The sequence continues at coordinate 4,054,897 of OU461587.1, read as the reverse complement.
CCCCGCCGGCCTCATTATAGCAAGGGCACTAGGTGAGGGATATTGTCTATATGAAGCGGTTAGGACAAGGATCATTTCTGGACAGCCTACAATTAGTGCCTGGAACTAGGCATACCGTAGGGCTACCGAGAAACCGCCACGTGCTCTACTCAATCTCCGAGAAGGACTCGTATAAGGGCAAAGTGAGGGCCGCAGTGATTATCTATGATGCGTGATTATGATGCGGTGAGATTTGGGGCCATCTAAGAAAATCTGTTCGGTGAACTTTTAAGGGGAGCTGACGGACCACACCTTGAATGGGGCTGCAGTAAAACACGGCGATAAAAATATTGGCGAGGTATCGTGCGTTTCAGCAAGCTCAATGTGCTGGTTAGCGTATTGATTGTCTGGGAGAGAGAGGAAGGGAAGAGGTAGAGCGGAGGAGAGCAGGTAGATCACTAGCCTCCTCCCGGCCTCTTCCTAACTCCGCCCATCGAACGGTAGTCAAAGGTCAACTGCGAGTGGAACACAAAATAATTTCTCGATAACGTGGCGGTCATGGCGTGACAATAGCGAACGATTTTATAAAATAAAAGTTTATTCGAATACTTTTAAAAAAAATCATCCTCGGTCCATTGATGGCGTTTACGATTGTGTTGAATTATGTGAATTGTGAAACTTATATATAAAAAAAGAACACTTACGTTACAGATCGACGACTACGTCGAAGCCACCGACAAGAAGAAGGCCGGAAGGAAGGTGAATAATTAATACAGAAGACTGATTATAAATTAATTAGTATTTAAAAAATTGACTAATAAAATACTTTATTTATTTATTTCACAATTAAACTATTAATTGAAGGTCGCCGAGCAAATCTCCATCATCTACCACTCGGTGCACTGTGCGACGAACACGCTGAAGCACTTCTTCTAGAGATCAAAGATCAAAGATCACTTGACCTTTCTGATCCATAGTCGTTTCCTAGTTATCATTTTCCATGTAGACACATTCCAACCCCTTCCTCAACCATTCCACACACACCGATAAATAATCTTGTTTACTGATTTACGCATGTCACAAAATATACACAAATACAGTAGTGATTTGTACGCATCATGGGGCGGGCTACGGCAGCGTCCCAGAGATTACGGTAACACCGGGGTGGAAATAAGATAATAATCGGTTCCGCTGAGCTCATTGGTAATCAATAATTCGGGCTTTTGGTTTCAGACAAAGGAAGCAAGGAAAAAATGACAATCATCAGAAAAAAGGTGAGAGAGCGTGCAAAAATGAGAGAGTCAAAATCAATAATTGGTTATGAGGAGATCACTGCGTGAAGAGGAGAATGACGATAAGAAGGCCGACGTAGGAGATAACGAGCAGCCAGTTGAAGATCTGGAAGAGTATTATTGATTGTTGAAAAAGTAATCAAGGACAAATTCGCTTCGTGATAAATTTTGTATGTTGAAATAATGGATATTTCGAGGATACGGATGATCAAGCAGAAATATTAGCAACAGAAGATGATACAGATGGCGAGCAAATTGATATTCGATTATTTTGGTAGGCCGAAATGGTCAGTCAAACAGAAAAGAATACTGACGCAGACGGTGATGAAGCGCGGGTTGAAGATGGCGTGTCCGACGGAGAGATTGCAGTACCTGACAAGGGTTTCAAGTAACATTTTGGAAGTCGCCCATCATAAAATCATGTGATATTTAAGCCACTCCTAGTTTGCTGCTGCGCGAGCACATGATGTGAATCACTGAACCAGAGGTACGAATAGGAGATTTAAACGCTATCACTTTCCTTCAATGATTACTGGATAATTGCATAAAAATAGCTCACCACGACTCGAGCGCGGCGGAAAGAATGAGCGCGAGCAGGCAGATGCCATACAGGATCAGCACCTGGAAATTAGTAAATAAATTTCGAGATGGCTCTCCCTCTCTGACTGTCGATCAATGAGTCTGTATGTCTGTGCGTCTGCCTGTCTCATTTTTGTCTTTTACGAACGACATTTGATGTCGTACAGGATGAGCACCTGTAAGATAGTTAATTTTAAATTTAAAAAAAATAGAAAACGTTAATATGATAATTATTTGACTTCTTCGTCCGATGAATTGATTTCAATGCTTGCCATCAGAATTTCTTGCAGTTGTGAAACATATCCCATTTTTCAGTCGCATTTGTTAGAAAAAAATATAAGCTTTTCGAATAGACCAAACCGAATTTTTTTACCGAATTTTTACCTGCTCATTCTGATTTCGGCCATCCCTTCAGGAACAGTCGCCCCAGGATGAGAGGAGCGAGAGCTCTATGAATTCTAACGCCAAACGACCTAACTAAGGCACTCTAATGCCTTTGCCCTAACATTCCTACGGGCCTCACCCTAATCTTCGGCCATCCCTCCAGGATCGGCCTTCCCAGAATAGAAGAGAGCAGCGTGGAGATGTTGATGAGAAAGTTGACGAAGAGGATGAAGATGCACTAACCCCACTAACATCACCTAACCTATTATAACCCGACCTAAAGCTAAGACACTTCAAACTCATACCTACACCTAATGCTCTAACGCTCCTTACCTAAGCGCTCTAAGGAACTCATAGTGAACACTCACCCTAATCTTCGGCCATCCCTCCAGGATCGGCCTTCCCAGAATAGAAGAGAGAAGCGTGGAGATGTTGATGAGCCAATTGACGAAGAGGATGAAGATGATCAGTGTCTGCCATCCGTAACCGGCGTAGATCAACTGGAAATTGATAATTTTAGGGAGATATCAAGAAAACGGCGTGGTTGGTGATGTGTGTTTGTACCTGGAAAACGATAAATTTGATTATTTAAGAGTTCGACGGAAGTTAATTTAGACCAATTAAAGATAGCTGTTTTAGAATTTCAAGCACTCCTTTCAAAATTAATTGCTGAGTTCATCGTAATTATTAATATGGTTGTGCAGCATATGTTCAGCGGCAAGAGGCGTAATTCGGCAACGATCGAGTTTTCGGTTCTTTTAAAAAAATACCTGAATGTACACGTTCGTGTCCACCCAGATGAAGCACGAGGCAAAGAGCGCGCCGAATCCGAGGGCCTGCAATTGAATGACATTTACACATTTATCCTGACATAAAGGGACCTGAAGGAGGGAACAACGTTAGAGAAGGGATTTCGATCTTCGTACTCAGTTACAATAATTCATTTTAATTCATTTTTTTTAATCATTTAATTAAAGTATTTAATAATCTATCGTAGATTCAATTCCAACAGGGCGAGATCTGTTTCGCGTGTTCTGTAAATGCACTATTTGTTCGACAATTCGATCTTCGTCAGATGACCCGTCCACAAAACTCATCAAATTTTGACGCGCCGATTGCACTCGGAAACTCAATTTTGAAGATTTTTTAAAAATCACTAATATGCTGATCTGTGTCAAATCGACACAGTATTATCATCATCTGTTTTTCAGGTCCATTATCCAAATACGTATCAGCGATTTCATAACTGCTCTTTCACAGCAAGTAATATTGATTTTGCCAATTTCTTTTTTCAATGACAAACCAATACTATCGTTCTAATCATTACAGGTATTATTGATTATTGGTATGGAGTTTTTGCGCATTCTGAATCACCTTTCCGCCTTTCCCAACTATCCCTAATGATGAATCGTATTCCTTTGAAAAGTTTGAAATGCATGAATAAGACAACATTCCTCAGCGAACAAAACTATTTTGAGATTTGAACATGACATGCTCCGATTTCTCCGAAATAAATGTTTCATTAATTACATTTCGAAAACAGCCCTCCGGTTCCCCGCTGAGCTCTCTTCACGATGATGACTAATCAGCTCCGCTCTCTTTTGCCAAATTTCTCTATTTGCCAACGACTGGTTGCAAGTAGCGATGGCTTGGTAAGAAATAACTCCCCTCAGTTCGCATGCTCTCTCGCCTCTCTGACCGATGAGAGAGTGTGTGAAATGAAGAGAGCAGGGCTTGCGAAGCCATCCTTATTGCAAGTGTTCTCCTATCTTTTCGCTAGCAAAGGGCGGCTGGCAAAAACGCTCGAACATCCAAACAACAAAAAATGATGCCAACTACAGAGGAGCTGTTCTGATGAGAACGACAACAATTAAAAATGCTAAAAATTATTATGCCAATGTCACAAAAAAATGTCGGTGAAGCCCCGTGCCGAACTATGTTTCATGATGATTATAAGCCATCAACCGTATGATTCCACTCAATTATACGCTCGCACATGGTTAAAAAAAATCACCGCAAACAATCTTGATTAATCAGCGGAAACATCATCAATATGAAGAAAAACTCACAAATTGCACCAAATTGATCAGTCCGGGCAGCGTCCGAAGGTACTCCGCATTCACCATCGCACTGACTCGTTCCTTAAATATTTACCATAATTATTTAATTAATTATAATTAATTAATCAACATAATTATTTAAATAAGCGGTACCCGAACAGCCGCGGCCATACTGTGTTCAACAATGAATCAGAATCACGAGACGACGTAAAATGGAGTTGGAAGGGGATGGAGGAGGGATGGATGGTAGTAGAAGGAGAAGGAGAATAGGGGAGGCAGGAGAAGTAGAAGGGGTGAGAGCGGAAGGGGTGGAAGATAGAAGAGAAGCTGTGGTAAGCGAGAAAGTCAATAGCGGCTCACACGCGCACTGTGGCAGGGAGTATTTGATCCCCCCATTGAGACTCTTGATCGCTAGTGATCTCCCGCAGGTGAGAGTAGGGAGATTCACTAGTATCGATAGAGTATTCCGAGTACCCTGTCGTCGATCATAGAAACAGTGAATCCTACTATGCAAGAGGGATCTCGCTGTATCACGTGATCTCTTGCTGTCTACAGAAATGGGATAACATGAGCGATGAGTTATCCTTTCATACTTTGCAGTACTATTCATCCCACATATTTCAGTAGTGAACGAGTATAGCTGTTCTATTACACCGATATCCCCTAGTACACACACTTTATCGGCACTTTACCCCATTGCGAAAGCATTCATCTCCACCAGAATGTGCCAGACCATTCTCGCAAAGGATATTGCGCCGACCGTCGAGATTGGCCTTTCAGCCCATTGTCAGAGAGGCGCTTCTGTGGGATGTTTATTGCCTTTGGGGGAGAGATTGGGCAAATATGGGAGTGACAATAAACGATTTTCTCTGACCGGAGAGAGAGATAAAGTAGAATGAGGGGAGTGCATTCGGAAGCGGAGAATTGATCAGCAAACCACGTCGATATTTGAGCACAGATCGGCGTGTGAAATGGCAAACACACAAAATCTGTGATTTTACGTGCCGACTGTTCACGCGAGTTCAGCGGGAGCGAAAAGAGTAATCAGCTTTGCTTGATGAGTCATATATCGTTTTGAGCTTTGTGCAGGCTGACAATGAATGTTCTCCAATTTTGAGCAAATGTAAGTCATTGAGAGTGAGAAATGAAAAGAGTGAGAAACAAATGCAACGATGAGGACATTACTTCGATTAACGCGTAAGGCCTCGCTTTTTTTGAACGGGCATCTGTGATTGTATCATACGTGGTGCACAATTGATTTTCAATCGTAACGAAACAACTAGTCGTTTATTATGGAAATTACCCATCGCTCACCTCATTCCGCACTGTCTCTCGTGAAGAAGGCGATTAAACGACTAGTCGTTTCGTTACGATTGAAATTCAAGTGCACAAAGTGGAAAGTTCATTGGGAGCGAGCTGTGAAAACATTACTCTATGAGTCAGAATCCCGCAATCTTCTAGGAAAAAAATGAAAGTTGTGTTTCACAGAGTCTTTGAACGTTCTAGGATCATTTTTTTCGATGATGTGTTCCGTACACCACTTGGAAAAATAGTAATGCTTGAAAAATATATGAAAAAGGAGAAGGGTGGCGAAATGGAAAGCTAACTCGAGCTTCAAAACGGGTAAATCGATAATGTCGGTCTCACTGCGCAGGAGAAACAAAGTATTCAAACAAAAGCGGCGAAAGGGAAGATAATTCCCCCGAAAGAGGAGATAGCTGGGTAGGGTATCCGGGGGAAAGAGTAATAGCGAATAGCTCTTTTATTCTGCTTTTTTTTTGGGAAAGAGATACAACGACTTGAAAGGCAGAAACGACTCAGACGAAGAATACCACGCGTGAAATTGTAAGCCTGCACGCTGGGAGATTTATGGGTGACTGCGGAATAGGTTTCAGAAGATTTTGGTTAGAGTGACGCTGGGTTATCGACAATTGTTTTCGGCGATCGCGTTTTCGGCGAAATACACAAACAAATCAAAAAAAATACCGCACAAAACGGCGTATTCAGTTTACCGAATTAAATGCCTAGATAGAACACTATGTACTGCGATAGAATGCTTGAGTGCGCACTGTGAAGGAAAGGGGATGAGATTCAATAGCAACAATCGTAATAGCAACACAGCAATAATCAATAAATAACCCAGATAATATAAATAAGTCACAAGGTAGCGCACAGCGGGTATCCAAGAGTACACAATGATGTAAGAGGAGATTCAAGTCGTTTTTTTTTTTGGGATTCTGAGTACATGGATCATAACTAAAACTAAATTTTTTTCAAAAAAATCACAAAGTGGCGCAATATAGAAGGTGATAACATCCAAAGAAAGAGCGTCGGAGGGGTAGATGGGGCGAGCGGTTATTTCATGAAAATACGTTACAATCAATACTATTGATAGACAATAAATAAGTCACAAGGTAGCGCGCGGGGGTTATCCAAGAGTACACAATGAAGTAAGAGGAGAAGAATGGTCTGTCTCTCTCATTCCACCACGCTCTCTCGTTTCTCTGACTGGCGAGAGACAAGGCAAACTGAAGAGACATCGCAAGAGGAGACGCGAAAAGACAAACAAGCGGCAGTATTGGGGCGAGTTGTTACTCACATCAATGAAGGAATAGGTAGTCTGACTCTCCTGACTTTGCGTGATCTCTCGCTTGCTCTGACCGACTAGAGAGCACGTGAAATAGGGAGAGTCAATGATGGTTGATCTCCTCGATTTGTGTGATTTATAGTTTCGTCTGTACGGTTAGAGAGCAAGGAAAACGGAGAGACGTGATTCTTCCGTTTATTGCAGAGTAGTGGAAAGCGGATTAGAACGGGACGAAGAATCAATGGATGTGTTCGTTTTAGAGGGCGATTTGAGGATCGTCCGTCTCTTCGTTTTGCACACTCTCTCGTTTCTGCGACCAGTGAGAGAGTGGGCAAAATAACGATCGCAAGTCTTTCCACTGACCGGCGAGAAAATGAGAGGAAATTCGTAGTTTATGTGACCATTGAGAAACGTTTTATTTATTCATCGCATTGGCGTCAATACTTTTTTACAGATATCGAGGGTTCGCATAAATTCAGGATTGTCATGGAATACGGAACGGTACGAAAAGGGCACTCGAAATAACATTACAAACAAGTTTTGGGAATGGTGATATTGAAATATTTATATTTCTAGGCGGAATTTGTTTGTATTCATTCGAAATTAGATATAGGTACAAACAAGTTTTGACGCACTGTTTCAAATTCGACAAATGAGCGGAATACACGTACAATAGGAGTTGTGGAATGATGATTTTCGGAAAAAATAGTTAACAAAAGAAAGTTTATTCATCCTCATCCCGGTACTTGCACGCGTAGGCTACCATGAAGAGTACCCATGTGATGGAGAGTGCCCACGTAAAGCACTGAAAATTGTATGTCTTCATAGTTTTTTTTTCTTCATCAGCCGCAATGAAATCATCCAACAACAAATTGAACTGAGGTTATAGTAATCGTGAAACATATATGCAATGCTCATGGATGAGGCTTTTGAACGTGGAAACAGTGTGGAAACCTTGCTCATTAGTTGAAACGATTGTGTCCATCAATGCACTTCATAACTTACCGTCGCCGTAATGTACCGCACCGTGTAGAAGGGGTCATCGATCATGTCCACGGTCGTCCTTAATTAATTAATTAGTAATTTTTAACTAATTAATTATCTAAAATATAATTAAATACCAAGTCTGCAGTCCTCCCGAGATGAGGATGAAGACCAGGCAGAAGCCGTAAATGCCCATTACCTGAATTGCATCGATTTATTTTTTATTTGTAAATTTCATTTCACGGGTAATTTTTTGATCACTATTATTCGTACGTGCAGAAAACTCGCCGGTCCTCAATTGATCTAGAAATATTCAGCAAACAACGAGCAGCGGAGTTGTTTCGGGTTTTAATGAATTGATGAAACGCATCCAGTTCGTGAATTTCCAATGTGAACTCTCCAAATCATCTGATCTTTTTCTCGATCATTTTACCGCTCTTGTTTAAATTTGAGTGCTCAAGAATAGAATCTACAATGCACATTACATCGCTTTCTTCCAATCAATTTGAACGCATAGTAGAAACAGCGAAAGTACAGCTACATTATGTCCTTCTGAATTTGTGCTGAATGCGCATCTTTTGACCTTCTTTTCTGATTTAATACGCGTCACATCGCCTCAATCTACGAAATTTCTAAGAGACTCTCAGATTGCGTGGAAAACTGAGAGACGGCAACGCATTTCGTTCTCGATCAAGCCGTTGTGAGGTGATGGTAGTATGATGGGTTCGCCTCTCGCCAGTCAGAGCGGCCAGAGAGCATGCGAAATGGAGAGAGTCCCATCCCCATGGTCGAAGCGGGTAGTATGATGGCTCATGATGCAACGAGTGAGGCAAGAGAGGCAGATAAGAGGGGGCGGCCGGTCTACGGTGCCGTTGGAAACCCAGAATCTCCTCGATTCTTGCACTATTTCGTGTCTCTAACCGGTCAGGGACATTCAACCTGGTCAACTCCAGTCTCCTCCCCTCCCTAATGCCTGCAGCGCATTTATTCTGCATCCCTATCGTCTACAAAACCGTCCTCTTCACTCGACCTCAGAAGCTCTCGCATCAAACCACTCGTAACCAACAGCACCCGGAGACTCCTCCCTGACCTACAATATCCCAAGGAGCGCCTCCTGACCTACCGTACCCCAAATTCCAAACCACACAATGGCTTGCGCGTGCTGCACTCCCAAGGTCAAAATGATCTACATGTGCTGTGGAGTAGCATTTGGAATATGCGCCGGCGCCTGGTACGGCATCATCTTTCATGTGAGTAATACTTTGAAATAGATGCGCACACCTTTACCTATAAGAAAACTCATTATACATACATTTCTATTCAACTCCTCCATTGCCGCCAGGGAATAATCGGAGCCCAATTCTATTTATTTTTTTACCTATCGAAGGAGTTGTTATCCAACAAAACAGTTGGGACAGCTTGTAAACTATTCGTGAAACGCAACAGCGCATTGCATTTCCCAACTTTGAAATTCAATGAAGGTAGTTTTCAAATAATAAATATATTCCAGATGATCTCCGCAACGACCGTTGCCTTCATCTCCTCAATCTTCGCCGGAATCGGCGTCTACATTCACGTATCGTCCATGAAGAAGTGGATGATCACGTGGAGTGAGAGCAAGTTCAAGATCATGTTTTGGATTAGTGAGTTTTTCTATCGATCTCAAATCACTGCCGCGAGAATTTAGGTCATTTTTAGTTTGTTTATAAGGCTATTGTTATTTTCTTTTATGGCTGCGTTTTCTGCAGACAAATATAATAAAGAAAACTGTGAAAAAATGAAAATAAACTGTGATCATCCGTGTGACTCGGAATATTTTCACGTATCAGCATTTTTTTCTCAAACTGTAAACATTCCACCCTTCGTGAGGCGGTTGGGTGTCTACGACCCAATGGACCGAAACATCCAGCCGCATTATTCTACGAAGTCTTTCTCTATTCTTTGCCTCAGTTAGCAGTTTTTCCTCTATTCTTCTTCACTTATAAACCAAGATTCTTTTTAATTGCAGACGTCATCCCCTTCGTTCTCTGCTGCGCTGGCATCGTCGGGTCATGCGTGTACGCGGGTATTGATCACGAAGGGCTCACAATTGATGGTAGGTTGCTACGACAATACTGGAGGGTTCAAAAAAAATGAGCGATGAAATTGAACTATTGAGCGAGGTTTAAAACAATAAATTGCCTGTATTTTTCTAACATTTTTCGTCGAGGCTCTTTTGTTTCGCATATGTTTCAAGTCCGTCTCTACTTCTGCCAAATCATGATCTTGTATTAGTAGTCATCTGGATTGAAGTGAAAAATATAATTTTTAAATTTAAATTTTTTTTTAATTTTTAAATTATATTTTCCACTTCGATCCAGAAATTCAATCCAGAAAACGTCGTTGGCACGGACACTTCTTACGCTTTGAACATAACACTTTTCAACGATCAGACCTCGAGAATAGTATTTTAGCCCAACAATAGTCACTAATTGCGCCCCTAGTTTGAATCTGCAAAACAATGCCAGTAATTTATGCATATGAACCTAATTGCAGACCTCAAGGACCAGGAGAACTGGTGGATGACGGCATGCTGGTTCTTCATAGCTGCCAAGTGGTCAGGAATGAGCGCGTACTACATCAGGGGATACGCAGCGGCAATCAAGGCAATGCTCATGGACCAGCATAACCACCCGGAATATCAGTCTGAATACCAGCCAGAGTACATTGAGAAAGTCTAATCATATTTGATGCATGTACTCGTCACGGGTTTATCTACACATTCTTGCCAGTGTTCCTCACGATAAAGAAATAATTTATTTACGAAATGAGCGCGTACTACATACATCCGGGGATATTCAGCGGCAATCAATCCATGCTCCTGAACCAAGACACCCACCCAGAATATCAGTCTGAATACCAGCCAGAGTACATTGAGAAAGTCTGATCTCCCCCTGATTATGCACCTATTTATTGTCATTTCACGGGTTTCACTTTGCTTGCCGATTTGTCGAACGAACGATAAAGACAAAATTGAACCTTCGACAGCGGTCAAAACTGTATTCTAAAATACTCTGCTGAGAACCAAACTTATCGTAAACTGCACTTCGCATCCTAATCGGAACTTTGCCCAGCCCCTCGAATTTTTCCGAGAATCGAGAGAGAGTATTTAAACTGAGGAGAGCTCACGCTCGTTAACCTTCTTGCATCATAAGACGGGCACTCATGAAAGAGATAAGAATTCGTGAGGGGATCAAAATGCGGAATGGTGAAGGGACTTCAAAGAGTGACCTCATTTCTTCGTAATATTGAGCCTATGAGAATCGAAACTGGATATCAATACTTCAGGAAGAGGAAATTGTTGAGCTGAACTTAAAATATGCTTCACAGTTTTGTCAAAAGCCAATTGAACTGCGTACTCAGATGGACCTCCAGGCAGGTTCGGAATTTAAAAACCAATAATAATTTTCCAGTTTTCTGCGCCACTCTAAGACATCATCAGGGTTGCAAGGACTGCTGAAACACTTTTTACCGATTTAATTCAATAGGAAAGTTGGGTTTTCATTACAAAACATAAATAATTGAATTTGAAAAAATAACGAACCCTCTGCTTATTCCAGTGGCCGATCAGAGGCTTCTCGATGAGTCCGCCTGCAGAGATCAAAGATCAGACTGGGAAGATCAAAGATCAAACGAAAGAGAGATCAAAGATCGAATGATGGAGATCAAAGATCAAACGAGAGGAGAAATTAAAGATCAACCGGGGATATTAAAGATCAAAACGAGAAAGATCAAATATCAAATGAAAGAGCTCAAAGATCAAACGAGAAAGATCAAAGATCATCTATGGTCAAAGATCGAAGATAAAATTGGAGAGATCACAGATCAAATTGAGGTCGGTTTCGCTTTTCGAATGGTATCATTTAGGTCTCGTCTTTGAAAAATAAAATGGGGCAAGGTACTTTCGAATATGTTTCACAAGCAATTCACAATCCATTCAAACTGCTCACTGGGATAACAGGATGCGATCGATGCGTAAAAAAATCATAAAAAAAAGCATTTTATTTTGCGCTGTGTCATATCCGAAAATTTCCAGAAAAAAACACGCACCAATGAACACAGCCTTCGAGACCGCAAGTGTAAAGGTGAGTGTGAGGACACAGACTACTCTACTGTACTCTGGGGCTTGATTAACGCGCATACTACACACTTTTGCTTTTGTTTTCTAAGAAAATTGCAATAAGATCGGGAAGCGTTGAGCATAATATCATCCGGACTTACCAATGAACACGGCCTTCGAGACTGCAAGTGTGCAGGTGAGCGTGAAAATGGAGAAGATCTGCCACCAGTGCTTGAAGTTGAGGATCTGAACACGAAATGAATGAATGAATGCATTTATCAGTGTCGCTTTAAAGGCGCTGATCAGGATAGGATAGGCGTAGAGGATAGGTGAACACGAAACAATTATTGAAAATGCATTCGATATCTCACAGCATTACAACAACAGTCAGGGTTCCTGAGAAAACGCTCGGCAAGGAAGCGTTTCAAATAGCGTACAGATGCGCATCCAAGAAGGGAGATTGAGTGCTATTTTTTCAATGTCCATAATTTAAAATTACAAAAAAAAACGAAACGAAAAGCCGACCTGAATATAGATCAGCTCGTCATTCCACATCACAGTCATGCAGAACAGCGCGCCGATGTGGAGAATCTGTAAATTTTCATTGTATTATTTAAATTTAAATTTCGAAAAGTCACCAACAAAGATGAACGTGAGATGAGATCTCACAACGCGCATTTTAATTATTTTATTTTTATAATCATTTTCGATAATAGAATATGTGAACTCACGACATGAACGGCGTTGAGGATGTACGGAAACTCGCGCATGTGATGGCAGCCCATTTTAGTGTTAGTTTTAGGACGATATTAGGCCGAAGTCTGCAATGAATTATATGTAGATAAACCTGCGATTCACGCCGAAAATGCATGGACAATCGTATTTCCTGCTCTAGAATAGGGGCGTCAAAGTAGGTACCCACACTTTGAAGAATCGGTTTAAAGCGTTTATCTAACTAGGTGAAAACAATTGAAAACAACAAGTGGGATGAAAACTCGTCAAAATCCGTCGGAAAAGTAGGGAAAACTGCTCACAATCCGGCGTGAAAGAGCGGTGAGTCATTGTTAGATAAGGGCGTCTTATCACAACAGCGTCACCCGAATCGATTCAGCCTAAGGTGGTAAAGCGAGATAGTGGAGGAATGTGCAAGCTATCTTTCCCTTCTCAGCACTAACTATGAATAGCGTTCCCTATCATTTCTTTTAAGGGCATCTCATCACAATAGAGAATAAATTCAACCTGAGGTCCATAATCTCGAACTATCAAAGAAATGCGTCATGTGTCTTGATATAAACACTTAGTTTTTTTTGTGTTTATCCTAAACTCATGTTGTTTGCTTCCCGATAAGAGGAGAAGTACCACTTTCACAACATCCCAATGATTCATAGTATTATTCATAATTTTCCCTTTCCGTGTCATTCCCCAGCTGTTAAGAATATCAGATAACCGAATGAGAGTATTAATCACAATTTCACTCGCCTTTCCGTGTCATTCCCCATCGGTATCGGCTGATGTCAAGGAGATACAGAGATAAGAATTCATCAATAGCTAGTAAGCGATAATGCTTTGGTTGACTAAGAATATGAGCGTGAACATAATCTAATCTTGGATCTTTCATAACGCATTATTCATCTTATCTTTCCTTTCGTTTTCTGTGTCATCTCCTAAGGATACGGGTTGACTCTGGGCGATTAGTAAGAAAGCGATGTATAAGCGGTTAGCTAATAATACTTCACAACAAAATTCGATGAAAAAAATATCTCGAACTTTTATTTTTGGAGTAACTCCAAAAATGAAGACGAATCAGTGATGAGCGAAAATGCGCTCCTTTGAGTCCATCGTGAAACCTAATTCACTATGCGCTACTAAGGATCACTATGCGGACAAAGATTTCTTCCGAATTTTCGATTTTTTTCTAATTTTCGATTATCTTGATCCTAAGAATGAGCGTTTTACTCCATCGCATCTCACAACGCATTTGTGACTCGCATTTGTGATGTGTTTTTTGCGTAATTCTCGCAGAAATCTGCTGACCGAGCCGCAATGACGTTAATCTCGATTCGACTCTCTTCATTTCACACACTCTCCCACGAGCCAGAGCTGCTCATGTGTAAACAACACAATATCATCGGATTTGGTTTATCATTTGCACATCAAAGAATACGTCCAGCACAGTCGCCGGGAGAATCAGCAATCACATAGAGATCAGTAATTGAGCGATGCTCTCAATCTCTCAATTTTAGATGCTTCTTAATCAGTTAGACTGCAAATAATAAGCGAAATTGAGAGAATGAGAGCATTGATTGGGAATTAAGCGCAAAAATGAAATTCGAAAAATCGATTATCGATTCTAATTTCGGACTTTGAGCAGATGGAACACGATGAAGGCGATCCAGGCGAGGAGGAGGATCCAGGAACAGATCTAAACAGTATTTAGTTTAATTATTCTATTAATTAAGTATCTCTAATTAGTCAAAATCGTTAATCAGTAAATGAAAATTAGAGTAATCGCAAGACCGATCCGGGTTTCAGGTCAGGAGAATAGCAAATTGTGCTAAAACTCACGCAAGCGATCAGGTAGCGAATCATGTAGAGCGGATTCCACCAGGCGGGGAACATTATCCTGTGGAGAAATGCGTCAATTTGAGACTCGTCAGTTTTTGAGGTCGACAATGGCCGAGCATTATTGTGCGGACAGAGCGCAGCTCATAACGAAGGCGTGAAACGTATATCAATTTGTTTCGTGATTCTTCAGATGAAATTGAATCATTCGTCTGTTCCTTGCACATTGCAAGTACACTTTTACGATTCTTCACAGTGATCAAACAATAAGAAAAGTGCAAATATGCTCACCATGTCTGCAGCCCGACCGACAGCAATAGTGCCGCCAGTCCAATGGCATAGATGATCTCAATGCGCTGCTTGGGCCACGATCCGAGCACGGGACGGTCCGCGATGCCGCCTGCAATTTGTCATGATTAGTAATTATTTGGAAAACACTACCTCGGGATACTTTTTTGAAAACCTACAAACGCTTGAAAAAACTGCTCCACTTTTCAGAAGCAACTTTTGTTTTTTTTTGTTTTGAATAGTAAAATATTTTTTTAACTTTCATTGTCCACTGCTCATAGCGATCACTGGAAAGGATGGTAAAACTTTCTATTTACTACACTGATGAAACACATCATTAACGGTGTTTTCGTGGGGAATATCGGTGACTATTTGCTCACGGAGAGGAAACACGTATCCAGTAATGCCCACAGAGAGCAATGTACCTAACTTAACCTTCTGTATGATCCAATTAAAATGGAATAATTCTCACCATAAAACACGTATCCCGTAATCACGAGAGTGAACAGCAAACAAACAATCGGAATGACTTGCCAGCCAAAATAGAAGTTGATGATCTGGAAATATTTTTTTTATTGATTTTGATATTTGATGCTACACGTTTATCATGCGCTCTATTGCTGTCCGAGAAATCAGTCTGCTATTTCTGGTCGTAATGATTCGAGTGATAAGGGCAGTTGTGAGCATTGACGCAGCATAATGGACAAATTAATATGCTTATACGCTATGCATCGATTTCAACAATCGACCTACAACGTGCAGATGTTCACCCTAAAAAAGTCACGTGGGCATGTGTCATAATGCAGTATAGCAAACAAACATGACGAGCGCTTTCGGGATTGCGAAAGGGGTACAGTGCGAATCGCGCAATTGCTAGCTCTGTTAGGACCAGACGGTATCAGACGGTAGCAGTAATCGAGATTTCCGTTTTTCGCTATTTATTATGCGGTCCGATCTGGCCGACTAGTGGAGGTTAAAAAGGGAGAGATGTTCCCAATCCAGTACCTCAATGAAAATCCGCTCGCTCGTCCACATCACCGTCAAGCAGAAGAGCGCGACGAGGTGGAGTATCCACAAATATATAATAATTAATTAATAAATAATTAATATAATATAATTATAATATAATATAATAATATAATATAATTAATATAATTTATTCAATAAAAATTATTTTATCTATTTATTTAGCATCTTCAATTATTATAATATAAATGTTATTCATTTTGTTCAATCGAAATTAAGCCCCTAATTATTTGTGAAAGCTCAAGATTAGCCGAAAGGCGAGAAATAGCAAAAGTCATCCTTACCAAGTGTACGAAATTCAGGACGTAGAGCAGATTGCTGAAGTGGCTGGTGCGAATGCCCATGATTGCCTAAACAAAATAACGTACTTCGAATACTGGATCATGGCAAGCAAATAGAATGATCATCAGATACAGAGTGAAAGTACAAGAAAAGCTGTAATCGACCATTATGCAATACAGATACGAATATTAACTTTGTCTGAAATAGGGTTATTACACGAAAGAAGTGATTATCGATCGAAAACTAGATCATTCCACCACAAATCGGGCCGCTTTTAGTCGACTGAGTGGGGCGAGTGAGTGAGCGCGGGTGAAGAAATAAATGGTTGTGATAAGGCAGGGAGAGTGCTGATATGGCAAAAGGTGTGAGCGTGAGTAAAGCTGGGCAGTGACGAGGTTTCTATGAGTCACGAAGATGGGCCTCTGGGCTCGGTTAGGGAGCTTCTGGAGGATAGACAGGTTATGTATTGGTCTTCAGCATGATAAAGTCGGTAATGAATTTGGAAACATGGTGATAATGGAAAAGGTGTGAAGGAGAATCAGGATGAGTCAAGAGTGCCTGGAGAGAGACGGTGAGACACGAATGCACGCTGAGCTTGGCAATGTAAACTGTTCCATGCTACAAACTAGATACTATCAGTCACTGCCATCTTTGTCATCTTGCTAATAATTCATTCGTGGTTCGAAAAAATGAGTGTTTATATATAGATTAATTTTTTTCAGTTATTGACTACAGGAAAAATAGTGAGCATTCATGCACAGTGCCTCGCTTGTTCTTTGCAGCAATCTGAGGCGCTTTGTGTTGAACACGATACGAACAAAGCCGTTATTTATCAATTAGTCAATCACTCTTCTCCTGGGAAGCCGAGTCACGTTTGCACTAGGGCTGTCAGAATGAAGAATGCGTCTCTTCATTCTGCGTGCTCGCTCGTCACTCTGACCGGTGAGAGTTTGCGAGGATTGAAGAGACGCATTCTTCATTCTGACAACCATAGTTTGCACCCAAACTCCATTAGATGACAATGAGATGATTGTTCTCTCGGTTCCTCGTAAAATATTGATCATCATGATTTCGCTCTCATGACTGTATCGCTGATTCACGAATTCCGGCTAGACTGTAGCGTGATGGCGAAACTGCTGCTGCTGAACCCTTACAAACGCTAAAGTATGCTCAGGATGAAAATAATGAATGAATGAATGAAAAATCTTAGACTTTGATGCGCGTGTGCGAAAAGTGTGCGATGTCTCAATTTCCAAAATGCTGGAGTACTCTGAAACTAACAGTCTAGTACGAAGATTTTTTTAATGCAGATTATGTATGCTACTGCTTTTTCGGACGAATATCGTATATTTAGATATATACAAATTTCACAATGGCCGGTGAACGAGGTTGCAAATACAAGAATGGGCTTGAAATGTGTAGCGAAATTACAAAACGAGTCAACATCTCTTTTGTTCTTTGCTCTTACACAATCAGGTATGACTAATAGTCGTAAGCGAAAGGGAGTGTTTCTCTACTTTATACAATCCAAATTCTCCAGTCATTACACTATCGTTGGTATTCGTCATAACATATTTTTCGTTGGGCAAGGTATGTAATGTCTTGATGAGTGATTCGACGTCTGACGGTGAATATTCGTTTCTGATTTGTATCAGGCAGAGGACGTTGATCCCTCGGCGTAGCATTTCTTGCACTATTGATATGGGAATGTATGCTGATACTCTGACTTCTACGGTAAGGTACTCCACAGCACTTGCGATCTTCAGCAAAAAATTGAAAGTTTCTATTTAACAAATGTAAATAATTATAATCCGCAATTGTTATTCACCTACCTTCATTACTGGGAAGATTATTCAAAAATTCAAAACCATTGACGTTCCATTTCAATACTTTCTCAGGCCAATACTCACTGAAAAATATTCAATAGTAGCACAATAGCAATTAGGTATCCATTCCACTTCAAAGCTGAGAAGTTCTTACATTTTGAAGCATGCATGCTCCCAAGTATAGTAAGTATGGACTCTCAGACATGATATTTGATTTTCGTCGAATAAATTAGAAAGTGCTGGCTGAAATTTCCATCTGAGTCCATACAAAGCAACGTTGTTGAAAATCCGTCCATGAATACGTGTTTTTAGGAAATCAAAGATCCTTCGCACTTCGCTTTCGGAAGATAAACACAGTTTAAATACCTGGAATTTGCGATTTTAACATAAAAAAGATAAACAAGAATATGACGAGAAAATTCAAAGCTCCAAAAAAAAATGCTTACGTCAGGTTTATCATGCTTTGAAACAATTCTTTTGGTTTTTCGGAATCCAAATTTTCTAAGGAAGCACAGTTTCCACAAAAGTGCCTCTTTTGACCCTTCAGCTCCAAACAAACTAATCCTGCACTCTTTTAAAAGTTGAAAACGAGTGTCGACCTAGAAGAAACATTGTTAATTTAAAAAAAAGTTGTTTCAAAAACTCACTACTTTATGAACAATAAAGTTTGCAATATTTCCTTTCCGCGAAGTGACGAGTCCGGTCACACGTGTATTTATTCTTTTACAAACCTACTTATAATACGTACTTATAATAATGTTACCATAGAAATTATAATACCTTTCTCATGCTTAAAAGAGTTGGAATGTCCATGAAATTGAATATACTGGACAATACACGCGGAGGAACGCTTAGCAAGTCGAGCATCTTAAGAGACCTGCTCGGTAAGAATCGAGCAAATTCACCCCACCCCCGGACACGCTCCTACCGAATTGAGCTCCACAAGCCCATACTCTAGTGTTAGGAGGGTCTTTCTCCTAAATTACCAATGGTACCCTTTATTTCCATTTACCGCCTTCTCCGAGGGAGAAAAGTGAAAAATAACGCTAAAACATCAAAAATTAATATTTTAAAAACGTGAAGAGCTAGACTTATTTTTTCTTGTGCATCATATTAAATGTGCTCTGAAGTTCCAAAAAAAATTTTTTGTTCGAATCCTGATCGATTCCTAAAAAGAAAATCCATGAGAAAATAGCTAGAATTTTCAGTTTTTGAGTTCTGTAGCCCTTCTTTCGAAAGGAATCCAGAGGAAACCTAGGTCGACGGTGAAGTCTACTGGTGGATGCATCTATATATCCAATCCCCAGGTCGATTCAGTCTGGCCATTTTTTAATTTTGACTCGCAAAGGTGCAAGACGGAATTTCTGATTCTCTATCTCTTGGGATTTCTTTGTTGTTTTAGCGTGATTTAATCTGCAAACAGCTTTAATATTATTTTTTATGTTATTTTAGAAACACTTAACATCATGGGAGTCGAATCCGTCATCAATAATTTGTTCTATCAGACCCAGCGTTCACGCCCCGAAATTATCTCATGACCGATATCTCCGGGTCATTGTCCACAATGGATTAGGATATTAATGTTAATAATACTACGATTACTACACGCCAGTGTAGAGTACAATTACTCAAAATGTACCATATCTATAAATACCGTAACCTGACTGCACGGAAATCCTGAAATGAGGAACTGATAGGATCTCAGAGCCAGGGCAGGAACCGGAAAAAGCCTTAATGAATCTAAATACATCTAAATACACGAATTTAAAATTTTTTTTGAAAAATTTAGTGCTCGGAGTCGTACATTTTTACATTTTTTTCATGTGAACTGTGCTAAATAGCATGATATCAGTGCGTTCGCCTAAGAATCGCACAATTCCCGAGATTTTCGGTACAGCAAAAAATGACAGTCTGGGTTTTTGTTATTTTATGATTGGTCTACGTGCACTGCATCGATTTCAGTTCGTGGGGAGTTCATAATTTGCTAATTTGCATAATTGATCCCAAAGTTTGACTACTTTTTCACTATGACGGATGTGACTCAGTCGAGAGATATCCGATCTTCACAAAAATCTGGCTCTAGACTAATCTTGATGTGCTGAATCCGTGTATGTATTTGTTTATGCAAATTCGAAATTAGAATTTTTCACTAAAATTTCAGCTTTTCAATATCTTGAAAACAAGGCCTAACAGATCTGAAATTTTTTGATAAGTTGTGTGTTTTGACAAAGGCAATCCAACGAGCACAAGAAGTGCTCATTTGAAGGGTGTGCTGTAAAGTTACAGGCTAAAAACCGAAAAATTCTAATAGCAATAAGTTCAAATTCTCTTCCATCACAATTTCTTCCTTTCCATCGTAGTCAACTTCGTCAAACTAACTCAACGTGAGTTTCACATTCGTACAAATTGTGATGCCCCTTGTAATTATCGAACTATTCGAACAAGGTCTTCTTCCTGTTATTTGAATCGATTGATTGATAAAGAAAAAATATAATACATACTCGGCACCGCATGTAATCTGAGTCAGATCGAATGAGCGTTGACGTGGTACATATGAGGCCGTTTGCGAAAGAATCGAGCAGAATCGAAGTAGTCTGGCACAGTGAAAAAGTGAAGATACTCTGAAAAGTTTGGATTTGGGGTTTTAAAGGGTGCTGATGACGATAGGCATATTCATTTTGTAGGCTGAGCCTCCGTTGGCTCCAGACGACGTGGCGTTGAAAACGGTTTTTGTAGAATTTCTCGATTCTCCGTATTACTAAAATTAAGTGAGTTTGGCTCCGGGGTAGAATCGTACGCTGAACACACCTGTGTTGTTCATTTTTCATGAAATATTTTCATTATTTCTAAAATAAAAACTTTTTTCAACATTATTTGTGTGATGTCCCATTTACATAGATCGGACCGGCTTGGCGAGAGGATTCCAAATCTGAATTTTTATAGAGATACCTCATAGGGACTGCGAGAAAATCAACTTATAGTGTAACTATCTTGTAAGTAAATCTGGACATCTTTCCCTTGTTTATTGACTTCCTTTGATCTACCCGAGTCGTCTCTCCGTGACCTATTCCCTTCTCTCTCTGCATGCCTGCTCCCTCTCCCTTCTCCCTGCTCTCTCGCCTCTCTCGGGACGGAGACTCGGTAGATCAAAGGAAGTCAATAAACACGGAAAAGATGTCCAGATTTACTTACAAGATGGTTACACTATAAGTTGATTTTCTTGCAGTCCCTATGAGGTATCTCTATAAAAATTTAGATTTGGAATCCTCTCGCCAAGCCGGTCCGATCAATGTAAATGGGACATCGCACAAATGAAGTTGAAAAAAGTTTTTATTTTAGAAATAATGAAAATATTTCATGAAAAATGAACAACATAGGTGTGTTCAGCGTACGATTCTACCCCGGGAGCCAAACTCACTTAATTTTAGTAATACGGAGAATCGAGAAATTCAACAAAAACCGTTTTCAACGCCACGTCGTCTGGAGCCAACGGAGGCTCAGCCTACAAAATGAATATGCCTATCGTCATCAGCACCCTTTAGAACCCCAAATCCAAACTTTTCAGAGAATTTTCATTTTTTGACTGTGCCAACCCTTGCTCGATTCTTTCGCAAACGGCCTCATATTCATTGGATTGAGGTCGATTTGTTCCAAACCAGCATGGGTCTCTCTTCTTGTGCTCGTTGGATTGCCTTTGTCAAAACACACAACTTATCAAAAAATTTCAGATCTGTTAGGCCTTGTTTTCAAGATATTGAAAAGCTGAAATTTTAGTGAAAAATTCTAATTCGGAATTTGCATAAACAAATACATACACGGATTCAGCACATCAAGATTAGTCTAGAGCCAGATTTTTGAGAAGATCGGACATCTCTCGACTGAGTTACATCCGTCATAGTGAAAAAGTAGTCAAACTTTGGGATCAATTATGCAAATTAGCAAATTATGAACTTCCCACAAACTGAAATCGATGCAGTGCACGTAGACCAATCATAAAATAACAAAAACCCAGACTGTCATTTTTTGCTGTACCGAAAATCTCGGGAATTGTGCGATTCTGAGGCGAACGCACTGATATCATGCTATTTAGCACAGTTCACATGAAAAAATGTAAAAATGTACGACTCCGAGTACTAAATTTTGCAAAAAATTTTTTAATTCTTTTTTTTTTTGGAGGGAGAATGTCTTAGTTGAGAGGATTCAATGTATTTAGATTCATTAAGGCTTTTTCCGGTTTTGGCCCTGGCTCTGAGATCCTATCAGTTCCTCATTTCAGGATTTCCGTGCAGTCAGGTTACGGTATTTATAGATATGGTACATTTTGAGTAATTGTACTCTACACTGGCGTGTAGTAATCGTAGTATCACTAACTTTAATATCCTAATCCATTGTGGACAATGACCCGGAGTTATCGGTCATGAGGTAATTTCGGGACGTGAACGCTGGGTCATCATAGAAAAAATTATTGATGACGGATTCGACTCCCATGATGTTAAGTGTTTCTAAAAAAACATAAAAAATAATATTAAAGCTGTTTGCAGATTAAATTACGCTAAAACAACAAAGAAATCCCAAGAGATAGAGAATCAGAAATTCCGTCTTGCACCTTTGCGAGTCAAAATTAAAAAATGGCCAGACTGAATCGACCTGGGGATTGGATATATAGATGCATCCACCAGTAGACTTCACCGTAGACCTAGGTTTCCTTTGGATTCCTTTCGAAAGAAGGGCTACAGAACTCAAAAACTGAAAATTCTAGCTATTTTCTCATGGATTTTCTTTTTAGGAATCGATCAGGATTCGATCAAAAAAATTTTTTTGGAACTTCAGTGCACCTCTAATATTATGCACAAGAAAAAATAAGTCTAGCTCTTCACGTTTTTAAAATATTAATTTTTGATGTTTTAGCGTTATTTTTCACTTTTCTCCCTCTGAGAAGGCGGTAAATGGAAATAAAGGGTACCATTGGTAATTTAGGAGAAAGACCCTCCTAACACTAGAGTATGGGCTTGTGGAGCTCAATTCGGTAGGAGCGTGTCCGGGGGTGGTCGATTTTTACCGATCCGGTCTCTTAATTATATATATTTGTATTCCTCAATTTGCTGATAAATACTCCTGTTCAGCAGATTCTGGGACTAGTTGAGAACTCTAATGTCAAACTCTTATGTGCATTTTACTAAATGGCTCATAATGCCCAGATGAGTACAAAAATATTCCTTACCAAGTGGACGAAATTGAGAACGTAAAGCAGATTGCTGAAGTGGCTGGTGCGAATGCCCATGATTGTCTAAAATGGAAGACAAACATAAATGTGAGCAGAAATATCAAGAAAAGCTGTATGCGATCAAGAAGCAATACATGATCAGGGAATGCTAAACGAGGATGGGGATTATCGATCAAAACCTGATCATTCGACCGCAAATCGGGCCGCTTTTAGCCGACAGAGTGGGGCGAGTGAGTGAGCGCGGGTGAAGAAATAAATGTTTGTGATAAGGCAGCGAGAGTGCTGATAAGGCAAAAGGTGTGAGCGTGACTAAAGCGTGGCTGAGTCAGGAAGATCCATTGTTGAAGCGAGACTCTTTGCGAAATTAGATGAGTGGCTTCACTAATTGTCATTGTCTCTCATGAATGCACCCAAAATAAGTCAGCAAAGAGTATTCAGACTGATTCCCGATGCAAAGTTTGTTCCAGAAATTACCATGAGTCAGAAGTGTCTGGAGAGCGTGGCAATGAAAACTGTTGCACGCTACAAACTAGATACTATCAGTCACTGCCATCTTTGCCATCTTGCTAATAATTCATTCGTGGTTAGAAAAGATGAGTGTTTAAATATTGATTAATTTTTTTTCAGGTCTTGACTACAGGAAAAATAGTGAACATTGGCGCTTTGTGTTGAACACGATACGAACAAAGCCGTTATTTATTAATTAGTCAATCACTCTTCTCCTGACAACCCGAGTCACGTTTGCACCCAAACTCCATTAGATGACAATGCAATGATTGTTCTCTCGGTTCCTCGTAAATATTGATCATCATGATTTCGCTCTTGAGCGCTCCAGGAATCATGACTGGGCCGAATGTATCACTGATTCACGAATGCCGGCTAGACTGTAGCGTGATGGCGAAACTGGAACCGCGATCCAAATTGCTCAACCCTTACAAACGCTAAAGTATGCTCAGGACGAAATCTTAGACTTTGATGCGCGTGTGTGAAAAGCGTGCGATGTCTCAATTTCCCAAATGCTGGAGTGCTCTGAAACTAACAGTCCAGTACGAAGTTTTTTTAATGCAGATTATGTTTGCTAATGCTTTTTCGGTCGAATTTCGTATATTTATATACAAATTTCACAGTGGCCGGTGAACGAGGTTGCAAATACAAGAAAGGGCTTGAAATGTGTAGCTAAATTACAAAACGAGTCAACATATCTTTTGTTCTTTGTTCTCACACAATCAGGTATGACTAATAGTCGTAAGCGAAAGGGAGTGTTTCTCTACTTTATACAATCCAAATTCTCCAGTCATTACACTATCGTTGGTATTCGTCATAACATATTTTTCGTTGGGCAAGGTATGTAATGTCTTGATGAGTGATTCGACGTCTGACGGTGAATATTCGTTTCTGACTTGTATCAGGCAGAGGATGTTGATCCTTCGGCGTAGCATTTCTTGCACTATCGATATGGGAATGTATTCTGATACTCTTACTTCTACGGTAAGGTACTCTACAGCACTTGCGATGTTCAGCAAGAAATTGAAGGATTCTTTTTTAACAAATGTAGATAATTATAATCCGCAATTGTTATTCACCTACCTTCATTACTGGGAAGATTATTCAAAAATTCAAAACCATTGACGTTCCATTTCAATACTTTCTCAGGCCAATACTCTCTGAAAAAACTTCAGTAGTAGCACAATAGCAATTATTAATAATTACAATAGCAATTAGGTATTCATTCCACTTCAAAGCTGAGAAGTTCTTACATTTTGAAGCATGCATGCTCCCAAGTATAGTAAGTATGGACTCTCAGACATGATATTTGATTTTCGTCAAATAAATTAGAGAGTGCTCGCTGAAATTTCCATCTGAGTCCATACAAAGCAACGTTGTTGAAAATCCGTCCATGAATACGTGTTTTTAGGAAATCAAAGATCCTTCGCACTTCGCTTTCGGAAGATAAACACAGTTTAAATACCTGGAATTCGCGATTTTAACATAAAAAAGATAAACAAGAATATGAAGAGAAAATTCAAAGTTCCCAAAAAATGCTTACGTCAGGTTTATCATGTTTTGAAACAATTCTTTTGGTTTTTCGGAATCCAAATTTCCTAACGAAGCACAGTTTCCACAAAAGTGCCTCTTTTGACCCTTCAGCTCCAAACAAACTAATCCTGCACTCTTTTAAAATTTGAAAACGAGTGTCGATCTAGAAGAAACATTGTTTTTTTTTAAGTTGTTTCAAAAACTCACTACTTTACGAACAATAAATTGTTCAATATTTCCTTTCCGCGAAGTGACGAGTCCGGTCACACGTGTATTTATTCTTTTACAAACCTAAAATGCGTACTTAGAATAATGTTACCATAAAAATTATAATACCTTTCTCACGCATAAAAGAGCTGGAATGTCCATGAAATTGAATATACTAGATAATACACGCGGAGGGAAGCTTAGCAAGTCGAGCATCTTAATCTATTTTGCTTTCCGCTATTTTGCTTAACTTTCCGCGAAGTGACGAGTCCGGTCACACGTGTATTTATTCTTTTACAAACCTAAAATGCGTACTTAGAATAATGTTACCATAAAAATTATAATACCTTTCTCACGCATAAAAGAGCTAGAATGTACATGAAATTGAATATACTAGATAATACACGCGGAGGGAAGCTTAGCAAGTCGAGCATCTTAATGTGTAAAATTAGCAAAACTTTTTCAACGAATACGATCTGTCAGAATGAAGAATTCGTCTCGTGCTGTCTCGTCACTTTGATCGCCGATAAAGTACGAGAAATCAAAATAGACTTCTTCATCCGGACGGCATAAGAAAAAAAAAGAATTTAAGAAAAAAAAAGAATTTAAGAAAAAAAAAGAATTTAAATTTGTCAACGAAAGGGACGCAGAGAATTTAATTGGGATTTCTTAAGCGTTCGAATGGCTGTCAGGATGCCGAATCTTCGAATTCCTTGTACTTTCTCTCCTGTCAGAGTGACGTGAAAGGGTATGCGGACTGAAGAGAAGCATTCCTCATCTCGACAGGCCTTTAGAAAGAGCACAGCATGGCCACTGGGAATTTTAACCCGAATATCGCTCATAATTGTTATATTTTTAAAAATATTTATAAAATTTCAAGCGAATTTCCCAACCGGAATCTGTCGAAACTTTGAATGAAATTTGAGAATTGTGTGGGATGGGCAAAGTGGGAACCGAGAAAGGATCCGAGAGGAAGTGGGCGCACTCAGGTTACTTTCATGGAATGCGCTGATTTCCTTCTTCACTGGTTTCTCCATGCCTTATTACGAAGTCTCATTTTCAATCTGTTTTGCATTCTTCAAAATCGTCATTCCGGTCTGTCACGATAAATAGATATCTACATTAGGATAGGAAATAAAGAAACGATTGAGCATATCTCTTTGATTTTTGCGAATCTTTTTCAGGTACCCGCCAGCCGAGTCATGGTGATCTCCCTCGATGACTGGCGCACCATCCGCCTCGGCTACTCCAACAACATCTTCCCATACCTGTACCAGAACCGGGTATTTGCACAACCGGGTTTTGGTGTTTGAATAGGTGTCAGAACCGTGTATATCGTCAATAGTATCAGTCTCATAAAAATATATTCCGGATTGCTCGGATGAGTTTCAGAATGTAGCAATAACGCTAGTGCCGGGTAAAACATATTGTGCTTTCGAAATTGGCTTTAAAAAATTTAATTTACGAATATCTGAACAATCGCGCAGTCACAATTTGTGTGAAATGCTTCGATTCAGGTGACCGGTGCGCTTAACGGCATCTACTATGAGATCTGGAAGATGGTCGGGGAGAGGATGTTGAAGAAAAAATTGGTCATCGTCAAGAAGTCGGCTTGTCAGTTTGTTCATTTTTTTTTCGAGATAAATCCGTGCGATGATTTGTCAAAATACCACTAGCACTAGTTATAATCCACGTAAATTGATGGCAACTGTACCTATTATCTTAGCGTCTCATGCGATTCTTTTTCTTCTATTTCTGCTAGGTGCGCACACAGTAAACAGTTCTTTCCAGACGAGTACCTCTCCGTGAAGTACAGTGAGAATCTGAAGTGAGCCTTAACTAGTATCAATCGACAATCAAAAATACTCCCGGAAAAAACAGTGCAATCTTATATCTACCTTATGAACGCTGTTCAGACGAGTACCTCTCGGTCAAAAACAGTGATAATTTGCACGAGTATCTACAATCGAGAAGCAAAAACCACTTTCAAAATATTGATCGTCTGTAGTATTGTTCTAGTAGTCCTACCTGTTTCAGACTGTTTCTAACAACTGGCCTTACCAGTGGGTCCCACCTAGCGTTGTCATATGACTGTAAAATCGCTTGACGTGGCACACCAAGTCAAAAGGGGGAAGAAAGCTCATTTGCGTGGCACGGACATTTTCGACTCAAATCCATCCTCTCACTTTGGCGACTCTCGAGACACCGAGTCGGTCGGTGGAGAATGTCTTGAATTTCCCATCATTCTTCTCCATTTCTTTCATTCGAATGGTGAAACTTATTTTGAAACCAAATTCTATCGACTGACAAATGGTGCGGACCACGTAATGACTTCTACAATGAGTGAAACATAGTTGAATCTCAATTGAATTTTTGCACAAAAGCGACTGTTTTCAGTTCTGTATGAATTTTATATCATCAGAGAGTTGACATATCGAGTTTCACTCGCAATCGTGCTCAAAATCTGATGAAAATTGCAAAAAACGATCATTTTGACTACAAAGAGGCTATCAACTCAGCGGAGGAGGCAGCTATTGACATGGCGTTTGTGCAGTGCTATTCCGAAACCCTTCCCACAGCCCGCTACGTCTTCCGATTTATGAATTTCGGACCCATTCGGTAGCAGCACTCGTAAACGCGCTCAAAATCTGATGAAAATTGCAAAAAACGATCATTTTGACTACAAAGAGGCTATCAACTCAGCGGAGGAGGCAGCTATTGACATGGCGTTTGTGCAGTGCTATTCCGAAACCCTTCCCACAGCCCGCTACGTCTTCCGATTTATGAATTTCGGACCCATTCGGTAGCAGCACTCTCAAACGTGCGCAAAACCTGGTGAAACCCCTCATTTCACACCGCTTTTTCCTCTCGCGCTGCGCAGAATGACTCGACGGAGCTGTGCCACGCAAATGAGCTTTCTTCCCCCTTTTGACTTGGTGTGCGTGGATACACCTTTACCTTTTCAGACGAGTATCTCTCCGTCAAAAACAGTGGCTTCTCCGGACTACTCGGGGACATGTACAACAATACGATCGATGCGAGTCTGGAGGATTTCAACTATCGAGCGGATAGGATTCGGTCGTTCTATACCACGTGTCCGGTTGATTACACTACGGTAAGATAATAAAATTTCTGTAAACACTGACGCGAGCTCGAAATACAAGCTTAAATTATTGGAAACAAGAACAAATATAATCTCAAAATCTTAAAATCTGACATGGTTCCAGAACGACTTCTACCTGAAAGACTCGATGGTGAACCTCGGCCGACTGGATACCTACATCGTATTCCCGCCGTTCACACTGTTCTTGCTGTTTGCATCGCTGTGAGTTCAGATTCCGGAGAGATCATGTTTTGAATGCTGCTCGTCAGTGAACAAACGTTTGAGTAACTTTTGAGCTGAACAAGACACTACAGACACACTGTGTTCCCTCGGCGTTCACGTTTCTCTTGTTTGCGTCCCTTTGATAATGAATTTATTTTATTTTATTTTCCTACAAACCGTACCGTTCATCCAAGTGAGCATAGCTCGAGAAATTTCAATTACCTCTGAAACACAATCGAGTTCATTTGTTTGACTTGGACTCTTGGACGATTTGCAAAAATTTCTGCAAATTGAGAAATTCAGGCTCTCCGTCGTCCTCACCGAACGAGTCGTTCTTGTCTGTCGACTGAGGGCCAAGAACAAGTACAGACTGGCGATGAGGAAGAAGTTCGGCACGCCGATTGTGGAGAATACGAGTAATTAAAATTTGTATTTATTAGTGAGAACGAAACCCCCACGGAATTGTTAAAATTTCCCCGGGCTTATATTGTGGAGTGTGTGAAACATACTTATCAGTTTTTCTGATTTCCATAATTTTTCATAAAAATTGTTCATTTCTAAATTTTCCTATTTCAGTGTCGATGATCCTCCCGCAGCTGCGCTATAGCGACGAGAAAGCGGAGAAGGTGAGATGTTTCCGGTTGTTTGGCTGTCTCCTCATTTCGTGCACTCTCTCTCTCGCCTCTCTGACTGGGTGATAGAATGCGTAAAACGAAAAGGCAGATTTAGTGAGGGAGGAGCACTTCTGGTCCTTCGAGGTCTCTTTATTTCGCACACTCTCTCGCCTCTCTGACCGGTGAGAGAGTGTGTGAAATTGAGAGAGGCGCAAGCGGAATTGGCATCGTAGTGAGAAGCGTTTCCGGCTTCCCGTCGTTTTCCACACTTATTCGCCCTCTGACCACATCCACTTGAATTAGGCGCCTTCCGGTATAGGGACCACCATCCATTTTTACATTTGTGCGCTCGCGCGATGTTAATTTATGCAAAGGGCGGGAAAAGGCCGCGGATTCTGATTTCACAGGTGTTTAGTACATCATGTTAGCAAACTTTGCTGTGAAAATTAGAAAATTCTATAGTCTCCCGCGCTTGTTATAAACAAAAGAATCTCAAAAATGACGTCACAAAATGTAAATAATTTGTTTTAAGCGCTCTAATTTCGTTTAAAGGAGAGGGCCGCGACTTTTGACACTTTCCAGTGATAGACTAAGGTTACAGCCATATCATATCCAAAAATTAGCCAATTCTATAGTCTCCCGCGAAATTTGCATACCATCAAAGTTTGAGTCTGAGTTTGATCTTTGATCGCATATAAAAAACGCGGGAGACTATAGAATTGGCTAATTTTTGGATATGTTGTGCCCATAACCTTAGTCTATCACTGGAAACTTTCAAAAGTCGCGGCCCTTTCCAAAAACAGAAGTTAGCAGGTTTCAAAGATTTTTGTCTCTCGTTTTTGAAAATCATGTTTTCATGAAGTCGCGATTTTCTCGAAAACTATTAACTTTTCATGGGTGGTCTGCTCACAAAAAATGATTCTATACTCCTGGTCAACAACTTGAGCTACTTCATGGGGAACGAATATGTGATTTGCATATCACGTGGTGGTCCCTACTTCCGGTATTCGAATTTCTCTTTCCGGATATGAAAATTCTGAATCCGAGATGGAAGCGTAAAAATTTCTGAAATTGAAGACACTTTTGATTTTCGAAATTACACAATTCAGAGTCGCAAGCGCTGGAAGAGCCTGCAATGGGAGGTCACGAGCGGACTGTTTCGAGAGAAGATGGAGGCTATTCAGAAGGGAAATACGTGGAGGGCTCGGTACAGTGTCAAAATTTGATTATTTTTTGGAAAGTGAATCCTGAAAACATTGTGAGAAGAAACTATTCCCATATTTTCATTGAATGCTGAAACACATCTCGTATTGGCTTGGGCTTCGAAATTCAGCAGATCGAAAAAATATCACTGACCATAAAATTTACGGCGAATTGATTTCAGCTTAGCATCCTTCGTCTACGACCTCTTCTACCTGTCGCCCTCGTGGTCGCATTCTCTGATGTGAGAATATTAGGCCACTATCTTTCACCATCGGGTTGTTTTTCATTTGTGCTGAACATGCTATCTGTAGCGTGTTCAGCACAACGCTTGCTGGAAATCATCCTTGCAATATTCAGTTCATTTTTGTGCATTCGCCATTTCCAGCTCCTCCTTCCCCTTCAACCGGCCACTCTCGCATTTCTTCTACATTTTCGGTAATCAGAAAAATCATTTTTCAAATCGAGAGCTGATTGCGAACTTCGACGGTCTCCATCTACTTACGTTTGAACGGCACCTAAATTACGTTGACTTTCGCGTCATCACCTATTTCTGAGGGGGCAGGACAGCGAGGCACGACAGATATCCGTACCCTGCTGAAGACTCGAATTAGGAACTGATTTTTATTTCTCAGCCATGCTGATGATCGGGCAGCTGTACGGCGCTCAGTTCGCGGGCAATGCATCAACTCCGAATGCAGTTAGCGGGACGTAAGTTGAGTTCAAACTACGGGAATTGACTGATCGTTCGGATCTGCTCGTACTATCTGTTAAAACTAGCCAGCTACGCTGGCTAGGTGTCGCCGGGTCCGACCCAGTTGGCATCGTCGCTGTCGGAAGGCTCGTGAGGCCGAGAGCAATCCGAAAAAAGATGGGATGGGGCTCCGCCCCATCCCATCTTTTTTCGGCTTGCCCTCGGCCCCACGAGCCTTCCGACAGCGACTCGCAGACTCGCTTCGCTCGTAGGAGCGTGTGTCGCCGGGTTGTGATAGTCTTTTGCGAGTGCTTCGCGCACGCCGAGTTTAGTATTTAAAACATTGGCCAATGCATGAAAGTATAGAATGTTCAAAGTCGCGGACCCAGTTGGCATCGTTCCTCGCGAAACGCTAGTGGGGCCTCGGGCGAGCCGAAAAAAAAGACAGGAGTGCTTCGCGTCGCCGGGTTATGTATTTTGGACATCGGTCAACACATTTTAAAATGAAAAATTAATTTATTTTTCAATCATGTGTCGATTAGGAGGATCATATTGTTGAGGGGATTGGTCATCGGCGTGTAGCCACCATTGCCCATCCGATTCTTCTCTTGTGTATGTTACATAATGCCCGCTCGACCAGTGAGCTCCTGCTTGTCCGATATGTTGAAGTACACCGACAACTTGC
The DNA here is from genome assembly GCA_911812115.1 of Pristionchus exspectatus. Classification (NCBI taxonomy): domain Eukaryota; kingdom Metazoa; phylum Nematoda; class Chromadorea; order Rhabditida; family Neodiplogasteridae; genus Pristionchus; species Pristionchus exspectatus. The sequence continues at coordinate 4,022,963 of OU461587.1, read as the reverse complement.
CATCTCTCGCCTACAATTCTCAAATAGCCAGCTACGCTCGCTTCGCTCGCTCGCTGGCTAGGTGTCGCCGGGTCTGACCCAGTTGGCATCGTCCCTCGCGAAAGGCTCGTGGGGCCTCGGGCGATCCGAAAAAAGATGGGATGGGGCTCCGCCCCATCCCATCTTTTTGTCGGATCGCCCTCGGCCCCACGAGCCTTCCGCCAGGGACTCGCAGGCTCGCTTCGCTCGCAGAAAAGTGCGTCGCCGGGTTGTGATAGTCGTCTGCGAGTGCTTCGCTTCGCCGGGTTATGTATTTAAAACATTGATATAGAATAGTATAGAATATTCTGAAAAACAAAAAAAAATCAAGGAAAACATCATTCTGAAAAACACGCGAAAAAACGAGTTATTGCCTAAGGATTACGTCATATTTCGTAAGGATGATGAAATTCATTCCAAATTTAGTGGCGCTACACTTACCGGTTCGTATGAGCCTATGCACTTCTCGATTGGTCAATTTTGGGCTGAGTTAAGCGCGAAAAATGAGTTATTGCCTAGGGATTACGTCATATTTCGTAAGGATGATGAAATTCATTCAAAAATTAGTGGCGCTACACTTACCGGTTCGATTGAGCCTAAGCACGTCTCGATTGGTCGAGTTTGCGCTGAGTTACGCGCGAAATAGCGAGGTATTGCCTAAGGATTGCGTCATATTACGTAATGATGACGAAATTTGTGTGAAAAGTGAAAGTCCACTTCATGACGAGTCGTTTGGAATGTTGCATGCCTGATTCGGTTGAGTTCCCAGCGAAAAAGGCGCGAAAAAACGGTGTAGAAGTGAATTTCGTCATATTACGTAATGATGATGAATTTTTTTTTTCAAAAAGTTTGCCTGTCCATGAGGAGTCCAATGGTACCGGAGATAGACGTGTACGATCAGTTTGAGCCGAGTTATGGGCAAAAAACGAAAGCGTGACACACGTTACAGACAGACAGACAGACAGACAGACACTAAGATATGTGACTTATCAAGGAATCTGACGATTGTTTGGTTTGAATGCAATGAGGTCTAACAATGATTGTTTGATCTGACTATTTTCCTTTCATAGCTGCACTGTGAAACATATCGCAAACAATTACTCTTTGACAAACTTGAGGGCTTTCTAGTGAACAGTCGAAAATGAAAAAAAAATAAAAAATAAAAAATAAAAAAAATACACAATCCATTATTCGTACAGTGATCTGAGATGGTTCGAGATGGTCCAATCACTCGGAAGGGGCTTGAATCAAATACTTGTACTTTAGTAACATTAGTACATTTTCTATTCACCGTTCAATAAACCGTTCTCAATCATCATTGAATCTGTCCATTTTCATCCTATCGTTGCGCATTGAAACATATCGCGAACGACTAGGCGCACCGAAACAAAGTCGGGGTGATTCTAGAGCAAGAAATTAACCTAGATCCCCTATTGCAGCGACCTCTTCGAGATGGCCCAATCCCTGGGCAGGGGCTCCAATCAGCTACTCGTGCAGGACACAACCTTCCTCGCGGACGATTTCGTGAGTTTGATCTTTGGACTTTGATCTTCAATCTGGTCTTTGATATTACTGAATACTTCGATGGTCTTTGCATTGGCACTTCTTGACGGACAGGAGTTTAAACCTTTTATAATTTTTTATGCGATAGAAGACGCATCGGCATTAGCAGCAGAACACTATCGGTCTTTATGCCTGCTCCGTGAAGCTCAACTGATTTAGATACAAATATGAGAAATGGAAAAGTTCAGTCTGAACTTGAGAGAACATGAAGGTGTTCAAAGATCAAAGATCAAAGTTCAAAGACCACCCTTCCAGTACAACGAGGTCTACCCGGCGGGCAACATCACCGGGCGCGTGCTCGTGCAGCCGGACATGAACGCTTTTAAGAGCCAGGTTATAGCAGTTCTGGTTATTCTAATTTGCGGCTTTGCGGATCCGTAAAACCCAGATTCGATTTCCCGGCCCTATCCAGATCTGCAAGAAGGGCAGCCTGTTCGGCTACGTGACCAGCTACCAGATGACTACGATGGACCCGACGGATCCGTACAAGGCGCCGTGCAGTTTCATCAAGTAGGTGAACTGTAGTATATCGAGGGCCGGGAATTTCGCTATTTGACGGCTCTATGAAGAAAGGTCGAAAATCACATTAGTTTTGATCGCCCCGACTGATCCGTACAGAGCACCGTGCTCGTTTATCAAGTGAGCAGGGGTTTTGTGACTCTTATCCGGTGCTCAACGTTTCCTAGAGTTTTGTGCAGTGGATCTATCTACGACCGGGTTCAGACATTTGCCGGTTCTCGTTCTAAACTTCCAGGGTTGATTCGGTGTCCGGTCTGCACAAGTTCCCTTCCAACTCGAACATGAGCAAGCAGAACTTTGGCACGGAGGAACCGATTGCATTTTATATCGGTGAGAGAATAATCATCTGGCTCTGTTTTTTTTTCATTTATTATTGATTGTTCGAACTAGGGTTGGCTTATCGAGAAATTATCGAGAACGGTCTCTTCATTTCGCATACTCTCTCGCCGATCCGAAAAGTGAGAGAGCGCTTAGAATGAAGAGAGTCATTTCTCGACAAGCCAACCCTAGTTCGAACATGAACAAAGGAGCCCATTGCGTTCTACATTACATCTTCCGCTACATCTCGTTAAAGCGATTAATCTAGGAACCTAAAATATTTGTTTTCAAAGACAAAAAAGTGAATGTATACAGGCCGCCGTCACAAGGGCAAGAAGATACGCGAGGCAGTGGATCAGGTCATCCTGCGGTTGTTTGACGATGACAAGGTGATCTTTGATCTTTGATCTCCGATCTTCATCGACCTTGCTACATATGCAAAGTGAGGAATGAGAGAGAACGCTCTCCTCATTTCGCACGCTCTCTCGCTCGTTGCCTGCGCTTCAGGGACAACGCAGCCAATTGTTCATATCTCATTTCAAACGAAAAAAACGGTGACTTGGGAGTTTCGAAAGTGTGATCGGGAAGCCACGACCCATCATCTCACATCGACAACTCAGTTAGTCAGATATTCGTGGGACACCTCCTTTAATCTTTGATCTTCGATCTTCATCGACCTTGCTACATACTAAGCGCGCGATCAACGAAAATTCAGTGTCGAATGTGTTTCACATCGTCTTCATTACTTTGAACACACTCGAGGAATCAATGTTTGCCTCGAAAGCGCTTTAAAAAATAATTCATCAATGAAGTCCATTTCAGATCCAAAACCTGTGGTGGCGCCGGTTCACAGGGAAGGAGAGGAATCCCATCATCATCCCTCCGCAATTCTCGTTTGAACCAATGCAGATGAAGGACTTTCAATTGGTAAGAGCAAAATCTTAAATCCGAGGGGTTATAAAATCATATAGTTGCTGTGTAGGCAAGCATGGGTGAAATATTGATGGGAAAGGAACCTAGTAATCAGTACTCCTCATTCGAAGGATTCACTGTGTACTCTGCGAGAATTGTATTATTTTCCGAGATTCCGAAAAGGACGATCAATTATATTTCAGGTGCTCGTCCTCCTTATCGTGATCTACGCACTCGCCGCGCTCGTGTTCACCGGGGAAATGCTGTACTATCGGTAAGCAGGGGTGGAGGGAAGGAAATGAGAGGACGGGGTCCTCTGTAAGACTGAAATCTCTAAGGCCGACGAGAAATATTCTCTCTCATCTGTCATTAATCACACTAATATATGTATTGAAGCCAATGACTATTTCGAGAAGCAGTAGTATGAAAGAGATGTTCGCAGTTAGTCCTGAATTTGATCGTGCCTTTTTCACGGATGTTTATGGTATGAGGAGAAATCTCAGAATGTTTCTGGGTTAGTTGAATTCTACATTGCAGCTACCACCGCTCGGCTTTCAAGATACGCGTCAATCGCACGCTCTTCACTGCGGTAACGAAGATCACGTCGATGAATGGAGCGAAGATGCCTTTTGTGCCGAGAAGGAAGGGGAATGGGGAGCCATGACATGAAATGAATACGTCCAATCGATAAAGTAATGTGATATTTATATCAATTGCCATGTTACTTCACAACTTCGTAATGTCGATTTCAAAATTGCGTTCAAAGTGACGCATTTCTGTCGTCAAAAGGAAACGGATGTGAGGAAATTGCAAATGCTAGCGACGATTGTTCTTATATCAGTAGAAAAGAATTCTCGTAAAATCTAAACATGAACGCTTGGGCATCAAACAATGATAGCTCGCCATTTTCTTCTTCAATTTTCGTTGTCATCGTGAGCTTCAAATGATTGGTTAGTTTAGTTCTGCGTTTAGCGCGCAAAACGGCTCTATTTATTAGCTAGTTGATCATTCATTTCTACTTTTTTTTCAATTTCAAATCGATTTTCATAAATTTTGAAGATGGGGCATCTCAAAGGGTTGGTGCAGTTGCTGCTACTGGTGTTATGCATTCAATCTATTGACGCGTTCGTGTACTCGTGTGAGGAAGTGCGCTACAGGGTGAGCATTATCTATTTTTATTTTAAAAATGAGCAAGAATTTATCCTTGTCTCTCACCGGTTCGAGAAGCGAGATAGCATGAGAAAAAAAAAGAAAAAAGAAAAAAGCTCCTCTGCAAGTTCATTATAATCGCACGCTCCTTCACGGAGTCATCTAGGGATAATAGTGAGAGTCCAAGGAAATTACGCTTCCTTGACAGCTGCCAGACAATTATGTTATTTGGGATGACAGAACTTGCTGATACGAAAAATGCAGATCATCAACACTAGCTTTTCAAAGAGTACAACCAACATACGTATGCGTCGTAGTGCAAGAAAATGTGGGTTTATTTCAAGCTCATTTCCTACTTTTCTTCGAATCCACAATGCAACACAATTGTTACTTTTCAGTTCACCAACTGGGATGAACTGAGCAAAATTTATGTGCAAGACGACAAGGTGTACATTATGTTCGCTACGGTATTTCTTCTATGCACTTCACGCAGATACGAAGTATTTGAATATTCTACGTTTTCCGAGATCACGGAGTCAACGCTGACTATTCGGATAGGTTTCACTGTCGGAGTAAAAGGCTTGAGTGGAGTGGTTTTGATATTGCTTCCAGCTGCGGTTCTAAGAAATTTTTTTCTTTTTTATAATTTCAATCCACCGTATTGCACAATTTTTCGCTCCGAACGTGTACTTTGTTATTTTAGTCACAGACTCGAAATATCAGAAACAATTATGTTTACTCGTCGCAGAAAGACAATTACAAAAGAGTGACTAAGACAATCAACAACAACGGGGAGTGGCAAAACATAGCGGGAACCCGAGAAAGAGGGACAAACTCTCTCCATTCCACAGAATCCCGCGCCGGCTCTAGCAGGAGACAGTGCAGAATGCAGAGAGTGAGATCGGCGAAAGGCAACTGGAAAGGGAGGGGGAACGGGGGGTTGATACCGGTGATTCACATATGTGTACAGAACAACGACAAATACAAGTAACGGGGTACGGTAATCGTTACGGACTATCGACAACTGAGATCGAAATGGGGGCCGGGGTACGGTAATCGTTACGGACTATCGACAACTGAGATCGAAATGGGGCCCTAAGTGTGATGAAATGGAAAATCTACAATACAAGTAAGAGGAACCTATTTCACCCCAGGAAATGCGTGCCTAAATCCGGAATGAGTGGGGAACCCGTGAACATGTTTACTAAGAAAATGCGGTCATTAAAATTAGTCAGGCGGAAAGTTGGTCGCGAGTAGTGTGCGCAATACATTGCTGTTACTCCATTTCGTGCAATTTCACAACACTAGTGTAAAATTAGGAGACGATTTCGTCATATTGCGCACTCTAATCAGGAACCGTCTTTGACTCTCGATCGAAGGATCAACGGACAAGAAGTCAAAGGAGTACTCGTTAATCGAGTACCATACTTCCATCCCGCAAATGTCGAATCGATCCCAATCCTTTCGTTTAGCACAGGAAGAGCGGCTTACGCGCTGGGTGCACGGATCACGCGGCTATCGCGTGGATTACGCGGATTGCACGCGGATCAAGCGGCTAAGGCGGATCACGCGAGGCAGGAAGAGAGATGGGGCGTGAAGGTCTGAAGGGGATAACATGATTTTTGCGTAATATTTTGTCCACTATAAGGTCAGTAAGAAAGAGAATCGGCATCAATTGCAGTGGAAAAAGTGAAACGTAGAAGCACTGACCTCTCAAGCCACTCGCTCGCAACTACTCTCCGCGGCAGTAGCCGTGAAGGGCGGTGGCAGGGCGTACAGCGTGGCCGGCATGAGGATGGCGACCTGGATTATTTAATTTTGCTAACGATAAAATGAAGTCCTGGGCCTCATTGGATTTACAGCGAACGTGAAACATAACCGCGAAATATGTTCAAAATAAAAATGCTGTGAAAAACGATCAGACGGAAAGGGCAGAAATAAGAAATTGTTCCTCGATGAAGGAGAAACTACCTCGTAAGGAGGAGGGGGCTTGCTCGGCACTCCGCATATCCAGAAGTCGGACGCCATCGATTCCGTGATCACTGGTTCTGAAAAAAATACTATTAATAATTGCGACCTGGATTTCTTTATTTATGTTAATTCAAACCAGTTTACACAATATTACTGCCCCACCAGCGCGCATTCCCTCTATCAGGAGCATTTGAAGCATATTTGGCATGAAGTACGTACTGACGACATCCAAGGAAAAGGCATTATACTTCTAATAATAGTCTTGCGTGCTTGAAGAACACCAATTGGCTGAAGGTGTTGACCTCGAGTTTTTCGTTGTTGGTACTTGAGCTAGTTTGGTCATTGACCCATCCCATTCTTCTCGATTGAACCTTCTATCTCGCACTTCTATGCCATGAAATCCCTATCGAGTTTCCCCCGACTCGTGAGAAGAGTTTTGCAACTTTGCTCTTTCCCTGTACCTTCTCTCTACTCGATTTCGCGCCGGGGTCGAAACTGCCCAAAGCAACGATAGAGGGCGAATTACTTCCAATGATGAGAGAGCATTGACTGTGAAGAGAGTCAGACGATAAAGGAGCAAGGTTTCGAGAGTGAAAGTGCTGGTCAGTAACTGATCTTGCTGCTCGATAAAAATGCAATGCTACTTCATCAAAACTGTATTTTTAAATGCGGAATCTAAAGAACCATCAGAGCTATTGTTCTAAGTACACATTCTCTTGCCATTCTGACCGGTGAGATGATTACGATTCATATTAGCATTAATACAAAAAAAAGGTGGCTCACCATTACTCCGAGTACTCGACGAGCCATGGCCGCCTCGGTCCACGTATTCAGAGTAGATTCTGAAAGAAAATGCTAATTTTTCGGAACGACTCTCTCGTTTTTGCACGCTATCTCGCATCTCTGACGGCTCAGAACGATTTCGACCACTACTCCTTTGGTACTTGAATGATCTTTACCGGGGGGATTTCGGCAATATTAGTCACGGTGACCCCGGGAAAGGAACGGAGCCAGGCACTTTTCATGAACTTGACTTTTGTGTCAAATGTACATGAAGAACACGGAAGTTCGTGAACTGTGATTGTTCCTTGTTTGATCATGCATTTCCGTAGCAGTAAATTTTGATGCTAGGACGACTATTCACGGTAACTCGGAAAAGGAAAAAAGGAACACTTCTCATGAACTTTCATCGTAAAAAGAATGATACATCCGGATGAATGCAATCGAAATTCATTCTATTTACTCACGATACGGAAGTTCGAGAACCGTTTGTGAGTGTTCCCCTGTCTATCAAGCAGCGCAAAAAAGAGAACAGTTTTACTTCCTAGAGCAATGATTTACCAAATACCACCCGGAAAACCTCCCTATGATGTTTCTATGGGTGCCCCATATTAGTATAGTGTTCTATTGTCACCGGCTAGAAAACGGTGATAATTGATTTTACTTTACTTCCCAAAGCAATGATTACCCACACTTAGACAGTGTCACACACACACGGTCATTGCCTGACCTACTCTGGTTTTATCCTGCGAACGGAACGCTAACGACCCATAACTTTACTGGAAACAGAACAGCGCGAACAACAACCGTTTGGAGCGGGGCTAATTTCGAGTCGTTGGCTCAAACGAAGAAATTTGATCTTTGATCTGTCTTACCTGCACCCGAACGTGAATATGAAGACGAGGAAGAATATGGCAATCGTAATTCCTGCAGCTAGACCGCTACTGACTGACGCTGTCTCCGGCTCCTCTGAAGAGAACATCAATACGGAGAACATTTGGAGGAAGAACAAAGGGGGCAAGTTGGATAGGAGGTGGAATCGGGAAATGATCTGATCTCAGAGATCATGCGGAATCAGGAGAGCAATTCCTTCCCCCTGTATAATCGTTTGACCCTCTCAATGTTAACTGGTCTCTAGGCTCTCAGAGAACCGAGAAATCACGGGAAAGTGAGAGAGTCAGACAAAAGTCTGCCATCCCCCTTGTAAGAAAGAAGGGGGATGTTGACAACAACACACGGGAAATTCGCCTTATCGATTCTGAGCGCGTGGTGAGCCAAAATTCAGGCGATACGGCATCAAACGCTAACTTGATTACTGCAGGATCACATGGAAATCATAACAGCTGGCCTTACCAGTGGGTCCCACCCAGCGTCGTCTTATGACTGTAAAATCGCTTGACGTGGATACACCTTTACCTTTTTTTACCTTTACATGGAAATTACGTGATATGTATGCATCTCAGAGCTCAGAAATCATAGTCGAATTTTCATTCAAAAAATCTGCTTTTTAGATGTGTTTCACAGATCACATATCGGGTTTTTAGGAGGGTCAGTGACATTAGATTCATGTTGACTGTTGGAATAAAAAAACCAAACATACTGTGCGCAAACGCGGCCGGGTCCGCCGGATAGTATCGGTCCCAGGTGGCCGGCCCATTGCCCGGCTGACGAAACGGCTGTGGTTGGTACGGAAAGAGCGACTGCATCGATCATGTGCAGCAACTCTGTGAACTCTGTGGGTTAAATATGGAAGAAAACGCGGCTCGTGTTCGGGGCAAGTGAGCGCGCGATATGAGGAGGGTCAGAGAGGCGAGAGATAGCATGGGAAACGAGGATGCGGTGGGCGGAGATGCCCCAGCGAGAAAGTGCACAAACTTATAGTACAGCCGACTCGCGCAATTGATACAGCCAATAATCTACAGAGGCGATTTGAACTGCGGAAAGTGCGCGCGTGTGATCCGTTTTACAACGCAGAATAGCCCAAATTATCCCAAATCCTCCCCGTACTTGGGAAATCGCATTCTGTGCGCACTTTCCATGCGGAAATCGGATCCGAACTTTAAAGGTACGTTTGTAAGTCAAAGGGGAACCCCGAGATCACTTTTGCCTCGAAAAATCGCTCAAGGCTTTGTTCGCGCCGCGCCGTAGCTCCTCTTTTGCATATTTCAAGGTTAAAAACGCGAGGTAATGGTCTGACTTTCATGTTGTCTCGCTTCTCTGACCGATAAAAGAACATGCAAAATGGAAAGAGTCAGATCATATCGGCAGGCAGGAGGAAGACGGGGAGAAACAATACATGAGAAGGGGGCGCCGCATGGTCAGGGGGGGGTAGTGACGTGTGACGGGCAGGGAGGAAGAAGGGTGAAGAGAAGAAGGGGTACGAGTTTCCCGTCGGCCCTCTTGGCACGCCAAATTACCGTGCGCCGCATATCGATTACACGGTAATTACTCACTGTTCGATTTGCATTATCTAGCGGGTAATGGAGCCTATGAATTCCCCCCCCCCTTCTTCACTATGCCGTCTCTATAGCCTTTGAGAGAATGCAGTTACAGATTTATCCTGATATCAGGGCCATCGCATTTCAGGATATCTGTTGTGACAATAAATATGAGGAAGTTGTGTACGCGTATCGCTCATCCTTTCTACTATGAACCTATCGATTTCACATGAGCCACGAGTTATTGAGAGCGGCAGAGGAGGATGCTTGTGAAAGTAGCGATGGAGGAGAGTAGAGGGAGAGGGAACTCGGTAAGTGGAGCAGCAGAGAGTGGCGAGAGTAGGTAGCCATAGACAGTTCAAGCGGACAAAGAGGGGCGCGATGCATATTGAAAGGGAGAGGGTGGGGAAAATATACAGTTTGGTGAACGAGAAAGCGGCTTGTAAGCGGGAGCAAAGCGAGATGGGTTTCCAAGATGAAGTGGGGGGTAGCTGAAGGGCTCGAGAATAGCTATGTACGGATATGTACGGATATGTATAGCTATGTACGGAGGAGGGGCGCAACAAAGCGTTTCGTGAGCAAAGTTAGCTTGATTGCAATAGAGAAGGATTGAGAAGCAATGGTTGATCTAACGATTTTCTGTAGTTGATCTCTATTTGGTGAAAGGGGAAGGTAGCCATAGACAGTTCAAGCGCGGACAAAGAGCGATGCATATTGAGAGGGGAGAGAAGGTGGGGAACATACAGTTTGGTGAACGAGAAAGCGGCTTGCGAGCGAGAGCAGAAGGTAGCGCGCATGCTTCGAAAGGGTGATGAAACCATTTTTGATGGATCATTCACCATTCTTATTTAGCAATCGAAGAAGGCGCTTGGTTGTCATGCTGATACACGTCTGCATTCTCCGTAATGGCAAGAGAAATGGAGAGAAGCATTCTTCATCCTGACAGCAAGGAGTCGTAGGCACGGGCAGCTTGTGATGGGCGGACAATGGGTCATGTGAATGCGAGGAAGGTGAGCGCAATTTGGCTCTGAGTGCTCATCCTTATTAAGTATCGTTATTGAATACAATACACATTTATAATATAAAATACGTCGCAAAACAAAGGAAATTTTGAATGGTAAGATTTTTGAAGAGCCAATCGTAGAACCATCAACGCCTTCACAAAATCTCACAAAATATGGTGTCGTGAAACACAAACAGTTCAAGCAAAGTTCACTTCTGCTTTTAGATTCCAAAGAGTTAACTTGGAAGCCCATAAAAAATACTTGAACAGGTGAAAAATGACTGCCCTATCGTTCGAAACATTACTCTCACTTTCATTCGGGTTGATTCCGAGGGGGTCTGCCTATTCAAATACAACCTGTTCCCAGGCGGTGCGGCAAGGCACAAGAAACACGATGAAAAGTAAAGAGGGCACGAGGGCGGAAGATCCTTTCGCACCTTTACCCCCTCCCCTTCCTCCTTTGACCCTAGTGTCCTACCGTCTCATAATTGTCGTTGATTAGCTAATCAGTCAGTCAACAGTGCCAATTATGAACGTGTTGATGCAGTTCAAACGATAGGATCCCAAAATAAGGAACAATAATGAAGCCAATTCAAGCGCAACCCGATCATAATCCTGATCCGAATGTCCTGTGTGTTATTCGGCAACAAAAACTATTGTGGGTTGCCAATTCAAGAAAATACACGTCCTTTAAATTGAATTTGTGCTGCGTAAAGTACAATCTGATTCAACACCAAGATGTTTAGGGAGCGTCAGTACAATGAACAAGAAGAAAAGAAGAAAGAAGGGGCAGGAGCGGAAGATACTTTCAACACATTCCCTCACCTGACCCACGAGTGCAATCGTCCCCTTTCTTCCCATTCACTAACAATACGACTTGGGCAATTCAGGATTTACGTTTTTGAGCGAGGTCGAAATGTGGGGAATTGAAGATCAAAACATCAAAACAACTCAGTATTCCGGCAAACGAAAGATCCCTGTTGAGTTTATGCGTGCGTAGGCCGCTCTGATGATTGCCTTAGGATCAAGACAAAAATGGAGAAAACATTGTTATTTAGGATTCTTTTGTAGTCGCATTCTGCTAATGGACTAATTTCCCTTCCTGGAATCAATGATTCACCCAGATTGAGTGGTCAGTAAAGAGAGCGTTAATTCGAGAGCAGTCACCTTGGCAGACAGTAGTGCAATGAATAACAACAGCAACAGCAAACAACGAAATGGCACATGTTTTGCGCAGCTGATTCATGTGAAGTAAACGCTGGGAATGGTCAAGTCAATGACGCGTGATGAAATGATGAGCACCAGAATCAGGCAATTTACTCGTCTCCTAAAGACTAGGGAAGTGCGGAAAGGAAGTAAAAGAAATTATTCGTATTTCGAACTGTATCCTAATCTCGAGACATTGAGATCGCTCAAATCGGTAATTGATTCGACTACGAAGAGTTACTTCCTCTTTATACCTCACCGTTACTTCCTGATCATTTATTCCCGATCACCGTTCGGTATCTAAAGACGATGATCATTTCATGGAATCGTCGGCGTGTTTGGGGATAATAATAAACACGCAGGCATCGATAGCAATGTGAATTGTGTCACAACTTTCTCTAATCTCTCTTTTCCTCTGGCCTTCGAGGGTGCACTGACTTGGGAAAGGATAAATCCCTCTACTCACTTCGCCTAATCTATCATCCCTCTCACCTTCGAGGGACCACCAATTTAGGAGATCGAGTAGACTCTCAGCCTATTAGAAATCTCACGTTTCTCCGACCTTCGAGAGTGCTACCGTTAGGTGGAGGCGATTCGAGGGGATAATGGTGATTGATCTCTCGACTTGATACTATCAAGGAAATACTCACTTCCCCATTCTCCGATCGCAGCATCACACTACGAGAAATAGGAGTGGAATGATATCAGTGATCAATCAGCGAACTCTGGGCAGGGCGTGTTTTTCGCAGAAATGAGGAAGTACATTTTTTAACAATTGAGGTATCTATTTTTTTCGCCTTTTTAGCGTGTTTTCCATTGTTGGCGCTCAAAAATTGCGTACTTTGTACCCTGCCAGAAGATAATCACGATCTCGCACTAGGCCTAAGTGTTGCCAGGAGGTAGACGAGAGACAACGGTTTCATTATAGGACCCAGTCACAACCAGACCTTCCCCCCCCCCTCCCCCCAGCTTGGCTATTCATTTAGATCGGAGGTCTCCAGCCTTTTACGAATCGCTATTCACGCCGGTTGCCTTCCCAACCTCATTCTCTATAATCCCGGGCCCGCTGCTAGCTCCCGCCACTCCTGTGATTTTCTAGATTCAATACTCGCTAAAAAAACAATGTCTGTTCGTCCCCGCTCATCCAGCTGTGTGAAGGTCCCTTCTTCCTGTCCAAGATCCCGAACCGAATCGACCTCCAGTGCCCCGGCCTCCGTAAGTCAAAACTGTGAAAAAATGGAGCGACATTCAACTTTTGAATTTCCGCACTGGGCCTATCCCCTGCTGATTCATGCCGATGATGATTTATTGAGGCTTCTGTGTCTGTTTTCCAAATGAATTATATTTTATTGAAACATCGCAGACCCCCGCAAGACCTCGATTTGGCTCCAAGCGTTTGGATGAATCGCCGTTGTGTTCCGGAGCACCGCACTTCAGTTATTCACCCTCGCCGAGACAGCTGCCGATGCCGCCTATCGAATGGATCGAGGAAAAGGTTGGTCTTTTTGTAAATTGTACATTTTTACGTAGTGTATCTAATATCGTGATGCTGATTCCCATTGAAATTATCTTTCGGGTAATAGAAAACTTCCTTGTAGATACATGAGACCTTGTCTGAAGAGGCTACTAGACGGCCAAACTGCCAAAACACTCGATAGTATAACTTGGGCATACGTTTTCTAGTGCTCTAGGGAATACTTTCTCTAGACATTCCCTCTCTTCGCGCTGTATTGATTGTCTGGCGCGCTATTGATGAGGTGAGATTGTTAGAGAAGGCCCTCCTCCTTCCGCACACTCTCTCGTCCATCAATTGCACTAAACTGGTAGGAATCGTCCCCACTGGCACTACTTGCCAGACAATAGTCTCAACTTGTCGCGATGTTGATTGTCTAGCACGAATTAGGGCGAATTGCGATGCGAAAATATCAGGAACGGAACATATTTGTTTTTTTTTGTCATAAAACGAACTCCGATCAATGATGCCACAAATCATCAAACTTAATGAAGCGTCGGTGAAACACATTTTTCAAAGGCTCATTTTCAGGTAACCATCACTTCATCGATTCCATCCACGCCCATCTCTCGACGCTTCCACACGTCAAAATCGACGTCTCTCCGTCTTCAGAAGCCGTCTTCTCTTCCTCGCGTCAACCTCTGCCCGTCATCGGATGTTGATCTGCCCCTATCCTCCATGCCTCTCCGTCTCCTATTCGATGACACTACTCCCCCATCCTCCCTTCCTCCCTCTCGCTCCCTCTCTCGCGCCTCATCCCTTGCTGGCTCGACTCTGTCCCTTGCATCATCGTCGGATTCAGACGCCGCATCAGTGGTATTCTCCAAACTCAGAGTTGATCTTTGATCTTTGATCTCTGAAGGATTCCTTCCCGGTTTGGCCTTATTGTTTCGTCCCGCGCTGGTTTTGTTCTAGTGAAATTTACTTTGTGTACAATTGTGATTCCGGTTGATTGAGTCGTTGAGTCATTTGTACAATATCGTTATAGGTTATCGATTTTTCGCTGTCAAGCATCGATTGGTGATCTCATAGGTACAGAATACATAGTGTAAATGTTCGCTTCCTTCCGATTTGGGCATATTGAACGTCCCGTGCTATTTAGATTTAGGTTTTCGTTATTCAATTGCATTTTACAATTTTATTCCACTGCATTGGCTAGATTGATCACTAGAATATTTGTACAATGTCGCTACAGGTTGCCGATTTTCGTTGTTAAGTTTCGATTGGTGATCTCACAAGTACTGTATTGTCAAGAATCTTGCATTCGATATTCTTTTTTTTTTGCTGTTTAGGTTGTTCTTTGTTCTGCCATATTTCGCCACTGCGAATCAAGCACTGCCAATAACCATGATCTTTCGAAGCTCCCTACCAATTCCGACGATATAAACACATTCTTTCGTCTCACACCTTGTTCATACAAAAAAAGAGACTAAAATTCGAAAAAGCTGATCTAAGCAAAAACAACAAAAGCAAAACTCTCAGACAAATGCCTCATTCTCGTCACAATTTAGTGTCACGACTCGTCATCAATATCTCGTCACTGAGTTTTGCCGGAAACATCGGGCGGGAAACGAACCCACGACCCTCTGTTCGATAGTCCGCTGCGCTAGCCAGTACGCTATGGAACTCTGATGGCAGAGAGAGATCTACTTATGCTAATCTCTCTGACTCATGACTGCGGTGTCCTTGTCAGTAATTTGATTCTGTTGGCTTATTGTCGTTCCGACTTTCTGCCAAATTTCGCCATAATCGAACAATGTCCACTGTCGGCTTTCGCCTTACAGTTTATCTAATACAGAATGCTAGAAAAGCAATGAATTTCAACAATGGATATCTATTTTTCGGTACTATCCCGAAATGTAAATTTTTTTTCGTAAATTCCACATTGGAAATAAATTTTTGGTAAATTCAAATTTGGGAAAAAATATTTTGTAAAAAGTCAGTTGGAAATTACACTCCGGAAATAATTCTCCGGAAATTCTAGCTGGGAAATTCGAATACTGTAAATGAAATATTGATAAATTTTTTCTCGGAAATCCCATCTCGTAAATTTTTTCTCGGAAATTTTTAATTGTTTGATTTTAATGATTTTTTTTAAAATTTATTTTAATTTATTTTATTAATTTTATTTTATAATTATTAATATAATTATATTTATTAATTTATTTATTAATATAATTATATTTATTAATTTATTTATTAATATAATTATATTTATTAATTTATTTATTAATATAATTATATTTATTAATTTATTTATTAATATAATTATATTTATTAATTTATTTATTAATATAATTATATTTATTAATTTATTTATTAATATAATTATATTTATTAATTTATTTATTAATATAATTATATTTATTAATTTATTTATTAATATAATTATATTTATTAATTTATTTATTAATATAATTATATTTATTAATTTATTTATTAATATAATTATATTTATTAATTTATTTATTAATATAATTATATTTATTAATTAATTTATTAATATAATTATATTTATTAATTTATTTATTAATATAATTATATTTATTAATTAATTTATTAATATAATTATATTTATTAATTTATTTATTAATATAATTATATTTATTAATTAATTTATTAATATAATTATATTTATTAATTTATTTATTAATATAATTATATTTATTAATTAATTTATTAATATAATTATATTTATTAATTTATTTATTAATATAATTATATTTATTAATTAATTTATTAATATAATTATATTAATTTAATATTTTTTTATATTTTAATTTATTTTAATTTTAATGATTGATTTTAATGATTTAATGATTTTGAGTTTGATTTTAATTGTTTGAAGAAAAGTTTGATTAGAAATCTTACCGTAATCACACGATCGCAAAGTAGTATTTCGAAAGAACAAACATTCAACGCGCGGGAGCAGGAGGAAACGAGCGCGAAAACAGAAGACTGCACGGAACTCCACGAGTTGGAAGGAGAAGAAAAGTTTGATTCGAAATCTTACCGTAATCACACGATCGCAAAGGCACATCAGCAATTCGAAATAGAGGTAAATGAGAGATATTGAATGTAAATAAACTAACAAAATATGCAAACTATTATAAATTTCCACGAAAAATCACAAAAAGGCAAATACTTAAAAAATCAATTTAAAATCAAAAAATCAATTCCAATTAAAAATTTCCGGGAAAAAATTTCCGAGATGGGATTTCCGAGAAAAAATTTCCGAGATGGGATTTCCGAGAAAAAATTTCCGAGATGGGATTTCCGAGAAAAAATTTATCAATATTTAATTTACAGTATACCTGTTTCCCAGATGAGTTTTACGTAAATTGTATTTACATTTTTATTTTTCCCATTCTGAATTTCTAAAAAAATATTTCTATAGTAAGTATTTACGAAAAAAAATTTACATTTCGGGATAGTACCTATTTTTCAGGCAATAATGTCTCTAATTCTTCATCGGATTCACGGTCGGAAGCTTCGAATGGTCGAATGCCATCTCCTTCTTGACCGCATCGGTAGCAGTGGCGATTATCGCGTCCATCTGCAAGATTATTGATTTATTAATTATTCGGAAATGTTCGAAGGCATTGACAAGCCTCTCGCGTAAGAGTCATTTTCATAAGTATCTAGCGGCCCCATGTTTTTCGACTTTCAGAAAAGGAAAAGATTGAACGTACCAGTCTCTTTCTCTCCTCCCTCGAGGGTTTTCTCTCATGAACGACTTCCATCAGGGCAAGGATCGTCTTCGATTCTGCACAGCGTGCCATTGAGGATCGCCTCCTTTGTTCGTCGCGGCGCACGTATTCTAATGAGGGGAGAGGGGAGGGCGAATCATTTCGACCCATTCGAGCGAGTTTTGCGGCGCGAAATCGAGAGAATTATTGGTACAAAATGCTTTATCAACGATCGGCCAGATCTTATGTTGGCATTCAATCGGCAACAGATTATAGGCCACTAAATCTGCTACTGATCCATGTAATTTTTGTACACTAACTATCGCTCTAAGCAAATTTGGGCTTGAATTACTAAATTTTAGTGATTACGCGAGTTCCATATCTCGAAACCCACCGAAGGAAACCCCATACCCTGCATTATTTTTGGAATCCTGACGAGATTTCTAAAACTTTGATGGAGCTCGATTTTTGATAATTATTCTTACATTTTAGAAAAACACGAAAAACTGCAAAAATAAGTACATTTATCCGAATTTTTCGAGCATGTGATCTTTTATCAAAAATCGAGCTCCATCAAAGTTTTAGAAATATCGTCAGGATTCAAAAAATAATGCAGGGTATGGGGTTTCCTTCGGTGGGTTTCGAGATATGGAACTCGCGTAATCATTGAAAATGAGATATGAGTTTCAGAAAAACCAGTTATGTTTCAATGCAATCTTAAGATTAAAAAATGGCCTGAAACACGAATTCTCATTTCTTTTTTATGTTTCACGGGACAGACAATATCGTTTCTCCCGTCTACCCCTAACTCATCCTTGAGATTTGAGACACCGCTCTGTGGAGACAGAAATGAGACGACGAAAATGAGTGAGAATAGGATTAGTGAGAGAGAGCGAAAAGTGGGCTCTGCCATGTAAATGAACTTTTTCATCCTTGATGGCACGCTGTGTTCTGAGAAGAGAAAATCTTAAAATATTGACGAATTTCGCCGTTCAATTTGGGTTGAGTTTCATGCAATCAATGGTCTCTAATTCTTCATCGGATTCACGGTCGGATTTGGGTTGACAATTTGGGTTGAGTTTCATGCGTTTCATGCATCCCCATTGGGAATAAGCGATTCACGACTGATTTGTTGGTGAGGGAAAAACGAATACTTTTAAAATATTCTAAAAACAGTTGCATAGTAGTGTTTCGATACCATTTTAACCTTCGAAAGGTCTAACAATAAGTATGAAAATTGTATTGACACATCAGTAAAACAATGCTCACCTTCAGACAACAGGGCCACGCGCGCAATCTTCTTGTCTCCATGCAGACAGCTAATGGCTGAAATGGGACTTGATCTTTGATCTTTGATCCAATCAACGCGCTACCGTACCCCAGAACTTCTCGTACATGCCGGCCCGGGTCTTAATGGTGGTCTTGGATGAGGTGGTAGAGGTATCCTGCAAAAGAGAACGAGAGTAAGGGAGAATACGGCAAATTGAGCTGAGTTTCAGGTATTTTGAATCAGAATGGTGAATGGGTGATTGATTGTTGGTTAGATCAGGAGGATTCATTTGATCAGAAAAAATATTTTCATTTTCTACCCCTGAAAACTATTCCCGAGTAGTGTTCCGATGTAATTTACGGAGTGTCGATTAATTTACGGAATGTCGATTAATTTACGGAATGTCGATTATAGAATGCTGCAGACGAATGGCCTACCTCGGGGCTGTAAGCAATAGCCAAGGCTGAGAGAAGAAGGAGTGGGAGCAGGGATTTCATGTCGAATTGAGGGCGGAGAGGCGTCTGCGGTGTTTTGAACAGGACAACGGTCGTTAGTTCGGCAGTCAAGATGAAGAATCATCCTCTTCATTCCCCGTATTATCTCACAGGGCAGAATGGCGATAGATCACGCGAAATAAAGAGGAATTCTTCATCCTGACTGTCCTAGTCGTTAAGGGCATTGAAGCGTCGTTTCGGGATCAATTGTTCTGTTTTCCGCCATTGTGCCCTTGGCATTCGAAGCATAACTGTTTTACAATTTCAAGAAATGAACTGCTTGAGGCGTATAGAGAAAATATAGATACTTTATTATTGATTTGTACATGTAACACACACTCACAATCACGATAACTGCACACTGTCCTGGCAGCTAAAATTCCAGCCCTCCACCGGATAGCACAGGCCGGGAGGGAGATTCTGAGGAACGGGAGGGTACGGTAGGAACAGGGGCTCGTCGGGTTTTGGGTACGGTAGGTCCTTGGGGTACGGTAGGGCCGGGTACGGTAACGGTTCGGACTGGGCGCTAATCTTGTTGCGAATGATCCGGGAGATGGATGAGACGGACGGCAGGGAGACCTTGTCGCAGAGACCTGAGATTCAAACATTAAAAATTATTATTACTTTACAACATTTTTTTTTGTTGTTTTTAGACGTTCTACTGTTGATGATAATTCAAAATGACTCATAGATTCGCACACTACTTCGTCAATGAACTTGACAACGCTAGTTCAGACGATGATCATTGTACACTGATTATGTTTCACTCCTTCTTAGAGTGCGAATGAAGAGCGAAAGATTAATGTGAATGGGGACAAGTCGAGTGCAAAAAAGATAAGTAGTATGCACCCGAAGTCTCCAATCGATCTCTGATCTCCCACGCGAAGAGGCCGGGCTCGCGCGACTTGAGCGAGCGAATGTATGCGACGACCTGGGAAGATGGATAATAGAGAACTTCAGTATCAGATGGAAGCTCAAACAGCGTCCTCTGTCCAATCGTTGCTATTAGACCTTCTGTTACCATAATCCACAGCACCGTAGTTGCTGTTGATGAAAGACACGCTCATAGCTAATCATGACTAATCCGGGATTGGGTAGGTAAAATATTGTAGGTTAGTCGGTTACCGTACCTGCGGTGTGGTCACGCGCGGCTTGCTGCCTCCCACGGTGCCCGGGTGCACGGAGCCGCTCTCGTTGTACCTGAAGGGGTGATGTACGGTAGGATACGGTAAGGGTACTGTAGGCAACCGTACCTGGATAGAATCTTCGAAACGCAGCCGTGCGAGACCTTGAGCTGCCGAGAGATTTCGCAGGGTCGTAGGCCTTTCTGAAATGGACGTAGGGTTGTCATTTCACACTATCAATAGCGTTGACCTTCGTCTCTATCCGACTCTTCCACTCTATAGTATTGAGATACAAAAGCCCGACAATTATAGATAGAGGTAAGGGGAACGTTGCAGAAGAGCGCTTTCGTTTTTATTTGTTTGTGATTGAGGAAAAGGAAAGGATTGAAGATTCATCCCCATTGAACATTTGAGAGAACGGTGAAACGTATTTGACCCCTTGACGTCAATGTCAAAACGTGAACCTCTCTCAAAAAATATAAATGAAGATTGAAACCGCATTGAAACTGTCTCTTCCAACTATCGATTGAATGCAGTATGTACTCGGCTTCCCGCTTTTCAGCAATTGTGCACTTACAGCACTCTCGATAATGATGATCGTACCTTGAACATTTCCACGATGGTCATTCGCATGTGCAGAGGCAGCGGTCGGCCGTTGACGAAGATTCCGCCCATCTGATTCACTTCTCCTCGGGAATCGGACGGAACAGGGGAGGGGTACGGTGGCTGAAGAATATTGATTCTTTCTCATACGATAGCTAATGTTTATGGTGGCATTGTTGATGGAGTTTGTCCATTGAATGAGATTGTTGAGGTGCTATGGTATGGTGTCCGCCCATCCGGATGATTTGTCTAAGAAATCAGACGGCCGACGTGTGAAGATGTTGTTCAGTACGACAGATCACATATCCAGATGTACGGTAAGTTACAGTACCTGATTGTGAGCATGGTGTGCTCCCGAGTGGTGAAAGAATGCCTCCGCCGGTTGCAGGCACCAGTTCGAGATCATTCCGTCGCGGGAGATTGACCGTATCGCCGAAGACTGGCTGGGCTTAGCCCCATGCCTGACCCTCCTCCGCCCCGCTGAACCCATGTCTGGGTCTCTTCTGTTTGCACATTCTCTAGGTCACTCTGACGAGAAGATAGCATGGAGAATAGTGAGGCTTGCTTATCCCTCGAGGGCTCCGCCCCCCCCCCCCCTGAAGAAAAACAATGGACTGATGGGAGTAAACTGATTGGGGGATGGGAAAGAATGCAGGGATGATCAACCGGTGGAATACGGTGGGATTGGAGATGCCAAAGGGAAGGCTATCTGGCAGTACGAAACCTCACTGTTCACCCCTCCCTTTCACCCTTCGACTCCTTCGACATATCCGCCTCCGAGGGATGGGTAAAAGAAAAAAATGAGGTAATCAGTTTACCGTAATCTACAGGCACGAGATGCGGTAGCTGATCTTCCTTGAAGAAGCGAGAGGGGAGGCCTTCCTGATAGATCAATGCATGTTTGCACAAGGTTCAGATGCATAGGTATGTCTCATGGGATCAGTGAGCTGTGTGATTACCTGTAAGTGTAGATGCAGTAAGGTTGTTGATTGACCGTAGTCTACATTTATGACGGAAAACTTATGTGAAAGTGAGGAAGACTTCCTGACAGATCGCGTGCGTGTTTGCATAAGCATCAGAGATATTTTCATATCTACTCTGGTATTACTCACCTAATAGGCCACCTAATATCCCACCTAATAGGTGACAAGTTAGGTAGCATTATAGGTGAGTTATTAGGTGGCCTATTAGGTGAGCGGCGCTATTAGGTGGCCTATTAGGTGAGTAATACCAGAGTAGGGGTCAAACTCCGACCATTTGATGGTGTAAAGCTCGCGCTTACGGTAAATTTATGACTATGGTAGATAGCGAGGCGACTATCGATTGATGTCCTGAATGCAGTGCACTGTGTCAAGTGCCATTTTTATCATAGTGTTTCGGATTACGGTATCATAAGCTGATTACGGTAGGTCAAGGTGCGATTATTGATTTTTGTTCGACTGAAATTTTTCTGATTAAAGTTCTCCGTTGCCTCCAGTCGGGTGTAGTCTCGAGTCTTCAAGTCAGCATTGTTTGTCCCAGTGCTAAGCCCTCCCCTACCTCTTTTCTCAAAGTCGGCAACTCGTTACGGGATTTAACACGGGAGTTCTTTATCTAGTCGCCGCTAGAGGACACAAATAAAGCATTTCCGGTGGGAGGACAAAGGCCTGAGAAAGTGTTCTAATATGAATACGGTAGCAGATGGGAATGGGGTACTGTATCTCCGTAACGGCAGCGAGGTAGGGTAGCAGAATAGAAATCCCTGAGAAAGTGGTCTAATTCGAATACGGTAGGGATACGGTAGCTGGGATTACGGTAGTGAAGAAGAATAGGTATCGAGTACAACTGCATAAGAGAGGTTGTAGGCCAACATGAACACTGTTTACTGATGGGGTACTGTAGTTAGGATAGGGTAATGTCGTGAAATTCGTGAAGGAGGAGGATACGGTATAAATTAGGCAGCTAGTCATTGTTCATTTTGAACGTACAGCTCGATAATTATTGATGCAGCGCTGTGTCTGATAAGGGTCTTCGGGACCGGGGAAGGGGGATCACAAATAGGGCTGTCAGAGTGAAGAATTCGTCTCTTCATTCCGCCCACTCTCTCACCGGTTAGAGTGACGAGAGAGTGCGAAGAATGAAGAGACGGATTCTTCACCCTGACAGCCCTAATCACAAACTGGACAGAAGCGAGGCTAAATTTGCCTACTTAGATGAGTTTCATCATTTGTAAATAGACTCGCGAGGATGAAATCTTCAATAGTACTTTCATCAGCTTTGGAAAAAAATTGAAACCTTCGTTCTGTTCCATTCACTTTCTTTCACTAAACTAGGGTCACTAACACAAAACTCTCTTTAGAATGTTCTTAATGTTCTCTTACATCTAGAGGATAAATAATTTCCACACACTTCTGTCTGAAGTTTCATAGAAACACCAATCTGCATTTTTTAGAACAATAAACAACAGTGTACTCATTGTCAGTGAGGGAACTCATGTTTGAGCAAGCTGATCCGGCTAGTGATACACGATGAGACACTGATCTTGCTCTCTCTATTTGGCTTTATCTCTCGCACCGTCTGACCGTCTAGCTCTCCAACTTTCCTATGAACTCTCGCTTTGTCTAATCGGTAAGAAATAGATGATTATTGGCGATTACACATGACCAGATAAGGAACAAATACAATCGTCCATTACCGGATGTTTGACTGATAGTTTGCGAGATGATACAGTAATGGGTCAGGATAGGTCAATCCGGGAGCCGAAACCCCACCTAATCAGTGGTCGGGAATGCCTTTTGCTTCCGCCGGATTCCAGAGATTACGGATTAGCCCGTATAGTAACATATCGTGTTTCTTCTTTGGAATTGCGGCACGCGATTGGGGAAATATTTAGCAGGCTATAGGAAACATTCATTCTATTGCTAAATAAATTTTAAAAAAATCGCATAACCAGTGCACCAAACGCACAGTGACCCAATACGTAACGAACCACCCTGCCGTTTGATCCAGTGAAAGTATACCCAACACCCAATGAACCACTCTGGTATATCCTCCCACCTATTTGGAAATTTCTTGTCGATGTAAGCTTCATAAGAATGAATGACATTGGCTAGATAGTAATGCCATACCACAGTGCTCCCCCAGTCTAGGCGAGCTAATTGCATTCAATATCGCAAAAAGCATCGCGGAGACCATGAAAGCACAGACGCGGTACGGAACGGGTCTAGGCCTAGAGATACGGGTGTTATCGGTATTCTACATCATCCCCTCGGATCCTGAATGCGGCAAGTTTTATGACAGCCTCACTGAACAAATTTTGAGACGAATAGAACACCACGAGCAAGTAGCAAACACTAAATCGAAAGTATACGTGGAAGAACACATTCAATATAAAACAGCTCTTGAGGAGCTTCGTAAGGTCTAGAATACTAGAGGGAGGGAGAAGGATGCATCGAAGCATAACTAAAGAACAATGCGCTGACACGACAATTTCGCGACAACACGGAAAAATGCCAAAAAAGCAGGAGACGGGAGCTGCGCAGTTACGAGCGTGACCTGACCCACATTCTAACAATGGGCACTGTCTCGTGTGCGCGAGATTACCAATTGCGCATAAATATTAACAAAATTTAAGAAATTACATCGAGAATGAAACTTTTTTTTACAAAACGAAAAACGAAAGTTTGAAAAAAAGACTTACCGTACACCACGAAAATTGTACGCTTGAATTGAAAATGTCTCGCACGGAAAAGCCATCATTGCGCGGTGCAAAAAATATTTTGCGTTCTTTTTGCACTTTGTCTTTTTGATCTACTTTATCGATTTTTTCGCTTGTTTTTCTTCAATATTGTTGTTGTTATTGTTACGCAATATTTACCTGTGTCAGGAGCGACTCATACTTGGTAGGGAACATGTCGGAAGTTCCCGATTTCGTGCTCTACGAGCATGCAGTCGGATACGCTCTTCTCAAGATCAAGGAGTTCGAAGATGCAGCTCTCATCAGCTCCGAGGTGGGACATTTTGTATAGAATATCGTTAATTGACATGATTACTCCCTTCACAAAACAAATAAGCACAACTAAGTGTGAGTAATTTAAATGCAGTCGAGAACTTCAAAAGATTGTTGGGCTCTCCTCTTTAAGTTTATTTTAGACGCCTCAAATTATATTCAAATGTAAATTTACTTGATTAATATTTAAATTAATAGTCACATGGCAACCTTTCTCTTCCCAGGTCGAGACTGCCATCTCTAATGTGCAGAAGTTCTGCGGAATCGTCAAGATGCACGCTTTCGAGCCCTTCAGGAACACTGAGAACGCCCTCGAGAACTGCAACTCCATCTCTGAGGGTGTGTTTCTATTTTAACTAATATTTAAATTCAGGTTCATCATAGTGCCATTGTTTTACGTGAGTTTTGCAGGAATCGCTCACTCCGATCTGGTCAACTTCCTTGAGGCTAATCTTCCCAAGAAGAAGAAGGTTGGTTTTCGTTGTTTTGAATTTTTACTATCGCATTTTATTCAAATTGATATTTTAAAAACTGAATCATCATAGGTTATCGTCGGAATCTCCGACTCTCGTCTCTCTGGATCCCTGCAGGAGCAGGTCAGCATTATCAAGCCCGTCTTCGGCGGAGTTAACACTGAGATCCTCAGAGGTACTAGTACTATTTTTTAAACGTTCTTTTTTCTTTCATGTTTTTTTTAATAACCTCTACGTTATTATTTTCCAGGAGTTCGCGTTCACTTCGAGCACCTCGCTCGCGAGCTTCCCCACCACTCCCTCAACAAGGCCAAAATCTCCCTTGGACACTCGTACTCGCGTGCCAAGGCTAGTTTATTATAAATTTTTTAAATGTATTTATTGTTTCGAAATATCGTTTGAATAGATGTGTAACGTGGTTCTTTTCAGGTAAAGTTCGATGTCCACCGTGTGGACAACATGATTATCCAGTCGATTGCCCTTCTCGATATGCTCGACAAGGACATCAACCTCTTCGGAATGAGAATCCGCGAGTGGTAAGCTTTATATTTGCTAGGTTGTTAATATTTACAATGCAATTCTTATGAATAGAAGCTTCATTTAAATATATTCAGGTACTCCTACCACTACCCGGAGCTCTTCAAGGTCGTCCCCGACCAGTACAAGTACATCAAGTGCGCCGTCACCATCCTCGACAGGTAAACTATTTAATTTACTATTCAAATTTTGAATAGATATTTGACATTGTAATTAAAAACTTTTTTTTCAGAAATAAGATCGCCGAGGATGAGGAGATGAGCAACAAGCTGATGGCAATCGTCGAAGACGAGGAGAAGGTCGCCGAGATCCTCGAGACCGCTCGTACCTCGATGGGAATGGACATCTCGGACCTCGATCTCATGAACATTGAGAGGTGCGGACATTGCGCATTGATAGAACAGTTATTTTTGTGTTTCATCATAATTATAAGTGCCGATCTTATTCCAGATTCGCCACTCGCGTCGCTTCCCTCTCCGAGTACCGCCAGCGTCTCCACGAGTACATCAAGGACAGAATGGGCGCTTGCGCTCCTTCTCTCTGCGCACTCATCGGAGAGCAGGTTAGCTCTTACATGTTTATGTAAATATATATTAGTTTTTGCTATATTTATGTCTCGCAACCCTCATGTCGCAGGTTGGTGCCCGTCTGATCTCTCACGCTGGATCGCTGACTAATCTGGCCAAGTACCCGGCCTCCACTGTACAAATCCTCGGTGCCGAGAAGGCCCTCTTCCGCGCCCTCAAGAGCAGAAGTGAGTAGTGTGACCTTGGCAGCGATTGATACTGAGATAACACAGATAATCGTTTTCTTGGCATGTATCTAGAGCACCGATGTATGACACATTCTCGGTGTTTAGTTTACATGCAATAACGACTAGCTCGTCCCATACAGTTGTAACCAGTATGATTACTCCTGAAGTAATTGAGCTGACATTTATTTTCTTACATCAAACTTTTTGAGAATGGCTTTATTGACACAGTTTTTACATTTTAAATTGCAGCCAACACTCCCAAATACGGACTTCTCTTCCATTCTTCATTCATTGGCAGAGCTTCCGCTAAGAATAAGGGAAGAATTTCTCGATTCATCGCTAACAAGTGCACTATTGCATCCAGAATCGACTGCTTCTCTGAGGTTGGAATTACTTGCATTGCTTCACTCATTTCGATAATTTTATGGAAAGCAATCTATTAATTCTCACAGGTTCCCGTTCCCACCTTCGGAGAGCACCTGAGAGAGCAAGTTGAAGAGAGACTAAAGTACTTCGAGACTGGACAAGTTCCCCAGAAGAACATCGATGTTATGAACAAGGCGCAGGTTCGTAGAAAAATAAAATTCCTCTTTTTGACCCTTCTGTTTTCTGACGCGTAGGGGTTCTAAATTCAGTAACAAAATCTGCTTTTCTTTTCTACGAACACCTAGTGGTCCACTGTTCGTGTTGCGAGGAATCCATACGTTCTGGATTGTTGTGACAAAGACGAGTGAATCTCTTTTATTCTCTATTATTGAAGAAGCAATAATTTCATTGTTATTCACAGGAGGAAGCTGAGGGAGTGAAGGAGAAGGTGCTCAAGAAGAAGAAGAAGGCAGCGAAGAAGGCCAAGAAGGTCGCAATAATTTTAATCAATTATTCATATTCACCTTTTTTTAAAAGTACACATTGTGATCTTTACCATTCAGGCCGCTGAGGAGGCCGTCGTTGAAGAGGAAGCTGTCGTCGAGGAAACCCCCAAGGTATTGTATATTGCTCGGTTTGAGCTTTTCACGCACCGATGACTTACGTAACGAATAATAGAAGCAATTTTACGGCCTATAGAAGGACTGTTATTGGCGAGAGGCGTAATTGTGATGATGGTAGATTGTTTTCAGAAGAAGAAGAAGCGTGCCGCGGAGGTTGTTGAGGAGGAACAGGAGAATGTTGAGGAGGAGAAGCCCAAGAAAAAGAAGAAGAAGGCTGCCAAGGTCGAGGATGACGAGTGAAGTGGTTATTTGTAACTGTTATTTGTTGTTTCACTGATTTTGTTATAATCGTTGTTTACCTCATCTTATTTCGCACTTTCTAATGGAAACAAAACTGTTATTGTTCTCGTTTGAAGTTGAACGTTGTTGTAGTTTGGCACGATACTCATGTTGACGATGATTAATGTTGGCTATTGTACGTGAAGTAATAAACGTATAGCTAATACTGTATTGGATCATTGGATCAAGACTACTACAATTTATCAAGAGTGGAAGGATTGGAATCGCGACTCTTAGAAATCCGTGACTTTTCTGGGATTCATGGACATTATCAACTCGTTGCTAAGTAATTTCAATGTTGAAGCCCAATCAGCTGGCAAAGATCTGTTACTCTCGCTCATCACTTCTCAATTCACATCCTTTTCGTGCCTTTTTCGTTCCCTGGGAAATCTAGCGGGGGATGTTTCTGCAGCTCCGCCTTCTTCTAGACTCCGCCCCTCCCGACTCCCCCCCCCTCTGCCTCATTCTCCCCCTTCAGTCCTAGTCGCCCCTGTCAGATGCAGTCCTCCTTGCTCCTCACTCTTCTCGTACTCCTCGTTGCTGTCGTACTCTTCTCGCAAGCACAGGTAGTCTTGTACTTTGAGTGACATCATCATACTCTGACTCTCTTGTTTTGTCATGCTCTCACTTTGTCTGACAGGAAGGCATAGAAAAGAATTATCTTCACTTCTGATCTAGGAGAACCCTAGCGCCCTTTCTTGAGCTTACAATTAGGATAGCGTCTTCGTGGAATGTAGAAGAAAGGTAGTTAGCCTGATGCACTTTAACGCTAAACTTACTGCAGAGCTTGGAAGAGTACGGTCAATACGAACCCGAAGCGCCCTCCCGGGGAGTCAATCTGATGCAGCAGGGCTACGGTATGGGCTACCGACAGAACCGACTGAATACGGTAAGAATCGATATCCTGCGACCTACCGTAACCGCCTACCGTACCTCCAGCGCTCGCTCCACGACCGCATCCGATCGCTCAAGGAGAACGTCCAGAAGAACGACTACCGGGGCGCCATCTTCGGCTAATAATCGGCTACCGTACTCCGCACCACCACACCACGCCGTACACCACTTACTTATACCGTATACGCCCGCTAATGTTATTAATATTATTGATCGATGAAGAGTGTCGTTAACATATGTATTATCGCGGAACTTTTCCCTCGTATATAGACAGCTGAAGTGATGTGAGAAACACACACAGATAAGGAAGGAATCAGCACCTGGATTTCTTAGAATCGCGGAAATTATGCATGAACCTCACAAGTTATTTTACCCTCACAAGTTATTTTCGAATGCCATTTCCTATTTCGTGAATCTAGGCGATCACGCTACATTTCCCAATTTGCTCAATGTCAATTGAAGAAACCCTGATTTCATGTATCCAAGTTACGCATAACATCTATCCAAAGTGCTCCTTGGTAACAAATAAGACAACAATTTCGCCAAATAAGCTCGATTTCCATGAAGCTCCTCTCGATTTTGCACGATCCTGGCTACACTCTGCTACAAGCCCTTGGGCACCAAACACCCTGACAGATCACATGTCTCCACTTCCTCGAATTTTCCCCCGAAATCTGCACCTATTCCTTGAATTTTGAAGCGTTTTATCGTGAGATTTACAAACATAAGAAGGGGCGCCTTGAGGCGTATTTGATGTATCACAAGTTAGCGAAGCAAGAAGCGAAAACGTGGGAGACAAAAACGTGGATACGAAAAATATAAAGCTCGAAGGGGATTCAGTGAATTCGGTGGAACGAAAAAAATCTCACGCGCTCGCTACGAAATGCGTGATCCTTGGGCGGTTTAGAGCGTGAGAGGCTTATACAGTGACCATGAAGGGCTACAGAAGAGACACTGTAGTAGGATACGGTAAGGACTACGGTAGGTCAAGGGATACTGTAGGGCAGGGGTACGGTAGTCTACTCGTCTCTCTTCTTGAGTACTGCTACTCGCTCTTCTATCTCAATCGTGGGAAGGAAAAGGAGTGGCTTGAGAAGGTCACTAGGACTCTTGGGCATACGGTAATTCATCGTGGCGAACCCGCGGATACTGATCTGGAAACGAGGGAGGTTACTGTAGTTTTGGACACTGTAGTCTCAACTAATCGATAAATGCGGTTCTGTTTCTCAACCAAGGAGGTTATTGTAGTTTTGGACACAGTAGCCTCAACTAATCGATATCTCCGCTACCGTATCTTGAGGTTACCGTATCATCGAATCGTCAACTGACTAACCATCGCTCTGTGTCCCGGGTAATCCCTCTCGAGCAGAGCCTTCAGCGGCTCGGAATCCGTGCCAACGATCAGAAAATCGAATCGATTCAGCTCGTCGAGTGTCAGACCCTCCGTCTTATTGTACCTGCAAGGATACGGTAGGTACGGTATGGAGATATCGATGATTGTCTATATTCCAAACTAATGTGGATAAAAAACAATGAAAGCTGCGTATGTGTCTTTGCAGGGCAACTGGACAATTCGCAATCTACTTTTCATAGAGGAACCTTTTTTTTTTTTTTTTTTTTTAGTGATCTCTGTAAGCCCAGGTAAAAAGAAAAGGAAACGTTAGTCACGGAAGTGGCAAATATGCGTACAGAGCAGTATACACAGCAGTGGCATCAGATTGCCTGCTCTAGGTTATCATTAGGGTGGATCGTAACTCTCAATCATGCTCACTACTTACACTGCTACCTATTCCTCGTATTCCTACCGCAAATTGAGATCTATAGCTTGCGAGACGTCGAGTGGGAGGAAAGATGTGTATTGGATTATCGAAGCTGTGCAGGAATTTCCTGTTTTCCGCGTCATCAAAATTGCGTCTTCGCTGTATTAAAAAAACCACCTTTCTGGGGCCCAAAACTCCAGTTTACTAGTTCCCATTATCACTCCAATATCTCGTATCGCAGTACTCATGGTCACTGGAAAACAATGGTTTACCATAATTAGCCTTAATTGCGGTAGTTTGCACTCTATAAAGATACAGTGCTCACTTCCTTCAATCATTTTGTTCTGGACTACCACTATTCTAGATAACGGCATTCATCAATCGATAACTCACTCCCATGCTCCGTATCCCTCTACATCTACTATAACCAAGGTTACTGTAGCCTAGATTACAGCATCTTTCAATCGCAAACTGAACTCACTCCCATGTCCTCTCAGATTACGGTATCTATCAATCAATCAACATAGATACAGTACTCACTCCCATGCTTCGTATCCCTCGTAGAATCGGCTCACTCCCGTCTGTGCAGCGTACACGCCAATGTGCACCGAACGAGCGCGGGCGCGGTCGTAGCGTTGCGAGTGCTGGCAAAGATCAAAGATCAGGGATTAGACTACAAATTACAATCCACCTTTTTTCACAATAGTCCTACGCTTCCCACGCTAGTACTAAACAGGTGAATCGGTGTTTTACTTCCACCTAGGCTCTGGATGTCCTTGCCTCAATCTTCTGAACAAACAAATGAAAGAATATTCTCGAAATGACACACAAGTGAGAAAGGATTCCTTCCGCCCACTCTATCCCCTTTCTATGGTGAGAGAATATCCGGATTCATTGTCAGGAAGTAGGAAAGGAAACAACCATCGCACCTGCCGTTCCGACTCTATTTCCCTTTCACTGGTAGACAGGGCAGACAATGAATACCACGTGCCAAAGATCAGACGCCATTAAATTTTCGGAGGACTCAGAACGGGAGGAAATCCCGGCCGCCCACTTTCTTTCCCAGCCAGAAGCGAGAATATTACAAAGCAAACATTGCAGCTGCAACCTCATTCGTTTGCCTTTATTGTTGTAGACAAGGCTCATAATGCAATTGAAACCTCGGCGTCAAAGATCGGATTCTATCACTGCACCTGCAGTCACTCCTACAAGAGCTATTGTCAACTAACGATCAAAGATCAAAGTTCAAACTCTAAAGACCAAGGATCAAAGTCCAACCAACCTGTAGCCAACTGAGCGCGTCTCCTCCCGGGTAATTGCTCACACTTGCCAGTGTGAACACTGCATTGGCTGCCAGATTAGCGGCGATGAGACCATAGAATCCCCATGAGAGAAGACGGTAGACGATCGATTTGTGACGATTTAGGTACCTGGGAAGCGGATACGGTATTGTCGTAAGATTCTACTGTTGATCGACCTTTTCTTCGGCAATCCTCTTTTATTCGCCCCTAGCGACGGGTGAGTCACCCGGTGCATTTGAGCTTTACCTAAACCATAGAAGGCGTGGATATTTTGTAGCTCAATGATTTCTTGATTCTCGATCTATATCACTTCACTATCTTTGTTTGATTACGGTAGCCTGACTACAGTATACTATCAGCTCACTGAGTCACGCGCACCTTCCACTTCGTGCGTGCGTTTCCCACGAAAGTAACCCGTCAGTTTCGGCGAATGCGCAAGTCAAAAAGTCTGGCGAAAAAGGTAGCCGACAAAATGGCATGTGAACAAATTGTAGCGCATGTTTGTTACTCGGAATCTGGGCAGGAGAAATTGCACTTCCAAGGTTCATTGGTCTTCTATCATGCTGATGAAACACGCAAGTTCCTTGAGAAATTGCAAAATGGTTAAAGTTAGTTTTTAAGGTCAACAAGTGGAAGAGAAATCGAATTGAATTGTTTCACAGAGCTTGAATGATCCCTGTGTGACTCATATGTGCATGGTGAGAATCGCCAAATGAAAGAACTAAGAAGTTTGTAAATCGAGAGCAGTGGATCCAACGCACACTTGCGAGTTTTTGCCTAGATACGCTCAGACTGTAACTCGTAACCGCCTGATGGATAGTGAAGCGTTCTTGAAACTGTTACATTGGCCAAATTCGGAAGCACTGATCTGTAATGGATCCCTGCCATTCTAGGCATTAGCTGTGACTCTAATGCTCCTAGTGAAACCCCACATCAAGGTACTTGTTCAACAGAAGTCGTACAACGATGCACTATCGAGCTGCCGCTTTCCCTGTGGCTTATCCAATCACGCCGCAACTCAGAATAACCAGGCGAGCATAGAGTAGGTTTATCGTCCACAGGCAGACCAAGCCTTGCTATCCCCCAGGGGTCGGCAAATTGGTAGTAACCTCGGTTACGAAAGGTAAACGTGCCCTAGAAGTCTGAACAAAAAGGGATCACGCTGGCCTCGCCGTACCTGGCCTTACCTGTGTACACCACCAGGCGTGGTTGTCTCAAAACAACTGTAAAATCGCCTTGATTGTGGAAGCAACTTTACCTTTACTTTTTTTTATCGTCCACAGGACCAACGACCTTCCATGGGTTCTAGCTACTTCATACATTCGCCGTGACTCACACTCACCTGGTTTTACAATTCACGGAACTTCTCGAGAATTTCAATCTGTATTTATCCCATAGATTTCCTCGTCAGTTCCACACATAAATCACGGCTTAACCGTTCACAGACCGTTCCCCGAGGGGCTTCCCTATCTCCCGGTCTCTGTATTTCCCGGCTCTCTAGCCGGTCAGATGGTCCAATAGAGTATGTGAGACTCGACCATTAATCGTCTCTCAATCTTCCCATCCCGCATAGGTTCTCATTAGTCAGAGCAAGCGAGAAAGCACATACATTGGGTAGAGTTAGACCATCCATTTGATAGGTGGGAACCCGTACGATTCTCCCATAGGCACTATTCCTGTCCCTTCCTTCTAATCCCCGGATTGATCTGTTGTCCTTACTTCAGATGGACTGAATCCAGCTCAATAAAATGATGGAATCATACCACTATGATCCCTACTTCTACACAGTTTTGTCTTCAAAACTCATGTATATTCCGAGACTACCATGAGGGAAGGGGATATATTCCTCATCACTACAACTACATTTCATCTATCCATCAAAGATTCCATTTTATAGACCCAATATTACGTGGAGAATAGACATCACATAAATCAATCAGAGGTACCGTATCAAATACTCATATTCCTTGTCTCATTCGCGCATCCTGTTCCCATTCCATCAGAGATCTTGTGACTAATTATCTGTGGTGCTCCGGAACCCACTCTAGTATCAAATAAATCCCTCTTACGGAATGAGTGTAGGATGCAATCGCATGAATGAGGGGAAAGAGAGCTCAAATGAGGCCCCAAAACACGGGAAAAATAGGAGAATAGGAGACAAGGGAAAGGAAAGGGAAAGGAAGGGACCGAGACGAGACGTGACTGCCTAATTCGCATAATGCAGCCAACGAAATTCAATCTCAGTGATGAAATAATTGTATCGAACAGGCACCTCATGTATTAGTAGTACTAAAACTCCACAAGAGAAAGCGTGTGCGCGAAACGAAAGTTCCGTTGAGATCTGATCGAATAATTGGAACTATGAAGTGTGGTAGAATCAGATTCATCAAATAAGCTCGTCAGGTAAAGCGCCCGTGAAACTCCAAAAAAGGAAGCCAAAAATTAGAAAGCGCCTAGATTCGCGGATTTCCTGGGATTTCCACGGAATTTTTCTTGCACAGCGTCGACAGACATGATTAGTGGTAGGCTACAATCATCAATAGACAACGCTCCCGTGAAACCTACACCTCTCGGGTCCTTTTCAAATGTTCATCCACCTTTCCTCGCCTTGCCAGTATCTATTCAAAGATGACCCAGGCCACTAAAAGATACTCAGCTACCGCATCCCAATCGATATCTACCGTATCCCCAGACTCACAATCGTGCGAAGACGAGGGCGGCGGGCACGCTCAGCACGGGCACGACGTAGATGATGAAGCGGAGCTCCTGAGCGGAAGAATCAGGGAGAGGAATCAGGGGGAGGGGTACGGTAGTCGATTGATATTATCACTCTCAAGTACTGTCCTAACTGATATTTGTTATTTGGGAACAACTGCAAACGAATTATCAAAATCCGTGTAATTCTTGGAACATGAACCAACGTTGAAACATAAATAATGCTATGTCTACAATTGCATCTTTTCGATATCATCACTCAGCTATCGCGTGCAACTAACTCATAAGATAAATTCGCAACCCGCTGAAGAGAAATTATCAAAATGCACTCAACCTTTAGAATATGATTCCACGTTGAAACATGAAACATACTATGTGTCCAACTGTAATTTAATTCCACATTGTTCACCCCTGCATCCACCGTTCGACTACTGTATACCTATGAGAATTAGCTACCGCACCCCTAATACCCCACCCCGTCCTACCGTATACCTTGTGCGGCAGTGCGGAGTAGAGGGCGACGAATGCGAGAAAGGGCGCGCACAACGGCACCACACGACGCCAATCGAAGAGGAGCGACACCGGGATGAACACTGGAATTGAGGGACAATGTTTTGATAGAACACAAAAAGAAAGGCCAAATTATCCAACAACTCTGTCGCAACATTAAACAAATCTTGGTTGCTGAGATTCACTAGGCCCCTTTCACGTCCTTACTCCCACTTACAGCCAGGGGAACGTGTGGGCGAAGGAAGATATACCGAGGTAAGTCGCCTACTGAATTTTGAGCATCAGAGATTCCACAAATGATTGTTCAAAGCGGATGGATAATTTAGCATTCACTTTGTCTTTTAGCGAAACTTCTAAATTATTGGTTTCATTCGAAAGTGCGGTAATTGAACTGAGGCTGAAAATAGGAGACAATCAGGTTCTCTATCGACGACGATCACAAGTAGAACAAGTGAAACACCAATATCATCGCTAATTATCTGTTTCACTCCAACCATCTAAAACTCACCATCAAAGATGATTATAGCAGGAGCAAATGAATTGATTTATGATTTTTTTTTACATCGCCGATCGCGGAAAGCACTAATTCCCAGACCGACACAGCTCATTAGTATAGCCAGTGCAACTGCGATCTTACTTGACGAAAATTGTAGCGTCAAGTGCTCATCGTTTCCGCCTGCTCGGTTAGAACGAATTGCTATTCCTAATCATCTAATCAGAAATATACCCATACCGATGGACGCGAGTAGTGCACGGGCAGCGCCGAGTAGAAGTACCAGAGCGCCGGCGACGTCTGTGAAATATCGATTACAGTAACCCGAGAGGAGGTTCGGTAGGTCAGACTCCATCCGCAATCATATATAAATTGATGGAGAAGCAATTGTACAACCATTGAACATTCCAAATCGCCCCGATCATTTATGATCCCACTGTGGCTCGAGTGTACCGGGTGGGGATAGCCAAACATTTACTAAACATTCACGCTATAAAACAACAGCTACCGAAATCGTATCCACAGTTTTCTTGGTCATTTTTAGGCCAGATAGTGATTATCATCTGGCTCTCTCTTTTGCCAACGCTCTCTCGTCGGTTAGAGAACCGAGAGATCAGGGGAAAGTGAGAGAGTCAGACACTCATTAGTTCTGTTATTCCGAATGTTCTTATCGACTACTGTAATCCTTATCTTCAGTTCGGAGTGTCATACTCTGTGTCAGCTCCTATACTCCCCCCCCCACTCATAGCATACCCATACATCGGAATGCTTCTATGGACAACCGTAATCCATATCCTTGTTTCTTGGGCCAGATCTCTTACCCCATACTCATGACTCCGATTGTCGAGGACGTTGAATCGGATGACGTCAAGCTCCGGCCAACAGGGACGACGCCAGAAGAAGGAATCCAGAGGGAGGAAGAGGGCTGTAAGGGAGAGTACTGTATGACACCACCAACCGTCTTATTAATTAGAACAGATGCACAGAACTTGGCAAGAGCATGTTAAATCTACGGTAACGCATATTTAGAAGAAGGAATCGAGAGGGAGAAAGAGGACTGTAATTAAAAGAATGGAGGGTGAGGGAAGGGTGCGGTAACGGATCGAATAAAATCCAATTCTTTCGAAAATACAGAAAAAAGCCAGCAGTTGAAGTTATGTTTCAGGGTGGGCACATAGTCTACATGTTCAGATTTCAATAATGCTCGTAGAGAACTCTGTACAACAAAATAATAAAGCTAACTAACTGCGGGCATACAAATAAATATTTCAAAATAACGTCTACAGTTGGGCTCATGTTTCAGGATGCGTTCATGTTCTACAAGCTATACTCCGATCGATACACACGAATTACATCACCAATATTTGCAAATCGATCAATAACCGTAACTCACCAACGAGCGGGATTACTGTAGTCGCAGCGATTCCAATCGCGGACTGATTGAGGGGCGAGAAGAGCGGAATGCGACCATTGAGAAGAGAAGGAAGAAAGAGAGGAGCGAAGAGGAGTACGAGCTCGAATCTGAAAATAGAAAATTGGCATTTTACATTTAGATGTTTTCCTAAAAGCATAGCTTCAACCATTGAATTCACACCGCCTTGCAAAGCGGTTATACCCATGGTAAAACACGGATGTTACAGAATGTGGAAATGTTCAAAAACTCCCAATCTGTTGTAAATATTAGACAATATCCGGAACAGGAATCTAGTGCCTGGCACTGCTACTCCAATTATGAAATGGAGCTGGGAAGATGCCAGGAAAGGGAAGTAATAGCATTCCGAGAAGGCCGGGAATGAGAAGGCACATGCATTTCGTATTCTCACGAGTGAAACAATTGGAGGACAATGCAAGGGGTGGGCAGAGATTTAGATTTTTTATACGCGCGATTAATGTTTCACCATCGGTTCATATCTTCGGGTTGTTCAGGCCGAACTAGTGCATTTTGGACAGACGCCCTAAAACTCAAATAATACTTTTTACACCAACAAATTGCACCCATGCACTTCTCGTTTCGTCTTCACCTAATGACCAAGAAGCAAGGGAGCAGTCAATACGAGACTCACAGATTTGTCTAATCTAATTGTCCCCATTATGCCTCGATCGTTTCTTCTTCACCTTTTCATCTATTTTGCTTCACTTCATCGCGCTTACTCTTTGTGCGGAGGAGGATGCGCGCGTCAACTTTCCTTATCGTTCGAAAATAGAACGACCACCTCTGTCTACCGTCTAGAGGGAATCCCAAAACGTGTCATAATCGCGCGGTAACTATGCAGACAGTGACGAATGCAAGAGCGGTAATGAGCATGGGGATCCCCCCCCACCCCCAATCAGACGAGCTGTTTTATCAAACTGTCAAAGATATATTGTACACGCTAAAATAGCCTTACCTAAATCTAAAAAAGCCTTACCTAAGACTAGATCCTGTAGAATTATGTTAAAAGACCAGAACGAAGAGGAGATTGTTGTTTAGCTCTTACACAGAACATGTAATTCCGCCGGTACTAAGATTCGCCGGGTACAAAAACGCAAACGCGACGTTGAATATACCCTCGTTTTTCACTAACCTTTCACTGAATCTACCCAAAAAATTAATTTCCCGGATCCCGTAAAACTCCTCACCTGAACAGAATGGTGGCAGCAATAGCCCATCTCGCAGCGCCTTTGAGATCATCCTCCAGCCAGAGTGAGACGGCGTAGAGGACTGGAGAGGAGAATGGATTATTGAAGTCTATGCATTTAATTCTACTTGCTTCTTTCATTATAGAACATGAAGGGCGATACCAAAAAGGTAGTAAAGAGAAATATAATTTTTTTTTTGTAAACAACAACGCTGCGGAGTCAGATTGGTCTCTCTTGACTTTGCCCTTTGAGATAACACGTCAAAATAAGATTTTTCTCTCTATCGCATCGAGGGAGGCTAAAGAACAGAGAACGGAAAGTGTAAAATTGACCAGTGAAGCAGAGATCTCTCTCGGATGAGTCATCTCAGAGAGAATACAACTGACTCTCTTCATTTCGCACGCTCTCTCGTCAGTTACACAGATCTACACAGTACAAAGTGGAGAAATTGACATGACATGAGTAATTGAGCAACATCAAATCCCCGTGACTTCGTTAGGGGAGACTTATTCATAATAGAATTCTGCACACTTCCTCAGAGTTCTGCACAGAGGAATCAAATCCACTGGTGTTGTGTAAGAAATCTCCTAAAAATTGTGATCCACAAACAATTTGAGAAGATGTAGCACCAGTGAAACTCTAATGTTCTCGGTCAGATGTTTCATCAACTAGCCGTGACTTCGTTAGGGCAGACTTATTCATAATAGAATTCTGCACACTTCCTCACAGTTCCGCACACAATGACCTTGATTTTGTAGGGATACGCATGCAAATTCACAAAAGGGGACACGTGAGAACATCAACTAGAGGGATCACTTTACACTATTTTTGAGTAACCAGAATCGCCAATTTATTGAAATTCACAAAATGCTTGTGAAGAAAGAGGACGAGTGAAACTCAAATGC
Organism: Pristionchus exspectatus; assembly: GCA_911812115.1. NCBI lineage: Eukaryota > Metazoa > Nematoda > Chromadorea > Rhabditida > Neodiplogasteridae > Pristionchus > Pristionchus exspectatus. The sequence continues at coordinate 3,984,176 of OU461587.1, read as the reverse complement.
ATCGCTGATATCCTCAGAAAAAATACTGCTGCCGAAAATCTTTTTAGGTTTGCAAAGTTTTTCTTTTTAGTAATATAAACACATATCTAGAGCAACACTAAAAAACGAAATTGAAATTGCCACTTTTTCACGAAATTGCCACTTTTTCATACACCTCAATTTGTAATATTCACTCTTCACAACGCTCAACTCTCTACGTAAAATACCCACTTCTCGCTCAGTTCAATTAGTAATATTCAACCTTCACAACTCACATCTCTCTACGTAAAATCTCAACATTTCATTCATTATCCAATTTGTAATACTCACCGAGCACGAGCGCGAACGTGTTCGGCAGCGGACGCGACGCGTAGAACGCAAAGTGGAACTGCGTAGCGACGATGATCCTGGAAATGAAGTATCCTGAGAAATCGATTGACTATCTGAGCCGAAAAATTATTCCATTGAGAAGGCGAAATTGAAGACTAATCAATTGGAATATGCATTGGCTGACTATCACCTAACAATGAAACGTAAAACTTGGAGATGACTTTCGGCTGTCTATCCTAGATATCTGGCATAGGTGCCCAAGCGGACCGCTGGGGGGAGCCCACCCGGGAGGGCTCCCCCCCTTCAACGTACCCGGGTTCATGGTCCAAAATGGGTGGGTAGGTCATTGTGGAACTTGTATCTGAAACATATCCCAATGACTTCTACAGTATACCACTATCGATTTTTGGTTTATTTATTAGTAAAGTGCGCATCCTAGTATCACCGGGTTGGAGAAAACTTCGGTTACGCATGTTGTTTACTAGTAAAGAGCGCATCCTACAATCACCTGGTTTGTAAAAGCTACCGAAATCGATATTTTATCCAACCCGGCGATTCTAGGATACGCTTTTTACTAGTAAACAACCTCCGTAATCTAAGTTTTCTCCAACCCGGTGATACTAGGATGCGCACTTTACTAATAAATAAACCAAAAATCGATAGTCGTATACTGTAGAAGTCATTGGGATATGTTTCAGATACAAATTCCACCATGACCTACCCACCCATTTTGGACCATGAACCCGGGTACGTTGGAGGGGGGGAGCCCTCCCCCCTGCGGACCGCCGTGGGCACCTATGATATCTGGCCTCAGGGAATTGAGACTCTGTCGACTATCCGAAACAGATATCGATTTCATTTTTTGGTATAATGATATTTGATTGCAACAGGTCCAACTTGAATCAACTTGATACCCTCCAGATTGACTATAAACATAAATATCGACAGATGTGAGTACCATTCATCTTACCACTTACACGTGAAATCAATTTACGATCACCGCCTTCCGTACACTTACCGTACCAATAAACCCAATCATCGATAGCCCTTTAGCGTGCTCCTACTGTACCTCAATTCTTTCAAAGACTAGTTAATAAACTCATTTATCGATCACCACGTCCCCTCCTCCTACCGTACCTCAGATTCGTCGCCACTTCCCTCCCGAGGTACCATTGAATCGACCGGGCGAAGCGAAGGAACGAGAGAACGACCAGCGAGCCGAGCACTCCACGGACTGAAATGGATGGAGGGAATTAAGGCAGTTGTCGATTGCAAGCTATCTACCGTATCCATCAAGCTCGTATCGTGGTTGTACTGTACCTATCAAGCTATCGCAGTGACATTCTTTTGTTTAGTTTTTGTTACAATCAAAATATTCCGCGCAACGCACCCAGGTGACCTAATAGTGAAACACAAACCAGGCATGCGAAATTAAGTCGAGTTTGACTGACACCGCTGTGGCAGAGGATTAAAGCAACAGTAGAAACAGTCGACCATCAATAGCATTTTGTTTCACAGCGAGAGTCCGGAGAATTAAATTGCCCCGAGAAAGTAAAGCAAAAGACATGGCCATGAAACACACACCCGGCAAGAATCTTTTTTGATCTCCGAATCAGCTGATAAAAGTACCTCACTAACACCGTTTGAAGCTTTTCCGGCAACCATCTAGCTACAGTAGCAAAATATTGTTTTGTCTTGGGAGAATTGTAGAAATGAAAGAGTCCAATGGTGAAGCGCACACCCACCAGGGACAGAGGGGTCGAATTTCGAATACTATTGTGCTAGAGGAATAAACTCAGTCCTCGATCCCTCATGACCAAATAGTTACAGTACCCATGAGCTGCATCCACATCTTGTTGAAGGGCTGGAAGGACTGCCAGACGCGCACGGGGGCAGAAATCTGCAAGTGGGGTATTATAATTAAGAATACATAAGCTTACGAAATCAACCACTATTGAGCCAGCTAAATACATCGCAAGTGAGTAACCTGAATTCACCTAGTGATTAGCTATTTTCCAACCAAGTTTCGACAGAATCAGCAACTCATACTGAAATTCATCGATCATGGGGAACCACAATCTGCTAGGACCACCAAAAATCCATCGCTACATACTGTTTTCCCTTTTTAAAATATGAAATAATTAAAAATAATAAACTAACCTTATCGAGTGTGTAGTACTCCCTATCCCACTGCAGTGTCGCACCAATTCGCGCCATTTGATCGCGGATTATGGTAGCATTACTGCAATGGATACGGTAATACGCACTGACTAAATTTCCGGTCTAATTTACGCTTCACCACTCCTACAAGTGTGATGAATAGTTTTTGATATAATGTTCTCCTGAAGTCACCGGCCAACCATTTCCCATCTTGATCTCCCCCCCCCCCCCGTTTATTCGAGATTCACACTCTCAACATTTCAGAAATTTTCCCCATACTAATCGAGCTATCGGGAGCAAGTGAACAAACCACATTGATGGACACGCGAACTTCGCGCAAATTTCCGTCCATCGAATTGCAACCGCCCTGCTCATTTGAGATTCACACATACATCTCTAGAACATTTCTCGCACTAATACTGTCATGCATGATTTGATTTCGTTTTCGCTTTTCGATTTCGCATGATTTGATTGAGTTGAATTTGATTTCATGATCATGAAATCAAATTATAAACAATTCTAGCGCCGATTCTTTTTTTGGCCAATCCTCTTTTGATTTTTTAACCGCCAACCACATTCAGGATTCACCTACATTACACATATCGAGAAAATTCCTCGAATTAAATATGGGATCGATTTCAAGCGAACTTATAAACATAACTCCACCCACCTCCCCGCGAACTCTTCGCATCTCTTCACAAATACGTCCCTTCCCATATCCCTTCTCGTCTTCTTCTCGTAAAATAAGCAATGCAAATATCCTCAGTGGGCGTAACCTAGTATCTCCATTTGGTTTCTTTCCTGACCGGCACTTTCGGGATTCACTCACACAATATATCTCGAGAAAATTCAACCCAATAATACAGCCCTGATCTCACCCCTTTAGGATAACACTAATTGTGAGTAGAGAGACACTACCATACATTCCTCCTTGATCTTCCCCTTAAACCACGCCAATACCAACCGTAATCAAGAATCAATCTACCGTACCTCGCCTCCCTTGATTCTCCTCTGCCTCGCGATCGCATCTTCTATCGTCACAGTCAATGCGTGGCCGATGTGCAGTCGACCGGTGACATTGGGAGGAGGGAGAACGAGACGGAGGGGAGGGAGGGAGGAGCTGGCTGAACAAGGGAAAAATTTATAATTTTTTTAACCTATCATAATGCTATTGAATCAATCGAGTCAAGCCTTGTAGATGACAGCTACGAGGCTATCGAATAGGACTATTCTCACTATCTGTGAGACCGAGCTAGCGGAAAATGGTTTGGCAAAGCACGCAAGAAGAAAATTTCGACAAATATTACAAGCGAATGTTGCGTTTCATGCGGTTGATGTGTAGCTCCTGCTATATTTCAAACCAGTGAACGATTCATTTCTTTAATGCTTTACATTGATTTGTTTTCTAGATTATTGTAGATTCTAATAAATACCAAATTTCAAAAAAAAAATGAAGACTGTACATAAACTCCAGAAATAGGCGTGTAATTAATTTGGCACTTGAAACATAGAGGCGGGATATGAGGCCGTTCGCCTTAGGTTCAACAAGCCTCCACAGGGGTTTGGAACAGGTCAAAAATAAAAATCTCTCAAAAGTTGCCCCTAGGGGTTATTTTTGACCCTCTACACGCTGGTGCACTCGATTTCGCAATATGTCCCCTCCCCGCTCCAGGAGGGGGCACCCCCCATTTGCCCCAAATCGCGTTTTTCGCTTATTATTCCTCGGAAAGTCGTCAAAAATGGGTGAAATCTCACGTACCCGACCAGAATTTCGAGCTCTATCTCGTGGTGCTACTGAATTGTCATGAATATTTTTCGTTCTCGAGAAAAAGCCATTTTTTGACCGAGAGGATATGCCCGGAAAAGCCTTCCAGAGTTGATAGAGGAGGTTCTCCTGATCATTTTGGTATATTGGACTTAGGGTTTTAATTTACATTTTGATGTTTTGGGGGGTGGAGCAAAAATGGGACACAAAAAAAATTTCGCGAATACCCTCGTGTTTGTGCTCGTTTTGTAGAGCTCGTTAAACTGCTCAACTTTTGTGTTGGACTTTTTCTTGAAATTATTTCTTTAAGAAATTACAATCGATCAAAAAGGCCGTTTTCGCGAGATGTCCAGTAATCACTTTTTCGATAGCTGTAAATTCTTAAGGGAATCTTTTCACGAAAAAGTCCAACACAAAAGTTGATCAGTTTAACGAGCTCTACAAAATGAGCACAAACACGAGGGTATTCGCGAAATTTTTTTCGTGTCCCATTTTTGCTCCACCCCCCAAAACATCAAAATGTAAATTAAAACCCTAAGTCCAATATATCAAAATGATCAGGAGAACCTCCTCTATCAACTCTGGAAGGCTTTTCCGGGCATATCCTCTCAGTCAAAAAATGGCTTTTTCTCGAGAACGAAAAATATTCATGACAATTCAGTAGCACCACGAGATAGAGCTCGAAATTCTGGTCGGGTACGTGAGATTTCACCCATTTTTGACGACTTTCCGAGGAATAATAAGCGAAAAACGCGATTTGGGGCAAAATGGGGGGTGCCCCCTCCTGGAGCGGGGAGGGGACATATTGCGAAATCGAGTGCACCAGCGTGTAGAGGGTCAAAAATAACCCCTAGGGGCAACTTTTGAGAGATTTTTATTTTTGACCTGTTCCAGACCCTTGTTGAACCTAAGGCGAACGGCCTCATATATCTTCAATTTCCTTCCAGCACATTTCGTGTGATTACTAGGAAACAGATGAGAAGGACAATTTATTGCAAAGTATCAAATTAAAGAAATTTGAATTAAACCATGAGGAGCCTAATAAGGCATTGGGGTGGGCCACAATATATCAAAATGGCAAAACTATATGGAACTGAAAAACCGATTCACAGGCGTCGGGGGTCGATCGGGGTACGGTAACTGGGGGGTGAAGGGTGTAACTAGGGAAACGAGGGGCGGGGGACAATGTTCAATCAATGAGCTATCCTAACAGAAAGCGCACCTTGACATCTAAAATATTAAAGAATTAAAAGAAAATTAAGCAAAAATCAATACCAAAAATAAGCGAAAAACGTAAACTCGAATAATTTCAAAGTGCGCGTTCAGTTACAGGGATGGGTTCAGATCAGGATTCGTCTAAAATCGGTTATAATATTAACATACCAACGTAATTCAATAATCTGCACATAGAAAGGCGTCACTAGGTTGATGGTTCAATCATGACTATATTCACAATCGGTTTTAGAGAGAAATAAAGAGCAACGGGGAGAGATGCCAAGGGCGTCGATTTCAACAACATCGGGGGCGCAGATTACGGCTGTGGTCAGTGATGACTATTGAGAGAAAGAGATATCATCGATCATATAATGATCGATATCTCGCTCTGCCATCATTGCTTCAAGAAGAGCCACCTTCTGCTCGAGACCATAGTATCCTCCGATTGCCTTGTATGCACGCAGGGCAAGCGTGAGCTGAAGTTAACGTAACTGTGAGTAACTTAACCGAGTGAAGACCGCGAAGTTGCACAGGGAACTGCTGCTACACCACTGGCTCAAACGAGATTGAGTTTAAGAGAAAGGACACCTTTTCCTGCTGTTCAAAAGGCCGTTCCTGCCTCATCACAGTGGAGAGATACTTGTTTCAAGCACCTCTTTACAGTAGCAGGCATTGACCATCCGTGAGCAATAATGAAAATCGCTAACCGTTTTGTAGCCGCGATGAGATCGATGGAAAGAGCAGCAAAAAGCGTTCAGATCAAAAATTCAATCTACTGTTTTGAGATACTCGCGAAACAATATTTTTCTTGCAGACGCAAACTAACGATTAAAATGACCCACGAGGCGCATCATGAAGAAGGAGGCGTAGATGAGGCCGATCGCGAACCCGAGCGCGGCCGCAGCGCCCACGACAGGCAGACCGATATGCGCCTTAATAATTGGTCTTTAGTTTGCATCCATTATAGTCATTTTTAATGAAGAATGCCTTATTTACTGTCCAATTAAAAAAAAGTATCGGATATTGAATTTCTCTCATTCGAGTAAGTTTTTTTCCTGACTGAATATTCAGGTAAACTGACCACGGCCATTACGGCAGCATGCGATGCGGTGATCACTTCTGCGCCCACAAGCTCGAAGTAGTTGGGGAGCGGATGGAGGGGAGGATCGGGCGGAACTGGGCCTCCGTATACAACGAGGCACCAGATCGGAGCCATCGGACTACTGTACGGCCGGTACTGAGCAGTAATTAAATATGCCGGATTATATCCCCGGTTGGAATGAGTGACATAAACATCACATAACATACATAAAAGAATCACATTGAATTAAAAAAAAGAAGTATCAAATATTTTACGCACACACGAGAACTTGGGCAATAATGCCCGACAGTTGTAGTGTTTCACAACCTCACCAATTAGTGTCTTGATATCTGTTACATGAAACTAAAATTAGGTAAGAGAATCTATACGTAGTTTTATGTGAAGTGACCAACCCAAGGCATCACGGCGCTCTCTGCCCTCTTGGCGAGGTTGAAGAATGGCGAACGGAGGGAGGAGAAACCACGGATGAATCCCTGGAAACAGTACATCAGATAGATTCATATTTTTATCCAGGTTCCCGTTTATATGCTGGTTTATTTAGAACCCAAAATGTTTTGTATCACGAATTATGCTAATTGTAAATGAATTAACGCAAAAAAACAACGCATAGAACCATGGTTAGAAAAATATAAAAGGCGAATCGGGGTAAGATCAAATTCGAAATATTTGAATAACTCAACCTGTGGCGTTACCTACGTTTCAACACGGATTTATTGTGTGAAAACGTATAAATAGTTAGCGTATGTGATCCTCAACCTACAGTATACTGATCGCGCCAAAAACCTAATTAACGTTCATATTTCTCAGATGCACACTCCGGAACCTCCGGACTTACAAAAAGATGGCACTTACCTTGCATTACACGGATTAATTATTTTTAAAAACATCAATCGCTAACATATATGGGATTTTATGCGAGCATCAACATACTTTAAAATGATCCGAATTCCCATTCATATTTGTCAATTTAATGCACTCCGGGATTGTTCGTCGCTTACAAAAAAACGCCACTTACCTTGAATCCCTCCTCGGGCGTTGGCTCGAGTGGAGCAGCGAGAGTCTGAACATCAGCCGTATTAATTTAGTACAACTTTGAGGAGGAATGAATAGTAGGGAATTTCAAATTTAATGTCTAATCTCAATTGAAAGAAAACTATTTTCCCTATAAATATGTGCATATGAACTACATTCAGTTTAATTATAGTAAAGTCGTTCACTCTAAAATAACTTACAGCAGGGTACTTGGGTGGCTTCTGCGCCTCCTTCGCGCGGGCAACGGCCAGAATGACGCGGGCAAAGGGGTCCATTCTGAATGAAAGAAATATTACAGAACACAATTTTAGTGAAACCCCGCTCAGTACGTTTTAAGCATCTAGTGCAGGGGATAAATAGCCCCTCAAAATGACGTGTGCACGCCACATTTTGAGGCTAATATGAACAAAAATTAGAGAAAAGCATACCATCATGCCACAAAACCAGGGAACATTAAAACGAAACCAAATCACAGGTACTCCCACAGCCTTTAAAATTTGCAAAAGCATTAACATGACGGATTTCATAGCATATAAATTTGACCCATGATCTATTATCATAACTGCACTTGTAACTAGCGGAAACGATGTAGATTCGCTGGTTAAATGCAATTATGGGGTAGTTTGGGCCCAATTGGAAATTCCTTCGTAATAATTACTCAACTAGAGGTATCTCAAATGATAACAGACATAATCTCACTCAACAAAAGGCAGATTCATAATCATAATGTTTATCCATAATTCATATCAACCACAGACAGAGGCATATCACTGTATTAAACTTCAAAAGCAAGAATGTGTGTAACAATAAGATAACGACTAGAACATTTACGGTAATTTGAGGGATACCGTCGCTAGAAGACAATGAAACAATGGGCAAATTAACTTGCGAGAATAAGGAATTCTCAACAGTTCAATAAAAAAGATAATGTACATAGAAATTACGAAACCTAATTAAAAGGTCATGAAGTTGACGAATATTCAGACGGCCTAGATACTCATCTTCTCTCGACTCGTACAGCTGACAGGCAGCAACGGGGAGTGCTGAAGTTTTTCACAAAGTATCTTCGTTCAGCAAACAAAAAATATAAAACCGTTCCTCTAAACGGTGTCTAATTATTGTTGTCATTGTGCATGATATATCACCGGTCAGAGAAGCGAGAGAAAATGACAAAAGATTCCCTGTCCTAGCTAATATTCTTGAGGAACTGAACTCAATAAGAAAATCGAAAATATGAATATAATACCCATTATTCGTTCCGTAATGAGCGCTAAAGACATCAGTAAGCTTTTTAATTTTCTTTAGCTACTATAAAGGTGTATTTTACATTGTTTTTTTTTAAATGTAAGGACAAAAATAAATCAAATCGTCGAGTATACTACAAGGTGCCAAGATGCAAACTATTCTTAGAAAAAGATAAGGAAGTGAAACTTCTCTGATCAGTTGAAATCCTCGATGACGAGGCGAAGAGGTGCGAATTCCAATCTGCAATATTGAAATTCATCTTAAGCAATATAAAACTTGCTGTCTCAGATTCTAATTGCAATTGACAAGCTCAAAGATTGGATGCCGACCAATGACAAGTATTAGTTATATCATTTCAGCACACTAAACAAAACAAGAACAACTATTAGAAATATGTCAGAGATACGAAAAAAAATCAAGGTCAAGGTTCAACTAGAATAATCGAATGTGATTCGGTGTTAGCGAAATTCAAAGAAATAGACGGATATTGATCGATTTCTCATAAACTAACCGTATTTTAATGGCTTAGTCTCTCGAATAATCGTTGGATAATAATAAAAAAGAAGAACTATTAATTATACTACGATTATTCAGTACTTATTGTAAGCAAAAACGAGAGCACCAGAAGGAAACATTTGTTTATGTTGTTGGAAGCATGGAATTACATTAAAAAAATTACTCACTTGTGAATGAGGTGGTGGTGGAAGGAGGGCGAAAGAGCAGTTCCTTGCTGTTCCTCATCGTCCTGTCGTTAGAAATATTATATCGTGACTCTTTAAAATACCACACGAAAAGATATTTCAATAAACTCACGAAGCATTTCATTAAAAAAAATCAATGGAAGTAAGATATACGTAAGTAACTAGCGGTGGTGATAGAAAGCAAAGGATAACAGCATAGAACCAACCATTTAGAAACAAAAAACCGACACCCTAGCGCGGCTATGGGGCTCAGAGGAACAGTCACATTCAATGAACACGAAAATCAGAAGGAACTCCATATAATTGGGTTGAATTCCACCAAAAAGAGTCCGACCTCAACATAATCTCCCCCATCTATCCGCTATTAAAATACGTTTGCGCATCGGTTCCGACTATTAAAACGTTGCTATGATCACAATTAGTCGCAAAAGATGAAATTAAAAAGAGAATTATAACCGAAAAACCGCTAAAATTTAGGCGAGAGAATTCGGCAAAAAAATTATATTTAGTCGATAAATACCGTAATTATCGTAGTTCTAATGTACAGTATTTTTCAAATATCGTGAAATGGCGTTATTAATCATTCTTTTTCCAAGTATATTTAAAAATAAACAAATTACTATTTTAATTTTTTTAAGCAATTATCTGTCTTCAACACTCTTTAAAAATATATTGCTCAGTGGCTATTCTTTTCGCTTTTACATACTCATTGTTTTTCATTCAAATAATATTTTTAAATGAAATTAAATCTTTCATCATGCTTTTCTACGATACAATACCACTTAGATCAAGACAACTGCAATTATTTGTTTTATTTTCCCCAAAGAGGGACAGGAATCAATATTGGGCTAAGAGAGTCCTATCACGAGAACTCTGGGTCGAGGATTACTCTCATCGAGAACTCTCAGTCGAGAGGCGACCGAATCATTTGAATTGAAATGAAAGGAACGACTTGTCTATGCCCTCGCTGAACAAATAATATTTTTTGTCATTTCTCCTCGAAATTCGGAAGGAAAATCGGAAGGAAATTTTTTTTGCAATTTTGACTTGTTAGAAATATCGGAAACCGCGATTGGGTGAAATCACCTTGGAAAGGAGAGATAAATCAAGTGTAACATCCTGTAGAGATACAAATATGGGATTCTGTTTTATTTCTGTATTGCTGCTCTCGAGAAAAAACAATCTTTGTAAACTCAGTTATTTAATTTAAAAAAAAAATTTTCTTCGTTCTCGGATATCAGGATCACAACAGTTTTTTGTTCCCTTGGGAATGTGAAAGCATAATTGAGCGATGGAATCCATATTATTGCACACAAATTCGCATTGGCCAAGTAGATACGCTGAACCCTCTGGTATCTCTTGTTCGTGATGTAAATCCCTCCGGCTTTGCTCGCTCGCTCTAAACAGCGCTCTAAACAGTCTGAAGAAGCGTGTAACCAGTATTTTGAAAGGTTGCTCTTATCATATTTAGTGTGAGCTAGATAGTTAAACAAGGATTTTTTTTTAAGTATTGCTCTACTTTGCTCCTTTAAAGCGCGTATTTCGTCTTTAATTCATTCAGATTCTGTTCCCTTTTCAAATCTTAATCTGTCAGAGTACTTCAAAATTAGAAAAAAATTGATCAGACAAGAACTCGGAGAAGGAAAATGGCTGCTTATCACGGAAACTATTTCGAAGTAAATACGCAATACTATGACAAATATTTTTTAAAAGCTATATTGAATCTTTTCATAGAATCCGCGATTGTCTGTCGAGGGATTTGTGACGGATTACGTTGTCTGGAGACTGGCAGTTGACGGATACGAATGGTAAGCGATAGAAAGCGTATTAAGGGGGCCGTGTCTTCTTTTCACATGCTCTCTCGCCACCCAACCGGTCGAGAGAGTGTGCGAAATGAAGAGACAAGTATTTCGCACTCTAGTAAGCGCTGTCCGAATTCACAGGTGTCGAAATTTATTTGCAATATTGCCTTTTTACATTTAATTTTTTTTATTGAATCATTTGCGTGTGTTATCGATCCACAGCATTCTACACCGACAGAAAAGGATTGTAGTCGAACTGGAAACACGAAATATGAAATGTATCTGAAACTTGTTCGGAGTTGCATTCTGAATGACATTGTGCATGTGCTGTTGAAATCGGGATGAGTTTCAGAAACATTACACATATCGATTTGCAGTCCGATTACGGTCTGGCAGGAAAATTCAAAACTTAATCCCGTTGTTCACCCTTATCTGGAGAGAACAATGCTGTGGACCCATTCCTTAGGGGCTTCATATTTTTAAAGTTATTAATGATAATCGCGACCTACTATCTATTCACTTATTGCTAGCAATGATACAGTCAACAAATTCCAAAATCCTCTCTTCATTCATGTGTCTTTTTGTTATTCTTCAGGCGTGATGCTCCGAAAGTACCCGCAGGGGCAGAAGAAGAACACGCTAAAATGAGGTGAAATCACAGATTATTCAAATGAGGAAAACTAATTTTTAGATCCGTATGTGTGCAAATCGAGGAGTATGGTGCGTGGTCGTGGATCGCATGGACAGAATTCGACATTCTTTTCGGTTTCTATTGTGATGTAGGGATCCAATATTGCAATATTCGTTATTTCAATACGAATTTCATCAATACAATTCTAATTGGATAAAAATTGCAGACAATGAGATTATTCGCAAAAAGCAAGACTAATAATCCGAAAGAAATATCATATGAGCAAGTGGTGAGATGATTCTTTAAAAAAAATTTCACTTCGTTTAAAAAAAGAGCTGCGGGAATCTTTTCAATCTTCACTTTTCCAACTTTTATTGCTCTTTCAGTGTCATCTGATAGCGGTTGCGGGCATGTTGTGCAAGGAAAAGGCGAGGAAGGGTAAAACAAACGGTATCACGAACGTGGTGCGCTTTACTGTACAATTGATTGACTCGAGAATCAGAGCGTCGTGGAGTGACACGGGTAGAAGTTGGGTGAGTGAATAATATACTGTGCTCTGAAGAGTGATCGCTCATTCATCAATACACGATCGGGTGTAGTATCTTAAATGAGGTCATTTTCGAATTTCAGGACGGTTGTTGGATTGCCTTCGATCCCCTGATAAATGAACGAATCCATCTCCGACCATCGATTGCACTACCGCATTTCCCATTCAATCCTCACATAATCAATTCGATGCCGTACCAGAATATTATTTTTGCATCCACCGGTAAGCATTGGTGTTACTCTCTCGCTGTACCTCTCCGAGTAAAGAATCAATATTTCAGGAGTGCTGGGAGTGGTAGGAACAATAATCGCATGTCGAATGTTCAAGGAAACAATCGCGACTATTCTGAACAATCATCGTACTATCTTCATGTTTTGGACCTCCCACGGCAGATAAATTATTACAAATTAGAATATCAACAATTTGTAGTAATTCAAATTGTGACATCTCAAATAACTCCGAATAAATTCAGTACAATTCCTTCCTCTGTATGTGTATTGGATATTGGCTCATGAGCGAGTGTGAACGAATTTGAAATCTGTTTTTTTTTCATGGTGCAAAGCTTCATTATCTTGAAATTTGAAAGAAAGAAAATTGAAAATTGCTTTTATTTTCGGGGCAAAAAAAGCTCCCAAACAAGGAATAATCTTGGGTTCCTCAACTTTTATCTCTAGGAAACATCATAGATTCTTCGAAAAAATCGGAGTAGAAAAATCATTCCGTTCTTCAAACCTTAGACCGCTAGACTGGTCAAGAATCGAAAAGACAACTAGGTAAGAAGATGAGTAAGATGATGACCGGAGACAACGCAAATGGGCTTTATTCTTATAAATAGTGTAAAATAATTTTAAAAACGCATTCGAACACTCATTATGTATGAGAAAGGCATTGTAATGATCGGAAGGAACGATTTCGTTGACAGTAGAGAACAAATCTTCAAACGATAATGAGATGCTTCGTTGTGATATTCGAAATATTATCAATGATTTGCCTGAATTGTTAAATTGAATTTAATCTAAAAATAATAATACGGGTTTCGGGATGTTGTATATCCTCTTTGACGATCAATTTTTAGACCACTTACTTGAACTCTTTTCTGCCAATTTTCTTCTTAATTCTAACAGTTATCCGATCAATTTGAATTGAATGGAAGCAACCACTAAGAAACTCATATTTCTTCATGTTCAGATTCTCGATCCACAATGATTTAATATGGCAGATGCGCTTTAAGAGAGGGAGGAGATTGAATGGATTTTCCAGATCATAAACTGTTTCGACATTTACTAGCTGGAAAATACCATTACAGAGGCCTTTACGGCATTTATAACATACATTTCTGTTTAACTCATCACTTTTAGCTGTTTGTCTCAAATTTGTATCCAGATACGAAAGAAAACATCTTGGTAGCCTCTGAATAATCGATAAGTGTTCATTCTCTTTGAATACAAAATGAAGCCCATCCAACGGAATGTATCGCCCCTCGATTACGACATTGTTCCATGCTGGACAAATCTGAAATAAAATGATAATAAATTGCATTTTTATACGACTCTTCATCTTTTTATTTTTTTGTGCACGTTGGATACTGGTCAACGGCAATACAAAAAACAACATGCCAACATACCATTCTTAATTGGCCCTGATTTTCACTCAATCCAATTATCATTCGGATAACATCCTGAGGAAGTTTCGCGAGAGTTGTAGTGCCGGCCTTCCATCTCTCTTCAATACTTTCGAATTTTCTTATGCAAGTAACCTGAATATAGAATATGAATGAATTGGGTGAACAAGGAATACAAATCACAGATTTGAATTGTTAACAAAATATTTCATTCCCTATCACTATCGTCCATTTTACCGGAGTGATAAAGAATGGAAAAAAGTGTTACAAAAACTCACAACATTTGACCGCACTGCTAGCCCTTCCATTCCTACAGCAATTTCAAGAATGCCTGGATGCATATTTAAAATTTTGGTTAAAAATTGATTTGCAGACGCCATAAAGAAAAGGTTTGAAACGACAGAAGATCTAAAGTAGATTGAGATAAAACGAATGCGTTTCGAAGTAAACCAAAAATAGGACTCCAAGGACAGGGTGAATGAGAAAGATTTGCTAACGCAGACAAACCATAGTAAGATCCCATGATGAGTGCGTTTGGAACTAGACTCTTCTCACTCACCCAGCAACCCCTCTGGTAAATCTCTTTCTTCATTAAGGAGAGTACGAGTATACCCACAGGTAACGCTAAAAATATATGATGAATCTTATCAAAATGACCTTATCAACCATTCTAAACTGATAAACAGCGAGAGAATTAGAGATAGGAAGACCCCTAATTGGTACGGGTACAGAAGTAAGAGCAAGCCCACTGGACAAATCTACTCACAAACTATACATCACACATTCATTGGATTCGCAGACTACAAAGAAATTGAGCAAATTTAAAATCACAAATATTTATCAAGCTTCAAGCAAAGGAAATTACAAAGTGCGAGACTACATGAAATCAATTACTACTTTGCTACAATAATACACAGAAATCAGGGAATGTCACAACCAAAACAAATGATACGATTAGATTGTTGCATTTTTAAAGAAACGGTAGGTCAGGGGATACTGTAGGGTAGGACTACTGTAATCAAAGGGATACGGTAAGGACTACTGTAATGGTTAGGATACGGTAGGTAAGGGGTTACTGTAGGTCAGAGGGATACGGTAGCCTACTCGTCTCTCTTCTTGAGTACGGCTACTCGCTCTTCTATTTCAATCGTCGGGAGGAAAAGGAGTGGCTTGAGAAGGTCGCTAGGGCTCTTGGGCATACGATACCGCATCGAGGCAAACCCGCGGATACTGATCTGGAAGGGGTCACTGTATGTCACGGTAATCGAAAACTGCGCTACCGTAGTTGATTCAATAAGGTTACTGTATCAGATCTCCATGATTATTGTATCCAAAATTAATCGATAAATGTACTATCGTAGTTCAGTACATTGAGGTTACCGTATCATCGAATCGTCAACTGACTAACCATCGCTCTGTGTCCCGGGTAATCCCTATCGATCAGCGCCTTCAGCGGCTCGGAATCCGTGCCAACGATCAGAAAATCGAATCGATTCAGCTCTTCGAGTGTCAGACCCTCCGTCTTATTGTACCTGCAAGGATACGGTAGGTACGGTATGGAGATATCGATGACTGCCTATATTCTAAACTTATGTGGATAAAAAACAATGAATGCTGAGTATGTGTCTTTGCAGGGCAACTGGACAATTCGAAATTTACTTTTCATGGAGGAGGAAACATGTGACTTTTTTAGTGATTTCTGTAAGCCCAGGTAAAAAGAAAAGGAAACGGGCAAATATGCGTACACAGCAGTATACACAGCAGTGGCATCATATTGCCTGCTCTAGGTTATCATTAGGGTGGATCGTAACTCTCAATCATGCTCACTACTTACATTGCTACCTATTCAGCGTATTCCTACCGCAAATTGAGATCTATAGCTTGCGAGACGTCGAGTGGAAGGAAAGATGTGTATTGAATTATGGAATCGTGCAGGGAATTTCCTGTTTTCCGCGTCATCAAAATTGCGTCTTCGCTGTATTAAAAAAAACCCACCTTTCTGGGGCCCAAAAACGAGATTCCAGTTTACTAGTTCCCATTATCACTCCAATATCTCGTACCGCAGTACTCATGGTCACTGGATAACAGTGGTTTACCCTAATTAGCCTTAATTGCGGTAGTTTGCACTCTATAAAGATACAGGGCTCACTCCCTTCAATCATTTTGTTCAGGACTACCACTATTCTAGATTACGGTATTCATCAATCGATAACTCACTCCCATGCTTCGTATCCCTCGTAGAATCGGCTCACTCCCGTCTGTGCAGCGTACACGCCAATGTGCACCGAACGAGCGCGGGCGCGGTCGTAGCGTTGCGAGTGCTGCAAGAGATCAAAGATTAAAGATCAGGGATCAGACTACAAATTACAATCCACCTTTTTTCACAATAGTCCTACGCATCCCACGCTAGTACTAAACAGGTGAATCGGTGTTTTACTTCCACCTAGGCTCTGGATGTCCTTGCCTCAATCTTCTGAACAAACAAATGAAAGAATATTCTCGAAATGACACAGTGAGAAAGGATGCCTTCCGCCCACTCTATCCCCTTTCTATGGTGAGAGAATATCCGGATTCATTGTTAGGAAGTATGATAGGAAACAACCATAGCACCTGCCGTTCCGACTCTATTTCCCCTTTCTACCGGTAGACAGGGCAGACAATGAATACCACGTGCCAAAGATCAGATACCATTAAATTTTCGGAGGACTCAAAACGGGAGGAAATCCCGGCCGCCCACTCTCTTTCCCAGCCAGAAGCGACAATATTACAAAGCAAACATTGCAGCTGCAACCTCATTCGTTTGCCTTTATTGTTGTAGACAAGGCTTGTAATGCAATGAAAACCTCGGCGTCAAAGATCGGATTCTATCACTGCACTCCTACAAGAGTCAACTAACGCTCAAAGACCAAAGATCAAAGTTCAAACACTAAAGTTCAAATACCAAAGATTAAAGTCCAACCAACCTGTAGCCAACTGAGCGCGTCTCCTCCCGGGTAATTGCTCACACTTGCCAGTGTGAACACTGCATTGGCTGCCAGATTACTCGCAATGAGACCGTAGAATCCCCAGGAGAGAAGACGATAGACGAACGATTTGTGACGATTGAGGTACCTGGGAAGGGGATACGGTATTGTCGTAAGATTCTACTGTTGATAGACTTTTTCTTCGGCAATCCTCTTTCATTCGCCCCTAGCGACGGGTGAGTCACCCGGTGCATTTGAGCTTTACCTAAACCATAGAAGGCGTGGATATTTTGTAGCTCAATGATTTCTTAATTCGCGATCTATATCACTTCACAATCTTTGTTTGATTACGGTAGCCCGACTACAGTATACTATCAGCTAACTGAGTCACGCGCACCTTCCACTTCGTGAGTGCGTTTCCCACGAAAGTAACCCGTCATTTTCGGCGAATGCGCAAGGCAAAAATTGTGGCGCGAAAAAGTAAGCCGACAAACTCGCATGTGAACAAATTGTAGCGTATATTTGTTTTTCGTTTACTGAGAAAAAGAAGCATTGGACTTCCAAGGTTCATTGGTCTTCTATCATGCTGATGAAACACAAAAGTTTCCAGGCAAATTGTGAAATGGTTAAAATTAGTCTAACCGTAAGAAGCACAAAATAAATCGAATTCCCATGGTTCACAGAGCTTACATGATCCCTGTGCGACTCATACTCACCTGGCCAGACTCGCCAAATGAAAGAACTAAGAAGTTTGTAAATCGAGAGCAGTGGATACAACGCACACTTGCGATTTTTTGCCTAGATACGCTCAGACTGTAACTCGTAAACACCTGATGGATAGTGAAGCGTTCTTGAAACTGATATATTGCCTAATTCGGAAGTACTGATCTGTAATGGATCCCTGCCATTCTAGGCATTAGCTGTGACTCTAATGCTCCTAGTGAAACCCCACATCAAGGTACTTCAAAAGTTGTTCAACAGAAGTTGTACAACGATGCACTATCGAGCTGCCGCTTTCCCTGTGGCTTATTCTATCACGCCGCAACTCAGAATAACCAGGCCATCATAAGGTAGGTTTATCGTCCACAGTACCAACGACTTTCCATGGGTTCTTGCTACTTCATGCATTCGCCGTGGCTCACACTCACCTGGTTTTACAATTCTTGAAAACTCTCGAGAATTTGAATCTGTATTCATCCCATAGATTTCCTCGTCAGTTCCACACATAAATCACGGCTTAACCGTTCACAGACCGTTCCCCGAGGGGCTTCCCTTTCTCATTTCCCCCTGGGTTCTGTATTTCCCGGCCCCCCTCACCGGTCAGCTGGTCCGATAGAGTATGTGAGAACCGACCATTAATCGCCACTCGGTCTCTTCATCCCGCATAGGCTCTCATTAGTCAGAGCAAGCGAGAGAGCACGTACATTGGGTAGAGTTAGACCATCCATTTGATACGTGGGAACCCGTACGATTCTCCCCCAGGCACTATTTCTGTCTCTTCCCTCTAATCCCCTGCTGATCTGTTGTCCTTACTTGAGATAGACTGAATTCAGCTCAATAAAATGTTGGAATCATACCACTATGATCCCTACTCCTACACAGTTTTGCCTTCAAAACTCACGTATATTCCGAGACTACCATGAGGGAAGGGGACATATTCCTCATCACTACAACTACATTTCATCTATCCATCAAAGATTCAATTTTATAGACCCATTATTATGTGGAGAATAGACATCACATAAATCAATCAGAGGTACCGTATCAAATACTCATATTCCTTGTCTCATTCCCGCATCCTGTTCCCATTCGATCAGAGATCTTGTGACTAATTATCTGTGGTGCTCCGGAACCCACTCTAGTATCAAATAAATCCCTTTCACGGAATGAGTGTAGGATGCAATCGAATGAATGAGGGGAAAGAGAGCTCAAATGAGGCCCCAAAACACGGGAAAAATAGGAGAATAGGAGACAAGGGAAAGGAAAAGGAAAGGAAGGGACCGAGACGAGACGTGAATGCCTAATTCGCATAATGCAGTCTGCGAATTTCAATCACAGTAATGAAATAGTTGTATCGAACAGGCACCTCATGTATTAGTAGTACTAAAACTCCACAAGAGAAAGCGTGTGCGCGAAACGCAAGTTCCGTTGGGATCTGATCGAATAATTGGAACTATGAAGTGTGGTGGAATCAGATTCATCAAATAAGCTCGTCAGGTAAAGCACCCGTGAAACTCCAAAAAAAGGAAGCTAAAAATTAGAAATCGCCTAGATTCGCTCATTTCCTGGTATTTTCACGGTATTTTTCTGGCACAGCGTCGTCAAACATGACTAGTGGTAGGCTATGATCATCAATAGACAACGCTCCCGTGAACCTACACCTCTCGGGTACTTTTCAAATGTTCATCCACCTTTCCTCGCCTTGCCAGTATCTATATGAATTCAAAGGTGACCCAGGCCACTAAAAGATACTCAGCTACCGCATCCCAATCGATATCTACCGTATCCCCAGACTCACAATCGTGCGAAGACGAGGGCGGCGGGCACGCTCAGCACGGGCACGACGTAGATGATGAAGCGGAGCTCCTGAGCGGAAGAATCAGGGAGAGGAATCAGGGGGAGGGGGAGGGGTACGGTAGTCGATTGATATTATCACTCTCAACTACTATCCTAACTGATATTTGTTATTTGGGAACATACTGCAAACGAATAATCAAAATCCGTGTAATTCTTGGGACATGAAGAAACATAAATAATGCTATGTCTACAATTGCATCTTTTCGATATCATCACTCATTGTCAGCTATCGCGTGCAACTAACTCATAAGATAAATTCGCAACCCGCTGAAGAGGAATAATAAAAATGCACTCAACCTTTAGAATATGATTCCACGTTGAAACATGAAACATACTATGTGTCAGATTGTATTTTACTTCCACATTGTTCACCCCTGCATCCACCGATCGACTACCTATGAGAATTAGCTACCGTACCCCTAATACCCCACCCCGTCCTACCGTATACCTTGTGCGGCAGTGCGGAGTAGAGGGCGACGAATGCGAGAAAGGGCGCGCACAACGGCACCACACGACGCCAATCGAAGAGGAGCGACACCGGGATGAACACTGCAATTGAGGGACGATGTTTTGATAGAACACAAAAAGAAAGGCCGAATTATCCAACAACAACACATTAAACAAATCTTGGTTTCTGGGATTCACGAGGCCCCTTTCACGTCCTTACTCCCACTTACAGCCAGGGGAACGTGTGGGCGAAGGATACCGGGGTATGTCGCCTACTGAATTTGAGCATCGGAGATTCCACAAATGATTGTTCAAAGCGGATGGATAATTTAGCATTCACTTTGTCTTTTAGCGAATCTTGTAAATTATTAGTTTCATTCGAAAGTGCGGTAATTGTACTGAGGCTGAGAATAAGAGTCTATCAGGTTCTCTATCGACGACGATCACAAGTAGAACTAGTGAAACACCAATACCAACGCTAATTATCTGTTTCACTCCAACCATCTAAAACTCACCATAAAAGATGATTCCGGCAGTAACAAATGAATTGATTGGGTGATTTGCTTTTTTTATAGAACCTCACGTCGTACCAGCAATTCCCAGACCGACACAGCTCATTCGTATCGCCAGTGCAACTGCGATCGTACTTGACGAAAATTATAGCGTCAAGTGCTCATCGTTTCCGCCTGCTCGGTGAGAACGAAAGGCTAGTCCAAGTTGTTTTTAAACTCATTTTCCATTTCCAACTCATCCTCACCGATTGACGCGAGTAGTGCACGGGGCATCGCCGAGTAGAAGTACCAGAGCGCCGGCGACGTCTGTGAAATATCGATTACAGTAATCCGAGAGTAGGTTCGGTGGGTCAAACTTCTTTCCAGCTAAAAAAGAAGCGCACATTGATTGCAGTACGCTTGACAAATAGGTAATAATTCATTGACAAAGTAGGATCGTAAGTGGGAATTGAACGACCATCGAAATTGCCTTAGTCTTCTATGATCACACTGTCACTCGAATGTACCGGGTGTCGCGAAACATTTACGCTACATTTTAATGTTTTTTTTAAGTCATTAGCTATCATAATCATCTTTTCCCCAGATCCTTGGGTCATTCCCCATATCCCATGGCAGACCCCCCCCCTCCTCACTCACCCCATACTCGTGACTCCGATTGTCTAGCACGTTGAATCGGATGACGTCGAGTTCCGGCCAACAGGGACGACGCCAGAAGAAGGAATCGATCGGGAGGAAGAGTACTGTAATTGAGGGAAGGTACGGTAGGAGGAGGGAAGGGTGTGGTAAGCAATCGATAACTGACTATTATCCAATGCTTTCGAGAGAAAAAGCAGAGAAAATGCGAGCAGTTGGAGTTATGTTTCAGGGCGTGCTCAAAATCTGCATGTTCGGGCTCCAAAGATTCTAGCGGAGGAAAAACCAAAAGAATAAACTAACTAACTGAGAGTATTATTTAAAAATAGCATCACAGTTGGACTCATGTTTCAGGGTGCGATCATATCACTCAACTTGTGTTCATACAGATTTCTTCTCGAAGATTTGAAAAATCAGACAACTATTTCCCATAATAACTCACCAACGAGCGGGATTACTGTAGTCGCTGCTATTCCAATCGCGGACTGACTGAGGGGCGAGAAGAGCGGAATGCGACCATTGAGAAGAGAGGGAAGGAAGAGGGGAGCGAAGAGGAGTACGAGCTCGAATCTGAACAAAATTATTAATAGTGTTTTTTTCAATACCGGAAATTCAAACCATTGCACTCGCTCTGCTTGCAAAGCGCATATACCAATGGTGAAACACAGATGTTACAGAGTTTGAAAATGCTCAAAACCCTCAATAAGTTGAATATTTCAGGCAGTATCCGGAACAGGAATCTAGTGCCAGGCACTGCTACTCCAATTATGAAATGGAGCTGGGAAGATGCCAGGAAAGGGAAGTAATAACATTCTGAGAAGGCCGGGAATGAGAAGGCGCATGCATTAATGGTCGTATTCTCACGAGTGAAACAATTGGAGGACAATGCAAGGGGTGGGCAGAGATTTTGATTTTTTTATACGCGCGATTAATATTTCACCATCGGTTCATATCTTCGGGTTGTTCAGGCCGAACTAGTACATCTTGGACAAACGCCCTAAAACTCTTGAACTGAATCTAACCAGAGATATAACCAAATTTAGCGGGACCGACAGAAGCTATTTCCCAGTTTCAGTAACACCTGGCTGCTCACCTGAACAGAATCGTCGCAGCAATTGCCCATCTCGCGGCGCCCTTCAGATCATCCTCCAGCCAGAGGGAAACGGAGTAGAGGACTGAAGAAAGTGAATTAATTTTGAGAAGACTGATTTTTGATTCTACTTGCACCTTTTACCATTGAACATGAAAAGCGATACCAAAAAGGTAGTACAGAGAAATTTTTTTTTTGTGAACAACAACGCTGCTCAGGCAGAATTGTTCACTACCACCAACCCACACAACGTGATCACAACGAAGCGAAGATGCTCCGGGAACACAATCAATCGAAGCCAGAACTATTGTTTTACAATTAGTGATACAATCGTCAACTCTCTACTACTTCTCAGCTCTACCACGCTACTAAACAATTCCGAGGAAGCACAGAAGCACCGGGGAGTCAAGAAATTCGAGCAGCCAGAAAATACGAAAAATATTCTTCAATTTACAGAGTGCATAAAGTGACAAGCTGAATAATTGAGTGACATCAACCTGCTTGTGATTTCGTTAGCGGAGACTTATTCATAATAGGATTCTGCACACTTCCTCACAGTTCTGCACAGAAAGACTCTGATGTTGCGCTGCTAGGGTTACTCAATCAAACAACACGACTGAATTTTCAAAACTCGAAGGAATCTATTTCCTCAATTATTGTTGTGAGCTGAAACCCTCGAGCGGATGAACTATTGAAATTCACAAACAGTTTGAGAAGAAAGAACACCAGTGAAACTCAAAGTTCTTAGTCAGCGACGTTTCATCAACTATCAATGACTTCGTTAGGAGAACGTATTCATAATAAAATTCTGCACACTTCTTCACAGTTCTGCACATAATGACCCTGATGTTGTGCTGCTCATACAAATTCCACATCTTCCACGAGATAAATCACGAACATTTCAGGACTAGAGGGAGCCATTTAAAATATTTTACTGATCAAAGCCTGCTTGGCATTGCAACTAAGTTGAGAAGAAGGGCCACAAGTGAAACGCAAATGTTCTTAGCCACGAATACTCACAAACGAAAAACCAAGAAAATTCCGCCCTGCTTTTTAATTGGGCCAGACCCACCTTGCCCCCCTCTATAAACAAAATGGCTGCTTATTCGCTAATTCTTAATTTGCAATACTCATCCAGTACAACGCTCAACAATCTTTATAAAAAAAACCAATTTTTATCTACTTCAATTTATAATACACATCCTTCAAAACTCACAACTATCTACATAAAAAAGGTAAAAGGTAAAGGTGTATCCACGTCAAGCGATTTTACATCGTAAGACATCGCTAGGTGGGACCCACTGGTAAGGCTGTTAGACTCAACATAAAGTTGTCATTTTCTCAACCACTCTAATTTGTAATACTCACCGAGCACGAGCGCGAACGTGTTCGGCAGTGGACGCGACGCGTAGAACGCAAAGTGGAACTGCGTCGCGACGATGATCCTGCGAGAGAGAGAGCGTACGGTAATCAGTTATCGATCGACTACGATACCCTTGAGGCAATTATTCAGTTTTTTTTGGGATTACGTGCCTCGAAGAGATCAGTTTGAATTGTGACAAGTTGCATATGTGACAACAGTGAAACGCGAAACTTGAAGATGACTTTCGGATACCTACTGAGATATTCTGCCTCCCATAATTGAGTCTTACTGTTAGTCGGTTACCGTACCCGAGTCAGCTATCGATCAAATTTTCTTGATATTGCAAATCACAACGCAAGTACATCAACTTGATGCCCAACTGGTTGAATATGTACCGAAGGTGAAACATAAATATTGACAGATGTCAGTACCATTCCGCTCATCTTATTGTTAGCACTTACACGAAAACTAATTCATCGATCACCACCTACCGTCCTCCTACCGCACCTCATCTCCTCTCTTCGATTAGCTCACGCATTCAGTCACCTAACACCGCCTAACGTATCAATAAACCCAATCATCGATCTCCCTTCATCGTGTTCCTACCGTACCTTAGATTCGTCGCCACTTCCCTCCCGAGGTACCATTGAATCGACCGGGCGAAGCGAAGGAAGGAGAGAACGACCAGCGAACCGAGCACACCGCGGACTGAAATGGGAGGAGGGAATTAAGGCAGTTGTCGATTGCAAGCTATCTACCGTATCCATCAAGCTCGTATCGTGGTTGTACTGTACCTATCAAGCTATCGCAGTGGCATTCTTTTGTTTAGTTTTTGTTAAAATCATGGATTACAATCAAAATATTCCGCGCAACGCACCCAGGTGACCTAATAGTGAAACACAAACCAGGCATGCGAAATTAAGTCGAGTTTGACACCGCTGTGGCAGAGGACTAAAGCAACAGTAGCAACAGTCGACCATCAATATTATTTTGTTTCACAGCGAGAGTCGTCCGGAGAATTAAATTGCCCCGAGAAAGTAAAGCAAAAGACATGGCCATGAAACACACACCCGGCAAGAATCTTTGATCTCCGAGTCAGCTGATAGAAGTACCTCACTAACACCGTTTGAAGCTTCTCCGGTAACCATCTAGCTACAGTAGCAAAATATTGATTGTCTTTGGAGAATTGTAGAAATGAAAGAGTCCCGAGACGCAGCGCACGTTAATCAAATGGTGAAGCGCACACCCACCAGGGACAGAGGGGTCGAATTTCGAATACTATTGTGCTAGAGGAATAAAACCAGTTCCCGATCCCCCGATCCCAAAATAATTACAGTACCCATGAGCTGCATCCACATCTTGTTGAAGGGCTGGAAGGACTGCCACACGCGCACGGGGGCAGAAATCTGCAAGTGGGTTATTATAATTAAGAATACATAAGCTTGTGAAATCAACCACTATTGAGCCAGCTAAATACATCGAAAGTGAGTAACCTGCATTCACCTAGTGATTAGCTATTTTCCATCCAAGTTTCGACAGAATCAGCAACTCCTACTGAAATTCATCGATCATGGGGAACCACAATCTGCTAGGAGATTCATTGCACAAGATTAAATTGATCGACTCGACTTTCTTCTAACAACACTTCATACCAGATTCAACGCATTACGTTCACCAAGCGCAGCCTTAATATGCCTATTTGAGAAAGGAACGATAGGAAGATTATTTTTCACACTGCGCAAACTCTAAATTAGCATAGGCTGACGTGAACTTAGTCTTTGTAAATCAATAAATGATACTGGGTAATTCTCGGCATAGTGAAGAATACTGTAGAGTCTTCTTAGTGGAGCAAGTGTGGGCACGAGAGGAAGGCGAAAGTTGATGAAGTTGGCTTTATCATCGGCGAGACGTTTCGTGCAATCAGCACATCATCAGTCAGGAATAGTCAGGAATAGTCAGCACATCATCAGTCAGGAATAGTCAATAATAATAGGAATAGTCATCAGTCAGGAATGATGATGTGCTGATTGCACGAAACGTCTCGCCGATGATAAAGCCAACTTCATCAACTTTCGCCTTCCTCTCGTGCCCACACTTGCTCCACTAAGAAGACTCTACAGTCTTTGTAAAATATTTAGGCAAATATTTGTTTTGTATCCGATAAGAGGTTCACATTAGCCCTCTGCCATTTCTGATCAATGCATCAACCTTGTGCAGCTCTAATCATCCTGCTGGACAAAGATCAATTCTTGCCTGATTTTGCCAAAGTTTTCTTCCTACCGTCGCAATCCATTATGATCTATCATAATTTTTAGTCAAATAAATCAATCTCAATCAATTGCCACCTACCGTAGCCAGTGCGAGCGGGCCGGCAAATGTGCGCGGGACAACGCCCGGGAACTCGTGGTGGTCGTACTGTAAGTATTCGATAATTAACGGGTACTGTATGATTAAAGTACGGTATTTCGATCAAACAAATCAACGTATCAATCAATGAAGTAGGCTATTTTAATCTTTCGCTAGGTGACTGTGAGTTTCATTGCTATCCCAAGAGTTAACACTTCACATTACCGTTGTTATCCACACGATAAAACTATAATAGCTACAGAAACAGTGATGATGGGGCAATAAGATGATTTCAAAGCTCGATAAGATAAAAATCGATAATCGTCTCTCACCGCGCTCAAATTCGTTCCGTGGTAGAGAAGGTCGTGCGTTGCCTGCAGATTGAATGACTCCTCGACCTGAAGGAGAGAAAGCAGGATTATGGTAGGAAGGCGATTATCGACAGTTTCTGTATCATCTTACATAGAATCAGTACTATCATAGATAGGAAAAAGTCTCATGCAATCGTTTCCCATCTCATTGGAAGTATTCTGAGATTATTTTTTCTTTGTCATGCTTGATGAGAGTTTCACTGTTGCATTGTCATCGCAACCTACTCGGAAAGTTGATTCTTCTAACGCTGCACGTGAAAAAATAATCAACCGATCAACTATAACAACCTTATCTGAAACTGTCAATGATGTCTACAATATACCTACGATCGATGAATGCAACAGTAAACCTTCAATCAATAACGTCAACCGTATACCTTCGTTCCGGGAGTGAGGATGAGCTGTATCATCATCGATATGAAGACGGCCCATTCGGAACCGTAGATGTCATCCATCTGAAAACGATCGATAATCAGGGACTACGGTAGGCTAATCGATAATCCGGAACTACGGTACTCGAACAGGTCATCAGGAACTACGGTTGGTAAATCGATAATGCGGCACTTCAAAGGGAAAATCGATAATCTACTGTAGCCTGGGTGCTACCGTACTCTAGTCGCTAATCATGGCCTTCATATTCTTTTCCAATTCATCCGCCACAACCGTAAATTAGGAATAGGCAACCAACACGTTCGTCACAATTGACGGTTCTTTCTAATCGCCGGTTTCAGATACGACGAAAGTCTTCGCAACAAGAACGATTAGTTGACAAATTACACGATTCAAAAGCATTCAGAAACATCAATTTATCCGGTGCAAAATATCAAATTACATACACCCGTGAGCTCATAAGGATAACGTAACAAGAACATGAAAATTAATAACAGCTAAAGTAAATCTAGAGATCACAATTTACTGCCAGGTTAACAATCATCAAAAGAAAGAAACGATACACTGAGAGGTTATCAAATGATACCACCAACCTAACTACAGTACTCTTCTTTCTACAGTATAGGTCAATTAGGCTACCGTACTCCCCTCAGTTCGGCGGGCTCGTTAGACTACCATGCCCCGATCGATGGGTCAACTACCGTACTCCTCTCAGTTCGACGGGTCATCTCATCAGAGCATGGCCCTGATTCGCTGCTCCTCCTTCTCCGCACTCTCTGCGACGGCACGCGCCTGCGAGGCCTGCGAATAAAGCTTATAATGATAATAAAATGAAGTTAAAAAACAATTCCACTAGACAACACCCTTGCATCATATGGGAGGTCGCTATCACGCCAGTATCCCAATAGTTGCAATTGAAAAATATTAATTCTACAAGGGATCGCTGAATGACTATCACATTTTGACGCAAGGTTGTTTCTTGTTCCGCGCGTAACGAAATTGCTATTAAACTATGGTCGCGTTTAAAATTATGCATTAATTATATAATTGGTGCTTAATGAACGCGAAACCATCCCAGAAATCGAGTTTTATTATTAAAAACTAAGAAAAATCGTGGAAATTGGCGAAAAACGCTCAAAACGAAGTGAAAGTGGGCGGAGCTAACGCGTTTGGCGCGCGGAATAGTTTAGTAGGTGTGCAATTACAACCGTATCATTTTAAAAATGTGATATCACTTGGTGGTGACCCCTACTATATGCTAACTGTGAAACGCGCATCTTGCTTGTGTCACAAAACCGGCAACAATAATATATTCTAATTGTGGAACGCACATTTACCTTGTGTCCCAACAGAATTAACAATAATAACAACAAAAACAACAACAATAACAATCTAATATATCAAACCTTTTTCTCGTTCTTCGCCGCGTATCGCTCGCGCTTATCACCGCGGGATCTGCAATAGAGGATCGATTTTTAATGATAATGTATTTAAATTTATACTTTTTCATGACATCATTCACAGAGGTACTATCCCCGGAGAGAACATGATCGTTATGAGAATCCAGTGAAACATCCACCCACCCAGTCTCCTGCCAACCACATTAAATACCTGTGTTGACTGTCTCATGTTCCCCAAAGCGCCTTTTCACTCTTTGGACAATAGATATTATTTTTGAAGAAACATCCTCGGACGAATTACCCATTCGAGGAACTCTCCCAAATGACCGCACGGTGAAACTCACACCCTGCGAGGAATCAAAAAGCGGATGAAGAGAGATGGAAAAACTACTACCCTCTCATTTTCCTACGGCGCCTCGCTTTCTCTGACCTCCTAGAGTGCACGTAAACTGAGTTTCACACTGAAGAGAGTCTCCTCACCTCTCCTCCCTCGCGATTTCCTCGTAGCGCGCAGCCTTCTGCACGTAGATCTCCTGAAAGATTCGAATTTTCAAATGTAAGGGATCGCAAATAATGAAATATAGTAAATACGATCAGAAAAAAAAGCATAAAAAAAAATATGATCAGAAAAAAAAGAACGATCAGAAAAAAAAGCTAATATCCAAAGTATATTTAAACTGTGGAACTTCAACGCAATTGGTTGTCAAGTAAATTAGTTTTGAATGTCTTACTTTCGCGCGCAGGTCCGAGTCCCGAGGCCGGCTGGCCAGACTCATCATTACCATAAACTGTTCACGTTCCCTTGCTCACAATCATCACTACCGTAGGTTACCGTACTCCTTCCTCCCACTATCGTAAACGGACCTTTTTCTCCGTCGCTTTCCTCAGTTTCTCCTCCATCACTCGACGCATTTCCTCACGATGACATTCCTGAGATGGAAAACTATCGTCTGGCACTTTCATTTTGCAATGATCTCTCGTCTCGTTTGACCGACGAGAGAGCATTGAGAAATGAAAGACCGTTGTTTTTCGCGTATAATTGACTACATCACTGTAATCGTGGAGCTCCACAGACATATGAACCCATGATGAAACTCAGATGTTGCGTAACGTTAAAATTAAGGTTGGCTAAACGAATTACGCCCCTCATAGCGCACGTGAAACTCAAACAATCCTATTGTCATTCAAACGACAAAATATCACTCCCAAACATTTTCAATAGCTTGATACCGTACCCCCACCGTACCTCCACTTTCAGCGCCAATCTCGCTGTGTGTCCTGGCACGGGCGTGTGCTCGAATCCCTCCGGGGATACGGTATCCAGCGGGAGTACGGTATTGATCGATACGGCCGCCAGATGGGAGAGTAGTGGGAGGAGCGGAGAGAGGGCTGAGGGAGGAAGGGAGGAATGGAGGACTCCTGAGAGGATGAGGATGAGGTTACGGTAGTCGAGGATTGGTATTGAAGAGACTTACACAATGGAATTGTTAAAGAAAGCCCTGCTTGAAAGACATACTAGAGGTGAAACGCGAATGAGCCAACTTCACAAAAAATGAAAATCAAAAACTTGCTTCTGAGATTCTACATGATTCAAACCTATAAAAAATCGATATCTTGAATTGACGTTTTAAGTCGATTTTTTATTGATTGGTATTGATTTGTACTAAACAATTCACAGAAAGAAGTCACTGTTTATGATGACTACACTCAAATGACGTAGTGTAGGTGAAACACAAATTGCATAGTGGTACTCAAATTTTCATTGGGTGTAAAATCGATATTAATCGCCTACCGTACCCTGGAAGTGCGTTCTGTTCGGGACGCCCAGTTGCTGCTTGAGGGAGCGCGCTGCTGCAGCCGCAGCCAGCACCTCGGCTACCGTACTCTCGAGCGAAGGATCGATCGCCGCCGGGGAGTACTGTAGGGGTATTGATTGAATGCCAGGTAGATATCGAAAGTACTGGTTGGTCATTGTCACATCCCATTTCAGACGGTTGATACCACTTCTCCATGCTTGGACAACAACACTAATTCTGGGAAGAACCTCAGAGGGCGTTAATTGAGGTTCATTATGATTACAAGTTTAAGGTTTATGGTAAAGGTAAAGGTTAAGGGTTACGAAACAATAACAAATATATCTGACCTGTAGTGCCCTCTCGTACACAGATTCTCCGGTGATTCTCCCGTGAAGAAAGTGAGAGACGAAAGGCATGAAGACGGAGAGTTGACGAAGTGACTGAAAAAAATGTTTTTTTTTTTTAAATAGCTCGCCAATTGCACCTCAATTGAGGGTACAACAACGCAGGCGATCAAGAGTTCTGGGTGAAACATGTTAGACCCTGTTTATGATTTGTAAGAAGTTTCGCTGACATGAATACACCGAGGATAGTCCTGAGCTAGGGACTATGATCTGTAGATGAAACCCGAACGGCGCAAATGGTATCTTCACGTGAGACATGTACTACTACGTAGAATTGTACTACGAACCGACCAGCACCTATCAAGCAATTACGAAACCGAATAACAGTAGGTTAGACTGTAAATAATTGTAAAAGCTAGGTTTTTTAACATTTCAATTGTATCTCTAACTCACCCCTGTGTCGAATATCGATTTATTCGCAGTTTTTACAACACTGGAAAAGGAAAATTATACAGATTCATGAGCACCCCGTGAAACACAGCCGGGCCTGGATGACTAAACCAGCAAATGCTACAAAAGCACCGCCCCTCTCACCTATGCCATCACTCAAGGGGTTGGTTTTGAGAGTATTCGTCCTGAGCAAGATGGAGCTATCACATTTCCGCCGCCTCTCGACAAAATATAGTCAGAGTAAAACAACAAAATTGCTGCAAAATCAAAATGTCGTCAGGCATGCTTTCGAACAGTTTAATAAGTACGGAAAAGGAATAATAAAATTGCCATCACGCGAACTCGCGAGCACATTATCGCAGGTTGAAACTCAAAAGTACCAGTCAGAAATTACAAAGAAGGGCTTCCTCACCTCCGCGAACACTCCGTTCATCGTTCGCAAAAAAATGTGCTATTTCTCAGGATCTTCAACAATACACTATTGCATTGTCGATGTCTTATCTCATAACATCATGATGAAACTTCATTTCACCAGGAATACTAAACCAATAAGTTCTCCTTATATCGGAGGTCCAGTCAATCTGTTCCTCGTTCGAGTTTAAATGTACTATTTATCAAATTATTTCTCTAGATACTATTGCATTTTCGCTGCCACCTAACCACATAACATGAGGTTGAAACACAAAAGTCCCCGTAAGAATAACGAAACACAATTGAAGTCTCACCTCTCTCATCACTCCGTCCATCGTTCGACTGATGGCGACGAGTCGTCGCTTATCGTCACTCCACAGCGCCGTCTGGAAAGAAGGATAGAGGGGATGATCTTTGATCTTTGGATGAGGATTGACCTTTTAGTAGACCAGTCATACAGTACCCTACCGTACCCCATTCCCTACCGTACCTTGGTCGATTCGACGTACACATCGCTGACATCCCTCAGAATAAACGAGTGGACGTCACCGAATGCGAGATGGATGGCAGTCTTCTCCATGTGGCCGTCAACTGAGAGGAGAGTAGACGAGAGACGAGAGTGAAGCCACGTGTCCTGAGAATAAGGAGGATTACGGTAGGTAGGATAATGACATAAATCGAACTAATGGGTCCTGAGAAAGATATTGATGGGCTACGGTAGGGTACTGTATTGATATTGATTATCCTACAGGCGTATTTAATTGAACTCGCGACTGTATGGCGCAATAGCTACCACTCTGGTGAATGAATCATGTACTTTTCGATCAAGCGAGAAACATGTTTCAGCGATTAGTGAAGTCAGAAATGTTCGGAAGGTATACGATTCCTCTCCGAATGCCAACGGGAAAAACAAACAATATTGTTTCCACCTGATGGAAATGGGTTGCAACGATTCTTGACCTAGTAAATACATTCAGTTAGTGCAATATCATCATGAAGCGTCGTTGGTGAACATATTAATATCACAAGCTACAAGTTTGCACCTGGCGAGAATAGGTTTCAATATTTCTAAATTTTCGAAAAAAAAAAAAACAATTCATGACTGGACCGATGGATCGATTGCTTGTATACGAATAAGCTACAACGTCTATCGTAATCTTTTATACGGTGCCCATCCAATCACGAATT
This sequence comes from Pristionchus exspectatus, assembly GCA_911812115.1. Taxonomy (NCBI): domain Eukaryota; kingdom Metazoa; phylum Nematoda; class Chromadorea; order Rhabditida; family Neodiplogasteridae; genus Pristionchus; species Pristionchus exspectatus. Next base: position 3,951,765 of record OU461587.1, on the reverse strand, counting down.
GAGCCAGCCCTTCTCCACTACCGTATCCTTTCCCTACCGTACCCCTCCCCAATATCACAAACTAACCATCACATTCTCCTCTCCTTCCTCTCCCTCTGCCAATTCCTTCTCCACTTTGGCCCGCACTTCGCCCGCATACGCCGCCAGGTTCCAGAGTTTGTTGCAGAATCTGAAAGAGAAAGGTGGAATAAAGTCAGTTATCGAGTCGTTTCAACCTTAAAAGATACGGAACCTTGATTTCAATTCGTGCCTAAACAACGATAATTTGTTTCGCAGCTTAATCACGTAAGACATGTTTCAGGTCCAGTTTCACATGGTGATTCTATGATCGAGGCCTCGTTTCACGATTACCACTTCTTCTCTAGAGCGCCAACGGAACATCGTTTCCATGCATTTTTCAGAAGAAATATCAAATAATGATCACCCCCCCCCATAGTTTAGCAATATTAACACCAAGCTATTCCTCGTTTCACGCTCACAACACCTTCTCCGAAGCTCCTTCGGATCAGATACTTTTGCATTGCGTTTTCATGAACTATCAATTTATGTCTACTCCTCGACTCCCAATGCATTCCAGTTTTTGCACCTAGCTATTCCTTGATAAGTCACATATCTTAGTGTCTGTCTGTCTGTCTGTCTGTCTGTCTGTAACGTGTGTCACGCTTTCGTTTTTTGCCCATAACTCGGCTCAAACTGATCGTACACGTCTATCTCCGGTACCATTGGACTCCTCATGGACAGGCAAACTTTTTGGAAAAACAATTTCATCATCATTACGTAATATGACGAAATTCACCTCTGCACCGTTTTTTGCGCTTTTTTCGCTGGGTACTCAACCGAATCAGGCATGCAACATACCAAACGACTCGTCATGAAGTGCACTTTCACTTTTCACACGAATTTCGTCATCCTTACGAAATATGACGCAATCCTTAGGCAATAACTCGCTATTTCGCGCGTAACTCAGCGCAAACTCGACCAATCGAGACGTGCTTAGGCTCAATCGAACCGGTAAGTGTAGCGCCACTAAATTTTGAATGATTTTCATCATCCTTACGAAATATGACGTAATCCCTAGGCAATAACTCATTTTTCGCGCTTAACTCAGCCCAAAATCGACCAATCGAGAAGTGCATAGGCTCATACGAACCGGTAAGTGTAGCGCCACTAAATTTTGAATGAATTTCATCATCCTTACGAAATATTACGTAATCCCTAGGCAATAACTCATTTTTCGCGCTTAACACAGCCCAAAATCGACCAATCGAGAAGTGCATAGGCTCATACGAACCGGTAAGTGTAGCGCCACTAAATTTGGAATGAATTTCATCATCCTTACGAAATATGACGTAATCCTTAGGCAATAACTCGTTTTTCGCGTGTTTTTCAGACGCACTTTTCTGCGAGCGAAGCGAGCCTGCGAGTCCCTGGCGGAAGGCTCGTGGGGCCGAGGGCGATCCGACAAAAAGATGGGATGGGGCGGAGCCCCATCCCATCTTTTTTCGGATCGCCCGAGGCCCCACGAGCCTTTCGAGAGGGACGATGCCAACTCGGTCCGCGACTGTGAATATTCTATACTATTCTATATCAATGTTTTAAATACATAACCCGGCGACGCGAAGCACTCGCAGACGACTATCACAACCCGGCGACGCACTTCCCTGCGAGCGAAGCGAGCCTGCGAGTCCCTGGCGGAAGGCTCGTGGGGCCGAGGGCGATCCGACAAAGGGGCTGCCGAGGGCGGCCGAGGGCGATTTCGGATCGCCCGAGGCCCCACGAGCCTTTCGCGAGGGACGATGCCAACTGGGTCAGACCCGGCGACACCTAGCCAGCGAGCGAGCGAAGCGAGCGTAGCTGGCTATTTGAGAATTGTAGGCGAGAGATGGCAAGTTGTCGGTGTACTTCAACATATCGGACAAGCAGGAGCTCACTGGTCGAGCGGGCATTATGTGACATACACAAGAGAAGAATCGGATGGGCAATGGTGGCTACACGACGATGACCAATCCCCTCAACAATATGATCCTCCTAATCGACACATGATTGGAATTTGTGGAATGCTATTCCAAAAATAAATTAATTTTTCATTTTAAAATGTGTTGACCGATGTCCTAAATACATAACCCGGCGACGCGAAGCACTCCCGTCTTTTTTTTTCGGATCGCCCGAGGCCCCACTAGCGTTTCGCGAGGAACGATGCCAACTGGGTCCGCGACTTTGAACATTCTATACTTTCATGCATTGGCCAATGTTTTAAATACACAACTCGGCGTGCGCGAAGCACTCGCAGAAGACTATCACAACCCGGCGACACACGCTCCTACGAGCGAAGCGAGTCTGCGAGTCGCTGTCGGAAGGCTCGTGGGGCCGAGGGCAAGCCGAAAAAAGATGGGATGGGGCCACGAAGTGGCCCCATCCCATCTTTTTTCGGATTGCTCTCGGCCTCACGAGCCTTCTGACAGCGACGATGCCAACTGGGTCGGACCCGGCGACACCTAGCCAGCGTAGCTGGCTAGTTCATCGTTTCACTGTCAGTACTCATTCGCTAAAGCGGCATCGAGACAATGAGTTCCACAATCCCATTCACTTACCGTAGTCCTTCCGCTGCCTGAACCTCCAACCTACCGTAACTACCTCATCTATAGAGATTTTTCCCTCCATTCCACGACTTTTCTGTCACCTCATACCTGGTTATTTTTCGTTTCACGATCTTTACTAGTTCGCTCACGATGACATTACTCCCGAATCCATTTGAACTCGTAAGCGAAAAATCCACCCCCCAATCTCTCCATACCCCTCACATACCGTAATCCCTCTGCCGCCAGTCCTCCAATATCGATCGGCACATCGGACGCGAGCACGTCGTGTCTACAGGAGATGCTGATTATTTTCGTAAATAGTCTCTCACCAACCCTATACAACATCACCTCAGACCAAGGTCTTGAAGATAATACTACCGTACACTAGCCCATGCTCGATGTTAACAGCTCATGCGAGCTATCTCAATTGATCCTCAATTCAAACGGGCTAACACAGTTCTAACACGCTACTTTCGACGCACGAATTCTACCGTATCCTAACCCATCCCCATGATAACACCACAGATGAGCTAGCTCCTATCACAGTTCTAAGAATCGGCTTCCGATGTAACCCTACCTACTCTCACAACACCTCCGCTTCGCTAGCTCACGCCTCTCGTTTCGAGACTACAGTACATCCAAGACCAAGACCAGCTCATTCCATTCGTGTCAACTCACCTGAGTAGCGCAAAGCGGAGAGCGTCCGGTCCGCAGCGAGGAATTCCCGTGGGAAAGCGCGCGCGAAGGGAGGCGAGGGCGGTAGCTGGAATGGGAGGGGTACGGTAGTTATAGGGGGTATGGTATTGATCAGATGTAATATTCTCAACGAAGATGAAATATCCTTGCGATGCTCAGATGTTATATGTTGATGTTTCAGCAGAGAGATCCAATCAAATCACTCCTGTCCAACCCCAGTGATCTCATAATGATCATGCAACACTAAATTGACCAGGCAATCGTTTTTCGATTTCACCAAAAACAGCTTTTTTCTCTACACCAAACCGCAACTATCGAAATGGGAAGAGACTCCCTTCATAAGAGCACACAGCGCAGCCTTGATCTACCGTGTAGCAGAGAAATTAAATAAATTATATGGTATGGAAAATTTATTGCATTTTCCAACGAGAGCAATCAACTACCGCAACCGAAATCTTCCTGGTCTCATCTTAACATTGAAATGTAATATCAATACCTGCATCAAATCATCTGCATGAGCCTAAAAGCCACTGACCCTTCTCCTTTTCACTCAGTGCACTCTCTCCCAGTCTCTCCTCCATCGCCTTCAATGAGATTCCATCGATGACATCGAGAGGATCGACGACGTTCCCGATCGATTTCGACATCTTCCGACCCTGAAAAAGGATTGTTTTACGAGGGCACTACATTCTTCATTCGGGAAATTTGGTTCAAATCAGGTCAGATGACTCGAATGCGCACTAGAATCGCAGTGTCTTCCGACCCCGCAATGGGGATGCATGTCTAGAAGTTCTCTAGGAAGTTGCTGTAAGATCGGTATTGATAGTAATTGGAAATGACGACCTCTAAGGAATTACAGCGAACGATCTTCACCTATGTTTGAGACCGCTAATCACAGAGTGAAAGTTGTTTACAAAAGGAACTTGGTTTCTACAGCGATTTTCTACAGCGAACCGGACGAATGATTGCCCCGCACACAAGCGACTCGAACATCACTTACGACTGCTGCTGCCACAAATCGCCTATCGAATCAGCTTTCCCTTTTCCTTGTGGTACACGCTGTAGTAAGTTGGAGATTGATAATTGGAAAACATTGCAGCTATCGCGAACATTTCGCTCTTCACTAGTATGCGATGCCATTAACCACCGGGATAAAGTATTGTACAAACGGAGAGTGGTTGACACAGCGATTTCCTAATAACATCGTTTCCAAATCTCCCGGCTCGAATATAGCTCATGAACGCAGCCGCGAATCACAGGTAGAATTTACGAACGACGATAAATTGACTAATTGGAAACAAAGCCGCACGGTTTATTGCGCCACATGCAGACTACTCGGACATCACTTAACGCTGCGGCCGCTAATCACCTAGTCTGTCAACACTTCATTTTTTCTTGCGTTACGCCCATTCAGTAGCCCATACAGACTAACAATACCTCATACTCTTTTCTACTGCTAATCTATTGTAACAACTTCAAATAAAATTTAAATAATCAATAATCAATAAATACCGTACCTCCGCATCCCTGACCATTCCGTGCAGGATCACGCGCGGGAACGGCAGCTGACCGCCCGAGAGTCTTGAATTATATATAATTATTTAATTAATTTTAAAAATCGCTCGATTATATATATTCATTAGCCTGCACTCATCGTATTGACAATGAGAAAATTCCGTGAACTTCAGAATACCCTGTTTCATGAATTCACCTAGGGCCAAAGCATATTAAAACAAGATACGGTTATATGTCCACCAGGTAAGATCGCAGTATTAGCTAACAAGGCCCTACGATCTTATTCCATCTGTCCACAACGCCGAATCACCTGCTCAAATTTTACAAATAAATCCAAAAATAATCGAGCAATGCCTGCTATCGTACGCCTACAGCAATTCTACCCTAGCTCATCATGGTGACCATTAGGTGAGGAATACTGTACTCCGGCTCATCTACCGTAATCCCACCATACACCGTAACTCATCGTACCATCCTTGCCACCCAAAAGCCGAGTATGTCCCATCTATCTACCGCATCCCCTTGTTTACCGTATTCTTAGAATCTACCGTGCTAATCCAAGCTACAGTACTTCTATCATAATCCTACCGTACCTCAATGTGTATTGATTCTACCGCACACACTACAATACTCCTGCTCAACTACCGTACCCCTATCGTACCTCATCGTAAGGATGACCATCCTTGCCTCCCAGATTCTCCCAGAAGTCCCAGAAGCCGAGAATATCTTCCCCATCTACCGTAACTCCGTTGTATACCGTACTACTTGCAGTATTCCCACAAGCAATATCACTTCAAACCATACCGTACCGCTTTTAGCTATCGTGCTCCTAGCCAACTACCGTAACCCATCAATACCACCACCGTACCTCATCGTAAGGATGACCATCCTTGCCACCCAGAAGCCGAGTATGTCGCTGCCGGTCTCGAGCAGGCAGAGCGGAGGGGCTGAAGAAAGGAATTATTAATGAATTAAATAATAATTAATGTATTTTAGGAACGAGAACCCAGATCTCAACGGATAGCTCCTGATACAACAGGTTCATATGATATCTGAGGCATAAAATCATTATGAGAGAAACAACTAGGAAACCTTTTTCTCAATTCCATTGATGTATTTCTTGCTTTATAACTAGAACAAGCAACAGCTGATTGATAGCAGATAGGTTATTATTGAAAGTAGACAGGGTATTTCCTAACAAGTAAGTGATGTTTTAGGTTTCAAGCGCCCATGAAACCCGCCCTTTCAGGCTGCGAATTAGTGAACGATGTGTTTGTCCGTGCAAAATATACGGCCAAAAATTTTAGACTGCCGATACATTGAAGTACCGTATAGATGTATCTTTCAAACTCCAAACAAATCGACCGGAATGGCGAAACTGTTCAGTCATACCTATCAAACCCTCCCGAAACTACAAACTGCCTAGTAATTCACACATCACGAAAAAAGGCTTCCAGAACTTCCTTCCACATCAGATCAGCCCACAGGCTTATGCTCCAAGTCATCTACTTCGTAGCGAACAGGTCGACCTACCAGTGAACTGTGGCCCTCCCTTCTCGCCCGTCCATCCGCCGCACACGAGCGGAACGAGGCCAGAGCTGGAAAGTATTGATCGATTGATTGACAAGGAGATTTTAACCGATTCCATTTATCAATTGATCCCCGTACAGAACTAATAATTTGAAAAGACAAAAATATTCCCACCCCTTTACATCTGTGCCTCACTGACCTATTGTCACTTCTGCGAACTAGAATTCTGCGATAGTCGCACGTGAATCGCCATATAAACCGCAGAATGAATCAATAGCCGTGCGTAATTTCAAATACGCCATTTCCTATATCAGAAGTTACGCGTTTCCACTACACCTTATGTGCCAACAGATTCTTAGCAGAGTAATGCGCGTCCTCCACGATATCAATTATCACGCGCCTCGCCTATGCATAAATTATCCCAAACTTTAATTACTAGAAAGTGTTTCTCATCACCGATGCCTAATGACTCGTCAAAACTTGTCCATGATCCATGCAATCGGATTGTGCTGATCTAGGCAAAAATAACAATAATCAGCTCATCTGAGCCATGCAACAAGCACATTCCCACAATGATCTACCCGCTAGTTTTGCGCAACACTGACACCTACTATTCGAAGGGAGGTTTGGGTCAACAACCACCAAGCCGTCGAAACAAATATTAACAATCAATCCCCCACCTGAACCATGTATCCAGTACATCCCTATCCTGTGTCAGCCTTCCTCCCTCCTCTCCTCTTCTCATTCCTCTCGCCTCCTCTTCCGAACACGCTACGATCCATTCACTGAAATCGATAAATCAACGACCGTAACTTATCCTACAGTATTCCCTTACGGCAATCTATTCAATAGCCAAGTGTAATGAGGAATTGACTCGAGGAAATCCTGACATAGTATTCCCCACAGTAAGGCTTCCAGACTAACCACTGAGCAATGGGAATGAGAATCGATCAGGTACCGTAACCTCAAGTACAGTAGTCCTTCGCAGAAAGCCTTGAGAATAATCAATAATCGATAAACTACCGTACCTCTCCTCCTCACTCTTCCACGCGGGAATACGATGGCCCCACACCAATTGCCGGCTCAGACACCACGGCTCCGCGTATCCGAACCAATCGGCCAGCCGCTCCGCTTGAGAGGAGGGAAGGATCGATAACTGAAAAGTAGGTGATTGATGGGGTACGGTAGCTGATTTTACAAGTTTCCAGAATTATAAATTGCAAGGAAAATGACTGATTGATTCGATCGCTTTCTGATTGGCATCCAGCGTCCTCACTTGAGTCTCACTCGGAACAGAAGTTCACCTAGTTGATAGAATCTGGTACGGATGTCATAAATGCACTATTTATTATCAAATAATCAATAATCACATTCCACCGTACCCTTCCATCTCTCAACGCGGCCGCAGCCTCAGCGTGCATTTCCCTGCAGTCGAGGAACCACTGACGCGTCTGGCGCGGCTCGATCACGCCACCTGAAATGGGGATTACGATAGGATTTTATGGTCGATCACTCCACCGTAGAGAAATTGAGGTTAACTACTGTATTTCTACCGCAATCTCAGGCTACGGTAGAATTACAGTAATCATCAAGATTCACTTGTAATATTTGCAGAAAGAGAGAGACATCGATCATTCATGCAAGCATTATGAGCAGTAAACCTATTCATGAAACGAGAATTGTCCTCGAAATTACAATATTCCACAAAAGGCGAATAAATAAATTATTCTATCCGAACGGAACTGCTGACGTATTGTCTATCTCAAAAAACTGAGACCTTATCCTACTCATGAAACGCTGCAATCACTTGGTGAAAAAAATATTTCCGCACTATTATTGCACCGTTTTCAACCAAAAGCAATACTCTTCCTATCAGCACGAATGGACTGCCGTACTATCGACCCCTTCAAGCTACCATACCTGTCCGCGAGCAGAGTGCTACCGTAGTCGTCTCTCCGTCTCTCGAATCGATCAGCGCTCCCATCGACCGTAGTTGAGCGAGTACGGTAGTCCGAGCGTCGAATCGATCCACTCCGTCCAGGGGCGTCCCACCACGAAGTCTACCGTACTCGTCGATGCACGATCTGGAATGGTTGTTATTGTCCATCTTGTGCTGATTACGTAATGATCAGACAGAGTGGGAAGGGCTTAGAACGCGCGAATGAAACACAGCTGCAACTCGGAAATTCTGGAATGGATTAATATTTTTACCGTCGGCTAGGACTCCAATGGTCTCAGCGAGTAGGAAGGGTTTACAACGCGCAAGATAAACACATTTGTCTTGGAAATTTTTTGATCGTCAAGGAGAAGTTAGCAAATCCTACGAGTGGAAAGCTAAGGTTTACTGCCAATGAAACGCATAACTCATAAGCGAAAGAACTCCGATATGTTTCAAATAGTACACGCACATCATATCGTTCGTACGGTGGTTTATCACTATTGCACAATGAAACACGTATCTAGTAAGTTTCACGAGTTTCTTGAACTGTTTGTCGATGAGACAAGGCTGCAGAAATATATTGAAATCGGTTCCGATATCCTCCTCATACTTTACAGAAGAAACGGAAATCGCGCTACCCGAAAAATTGGTTTAACGCCATAGTATGGAGAACGTCTTTTAGAAGCTGCTTGATTCTGTCCAAGCAACCTGAACATAAACCACCCACCTCTCCCTCCACCTCTTCAATCTCTTCCCAGTGTCCACTATGGCTATTACCAATGACTTCCGGCTCTAACACACGCTACTTCTTTGTTTCCTCCAGCCATAATACCAATAGCACCTCACCTCTCCCTCGCCCCTTCTCCCTCCACCTCCTCAATCTCCTTCCAGTGTCTCGCTGCGATTGCGGCGTCCAATCGATCGTGAGCGGGAGTGATCTTCAGAATGCCTGGAAAGAATTTTTTTTTTATGATATTTCAAACACTCAACTCAAGACCATTGATGAGAGTGCCCCTCGGCCAAACAAGTACTACACACGAAACCCGATTCTGGCTGGAAGAAAAAAAGCGGAAATTTCATTGCAGTAGGTCAGGAGTTAATTTTGAAGGGATTGCACATGCGTAAAAACAATTGGAAGTGTTTTTCAGGAGAAAACTTGGTGAGCGAACGAATTTAAAAGCCGATGGTTCCGAGTTTCGCTGTTTAACGTCAGAGGAGTGGGCAAAAGTCAATGGAGGTTGATGGAATCGAACCAACGACCTTCCGAACACGTGACGGCTGCTCTCACCACTGAGCTAAACCCCCGATGGGTGCATGTCCTCGGGACTTGCGCTATGGTCTTCGGGCGTCGGCCATGCATTTCCCTTACATCGCGAAACTTTGAAGTTCCTCCAATTTCAATACTTCCTAATTTCGTTTTTTTTTCGTGACAAATTATTAACTAAACTTCAGACAGGACAGTTGTATTGTGGGGCAGACGGAACAAGGATCAATTATTGTCGAACATCCTTCGCAACTTTGATCGCACGAAGTAACATGACTTCGCCACTTTTGAAATCAATGCCCTAAGAAATGCCGTAATCCACTCATTTTTAACGCTGCTAACTAATTCTTACCTAATATTGCTTATGACCAACCATGACCGCTACGATTTATCGCCACATTGAATCACTAAACCCGACTATTTCTTGTTTCACTCCATTCCTAAATGCCCCCACTCACCGGTGCCCTTGTCCGCCAGCACCGCTTCGTCTACGACGATCGGCAGTTCTCTGGAATTAATTAAAATAAATGTTGCTGTATTTACGTAATTACTGAATATTTTATACACGGCGAACACGACGAGTTACTGACAATGCAGTCGAAGCGACAACTCTAGTAGAACTAGTGAAACACTAATGCCACAATAGATAAGTTCGACAAAGATTGTGTAATGCACCGTTGTTCAATATGTTGCTCTAGAGTTGTTGAGTGTTGCAAGGAGGACAATTGAAACCGCAACGTCACTAAATCACATCGATCACTTTCTCAATTTTTCTTCAGTTCAAACCTCAGAAAACTGTTGAACTTCACACTTTTGTCAATTGACTACCAATTGAAACCCTGACTTACCAAGATCTTATTCTATCAGCTTTTACATTATCTACCAGAACGAGAATTTGCACTACCGTAACCCCATACACCGTACATTCCATCCATCGCGCGGAATCTATCAGCTACCGTACTCCAACCACTACAGTACTCCTACCGTACCTCCCATCCAGTGGGTTTCTCGCCCTTCTTCCTCTCAGCTCGTTCACTCTCGGATGGGACGGATGAACAGCCAGAGCGACGTCAGCGTAGATCGTCTCCGGTCGAGTGGTCGCAACGGGCAGGAATAAACTGGAATGGGATGGAAAAATGAGAGTGCATGGATAGAGGAACAGTCGTCGACTGGTAATATAACTATAGACTGTCTTTTTTATATGTCAAATTTGTACAGGACATTTAAGCAATATTAATTATATCGACGCCGCTCCGTCTAATCGCCATGGTGAAACGAGTAGTCGCTAGGTACAATGTTCCATTATTGTCTATTTACACGCAACTATCAACGTCTTATCAGTGACCTAGCCTACTGCCCATCAAATCAGAATGACCAAACTAATAAGTGAGCAGTACCAGGTTCTATTCTTTTAAATATTTTTGGCTCACGACTGCCGAATACAAATCATTGATCTCGACTAACACCCATCTAATCGCGATGGTGAAACGAACAGTTGCCTGGCTGGGCAACTGATTCTCATAATTTTAGTTTTCCACGAAATGCTATTATCTCAGCAGTAATTAGCCAATCAACATCATCTCATGAGTACGGTGAAACACTAGTTCATGTAGTTGGAATCATAAAATTCAAATAAATAATAAATTAAATAATCTCACCCTTCCCCTCCTCCCACCAGCTCGTACCGCACCTGGCATATTTAACCATGTAATAGGAACGGTGCAACCAGCAAGTGCCAGGTCGCTTTTCTAATGTTGTAACTAACATATTGAGATAACTCGCAATTTACAACGTGTTTTTTTAAATAAACATATTTTGATAAATAAAAATAAATAAAATAATCTCACCCTTCCCTCCTCCCACCAGCTCGTACCGCACCGTGTGCATCACGCCCAGCTTCACTTCTGCAAGATTATTAATTATTATTTATTATTATTAATTATTAATTATTATTTATTATTATTAATTATTAATTATTATTTAATTTACTAATTTCATATTTATTTACTGAGTGTGACATGGATTGAATGATGCGCGCCTTCACTTGTTATGGCACAATCGTGAAACAGCAAATTGTTGGGAACCCTTTCACAACCTCACCGAGCGATTTTTCTAATTTGAAGTTTTGAAATGATAGATCACTAGATCATCCAGTACCAAATAGGACTCGTGGGACATCAAATTGTTTGGATACAGAAAGACGCGCTGCAAGAATCGCATGTTATATCATCCTGGGGATTGTGAGCTAAGCGTGCAACTAAGATGCCACTGTTAGAAGCGAAATTATTTTTGAAACGACACTTCTGCCCGGACCTGTTGCAGAACTCGAACTTCCTAGATAATGAAGTCCAGCTGAAACTTAATAGAGAATGGTTAACGCAGGGTCAAAACAAATCGCGCTTAACTTGTATTTTATGTAGTATTATTTCGTGATTTTCAGTACTCGCGGACATGCCAAATGAAAGTTGTGAAAACGGGCAGCATCCGTGCTTCACAACGAACACTAACGCTCTTACGCCAGCGCTAATCCAGTGTCTGTCCAATTCATAGGAAAAAAATCAGCGAACAATCTATTCATAATCAGCCAAGCTTCACTCGTGTTTCAACAGCCTCTCATACTGTCTTTCCCTAGTCTCACTTAATCCATCTTCCTTTTATCGTCACAAAAACCTATCAAATCACACCTTTTTGGCCACCTAATATTCCTACTCTATAAATCAATAAATCAATAAATGTCCCTTTCCATCGAGCGACGGCAGACTGAGGAAACCGACCAAGTTTTTAAAAATTCGATAAAATCAAATTGGCCCTGCTTCACTTATTTTTCAACACTCCTCTTACTATCTTGCTCTAGCAAGCTTCAATCTTCCGTCGGAGTAGAGTTGTGACAAAAAAATCACTTATTCCATTGCTCCCCATTACTAGTTAACATTCCTAATCGAGTAAAAATCGCTAAATCAATAAATCCCTCTCCTCACCTCTTCGTCCCTTTCCATCGGGCGACGGCAGCGAGAGGAAACCGCCCAAGTTTAAAAAAAAAGTTTCGATAAATAAAATTGGCCCTGCTTCACTCGTGTTTCACCAATGCCTCTTACTAGCTTGCTCGAGACTCCAATAATATCTCTGATATTTCGTTATCGAAAAAAAAAACAAATATTCGCAGTAATCGCACCATCTTTTCCCCTAATCGCCTAATATTCCTAAATGGAAAAAATCAATAAATCCCTAACCTCTTCGTCCCTTTCCATCGGGCGACGGCAGCGAGAGGAAACCGCCCAAGTTTAAAAAAAAAAGTTTCGATAAATAAAATTGGCCCTGCTTCACTCGTGTTTCACCAATGCCTCTTACTAGCTTGCTCGAGACTCCAATAATATCTCTGATATTTCGTTATCGAAAAAAAAAAACAAATATTCGCAGTAATCGCACCATCTTTTCCCCTAATCGCCTAATATTCCTAAATGGAAAAAAATCAATAAATCCCTAACCTCTTCGTCCCTTTCCATCGGGCGACGGCAGCGAGAGGAGACCAGAAGGTGGGAGGTCCACCTTGTCCACTTCCTGACATGAAGAAGGAGGGGTGCGGTAAGTGCAGATGGAGGTACGGTAATTATTGAGAAAATCGATAATCAGGCAGTTACAGTAACCCAACACCCTTCTAGAAGAGGCAATTTTATTTTTTAAACAACAACCTTTCATCACAATAAGACAGAACGATAATCCAAGGTAAGTAGATTTAATGAAACTTCAATCTGACTGGTGGGTGCAAGGAGGGATGTCTCGTAGTGTATTCTCTCACCTGCCCCTACCGTAATCAATGCATCCATATCGATTTCTGTCATATTCTATTCCCTACCGCATCCCCTACTCCTACCGTATCCTACCGTATCCCACTCCCTCCTACCGTATCTACACTAACATGCTCCTCCTCTACCGTATACCTCGTTAGAAGTACCGTATCCATTTTCCCACCGTATCCTACCTTATCCCTCTCCCCCTACAGTATTCTACTGTATCCCTCTCCCCCTGCCGTATACCTGATCGGAGAGCGAGCTGCGCAGCGCGGGCGACCAGTGGACGAACCGCTTGTCCCTTAAAATTTAAATTTTTGATATTTTTTATTATTATTTTTTTACATGATGGCGCTCAGTGCGCCGCCGTCGTCGAGACAGCACCCCCATTAAAATTATTGGTTTATTTTTTTAAATATTTCTACACCATTACACTTGTCAATTGATCAATGAGAGGTTTTTTTCCACAGCGCGAAATACGATCAAGTAAAAAAAATGGACACGCAACGAATAGTAAGAGCCCGTGGAGCTTGAAACTCACTGGTGATCATATTTCCCCCCGCAACAATTCAATGCCACTCTAACATTATATCCATTTGGCCAATTGACCAATGAGAATTGTTCGTATAACTACTTTTCAAGGACGATAAAAGGAAGAACTAGACAAGAAGCATACAACTAATACGAAGAACTCGCGGAGCACCAACCTCACTGGTGGTCACATTTTTCCCCATAACCATTCCATATCATTCTTAATCTATCTGGCTGCTGCTGTTCTTCACTATATCACTATCGTATCGTGCTCATACATGAAAAAGTTGTGTGTCAAAACCACGAATGCGGGGTATGTTTATGAAAAAGACCTTGGAAATCGACTAATTCTATGGTATGTTTGCGAATCGTGCGTAACATTCCTTGTCAACGAAAACCTTAAATGCGGCATATGTTTTCAATTTCCAGGTAGTTTTCCACTAGCTTTTTCGTGTATGATCGTGCTAATTTCGCTAATTAACTAATTAACCATAATGAATAACCTCGATATCAATCCCTCGCCGTGCAGGGTGACGAAGGCGCGTGTGACGGCGGACGAGAAACGCTGAATAAAACGACAATTAAGAATTTGACACACTGTCACTCACTACATCACCAATATAGATTCACAATGATCATATCACAGCGATGACACCTCGCTTCACATGCTAGGAAGTTACTTGATCATCAAGAAAGAACAACCTAAATTTTGTTGGTGTGTTTTGTGTTTCATGAGTTATACTAGAACTGTCGTTTTGAACGTATTAAATAGATAGATAAACATAAATAGATAGATAAATAGCCCCGGTAACTTCACACCCGCACCCTTCCCGTTTCCTACCTGGCATGAAAGCGGATGCGCAATGAGACGGCAATCGCAAGCATAGTTCCCCTGATCAACAAAAAACAATTTGTTGCTCTTTATTTTAATATTTAGTACACGTATCGCTCTACTCGCTGTTCCAATGCTAACAGTTTCACATTTTGCACCCGCGTTATTCGCGCTCCTTAATCAGCATGAAAGCATGAAAATCAGGCTTCACCAATTGGTATCCGCCAAGCACTTATACAACTAATATTCTATCAAGATCTATCTTTCTCATCAATTTATATGTAAAAATAACCAAATTTAAATCATTTATAAATTAAAATCGATTCCCCCACCTGATCGAGCGTGTAGTACTCGCTGTCCCACTGAAGAGTTGCGCCCATTCGCGCCATTTGATCGCGGATTACGGTAGCATTCCTGCAAAGGATACGGTAATATGAATATGTACTGACTGAACTCTTCCGTACACGGCGGGGCTATATCCCCGCTTGATCATCAGAGTGCGGAGCCCCAAGAAGAAATTTTCGAAAATTGCGGAGCCCCCGACCACCTAACGGGACTTAGCCCATCAGTGCTGCAATCTTATTTGCGTTTCGTAGTCCACACAAGTGTGATGAATAGTCCTTGATCTAATGGCATTTACTGTTCCGATCGAGAGAAAAATTCAAAACTCACGGACTCTTGAAGTCATTTTCAGAACATTTTCCCTCTTGTTTTATTCTACCCGCTCATTCGAGATTCATACACTCTGTATATCTCAGAAATAATCCCCGCCCTAATCGAGCTATCGGGAGCAACTGAACAAAACACATTGAACGATCTGCGAACTTCTCGCATCTACTCAAATGTTCAGTCCATCGAATAGCAACCGCCCAGCACTTTCGAGGTTCACTCACACTTCATGCATCGAATACATTCCTCGTTATAGTGTTGCCATGGGTTCCTCACAAATAAAAATAAACTCCACTGACATCCCCGCGAACTCCTCGCATCTCCTCACAAACTCTTCTCTCTCCATCTCCCTTCTCGTCTTCTTCTCTCTCCTCCATAGTTCCCTTTCGACCACTGATTGAGTGGCGATTCCGGCGTGGTCCATTCCCGGCAGCCAGGTCGCCTGCAAATATAATTGAAATACGATACCGTAATCCACCATCTCCCGCCGCGAAAAACTGTGTCTACCTTCTCTACAAATCCGGATTAATGCCGTATCCAATCGGTGTCAAGTAAACCGAAAGCCAAAGCGGTAATCTTGTTATCATGCACCACTACGTAAAAAGAACAAGCAATGCAAAGAACCTCGGCGGGCGTAACCTATTGCCTCTCCTCTCATTTGGTTCCATTCCTGACCGGCTCATTTGGGATTCACACACACAATGTATCCCGAGAAAATTCAAACTAATAATGCCGTGATATCTCCCCTTTTGGAAAACATTAAATGCAAGTAGAGAGCCACTACCATACATCGCCTACTTTGATCCTTCCATGTCCACCATTACCACACTCTAACAAACCGTAATCAATAATCGATACACCGTATTAATCTACCGTACCTCTCCTCCCTTGATTCTCCTCTGCCTCGCGATCGCATCTTCTATCGTCACAGTCAATGCGTGGCCGATGTGCAGTCGACCGGTGACATTGGGAGGAGGAAGAACGAGACGGAGGGGAGGGAGGGAGGAGCTGGCTGAAAGGAATGAATATTTAAAAAATACTATTTTTTAAAGCGGGGGCAAATGTTTGGAAGAGCTTGCCGATGACATTATGAAATTGAGTGCACCTTTGCATACATGGTAGCTTTAGCAGTTCATTTATCAATTGTGAATGAAAATGCACAGAACGCTAAGCAACAAAAAAAGTTTATCAACATTTTGTGTTTCACCTACTCCATAATCTATTGATCGTTTCTCTAATTCAACAGTAAAGACGGTTCAGATACAATCCCCATAACACAAATGGTGACTATTTTCTTACATAGTAAGCCCTTTTCATCACGATTTTAATGCAGAGAAAGGAAAGATCAGACTAACCTCCATTCCTGGGCGCTATCGTTGCTCTTCTCGTTTGTTCCTCATAGTTGGACGTGACCAGATCGAGGTCAAAGGATCTGAAAATATAAATCCATCATTAAACGTGAAAAGCGCTTGAAAATACGCCAATAAGTAACGCGAAAATGAAGAAAAACTAACAAAAACCTCGATTATCGGGATAGTTCGAAAGGAGCAATTAAACTGACTTGGGTAGGCTGGTCCTTGATAGATTCCTCTTCACCGTCCACGATAACGTCCGTCCGCCACCATTCAGCATTCAGGAAGGTCAACTAATTGTAAATCTGCTTTAAAATCTTGAAAATCAAAACTTGTATAGTCAGTTCTCGATTGTGTCCATAAATTCAAAGTACGGTAAGCAAAATCGTCTATCGTCTGCAAATACAGGCTCATGGTGCAGTTCCAGTGTTTTTCTGCCATTTTTATGTTGTCATTGTAATAATTTATCGATAGCCAAAATTCAACAACGTAAAACCGATACAAAGGAGAGAATGCGAAAATGAGATGTTTTCAAAGAATATTGCATATTCTGTTTAGGTTCGTTGCCGCTCTATAGAACATCTTTGACTGATCGGATAACATGGGGCTATTAGCAATTAGGTTATCCAGTGTTTCTCCCTGCCTCAGAACGTTCTGAATCGCGTTGAGAATGACGATGTGCGCCCGGGTAACGTCCGGCTGCAAAGAATCTGTGCGGTCTACAGTAATTTACACACCACAGATTGATGAATCCTACACAGTGTAATGAACAAATCAGAGGGTCCATGCGGATCAGTGAAGCATTGATCCATCTTTTATCGTATCATGTGCTTCAACGTATCTCGAAATGCCAGATCATGATTTCACCTAATAGGTACCCTCTTCAGACAACCGTCACATCAGTGTCCCACCGTAATATATACTCACCTCAACAACAGCGTCGACGCCGACGAGATTCTGATACGCTCCTCAGTCTACCGTAACCTCTACTTACCTCCACAGATGGCCTAGACAGCTGGCCTAGACAGCAGGCCTTACCAGTGTGTCCCACCTAGCGTTCTTACGATTGTAAAATCACTTGACGTGGATACACCTTTTGCCTTACCTCAACAACCGCATCTCCCCCGACCGGATTCTGGCATCTCGCGAGGAATCCGGGCAGCCCCGCACACGTGCAAGCAGCCTCGTTCGGGATCTGTTGCTGCAATTACAATTTCCATCATTTATCCGGCAGGGGGTAAGTGTATTTCTGATGACTAGACGCCTTCGATTGATTTCGGTGGAGGTCCTTCATTGGATGCTTTGGAACTGAACCTTCAACGCTAGTTTGCGCCGGCCCAGAATAACTCCTCATTGTCATGGCTTCAGCCACCCCAGTCCATTGCGAATAAGCCTAGCAGAATCAAGAATCAGTCTCTAGTTAAAAAAAAAGTTCGAGAACGGAAGAGACAGATTCTTCATCATGACAATCTTTTTCTTCACATCGTAATTCATAATCGGAACTGGGGGCGTGAAGAAGGGAAAAGTTTCGTGAAAATGCACCATTCACCCGTGCACCCGAACGATTGATTGTGTAGAGGCAATGGACTAAGTAATGTAATGAGATAAAGTCGGCTCGAGGGTTAAAAAAAGAAAGAAAAAACCGTACCCAGTTGGGCTCATTACGTACGAAATCGTCGAGTACACGCAGAACCATCGAGAACGCGACATTGGACTGAAAGGAGTATTTGAAAGTTTCCTGATAAAGAAGAATAAAGAAATGGATTCTTTATTCCTATTAGTTGCCGCTAAATTTCTCACCCCAGTTATCTACAGCGCCGTACAGTAATCTTCGCTGCCTATCGTCCTGCCATGCTCACGTTCAATCGAGCCACCGTAATCCCCACTCTTTATCGTAACTCCCCTCCCCAAACGTAACCACTCAAGTCTCCTACCGTACTCTCCTCAACTCGGGCTACCGTAATTCACTAGATATCTACCGTAACTCACATTGTGCACGTAACCCGTGATCGTCACACTTGCCAATCGATCGGGCAATCCTCCTACCGTAACCTTTCCCACTCCAGCTACATCTTCACTCCCTACCGTACCCTCTACCGTAACTCACATTGTACACGTTGTCCGTGATAATCACTCCAGCTAATCCGTCGGGACGAATGTGAACGTGACACAGGTATGTATTTTCTGAAATTGGAAGAATTTTATTGTTAATCTTTTTGACAAAATCATCTACAAACTCAGTATCCCAAAAAAAATCTGACTGTCAGACTGAAAAATGTCTCTCTTCACTCCTCGCATTCTTTAGTGGCTTCGATGAGAATGTACGATGATTGAAGAGATGAATTCTTCACTCAGCCCTACTCATTACTAGCAATTTCTACAAATGCTTACTAGCAATTTCTACAAATGCTATTTTAAAGTAGGCAAAAGAGTGCGCGAAACGTGATTTTTCATTTCTTGCCATGAGTCTTCCCTGCTCCTCACCTCTAACTATTGCTCTCGATCCCAACGCCCTTCGCTCCACCAGAAGATGCGACGTGAAGGAAAAGAATTCCTGAAATATGAAGAGGGAGAATAATCTGTTCCGCGAATATTCGGCCAGTTCCACTGTTCCCGTCCATCTACCACAATCCACGCTTTTAGACAACGGGGTAATGTAATTGTAGAGTACGGTATTCAGGAGTCTTTGCGTACGGTATGGAATCTCACCCGCACAGACCCCCTCTGGAAGAAGTTAAACGAGGAGACGTCGGAGGCAGTCATCAAAACAGTGACTGTCCCATTGGCGTTCTTCCGCAGCACTTGTAGATGGAACACTGACATCCTGCGATACGGTGTCGTTGGGGGACGATAGTATCATGCTTGACACAAATTCGGCTATTTGGAGATTACGGTAAGGTCACAACGAGCACTTGCAGCGATAACACAGACATGAGATGCTATAGACTTTACCGAGCACGGTAGATCGAGATTGACAGTGAGAAGGGTAGACACAAACGAAAAAAGGAACACAACGAAGGCACGTTCGAGATAACTCGAGCGCTTCACGAGATGATTTGATCTTTAACCCCTTACTGATAACTGAATGGATCAAGAGTAATCACATGATATGTTCGAATACCAAACAAATACGTATTTACCAAACCATGGCGTCCATCCACGCGTCTCTTGGTGTGGCATAACCTGCGCGCCTTCGCGAAAATGGGCGGAGCCAACAAACCCCTCCCACATTTCCACACAACAATCTGGAGGCACATGCTTTATTCAGCTCAAAAAAACTGTCAACAAACTGAAACAAAGTGAAATGAAGTGTGCGAGTAAAGTGAACAACAAAACAAGGAGAAACGAAGGCCTAATAAGGCCCAGGACAGGAAAGTATTCACATGGATGGGACTAGGGGGAGTCATGATACAGGATGGGGAAGGCGACTGGGATGGAAGGGGGAATATGAGATTGGAAGTGGGAAGGGAAAGCGACTATGTGAGATTCGACTACCATGTACGGAGTGAGTAAATTATGCAACTAGACGGGGTGGACTATCCATATATGTTACTACTCTTATTATGCATATAACAATGTGTGTGTGTAATGGGAATGGGGGCCACAATATTGCACAATGACAAGACTATATGGATATGAAAAACCGATTCACAGGCGTCGGGGGTCGATCATGGTACGGTATCTGGAGGAGGGGGATACTGTAACTAGGGAAACGAGGGGCGGGGGAGAATGTACAATCAATGAGCTACCTAACAGAACGCGCACTTTGACAACTAAAATATTAAAGAATTAAAGGGAAATTAAGCATAATTCAATACCAAAATTAAGCGAAAAAACGTAAACTCAAATAATTTCAAAGTGCGCGTTCAGTTACAGGGATGGGCTCAGATCAGGATTCGTCTAAAATCGGTTATAAGACTAACATGCCAACTTAATTCAATAATCTGCACATAGAAAGGCGTCACTAGGTTGATGGTTCAATCATGACTATATTCACAATCGGGCTTAGAGAGAAATAAAGAGCAACGGGGAGAGATGCCAAGGGCGTCGATTTGAACATCGGGGGCGCAGATTACGGTAGTGTGGTGGTGTGGTGCGTGATGTGATCGGTGGATTACGGTAGGGCGGGGATCAATCGATAACCTGCGTGTGCGGCGGTAGGTCGACGATTACGAGAAGAATCGAGTGAAGATCGCCGTGTAGAGCTTGGTGAAGGCGGAAGCGACGAGCGAGGGCTCCTGAGCGGATTATCGATTAGTCGCAGGATTACGGTAATTGGTCTGACTCTCTCATTTTCCAACGATCCCTCGCGTTTCTGACCGACGAGAGACTGTTGCGAAATGAGAGAGTTAGAGTCAGATTATTTGGTAATTGGCCTTACACAGCCCTAGGCAAAAAAACAGCTGCCTGTCAAACCGCGCGTGCTACCGCAAAAGAGATGCGATCATTCATACTTCACAAGACAGAGAGGGGAGTGGGAGGCTGACCTAGTGGGGGACGGGGTGATGAATCAGTCCCTCTTTACAATTAGGAATCGGACTAGATCCTGGTTGGAGATACCGTACTACCTGCCGCAATCTAGTCAATTCGCAATCGTGAATCACCTCCCAAACCGCGGAACACTTATTGGCAAACATGCCCAGTTGAGCACCTGTTGTGCACTGCTGGCTAATCGGCAAGAAGTACGCCAATTACCCGGCACATTCCCGTTTCGAGCTCATTATGAAACCAGCAGGGCTACCAAATCAGTGATGGTCACTCGATACCCTTCTAGAAAACACAAGCCAATTCATAACAAGTCCTGCTAACCAGCTCAAATATTTGACACAACCCGGCAGGTTCCCGCTTCTGCACTTCCTCAAGACCACGACTTCTTTTTCGTTATAATTTGTGGTTACTATCTTTGGGGAAAAACAACTAAATCTATTTTGACCACAGCAACCCGTCAAACGTATGTTTCACCACTATGCCTAGACTCCACATACTTCGTCCGTGCAATCTCTACCATGCTGCTTGCAGACCACTATTATACGTCACCGCATATTGTTCCACCTTCTTGAACTATACAATTACCAAGTAGGGAACCGTAATCAATAATCCACGCTACCGTATTCACCCTACCGTACCTCTCTCTCCTGCTCCTGCTCCTGCTCCTCCTCCTCCTTCTGCTCGTCTCCCCTTCCTCCGCCGCCTCCTCCGAAGTACTCGCGGTCAAAGTCGTCGCAGAGGTCGCGCAGCCGCGCGGCGACGCGCGCGCGTCTCACGCACCACTCGCACCCGCCCGAGGAGCACACTGCAAGGGTTGATTGATGGGGGAGCAGTGAAACGACAATCGAGCATGTTAACAAAAAGTGGTTATAATAGTTTAATGTTTGCATAATTTATGCAAACATTAACAGTGATGAGCACGGGGTCGGATATTGGACTATACCCCCGATTTTGCCTCTGGTTACAAGCGCTCATAACCCCCGATTTTGAGCGTTAAACCCGCGGTATTTGAGCGGTTTTACTCTGAACCCCCGAAATTGATCGGTCATCCAAGTATGATGCTCATCACTGTGCATAATCGTAGTAACTGCCGAGGAAAAATGACATCTAAACGTTACGCATCGAATATTGAGTATGTGTGAAGCACAAAGCAACCATGAGTCACTTGCACTCGTTAGAGAAGCCCACTACAAGGAATTATGATTGTTCTATAAGCCATCATGGGACAATCATTTAATGCCCGAGTGGCGCATGGATACGCAAGGACTGCAGCGGCAAATAACCATGAGAAAAAAAAAGAAAGCTTGGCCTAACATGTGCCTCATTCATCTTCTTCATTATTTTAGACGGCAGTAAGCTCTCATGATTAGATTTGGACAACAATACGCCAACCTAATAGCAGCAGCGACCCACAAAGTAGCCTGGTTGACATGCACCACAATTCGTACCGCAGTGGATTCCTTGTTTCACCATTCCATCATGCCCGCAGCGTGTTGGCTAATCCAGTAGTCGGAGAACACTAGGACAACAAAAAGAAACCAACAATTCTAAAAAAAACTAGCTCAGAGGAAACTTTTCATAAAATTGATGATTAATCTAGTACGCTCACTAAAATTGGCGGCTAATCATTCACCTTGTTAGCACCGTGAAACATTAATTGTGCATGCTCGAAAATATTCGAATGCGAGAATCCTAGAAATAATCGATCCATAAAGCGCAACCGACGCACCTCCGTTTCACCCTCAACTCAAGATCGCGGCGAGAATCTCAATGTAATAATCTCTCGTCAAATGAATCAACAACTCCTAATCACGCCTCTTCTGAGACACTATTTTCGAAAATAAATCTCCTCTCAATGCACTCACGCCTATCGCACACAGCGTCAAAGCAGCCCCCGACCTACCGTAGCCCTCAGATTCTATCAATCAATCAATAACCGCCCGGATCTACCCTCGGGAATCAATAACTCACGTCCGTTGTGGAGGCGCGCGGACTGCTCGGCGAGGAGCACGGCATCGTCCAGCTGGAAGAGGGACGGAGAGGAGGGAAGCTGCAATGGAATAAGTAAATCAATATTTAATTAATTAAATCATTTTGGAGAATCCAGGAAATTTTATTCAAGTTCAGCGAGGGTAGCTGCATTGGAATATTGAGTACAAGATTGCTAAGAAATCAACAATCCCTGTCCTCAAAATAGAAGTAACTTTTATTCATATTATTTTGAAAAGCAGTTATCATCTTAGCAACGAAATTCTCCGACGCAAGCAGTAAACGGTGTAGTCAAACTCAAGATCACCTAGAACATTGCTCGCGTATTTTCAGCAAGATGAATTATGGTTTAGCAGGGCAGCGCGAAGTCTATCGATCATTGTGCCCAAAGCGACACTAATCCTGGTGACGAAACAGCGATCACCCAGTTATCCCTGTACTCTTGTCGCGCCTAGATAATGAGGATGATCAGCGGAGAAAATGGTAATTTCCAAACAACGGACAGGATTTCTTTTTTGTAACACCAATGCATCAAAATCATTGAAGGGTAGATTGGCTAACCCACTAATCCGGGTGACGAAACCGCCAACGCGTGTGCACAATTCGGTGCTTGCGATGCGGGTAAAAACGGTCCAGCATTGTAAGTTGTGAAATGTGCGCATCATGCTAAGATAGAGGAAACGATATAGGATAGGAGCTAATCGATTGATCAATACGAGCCCTTTGAAGCATTGCCAAGGCGGTAGGGGGAGCCATTCATCAATGTGATGAAACCTCGAACGCCCTAGTTTTCCTCTCCACAGCGAGCGCGACAGCCTAGCACTGCCCCCCCCCCCCCCCCCCACTACTACTCCTAACTAGAGCGTGGTTAACCCTAGATCAGCAAGAGTTCCCGTTTATTAGCAGTACTAATTAGAATAATTATTTAAATTAATTAAATAATTAAACCAACAAGATAGTTGCCGGTGGGCGGTAGCTGCTGCTGCTGCTGCTGCTGCAGTGTCATCGTCGCGCGCGGGTGGTGCGGAGGGAAGCAATCGAGTTGATCCGTCTGAATAGAGGGTGAATTAGAGGATTCGATGGAACGGAAAATCACCGGGGGCGAAAACATGATACGCGAGTGACAAATTAATACAATATGATCGAATGATTAGCCTTAGAGGTGATGGATGAAAGAACAAGGTGAAAACAAACGCCAAATTATCAGGACGAACGAGCGGGAAGTGATACACGAACGATAATCGAAAACGAAAGGAGTAATGATTGGGGATAAGGAAAGAGGAGAGCATTGTTGATTTCGCGAAGCACGGAACAGCCTGGGTAACAAACGAGAAGGTATGATACAACCGAGTGAAATGAGCACCCGTCACACTCTGCTAAAGGGCATAGGAGAAGGGGGAATGAGAGAATGGGAAGTGAGTGAGAAGACGGGAGAGAAGAAGAAAGGAGGGAACAGTTCGATCATCATGTCATTTAGCTGATTGCTCAAAATCGTGAGTCACTGATCAGTCTTGAGCATCGGCAATATGAAAGCGCCACGGAACGCTAAACCGCCGGGGAGAAATAGCTAGATGGACTGGATCTGATCACTGAGATGAGCCCTCGGCGACAATGGCACAGAAGAAACGTTATCGAACGAGAAAGAACACGAATTACAAGTCATGCGGGATAAACCCAGATCATCCAGCCCTGTTAGCGAGCAAACCTAGCCTATTCGATCGGTCTTGACATGCGCGCACATTTGTGTTTCGCAAGGCCCACTTAATCATCAGAAAGATCGCCACAACCAATGGAACAGAGGAAAAACTTATACTAAATAATATTGGAAAGGTGGGAGACGCCGACAGTTACTGGCAGACAAGATAAGACAATTCATAGCCGTTTCACATAGTCAAAACACTAGTCTGCCTAACAGCACAAAATCACCCGTGTGTAATAGTGAAACGCGAGTGATCAGTGCCACGGTATGACCAACTGAATGAGATGAGCCTCTCACCTCTAAAGGGCATGGGAGGAGGGAGTAGGGAGAAGGGGAGGAGCGAACGATTGGATCACAGTGACATTTAGCCAAGGAGGAGAGGTGAAATGGCCCCTCGCGCTCTCTCCATTTCGCACACTATCTCGTCTTTGTGAATGGTGAGACTGCGCGAAATTGTGAGATTGATGAGGACAGTCATGGTATGACGTTACTTGAAGGAGCAGGGAGATGAGGGCTTCTAGGGATAGATTAGTGACGCGTCGAAAAAACAGTAAGCAGCGGGGGAAAATGGAAAGGTCAGCGAGTGGTGAAGGATAGGCCCGAGTGACTCGCTTACTGATCGCAATCTACCCTGTGACATTTAGATCGAGTGAGTGTGGTGAGAAACAGCTAGGCACTGCCTAATACCGTGAATTGGTGGACCTCTCCCACTCGGAAAAAAAAGAAACTGCACAACTCGGGTAGGAATAAAACAGGGGCGGGGAAATGAGAAGGAGGGGGGGGGGCTCAAACGGCTGGCAGAAACGGATTGGTACTATCGCGATCGCAATCAGCCCCGACCATTTGAGTGAGTAGAGAAGGCGCGAATAACTGTGGGTGGGAGGAAAGACGGATTGAGCGTTAGAAGCAGACTGAAATTAGGAGGTTGAATACAAAGAGGCAACAATGCAGCAGGGAGTGTGCAGAATACTAAACGTTGTGAATGAGGATTTTAGAAAAATTCTGAGTAGAAAACCGAGAATTGATCGCAGGGACAAGCGTTGTGAACACTTAACATTGCGGGAGAAACGGGAGTTTGTGGGGGTGCGGTTGCTAAAACATAGCGACCCGGTAAGATATGGAGAGGGAAAAAAGGATCAAACGCTAGGAGCTGATATGAATTACAGTAAATTGTGAAAGGGAGTTTATAATTCTTTCTAGCAAGAACGGTAGACACATTGAAGGGACAAGAGCAGCGGATTCAATACATTGTGGGTGAAACGGGAGTGGGCCGGGCTGCCGATTGCTGAAATACCGCTACCCGGTTAGCATATGCACCAATGGAAGAAGGGATAGGAGCAGAGGCAGAGGAGGGGCAGTGAATGAATAGATAGTGACTGCGGACCTCGCGCCTCGCACCATCGCGGTACCGCGACCGCGTACCCGTCCATACCTGTCTCGAGAGGGTATGGGCGGGAGGGGAGGGGGGGGGCGATCGGTCGACGATCGTCGTGACCAGACGCGTCGAACAAGATGGAGGGTAAGGGGGTGAAGGGAAGACGGGAATACGGATACGGTAGCAATATAGTGGGAGGGGAAAGTGGAAAAGCTAGCGCACAAGGGAGAGATACGCGGCGAGCCGATTACGGTGGAGAGCCAGGAAACACCAAGGACCGTTAAATAGCTAGAGCCGGGTAATTTGAGTCACGAACGCGATCAATGCCGCAATCATGGCAAGGAAAAAGGAAAGATGCGGCAATCACACCAAACGGTCGTGAGGAAGGAGATGGGAAGAGGGTCGCGGGTCATCGGTACGAGTCTCCATTTCGTGCCCGAACACGTTTTCATGGTGTCAACAACACCGCGAATCCGGGGAAACGTGTCTAGTTTGCTCCGAATCTTCACGCAGCAGTGAAACGCGAGTGTCGCAGGTACTAGAAGTCATGTCGGGTTTGTGTTTCACCACTCACACACACTTGCCAAAAGAGGGAAAACCCGAAAGAACGTCAAATTCCTGATCCGCGATCATCACATCACTGAATGTGAACGCTGCAGCAGGCAAAAGGAAGCGACATTCACGGCCGTACACCCCTAGAATGCCAGAGCGCAGTGACAGGTCGCGTTTCTAGTGGAGAATCGACTAGCGACCTGGTGGGATATCTAAAACAAGAGATTGACAGGGAAGAATGAGTGAGGCAAAGAACGATCCAATGGAAGGCAAGATGCGCGAGTGACACTGTCTCGAAAGAGTGACGGAGAGAATGCATTTCAGGGTCTCACTGGCGCTTCCCCTCAAGAATAGCATTGATCTTCGGAGTTTACTGAGATTCAGAATCGCAGATTTGCCAGCAATCGCGAATGCGCGAGGAACAGCCATTTTCCAAATCGCGAAAGGCCGGAGGAGTGCAGGCAACTCCGCGATCGGCCATGGGATAATTATCGACACTGGAAAAACCGAGATAAATTTCGCGATTGCATTCGCCCACCTCGATTTGTCACCATCAGATTGCGCAAGGAACAGCGCTATTTCATCGCGCCCATCTCACAACTCCCAAATGGTGCGCTAACCGGGAAAGAGGCTTGCCCCTATTACCCTTTGCTCATTTCGAAATGCTTTGTTGCTGGTCAGACGGGGCGAGAGATCGGGCGAAAAGCGGAGAGTCCGAGAACCCGGGCGGCAAGTCATAAAGGCAGTGGTACCGAACGGCGATCGGGCCAAATTGACCCATCAACCTCCCCGTGGGTGCATAATCCATCCACAGTAATATTAGATGGGGATCTGCGAGGTAGGTCGGGGAACAAAGGGAATCACACTGTAATTGGACCTCACACACTGCATGGATGCATGTAATAGCTGTCAGCATATGAGGAGGGGGAGTGATCCGTCCGAGCCTGGTGCCACCTGCATTATTGTTCGCGCATCTTACTGACATGAGGACCACCCGGTATGGGGGCCAATCAGTCAGGATAGGGGAGTCACTTTGATGCGATGCAAACGGAGACCACCCGGTTAGAAACTAATCAGTCACGAACGATCGGTCAGTTGGATTTCGGCAACATGCAGGCCTCTCTCACAGTGAGGTAATCAGTCAAGGCAGGGGATTCATTTTGATGTCACAATGATTGATCGCCATGATCAATCAATGAGAACAACCCATTTGAAGATGCCGGTGCTCTCATTAGCGCCCCGCTGAGACCTCCCCTGACTGGGGCAGTGACAGGCTGTGAGAAAAGAACCAGTCGGCAGATGAATAAAGCCCCCCCCCATTCCCCGCGCGATTAAATACTAATATTAGGGGGGCTCGAAAACAGGGAGTTCTCCGGGAAAAAGTTTGTAACAGAAACTGGGAGCGATTGGCTATAAATCAGAGAAAGCCTCTTAGCGGATTCGGGGGCGAAAGCGAAAGCAAAGAGGCGCCAGCCGGCAGATGAATAAAAGCCCCCATTCTCCGAATAAACACTGCGACGATATTAGAGGGCTCGCGCGTTTATACAGCGAGTCACAAGGAGACTAAAGGCAGATAGAGATTGAGTGGTGGGGCAATCAAACACATAATGGAAGTATGTGGACGAGGGCTGGCAAAAAAATGCAGGGACGGAACAAAGAAGGCGCGCGTCCGCAAAAGAGATAGCTACGAAAAGTCGTTACGTATCCGCGCCGGGCAGGCGAGGGGAGGGGGGGGCATACAACAGCGCGAACCGTTGAACTAGAGTGGAACAGGCTGAGGACGGATTGAGATCACCATGACCCGAGAAAAACAAGCAATTAAATGACTAGCTCGTCACGACGCACGAATCAGCAAGACAAAAACGTGTAACAACAGTCGACAGGGACGTCAAAAACGCGAAAAACAGGTCAAGAAGGTCGAGAGAAATTGGAAAATCTGCGACCCGAACGTTACGTCACACGGTTGGGGCCGATTGGGACCAGGGATTTCGATTATCACGATGGGTAATACACTGGGATCAGACATAAAAGAACAGAAAACAATAAATTCCGAAAACCGATCGCGAAAAAATTTCACACCAAAATTGTAGTTTGTAGCCTAAAAAGGACTCAAATATCGATCCCGTCCGCTAAACTTACCGTAGTTATAGTTATTAATGAACACCGGCTCCGGCTTTTTCTTATTCTTCCGGTTTTTATTTTCCGGCTTTCTTGTTATTTATTGCTTGGTTTCTTAATTTGGATATTATTTTTTAAAGAAGAACGATTCTCTAATATCCCCCTATTCGTCTCAACAATCCCCGCATTACCCTTCATCGCTCCATGTAGAATGACCCATTTCCATATCCCCACCTCTCATTCTGGCCTATAAAACGTTAGCCTCTCGGCCTCCTCCTCACACCAAGTCGTCGACATGGCCCAGTCCGTTCCTCCCGGAGATATCGCCACCCAACCCGGCACCAAGATCGTCTTCAACGCCCCCTACGATGACAAGCACACCTACCACATCAAGGTACCCTATCTCTCGATATCCCTGGATATTTTTGTGTACCTACCGTTATCCGTCTCCAAATTCAGGTGACCAACTCCTCGGCTCGCCGCATTGGATGGGCTTTCAAGACCACCAACATGAAGAGACTCGGAGTGGACCCCGCCGCCGGAGTGCTCGACCCCAAGGAGAACGCTCTCATCGCCGTCTCGTGCGATGCCTTCGCCTACGGACAGGAGGTACGGTTTAGCCCTGGCCCACTCGTACCGTTCCCTCACTCCTCCCCTGCCCGCGCTACAGCAACCTGATCTCTCTGGCCCATCCTATCGCTTCCTTATCTGCCTGGACTACTGTAGCTTACCGTACCTTGACTTTGCGATCCTACTGTATCCTATCGCTCCCTGAGCTCACTGATCTGTTCTTGCCGAACCGTGTCAACCGTCCTACCGTATCCCGTCCCTACTGTAGCATGTTCACCTGGCCTCTTCAGGACACCAACAATGACCGTGTGACCATCGAGTGGACCAACACTCCCGATGGAGCCGCTAAGCAGTTCCGCCGCGAGTGGTTCCAGGGAGACGGCATGGTCCGAAGAAAGAACCTCCCCATCGAGTACAACCCTTGAATAATAAAGGATTTGTGATTTTGTGATTTATCATTGCATCTGCGAGGTTTAGAAATAGTAGACAAAGTTCAAGAAAAATTAGAAATGTTGTCAGACGTTCTTATTGTGTTCTCAGCATCTCTCTGAACTCTTCACTTCTCGATACTCTCATCTCTCTTTTCTTGTCATATTCATTTGAAGAACGATTGGAAGTTGCTTCATGATCGCAGTCGTAGTCTAGTTCTTCAAACATTCGAATCGACAATAATGTCTGCACCCTCAATGAAGAGATACGAGGCGGAAAATTGCAGAAAAGTACGTGTTCTCGGGATGCAAGGCCAAGCTACAGTATCCTCAAACTTGAAAATGTGATTAGGGGGCAGAGTAAAGAAATTTATCTTCTAATTTCGCGTGCTCTCTCACCACTCTGACCGGCGAGAGACAGGAAGGTATGAAGAGACTGATTCTTCATTTTGGCAACCCTAATTGTGATCAGTCATTTGGTAAGGTTCTCACTTTTGCATTCCACAAACTGCTGTAGATTGCGGTAACCGATAGGTACGGTAGTGTACAAATTTATCAATTTCCCCCAATAGCCAGGCAAGGTCGCCCACAACGCTTCCATCTTCATTACGATGAACATGATAATCAAGCCATTTCCCAACAGCAGATACCGTACTGCGATATGGGCGTTGTCGCCCCAAGCCATCATTTGCATATCTGGCTTCTCCCTTTCCGTCTGACCTTTCCAATTACCATGTCTAGCAATCGTCCAGTATCTTGCCAGCAATTTCATTTGCATGTTGGCGTCACTCTCAGCTCATCACCATTTGCATAATTACCGAGCGAACCCTATAAAAGGACGTCTCTCCCTCCATTTGTCTTGCACTAACTCGATTCGATCCAAGAGGGTGGAATATACCAACATGCCAACAGGGTGGAATTCGAATCTCGTTCACCCCTGCTCCCTCCCATCACATGTCAATCCCGCACTCGAAGTCTCTTCCATCAGGCGTGACGTGTTCAATCAGTGATGAAAATCAATTTCAATTTGCCTGTCACTAACTAGCCTTCCTTACCCATACTCTCTATTTTGGCCGAGATAAAAAATTCATGAGTATTGATCGTCACGGCACGTTAAGTGTGAATCTGGAAAGCACGCAACGCGCGACCGCGACGCGCCTCTCGTTGACTCCGCCCACTTTTGTTTTCGCAAGTATCTAACCCGGCTCGATTAGAGCGCACCCTCCTTAGGAGAGTTATAGGCGGAGCAAAGGAAAAACGCAAAAGAGCTATTGTTTGTTATAAAGAAGTATTTTTTTTCATTTATTTTTGTTATTTTATTATAATTTCAACTCACTTGTCAATATTTTTATCAGTGAATCACATCTTAGAATAACTTCCTAACCAAAGATAGAGAACTGGTCTTGAGTTCCTAGCTGGTTGGAGTCGAACTAGGTGGCCGAGTAAGAGGGTATCAGTTGCAAGGTGGCCTAGAAGGAGAAGATAGACTGTCGGATAGGCGACTTGGTAGGAAATAGCCAAGAGGAGGGGTAGCCAACTAGGAGGATTACTGTAAGAAAAATCGTCTGTCGTATTTTCTGTTGCTCGTTCCGCATTCGATTGACCACATTCGATTTTATTCGTTTAAAATCAACATGAGACAACAAGATAACACAAACAAAATTAGAAAAAAGAAGGTTTCAATCCCTATCGATACGACAACTATGACTAGAATGAGCTTTCAAAAATATACACAACTACCGAAATCATCAGTGCAGGTCAAATTAAATGCAAACAATATTATGTACATCAACCTACACTCGAAATATCTCTACACAGGAGGACCATCAGTCGGGAAAAATATAATCTACCGTAACCTAACCCGAGAGAGATAAATCAGACAACAATTATTTGCCTTCTCGAATATCTCTAATTGACAATAGGGTGACTATCCTAAGTGGGTTACCATCATGGACTCCGGAGATTCCATCCCTCGGTCGATAGGTGGAGTTCGGCCTATCGACGTCGTATTGCACGTTGCCTGAAATGAAAAAGTTTGTTAATCGCAGAGTACTGTGCTATCAATAATGAGAAACGTACGCCAAATAACACCGTAATTCATCAGTTCTAAATATTGGAGTTGTTATTCCGAGAAACTCGGCACTCACGATAGGGACCACCACGTGATATGCAAATCACATATTCATGCCCCATGAAGTAGCTCATGTTGTTAACCAGAAGTATAGAATCATTTTTTGTGAGCAGACCACTCATGAAAAGTTAATAGTTTTCGAGAAAATCTCGACTTCATGAAAACATGATTTTCAAAAACGAGAGACAA
This sequence comes from Pristionchus exspectatus, assembly GCA_911812115.1. Taxonomy (NCBI): domain Eukaryota; kingdom Metazoa; phylum Nematoda; class Chromadorea; order Rhabditida; family Neodiplogasteridae; genus Pristionchus; species Pristionchus exspectatus. The sequence continues at coordinate 3,919,531 of OU461587.1, read as the reverse complement.
AAATCTTTGAAACCTGCTAACTTCTGTTTTTGGAAAGGGTCGCGACCACACCTGCGTACTTCAAGTACTTAAGTACGCGGCAACCCGTAAAAAAAATTCTGATAATTGAAAAAAGTCGGCTCCCAGTAAGAACATTTTGACTTTTTTGAGCGTTTTGTGCAAAATATGACGGTTTTGAGAGGAATGGGTCGGCTACCCGTAGAAAAAAATTCTAATTACTTGCGGCTACCCGTTCATATAGGCAGCAAAAATTTCAAGTACATACTTGGCACAGGTATGGTCGCGACTTTTGAAAGTTTCCAGTGATAGACTAAGGTTATGGGCACAACATATCCAAAAATTAGCCAATTCTATAGTCTCCCGCGTGTTTTATATACGAGCAAAGATCAAACTCAAACTCAAACTTTGACGGTATGCAAATTTCGCGGGAGACTATTGAATTGGCTAATGAAGTGAAAAATGAGAAAAGCATTCGCGAGTGAATTCCTTGTTGTGGATTCTTTAGTCAAATGTCGCTCGCAGAGTGAAATTTTTCACACGCGAGTGGATTTCTCAATCCATTGGTTCAAGGTATCAGAAATTAAACTCGTCGAGTGTAGCTCGAGTAAATAAAAACATAGGTCCTTGCGGGAGGGGTATTTGACCTCTTTTCACATAAGAATTCGAAGCCATAGACTCACCGACGAAATCGACACGTGTCGTCCGCAATTGAACTACGTCCTCATTGAGCCATCCAGCTGCCGAAGATAAACTGGTTCTGAAATAGTAACCAATACCTCTCGTGAGAGAGATATTGGTTACTATTTCAGCGCGGCAGGGCTCCTAGCCCACGCCACGTCCTAAAGCACGCGTGACAGAGCTCCTAGCTCACGCCACATCCTAAAGCTCGCGTGACAGAGCTCCTAGCTCACGCCACATCCCAAAACACGCGTGACAGAGCTCCTAACTCACGCCACATCCTAAAGCACGCGTGACAGAGCTCCTAGCTCACGCCACATCTAAAGCACGCGTGACAGAGCTCCTAGCTCACGCCACATCCTAAAGCACGCGTGACAGAGCTCCTAGCTCACGCCACATTTTTTAGCACGCGTGACAGAGCTCCTAGCTCACGCCACATCCTAAAGCACGCGTGACAGAGCTCCTAGCTCACGCCACATTTTTTAGCACGCGTGACAGAGCTCCTAGCTCACGCCACATCCTAAAGCACGCGTGACAGAGCTCCTAGCTCACGCCACATCCTAAAGCACGCGTGACAGAGCTCCTAGCTCACGCCACATTTTTTAGCACGCGTGACAGAGCTCCTAGCTCACGCCACATTTTTTAACACGCGTGGCAGAGCTCCTAGCTCACGCCACATCCTAAAGCACGCGTGACAGAGCTCCTAGCTCACGCCACATTTTTTAGCACGCGTGACAGAGCTCCTAGCTCACGCCACATCCTAAAGCACGCGTGACAGAGCTCCTAGCTCACGCCACATTTTTTAGCACGCGTGACAGAGCTCCTAGCTCACGCCACATCCTAAAGCACGCGTGACAGAGCTCCTAGCTCACGCCACATTTTTTAGCACGCGTGACAGAGCTCCTAGCTCACGCCACATCCTAAAGCACGCGTGACAGAGCTCCTAGCTCACGCCACATCCTAAGGTGTACTTAGCTTTTAGATTCCTTGGTCAGCATGCCAAAGTCCTTCCTTGGTCGGGGTGCTCGTCAGCCTGTCCACGTGTTAAGCACTGCATCTGCAAACACATGATTAATTTAAAAGTTTCATTCTTTCAGTTCGCTCAAGCTGCCGATCTAGTGTAAAAATAGTCTTAAAAATTACCGACGAGGTACAAAGCCCCAGTAAAATACTTAGGTCACGAAACCCAAGATGTGGTGTGAGATTGTGAAGCCTATGGAGCTTGCGGCGGTTAAGTTTCTGGTCATTTCTTATGTTTTTGTCGATCAGTGGTTTGTTGTTCTATAATTTTTGATCAAATTTACCAGAAAATGTGGAGTGCGTAGGTCCTTTCGGGAGGAATATTCGACCTCTGGAGGGAATCGTCTCCTCTTCTTCTTCATTCGCACTCGCGAGCATCCTGAACAGCATCAATAAAAAAATCGTTGAATTCATTCAATTGTACCTGCCTATGCCTATGCCTATGCAACGATCAATTTAATCAAAATTATATTTTTAAAAAATGATAGAGAGAAACGAGGTCGCTTATAAAACATGGAACTAGCGGTCGATAGAGTCAGTGATAGTTTATTTTCATTACCTGGAGTCCGGGAGGGAGAGTGGCCTTCAGCTTGTTGGCCTTTTCCTCGTCCTGTGTGAGCTGGACGGGCGGAAAACGGCTAGTGCGAGCCTTGAAAGGTGTAATTTAGTCTATTAATTACAACAGACGCAAATATGAAACAATCCAGTTAGGTCACTAATGAAACAGGGAACTGACGGTCGATAGAGTCAGTGATAGTTTATTTTCATTACCTGGAGTCCGGGAGGGAGAGTGGCCTTCAGCTTGTTGGCCTTTTCCTCGTCCTGTGTGAGCTGGACGGGCGGAAAACGGCTGGTGCGAGCCTTGAAAGGTGTAATTTAGTCTATTAAATACAACAGACGCAAATATGAAACAATCCAGTTAGGTCACTAATGAAACAGGGAACTGACGGTCGATAGAGTCAGTGATAGTTTATTTTCATTACCTGGAGTCCGGGAGGGAGAGTGGCCTTCAGCTTGTTGGCCTTTTCCTCGTACTGTGTGAGCTGGACGGGCGGAAAACGGCTGGTGCGAGCCTTGAAAGGTGTAATTTAGTCTATTAATTACAACAGACGCAAATATGAAACAATCCAGTTAGGTCACTAATGAAACAGGGAACTGACGGTCGATAGAGTCAGTAAAAGTTGAATTGCATTACCTTGAGTCCGGGAGGGAGAGAGGCCTTCAGCTTGTCGGCCTTTTCCTTGTCCTGGATGACCAGGGTGAAGAGGAAACGGCTGGTGCGGACCTTGAACCCGGGGTTTTACCTGAAAATAAGCATTTCAATTAGCACACAATGAGCACAAAGATAATGTCCATCAACGCTGGTCACTCAATGGAAGAATGGGCCACAAATTTGCTCGAAAAGGAAAGTCAAATTGCGGACATCACGTGCAGCACGACACAAAAAGCTGTAAAACTTCACGAAGGCCGTATTCGACTCGGGTAAAAAAACGGATCATTAGGCGCAGCATTGAGAGGCTAACAACACCTGCTAAACGGGGTTTATGAAAAACCCATAGTAAAGTCAAGAAATCGATTCAAATTCAAAAGTGGAAAACTGGTATGTGCTGCGCGACCTTGTAAAACTTTCGCATGACAGTTCAAATCATTGTAAATGACTTATCAAGTGATTGCCTAAAGTGTAATCCACAATGTGTGCTAAATAAATAATCGAAAAAATCAACAGAAACAGAGTAAAGTGGAAGTCATCAATGAAAACGATGGTTGCTTGCCTTGGCAGCCTTGGCACAAAAATTTGAATGCGAAAAGGGCGGGAAACCGCTCGCGCGACGCTTGCGTTTCAGATTCATTTCCCTATTACGTAACGTGCCGTGTCGTCTGGCGACCCGGCTGACGAGACTCCCTCACTCTCTGCGCTCTCTCTGATCTACACACTCTCTCGCCAGCCCCTTCCCTTCTCTTATACACCATTTCACAGGTTTTGCTCACGTTTCTCACTGTTTCCCTTCCTCCATCCATCCTCCGACCCCTTTCCTATCACATTTGATTGGTCATTCTCGACGTTTAGCGTTGTTAGCGTCGCTGTTTCGCCGCGTTTGCTTGATTTTCTGAGTATGGGAAGAATCGCGCGCTTTGGCAAACTTTCCCAAACGTTTCTGCGTACCTTGCGCCTTCCTTTCGCCTCCGTGCCCCGTCTATTCAACTCTAAATCAAGGGTTTGTTCATTTAGCAACTACTTTTGATAACTTTAGCGCTTCGTTGGTCCTTTTTCCTGTTGTGTTACGTTTTTCGAAAACATGCAAACTTCGTTGTCATTTTTGCTTCACGCGTTTTGGCTAAATGTCGCGTGTTAGAGGGGCGCTATCACTCATTTTCGAAATGTCATCACTCATTTTGGACCAGCGACCAATAGTTCTCGTGTTTCCTACATACTGTTCCGGTTAAAATGGTCTGCCATTTCTCATGTTGTGCGCACGTGCTTTTCTTGTAATTGTTTGCTTCCGGCTGCACTGTTTAATCACTACTTCTTTCGCAGCTGCCGTACGATGAGCGCCCACCTCTCTTCTGATGGCCCCAACACGCGACTCAACGGGCGAGCTTCCGAAGAATAAAAGGTTCGTTTACTTGCCCCGCCCCTCCCCTCCTCTTCCTATAGTCCTACCATCTTGTATTGACGTCCTTATCCGGTGCTCGTCTCCTTCCAACAGTTTCCAAGCGTTCCTTGGTGAAATGATGACAATTCATTAGAAGATGATTTTCGAAACTATGTTTTCTTTTTCGCACGTACCCCTGATCCGAACATCCTTTCGTGTTAGATGCTTCCGGAAGATTATGACCCTCTTCCTTTCGCTTGAATTGTCATCATTTATTTTGTTTACTTCGAATTGATGATTCCTTTCCTTCTAGAAGCCTTTACTGACCACATTCTTACTTTACCATCGCCTTCATAGGTTCCCACACGTCTTCCTATTTGTTTCTATTTGGGTGCGTCCACGAGCGATGCCTTATTCATCGCTGTAGTGTAGCTATTCCATTTACTTATCCGGCCTATCGCGATCAAAACCATCCTCTTTGCATAATCCAATATCCAATGCTCTGTATTTCCTTCCGTTCTCTGTCTTGTTTAGCTACTTCATGGTCTTTCTTTGTTCGTGTCTTGTCATGCTCCACTCTTAACGCCATTTGTATTTTCAGAGGGTACCTCCCGATGTCCATCGACGGTGGCGTCATCCTCCACCTCCTTCCAAACGCCCTCGAAGACGTCCACAACGTTCACGCGGGCAACGACATCGAGCGGAGATGAAAAGATAAGTTTCTCCCCCCTCCCATCCCCTGGGTTTTGTGTGTGTGTGAGAGAGTGCACCTAACGCATTTGGTGACCTCTGGTTGCCAATGCCTAACTGGGTTTTACGGTAGCGTGTGCTTAGAGCACCCGTAGGTAATGCGTGTCTAACGCCCCCGTTCGTCATTGTGCCTTGTGCACAAGGCGGTCAACGTAGGAGTGTATGATGAGGAGAGCTCAGCCCACAACTCCTAGTGGTGCCTCCTCGGCGGGGTAGGAAGAGACCAGGGAAGGGCGTCAGATATGGGCAATATCTGTCTGGCTCAGTCCGTGCCCGGAGCTTGATAGGGTAGTCTTACCCGACCCACGTAATGTGGGGTCATGACTCCAGATCTAGTTGTGCGACCGCGGCTGACAGGGTAGCCTCACCCGACTCCTCGGAGTGTCAGCTTGTTGGTTGCATACACTCCTTGGTTCTCTGTAGGCAAGAGTGCAGGCAGTTCCTGAGCTACGGTGCGTCATCCCCCTATCAAGGGCTATAAGAGCATGAGCTCGCCCGAGTTGGTTCGACCTGAATCCGGATAGGGGAGTAGCCAGCAAAGGTTATACAGCCGAGAGAATGAACACTTGAATTATACTGCCTGTGACACACGTTGCTGGCCATTTGGATATAGACATCTTCCCTATTAGCTCTAGACGTCCCACTTGATTACCACGTGCCCGCGAAGCCGCCGAGTACGCTATGCGTGCTCGAATCGCCCCTCGTGGAGGGAATGCCCTTTAGAGTTAACTTCTCTTATGGGCTAGACCGGGAGCTCCATGGGGTGATTGGGTGGGACGGAAGGAGCTGAACAGGAAGAGTTAATGGAGTGAGTGGAGGAGATGTATGTAACCCCCCCCCCCCCCATTGGTATCGATAAGAGTACTGCCTTCCCCTTTTCATGCTCGTGATATCGATGGACGAAACGCGATGGAGAGCAACGAGGCATGCAACACAATTCGACCCTGCTCCGACGCCACACTTTTCAATCGATCGACGGGCGGATACGGTAGGCATGCGAGGTACTGTGTCAATACAATGCGTTTATTAATTTCCGTTCTTACAGTGTCTCATGGGAACGCCTGCTGAAAACTACATCAACCACGCGATTCGACCCTGCTCCGACGCCACTCTCTTCAATCGATCGACGGGCGGATACGGTAGGCATGCGAGGTACTGTGTCAATACAATGCGTTTATTAATTTTATTGATGCATTTGAATGTTTGCTTTCTTGTAGTCGTCTCTCGATGCGATGGGATGCGAGCGACGTCCATCCCCCTCTCAGTCCCCCGTCCTTCCTTCCCTCCCTTCGATGAGGTCATCTGGCTGTGGAGGGGTCACTTGGTGGGGATGAAAGGTAATCCATCAAATACTTTAAAAAAATATCTATTCGTTTTGTTGTAGTCTTCTCTCTACGCGATGGGATGCGAGCGACGCCCCTCTCCCGTCCTTCCTTCCCTTCATTCGATGAGCGCGCCTGGCTGTGGAGAAACCAGTCGGTAGGAATAAGAGGTACTGTATCTATCTATCGCTTATTGATGTATTTGATTATTCGCTTTCTTGTAGTCGTCCATCCCTCCCTTCGATGAGGTCATCTGGCTGTGGAGGGGTCACTTGGTGGGGATGAAAGGTAATCCATCAAATACTTTAAAAAAATATCTATTCGTTTTGTTGTAGTCTTCTCTCTACGCGATGGGATGCGAGCGACGCCCCTCTCCCGTCCTTCCTTCCCTTCATTCGATGAGCGCGCCTGGCTGTGGAGAAACCAGTCGGTAGGAATAAGAGGTACTGTATCTATCTATCGCTTATTGATGTATTTGATTATTCGCTTTCTTGTAGTCGTCCATCGATGCGATTGGATGTGATCGACGTCTCGCCCTCTCTTCCCTCGTTAAATGGCTCCAGCAGTGGAGGAGTTCCCGCGAGATAGGGACTCTTCGGTAGGAATGAGAGGTACCGAAGCAATTATTTATATATATTTAACCTTTGTTTGTTACAGTCTTCGATCGGCGTGTGAGGGCGCGAGCGATGTCCCTCGTCCTCCCTCTTCCTTCCTCTTCTTCGATGTCGGACTGCGGAGGTACGGAGGTACGGCGATTATTGATTTATTGACTTATCAACTGTCCATTCTAGTCCACTATCGATGTGATGCGACGCGGGCAGCGTCTACCTTCTTCCTTCGATGAAGTGAAGAAGGCCATTGAGAGCAGGTGCGAGCACTCGAGAATCAGCGATCAGGGAATCCGAAATAGATACTACACTCGGCCTATGGATAGTATCTCAAATTAAAAAAAAACATTTTGGTTCTCAGCTTCTCATGGTTTCATGGAGCAAGTTTCTCATGGTGCAAGAATTTTTTTTGGTATTTCACCTCTTTTCGGAAATACGCATTTCTACAGCGCTTGAATCTTGAGTCGAACCCGTGAAATCATTTGCCACACGTCCCCTAATTTTTCTGGCTCATTATAGTGAGCACGTTTCGAAAGCAGGCAGTGTTTTCAGAATGCGCTTGTTGAATTGGTGTTTCATGGTCGCTTAAAAAAATGACCCATTTTCCTTGCGTTCAGGCTGCAGCTGGAGTTCGGCTGTGGCGGTCTGGCCCTGCAGCAGCTGCTGCTGCTGGCAGGTGTAGCGCTCGGGCAGGATGAGAGGTATTGTGGAAAGTAATGAATTATTGATTGATCAATCTCTCCTTGCAGTGTGCTCTCGATGCGACGCGACGTTTCCCTTCTCCATCTTTCTTCCTTCTCTAATGAGAGCAGTTGAGGAGTCTTCCCTTGTGAGGTTCGTCTGACGGAGAACTGGTTCGTCATCGGGGAGCAACATTGATTAATGATGGGCGTGTCATGCCAGTATTTGAATGATATCCTCGATTTTGGAACGAACGGGCTCCTTGTCTGACATGAGAGACATGCACATCGTGGACATCCCCGCGATCACTGCTGGGCTATGTACCCGCTAGGAGGTGGAAGTGCGGAGCCCCGTAAGGGAAATCGGAAACTTTTTGCGGAGTCCCCTAGTAGAACGAAATAAATCTTTGCGGAGCCCCTAATAGAAGTTTTTCTAAAATTGAGGAGCACCCTGCCATATAGCGGGAGATAGCTCACCAGTGCCCGCGATCTTGAGTTTCATAGGCGATCTAAAACATTGTCACTGTAGATCGAAAGCTCTGTTTTAGTGGGGCGTAATTCTGTAGACGGTTTTCTAACGTTTGCTCTTTTTAGAATAGAATCTTTTAGAATCTTTTTAGAATCTCCTATTCTTGAGGTTCGCTGTCTCGTCCCTCTAATCTCGCTCCCTCCGATGAGTGCCTCTGGCAGCCAAGCAGCCACTCGTCCATCCATCAATTGGATCCGCCCATTCGACGGCAGAACAGGTTGGTCATTTGCATTATTTCAGTGGCCTTTTTCAATAGGGAGGCCGGAGGCTATCGCCAATTTTTAACTTGCGTACTTGTATTTTTGCATTCTCTGCTCATATCCTGTTGAAATCATGTTTCATCTCCTATTCTTCAGGTCGCTGTCTCGTCCCTCTAATCTCGCTCCCTCCGATGAGTGCCTCTGGCAGCCAAGCAGCCACTCGTCCTTCCATCAATTGGATCCGCCCATTCGACGGCAGAACAGGTTGGTCATTTGCATTATTTCAGTGGCCTTTTTCAATAGGGAGGCCGGAGGCTATCGCCAATTTTTAACTTGCGTACTTGTATTTTTGCATTCTCTGCTCATATCCTGTTGAAATCATGTTTCATCTCCTATTCTTCAGGTTCGCTGTCTCGTCCCTCTAATCTCGCTCCCTCCGATGAGTGCCTCTGGCAGCCAAGCAGCCACTCGTCCTTCCATCAATTGGATCCGCCCATTCGACGGCAGAACAGGTTGGTCATTTGCATTATTTCAGTGGCCTTTTTCAATAGGGAGGCCGGAGGCTATCGCCAATTTTTAACTTGCGTACTTGTATTTTTGCATTCTCTGCTCATATCCTGTTGAAATCATGTTTCATCTCCTATTCTTCAGGTTCGCTGTCTCGTCCCTCTAATCTCGCTCCCTCCGATGAGTGCCTCTGGCAGCCAAGCAGCCACTCGTCCATCCATCAATTGGATCCGCCCATTCGACGGCAGAACAGGTTGGTCATTTGCATTATTTCAGTGGCCTTTTTCAATAGGGAGGCCGGAGGCTATCGCCAATTTTTAACTTGCGTACTTGTATTTTGCATTCTCTGTTCATATCCTGTTGAAATCATGTTTCATCTCCTATTCTTCAGGTTCGCTGTCTCGTCCCTCTAATCTCGCTCCCTCCGATGAGTGCCTCTGGCAGCCAAGCAGCCACTCGTCCATCCATCAATTGGATCCGCCCATTCGACGGCAGAACAGGTTGGTCATTTGCATTATTTCAGTGGCCTTTTTCAATAGGGAGGCCGGAGGCTATCGCCAATTTTTAACTTGCGTACTTGTATTTTTGCATTCTCTGCTCATATCCTGTTGAAATCATGTTTCATCTCCTATTCTTCAGGTTCGCTGTCTCGTCCCTCTAATGTCGCTCCCTCCGATGAGTGCCTCTGGCAGCCAAGCAGCCACTCGTCCATCCATCAATTGGATCCGCCCATTCGACGGCAGAACAGGTTGGTCATTTGCATTATTTCAGTGGCGTTTCTCAATAGGGAGGCCGGAGGCTATCGCCAATTTTTAACTTGCGTACTTGTATTTTTGCATTCTCTGCTCATATCCTGTTGAAATCATGTTTCATCTCCTATTCTTCAGGTTCGCTGTCTCGTCCCTCTAATCTCGCTCCCTCCGATGAGTGCCTCTGGCAGCCAAGCAGCCACTCGTCCTTCCATCAATTGGATCCGCCCATTCGACGGCAGAACAGGTTGGTCATTTGCATTATTTCAGTGGCGTTTCTCAATAGGGAGGCCGAAGGCTATCGCCAATTTTTAAATTGCGTACTTGTATTTTTTGCTTTCTGTGCTCATATCCTGTTGAAATCGTGTTTCATCTCCTATTCTTCAGGTTCGCTGTCTCGTCCCTCTGATCTCGGTCCCTCCGATGAGTGCCTCTGGCAGCCAAGCAGCCATTTGTCCTTCCATCAATTGGATCCGCCCATTCGACGGCAGAACAGGTTGGTCATTTGCATTATTTCAGTGGCGTTTTTTCAATAGGGTGGCCGAAGGCTATTGCCAATTTTTAAATTGCGTACTTGTATTTTTGCATTCTCTGCTCATATCCTGTTGAAATCATGTTTCATCTCCTATTCTTCAGGTTCGCTGTCTCGTCCCTCTGATCTCGCTCCCTCCGATGCGTGCCTCTGGCAGCCAAGCAGTCACTCGTCCTTCCATCAATTGGATCCGCCCATTCGACGGCTGAACAGGTTGGTCATTTGCATTATTTCAGTGGCGTTTTTCAATAGGGTGGCCGAAGGCTATCGCCAATTTTTGAAATGTGGCAATTCAGAATCTGGCTTGACAATTGACAATAGTTCTAATTTGCTTAATTTTAGTGGCGTTTTTTCAATAGGGTGGCCGAAGGCTATTGCCAACTTTTAAATTGCATACTTGTATTTTTGTATTCTCTGCCCATACACAGCTGAAATCATGTTTCATCTCCTTTTCTTCAGGTTCGCTGTTTCGTCCTTCTGATCTCGCTCCCTCCGATGAGTGGCCCTGACGGACAATCAGCCGCTCATAATTCCAAGTGGTTGGGAAGGAAAAAGTTGCTGATAAGAATGAGCTCCATTGTGTGCATTGTATAAACTCGCTCCGTCCCGGGCACCACTGCTATCTGCAGCGGCTGCCGGGCGGGGAACATGTTGTTGTGTTTGTGCAGTGAATCAGACTGATGGGTTGATCAAAGCCAGAGCTATGGAACCCAGAGCTACAGAGCAGAGCTCCATGTTCCTCCCGCCCGTGGTATGGTTTCAATTCTGCCTTTCACCGCAGTGACAGCGGAGTATGTCAGCATCGCTTATGGTCTCGGTTCTGCCCCCTCCCCTTGTTGTGGGTTGCCGTCCTTCCGGTTACCGTAGTGTACCTACCGTATCCCAGCCCTGCGGGGGGGGGGGGTGCATTCAGGAATATCTACAGCAAGTGGTTGGGGTTGTGTCAACCTTACTCTGTGATGTCCGATCAAGTCCGTTCCTGTTTCTACAAATGCTGTTAATTCTCATTGACGTCGAATGTGAAAGTCTGAGGCTAGATGACATCTTGTAGGAGCAAAGCACCTTTCGAAAGAAGAAATGATCGATTCTGCACGTTCTCATTCGAACTATTTCCTGCCCCATCATTGTACTGCGTTGTCGTCTAAATGATATCTCGCCACTCTGACCTGTGAGAGAAAGCTAGGAATTGAAGAGGTGGACTCTTCACCCCAACGAACTCACAGGCATGATGTGTCTGACGATTTATTCAATTTTTTTTGTTCTTGTGAAGAGCGTCGAGAATGTATGGTTCAAGTATGAGAGAAATTAGCAGTATGCTGATAATAAGTATTATTTTAACCAAGAAAACGGAGAGGGGATCGTTCCGGAGTGAATGCATCAGACCCGAAATGAACGTGTAACGCAGAAGTGGGCGAGTTCTGCTGCGAGAGTAGTTAGAGACGTCGAAGTTGGTTTGGTGCAGGAATCCAGCCTGGAATTTATTCGGATGATCAGTGAAACTTTTGGGCTCATCACACTCAACGGACACTGCAGCTTGGTCCCGATAAGACTTTATCGTTAGAGACTAGAGACTTCCTAAAGAAATGCGGTTGGATGTTTCGGTCCATTCGGTCGTAGACACCCAACCGAATGTATGGGCATTCGATGTTCCTAATATTCCCTAAGAATTGCATGAGCTCACCCAGCTCTGACCACTATTCGGCCACGACTCCCTGATTCCTCTTCCAACGTAGCAGTTGGTAAATGCTCGGATCCACTCAACATCGTGCCACTTGCCTTTCCTCGCGGCATACACGGCTTTAATTCCAGCAAAAGCGAACGCCTTGATCTATAATTATTGTCAATTGCAATTGTTTTATCAATCAATGCGAGTGCTTTGGAAGCCTTACATTCTGTGATGGTGCAATACCAATCAATGAATAACAACTATTATTCGTCGTGAAATTGTTATTGTACAATAACAACGTACCAATTTATTGTAGCTCATGCCAGCACTTCCAGCTGGTCCATCTCGACCGAAAAAGTTCACGAAACTGTACCAGCACCAATCCTCTCCATACTCCGCCTCTCTTATCTCGCACATGACCCTGAAAGCGGAAAAGAACATATCTAGTATTCCCTGACAAGTCCATGCATTTATTAAAATTTTCTGAGTCCCTAATCTTGCGAAAGATACCATCCATTTTTCATGGATTAGTTTCATGGAGCAGTACAGAAACAGTAAATTTGGTTCCGCAATCAATTTTTCCTTGAAATTTTCATGCACGTTTCCGAATAGTAGTACCTCATGGCAACATGCTCTTGTTGTGGAATCTTGAGCAGCTTTGGAGCATCACGCCTGAATTTCTAATAATTACAATTTTGGCCACCGAAAATTTGTCGAATTCAAATATTACCATTCGATTCCCTCCACGGCCAATCGCCACATGAAGTAATCTGTTACAAACGTATCCACCGCCAGACGAGGATCCTGCGAAACAATTATTTCACCGCTGTTCCATACATCTCAAGGCGACATTATTCTGACTTTCCACGGAAATGTAAAAAAATTAAAGTAGCCGGGTCATACCTCCCAATCGTATTGCGCAGCCATGGCGGACGGGTACTAGAAAATTCCTATCGATGCCTAAAATTGGTGAAGATTTCACGTAGTATTGGTACGCCAATACTTTAGTTTTCAAAACTTCCCCTGTGGCTAAGATCGCTTGTCAATGCGCGCTTGAATTCAAAAAAGCGTCATTTGTGGCGGAGGGAAAATTGGTGCTACTGAAGATTTCGATAAGCAGGACACTCAAAATTTGTTGAATATCACTTTCATTTTTGCTGATGATGAAATCCACTGAAATCTCCTTGCTCAGTCTACCTGTCGACATTGTCCGAGTTATCTTTTCACTCGGCAACGAGCCTTATGCGATGAGAACCGTGAGTTTCTTACTTATCGTAGGCATTCCCACTACCATTCGAATACGACTATCTGGAGTTTAAAATGTAGGCAATCGTCTCTTCATTCTTCACACTATCTCACACTAGACGATGCCCATAGTTCGAACTCTAAATACGACGAATGATTTCTCACTGAGTTTCTGATTATCTAGAAAACATTGTATCTATTTAGATCTCGCCGTCATGGAATGCTCTAGGCCTCGAGCTTTTGCAAACGAGATTTCTTAAAATCGACGGAATGGCGCTGACTTTTGTCAACCAGAAAGATTTGTCGATTACACTTCGACTTCCAAAAGGATTTCTTGGATACTTCGGTCGGAATCAATGGAAGATATCAGGAGTGGATCGCTTGAATGATAACGTATAGAGTTCAATTAATTACGTATTTTACAACTTTATTTCAGCTGATTAATCTTTATTCTGTTCGATTTCCTTTCGATATCGGCTTATCAGAATCCGATCAAAACAATTCTTATTTTCTTGGGAATTTCCTCTCAAACTTTTTTAACTGGGGGAGAAATAGTGAAGAGAAGCGAAGAATTCAGAATAATGAGACGCTTACGCAGCTCGAAAGGGTGTTCAAATCTTGCTCTCACATAAAATTTATCTTGATCAGCGGCATAAGGAAAGCCCATTTGGAGGCCATTTCTGATGTCTTGGGATCGGTTAAAATCGACCGATTGGTAGCTAATGTCAAAGATGATGTCAATGATGAAGAATTTCGGTGAGTTTATTTTGTTTGATCTCTAGCACGATCGATCACGAAAATTCGCGATTTCGCTCGAGCGGTTCGATTCTGAACTTCAGTTCCACTCGAAAAGCGCCTGTCTGACCAAACACAATTTTCTGAAATTGCTTTTCCGTAAATAACACAGGCAAATTGCAGACAAATCGCATCGACCGTAGAGAATATCGCGACAAGATATCGTTTAATCGTATGACCATCACTCTCATCTTACTATTGAACCAAGTTACGAATGTCATGATAAATTAATCTATTTTTTGTTTATGAGCTTGAGCACCACGCGAAATCTAGTGAATCACCAAATCATGAGAAGACGTAATTTAAAATTACAACATGATATGAAATGATGCCGATGATGTAAAGATTTATCCACCCTTGAGATGTATGTACATTGTGAACAACAACAATAACGAAACTAATCTTTTACTTTTGGTAACCCTATAATGAAAATCACCGAACATAAGTTCATGTCTCAAATATCGGATGAAAGATGCGGAAGGGGAATATCCTAATAGAGGGAGGAGGAAGGGGAGGAGGGGCTTCCTCGAGCAGTCGATTTAGTAGACGAGAGACGAGGAACGGAGCAGCGATTACTGGAAATTAGATTGCATTTTTTCTGACATCACTGTGTAGAGTAAAACAGGAAATTCCCAAAGTATACTTAAATTCTGCTTATTTTTTACATACTGAACTGGCTTGATCGATGAATTGAAGAAATAGTAGGTGGAGACTTACTCGCCGCAGCCCAGAGCACTCTCTCCCAGACAATCAATACGCTAACCAGCACATTGAGTTTGCTGAGCATTTGAAACGCACGATAAGAAAGACTAACAGATTCTCGTGAACGAGAATTCAAAACGTGAATTTTAAATCATTAAAATTGACGAAAACTGAGTACTAAAATGAAGAAAACAAGAGGGAGCCAAGAGGAAGAGTGTTGCACAGAGCGTGCTCTCTTTCTCTTCCCTCGTCTCGCATCTCTCACTATTCCCGCTGCCCAACATCAATCCGCCCGCTCTCTTGCTGTCTCTAATCAGGGAGGAACAATGCCAGTGGGGGGAGACATTAGAGAAAGAGACCGTGTGTATCGGCGCAAGGAGAGCAACACTCCTTTACTCTCCCCTCCCTCCCCTTTATTCATTGCCATTTTTTACCAACTATTTCAGCGATTGAACCACATTTTTCTTGTCTTTTTGTTCTTTGAGGCTCGTTGATTTAAATAATGTTAGATGACAAAACGGCTTCTTGACACAATTGCAGGAGAGCACAGGAGACGAGAGGCCATCATGTCCGGGTCTTCAAAGCAACGATTCGGACCCTACGGATTCTCCATTCACCCTGCAATTATCCGAATTTCCATTCAATTGTTCGGACAACCTCTTCGGCTGAAAATGGAAGAACAGGTGAGAAGAGAGAAAAATTAATATGTGCCTTTAAAGTAACCAATCATCCAATTCCAGTTGATCTACACACCACACACTCTGGCCACCCTTCCTTCAGATATAATTCGAATTATCGTTGATCTGAGCCCGGAACCAAATCGATTGAGAGGGGTGAGTGCTAGAGTTCGAAATACAGGTCGTCGTCTCTTCATTTGACACACTCTCTCCCTTCTCTGACCGGTTAGAGATTGCGTGAAAAGAAGAGACGGCGACCCGTATTTCGAACTCTAGTGAGTTCCCCCTGTTTCCTTACTATTGAGTGATTATGGAACGGAGTTGGCGTTGTTCTTTCCATAGGTCAACTCTATTTGCTAGCGTTTACTCTTGTTTTCAAAGTGTCATTTCGAACCTTGAACGGTAAAAATATGAAAAGTGATCAAAAATACAAAGCCATTTAAATATTCCTTCCAGATCTCCCGAACCTGGAATTCTGTGGTTCTCGAGGGCCGCTACATACCACTCGACGGAATGCAGCTAGTGATCAAAGACAATAATAGAATCATCATCAACCTAAGAATTTTCAAGGAATTTCTGCACCATTTCAGCACCAAGACGAGGGAAACGGCAAAAGTTGATGAACTAAACTCGAAAGTGAGTTATCTTATCTTTTACCGAGGAAATAAATTTTTTACAGTTACTCAATGTGGAATTGGTTCGTCTACTGAACTCTTCCTTCAAACTTTCCTCCATTCTGAAACATATTTGCCGCATCAAATCAGTGTGGATGGAGAACGTTGACTGGCGGAGTGTTGATCTTCTAATTGGCAGTTTTGGTTCTATCCCGATCGAGAGATTGACGGTCAGAGTGAAGAAGGATGCGGGCAAGAATGAATTCAAGTAAGCTGTTTGAACAGTAAAAACCAGTAATAGATCAGTTGACATTCTAGTGGTTGATTGTTACTCTTCAATTCATTCATTCAGATACATCTCCGAGCAAGCAGCTATGGTCAAGGCGAGACATCGCGTTATTATTTGAAATAAATGAATGTCTAAATAAAGTTGTTCTTGATTCCTCAAATAAAGATGTTCTACGCACAGATAAACAAATATCTATTATTCTTCATTTGTAGTTGTTTGTGGCTCCTGACTGCTCCTGGTTCTAATTAGTAACTAAAGTCTTAAGAATAGTTTCCTGATTGCTATCGGACAACTCATATGATTCATTATTGATCCCTGAATGAAACATTTCCGGTGTTCTCCCTTTCCCTCACTCATGTCAGTCCTCACTTTCCGCCGCTGTGCGACTATGGAAAATTTGATTGACTAGATAGATAATCTGACGATGAAATGGACGCAGAATTTGAAAAATCACGGAGGTGTGCGTTCATTAGCACGCTTAATTTTGGCGCTTAATTTTTTTTTGAAGGAAGATTGAGTTCATCAGTACGATTTTTGACAAGCCCAAGGGTCATCTTGTTTTTCCAATGTTGAATTGTGGCAGACGGACGTTATCGTTGATGATCAAGCGGAATCTGTCGAGGATCGACCTTCCCAAGTGAGTCCATTTGCCGATTTTGCCGTCTTGAAACTGCGAAAATGCCGGGAAACTGCAGATCCTTTGACGTCGACTTGGTCACAGCTAACAATGAGAAACGAACGATAAAAGCAACAATAGCGCCCTGGAATGGCAGTGAGAACTTTCGCCTTCAAACTACAATACATTGGTTTACTTCAATGGCTAAATTATGTGAATTGTAGAAGCGGATGGCGAACGTTCTATCCATCCTGTTCCTTCTTTCAGCCTGCTCCTTCCTGTCCCCACACCGTCAAAATCGTCCTCCGCCCAATTTGACCGGACGGCAGAACATTGGCCACGCACTTACCGTGACGATAGAGGATGCCCTGGCAAGGCAGAGGAGGATCATGAGAGCGGGGTACGGTAGTCGATCTTTTCTGATTACACATTATGAGTGACTTTCTGAGTCAGTGAAAATCTTTGCCTTAGACCTTGGCACTAGCCAAAAATCGAATTCCTCCAAAAATTTTTTGGTAAGTAGCACTCATGTAGTGTACCTCAGTGCTAGCATAATTAGTGATCTGGTTGGCCCTCCGCCGAATGGCAACGAGTTTTAAAGTGAAACATAACCCAACCGACTTTGTCATTTCGCAATCGATTGAAACGGTGGATATCACAAATAATGCACACTACCTCAGAGAACATCCACCCTAAATTTCATCCCAATCCATTGAAATCTGATTGGGAAAAATCGAAAAATCGACATTTTTGCGCATAAAAGTGGTCCTATCTTTTTCGGTTGTTCAACTATGAACACTTTTTATTTCGTATATCGAGAGATTAATCATTTGTCTAGCTTAGGTAAAAAAATGGAGAAGAAAAATAGGGAACGCCTGAGGTTATGTCCGAAAAACGCACAGCAACATCAGCGGTTCCTTCGCGGGGAAATTTTCATGCGTCGCGGTTACAGTGATCGGCGCGTCGCGTTTTGGGCTAAATTTTCAAACGCGTTTACCTATCATTTCAATGTTGTTCGCGGATTGTTCAGCGCACTTGATTTAGTGAAATAGAAATCAATTTCACTAAAACATCCCAGAATAATAGAAAAACACTAAAGTTTGGTGGGTCACATTCACGATTACAATGTTATCGAAGGGGACTTTGTCGCAAAAGTAGAGCATCTCCTGGTTAGTTTTTAGGCTTAAAAAATAGGTAATCCTTCGAATCTTATCCAAAGTCTAGAAAACATTTGAAAATACATCGATAACATGGTGAAAACACTCATATTCATGATTCCCCAACGTTAAGGTTTTTCTGGATTACGGTATGTTGGTTCATTCGGTGCGGGCTCCTACCACGATGAGCGTGAGCGCAGCGCGACCGCAGCGCGTCTGACCCTAGGAACCGTTTGACCTCTTTTGTGTCTGCTGTGACGACAACCAAGTTGAAAAAATCACTTCTCGATTGAGGATTACGGTAGCCAAATTGGCAGCCAGAGTAAAAAAAAATACATGGTTACCTCATTTGCAGATTCTGGAAGAATCTGAGTCACTATCCGCAGATTAGCACCGATTTTTAAAGTGAAACGTAAACCAGCCGGGTTTGCTATTTCGCAATTGTGTTCAACAATCAAATGCTCCAAAAACTCACAAAATTCAGGCGAACATTATGCACGATGTTTCACAGTGATTGCTTTTAAAATCGACGAGAAAATTTGAATATTCGAAATATGTTTCAATTTTTGGGTTGCAGTTCGGACGGTTCTTGTTATTCGTTTATTATAGATTAAGAGACCTGCTCGGTAAGAATCGAGCAAATTCACCCCACCCCCGGACACGCTCCTACCGAATTGAGCTCCACAAGCCCATACTCTAGTGTTAGGAGGGTCTTTCTCCTAAATTACCAATGGTACCCTTTATTTCCATTTACCGCCTTCTCAGAGGGAGAAAAGTGAAAAATAACGCTAAAACATCAAAAATTAATATTTTAAAAACGTGAAGAGCTAGACTTATTTTTTCTTGTGCATCATATTAGAGGTGCTCTGAAGTTCCAAAAAAAATTTTTGATTGAATCCTGATCGATTCCTAAAGAGAAAATCCATGAGAAAATAGCTAAAATTTTCAGTTTTTGAGTTCTGTAGCCCTTCTTTCGAAAGGAATCCAAAGGAAACCTAGGTCTACGGTGAAGTCTACTGGCGGATGCATCTATAAATCCAATCCCCAGGTCGATTCAGTCTGGCCATTTTTTAATTTTGACTCGCAAAGGTGCAAGACGGAGTTTCTGATTCTCTATCTCTTGGGATTTCTTTGTTGTTTTAGCGTAATTTAATCTGCAAACAGCTTTAATATTATTTTTTATGTTATTTTAGAAACACTTAACATCATGGGAGTCGAATCCGTCATCAATATTTTTTTCTATCATGACCCAGCGTTCACGCCCCGAAATTATCTCATGACCGATAACTCCGGGTCATTGTTCACAATGGATTAGTATATTAAAGTTAGTGATACTACGATTACTACACGCCAGTGTAGAGTACAATTACTCAAAATGTACCATATCTATAAATACCGTAACCTGACTGCACGGAAATCCTGAAATGAGGAACTGAGAGCCAGGGCCAGAACCGGAAAAAGCCTTAATGAATCTAAATACATTGAATCCTTTCAACTAAGACATTCTCCCTCCAAAAAAAAGAGAAAATTTAGTACTCGGAGTCGTACATTTTTACATTTTTTCATGTGAACTGTGCTAAATAGCATGATATCAGTGCGTTCGCCTAAGAATCGCACAATTCCCGAGGTTTTCGGTACAGCAAAAAATGACAGTCTGGGTTTTTGTTATTTTATGATTTTCTACGTGCACTGCATCGATTTCAGTTTGTGGGAAGTTCATAATTTGCTAATTTGCATTATTGATCCCAAAGTTTGACTACTTTTTCACTATGACGGATGTAACTCAGTCGAGAGATGTCCGATCTTCACAAAAATCTGGCTCTAGACAAATCTTGATGTGCTGAATCCGTGTATGTATTTGTTTATGCAAATTCGAAATTAGAATTTTTCACTAAAATTTCAGCTTTTCAATATCTTGAAAACAAGACCTAACAGATCTGAAATTTTTGATATGTTGTGTGTTTTGACAAAGGCAATCCAACGAGCACAAGAAGTGCTCATTTGAAGGGTGTGCTGTAAAGTTACAGGCTAAAAACCGAAAAATTCTAATAGCAATCAGTTCAAATTCTCCACACGACCCATCATCTTCCATCACAATTTCTTCCTTTCCATCGTAGTCAACTTCGTCAAACTAACTCAACGTGAGTTTCACATTCGTACAAATTGTGATGCCCCTTGTAATTATCGAACTATTCGAACAAGGTCTTCTTCCTGTTATTTGAATTGATTGATTGATAAAGAAAAAAATATAATACATACTCGGCACCGCATGTAATCTGAGTCAGATCGAATGAGCCTTGACGTGGTACATATTCATTGGATTGAGGGCGATTTGTTCCAAACCAGCATGGGTCTCTCTTCTTGTGCTCGTTGGATTGCCTTTGTCAAAACACACAACATATCAAAAAATTTCAGATCTGTTAGGCCTTGTTTTCAAGATATTGAAAAGCTGAAATTTTAGTGAAAAAATCTAATTTCGAATTTGCATAAACAAATACATACACGGATTCAGCACATCAAGATTTGTCTAGAGCCAGATTTTTGTGAAGATCGGACATCTCTCGACTGAGTTACATCCGTCATAGTGAAAAAGTAGTCAAACTTTGGGATCAATAATGCAAATTAGCAAATTATGAACTTCCCACAAACTGAAATCGATGCAGTGCACGTAGAAATCATAAAATAACAAAAACCCAGACTGTCATTTTTTGCTGTACCGAAAACCTCGGGAATTGTGCGATTCTTAGGCGAACGCACTGATATCATGCTATTTAGCACAGTTCACATGAAAAAATGTAAAAATGTACGACTCCGAGTACTAAATTTTCTCTTTTTTTTGGAGGGAGAATGTCTTAGTTGAAAGGATTCAATGTATTTAGATTCATTAAGGCTTTTTCCGGTTCTGGCCCTGGCTCTCAGTTCCTCATTTCAGGATTTCCGTGCAGTCAGGTTACGGTATTTATAGATATGGTACATTTTGAGTAATTGTACTCTACACTGGCGTGTAGTAATCGTAGTATCACTAACTTTAATATACTAATCCATTGTGAACAATGACCCGGAGTTATCGGTCATGAGATAATTTCGGGGCGTGAACGCTGGGTCATGATAGAAAAAAATATTGATGACGGATTCGACTCCCATGATGTTAAGTGTTTCTAAAATAACATAAAAAATAATATTAAAGCTGTTTGCAGATTAAATTACGCTAAAACAACAAAGAAATCCCAAGAGATAGAGAATCAGAAACTCCGTCTTGCACCTTTGCGAGTCAAAATTAAAAAATGGCCAGACTGAATCGACCTGGGGATTGGATTTATAGATGCATCCGCCAGTAGACTTCACCGTAGACCTAGGTTTCCTTTGGATTCCTTTCGAAAGAAGGGCTACAGAACTCAAAACTGAAAATTTTAGCTATTTTCTCATGGATTTTCTCTTTAGGAATCGATCAGGATTCAATCAAAAAATTTTTTTTGGAACTTCAGAGCACCTCTAATATGATGCACAAGAAAAAATAAGTCTAGCTCTTCACGTTTTTAAAATATTAATTTTTGATGTTTTAGCGTTATTTTTCACTTTTCTCCCTCTGAGAAGGCGGTAAATGGAAATAAAGGGTACCATTGGTAATTTAGGAGAAAGACCCTCCTAACACTAGAGTATGGGCTTGTGGAGCTCAATTCGGTAGGAGCGTGTCCGGGGGGTGGTCGATTTTTACCGATCCGGTCTCTTAAAAAGCAGTGCATAATGTTAGCCTGAATTTTGTGAGTTTTTTTAGCATTTGATTGTTGGCCACAATTGCGAAATAGCAAACCCGGCTGGTTTACGTTTCACTTTTAAAATCGGTGCTAATCTGCGAATAGTGACTCAGATTCTTCCAGAATCTGCAAATGAGGTAACCATGTATTTTTTTTTACTCTGGCTGCCAATTTGGCTACCGTAATCCTCAATCGAGAAGTGATTTTTTCAACTTGGTTGTCGTTTTTCGGACATAACCTCAGGCGTTCCCTATTTTTCTTCTCCATTTTTTTACCTAAGCTAGACAAATGATTAATCTCTCGATATACGAAATAAAAAGTGTTCATAGTTGAACAACCGAAAAAGATAGGACCACTTTTATGCGCAAAAATATCGATTTTTCGATTTTTCCCAATCAGATTTCAATGGATTGGGATGAAATTTAGGGTGGATGTTCTCTGAGGTAGTGTGCATTATTTGTGATATCCACCGTTTCAATCGATTGCGAAATGACAAAGTCGGTTGGGTTATGTTTCACTTTAAAATTCGTTGCCATTCGGCGGAGGGCCAACCAGATCACTAATTATGATAGCACTGAGGTACACTACATGAGTGCTACATACCAAAAAAAATTTGGAGGAATTCGATTTTTGGCTAGTGCCAAGTATATTTTCACTGATTCAGAAAGTCGCTCTTATATCTTGAATATTGTTTCTTTCTTATCGTGTTTCCCTATTGTTTATGAGTGTGCATGGCCCATTCTCACATCTTCTAGATATGCCACTTAGGAAGGACGCATGACGACAAACAATGATTGTTTTTTTTTCTGTTTTAGAGTCAGCCCTCACACGTGATCAAGCTGGGAATGGTGAAGGACGCTAAGGTACGATATCGAATATTTATTGATTATTTGATTACTAACTAATTGATGGCTAACTTCATTTAGTAATTGATGATTCTCTATCAAGATAGAGATCCAGGAAATAAATGATATCATTTAACTATTATTAATACCCAGTTTCGTTTTCGTTGCCGGACTGCGGAAGATTTCGCTCGTGTCGCTCCGCTGTTCGACGAGTCGAAGGAGGGGCATGTGAGCTATTAGATGTTCCGAGTCATTAAATGGACCCGGACACACAAATGAAGGTTAGCGCAGCTAAATACAGTATGCCGGGGCGCACGGCCAAAATGCGCAACTTTGAAAAATCATAACTCCTTTTAAGAAAAATCGTAAAAATATGCGGTTTTTTGAGTTTTTCTCAGAAAAATCAGCTCTTTTTTCTGAACTTTACTTCATTTGTGTGTCCGGGTCCCTTTAAATGGGCTGAGAAAGCTAGTCAAAGAGACATCCTGCCAGAATGCTACTTTTTCCATAGCAGTAAAACGTTTCATAATTTAATATTTTGTTCAGTAGTGGTACAAAATTGAAAATAACTAGCATCGCTAGATAATGCGGGACAATTGCAGAGTCAGAAGATGTCCAAGCTGATAGTAAATAACTTCGGTCCACTCGATATCATCGACGGAATCTCACTGGAGGCAATGGAGGAACGAGTAATGGAGAGCGAGATGAGCGAGATGGAGAAAGGTGAGTGAAAAATACCGAGCCGCTGCATGCTCATTCGTTCATTGCTATCCGATTGTTAACATTCGGTTGTTTTGTTGCAGAAAAGGCCCTTGTCATTGTTCGTTACCGCTACCCTGCTGGCATTCCTCGCTGTGGGCCGGATGCCCTTCGCTTTGCGCTACTGAGGTGAGTGAAGTGAGATTTTGCTTGGAATTGATTTAGATGTGGTGATTTTTCAATTTTTTCACTCGAGCTGGTCGGTTACTGATTTTTTTGGCTATGTTTGGCTAAAAATGCGCTTTCAGAAACGACGCACAAGCACAGGCGGTGCCGATCGATATTGTCAGACTGGCGAAGGAGGGATTACGGTAAGGACGCGATCGAACGATAGAAAAAGATCGTTAACTGAGAGATTTTTTGGAAACGATCCGGGTACAATTAGCGAAGGTATCGAGAAGAAATGAAATAGTAATCGTGAAACATAAATTGAGAGGTGACTTCGAAACTGGCATGAGACAGGCTGGTATCAATCATAATTTTTTCTGCAGACTGATTTCTGGACTGAACTTGAGTAGAGATGTTCTAATAGAGAGATCGAAGTTGATTTGTTTCTGAAAGTAACTCTGGGCGACATCACATCGAGTTTTACGAGAATAAGCGATCATTGTGAAACATATCTGAAGCTTGAATCTGGCAATTGTATGAGTAAAGGCTATGCTTACTGTATTGAAATGGATCGGAACTTTTCAGTTTCTGCAACAAGTTGTGGAACCTCACTAAATATGCGGAAAAAGTAAGAGCAAAAGTGGAGAATGAATTGGCCGAGGGACAGAAGGGAGAGGAGAATGTGATGGTAAGTTGGTGATAGGGAGGAGGGATACTGTAGGAAATGAATAAAGTTGTTGGAAAAGAAAATGAGTGGCGAGCAGGATAGTTGATTGGGATGGAGTATTCTTTTACACAAGAAACCACACTGGAATCGTTCAAAGACCTAATATTTCTCACTCAACTAACCGCTGAAACACACTTTTGCATCGAAACAAGAGTGAAAGATGAATTCTTCTGAGTCGAGTATTTTTCACCTGCAGTCATTAACAATAGTGCCTTACCATAATCCACTTCTATCCCCTCATGACGCTTTCAGTGCGAACCACATCAGTGCAGTACCTACCCATCCATTATCCTCAATTTCCCTTCAGGATGCGTGGCTTTGCTCCCGTCTCTCCGCCACTCTCCGCTCAGTTGATACGCACATGGGAACCGCGGCCACGCATCGCGCCTTTGATGACCTGTACTCGTTCATTCGGAAGGATGTTAGTGGCTTGTATGTGGAATCAACCAAGGTACGGTAGCGCAGACTATATGGAACTTTAGACTGTAAGGCAAAACGATTGGGTCGATGAAGAATCCCCATTCCAGTCTGCCTTGTGGAGCGACGACAAGCTGCGGCTCGTTGCCGTTAGTCGAACGATGGATGGAGTGTTGGCGGAGGTGAGGATATTATCGATTCAGTTTTCTGAGCTAACCATTGGAAACTTTTATGTTTCGCGCCATGCAAATCTGCTTGTGTGTCTGTGCGATTGCAATCGTTTCGTGCGTCGTAATAAAAAATTCAATATTCGTAAAAAAAATTGAAATTGGGGTTCATTATCACGTAGAACGCAGGATATCTTTCCTCACTGATCGTCTCTATTGAATTATTTCCAAATAATCGACCATTGCTCCGTAGAGTTTTGGCATGAGTAATTCACCGCGTACCTGGGATAAAAATACGAAATAATTTGTGTTCAGTCTCTCCGTCAACTCTCCGTCTTCATGCCCTTCGTCTCTCATTTTCTACACGAGAGAATCACGGGAGAATCAGTATATGAGAGGGCACTACAGGTGAAATTATTTATAATTTTTATTTTTATTTATTTTCCTCCAGAAATAGTTGCCGCACAACAAACTAACCGATTCCTCTACAGTACTCCCCATCTGCTATCAATCCATCAGTCGAGGATACGGTAGATGAAGTGCGGGCTGCGGCGTGGGCTGCGCGATATCTGAAAAGGAAACTGAAAGTACCGCTGCCGACGAATTATCAGGGTACGGAATTTCGATTTTGTAGGAAAATCTGATAGGAAATCCGTTTACGTTGAAAAAAAACTGATTGAGTTGTGTTTCATCCTGAGTATGTCTCAAAAATGAGCAAGAAACGGTAGTCAGATTGGACAGCCTAGCCCACTCGAAATCAATCCATGCCAAACTACCATACCCTCCCCACTAATTTCAGGAATCCTCTTCACCTCCCATCCTCCAGCCGCCCTCGCGCCTCTCCTTCCTCTGCTCAATCATCTCGGGCGCGTATCCATCGATACCGTACTCCCGTTCGCCGAGCCCACCCGGAGGGATTTTCGAATATCCATGCACCTTCGAAGGACGCACGAATCGCACTGAAAGTGGAGGTACGTTATGGGTTACGGAAGGATGGCCTTCGATAACACAAAAATACTAAATATTGATAGGAATGGCATCGCAAGAAGGCGTACGACGCGTTGGAGGATCAGTTGGACACGAAGCTGGTTGGTATTTGTAATGATTGTTGAGGCTCAAATACGGATACTGGTCTCTTCATTTCATGTGCTCTCTCACCGGACAGAGAGTGCGAGGGCATGTGAGATGAGGAGTTCGGGAAAATTTCGCTGATAGTTATCAAGTTGTGCTCTCCGAACGGGGCGGTTACGGCAGTCTTACTGGAGTTTGTTTGCTATTTTTCAGTCAATAAATTATATTCAGGGTTATTGGGAGCACGTATCGAAGCGGTTTCGCGAATGGGCCGTGGATGAGAGGTTAGTGGGGCAATCTTTTTTGTGTTCTTTCATGCCTAGCTTATATCATATCATATCTCTGTGTTCTAGCACTCAAAGTGCAAAAAAGTTTGATTTCCATGATGTCAGCAGTAACCTTTAGCAGTGATCTCCCGCAAGAGAGGAAAGTGCCTAGATTAACGGGATGACTTTGCCCTTTTCTACCTTTTCCAATTAGTGGAAGGTGCAATACGATATTCTATCAGGGAGCGAGCGAAGGTGACGGGAAACCCCAAATTCGAGCGAGCTGCGCTGAAAAATGACTGGAAGGAGAAGCAGGTGATAATTGTTGGAATATTATATTTTGACATTTATAGAATGTTATTTTAATAGAGCAACGAAGGATGAGGGAGACATACTGTCTGTTTGATTTTATTAGTGTTTAGAAGGTTTTTCCCGTTTGTAGGCGGATGCAATCTGGGACCGAGCAGATAAGGAATCCGACCGAGTCATCGCCTGCCTTCCCTCCGACTATCTGGAAAATCAAAGGAAGGAAAGGGAGAGGATGATGGGCGAAGAAATGGCTAGATATCTGCAGCATATTGCGGACGAAAAAAGGAACAAGCGAGAAGACCCTCCAGTGCAGTAGATTTAAACTTTCCGTTTTTTTATGTACGTATCAAATCTAGTCAATCCACCTTTAAGAATCTAGTGACATGAATTTTGAGCGTATTGTTATACATTGTACTTGTGAGCGATGGATGTAAATATTGAGTGAAGCTGATATAAATAAATTCGATAGTGTTCTGCCGTTTTGATAGAATATAAACACTTACAAACAAGTTATTGGACTACAGTGAGAAACAGGTTCGCAATCAATAGGGATTGAGACCAGAATATGTACAACTCAGAACAAGAATGAAAAAAATGCATCTACGGATTGTTGATAACCAGATATCTTGATATCTGGCAGATATTATAAGAAAAAAGATAGATAATGAACTATTAAAAACGGACGCAGAATTTAAATATAAATCACTGAGGTGCGCGTTTAATAGCACGCTTAATATTAGCGTTCTTTTCGTGCTATCAGTGCGTTTGCATAGAATCACGAAATATACCAATTCTGATAAACCCTCTGGACTTCTTCTAACCAATGCTAAATCTCGGCAGAGCGAGGTTTTTGTTAACAATCAAGCGGAAGCTGTCGAACATCGTCCTTCCTAAGTGCGTTTAGTTACCAATTTTGCCGTCTTGAAACATTAAAAATGTCGGGTAACTTCAGATCTTTTGACGTCGATTTGGTCACATCCAACTATGAGAAACAAGCGAAAAGAGCAACGGTTGCGCCCAGGCATGGAGGTGAGAGTTTCCCCCACTAAATACAGCAACTTGATTCACTTCAATGGGAAAATATGTGAATTGTAAAAACGGATTTCGAACATAAATTGTTCTATCCACGCTGTTCCTTCTTTCAGCATGCTCATCCCTCCCTTCACTCCGTCAAATTCTTCCTCCGTCCAATTTGACCGGTCGGCAGAACATTGGCCACGCCCTTAGCGTGACCATAGCAGATGCCCTGGCGAGGCAGAAGAGAATCAAGGGAGGAGAGGTGAGGTACATTGATACGATGTAT
Organism: Pristionchus exspectatus; assembly: GCA_911812115.1. Taxonomy (NCBI): domain Eukaryota; kingdom Metazoa; phylum Nematoda; class Chromadorea; order Rhabditida; family Neodiplogasteridae; genus Pristionchus; species Pristionchus exspectatus. The sequence continues at coordinate 3,891,874 of OU461587.1, read as the reverse complement.
TGAGCTATGCAGAATCCAGCAAAAATCAACAACAGTGAAGTACTCAAGGGAGGGGAAGTACAGTATCTCCATTTTGGTAGTTGCATTTAGCTTTGTGCGCTGGAAATTGGAAACAAAGAATTCATTATTTTTTTACAGGCGACCTGGCATGCGAGCATGGACCATGCAGGATGCGAGGAGTTTGCTGCTGGTCGGTGAGTGCATTTATTCATTGAAAACGTAGTTAATTTCATCAACGACTGATGAAAGATGTCATAAATTGATCCGGTGTTCGAAATAATGTCATAACCGTGATTCCCTTCTCCTGTGCAGGAATGCCACCGTAATCAGGAATCAAATTACACGAATGGGCGCAACTCTGCAGTGGGACAGCGAGGATAAGGTAAAGAAAATCAATTATTCAATTTTAAATATTTGGACATTTTTTTACCCGATAAAGCCGAAAGATGTCTCAGAGAACTCTTTTCTAATGAAAGCGCTAAAGTTGTGCTTCACAGTGACGCTAAGAGCAGTGCAGAGTCGGAACATCAATTATAAAAGATATTGCTGGATAAAGGAAAATAAACATTGAAGAGTTCGGTACAAAAAAATGACTTCAAAAATAATTCTCTCTTTCATAGATTGTGAAATTATTGACTTCTATATTTTCTTGCAGCGCTTCTCTTCGGCTGTCACGCGCGCCTTTGTATCCCTACAACGCGAGGGACTCATTTCGAGGTGATTAATTATTGAGTCTATCGCGCTCCCGGCATTCCATCTCCAAGGGTTGTCGATTTCCGACTGTGATACCGCCCACCAAGGCTCCCGAAAGAGCAATTGGTAGTGCAATTATTTTTTGATAATCATTTATATTGCAGGCTCAATGACCATTGGTACCTCGACTGCAGAGAGATGGAGGCAGAAGCGATGGCCGCGTTGAGAGACGGAAGGGTACGGTAGATGTTGATTATTGATTTTTAGAGTGCTGTAGATCGCAAATGAAATGTTGACAAATGAAACATATGAAAAATTTACCATCGCGCTTGGCCAAACTCGTTTTTACAATAGCATTTCAGTTGTCCATTCTCCCCTCTTGGCAAGCTGAGCGACTGGTAGACTGGTTTCGCAATGCGACGGCGTGGACGTTGAGTCGGAAATCGGATGGGGGCCATCGGATTCCCGCATGGAAGAGTGAGGGATCGAGGTACGGTAGTTTATTGGATATCGATTGGATATTGTAGGCGATGTTACGGCAGTTCCCATTACAGTGAATGGATCGTAGCGTGTTCGGAGGAGGAGGCGAGGAAAATTAACAATGGCAAGACGGAAGGGCGGCTAATACAGGACAGGAATGTGCTGGATCCATGGTTCAGGTGGGAATTTATTTAAAAATTTCGAAAAATGTAAATCTACTGCATCCAGGATTACTGTAATTGTTTCCGATCGATCAATAACCTCTCTTCATTTTCAGTGCTGGTCTCCTGCCTCTCTTGAGCGCCGGATGGACGGGAAAGGAGGGCGGGACCGCTCCTGGTACGTCTTTTCCGCATTAAGCAGGCTATGAATTATATAGCCTATAATCTGTATTTATTGTCATAATGAGATATACTAAGATATTCTTAGTGAAGGACATGGAGGCCTTTCACATTCGACTTGATTAGTTATTCATACGCTCCCCTTGAATCCATTGCATCTATTCTGTTCCAAACGAATTTGGCGCTAACATGAAACTCAACTGGGATAGGATGAATTTGCTTTCCGAAAATGCATTCTTGGAAGTTTGCCAATCTCACTTGGTTGATCGTCTCAACCTTTTGCGTAGAAAAAATTCGAGGAAAAATTCCAGACTTCACCGCTCCGCCCCTCTCACTACTGCACACGGGTGGAGAAATGCTCGGCTGCTGGGTGTCCCGGATGGTCATGCTTACGATGAGGTACGGTAGAAATATTCATTGAATAGAAAATATGGTTAGGAATACGGTAGCTGTGGGTACTGTACCATAGCGTGAGATTATTTTCCATTCCACGCGTTGTTGACCTTTGACGAACTGAGTGGAGGGAGGAAGGAGGAAGAGGCCGGGAGGAGGCTAGATATCTACCGGCTGTCCTCCGCCCTACCTCTTCCCTCCCTCTCTCTCCCAGACAATCAATACGCTAACCAGCACATTGAGTTTGCTGAGCATTTGAAACGCACGATAGTGGCGTAGTATGGAAGTTGATGAAATATTAGTTATGCGCACGATGAGGTATGGTAGGAGTACGGTTGTTTGCAATGTTTATGTGACCAAATACGGTAGCAGACGCATGTCAGTGGATTGTTCACTTTTGGGGAGGGGGTTGCAAAAACAAATAACACGCATATTAATGAAAATGCAGACTCTCGGGCGGTCAGCTACCCTTCTCGCGCGTGATCCTGCACGGAATGGTCAGGGATGCGGAGGTACGGTATATTTATTGATTTTTTAATTTAAAAAGATGAAAACGATATTTTCAGCACCGCTTTCGTTGCCGAACAGCGGAGGATTTCGCAAGGGTCGCTCCGCTATTCGATGGGTCGAAAGAGGGGCATGTGAGTTGCGTTCTGGAGTCATTAGGCTGTCAGGTTGAAGAATGCGACTCTTCATTGTTTTTTCTTCTTCGTTCTCACCCAGATTGGCGAAAGAGTACGCTAAATGAAGAGTGGTATTCTTCATTCTGACAATCCCAATTCTGAGCTGCCAGCTACCATAAAAAAATCAACAAATTGCTTTTCGCAGAGTAAGAAGATGTCCAAGTTGATGGTGAGCAACTTTGGCCCAAAGGACGTGATCGAAGGGATTTCGTTGAAGACTATGGAGGAACGAATCATGGAAAGTGAAATGAACGAGAAGGAGAAAGGTAAGACAAATGAAGAAGCAAGATCTCATCTCCATCTTTAATCGAAATACGTTAACGCTTCACGCTCATTAATTCGTTGATCCTCTCTAGCTATGACTCTCATTTCTAAACACTTTCTTCTTTGCAGAAAAAGCTCTCGTCGCCATTCGCTACCGCTTTCCAGCAGGAATTCCTCGCTGCGGACCGGACGCCCTTCGCTTTGCGATGCTGAGGTGAGTTGTGCCGTTAGAAATGAGCTAACCCATCCGAGGATTTGGAAAAAAAGGAATCTATGTTTGCCTTACTTTTTCTCATTCATCGGCTCCTATGTTCAGCTGCTTAAAAAAGAATCCTCTTCAGAAACGACGCACAGGCATTCGAGGTGCCGATCGATATTGTCGGTCTGGCCACCGAGGGATTACGGTAATGAGGGGAGGGGCGTACGGTATAAAGAAAACGTGAATTGGGGAATTTGTTTTGGAAACATAGTTCTGGCGGCATGCATTAAAGTAGGAACTGGAGACTTTGACATGAAATGGACTAGGTAGAAAATCGAAATCGAAAGAGATATTTGTTTCTGAAATTCACTCTGGACTAGAGTTTGAAAGATAAAGAACTAGTTCCTTCATTCCTCAATTTCACAAGTTGTTTAGTGGCGAAGGAACTAGTTCCTTTGCAAAACAACTAGTTCCTTCAATTTCATTCCGCTCGCTCTCTCACTCCAACTCGGCCGCTCGCACTACTCGCTCACTCTCAAAAGGAACTAGTTCCTTTCAGTGCTCGAAGGAACTGATAAACAACGAATGAACTAGTTCCTTCGAAATGAAAGGAACTAGTTCCTAGTTGCATAACTCGTTGACATTCAAAGTCTACTCTGGACGACATTACATCGACATTGAGAATTTGATGAGAATAAGTGCTCACCGTGAAACATATCTGAACCTCGAATCTGGCCAGTGTAGATATGATTACCAGGGTAGGCTGAGATTACTGTAAAACGGATCGATTACCTTTTTTCAGAAAACAGAAAAGAATTTCTTCATTTTCAGGTTCTGCAACAAGCTATGGAATCTGACGAAGTATGCAGAGGGAGTCCGATCGAAAGTTATGAAGGAACTTGCCGAGGGACAGAAGGGAGAGGAGAATGTGATGGTCAGTTGGGGATAAGGGGAGGGGCACTACGGTAGTGGAAAAAGACCAGATTAGAGTAGGAATTTTTGAATCACAGAAGAATCTTTCAACTCCCGAACATTTCTGACTTCACCAACCGCTGAAACATACCCGCTTGAAAAGTGAAAGATGAAAATTCACATCAATGCAGTAGCCCACCGTAATCGTCATTCTTCTATTCAGGACGCATGGCTTCGCTCTCGTCTCGTATCAACACTCCGTTCAGCCGACGCGCACATGGAAGGGTGGTCAAGAGAGGTCGAGTGGATCCAGTCTCGAAAGGTGGGTTGAACCTTCCGGGTATTATCTACAAATGAGCACTAAAAGTGCGTGGCTTCGTTTCAGTCAGAAATTGTTTTGTCGTGTAGAGTGAGCAATACGGATAATCGTCGCTCTGACCGGTGAGAGAGCACGCGAAATGAAGAGACGATTACCCGTATTTCGAACTCTAGCGGATATTAAAGACAACAACTACTCATCGCAGGTTCGACGCCCGCACATCGCAACGGGCGCCCATCTTGCGTTCCGTGACATGCACTCGTTATTTCTGAAGGACCTGTCGAAGGTGTATGTGGAGTCGACCAAGGTATGGAGTTTTACGGATGAATGATTAAGGATTGCACTATATATACGATAAGATATGATATGTGAATAGAGGGCACGAGTATTTCGTTTATTGAACTCTTTAGAGCGTTTGAAGGAATACGTATCAGGAAGAAACGGAAAAGTTCCTATTCTGCGAATTACCCATTGCAGACTGCGCTGTGGAGCGGTGACAAGCTGCGTCTAGTGGCCATTAGTCGAACGCTGGACGGTGTGATGGCAGAAGTAAGAAGAGCGGATTGCATCACAGAATTACTATGAGAGGAACTCTCCCGGGAATTGGGGAGAATAATTCGCATCTTATTCTCATTCTCATTATTTCACTCACAATTGTTAGGTTTCATCGGCATATTGAAAGTGATCGACCCAGACTCTCCTTAGTTGTAGCGTTCTCTCCGTATCCAATAATGATTAATTCATTTCAGTCTCTCTGTCAACTCTCCGCCTTCATGCCTTTCATCTCTCACTTTCTGCACGAGAGAATCACCGGAGAATCAGTGTATGAGAGGGCACTGCAGGTTAGCTGAAGCTGCAGATCACTGCTAGATTTTCATGATTGTATAAAGTGACCTTTGGCCATCCATGACCTAATACAGACTTTGTTTAACTAAATAGTCTATAATCTACAGTACTCCCCGTCCTGGCACGACCCCGCGCTCGAGGCTACGGTAGCCGAGGTGCTGTCCGCTGCTGCAGCGGCGCGCGCCATAAAGCACAAGATGAAGGTCCCGAACAAAACCAATTTCCAGGGTACGGTAATCGATCTCGATTTGTCGATAGGAACTCAATCTGAAAGCTATCTTCCTTACAGGAATCTACTTCACTCATCACCCTCCGGCCTCCATCACTCCACTTCTTCCCCTGCTCAATCATCTCGCCCACCTATCCATCGATACCACACTCCCGTTCGAGCAGCGAACGCCCGAGGGATTCGAACACATGCATGTGCCGGGGAAGACGGCGAGACTGGCTCTGAAAGTGGAGGAGGTACGATAGGACCTTTATGAAAAAAAAAGAAAATTTTCACCGTGAGTAGTGTTCTCGTGTAAGCAATCATAATAACTGGAAAACGTGAATCCCTGTGAGTTTTTCGTTTTTTTTGCAGGAGAGCCATCGCGAGGAGATATACGATAAACTGTGCGAGCAGGGCTGGAATGCGGCGGTGAAAATGGTTAGTTGCTTCTCCCTCCATGCAGCTCCTACGTATCTCAATTAGTCCAGCATGTGACTCCATGATTTTTTGCTGATGCATGTTAGCTAGAAAATAATCAACTTTGTAAAGTCGATGACAATAAGTCTTGTCAAACTCAGCAAAAGATTAATTGTCAATAGAGATTTTTTTAAACTACGAAGTTACTAGATAGATTTGGTTGACATTAATATATTCCTTCAGAAATACTACTACCGAAGAATGACGCGGCACGAATTCTACGCTTTCGAGGAAAGGTTCGTCAAGCTTACCATTCTTTCATTCTCAAAAAAACTGCAAGGTCTTAGCTATGTAAAGTGACGACTGATTTATGAACATTTTTGCTTTCGGATAAACAGGGCTTGCATGTTTATTATTTTCAAAAATTCCTTCAGAGAGCGCGGGCCCAGACTCGAGCGTCACGCTCAGACGAATGAGAAAAGAGCGAACTGGGGAAGATGATGTGTGATAAATGGGAGGTAGAGGACGATCGAATCCACGCGTTGTTCCCTCCGAAATATGGACCAGAATCAAAAGAAAGAAAGTGATCGAATCTTGCGTGTAAATGGTTCCAAATTCGCATTATTTATTTTCGTTGAATGGTTTTCACCGACGCTGTAAAATATTGAACCTAGATACCTGATGTGAATAAATCCGATAGCGTTTCGTCGTTTTACGCGAATTCAATAATTAATTATGTTAATTATTCTTTATGATATTATTTTGGGTACCGAGATCGGAATAAATACACCGACGAACAAGAATGAAGAGTATCAAAATGTTTCTGAAGATATTTCTCTGAATTCTGGACGATTGCTAGGAATGTAAAATGGAAAACAGAACAAAACACGATCAGGGGACACTTATCACATCTCGAAAAAAAACAGTCAAGAGGGGTTGTAGGCAACCGTCAGAGCTGTGAAATCGGAGACAATTCCTTGAATTGAGTTTTCTTGCACTGCAGGTCGACGAAAGCAGGAACCCGCAGGCAAAGATCCGTCCTCATCCTGCCTCTCTAATATCAAATCGCCATCTTTCTCGACTGTGATGAGCATACTTGCGCCAATTACCAAATACCTGGCATAATGTGTGGAGAAGATCTGTAAATAAGTCATAAGAAATGTGAATTTTGTGCTTTCAAATGAAGCCTATAATGTGTAGGTAAAGTTGTATCCACGTCAAGCGATTTTACGTCGTAAGATAGCGTTAGGTGGTGTTATCACCTTTACATCCTCTCTAGTGGATGTCCACGTTTCATGAGCGAATGTGATTCCGATGAGACGAAGCAATTTTTGAACAATTGGGCGACTGGCATTGAGAATAATTCGTCGAAGGGAGATTCGAGTACACTCCATGTCCTTGAAAGAGGATTATTTATGATTGTTGAATATGAAAACGGAACGTCTTCGATTTTTGGCCTAAGAAACTACTGCTCTGGCGGTGAATGAGGAGAAGGTACTGATAGGGAGGGAATATTATGGGCTGGGAAATACAAAAATCGAAGAAGCACTGCAAAACTTACATTGAACAAGCGATGCAGTCCAGTCTCAGTGAGGTCCGTTGGAACGTCAGGGAGGTTTATGAATTCCCTACCGCGTGTCCACTCATCCAGTGAATCATCGTTAAGTTCCCATAGCGTCGGGCCGAAATGTCTAATGAATTGACTCTGCAGTGGGTTTGCATTTGGATATATGAACGTGTCGATTATAGGTCGAAAGATGAACCGCCGTCTCTTCATTTTACGCAATCTATCGCATGCTCGAGTGACGAGAGCGAAATGAAGAGACTGCGGCGCATATTTCCTTTTAGTTGCGAAGTGACTCACAATTTCCATGGTCAGCTCTCGGGATGGGATCGATGTGATAAGGGGAATGAGCCCACTGAGCGATCCCTGCGATGCATCCTGAACGTTGGGGTTAGGGTTGTCAGAATGAATAATCAGCTCTCTTCACTCGTCGAGCTCTCTCACCGGTCAGAGAAACGAGAGCAAGCGAGAAATGAATGGACGAACTCTTCATTATGACAACCCTAATTATGATGTGAAATGGTTAAATTCAAGGAATAAATTGCATTGAACCAGCATACCTGAGCTGTAACTGTCATGTTATCCACAGTTGAGTTCTGTGCGAGCTTTCGCAAGATTCCCTCAACGTTATCACTAGCAAGCCCAATGGTCAAGCTGAAATGGCTAATTTATTCGAGCTTCTGAGGTTATGCCTCCAGTTGCACCGCTGACGTGGGGCAGACGACAACGCGTTACGCGTTAGTAACCGATCCATTATTTATTTATCAAAAAAATATATCAGAAAAAACGGACTGACCTTTCAGGTTCAGCATCCCAATCCGTTTCCCCTGGGACAATCGACAATTCCCTGATGCGAAAAATGGTCCGGGACTCGATCTGAAGTGTATTTATTGGATAGAAACTACGCATCGATTCAGGCCTTTGCAAAATCGGCAATAGCCGAATAGGGCCCAAACTTCGATGTCGTGTCGCTCTTGAATTGATGGGACTAGGGTTGCTCGCTCGGTATCGGTGTAATTCCGAATTCCCTACGGGGATACCAATTCTTTTGTTTTGTCTCCAGACTTTAACGCGCTATTGCTTGGCCCTGACCGATATCAAGAGTGCAACCCTAATAAAAATCTTCTCTGACCTCATACAACCTCTTGTTCACTCTCCCGCGAAGTCTGAGCGCTGTGGGCAACTGTTGAAGAATGACTGCGATGACGTCATCGGTGAAGTTCATCAGGGGAAAAGGAATGGTTCCAAAGTGCTCTCGACAATCGCAGTCGTTGTCACAGCAGTGCTCGCAGAATCGGTTGAATTCTTAAAGGAGGCGTATCATGAACTTTTGAAATTCAAATGTTGCGACTCTTACAACGATATGCCGAGCCTTGCAAGATTTTGGAAAATTGCCAAGGTTCTTTTGGCAAATCGCCAAGGAAGATTCTGGAAAATTGCCAAGAAACTTTTGGAAAATCGTCAAGGAGTAGATCAGTTTTTGTCGATGGGAAGAACCTGCGGGAACAAAGAAAAATCCCTTTCTAGTCAATCAATAATGGGCGAGACAACGATGACCTTTCGATCTACCCTTCTTGATCTACCTTCCCTTCCTCCTCATTGGCGCTGCGTAAAATATTTGAATTCTTCGCGGGTTTTTCCCTGTCCTTTCCTGATATTTTTAATGCGGATATCTCGGTCCAGAGTGGATGCACTACTTTCAAACTTCGGCTTTCTAACATCGTTATGGATTCCAAACGGATCATGATCTCAACAACATGGACTAATTTTTCATGATACGCCTCCTTTAAAGGACGATTTTTGAAATTTTTGAAAAGAAAAAATATGCGTTCAATGTTGAATGTGATTCGATTATGCCCCCTTTAAAAGATACGCTGGAAATATTCCGGACCAATGAAAAATATCTAATAAATATTTCAAATATAGCTTACTGATCCACTCGGTTTCTTGTTTGATTTTCGTTTCTTCCTCTTCACTCAAATCACCAACGATTCCGAAAGTCTTGCGGATTTCCGAGGTCCTTTTATTCACGTTGTGTGATGTCTCGTACTAAAAACTTGATATTAATTGCTCAATTTGAACTCGAGATGTGAGAGAGACAATGTGTTTTTCGATCACTATTTCGGTTGTGACGTTCATTTTTACGTGATTTGGTTTTTGCAAAAAAAGACAAACTTCAAACATCTTGGCTACTGCCTTGCATCCAACGAGAAAAAGTTCATGGATTTCCAGTTGCTTGGCGGCAAGAATCACGTTGACGATATCACTATTCTCCATTTTCTGCAATGATTATAATAGATACATGCATTTATTTGATCAGATTTCAGGCCACAAGTTGAATTTTACTGACTGAATGAGGAGATCAGCTAATTACTATGGCTTTTAGGGTGAATAATACGTCTCTTCATTCTGCGTTCTCTCTCTCGTCACTCTGACCGGTGAGAGAGTACGAGGAAGGAAAAGGCCCTCACCCTGACAGCTCTACTCATTACCTTGAACAACTGCCTATCCCATTCGGGGATCGCGTCGAAATCGTTAGGATCCTTGTTGGGATCTCCATTCTTGTGGTGCGTGCACCACTCGATTACGTGCTTGAGGGTCCGAGAGACAACTTTTGCGATCGGGAGAGGTGATTTGTTGCTCAAAACGGCCTCCTTCACATCGGTGGAAAGTGCCTGAATCCGTGGAATCATGAAGTTCTATCGTTTTTTCGTGTTCAAATTTGTAGCACTTGTTTCTACTTTTTTTCTCTTCGAATAAGGGAATAGAATAAGATATAAAAGTGAATTCCTTTGGAATGGTCTCTCATCGGCCAGAGCAACGAGGGAACATGAGAAAGTGAGAGAGTCTGAATATGGCGAACCTCAATCTGTCGGTTGATCGTCGGGGAGAGTGTGGTGATCGAGGAGTGTGCAGTCAGCTGCTCCCCATCAGAGGAGATTAGAGTGAGTCGGGGCATGGTGGGCACAAAGGCTGAAAACATATTTGATGATTTACCGAGCCTTCCTTCGTCTGACGCAAACAAGACACATTGAAGCTTCCTCTGCGCATAGTTTGACGTTTGAAATTGTGCTAATAGGCGCTTGAAAGTGCCAATAACGCAAACATTCGTTTGAATTCGGTCGAAAGATTTGGAGGTAAACAGGGACGAGGGAGAGGAGAAAGAATGAATAGAGCGACCGGCGAAACACTTTTTCTCTAGTGCGGGGAGAGTTACTAATAGCGACGTAACGATGAGTCACAAAGAAATATAAAAAATCAACCAAAGAAAAAAAATCAACCATTGACAGAAAGACAAAGATTATAATAAGAATTGAGACTAGCGGTGAAACGACATCCCTATCTATCAGGTAAGAGAGAAAAGTACGTCATATTTAAAATTTTGCGCTGACTCTCCCTGGCCGTCATCCCTTTCCTCCTTCGCAACTCACTTTTCCCTCTCTTTCTCTCCCTCTCCTCGCACCCTCCCTTCTCTCTCTAGTGTGCGGACAACATGATCATTGTTGTGCAATGTGCGACGCTGGGTAAACCATGGCACACTACGCGATCTCTCACCTCTTTCGAAGGCGAGAGAGAAATATTGAGACTTCCTGTGGGTGCAGACTTTTCTCGATCTATCTTTGAGCAATGCTCTCTCGCCGGTCACAGAATCCGAGAGAGCACTGTGAACTGAGCGATCGAAAGGAAATTCCAGATCCCTACGCTGGACAATCTCCGTTCCTTCTGTTCCATCATCTCAGCTTATTCATAAGGCCATAACAAAGATACATGTACATAAAAATAACAACATATTGCTAAACTCTGACTAATTAGCGACTCGAACGATTACTAATCTGCAGCTCTACTATGCCTAGAAAAGGGTTCGGCTATAACACTTTGCCCACATGCCTACCCCCTGTTCGTTATTCATTTCCACTGTACCCGTAATATAAATGAATGTAGTATTTTACTCAAATATGATGCTTTCAGCAGATTATGTCTCGACAACTTATCACTATAAAGACTTCCGACGGAGTTCATTTGAAAGTGGATGCCCTAATCACCACACTTTCTCTGACCATACGACAGCAAATGGAAGTTAGAAAGAATTAATTATATAAAGAATTTCTCTGAATTAAGGCTTTATCGACCGAAGAGAGAGAAGCTGTTCTATCGAACAAATCGCAACTACCGATAAACATGATATCCGGACATTTCAAACGTGTTATCCCTTGGTGCCAGTGTAAATGGGATTTGGCGGCAGCAAAGGTAGTTGAAGTCTGGAATGTTGATTACAATTTCTGGTTCTTTCAGAAAATGTGCAATACGACCCTTTCCGAAACTACTCTTGCTGCCAAATATCTTGCTGTCGAAGAACTCTTGCAAATTTGCATTGCAGCTGTCGCGGATAAGTTTAAGGTAGACGTCGTTAGGGAATTATCAATAATAACAAAATAATTTAAGTGTGAGCAAGGAGTGAAGGCGCCGTGGGACATTCGTCATATATTCGGAATCCCGCATGATTTTACTCTTCAGGAAGAGCTGCAGATCAGAAAGGAGCACGCATTTCTTTGTGAGCATTTTTGTTCAGTTTCTTGTACTTTTTGCTGGCAAAAAAGCATAAAACTCTCAATATTTTATTTTTCGATAACGACATAGAGGAATATCCATTTCCCTTTTGCAACGAATGTGAGCATTGTCCTCCGGGCTTTCCACTCATGAGCTTCTCGGACGACATTATCGCCGCTATTTTCAACGAGCTGCCCATAATTACCAGACTGATATCAAGAGTTAACCGAAGGTTGTACACGGTGAGTTGTTTTACGTTTTTTTTCATGTTTCAACCTCGGTTGAAAATGCTGTTCACTAGGATTGTACGATCGATATCGGTAGTCCCCCATTCCCGAAAAATGTTGGATTACCGGTCCATTTTTTCTCTAGACTTTCTCACTCGCTCGAGTGGAATCAGTAGTACCGATACCGAAGGTGCAACCCTATGTTCATAAAATAATACTAGTTGCTTTTGCAGATCGAGTCGCAAAACAGATATCACATCAACGAGCTGCATATCAATGATGACCACTACGGATATAACGATTCTAACAACAAGTCAGTACCCCTATTTCAAAATTTCAAGAAAATTTCAATAAAAAGATCTTGAAACAACCAGTTGTTCTTGAAAAGAAGAGATAACTGAGGCATGTCTTTTCAAGCTCTTGCATTCTTGTTTGATAAGCCAACTCTAGCTTCTAGCTGAGCTCTCTATGCTCGAATTTCAGTAGAGTTCGAAAAACGGGTCGTCGCCTCTTCATTTCACGTGCTCTCTCACCGGAGGCGAGAGAGTTTGTGAAATGAAGAGACGATTACCCGTATTTGAACTCTAATCTCTTATTTCAGTTTGTATATCGGGTTTCTTGCGGACGACAACGAGTTCGAAATATTAGGAAAACTCGCCAAGAACCACACCGTGGACAAAATAACGGTTTCCCTCACAGTGGTATGCGAACTGCATATGATTTTCAGCCTTTCAAGGAAAAACCTGTCAGTGTTTCGAGAGCATGCTACATGAAAAAAAAACAAATTCTTCATCGTGATAGCCCTACTCTCAAACTAATTTATTTATCCTTTCAAGATTCAAGAGTTCGATCACATTCAACTCATCTCACGCATTCTAACATTGCGAGCCCCAATGCTTATCATTGATATTGTAAGCTAGTTCTTCACTTTTTATAACCAAATCACAACTTAAATATATTTAGGGCATGTACATGCGACGACTGCTTTTTCGATCGAATATGCTAAACGAGCTGAACGATAATTCATTGGACGAATGGATTCAACATAGGGAATTTCTGCATGTACATGAAGTGCCAACAGACGTCACCGATGTTGGCCTGTATCGCTTGTTCAAAGTGCGTTTTAGGTCTAAAATAGCAAGTGTAAATATACATTTCAGAGCATGACAAACCGTCGCGTCTCCCTTCGTCGGATTATTATCGATTCAAGTCGTTCGACTGTTGGAAAACTACTGCGAAAGATTGGCATCGTTTTCGTTCATGATTCTTGGACTTCCACAAGAAAGGACGTTAAGGTGCCTCCACACTTGAGCAATACTAACGAATGTTAACGTATTTCTGTAATTCAGATACTCTTCGCATCTTCAGCCGAAAAAAAGACGTACTTCGTGATTGGACCAAACATGCTCATCACTGTGGACGATGATGGCAGTTTGTCGATCGAAAGGCATAATGACGATGGATCTTTACCGTCCAATTCGTGTTTTGAAACGACTCCCCCAATCCCGATCATTCCTCCCTATAACTGGAGCTATGGTCCACGGCCGATCAAGTCATGCTTTCGCGAGGCTCGATCGATTCAGAGCATAATCACCGAATGCTCTGCCTTGCCTGTTGTACATTCTCCGGTTTCGGATCCCTGAAGAACAATAAACCAGAAATAATTTGTTTCCAATTAGCCTCTGATCTCAAAATGTTTTGTCAAAGCCATTGATAAAATACTTGAAAACATTTTCGCACGTTAATTGAGCTTTATGAATCATGCATAAAAATATGTTCAAACTGCAGCGTGCAAAGTGAACACCAACATCGATTTATTTTTCCTTTCCCATCTCATTGTCGATATCGTTCTTGACAAGATTTGTTGAATATTTTTATTACAACTCCAAAGTAAATATCGTTACGGGAGGTTGAGGATAGGGAATTCGGAGATAATGCTCTGGATGGAATGGGCGCTCTCAAAGGAGGAATTAGAAGGCAGTGGTCCATCGTCATTATGCCTCTCAATCGACAAATTGCCATCCTTCACAACCGTGATGAGCATGTTAGGTCCAATCACGAAATACTTTGTGTTGGGAGATGAGTAGATCTGGATGGATTTCATTTGAGGTCGAAATGAAGAGAAAAGTAACACCTTAACGTGCGCTATAGTAGATGTCCAAGTATCGATAACGAAGGTGATTCCGATCAGTTGAAGCAAGTTTTTCACAACTTGATGATCCGCTTTGAGAACAACTCGGCGAAGAGAAATTTTTGAGCTGGTGATGTCCTAGAAATTTGAATTACAATTTGGACCACTTGAATAGTCTACATTGAACAGCCGGAAGAGCCCTAGTTCGGATAGGTCGGTTGGAACATTAGATAAGTTGAGAAATTCTCTATCGCGAATCCACTCGTCCACTGAATCGTCGTTCAAGTCGAGTCTCCATGATCCATAATATCGAATGTAACTACTCTGAAATGTAATTGTATACATTATTTGGGCAAAATCTACTATCAACCTGAGTAAAGAAGTTTAGCTTACAATGTCCATTTCCAGAACCCGGGACGGAACTGCTTTGATGTATGGCATTAATCCTGACAGGTGATCGGTTGTTGTATCCTAAATATTTAAAATGACCATCATGGCTGAGGTTAGGGAAAAGGTAGTTCTCACTCGAGCTTTCACAGTGATCTTGTTCACAGTATGGTTCTGGGCCAACTTTTGTAGTATTCCCACGATGTCATGTTGCTTGAGTTCAATTTGCCTTCTAAAAATTGTGTGTTTCAAAATGCATTCAAGACACGATACTTACTCATTTAAGGATTCGGAGCATCTGAAATAGTTATCGCAAACAGCCACTTCCTTGATGTCAAATCGGCAATGAGATTCAATCTGCAAAAGGCGTTTATAGAAATGGAGGAAAAGGGATCCATTGTTATCTCACCGCGAATAGCCTCCTGTTAACCCGCCCCAACAGCCTGGCAACTATGTTCATTTGCTTGAAAATGGCAGAGATAATGTCGTCCGGTAACTCCAACAGAGGAAATCCGTACCGACAATCTACACAATCGCAACCGTGTGAGTGATCACAGTATCCCGCACCTTAAAGTTTCATTTTTAAAAGCACTTCGATCTGTTGAACTGACAAAATGAAGAAAAAAAATTCAAGAAAAAACATGCAGATCCAAGCGGTCTCCAGTTCGATTAGCGATTTTTCCTCATCGGTTAAATCGTTCACAATTCCAAAAGTCCTTCGAATCTGATCTGGTGACTTTACGACGAATTTATTTGACCTTTCATACTGTATGCAATTATGATATTTGGTGATTGTTGGAAAAGGTGCAAAAACGATACTTGGAACATTCCAGCGACTGTCTGGCAGCAAATTAGAAAGAGTGGTTCGATATCAAGATATTTAGCGGAAAGAATTACTAGCAACAATAGCCGATGGTCCATATTCTGAAAAAAAATCAAATTTCCATTTCCTAATTATGTTGATCTACCTTTAAGGTTTCCGAATCCCATTTGCTATCGCACCAAGCGATAATGCTTTTGAGAGGCGATGATGCTACTTCCACCGGGATTGGGGACTTGCCCTCCTCTTCGCCTGATGAAGTCTGAATATAAATTCAATCGCAGTAGTTGTTAGCTTTGCAAAACTCATTTAGTCGTATGGTTAACCGAAATGCCCTTTTTTGAAATAAACTAAATGTAGCACTCCACAGCGTACTTCCAAGTGTTGGCGGATCGTCGATGAAAGCTGCGTAATTTTCGCATCCGCTTTTAAAACCACTCCATCGGACGATCTAAGAGATATTATATGCGCCCGCGGCATTACGAGCAGGTGCACTGAAACATAAATTGCATAAAAGTTGGACTAATTTATAAAATTGGCAGTTTATTCGCAGTCAGTACACCAAAATGAGGAAAGAGGCAAAGAAAATCAAGGAAAGGAGACCGGGAGGAATCTTTTCGCGGCGAGAATTCCTCGCCGAGAATGCATGAGGGAAGGAATTTATTGTGACTCTCGCACATAATATTCACACTAGATAAGAGTGTGAAAGTGAGGGACTAACACGGTCCTGTGTCAGGTTTGCTTGTTAGGTTGAACTTGTTAGGGTGGGGTTGTTAGGGGTCTCTGCCTTTTTCGTAGTTTCTCACAGGGTGACTATTGCGCGCATGAAATGAAGATACGAATTCTTCCTCCTGATTGCCCCACTACAATACGATAAAAAATCTTTAAAAAGTATGCATTGTGAAAAAAGTTCTGCCAAATAATTGATATTGCACAATTGCTGCCGATGTCACAGCTGAAAAATGCCATGTGAACAAAAGATGAATGCTAGAAAATTGAGTGTATTCTCTCTCGCCCATCCTGCAGGTATGGCAGAGGTGAGAGATAGGGAGGAAAAGGAAGGGAGAGGAGGGCAAATTTCCCGTTCCGCTCGTACCCGATCGCTTCCTATTTTGAGCTATAATGTTGTTTGGTTTGTTGCCTGTTTGGAGACTATTTTGTTTTTCTTGATTTCTTCCCTTTTCCCCATTCTAAAATTTTTATTTTCAGTTGTAAAAAGAAATAGTGATGGCGGCACAGTGCGAAAATGATTGGGAGGTGAGCATTTCACATAATATCTCCTTATTCAGTGCATGACTCGATTTTCACTAAATAGCAAAATAAATAAAAGCCCCTGATTGTTCAATCTATAAATATATTATTCTTTCCCAGGATCCTCGATTAGCCGTGAGCGGATTCGTCAACGATTACATCGTGCAGAGGCTGACCAAGGAGGGAGTCGAATGGTACTGTTTCATTGCTTCTTGCTGTCGTTCTTTCGAGACTGATTTATAGCGCATATAGCACGATTTATTACTAATTTTGATGCGTTTGTTACAGGAAAGACGCGCCATCCGTTGCGCCTGGCGCCGAGAAGGAACATGGTGCGATGAGGTTAGACGGATTTCATGGACTACCTGTTCATTTTTGCACATAAATTTTGCAAGAATAATTTGCAATTTGTTTCTCTAAAACGAAAACCTTTAGATCGGTGTGCGAGTTGACTGAGGGCACGTTCGGCGAGGGACTTGATGACATTGAATTCGCCGATTTTCGAGAGGTGATTGCTATTTTTGCGCGATTACTTCATAGTACACAGCATGACAGAGAGAGGGGATAATCCAATTATCGCGGCGGAGAGGGTCGCGTGTCCATTTCCTCGTTCCCTTCATTCTCGATCATCACGAATGATCAGAGCGGTCAAAATTAAAGAATAAGAAGATTTGTAGCGCAAAATGAGATATGGTTTCAGTGAAACATAATTCATTCTTTTGATGCGTCCTCTCATTGTCTTCGGCAAAATCATTTAAACGATGCTTATTTCGACGGCTTCTCAACCGTTCATAGAAACCCCATCACCTGCATTATTTTTGGAATGCTGAGGAACTCCCCTATTCAGTGTTTAGAACCGATTTTCGAAAAATATATTCATATTCGAGAATTTTACATTTGAAGTCTTGTATCTCGAATTTCTCGAATATGAGACCATTTTTCGAAATTCGGTTCTAAACACTGAGTTGTTGAGTTCCACAGCATTCCAAAAATAATGCGGGTGATGGGGTTTCTATGAACGACCGTTGATTGAGAAGCCTCCAAACATTGGAGGATTGAAATCGCTTCTTACAGCTTTCAATTTTTTTGAAAAATTTCTGAATCCTGGGGTATGACTCTAAGTAGACTACTCAAAAGCTATCTCTTTCAATCTATTCTTATCTTATCATTATCAGCAAATTATGATATATGTTTCACAGAATTTACTTATTCTTTGTCCCCGCGCGATCAAGTGAAATGATCCGCCACGGAGAACAATGGAGTTTCTCTCTCTCTGACACGCTGTGTAGTACATTTCGACAATAGCGTATGTTTTTGCAGGTCCTTGAGGAGATCGGCGGGAGCGATTCCGAGGGCGGTATGAGCTACGGAAACATGGTTGTTTTTCAATATTCCATGTTGTTGGCAACTTATATTCTCATCAAATTTGTATGGATAACGTCCCAGAGCCCATAGTCCTTACTCAATTCTAAAGTACGAAATACGGGAAAACGTCTCTTCGATTCATACACTCTCTCGCCTCTCTGACCGGTGAGAGAGTATACAAATGAAGAGAGGATCACCCGTTTCGAATTGTACTCAGTTCCAAATTTGCAGGTCAACCTGCTCTCCTGCGCCGGCCTCGTCTGCATCAGTCATGCAAGGAAGGACAACTGGACAGACATTCCGCAGATCGTGCAGCTCACTGCGGAGTTCATTGATGAGGGCATCCGCGTGTCGTGGAGGGAGACGGGCAGGAGTTGGGTGAGTGATCTGTAGAGTAAGGAAGAAGAAGAAGAACTCTCCGGGACAAAATCCCAGGGTCGGTTCATGAAATGCTTCACAAAAAATCAAAATCATAGTGTCGAAACGGGGGAGACGTCAGATGGGTTCGCATATATGATTTGGAAGTACACTTTCCTTGATTCATAAATTGAAAATGAAAAATGATATCGATGAGGGCATCCGAGTGTCGTGGAGGGAGACGGGCAGGAGTTGGGTGAGTATGGACGAACCTTTACCAGAAGCAAGTTGAGCGAAGAAAATGTTAGCACGCGATAGCTTGCCCTACATACGTTGTGCTAGTTCACTCCCTCAATGAATAGAGTGATTTTTGAGCTCAATTCCTCTTTACAGGCGGGTTTTCTCGCAGAGGCCGACGGAATCATGGCTGCTCAATCCAATGTTTTGCCTTCCAACTAACAAATGACGTCCGATGTACCTGAATACAAGTTATTGTTGTTATTTTTGTTTGTGTCTGTTGTCTCCCAATACTCTTGCGTTTAAAGATACTGTTCTCGTTGATAGATAAAAAGCATGTTCGCACGATTCATGCCAGAAGCGACCCACATTGTTCCTATTCTACCATTTATTCCATTGATGCAGAGATCATTCTCAGCATTCGCAGTAAGCAAGATAGCAAGAAAGTATTCCTAACATTCTCACATTCAGCCGATCCGTCAAAACTTTTTTTTTGTTCAGTACCATTTTCTCGGGCCAATGTCGGTTAGTAGTGGAAAAGGATGGGTCAGTATCGAGTTTTCTTCTTCATATTTCGCTGCACTGGGCGTGATCACCTGTTTCGAACTCTACTCAGTTCCAAATTTGCAGGTCAACCTCCTCTCCTGCGCTGGTCTCGTCTGCATCAGTCATGCAATGAAGGACAACTGGACGGACATTCCCCAGATCGTGCAGCTCACGGCGGAGTTCATTGATGAGGGCAATCTAGACTGCCGGGCGGGCAGGGACTGCGCCGTCGTGGCTCGGGTAGGGGTAAGGTAAAGGTAAAAGGTAAAGGTGTATCCACGTCAAGCGATTTTACAGTCATAAGACAACGCTAGGTGGGACCCACTGGTATGGCCAGCTGCTCGGGTAGGGGACGTGAGGCCATCACTTGGCGCAGTGAATTCACGTCACTAGCGCGGGAATGCAGAAATATTCGATGCAACGCGAGCCTTTGTCACGCGTATGGGAAAAGAATGAAGAAGCATCACCAGAGGGCTGCTTGCTTTTTCTTCTTTGTCTTTTCTGCAACCAAGATGATTCCCCGATCTATACTAGCAGTTAGATCTGTCCCTCATTTTGCTTCGTGTTAAAAACGCGGGAATACAAACAAATAGATGTCTGGACAAGTGTACGCAAACGATTGGGAGGTGAGCATTTCATTCCATGTATTTGTTTGATTTGTTTTTAATTTAAAATATTTGTTAAGTTCAGCGCACATTGTGTTAATAACTAGCAACATTTTTCTGATAATGAGTTATAGATAGATTATTTTCGACTCAATTTTACATGCAGGACCCTCGATTGGCGGTGGAGGGATTCCTCACGAATTATGTCGTGTGGCGACTGGCGAAGGAAGGATTCGAATGGTAACGCCCCAATATATTAAATTATATTCATTTTTTTTCAATCACTCAGTATTCTGTAGTACGAAGATGCCAAACCGTTCGATGAAATTGATGTAAACGTCGGGATAAAAAATAAATGTGAATTATTTAAATAAGCAGGCGGTCCGCACCGGAGGCTTCTCGTGGAGCCGAGATGGAACATGAAGCTGTAAGGTTGGTGACGATTTGCTTTTTTTTTTGCATTTCGCTTGTCGGCCATAGGCCATAGTCATCACACGAAGCAGTTTTTTTGTGTGACAGTTTACGCAATCGCTATGGAAAATAACAATTTCAGAATGTTTTGTAACTGGACTGAACATGCGCCTCGTATAAAGTATCAGTACGGCCCCGATTTGGATAGCTTTATACAGTGCAAGGTATAACTCTTATAACTGTTAATATGACTCTTGGTTGGCTCTTGGAATACCCCATTGACACTCTGTCATTAGAAACTAGTTTCCGGGAAATATACACGAACGATATAATTCAGGTGAGGCTGGATGCAAGCACCGGTCTACCAAACATATTGAGATACCAAGACTTGGTAGGTTATTTTTTTATTTTTTTTAAAGTTATTATATTCAATCAGATACATGAGATACATATCGTTTTACAGATTGACTTGATCGTCTTTACGGGTGTGAAGTGTGTTGAGAAAGCGAAGGAAGGAAAAGAAAATGAAATTTCCCAATTTTTTCAGACTTCAGTGAAGTGTATCGATGAGGGTATCACGGTACGATAAAATTTTTGTCATTAAATCGGCTTGGAATTGAGGATTAAGATTTTGCAAACAAAAAAAGCCCAAATTGATGATAATTTTTTTAGGGATCGTGGATTCAGGAAGGCCGCAGTTGGGTACGTTGTTTAAAAATCATGTATAGTTAATTTGCATAATTGTTAATGCAACAGTTCGGTCTTTCTCCTTATTTTGATCTTCATCATATTCGTATTCATCATATTTTTAGGCCTCTTTTAATATAATTTAATATATTTGTTAATGCAATTTGCCTTTTCTCCTTTTTTGGTCGTTATTACATTCGCCTTCATCAAATGTTGAGGACGAACTTGTGTACCGCATTTGTATGACGTTGCCGGTGTACGTCGATCGCAATACTGAAATTCGAAATGCTAAACACTCAAAATATCGAAGGAGAAGCAAAATGTCGTTAGTGACTTTTTATGCCTTCTTCGACTTTACTCACTTTTTAAACTTTTTACGAACGCAAATGATTTATTGTGAACATTAAAAGAGGCTAAATGATGGAAATATGACTACAGGAATGCAGCCTGGACGATTTTCAACTGTTCACTGTTCGCAATCGCTGGCATTCTCGTTGTGAGAAAAGTTGAGCTTTGGTTAGTTTATTTTTATTTATTTTTATTTTTATGAGAAGCATTTCCAGTTCTTTACAGGCCCATTGCACACGCCATCGAAGCCAGCGCGCATGTAAGCGCTTCTTTACGAAATATTTGAGCTAATTACGATACAATTATATAATTGTTGGTGTCTTTTCGTCATCAACTGATAAAATTGTTTGAATTCTAATGCCAAGTATTGATTACTGCACGTTATTTCCCTTGAATCTGTAGCCGGGTGTTTTCCCCCCTTGAATCTGTAGCCGGGTGTGGATTGTAGCCGGGTGTTTTCTTCATTATGGTTGGATCGCAGCAGTCTAAAATGTAGGAAGATGAAGAGCAGTCCTCCCTAATTTCGATATGATATTTCGTTGGTTAGCGAAGCGATCATTTCTTGAAACGAAATTTCATTCGTTTCTTCATAACGCAAAAAAAGCAATAGTATATTCTGACCACTTTAATAGTATATTCTGACCACTTTGAATGCTGGCTGCGATAGTTGCCAGTAAAGTGAAGCACAACAGGACAAACATTTCTGAATCGATTAAAGTAGAGTAAAAAAATATTTTTTCATTATTTTTTTTAAATTATTGATTCGGACAATCACACAAAAAATTAATACACACTTTATTTCCGTGTTATTTTTAATACTCAACACTTCTAATGAATGATGATTTTTTAAAGAAATACATTATTAGAAGGAATGTGAACCATTTCATGAAAGACAGTTAAAAGTAGAAGCTCCATTGTAGAAATTGAGGAACATTCTTTTATAGGGCGGATTTCCACAAGCTGTGGTGCTTGAAAATCCATTTGAAATTTGTTCTACATTCAAACGCAAGCTGAAGAGAAGATGCAAGCTGTTTAGTATAGATCTTTTATCACATTTTCTTTTACTTTTCCTTAGTTATGCGTAATATAATATAATGTAATATAATGATGCACTGAGTCTGTCATAGGAAGGATAATTCGGACGATGTCTAGAGGAAGAGAGGCGAGGGTGATTTCCATGCCGTCTTGTGGGTTCAGCAGAGAAATGACAGGTTAGACAACAATTTAAAAGATATTAAATATAGTAGTATGCCACTAGCGAAGGACAGTAATTAAAAATAAAAGGAATGGCGCGCACAACAACCCCTCTGGACAGGATTCGCCCTTCCGCAACATGTGAAATTGAGGGAAATCGAAAGGACAAAAAATATGAGAAGTCAAACAGTATCGTCGAAATTGCCGGAAAAAATGTTGCCTAAGTCTACCGTTACATCCACATACTAATCTGTTATACAAAATGAAAAAATGAATGAAGATGGTTTCTATACTTCGTTTATCAGAACTTCAATTATTTACAAAAAATCAAAAACTTTCTTTAAATATAATTATAAATACAATTAAGGAATCTCAATTGGAAAATAACACACTTTGCAATATAAATGCAGCCAATCCCGATCAAAATTAATGACGATTTGCTATAAATAATTTATCCAGAATATGTGACGAGAGTATGCTTCGTGTTTATCTTTTTCGCTTCGTCTTCGATGCTTCTGAAATAACTTTCAATATTTGCACAATAGGTAGGAACTAGGGTTGATCGTTCGGCTTTCGGAACGGCCGAACAATAAATTCAATTATCTCCACTTTTCCGGAACGAGGGTCGAACAAAGGAATTTTCTTTGTTCGAGTCGACTCACGTTCCGGAATGGCCATTGTTCTATTTTTAATCCGTTCCGGAATGAAGCGATAATTGAATTAAAAGTTCGGATTTTCCGAAATTCGTTCCGTTTCGTCAACCCTAGTAGGAACTTACTGCAAATCGCTACTCATATTTGCTTTGCTCACAGAAACAATTAGTTGATCGATTCGCACAGACTCGAACATGCTACTTATTCTCTTGAACTGGCAATGGTTCACGTTAGTTATGACAAGCAATTTGACACGATATGTGCAGTCTAGCAGATCTTGCATCAATTCCGCCATTTCCGTTTTTGATTTTCTGATTCGCTCCTCCTCATCCCATTTCTCTCCCAATTCTCGCCAAATATCTATCAAAAGGAAAGCGCCGAAAATCGAACTACATGTGACAGCAAGAGATTTCGATTTGGCTAGTACTAAAAGAGACCAAATTGGAGACCAAATCATCAAGGGGTAACCGAAAACGTCCACCATATTTTGTTCACGTGAAAAGTCCGATTTTTCGATCGGATTTGCAAAATGTATTTCCTGAACAAATAATTTGTTTCGCAATAAATCAATTTGACTACTTACATGCGCAATACTCTTCTCAACACGCCACTGACCAAAGTGACAACATGGTAAGAAACGTTTTCGAATTTTGAAATTAATCGTTAAAGGAGGAGTGACAGGAAAGAATGTTAGAGACTCTCACAACGAAATGCCGGCCATGGGAAGCGACCGTAGTTAGCAGTTGGCACTTTGCCAAGACCCTATTCCTTTCTCCCGTCCTCTGATAGGGAGAGGGAGGAAGGCGATCGATGGGAAGAGACAAGGGGAGACTGGGGTAGATCAGTGCGCAGTCCCTTCCCAGTGAAATCAACAGTTCAAAATCCCCGCCCTTTCCTGCCATGAGGGAAGCTTTGGCACAAGGCCAACTCGCTGTATCTCGGTTCAGAGATGAGATACAAATATGGGGACTTCAGAATTCTGATATGGCTGTCGATAGCTACAGCACTACGTTGTCAACTTAGTGACTCAAACTTTCATGTTACTCCTCCTTTAATTTGTTGTTGCGGTCGAAATGAAGGTCAAGGTGATCGATGACACGTCTTTTCTTGAGATGATCAACGATGACAATTTCGTTCCAAGTTTGTGAAATCTAAAAATAAACATTCCCTAGATGAAAACAAATTTATTCTTCTTGTAAGCGCGAAAAGCGATGCTTTTATCTCATTTTCCTGCATTTACCTGCAAATTGTAGATAAATATTTGCTAAAATATACCTCTCTCATGCAGCACAGGGTCTTCGACAACGGAATGATCATTCGAATGATGTCTGGCGGTAGCGTGGCGAGGGTGATTTCGATGCCGTCTGGGGCGACCATCTCGATAATTACACCGGTAATTATTATGTCAGAGGAGATGAGATGTGCGATTTCCTTGTGTGTACAAGTGCCGCTGGCCGAGATTGTACTTTCCGCAACAAGCGAGACGCTTCTACATAGACTAATCTAATAGCGGGAAAATTGTAGAATCAGCAGAGGGCAACGAGTCAAGACGCTAAGAGGAGGGGTAATTCGAATTATGTCCAGGGCGGAGAGTGGAAAGGGTGAGTTCACCCCGATCAGGAACGTTCATCATCTTTGAACACTTGAACACACTGCTCAACTAATATAGATCATCAAAAATACCTTCGAATGGTGGGAACGAGTTCCCGTAAACCCTTTTGACAAGATCTCTCTTTTCGTGACAAGTGAAAGGGCGGGAAATTCCTCTGAGGAAACGCGTATTCTGTCTGCTTTCCCTTCGTCCTATTTTTATATTCTGACCACTTTGAATGCTGGCTGCGATAGTTGCCAGTAAAGTGAAGAGCAATAGGACAAACATTTCTGAATCAATAAAAGTATAGTAAAAAGTTCGGACAATCACCCGAAAATTTAATACTCTCTATTTCCATGTTTTTTTTCTGGTCAACACTACAAATTGTGAAAAAATTCTTTAGAAAAAAAATAAGATCAGAAGGAATGTAAATCATAAATTGAAAATTAACAAGAAAGATTGTCAAAAACAGAAGCTCTATTGGTGAAAGAAAAGATCATTCTTTTAAATGGCGGATTTCCACAAGCTGTGGTGCTTGAAAATCCATTTAAATTTTGTTCTTCATTCGAACGACCCCGCAAGCTGAAGAGAAGATGCAAGCTGTTTAATATCGATCAGTGGCCTAGTGAAATTAAATGCAGTGAGACTTCACGATAATCAATCAACTGACGAAAACGAGCATTATGCTGAACCAATTTTGCCGAAATTTCCTCTCTGTTCGTCTCAGTCATTGAAGATATTTCAATATATCTCGGAGACAAACCCGATGGAAAAAGTTCTTAGTTTTATGTCTTTATTTTCTACTCTTTCAAACATGTGATCAAATGTACCGATTTTCCGGGGAATCACATAATGTGATTCACATTCTGAAAAACATAATGCGAAATTTGTATTAGCAGAAAGTGTCCATTCTTTTTTAAGCGTGGAAGACTTTTTTTCGGAAATTTTCCAAAAAAAAATAATTCAGCGATTCAGCATTGATTTGTTGCGATTTCTTATTTGTTCAATCAAACATCAAACAGCTCAGAATAATATTTATCGCCAACAATTTATTGACACGAAATAGATGTGACGACAAGATCGTTCGCAACCGAGATCCATTTCTGCAATAATTAGTTAATTAATTTAAAATATGTAAATATATTTTATTCATTTATTTACCCCCTTTTTGCAGAGCAGCCAAGTAACCGAGTGCTCCCATCCAAGTCCATAAGCGATCGGCCCGATCCGATCATTGATTCGAATAGAGGTCGTCCGTTTTGTGGGGACACTACTGAAGAATATTTATTGATAGAATGCATTGAAAATGACCAGGAGGGAGATGATCTCAGAGAGTGTAAGAAGTTAAGGGTTTGTTATCGATAAAGAATCGAAGATAAGCTTATTTTCCATTCCACTGCCTGTGGAGGCAGAGACCGAAAGGAGAGATCTTCCTGGTCTCTTCCGGCCTTCCTTCGTACCGGAGAAAAGTGTGCTCGCTAATCAACGCATTTCGTTTACTGAGCATTTGAAATGAACGATTCTGTACCTGCATACGAAAAAGACGCTGTCCGGACATCCCCCAAGAGGAGGAAGGGGGAGTAATTCATAGCCAGGTGCTACCTTCATTATGTTGGGGTCGCAACAGTCTAAAATTAAAGAAAATGAAAATCACAACTCTCTCATTTCGAAAAACAAGTGTGTACATACCACTTTGAAAGCTAGCTTCGATTGTCGACAGGAAAATGAAGAACCAGAGGGCTAACATTTCTGAATCGATTAATTGCGGATAATAAAATACAATTATTTTGAGCTATCGAGCGAAAAACAAGATCAGAAGAAATGTGGATTAATAATTAATAATTTATCTACGCCCGAGGCGCAACGAGACCGAAACGTTACATAATAAGGTGGGAGAGCAGGAGTGAAGGGGGGGGGGACTCTCCTGGGTTAGGTGAGTTTGGCTAAATGAGCGATGATGGGGTGGTTTTCAAGTCGACGCTTGAACATTCGGATATTGGGAGCAGTGCGAATACTATCTGGAAGTTGGGAGTACCATCGTGAGGTTCTGACAGGGAAAGAGTGGTATCTGGGAGTACTGGTTGTCAACTCTATGTTGATTCCGAAGGATGAGGTGCGGTCTCGTAATGGCTTGTAGACGTAGAAAAGAGAACGTGGTATAATAGTGAGACCATTCATAATCATGTGAGTCATACAAAGATCACCTATGACTCTCCTCTCTGTAAGCGCGCGCAGGCCAAGGGTTTTGATACGGTCAGAGTAGGAGGGGAGAGAAAGAGGATAATCAGGGGATGGGAAGCAACGATAGAAGAGTTGACGAGTAAAGGTATGTTGGACTTTTTCAAGAGTAGCAATATCACTTGAGTAATGGGGATTCCAGAAAGGCGAAGCAAAGTCAAGTAATGGAAGAACATAGGCTTTGTAACTACGAATAAGGATAGTTGGACAATTGAAAGGAAGAGCTTTGAGAAGGAGGAACATTTTAGAAGTTGCTTTCTGGGCACGGATTTTTATAGAGGAAGAGTTCTTAAGATCAGAGCGAACTTGAGCACCTAAGTCACGAACATTATTCTCAAGAGGAAGAACAGTGGTGTTAATGCTGTACCGAGGGGATACTTGTTTGGAACCAATTCGGATATGAGAACATTTAGAAGCGGAGAGAGACAATTGATTACATTGGGTCCATTCGAAGAGACAATTTAGAGCAGATTGGAATTCTTTCGTAATACTAGCTTTGGTAGACTTATTGTAGGAGACATATAATTTAACATCGTCAGCGTAGCATTGCACGGATACGTTAGGAAACTTAGATAAGGCAAGAGAGAGGTCAGCAAGATAAATAGAGAAAAGAGTGGGTCCTAGTACACTACCTTGTGGAACACCAGATAAAATGGGGTAAGGATGACTAGTAATAGCGGACAGTCGGACAGAGAAAGTGCGATCAGACAGAAATGATTCAAGCCAAGAGAGCAAGTTTGAGTGAATACCGTAATGTGAAAGACGAGCCAGAAGTTTGGGATAAGGAACAACATCGAATGCACGAGTGAAATCAATGTAGACAACATCAGTGACAAGCTTTTTGGAATGGGCACTGGTCCAGTCATTCTGACAAGTCAGGAGATTGGTAATAACACTAGCACCAGAACGGAAACCGTGCTGGTTAGAAGGGAGAACATTGAAACGAGAAAGGTGCGAGTTGAGGTGGTCTTTAATGAGACGTTCCATAGTCTTAGCAGCAGGAGAAATAATAGAAATGGGTCTGTAGGAAGAGGGAAGTTTGGAGTCTTTACCAGGTTTGGGGATAGGAGTAATAAGGGAGTGTTTCCAAGCAGAGGGTACGGTACCAGAAATGAGACTCAAGTTGAAAATGTCAGCAAGTGGGGTTGACAGAGCATAGGCACATTTCGAGAATATGATTTGTGGAATGGCATCATGACCAGTAGAGCCGGTTGGGGACAATTTACGGAGGGATTTGTAAACTTCATGAGGAAAGAAAGTGAATAGAGAGAGGGAAGGGGGAACACGTGAGGAGGAAAGGGAAGGGAGACAACCGTCATCAAGAGTAAAGTGAGAGGCAAATTCTGAGGCAAGAAGATTGGATTTGGAGATACTATCAAACACAGGTAAGTTCTGAGGTGAGACTAGTTCAGGAATGGAAAGTTTAGGTTTCGTGAGAGAGGAAATGTGGCGATACAAATCATTGACACGCGAGAGTTTTTTACGGGTAGAATAACGGGCCCATTTGTCAATCTCAAAAAGGAGCTTCTTACTACATTGGTCAAACAAGATTCTAACGGAAGGAAGGTGAACTTTTGAGAACAATGCATCACGATGTTTGATAAGCCGACGAATGTGAGGAGGGTAAGATAGAGAAGGAGGACGAGGGGTACGGTAGGGAACAAAGAGATCAATGGCAGAATGAATAGCAGAAGAAAAGGCGGAGTAAATAGAGTCAATATCAGGACAGTCACAAAACAGGGAAAACCAGTCGATAGAAAGTAGGTAATTGGAAAGTGCAGAATAATCGACACGAGTGAAGTCGCGAATTTGGGATGGTAAAGAAGGAGACTGGGGAGAAGAGAGGGAGAATGATAGACCAGAGTGATCACAAGAGGGAAAGGGAGGTACGATAGAGATGGTTGGAATCAGGGAGGGATCGTTACCTATGACCCAATCGATACATCTATTGCCGCGCGTAGGAAACATATGACAGTGAGATAGATCAACAGAAATTAGGAAGTCTAGGAAAAGTCTATCAATAGGTGTGGGATGAGTACAAAGAGAATCAGAATTGAAGTCACCGATAATAACGATAGGATGGGGAGACGAAGCATGTATATCAGATAAGCATGTGATGAGGGATTCTGATTTGGAAAGAGAGTATGTAGGAGGACGATAGACTACACAGAGCCTAATGTAAGCAGATTGGTGGAAAAGGTCGATACAAGAAATCTCGTGTTCACTTGAGGGAAGGGTTACGGTAGAGTAAGATAGGTAATCTCGTATAATGATAGCGACACCACCACCACGGGAGGATCGGTCGAAACGGAGTATGGTATACGGTAATGCACCGATAATCAAGGATGAAGGGATCTTATTGGATAACCAAGTTTCAGTGAGGAATACGATATGAGGTTGTGAGACCATAAGGAAAGATCGGAATGGGGCAATCTTATTTACGATAGAACGAGTATTGTAGTATTGACATGATAGGGAATAGGTCGTTTGCTCGGGCGGAGCTAAAAAGGAGCGGGGGTAGAGGCATTAGCCTGGGGAGCGAGAAGGGAAGGAATGGAGTGGAGAAGAGAGGAATTCGAGGAAGATGCCGGCCGAATGGAGGAGGATGAAGTGACGGGGTTGCGAGAAGGAGGACGACGACGAGATTGGGAGCGAGAAGAGCGAACTTGCTTCTTCATCGCTTCCAATTGGCCTCTCTCGATGATGGATCCCGCGTAGATCAGCACGTCCTTGCCTTCAGACTTGAGTTGACGCTTCTTCTCACGTAGAAGGAAAGCCGCTTCTCGCTCCGATTTGGTCAGAGAGGGACGAACGAATACATTAGGGAATTTGCTCGTGACAGTACGGGACTTGGATAGGAAAGTGGTCTGGGCGGAACGACTGTGAAACATAACTTTAAGCAATCTGGGGCGGGTATCCGACTTCTCACCCATTCGGAATATGGCAGCGGGTGAGTGCTCTAGGTCAACAAGATCAAGCATGGAGATGACTTTGGCATGGTCATCAGCCATTCTCTCACTGGCCTTCACTGCACTGGACTCAGGGAGCCCCTGAACCACGACTGATCGCTCTCGTTTCTCTTTCTCAATAGCGTCATCAATCGACGACGTCGATCTCAACTTGAGATCGCTCAACACGCTGGCACAAGTACCAAGCAGGAGAGCGAGTGGGGAGGTCTTATCTCCACCAGAGAGAGAACCAAGGTACTTGCCTATACCCTGGATCAGAGCATTCACGTCGGGAACAGCATCCGATTCCAATTCGTCCCGAAGTGAGGTCGGGGACATATCAGCGAATCGTTTAGTCATATAATCATAAAAAGGAGACAATCAATAGCGAAATTGGAAACAAATCAAAGATAGGAAGTGAGAAAAGTATCGATTGGATCGCGCAGAGAGAGATGGGAAGCACCTATCAACGCGAGGGAAGAGAGGAGAGTGACGCGAGGGAAGAGAGGAGAGTGACGCGAGGGAAGAGAGGAGAGTGACGCGAGGGAAGAGAGGAGAGTGGATTGTAAATTGAATGATGGGATAGATAAAGAAAGATTGTTGAAGGCAGAAGGTCCTTTGCAGAAAGGAAGGAACATTTTTATTGAGCGGATTTCCACAAGCTGTGGTGCTTGAAAATCCATTTGAAATTTGTTCAACATTCGATTGCGAAAGAGGAAGCTGTTTTGCATCGATCTGTGAACTTAGTTCGGATTTTTATTTGGACTTCAAATGCTACTTTTCTCGTCCCTTTCACCTTTTCCTTTTTATTGCACTTTCCACTGGTCTTGTCATTGTTTTTGCAGGTCGCATCCAAACTGACGAAGGAATGTTGCTAGAAAGTCTCAGACGACGATAACTTGTCGCACTACTTAACACTCCTATTCAGCATCAACTGTCACTGTGAAATGCCGAAAGAATATCATAGAAGAGAGTGAAAGTGAGGATCTCCTCATCGTTTAAAACGCGGTCTGCGTAAGAACGTCGGAGGGGGTGGCACAGTAGCTCAAAATGGTCCCTGGGGGTTTATACTTGGGGGGTAGACTCCCTAGGGGTGGGATACACTTTGGCCAAAAATTTGACCCCAAAAGTTGATCTTTGATCTTTGAGATCGAAAAAATTCATCTTCATTTTAACCCCTCATGTTATATACCATTCGATAGAGCATCAAAAGTTATGTAAAAATCCAAGTTTTCGTTATCCTAGCTTTTTCCGTTTTCGAAAAAATCGATAAAATGTGAAAAAAGTGCATATTTTCACTATTCAAGAATTTTTAAAGACACTTTCCTTAGTCAGTCTTGCCATTTCGAGATTATAGGTAAAAAAGGATGCTGAATCTATAAAAAAAATTTCATAATTGTTGCACATGCCCAAATTAGTCAAACTGTCAAAAAACTAGTACCCGATCCTCGACGCAGGTTCGAATCCCGCCGGCTGATATTCTTTTGCCGGATTATATTTCGACTCAAAATGATGGTTTTTCGACGTGAAATCAGTTTTACAATGTTAGTGAGTAATATTGGCGATTTCTTGCCATTTTGCAAAGAAAATAGTTGTCATTCCTCTCAACGACTTTTTTCACACAAGGGTCCCCCCTTATGTGAAAAATGAGGTTTGAAGTCGTGACGAAATTGAACCTCAGAAGCGAGATACGGTAAGTAGCACTGTCAGAAAATATCACTAGTGTTTCTGAAATCGCCATCAGGCATGATTTTTGGGTCAATTTCGTCACGACTTCAAACCTCATTTTTCCCCCTTGTCACACAAGGGTCCCCCCAAGGGGGGACCCTTGTGTGAAAAAAGTCGTTGAGAGGTGTCATGCCCTCACCAACTTCCCAGCCTACACACATGCAACACTCCCCCTCTCTTCCCTTTCAATGCCACCCCTCATGCCTATTCACTTCCTCGCCCACACGGCTCCGCCTCCCAGGGCGGAGCCGAGAACCAACAGCAAGGCAGTTAGAGTGAGAGTCACCACATCTAGTTCTCGTCTCTCCTTTTCCTCTTATTCCTATCATTCATCCTTAGTCTTCAACCCCTCCGGACAGAGCGTCGATAAAGGTCATTCATAATACACCAGTGGACCAAGGGTGCAAGGGAAGCAACGGGTAATCGCCATTGGAGACGAGCAAGGGACCGCTCGTTCTTTCCTTTGTGCGACATGGAGGACCTGGAATCTGCATAGTGGCCTGTACAACCACTGCAGTTAGTTTAGTCGGCATTTGTCTTGAGGTATTCTTTATTTTTATTTTTATTTTATAAGTGGCTTTGGGGGACTTTATAAGTGGCTTTGGGGGACTTATTCGTGCATTAGAGCATGCTACAAGTGTACGGGTGAAAAATTGAATGCATACTCACCGTAGCGCTATGCGGAAAGGGTTTGAGCAACGTTCTGCACAGGTGCCATATTTTTAGCATTTTTCCCAAGTGAGTTGAATCTCTTGGCGTGGCCGAAACAGCCGTTTATCGCTATTTTCACCCTCTTATTCGTGCATTAGAGCATGCTACAAGTGTACGGGTGAAAAATAAAATGCATACTCACCGTAGCACTATGCGGAAAGGGTTTGAGCAACGTTCTGCACAGGTGCCATATTTTTAGCATTTTTCCCAAGTGAGTTGAATCTCTTGGCGTGGCCGAAACAGCCGTTTATCGCTATTTTCACCCTCTTATTCGTGCATTAGAGCATGCTACAAGTGTACGGGTGAAAAATAAAATGCATACTCACCGTAGCACTATGCGGAAAGGGTTTGAGCAACGTTCTGCACAGGTGCCATATTTTTAGCATTTTTCCCAAGTGAGTTGAATCTCTTGGCGTGGCCGAAACAGCCGTTTATCGCTATTTTCACCTACTTTTTTTGAGCATTAGAACAGGCTACAGCTAAAGGTGTCAAATATAAAACACATGCGGACCTTGGAGCTATGTATAAATGGTTTGGGGAAAGCCCTGTAGAGGTGCTGCATCTTTAGCAATTATGTTTCACTCGTGTTATAAAAGGATCAACTGAGAAATTGATGCGCTAAGAAATATTCGAAATATGTTTCATAGATGCTATAACATTTTTCCTCTACCCCATTTCTCAATTCTCTCCACCGACCCATCAAGGAGCAGAATGACAAGCAAAATGACAGGGAGGGGAAATGAGGGGAAGAATGGGGGGTCCGCCGTTTTCGATCCACTCTGACAGGCTGTGCCGATCAAAGTGGAACCGTCATCTAATTTCTCTGCCCTATCGTCGAAAAAGGCACGAAAGCCCGTGCGCTGGTCGACCGTTGGATGAACACTTTTAATTATCTGATAATAAATTCGAAAAAAATATAACATGCTGTTCTCTGTTCATGAACATTTATTATCTATCAATGACACTATACCAGTCGATTCGCATTTTTTCGAACAGGCCACAAACTCCGTCGAACTGGCAACTACGCTTGATAGTTATGCATAGCATTTCGACCCGATATGTGCAGGCGAGTAAATCATTGAGCATTTCCGGAAAAATGTGGCCTAGTTTTTGTCATATCATCAAAATAGAAGGTCAAGAATATGAATGAAGATGCCATTATGGGAAAACGATATATTCATTTATCAGAATTATAATTGTTTACACAAAAAAATCAAAATCGCAATTTTTTAAATAACACAATTTGCAATAATTTGAATATACGCAGGCACTCTTGATCAAAATTAATGACGATTTGTAATAAAGAATCCAGATTATGTAACTACAGTATGCTTCGCGTTCATAAGTTCAGCTTCCTTTTCGATGTGTCTGCAATAAGAATCAATAATGTTCTTGCAAGGAATGTTCGTGCATAATTCTGTTATCCACACTCGCTCACTCACGACATGCAGAAACTTACTCCAAATCGGTCCACATATTAGCCGTGCTCACAGAAACTAAAAGTTGATCGATTCGCACCGACTCGAACATGCTACGCATTCTCTTGAACTGGCAATGGTTTACGTTAATTATGGCAAGCAATTTGACACGATATGTGCAGTCAAGCAGATCTTGTAGCAATTTAGTTGTTGATTTTCTGATTTGCTCCTCTTCTTTCCATTTCTCCCCCAATTGTGCGCCGGATATTCTAAATGTGACAGGAAGAGATTTTGATTTGGCTAGCACCATTTGAGACCAAATAGTCTACAGGGGAAAACCGAAAACGCACATCTTATTTTGTTCACGTGAAAAGTCTGATTTTTCGATGGGATTTGTAAAATGTATATCCTGAAAAATAAATGATATGAATTATTTGCAATAAATAAATTAGACTACTCACGTGCGCACTACTCTTCTCAACACGCCAATTGTCAAAGCAACAATATGGTAAGAAACACTTTCGAATTTTGACTTTAATCGTTAATTTGTTGTTGCGGTCGAAATGAAGGTCAAGGCGATCGATGACACGTCTTTTCTTGAGATGATCAACGATGACAATTTCGTTCCAAGTTTGTGAAATCTAAAAATAAACATTCCCTAGATGAAAACAAATTTATTCTTCTTGTAAGCGCGAAAAGCGATGCTTTTATATCATTTTCCTGCATTTACCTGCAAATTGTAGATAAATATTTGCTAAAATATACCTCTCTCATGATGCACAGGGTCTTCGACAACGGAATGATCATTTGAATGATGTCTGGCGGTAGCGTGGCGAGGGTGATTTCGATGCCGTCTGGGGCGACCATCTCGATAATTACACCGGTAATTATTATGTCAGAGGAGATGAGATGTGCGATTTCCTTGTGTGTACAAGTGCCGCTGGCCGAGATTGTACTTTCCGCAACAAGCGAGACGCTTCTACATAGACTAATCTAATAGCGGGAAAATTGTAGAATCAGCAGAGGGCAACGAGTCAAGACGCTAAGAGGAGGGGTAATTCGAATTATGTCCAGTGCGGAGAGTGGAAAGGGTGAGTTCACCCCGATCAGGAACGTTCATCATCTTCTCCAGGGGGTAACCGAAATCCGAAAACGGTGTGATTTAGCGCCAAAGCGAGAAGACGCCATACCAGAACAAGCGCCAACTCTTCCGCTCTAACGAACTCATTCAGACGAATATTTTCCAGCGTCCAGTCAAAACATCGCTATTCTTTAAGCCATAGAATTAATTGGCCGACATGGCTCTTCAAGCACATTTTGCCTCGCAATCCGCAAAGGTATATCGACGTTTTTCAAACGCATTTTAAGCCAAAATATTTCCAGACATCCCTTCTGGATTTGCCAAATGAAATTATACTGGAGATTCTTAAGTGTCTTGATCACACTTCTCGTATTAACATGCGCCTAAATCGGCGATTATGCTCAATATACTTCATGATTAAGATAAACAAATTCGAGATCGAGGTGGCATTTTTGGAGAGATACAATTACTGCATTCTGAATGGTACTTCAGGCTAAGCTCGATGTCGATGGGTTTGTGTTAACTGTGGACAATCATCGGTTGTCTCATTGCGGTTTCTCCAAGATGAGAAAAAAATTGCAAGCATTCTCAAGAATTTCTAGCATTGCAAGCATTTTAGTTATAGTGGATAATCGCATCTCAAAAAAGGTTAGAACATCACAAACTCAACCCTGCTCAAGGTGAAAATATGTCGGGGAATCCCTAAATGAACACTTCGTTTGCTGAGAATTTAACCCGCACGATAGCAATCGCTTAATTACAATCAAACTCAGCACTGTAAGATGATGTTAACCGCAGCATTCAATATGAAAGCTGAATCGCTGAAAATAAACACTGTGAGTTTTTCGAAATCGGAGCCAAGATTTTATACTCATACGTTTTTTAAAAATACAATTTAAAATTTAATTGCGATACTTAAGCATTACACAGAACGCTACGACTTGCAGCTGAGTGTATCCAATGTTCTGTTAGGTGCTCAAAACTTCAAAACAGTTAAAATTCATGCTGTTTCTACTCTCGATGCGAAGGATTTGAAGAAGCTAAAGAAGGTTCGAACATTACTGCACTAACGCAAATAAATGTCTAACGAAAGAAACGCTTGATATCCCAGTTTACGTTTCAACACAGGTAATGATGACTGATTGCAAGTTGGAAATTTTCGAAATAGGAACTTCTCGACATTGGTTTTTCCTAAAGAAAAGCACACCTTCCCGATTTGTCAAGATGTGCTATGATCTATCGATCATCAACAAAGTTGATGATAAACGCATCGTGCAATTTTGCTCTTCTTCAGAAAATTTCAAGGCAAGTTTAATATATTATTATTCATTTTAATTATTTGTTTCATGTCAAAGTTTCAGTTATTTTCATATGACATTAGCTGGTATGATTTTATCATCGTGGAAAACGATTTTCGCTTCGATGTAAATAATGGAAAAATTACTTTTCAAAAATATGCAACTGAACCTGGAGAAGAATTTCGAGTGAAGCTGAAAATTATTAAATATTTATAAACACTCTTGGTTACATACATTTTATCCGGGCATCAGCCTATGCCATTGTACGAATAAACGCTCCTTTAGTGCTGGCGAATGCCTACTTTTCTCGATGCGCTTTCCTTTATTACCACCTAACCCTCTGATTGCATCTCGATGAGTGAAGAGGAAGCACGATTCAATGACTTCCTCCCAAGTGCCAGCTGCGTAATCTTTAGGGTTAACCGTTCGGAAATCGGATAGGCCGAAACTCAACTGGCAAAATCACTCTCTTTCCGGAATGAGAGTCGAACAATGAACAATGGAGTTTCGGACAAAGGAATAGTTTCGGAAGAGTTTCGGAAAGTTAATTGTTCGACTCTCATTCCGGAACGAGAGTGATTTTGCCAGTTGAGTTTCGGCCTTTCCGAGTTCCGAACGGTTAACCCTAGTAATCTTATTGTTCGTCTCTTCTCCAATTCGAACTTCTAGAAAGTAGAAGAGCTTGAGCTAAATTTGATTGTTTGTCAAGTTCATCCTTTTTTAAATCGTTATTCTATCCAAATTATCGCTAATCTCACTGATTGCATCTCGATGAGGGAAGAGGAAGTGCGTGTGAATGTTTCCCTCCATGTTCCAGCTGCATCCACCTCCTTAGCACTCTCCCCGTTTCCCCTAGTCTCTCGCCTCTCTGACCCTCTCCACTCCAGATTTTCTCTTAATCGGCCATCATCCTCCGGCATTTACGCCATTTTCGTTCTCCCACATACATGCTAGAATGCTGGGTGCTAGTGCTGGCAGTGAAAGACTCGACAGCTTTTGCATTCAGATCGAAGATTTAGATTAAAGAAGGTGTCCCAAGAATATCTGGCTAATTGAGTTCTCGATGTGAGATGGTTGGTCGTGGCTACACGATAACACTTTCGAAACTCCCATGTTTTCAATTTTCGTTTGAGCTGAGATATGATCATTTGGCTGCGTGCCAAATGACCCTGAAAAGCAGGCAACGAGCGAGAGAGTATGCAAAATGAGGAGAGCTCGCTCTGTCTGTCCTCACTTTGCATAATCTCTCGCGCGGTTCGTGGGACGCCTTCTTTAAGTTATGTTTCAACGGCAATGCGAATACTGTCGAACCGCCGTGATGTCGGTAATTGGGAATTTCACAATAAAAACATCCTAAAAATACCTTCCTTCTTCTCTTGCAAAGACACTTTTTCTGAAGTCATTACATTAGTTAATTGCCGTTCTTGATAACTATGTTTGTTGTCCACTCCCACCTATCATCCGTAACCCGACACCCGACTGTTATGCCCACCTGAGACCTCACCCTCTTACATAATGATTACCTCTCTGCTTCTCACTCTCTCCCTAATCATCTCAATCCCAACAGAGAACTGTCATTTGATATCCGAGGGAAGGGATATAGGTCAAATACGATAGGGGAGAGAGGATTACAGTGCGCGATCGGGAATTGGATACTGTACTACACCTTCGTCACGTTAGTTTGCCTTTTTTCTCACCAGTGTCAATTAGGTAATATTCCAATACTTCGAAAAGATTAGTTGTTTTTGCAATGCTCGACTGGGGGAATTTCAAAATTTCAAAATTCTTTTCGAAATTTTAACCGTCCTTCATCTAATTTTTTTTTGTATTTTTGTGTGAAAAAAAATCGAGCAAATATCGCAATCAGGACGCGATATTGTTGAAGAACGAATGGTGAAACACAACAGAAATACGGAAATTTTCGGAAAAGGAGAACATTGATTATAGCAATCTCTGATGGTAATCAGTACAAGATACTGATACCATCACAAATAATTGAGGGCACACATCCAATTGCGCCATTCCCTTGTTATCCTTCATCCATATCGAAAATCTGTCATCTTTTTGTCTCATCATCCCATCCAGACTCTCCTCTCTCATCGCCCCTCAAGCAGGTGCTCGGATCTCTATTAGTGGCGTGGTTGTCCTCATAATTGGTTCATTCACACCCTCTCTCTCTCCCTTCCTCTTCATCATATGGAGGATACTTGGCGGGTAATAGGCTGTGTTGCTCAATGCGAATCTTACTATTGTTAGGAACAAGGGGTGGAACAAGGTGGGCAGATTACTGTAAATATAGTCAGTAATAGATCACTGTGCTCCATTTTGGTATATCTTATTCTAAAGGACTGGACAGGAAGAGAGGAGGAACAAAATCGACGAAGACTCATAGTTGATGCAATGAGAGAAAGCGATGAAACATATCCAAATTTATCTGATCTGCAACGCTGAATCATTGACGATTTTTGCCGGTTGTGAAAGTGAATCGGTTGTGAATTCATGTGTGCTTCGCAAGTTGTCGATTACTATTCGAGCCACACGTACTTACTGTAATATTGTTCTTCTGTAACGAAAAAAAGGAATAACTTTGCATCGCGACCATTTCCCGCAAACTAACAGTCATTTATCTCCAAATCAAGCTAGTCTCCTCTCATTAATCTTCCTTTTCCCGTCTGTCATCACTTATTAGATTACGTAGTTAGAGGAAGGGCGGTATTCTTTCTCCTTCCAAGTCGTAAAATATCTCCCCAAGGATGAGACAATCAAGGAAGAAAGAGAGGAAAGAGTCTCACTCTCTCACTTTCCCACACTCTCTCTCCTTCTCTGCCCATCTTATCCTTTCTCGAGTAAGAACACCAAAGGGAAGCGCCCGACAATCATTTATGATCTCGAATTACTCCCGAAAGTGGCAATCGACTACTGTTACAATCGGACTAAGACTAGCGTGATGAGTACCGTAATCCCTTAGGTTCTTTAGGGTACTGTATCCTCCTTTCAGTCCTATAAATTCGATCCCTTGTCTTCGATCCATCACTTGAATAGTAAAGAAATGCCCCCGAAAGGAGGCTTGAGTCTCTCTCTGTCGAATCACTCGCTCATTCATCACTATCCTCAGTGTCGGCATGCAAATGACTAAGAGGGTCGTCTTTTATCCTGTCTTCTCTTCTCTGAGAGAGAAATTGACAGTGATGGATTCATTACATCGATGTCATTAGTGGAGAAGACAAAGGAGGAAGGAGCTCAATGAATAAGAGAGAGAAGGAAATCGGAAGCTCTGATCTCTAATCATTTGTGATTCTACCATTCCTGAACAGGAAAATGCTGAAATCCGGAAATGGGAATGAAACGGGCAGATAAAAAACCGAAGTGTTTCTTTTTTTTAAATGTCGATGTTCAACCTATCGAAATCGAGGGCCTTGAGGGAAGAAGAAGAGAAACTGAAACACATCCGAATTACTTGAAGAAACTGTAACATGTCCGAATTATTTCTACACGAAAAAAGTGAATTCGGATTTTTTTTGTGATTTTCCCTAATTTTAACAAAAACCACGAATAAATAGGTGAGGCATTCTTCACTCCGTGCCAACACCCCACTATCGATCTCCCTCTCGACAACTGTTCCCATTAGTTTCCCTCACCAATTTACAGCCGGCGTGTCATATTCTCAACAGGTGCTAATCGGGAAGAGAACTCCCCTCTCTCTTCTCCATCCCTTGTCTCTCCCCTCTCTAACCGGGGAGAGTGAGGGAGGACAGGGGAGTCTCCTTCCTCTCTCTCCATTGTTCCTGTCCCCGAGTATCGAGTGACTGGAGAGAAAATGAATTACGACACGGGAGATCAGTTATCTCCAGCTGTGATCGACCCCTCCCGACCTTGCGGGTAGTATTACAGGGAGTTCGTGGACAGAAGAAAAGCTGTGATAATTAGCAAATCGTGAAATGATTTTTTAACGAAGGAGTTTGGTTTCTATCAAAGTATTTGATCTCGCTCGTTAAGAACCGAAGGTTGAAACACATCCGAGTTTTCAGAACAAAATCATGAATTGAAATATATTACATGCTACCAGCCATGATTGCGTCATTGCACGAGTGTTCTCGGGCCCGAAAGCAGCTAATCACCACCTACTTTTCTCTAACAAGTTTATTCATTTATATTTTTAAGCGGAGGAAGCACCCCACGTATCGACTTCAAAAGGCTCATGAAAAGAAGAAGTAGCTGTGAAACATAACGGTATCCTCAGATCGATATCCCTAATCATTCCCGGATTACCCTCAATAACTCCCTGTTAGGTCTCGACGAGGGGAGATAGAGGCTTCCTCGATCTTTCGACAAGAATGCGCACCTGGTGCCAGACTGACAGGGGGATTACTTGCTGTTCGACACGATTTAAGCACTCATTAATTAGAGGAAGGGAATAATCATCTGACTCGCTCAATTCGAATGATCTCTCATCGGTTAGAGAAGCGAGAGACCATGGGAAATTGAGAGAGTCAGACCATGTCTCGAGGAAGGATGGCAGTTATCAGGAACTATTATTGGCATTGGGAACGGAAGGATTGCTAACAGCTGTAGGACAGTGATAGGATGTGGATTAAGAAGAATGATTATGAGATGTCGAGAATGAGGGGAGGAACAAGAATATTGGGTGCAGCTGGGGACAGATTGCGGTAATGATACTGCGGGGGTACGGTAGGTCCTCATTGATTCAGACGATGAGAGTGATAGGGTAAGACAATGAAGCACTCATCCTATTGATAGCCTGAAGCACAAAGGTTGTTGATGCAGTGCCTATTGATAGTCTAAGGACTGTCTGATACTGTATCTCAAGTGTTTATCTCAATTTGCATATCACTGAACGGATTTATGTAGTGCAAATAGTGAACACGTGTGTGTGTTTGTGTGTGAGGGAAGAGGGTGGATTGCTTCTCATTGACCCTCTGAGACTGAAGGGAAAGGAGGGAGAGGACTCTCGAAGGTCAGAGAGGGTGAGAGAGTGAGGGAAAGGAGGAGAGCGGGTTATGACTGACCAAATGTTAGCTTAGGTGTGTTCACCTCATTTCACGCGATTAGAGCAAGCACTGAGATTAATGAGTCAATAGTAATCCCTCAAGTGGATTTCCTGACTGTCTATCAATAGCAGAGGCTCAATGAGGGAAATCGGCAATGACCATAACATTGAAAAGG
The DNA here is from genome assembly GCA_911812115.1 of Pristionchus exspectatus. Taxonomy (NCBI): domain Eukaryota; kingdom Metazoa; phylum Nematoda; class Chromadorea; order Rhabditida; family Neodiplogasteridae; genus Pristionchus; species Pristionchus exspectatus. Next base: position 3,850,588 of record OU461587.1, on the reverse strand, counting down.
AAAAGAACCCCCCCCCTGCCTATGCGGAACCAGAATGTGAAACGAACACAGAAGCGACAGATTGACAGATAGAAATCATATTTATCACACAATGCTCATACGGGGATACAATACACGTTTTCTCTTCATACTCTGCGCAGATCTCTGATGGAATGTCATTTGATATCTTCATGGTGAAATCAGAAGAAGCTTCGGAAGAAATCAACGACGAGCGAAGAACAGGAAGAAGATGAGGAAGGAGAAGGGTAGACAGCCTGTAATGAGCGAAATGAGGGTCTGATATTCGAGAAGTCATTGTAATTATAGGGTAGAGCGTCTATTATAGAACAAAGGATGCGCAAGGAGTGAGATGAGGGGTGTTTATGAATGGTAGAGGCGCTATCCAAACCGTCTAAAGGGTGGGAACTATGACCTTGAAGGGGCTCTATCCAGGAGTAGTTAGAGAGGAGCGATAGAGCAGGGAATTAGAAGAGAATCGAACAGTATTCGATCTCGGGCTTTGTCTATTGAGGACTGTTCAAGTATCCCTTTGGTTGCGCGGGTACAGTAGATGGGAGATACGGTAGCGACAAAGACTTGCATAATCGAGTGGTCTGGGAAGGTAAGCCAGTCAGACAGAGCGAGAGAGTATGGAAAGTGAGGAGAGGCAGAGAGTAGCTTCTAACTGGGGCTATTGACAGGGGGTCAGGAGCCAAATTTGAATGATTGCGCAACAGAGAAAGAGCGCATTAGAGGAGGTGAGAATAATTGATTGGGAACGGAGTAAATTGCCTCGAATTTGTGGGCTGGCTGGAAGAATTCCCGGTCAAATTCGTCACAGAGTGCGAGAAGTTTGCGACCGACACGGCGACAGCGAATGATGTCATCGACTGAAATTAAGTGAGATGAAGAGAGGAAGATTACGCTATGATCCCTATCGAGAACTGATGGCATTACTGATATGATTACGGTATCTTTAGGCTACGGTAGGATCCCTATAGACAACTGAGATGCACGGAAGTCCCGAATAAAGGGAACATCCATCAATGTTTCCTACACAAACAGTGTCGAGATTGACACTGAAGGGCTCTTTCATCCTTCCGGTTTAGCCAAATATTGGAAGATACTGTTGTCACGCTACTGTATCCAGGTGTGAGGGGGAGGACGAGATCAAAGGTCAGGTTACCTAATGCCCTGTCTTTCTTCTAGATCCTAAGACATTCTTAGAATAACTTTTTTTCAGCCCCGTGCCATAACGCCTAACTTCTACAGATCTGACTCGCTCCATTTTGCATGGTATCTCTCATAGAATCGAGAGTCACGGCAGAGTGAGAGAGTCAGGTCATGCCTCTAGGAAGTTATCCTTACCTGATAGTTCCTCATCCGTCTGAGTTGCCGCTTCCCTTGTCGCCGGAGTATCAATGGACTCATACGAGAGTCGTCTTCTTATTCTCTTCATTGATGGAGAAAGAGGATCGAATGAAGAGCAGGAGGGAAAAGTAGAAAGAGGAGAGGAGAAACCCGAATCGGGACCGGAATACATTGTGAACATCTGAAATTGATTCATTGTGAACTTTTCACTTTGTCATAAAGGCAACAGTTCCCGGAGTGCCAAACCATAACTCAGAGTCTGATAGCCTGCGTGATATTATCAGCACTACCAAATTTGCGCTTTGGTGGGGCGCAGCGCGCAATAGCCTAGTGACCTATTGGTTTTGATACAACGGGTAAAGGATGCTAAATTTGCGCCTAGACCACTACGCTATCGCGCGCTCGTGAGGGATAGGTGTGAAAGGGACTTTAATACACGCGGTCATAAGACAGGGCAAGAGAGGAGAGTTCAAACAGCTGCTAACAAAAGTGTGCGGTAATTTTGCACTGGTCACTGAGGGCGAACAAAGGTGAGAACGGGGGCTCCAATTCCCCAATAGGTATGGCTTGTCATGTTTTCAGAAAAGGTCTTAGAAGTGTGGAAATAGTGGTCCAACGGAGTGCTCAAACGAACAAAGCAAGAGGACAAGGATGAGAACGGATCATAATTACAGTTCACTTACCATCTTTTCGGAAGAAGTGAGCGATGGACTCTTGAGTTCCTAGGTTGAGAATGGATGAAGAGAGAGAGGTGAGACAACCGACTGGCTCTAAGGGCAGACAAGCTTATGCTATGGATAGATGGATTACCGGGAGGTCACTCCGCCTCCTCTCTCAGCTGGTAGGAAGCCACGCCTCCTCTAACCGGCTAGAGACAGTGGGAATAGAGAGAGAGAGAGAGGGAAACGCCCATCGGGTGGAGGGAAGGAAGGGCAAATATTACGGGATGTATGGTAGGGAACTCAACATGTGCCAATTAGGAAAGTGAGTGCAGCTGATGGTCATTTAATTGCGAATGTGAAATTGCATGGCCACCTTGCTGAACACCCGGAACGGAACTTCCCGTATTCGAGAAGCGCATACGAGGACTGGGAATTACAATTGATCAGAGAATATGTTTTTTCCAACAGCGGATCCGATGGAAACTATTTAAATCGAGAGTTAGTCAGCTTTTAGAATACTGTGAAACATAGATGGACGATACTTCACCAATTGATTACTTTGAAAGACATGGAGAGAAGTGGTGTTGGTCGTCTTCTACAACTTTGTCAGAACCGCCACAAGCCGCTCTACGGTTGTTACAGAAATAAGTAAAAATTATTTAATTTTCATACGAACTGCGGCCATCGGATAATTTTGATGACAAAAAACATTAAAAAACCCAGAGTATCGTAGAGAGATTTAGCGTGGCCCGTGTCCTAGACTCCATTATTTGTCCATCTACTGATCCCATCTCCGAGATATTCACTCTCCTAGTGCAATCATTTGCTTGAGGACTCCTTGCGTAACATCTCAATCTGTCAATCAGTCAGTGCCCCAATGATGATCCCATCAGGTGTGATACGCATCACATATCGAGGTCTCTTTCTGAGGTCATTGCTCAATTGACCAAGGGATTTGAGCAATAGAAAAATCATAAAGCGTGCTGGTCATAACCACCACACTCGAGAGGTAAACCATCCTCACCATTACTCATTCCCCGTTTTTCCATTGCTCCTCGAGTGTTAATGGGTTCTAGTCTTAATCCTCTCATTCCCTCATTTTCTTAGGCGAGTGAGAGATCAGGCAGAACGGAGAGAGAGGCTCTTCACTGTCTTAATCCGGGAAGAGAAGGGGGGGGGGGAATTGATGAGTATGGTGGTAATCCGGCAATCACTCCCGCACAGCAGCCATGCAATCAATCAGGCTAATCGAGATACGGTTATTTTAGGCCATCATTTCCAGTTTCTTGTCAAGGTGAAGCTGCAATGCAGTCCATTTCGATGCCACGAAGTAGAGATGAGTCGCACCTTACGTTATTCTACAAATAAGACACATTAATTTATTTTCATTAGCGAAGGTGCGCGACCATTCACTGCGATGTCCATAGATTCCGATACTTTGATCATTTGATGAAACATACTCGAGCATATTCCTCACCCGAGTCGTCCGAAGAGTGCTGAATAATGAATGCACATCCCAATTCATGAAAATAGCATCAACGATGAGATGTGTTTATCTATCTTCATGGAGTGAGAGAAATCGTCACCCCAATGACGATTGATTACAGTAATCCTTCCTCATTCCATCCTCCTTTGTCGCAATTCCGCCGAATCTGTTGCTCTCGGCGCCGCCAAGCATAATCAAGGGCCGTTTAGTAGCCTCCCCCTCCACTAATCCCCCTCTCTTGGCGGGTTCTTTCTTCCGGGTTCATCAATATTGCACAGGTTAAGTGGGGGCAGACTGGGCCATGGATAGGGGGGCAATTGTCTGACTCTCTCCCTTTCCCATACTCTCTCGCGCTGTCTGACCTGCGGGATTTACAAGTGGTCTTCAATAGTGATTAGAAGGAGTGCCGACACTGAAGCGATTGCGTAAGACAAAGGAAGCAAAGGATTCCATCGCACTTGATTATCTAGTCACCGGGCGATAAGTTTGCGTGGGAACAGAGGGAAGATGGATGGATGCAACTTTGAGCGCAGTTGTGGTAATTGGAAGGGCATTGCAGTTGTCACAAATCACACTTTCTAAAGCGTCAGATCCGGTCATGATGTCACATTTCAAACTTCTCACGTTTTTCCTCAATGTCTTTTGATCTGCCCGGGCCATAAGCTAGTGTGAGCGTGGGAGAGATAAATAAGACAGGTGGATTAGTTCCGAAGTATGAGCCACGCCTGATTATTTCGGGTGTCTTTTCTTTGAATCTAAAGTCCACTACCGTACTCCCAACTCCTCATCAAATAGGTCATTATGCATCTCTTGTCTTCATGAGCAATAAAAGTGAATGATCCGTGAGGATTACTCAAAAAAGCGAGAGTAGTTGGCCACGGGTGGTCAACCAGTGGCGATAGTTACTGAGATTAAAGGGTCCGAAAGGTGAAAGAAAAGAGATCATTGTTGTTTTTGTCGTCTTATCCACTAGAGGACCACTCGAGACAAGTAAGGACAGTATTGGCGCCTCACTCCCGCCTAAAGGCAAACTCAATCGACTGAAGGGTGCACTCTCTTCACTTTGTGTAGTCTCTAGACTAAGAGACCGATAGGCTCACATCTAGGAACACTCAATTGACCCTCACGCACAATCACTCCACGCGCCCATCAATTACTGTTGTCCGCACTGTTTGTTTGTGCCTTGTTTTGGATTGTTTTGCCGCCCGGCGGCTTACTTCAAAGGCCGAAAAGGAGGGAGAAGCTCGGGTTTCACAAGCGTTCCTTCTTGTCAGTGGACACCTCCTAATCCTCCACCCTCTCAATCCACTTATCCATTCATCGATGAAGCTGCGGCTCCTTTGAGGAATTAGAGGTGGAATCTCGACACAGTATCCGTTCACCGGAAATGATGTTTCTCTTAAATATATTGGCAAACGTATCTGATCGGTGGTGCGATCGCTATTCTCGATTTTAAATCCGAAATCCCCCGTCTATTGGTTGTCACTTTTTGGAATCTATATTGAATAAGGAGTGAAACATATCTCTACATTCGAGAACCGGAATAATAAATGGTTGTATCTAAATGAATATTTTCAATCCACTCATCCATTTATCGATGACGCTGCGGCTCCTTTGAGAAATGGCGGAATCTCGACACACTGTACTATTTCCGATGTTGGTTTTTTTAAAAAATATTTCCAATAGAACAGGAATTCATCAATCACCGAGTTCACAGCTGACTGTCTAGTATGACTGAAACTCATTCCAACATTCTAGTCCGATCCATTTTGGATGCAAAAAATACTAATGTGAACCACAAAAAAAGTAGATGTTGAATCGCACAGTATTTATTACAACTTAGTTCGATGACAAACAATGAATTATTGCAACAGGAGAAATCCGATTCAATCGTGAGATACAAGAGCGTGATTCTGTGAGACGATCCCGTATGGAGATGAAGAGATGAATCCAATGTCTTGTTCAGTTCTTTATGAAGTTCTGCCTCGATGATCAAACTTGTTTTGTTCAATAGATTTTCAGTAAATGGTGAAACGCATCCTAACACTCATCTGGAATGGAAATGGGCATTTCGATAAAGGGTGTTACCGATTTTGGTTACACAATCTAATAAAGACCCCCAAATGCCATTGCAGTCGTTCGAATGAAATTCAGTGAAATTCAGGTAAAAGGTAAAGGTGTATCCACGCCAAGCGATTTTACAGTCATAAGACAACGCTAGGTGGGACCCGCTGGTAAGGCCAGCTGTGAAATTCAGTATTCAGTGAAATTCATTGTTCATGAAATTCATGACTCATTCAATGTTTTTTCAAAGTGGCAAGGGGGATTCCCTAGATCCCCGATCACGAAAACGGCGCTTCTGATCAATTTCAGTAGAGTTCGAAATCCGGGTAATCGTCTCTTCATTTCACACACTCTCTCGCTTCTCTGACCGGTGTGAGAGTGTGAAGAATGAAGAGACTATTACCCGTATTTCGAACTCTAATACGAATCTTTATATCTACGAAAGGCTTCTTCTGATTTTCAAAGGAGCCACATACTGTAGCGCTTTCGCGGAAGGATCAAGAGGGGAGGTTCCTCTTATTTTCTCGAGAAGGGATTCCCCGGGGGAGACAGTCACTGGGTCAGACAAAGTGAGAGAGTACGGAAGATGAAGAGACCACAGGGCATATTTGGCGATTGAGGGATTCCCCAGAGGTACCGTCTCCCCTTCACATGCTCTGTATGACCAGCGAGAGAACAGGTTAAATGAAGAGAGCAGGCCATTGCTCAGATTGCTTTCCGGGATTCCACCGATCCGCACCAATAACCGATCATAAATCTACTAAATTTGATATTATTGATGAAGGCGATATTTTCACCGGATTTCCCCGATCCTCTCAAACGATAGAGATCGTTCTTGCCCCAGTATTAGCTCCACTTACGCATGATTAATCTCATATTTACCCCTCAGGTGATCACTGGATGGAGATGCTACAGTACTTGGAAAAATGTTCAAAGAAATGTCTCTTTGTTACTACTGAATTTGAAACATTATAAAACGGCTGAAATAAGTATTTTTAAAATTGGAGAGTCTTTGGTGCGAAACTCCACTAAGTAGTTGTTCATGAGATTCATACGGAATAAAAATAATTCCACCAGAACGGGTTTCAACACAAAAAAATAACATTCGAGTGTTCATTGAACACGGTTCAAGGTTCATGTCCATCTCGTCAGAAAAAATCTCAGATCCCCATGGAATTAGAGGGCTGTGCAGGTTTTTCTTCTATTTCATCATGAATCTGTACATTTTGCAATCCTTTTTTTCGCAATCAGCTTGAATGCCTTTTATCTGAATGAATAAATCCTCCTTGCATTAGACATACCTGCTGACTAACTATTTTTACATGGGGAATCCCCCATTCTAGATAGAGATCGAAGAATTTTCCAATCATCCCTAGTGAGTGAATTTGCATTATTTCAGAGAGGTCTCATGTCTATTTTGGATTTGAGTATTCCCACTCATGACTGCAGAGATCGGTCAAGTCCCCAATCAGCGTTATTGATCCCATATTTTCCCGGGAATCCAATCATGTGCTTTTATGTGCGAATTTGTACGACTTCATTTTCGAAAAGTGATTTTCGAAGAGGATTCACTCGATCTTTACAAATATACGTTATTTTACAGGAATCAGGCACCACCAACCAATCCTTGATTCGTCGATTTCAGAGGGCTTCCTGATGCTCAATTTCTCAGAAGGATCATCGTCAACGGGAATTATTTTAGAGGAACTGCTCACATTTTCGTACATGATCTTCAAAGGCACCACACACCATCGTTGAGCCGGTGTTTTCATAGGAAGGAGATTCCCCACAATCTTTAAAGATTTGAACGACGTAGGGTCTACTAGCTGTTTTCTTTGAAACAGTTAATGGGCCTCTCATTTCCTCACTATCAATCCTCCCGGCATACTTTGAACGTATACATGATGCATGGAAAACTCTTCTTGATCGCGCAGAAGATATCACAAAGTACGGAATCTATTCTCGTCCATACATCTTCGACCTCATAGAACCAAGCCGCTGACGCTGCCGATCCTCTTATAATTTATCTTCCTCCTTATCCCGAGGCTTCATATCAGACATGCGAAGATAGTGCAAGAAGAGGAGAGACGCCTCTATTTCAAGGATTCCCCGTCTCAGATATCCATCAGCCGAATTAGCGTCTCGACATTTAGCTATTCCTCCCCTGATCTCCTTCTAGGGCTTCGTCAAAGATAGCGCACAGCCTTCTTATTAGGGCTGCCAGTGTATCTCCTTCCTGAGTGCTCTCTCGCAGCTCTGACCGATGAGAGAGTACGAGGAATGAAGAGATGGATGCTGCATCTCTACAGGGCGTTCTACTCATTTCTCACGATCCATCATTCATCCAACCGCATTGTTCTAGGAAGTCTTCCTCTTTCCTTTGCATAAGTTAGCAGTTTCTCTATTCTTCTTCAATTTTAAACCAATATTCTTACTAATTGTTTATTTCTCTGTAAGGGCTTACAATCTTTCTCTGTTCCTGGACCTTATGAGAATGTGAACGCCAAGGTACAACATTCATTACATACATCCTTAATAGAATGGGGATAGCGAGCATCCTATATATATATATATCTTTATCGCAACATTTAATGAATGCGCGAACATAGCACCAGTAGCTTGGAACTGGTATGCAGAGTAATAATGGTGGATCGTTTGATGAAGAATGTCGTTTTGTCGTCCTTCAGTTTGATCCTTCAGACGCTCTGATCCCCACAAAAGCGTACGAGATTCGCAACTCGAAGAGAGGAAACGATCCCTAGAAGAAGAAGTCCTAATCTCCCCCTTCCTCTCTCATTTCTCACCCTTTTTCAGCATGCGAGTAACCACTGACTACCTGCTCTAGTCTCTGCATCTAGTCTGATTGCCAAGGGAGAAAACATCGCATTTCGAGAGAGAGAGCAGCATGATTTCCTCCACTTTCTTCCTTTTTTCCCTGCCCTATTGGTGGCCAGAGAGCTGCAGAGTCCTCATGTAGAGAGTAGAGCTTTCGTGTGAAGTCCGCTCCCTTTTCCCGCAATGCGGGAAATTGCTTGTGCTGCTGTTTTCAGTGGAAAACGACGCACTGGTTGTATTGCGGAAGTTAGGGGCACATATCTAAGAAGATAGAGTGCATAATTTATCTCGTCGCTCCATGCAGGTGGAAGTAACAATCAACGAGTATGTACGGTACTTAACATGTGAATACTGTAATAACGGAAATGGGGCATAACAATAGGCGGGGGATAATAACAATACAACTGTGCAGAGTCGTTGCAGAAGCCCGCGGAAGCGGCTATTTTCTCCCGCGGGTTAGCGAATCAACGGTTGCTAGATCAACGCATATACTAGGTAGATGGTGATTATCAGCTGTCGTGGGGGAGAAAGTGTCTGTTGTTGTATGGTTAGCGTATGCGCATGTGTGTGTGTGTACAGGGGGGGGAGGCTGATATATATGCAGGCTGTACGTGATTATTGTTACATAAAAAGTGAGAGCGATTATATCGTGCGTAATCTCGATTTTGCAGCTGCTGTCAAGGCGGTTGATTGGTCTTGGTAAGAGAAGTGGGATGCGGGGTACGGTAACTGAGGTGGGTGGAGGAAGAGCCCAGAACGAGGAACAATTCTATAGTGGGTGAAAAGTGCGAGCGGCGATGCTTTGAAATGCGTATAATGAGATCATCGTACCTGGTGTGGAAAACAACGGAAGGATATAAATAGGAACATACTAATGAGGGCTGTCAGGATGAGCATTCGTCTCTTCATAATGCGTACTATCTCACCGGACAGAGTGACGAGAGAGAGCATGCGAAATGAAGAGACTGATTCCTCATCCTGCCAGATCTAATAATAATCTCGCTCGTAATGGGTGAGTGAGACTCTGAGTGAGATTAAGAAGGTCGACGGAGATCTCAAAGGAATATCATCGCGCGTGTGTTGACTAGTTCTAACTTTGCACTTTTGGTTTGAAGAATGTCTGATCTCACGAGGGGGCTCTAGATCACTATGGCTAACACTTGGTTGTAAGCAAATAATCGAGACCGCACTAATAACAGAGAGCATGGGAAGTATTCACATGGGGCTAAACAAGAGGTACTACTTGATTCTAGTCGAGGTGTATTCACATATGGGTCTAGCAAGGCAATGAGGAATGTACATCGGAACTAAGTGAGGCTAAGGAATACTAGGTTAAGGATCCTTGGATGGAGGATGTTTCCTCCCGCTCCAACAACTTAATCTCGGAATCGAGGACGAGCACGCTAATATCTCGCTTGAGCTGTGTGTAGAGCAATGCACTGGCGGATTTGATCCGCGAGAGTGATTCGGCCAGCGATATGCCTGAATGTATGACATGAATTCCTGTGTCAATCTCCGCAATGAAAAGTGTTATTTACGGATTGGAGCCCCCCTCAACTCATCAGTGTTTGTCTCCCTATATCCCAAGCATTCCAACATCTCGAAATTGTTCAAAATTTATGCATGCTATTACATCATGCAAATACTATCCACAGATTTGATAGATCTCGAACATCAAATTGCAAGCACTCAGAGCATACGGAATGGGAAGCTGTGTTTTCTCTCGGGGCAACCACTAAGTCTGCCGGATTGGTTGGCTGATCTTGTGCAAGAACATAGATAAGGCCTAGCTGCTTCAAGCGCCGAGATCCCTACAGAGTCGGCACGATGTGTCTAATGATCCATGGGATAGTGTCTGCGTGCAGATTAACACCAGCACGAGATCTTGTGGCTCATCGGATCACTTGATCTTTCGAGTGGGCGAGAGGCGCCTTGATTGGTTTCTGATTCATAAGGTGGTTTGGACTGATGAGATAACGGAAAAAAGAAGGATGCGTCAACGTCAAGTGTGCGATACTCCTTGACTGATCATATTTATGAGGCACCTATGACTGTTGGAAGATGGCTGGCTGCAGTGTACTAATGAGAAAAACTATTTGAAACCAATGAGATCTGATAGCGGAGTCCGCCTATTCATTTCCGCTGTTTTAACACTTTCGTGCCAATTTCAACACCACTTTCGTGCCAATTTCAACACTTTTGTGCCAATTTTACCATATTTGAGTTGCCGAAGAACTAAACTACGGTATTACAGGTTCAGTACTAACTGACAGAAGACGTCCACCGGGTCCGCATCGGCGAGCATGAGCGTCTCGTGCAGCTCCGCCCCCGGTGAAGACATGAGCGACGTCTCCGGCTCGGACTTGGGCGAGTGCACGGAGGGAGAGAGGAGAGACTGGCCCTGAAGAGAATAACTAGTTTCTGGCCAACTGATCGTGTCGTCTTTTTTTAGTGTGGAGAGATGTGAGGAGAGGTTTGCATCCAAATAAGTTCCATCTACCGTACCTCCGCGGCCGTCCCGGGCTCCAGCGGCACCGGGCTGCGCCCGGCGGCTGCAGCCGCAGCCACAGCTGCTGCAGCCTTCTCGTTGGCGGCGATGGAGCTCATCAGACTCTGCAGGTTGAGTGTCGGGATGCCCATCTGAAGGAAGATCGTTTTTATCATTAATTCTTCTCGAGAGGTCAATCATTTATAGCCACGTTGTCCAGAATTACTAAGCACTAGTGCTGAAGCGCATTTATACGTTATGGAGTCCGTTTTTGGTCATCACCCATCAACAAAGTTAGCGTGAACTCCAAGTTATCTATTATATCTAACAGTGATGTCAGGAATTCGTTCCGTCATCACACTTTCCTAGAAAAGTCCACTGCGAGCTTAATGTTGTCTATAATCAGCTAGCACGAGCTAGTGGTAGGCTCCTCTGTTAGTCTGCCCGTTGATTACTTCCCCGAAACACACACACGTGTGCGTGCGTCCTAAAAGTAGCCGACTTTGCACACGACACACGACTTTGAGCGTGATCTCGTTACCGAATCGCTGACGTTTCAGCAGGCCCCGAAAGAATCAGATCCCCGAATAAGCACCTGTAATCGTCGGCATGCGCCTACTCTTACTCGGAATGTAGTCATGATCTATAACTGCATCCCCGCAAAAAAGATGCGAGGGAGCGTGCGGGAAGGAGAGAGTGAAACATCGTCTAGTAGAGAAAGCGTACAACGAGTTAGCGCGGGTTGACGCGGTGACTCGGGCTTAACGACTATCTCGAAACACGCACCGCCGTCTCTTTACCACACTTTCTCGGCCGGTCGAGTGGTCGAGTGAGTGTGGGAAATGAGAGGACGGCGATCCGCATTTCCACATCGACTAACGAGCACCTGTGTAAGATCCGCACCAATCTGAGCGTGATCTTCTTGTTATTCAGACTACAAAAAGCGTGCAGCTGGAATTTCTCGAGGCCACTAACTCATTTCGGGTCTTATCTAAGAATTCGTCACCTGTGGAATGGGGGCGTATATCTGATGGGCGGTTCCAGCTGTGGCTGCTGCAGCGGCTGCAGGAGTTGCAGTTGCAGCAGCAAGTGCGGCCAGCGACACCGGGGTCTGCGGATGGATGGACGTTGTCGTTTGGGAGATGTGCGGCGAGTTGAAGAAGGACGGAGGGAAGCCGATCGGAGCTGGAAGAGGAGTGAATCCAAGGGGCGAGCCGAAGGCCGAGGTCCGCTCGGACGACGTGGACGCTTCCGAGAGCTGAACAAGGTGCAATTTGATTCAGATTTCATGGATTTTTTTCCAGAAGGGGCTGTGGGCGACTAAAACCCCGGATATGTTTCATCCAATGTTCAAGAACGAAGCATACAACCAGGGGTGGTGATGCCGAGTTCATTAACTGATAAAATAACATTTTTACAGCCTAAGAGCTCCAACTATTTCAATTTGCGATAGTGTGTGAAATCATTGACCATCAAACGGATGTGATGACTAACGCTTCCGAAAACATCGAAACCACACAGTGCAACACACTCACTCACCTTCTTAGCATTGATGCTCAACAACTCGTTGTTGTTGTTGCCGCCCGGAGGATTCGCCTGAGATCGCCTGATCCTTAAGGTGGGCGAGATTATCTTCCCGGTGGGACGTCGTCAGCGGTTGATCCCTGACCTCCTCCCCTGTCCCCTGGATCTTAAGGTGAAGAATCCGTCTATGAATTCGTGTACTCCCATAGCATTCTTGCCGGTAAGGGAGTAAGCAGAATGAAGATACGGTGCTTTCCTGACAGCCCTACTCCCCTGAATCTTCAATCTCAAGTCACAGTCGCTTGCAGCAGCCCCACAAGATCTCTCATCCGGTTGTTAGCCCGAGCAGTCATGAGCCCCTTTTCGCTTTAGCAAAGTAGTATCATGCGTTGTCCGTCGAGCCCGCTCTCTTCATTTTACCTGCTACCTCGCTTCCTGACTCACAAATTCGCAGCTTACAGCGTAGAGTTTTTGAATAAACACCTAAATACTGGCATCAGCAGGCAGGAGTGGAACCCGTGGTTCGGAGAACGTGCGAGAATTGATGTTTGTCGATCGCCGCATTCGCCGAACTTGATAGTTAGACAGAGAGTTCTTGCTAACAAGATAGGGTTTGCCGAGAAAGTGTGCGAAATTTGGATTGCTCGATTTTCGAACTAAACTTCGCGCTAATAGGGTAACCACAGGTGAACGATATTCACGGGGTCCAAAGTAGAGCTGTCAGAGTGAAGAATCCGTCTCTTCATTCCGCATACTCTCTCGTCACTCTGACCGGTGAGAGAATACGAGGAATGAAGAGACGGATTCTTCATCCTGACAGCCCTAGTCCAAAGCTCTTCTATCCTAAATGTCTCCAACGGAAACTGCTTGCTGATATCTACCGTACTATGGAGTTCGAAATCGGTATCGTGAAATTATTTTCCGTTCCACTCGTAGTTGACCTTTGACTACCATTCGATGGGCGGAGTTAGGAAGAGGCCGGGAGGAGGCTAGTGATCTACCTGCTCTCCTCCGCCCTACCTCTTCCCTTCCTCACTCTCCCAGACAATCAATACGCTAACCAGCACATTGAGTTTGCTGAGCATTTGAAACGCACGATAAGATATTAACAAGTGTGCAGTGAAGAAAAGATTATTGTCGTTCTCGCTAATAGGGCAACCGCAGCAGAATTAGAACTCCCCTGGGATCCAAGTCCACTCTCGGAACAGTGAAGAAAGAATATATGAAGCACTTGCTTTATGCTAACCAGAGCTGAATCACCTCACTCCCATGGGGTCCAAGTCCCTTTTCTTGCTAATAGAGTACTATGGAGTTCGAAATCGGTCAGATATTATCGAGTATGCAGTGAAGAAAGGAATACTGAAGTTCTCACTAATAGGGCAACCACAGCTGAATTAGAACTCGCGTTGGGCACAAGTCCACTCTCGGGGAAATGAAGGAAGAACTTGCTTTGCTTTCTTGCTTTATGCTATCCACAGCTGACTAACTCACACCCCTCTCTTGGGGTCCAAGTCCCTTCCCCACCTCTCCTGGCCGAGCTCGTGCTCTTTCCGTGCTGACTAAAGACGATAGCACGTAAACTAGGCGAGGAAGTGAGGTGAGGCACACACTCGTCAAGTCTAATCATGAGCAAGGAAGAGGGGACATTGGAGCCAAGCGCAAGCAAGAGCATAACAGCCCCACTATCACCTTATACAGTGCAAAACAAAGGCATTGTCTTCAGATGACGGAGAGATGCGCAGGCCGGATGTAGATTACAGGAGCGCGTAAGGATAAGGGCAGCCATACTAATTGGGGGAAGCTCGGGGGCCTGGCACGAAACACTTCACGCTATCCCTATACGTCTCCTCCTTCTCACATTCCACTCAGAAAAGGGCATCAAAGATTGAGAGTTTTCCGGATAGAAACTACGGTAGGCACTAACACTGAGAAGATGGAGCTTATTCTTATTCTCAGGAAGGAATATCAATTTAATTTCAAAGATCGCGCATGTAAATGCGTTCTGAAGAACTTCAATAAGGACCGTGGCTTCATGTTCACAAGGTTACGGTATGATGTCGAGTGACTACGGTAGTTGAAGCCTACAGTAACTCACGCATTCATCTTCGCTTTCAGGGACGTCTTCAGGTTCTGGTACTTCTTCTTGTACTGCGCCGGGGTGAAGCTTGTTTTGCCCTGAAGAAACAATAACATCAGAACAATAACAACAACAACAACAACAATAACAACAACAACACAAATCACCCTCTCATTGAGCTGATTAGCGATCAACTCCCAGATTCGACGACGCTGAGTGCGCGATTCGATCGAGTTGCCTGAAGAAGTTGACGAGGGTTTTTGGTTATTTGTCGACCAAATTTTGTTTGTAGTCTCCCTGATCGCTACGCTAGGCCGAAATGTAGCCAGTGGCCTATCAACACCTTCTATTTCGCGCATGATTAACTTCGAAGGCTTTATGAAATACCCCAGGCGCATTCTTTCAACACCTATCATTCCGCATGAATGCATAGCTTCAATGGCTACAAATCGCTTCGAGACGCTCACTAGGGTTAACCGTTCGGAAATCGGAAAGGTCGAAACTCAACTGGCAAAATCACTCTCTTCCCGGAATGAGAGTCGAACAATGAACTTTCTGAAACTCTTCCGAAACTATTCCTTTGAACGAAACTCCATTGCCCATTGTTCGACTCTCATTCCGGAAAGAGAGTGATTTTACCAGTTGAGTTTCGGCCTTTCCGATTTCCAAACGGTTAACCCTAACGCTCACCGGTATCACTGATAATATCGTAGTACTCCTTGCACAGCTCCACGAGCTTTTCACATTGCGAGTTGCTCATGTGGTTGGAGGTGTGCCGCGGTGGAGACCGTTGCTGCTGCGTCTTCAATTATATGGGTAAATAATCCATTATATGGGTAAATAATCCATAGAACGTTTACCCCCCGAGATTTCATCATTACCATTGGAGAATTGCACGTAGATTTCTTCAAAAAACCATACACGAGATCATACGTTCCCTATATTTCTCCACCCCTTTTCGCATATTGCACGTAACTATGCGTTCCCTTACCTCGGCTTCTGGGGCCTCAGCCACTGGCTGCGGATTTGGGACCATAGTCTCAAGGGTAGCATAAGGCACGGGGATCGGAGCCCGGAACACTTGGGGGTACGGTAGATGCCTAGTCCACATCTTCGGAATCGCTCTCTTGATGGCCGCCACTACTTTTCCCACTATGCGTTTCGTCGATGGAAAGCAGGACATCGGAGTAATATGTGTTATATGGGCAGAGAGGAAGGAAGCCCGGAAGCTCCTGCTCGACTAGCTATATATTTGATTGAATGTGGGGCAAAGCGCAGGGAGTGATGGTGGGGGAGGAGAGGAGGGGGGCGGAGTCTAGCCTAGTCTCTAGCCTAGATGATACCATACCTGCGATAGCAGCAACAGATCACGCGTTGATAGGCACGACATTTGGAGAAGTGTGTAGATTGTCGAGAGGGAGGGAGGGAGTGAGGCGGGCTATCTATGCCTGCGAGAGGCAGAGAGCCGAGAGTCTCCTTGGAGATATACTGCTTGATAGCAGAGAGCCCCGGGAGATGAGAGAAGTGTAGTAAAAGATGCGAATAACGAGAGCGGCGCGCGGCAGGCAAAGGTGTGTGTGTGTAGTGATAGGCTCTCTCCGCACTGAGAAGGGGGGAGGGGCTACCTCATAGGGGCTCTCGCATACCATTTCCCCTCTATCTCTTTCTCTGCCTGCCTGCCTATGCGATAAGCTGAGAACAACGGTGTGTCCTTCCCCCTCTTGTGAACCTGTAAATAGTTTGGGCGAGTTGATGGTGCGGTGCGGCTCGCGTTGCCGATTTCTCCGCCACACGATATAAACACTTTCTAGTTAGTACGATCTTTAGTCCATAGATAGGAAGGAGAAAGGAGAGTAGTGATACGGGACAGGGCGTATTGACAGTGGGGAAATGCAGATGCAACTATCATTGCATGAATGATCTCTCCGATCGGCCCAAGGTTTCCCAGGTCAGAGACGACGAGAGAGTATGCATATCTGAGAGAGTTAGACGGGTATAGACGAGGCGAAAGAGTATGTGAAACATGGAGACGATTGCAACCCTTCCTTATAATTCTCTGTATACGCACCTTTTCTCTCCTGCAGAACAAGATCACGAGAAATTGAACACAATCTTATCTAGCAAACTGTCTCTCTCGATCGCTCGAGAAAGAATACGTGAAAGAGAGTAATAGAACGGAGGGATCAACAAGGGACACTGCTAAGTTAGTCAGGGGTTAACGGGATCGAACAATTAACTGGCTATTCTAATATATAGTTCACAACTGGGGAATAAAGACGCGCTTACATAACGGGGACCAGTTACTAGACAGGGGGTGGAATAGACAATTATTACTGAAAAATTTGTACTAAATCTAGCACCGGACCGGTGGAGAACTCGATAGGAGAAATGCACAACTGGACAAACAAACGAGCAACGGAAACTTATGGAGGAGGATCGGCTAGGATGGTTTTCGAAATTTCAGCGTAGTCTCTCTTTTCGATCTCTTTCTCCTGAAAACGTGGAAAAGATGAGCAATCGCTGGAATTTCGAAAATAAAGGGGGGCGAGGGGCGAAACAAGGTTATTTGATCATTAGAGCTCGAGAAATGAGCCACCGTCTCTTCATTTCGCACACTCTCTGACCGGTCAGAGAAGCGAGAGAGTGTGCGAAATGAAGAGACTGCGGTATCATTTCTCGAGCTCTAATGATCATCTGGGGGAGCTATTTACGGTCTACCCTCCGGAAAGGTCGACCGATCAGCGAACAGGTAGAGATAATAACGGGCGTGAATAATTAGACTGAACGATGACAAAGACTGGAGTGGGGCGAGAGGGACTAGGGGTACGGTAGAGAGTAGGCACGGTAGATTACTATGTTGTTTCACTACAGAATAGGTTACGTATTTGGGCTAAGGTAGGTGGTGAATGGGTTACGGTAGAGAATAGGTATGGTGGATTACGGTAGGTCCTAGGGATACTGTAATCGGGATACGGTAACTGGGATACGGTAGTCTACTCGAGCAGCTTCTCCTCGCCGACGGACGAAGGGTACTCGTCCTCGATGGTGAGTAGATAGTGCGAGGACTGAAATGATCATTTGATCTTTGATCTTTCAGTTGCTGAATCCGAAATCATGCTGAAACACAGTTAGAAATCTACTAAAAAGTTTGGTAACTTTCGACAAGAAGTTTGGATGAGTTTCATGGTGTTTATGAATAATTATTAAACTAGGTGCGGTGATCGTTCTCTGTCAAGTTCGAAAAAATAAAATGAATAGTTTACCGCGATATAACTGATTTGTTAATTGAAATTAACGATAGAACCGGTCAATAAGCGAAACTGCATGACTAGCAAAAGTGTCAAAAAATTTGAAGCTGAATTTCGTCCGGAACTTTGAATGAGTTTCACCGCATTAATGAATAATGACTTGGCTTCGTGAAACGATAGTCTGCAGTACTACGGTTGGGAAAAAATTCCATAAATAACTAAACCAATTAATCATCTCTCAGTATTGCTGCGAGATCTGACTGACTACCGAATTTGAAAGCACCTTTGGGATCGCCTTCATATTGTTTGGGCGTACACCACAGCCCAAACATGCGATAAAACAACATTTTCAGAAGTTGTACATATCGTGAGATTATTTTCAATTCCACGCGTAGCTCACATTTGACGAACTGAGTGGAAGGAGGAGGGAGGAAGAGGCCGGGAGGAGGCTAGTGATCTACCTGCTCTCCTCCGCCCTACCTCTTCCCTTCCTCTCTCTCCCAGACAATCAATACGCTACGCTAACCAGCACATTGAGTTTGCTGAGCATTTGAAACGCACGATACCTTCAGAGAGTCCGCAACGATCGGCTTCCGCAGCTGGCGCGCGCGTCTCAGCACAAGCACAACGAAGAGCATCGAGAAGGCGAGGACGATCGTGAGTAGGAGCAGGACTGAAATTGATCTTTGATCTCTGATTTTAAAGTTTTCCTAAACGTTTTCTCAAAAGATGCTGTGCAGGAAATCACGTGCATGTGAAATGATCTTCGGCTTCAGCAGCCAGTTTACGAATTACACAAATTGAAAATGGGCCCCACAGATCTCTATTCCATGCCTCCGTGGATTGGTTCCACGGCGAGATTTTCAACGGATGTCTATTTGGCGGCCCTCGCGCTATCAGATTTACCGGTTTTAGCCGAAAGAAGCAGCACAAGACTGACTGGAACCTATCGAATAGCTGACTGCAAAGCGCCGGAAAGCCTAGCGATTACTCTCAATCAGCGCGCGTCAGAAGCGCAGGTTGAATACGGATAAAGGCCCTAGTCCCTGATTCTGAAAGCTTATTTCTAGGCTTTCCCCAGAGCGTGCGTCAGGATCCCCAAATCCTCATAACTCTCTGGATACGCTAGATAACCACTTACTCAGCGTGAAGTTGACCATGTTGGGCACGTTTCTCGATTCGACGTCGTCGTTGTTGTCCCTGCAAAGGATTACGTAGAGTTTAGAGGATGATGCGGTTACAAGGTTGGGCGAATGGCAAAAACCATCATGACAATAGCGCAAAAATGGTATTGAATCGCCAGGTACACATTATTCCGTTATTTTTTAGTCTCACGGTGATGAAGCCGGCGAGTTTTAATCGGTATTCACGATTACGATATCGCCTAAAAATAATTTCAACCCACATAGTGCCAATACAACTTGCAGTTTGGTCTTTGGCGGATGCGATACTGTCATGCCCCCACTAGACTTTCAATCGTAACGAAACAACTAGTCGTTTATTATGGAAATCATTCATCGCTCTCCTCATTCCGCACTGTCTCTCGTGAAGAAGGCGGTTCATTTCCCTATTAAACGACTAGTTGTTTCGTTACGATTGAAAGTCTAGCCCCCACTGCTCCGACTCTCATCATTACCTGTGCTCTCTAACCATCAGAGTAATCGAGATCTTTGATTCCCTTTTTCTATTCCGAGCATACTCTATTGCATTACTCTTTTATGCATTGCGATCTTTGATGATTCATGCCGAATAATGCTAACGGACTATAAGGCAATGGTCTCTGAGACACTCTGGTAGTGATGACTATTCCGGCAAATTGAGCACTCCCTGCAACCCATAGAAAAAAAGTAGGCAGTTATCGACGAAATATTTTAATTATACCGAATGCGCACCGACCGTAAGTGATAAATCCTACTCTAAAAGCTTACGCAAATACCGATAAGAAAGAAAGCACATCGAAAAAGTAGATGAAGTGTAGTTTCTGATTCGGGCTGTCTATTTCTTTTCTTACGATAAGCACGCGCTGTTCATACCTTGATCACGGAAGAAAGATCAAGCCAATTATCGCGTTCTGACTAACGAGATGCATAATATAGCTTATGCTGACATAAGATTACGCACGGCATTTGCAATTGTCATGATGGACATAGATGGAACGTTATTTTTGCGATGTCTCCGGTCTTATAATAGCTTCAATTTAGTTCGAACTACGAAACAAATCCATTGTGCGCACCTGAGTGGAATAAAGAACCCGCATGTCGAAAAATGAACAACTTCACGCAAACAAAATGTACGAAAAGTAAGCATCAAGATCTTTGATGATTAGTCATGCAATACAATGACAAAGAACTAGGGCAGTGTGATCGATGTCCATGCTTTAGTCTAACTATGCACTGCTTTGCGCTGAGTGCGGCAAAAGAATGACTGCGCAATGGGATTGAGGGGATTGATGATGGTTGCTATGCACTTACCCTTCGATATGGCAGTCGCTGCTGCTGCAGTCGACGTGGTCGCATCGATCGCCCGTCCAGCCAGGTAGACATCTGCGAAATGGATAAAGGTAAAGGTGTATCCACGTCAAGCGATTTTACGTCGTAAGACCACGCTAAGGCCAGTTGTTAGCGAAATGGATAAGGATGTTTTAAATATTGTTTTGCAAACGTATAGAGAAACATCAGCAATGCCAAACCATTGTTTTCAGTTTAATGGCACTGCGTGAAACATATCGCGTAATGCCTCGAGCAACTCGAGCGCCTGCGAGATGCAGAAAGTGGTTTTGGAAATCTCCTCTCTGCCTCGGCACTACTAAGTGTATGAAGCTTCTAGTGTAGCCCATGTCATAACATGAACAACTATCAATGGGTATCCTCTTGGATTACAAAAACATAGTTTTTTCTCAACCGAAGGGTGCGAAGTAGGGATGGCAAAAAGTGTCTGAACCGACCAATCCCTTCTCGAGACGAGAGTCAGGAATGAGTGAAAGAGAGAAATGATCTCTCGAAACTCAGATATTTTTATTTTCGGACACGTCACCAAATAATTTTGCTCTTTGATAGAATCGTGAAACATAAGCAAATGCAAATTTTCCCATTGAGATACGATAAAATAAAGAAATGCGGTGAAAAGGTTGAGTGATTTGTGCATCAAATTGATCATGCAATTAATTTTATCATTTTTCTGCAGTTCAATAGTCGTCATTTTCGGTTGGGACACTTTAGTGTCTGAGACAATTTGGTGTCCGAACTTTGAGACAATTCATTGTCTGAGACACCGACCGGTCCGAAAAGTTCGGAATGAAATTGTCTGAGACAACGCATTGGACTATTTTTGCCATCCCTAATGCGAAGGAAAGATCAATGCTACAGTATTTTTCATGCTGAATTGCACGGTGTGAAACATATCCGGAATTGACAGCTTCCATCTCTTCATTTCGATAGTTAAATTGGTAGATAAAATATAAAATTCGATAGCTCACATGCAGTTGCCGCTGAGGTAGGTGCTGTCGTGCAGGCACAGCGGCTCGCTGCAATATAACTAATTTTAATTAATTTTTAATTAATTAATAAAAAATAATTATTTAAAATATAATTAAAAAGGACGCACTCGCAATACTCGCCGAAGCGGTCGCCCAGGCAGATACGGTGACCGTCGTCGCTGTCGCATTTGTATCTGAAGAATAAGGGAGATTTTATTAGACATAGCAAGGAACCCACAAAAAGGTAAAGATGTATCCACGTCAAGCGATTTTACGTCGTAAGACAACGCTAGGTGGGACCCACTTGAAAGGCCAGGAACCCACATGCAACAGCCGAAATATCAAAGTTTCAATTTTTCAAATGAGTTTCAGGGTCTTAATACATATTTAGTTGAAAGGATTGTCCAATATGTCTATAGCTTTTGGCGTACTATAAAAACAAGTAGATGCTAGTCGTTGTGATCTCTCTCGACTAACAACGTATAGCAACTTACGCTCCCTCGCCTGCCTTCTCATCGCATCCCTCCGTGCACTGAGGACCGTAGAACATGTGTTCGCACATAAGACGGAAGGACAGACTGAGACCGAGGATCTGGAAGCAAGCTGTAGTATTCTTGCCAATCAAATCATTGTGGGACACGCGGGAGTTGTTCATTCTTGCTCTCACGTTGAAGTCATTCCTAGTTTTCATTCCTAGTCATTATTTCATCAACTTTGGAAAATCTATCAGTATGGTAAAGATAACGTCGGATGATCTCCGGAAATTCATCCAATCTTCTCACCTTGATATCCTCCATCGTGCCACTTCTCACCGTGAGATGCGACACGTCGATGGTCTCCGAGTGGCCGTTCGTGTTCCAGATCAGCAGGTACATCTGGGAAATACGAGACCATGAAAACCATATGATTTTTGACCCAAAATGGCTCATACCATTGTAATTTTTGATTTTTTTCACTCAAAAATAGCTCATACCATGTGAATTTTTCCCTTTTCAACTGTGCTTTTAGGATTCCCGACAATAACCACATTTCATGCTTTTTAGTTGAGATTCAGGCGACTTTTTCTCTTTCTTTTTGTATTTTACACCCACAACACTGTCACATCGGTCAGAAAGGTGCCATTCCTATTTCAGTGAATGTGATGTGTTGTGTGTGCTGGTCCTTTTCACGGAACATTTATTTTCGCCAGTCGCTCGACCACCCACCGTGCCCCAGCAAGGTCACTTCATGTTCTACAGTTTATAGTTCTTCACAGTGTCGCCAGTCAGAGAGATACGCCCATTCAAAAAGTGCACTTTTCAATGACACATCTCAACCACTATTCAGTCGAATTTGTTGGATGGGTGGTCTCTGAGCATCCAAAAGTTCAAAACCATCGAATTTGCACTTGAATGCGCAAGGCCGCCCATGAAGGAACTTCGATCCCATCCTTTAACGAGCGCGAGATCATTTAACGAGATGGGTATCATTCTCAACAGTTTACTGTGAGAATAACAGGAGATTTCCTGTAGTGATGCCATCCAAACTGAGAATCGGCTGCTGTCCCATCTCATCTCTGCCTTCAATCACCTCTCCCGGACCAAAGAAACAACGGATCGCTCTGATCGATAGAGCGCGCTGTTACATCCCCTCTTCTTTCACATTTCCTGCCCGTTGCTACTAGACATAAATCAGTCTCTAGTCTCTCTCTCTCTCTCTTTTTGCCTAGGTGAAGCCGCAACCCTGCACAAGAGTTCACAGACAGCGGTGAGAGAGCACGCGGAATCGAGAGAGCGCAGAACCTTTCTTTCACCAGGGAGAGCGGAGGGAAGAATGTTGCGATTGCACTGCTTGCCCCAGTCTCCCCCTAACTTCCTCCATTCAATTGAAATAGGGAGACGGGGTCATTCATCAAACGGCGCGCTATCTAGAAGGGTCTAGTGGACGAGATAGCGTGTAGAAACGGGAGAAGGGGTGGAAGGGACAAGAAAGAGAGGTGGTAGACAGTCTCCCCTGCTAACTTCTTTTCGAGCCCGGTGAGGGGAGCGAAAAAGCGGCGCGCGCACATGTCGAAAATCACAAAAAAACGGAGAATCTTCATTCACTTCTCGCGGTTTGAGACACTGTTAAAAAGGAGAGGTGGATACGGTAGCGCGAAGAGACACATTGTGAAAGACTTTTGAGAAGAAAGAAATGCGCGCAGAATAAATCAATGAAGCAAGACAGACGATGAGCGTAAAAATGATCGGTAGACAAGAGTAATATGGCAAATAAAATCATCAATGAGCTATCGACCATGGCCTGATTACGGTAGAGTTGCTAAATATGAAAATATGAGCTGTTGCTCTCACCTCGCTCTCCCAAGGCATGTCCAGTCGCTGGCCGAAACAGCGGAAAGGCCGAGGGCAACTCTAAATTGCCGACTGCGTTCTCTGGTGTGCCGCAACAACTTGGATCCAAGCATGGACGCAACTCGGAAACCCTAATTCTGCTTTTATCCAAGTTAGGACCAGAGTGCTGTTAGCGGCGTCAGGAATGCCTGATGCGAATGAAGTGACCGTGGCCTCACCTCACTGTCCCAGGGGCCGTCCAGTCGTTGTCCTTCTGGAATGAGATGCATCGGTGTGCCGTGCGCGTCCACGAGCTGCGCCGCCGTCCACGTCCACATTGACTGAATTTGGTTTTGAGAGAATACTGACACTGAGATCAAAGATCAACATGTTCCAGTTAATTGAAAACAATAAGGAAGTGCCTTGAATGCTGCATTTAGTTGATCATCGACCACTTCATTGAAAGTTCACGGTTTCTGGGTTTCTCTGGTTTCAGGTTCTGGTCCTGATCATGGCTGTCATGATGAAGGTTCCGTCACTTTGTTCGTCATAATCCCCTGCCTTTGAAAGTGAAGAGATCATTTACTGACGGATTCATCATCCTGCGTGCCGTAGTCCTGGTTACTCACATAGTATTTGATGCAGTGCTCTCGCGGCGTCCGGTGCGTCGCTGCGGTCGCGTTGCGGGACAGGCAGAGGAAGAAGCGGTCCGCGATGTTACTAGAAAGGCAATATTTGGTTGCTATTCTCACTTCCTAAAGATCGACGCCTTTGTGTTGTGAGTAGAACAGACGTCAAGTGGCTACAAGCAAGCAAACTACTGAGATCTGGAGCTACAGTACAGTTCTTACAGTACTCATTAGAGTTCGAAATACGGATAATCGTCTCTTCATTCCGCGTACACTCTCGTCACTCTGACCGGTGGTAGAGTGCGAGGAATGAAGATACGATTACCCGTATTTCGAACCCTAGTACTCACCTCCTCGTGCTCGTCACGTCCAGTGTGATCCACGCATAGCTTTCGACCTGCAATTACGGACTTGACGAAGAGATCAAAGATCAACATCTCCTTAAGTTGTGAGGGAACAATGAGGAAGTGTTGCATTTAGATGATCATCGACCACTGTGTTCATTGAAATACACGCACTTTGCCGGTAGGCCACCACCTCCTGGGTCAAAGTGCAGCAGAGGAGAAGCCCCCACCCCATTCATTCAGTCATTGGAAGACAATGCCTGACCATCTGGAGGTCGCAGTCAAAAGTGCAGCAGTGGATTGAACTACTGGACTTTGGCAACATAGGCATCTACAGTATCCTAGCTTGATCTATGTGTGAGCCCAGATACCAATTTGCTGCCCAATTCATGCATATTAAGGAGATGGCGAATGAAGCATGAGCATGCGTAAAAAATACTGAGTACCCGGTGTTGACTTACAGATCCCGTTATGTATACGAGCAGGATGAAGAGGGGAATGTGCGCGCGATGCATAGTTGATCGATGATGATTTGAAGACAGTATGTTCTGAAAGCGAGATTTGGATTACGCGTTAAAAAGTGTAATACAAGACTGTAAAATGAGGCGCTTTGACATGAGTATGAATCGTCAAACTATGTGCTTTCTACCACGTTGATAATAAATTGACCTTTAGTACAGATCAACTGTCCAAAAGTAGGGTTGTCAGGATGATAAATCCGTCCCTTCATTTCGCACACTCTATCACCGGTTGAGTGACGAGAGAGTGTGTGTGAAATCAAGAGACGGCGACCCGTATTGCGCACTCTAACACTGATCAACGGTTAGAAGGCCAGAAGAATGTGATAATCAGGAAGGGCGACAACAGGCTACACATCAACAAGCCCATAACAACGTGTGAAGGAGAACGAGAAGCGAGGGGATGGCAGCGGAGGATCACATTCAAAGGTCGGAAACAGGCTGAAATGAGGTGCAGCTCAACGCGTAATAAGGAGAGTTAATATATTCAAGAATCGCTTCAAGGAATGGCGGCATGTTGAAGATGAGTCTGAAGGAGGAGATCCATTAGAACGAGATCAAGACATAGTAGAAAAAGAAGAATGGGAGTGATCAAGAAATGGATAAACTATGACGTGAAGAGACAACGTGTGAATGAGAAGAAGCAAGCGAGCTGATCAACAGACAGTGCAAGTGGATGAAGTGGACTGGGAGAAAGGAGGAGAGAGAGTAAAGAAGAATGATTTCTACAAATGAGAAGAGTACGTAGGTGGAATGAGCATGCCTATTGATGCAAAAGAGAAGAATCATGCGATAGATTAGCAAGCGAATGAATGAATGACGTCTGAGAAAGAGGATCAGAAAGGGTTAACTGTTGAATGATATGAACATGAAAATGCAGAGGCAAACCAACACACAGTGAGAGGGCAAATATTGAGTAGGAGTAGGTGCGAGAGAGCTGATACTCAGTCTAGACTCAGGAGAATGATTTCTGCGAATAAGGATCAGAAGAAAACACCAATAGAATGACAGGAAATACAAGTGGGAAACGCATAGAGCTGATCAACACACAGTGTGAGAAAGGGAGAGGGCAGTAAGTAAGAAGGATTGAGGATGAGGAGTAGAGGAAGCTGATACTCAGTCTAGACTCAAGATAACGACTTCGCTGAATGGATCAAAAGCGGCAACAATAACACCCGAAGAGGAAGGTCATTGAATGACATGAGCATGTAAATACAAGTGGGAGAAGCAGAGGCCGATCAACACACAGTGAGAGAAAGTGAGAGGGCAGTAAGTGAGAAGGAGTGGAGAGTCCTCCTCCTCCTCCTTCTTCTTCTAGCACTTGCTCCGCCCTTTGAGAGTGAGTCTATTGAGAGATGTGGGAGACGGTCAGGGAGGGGCAGGCACTCTCCTCCTTTCACCTTCTCTCTCGCCGCTCTGCCCTGATGAAGCAAGTGAGAGTCAAGGGAGAAAGAGCGGAAAGAGGGACTGTATGGTGGTGCCAGATGGTGCAGTAGCTTCATGGAGGAGGTAACACCGGGGATTGGAGAAGAAAATAGATAGTGCACTTTCGCAACAGTGATCTACCTACCGTGAAGTAGGGATGGCTAAACGGTACTCTAAACGTGGCACGTTTAGCTCCCCCTACGCTCTATGCCCCTTAGATCGGAAGCACTCTCTTCATTCCGCATGCTCTCTCGCTCGCAACTTGGGAAGCGCTAGGGGAGAGAAGCTAAACCTGGCACGTTTAGAGTACCGTTTAGCCAACCCTACCGTGAAGCACGTAATCAGACATACTCAACAACTCACGGTGTTATAGGACCAGGAGTGATCAACCCCAATTTGTCATTATATCGAGATGGCATGGTGCACATAGAGGTGGCGCTTGATGGTGAAGCTTCATGAAAGATGAAATACCGAGGAGGGAACAGAGAATGGAATCCCTGGACCGAAATTATTTTTCTGCTGAAAAATAAGAAAAAAAAGTTAAGCCTTACAATTAGCTATGAGAAAGGTTCTCGAACATTCCATGTGAACTGCATGACTCACCGAACAGTAACCAACAATAAGTTGCAATGATGTGCAAGTGATGACTCAAAACGGCCAGATGGTGCTTCGCATTTGTAGAAAAACACTGCCGATAGCCAAGATGAAACGTCAGCTCACCAAGTGTCACAACACCATCTAGGGACCATCATCGATTATGCAAATCATAGAATCATGACCCTTTAACTATTTCAGTATATTAAACTGATGTATGGAATCATTTTTTGTGAAGGGAAGACCAACTTTAAGTTAACTGGTTTCGAGATAATCTCATTTTTTTCAAAATCTGTTTGTACACCATCGCATCATTGTTGTTTTTTCAGTCTCGTAGAGAAATCTGAACAATTCATGTCATCAATCATCTGTGTTTCATTGATGATCTTCAGGGAGCTATCATCGTCATTGACCTCCGTCCGTGACGAAATCAAGGCTCAGTAGATCAGGCCGGTGTGTAGCAAAAGACGTTCTCACTGATTAATGGTCGTGTCAGGCGGACAAGAATGAGAGCAACTGTCTCGGATATCCTACCCCCTCCCCATCTCTCCTTCAATTCAACCTTCGATCGACGACTGAATTCACCCCCGCGATGACCTAGTTTTCCGTTCTTACAACAATAGTTATGTTTCATCTAGAGAATGTATTGTTACAGAAGAAGTCGTTGGCCGATATCTTCAATATTTCGTGCTATAATGTCCATAATTTCTTCCAACTTCATCATGACGTTACTAGTTTTGTTTCACACCAAATCCATCTTCTGAGTTCTTAACTCGCGTTTTATCATGCTATTACTTGTCCCCACGAAGACACATGAGGCTTAGAAGTCCTCAAGGGTTCAAATAATGAATCTCCTCTATTCGAAAGCGATAGACCGACTGAATAGAGCTCCTCCCTTTGATCTATTGAGCTCTGGGTAGACCTCTCTCATATTTTTTGCCACACAAACTACTTCCGTGGAAGCGCAGATAAAGGCAGTTGGTGCAAAGGGAAGAGTGCACTTTCTTTGATTCATTGACGTTGTCTAGCAAAGAAATGCAATGAAGCAATCATTGATGCTCGACGATATTTATGTGAAACACTTATGAAATATTAAAGAATTCGATAATAGATGCGTTTCGATTGTTTCGAAACTGTGCTATCAAGTCGACCACATGCTTGATCTTGCGCTTCCTTTTTCACCTCAGAAGAATACGTGAATCTAAGAGCTTTGATCATGTGCGAAATGTGTCACCAAGTTTGCAGAGAAAGACGAGAGAGCATGCTCAATTGAGAGGGCCCAGACAACTTGTCGAAAAAGTGAATTGAATCGCCTGCAGATGTGGTCTCATGGGGGCACGAGGAAGTGTCATTGTCTGACTCTCTCCATTTTGCATGCTCTCTCACCCTCTCTGACCGCGGAGAGATCACACAAACTGAAGAGACACAGACCTTTGCTCAGTAGTGGTAGGTATGTGAGGGGGCTGCCATCCCTCTGAAACGAGTTATCATAAAGGATCGCCTCCTCTTCTCCCCTCCTCCAAGACCCATTTGCCCATATGCCCTGAGGCCATTCTGCCATGTATATATTCTCATATATTTTTTCGAGTGTCGTCCGGCTTTTCTTAGGACTAATTCCCGGTCTCGATCTCGTTTTCGGGTGAAAATTCTATGAACTTCCTTATATGAACCTAGGCAGTGTAGGTAGTGTGCAGCTTCCTCTGATCATTTTATAAAGGAGATGTTCATATCACTTTCTTGTGGGAACATGGATCGTTTTTTAGGATTCACGTTAATTTTTATTAAAGAAATTAGCTGAGCTTCCTTATACAGACCTGCAAATGTGTGATTTCGAATTTCGAGCCCCGCTCATTTCCCCATCTCTCTGCTTTTTGTGCGCACTTCTTGTTTGGTTCGTCTGCGTCTGTCGGCCCAGACTCTTCCTCTCTTTTTCCATATATCGCCGCTACTTCTTTTGACCGTGTTGGTCTAGGGCCAGCGATTGAAGAGTGTCTAAGCATGTTTTGTCAGTATGTTAGTTTTCTGGGTGGTACTCAACGATGAATCCTCAGTACACTATCTAACAAGGATGGATAGTACTTAACAATCCGCATCGTCTTTTCAACGGTTCGACCCTTACAAATTGCGCCATTGTGTCGAGGACTGTAAGGGCGGGGAGGAGAGCGGACAAAGGGAATTCTCTTTTGGCCCTTTTGACAACCAGGTTCTCTGATTCGCTACCTTTCTTCACCTATTGCTCGGCAGTACAATATATTATTCAAAAACAAGAGGAAATGTCCATCCGATTGGAATGAATGCACGATCCGGAGAATAATTTGACGATGAAACATAACTGAAATTTGATTATTCTTAGGCGACATCGAATACGGGAACATGATGTAATCAATTTCTCACCAGTAGCTTTGTTCTTTCGAACGCTCGTTCTACCCTTGTGACATCACAGTTCTCTGATTCGACTCTCTTCTCGCATTGAATGACAGTTCAATGCATTATTTTTATATAAAGAGAAAAATTGCAAAGATTGGAATGAGCGCTTGATCCAGGGAATAATTGAACGATGAAACATAACTGAAATAGGATAATTCGTGTGCAACTGAAAACACGGAAAATGAATGCATTATCTCCCCAGTAGTTTTGTTCTTTGACACGCTCGCACGCGCTTTTTCACCCTCCATCCTGTCCATTAGGGTTCCGCAGTCGTGCCGAATAGCAGCGAAAACCTCACGCAGGCGCGCGAAATCAAATAAGGCGCTCGCTTTCCTTGAATATGTGCCGTTCGCTATCCTTGCCGCTCAAGGTAAACGCCTCTCTGAATCCAAAATACTCTGTAAAAAAGTCGTTTTCATAGATATCTTCCAGTGGTCATTCGAATGTTTTCATCCGACCTAATGCCCGAAATCCCTTCACTAGAAATAGCCGAAGCGGAGCCCTCCCTCGAGTCTCTTATAGCAGAGATCCGTGCAGAATTCGCGTTAAGGACTCTAGAAACGTGCCTTTTTGAACGTGGAGATTAAAATTGACGCGCCTTTCTCAACTCTTCTCTTTCTTGCTAAGCGCGAGCCTCAAGCATCACCATTATTCACCATTTGTTTTTTCTCGCTACACAATTTGCACGAATTAGCGGGCATGTTTTGTTGTAGAATTGTGCCTCCTTCATCCCTGCGTATCTCAGTTAGCCGATGTCTCTCTCTTTGTCTGACTGGCGAGGGGTTGAGTAAAACTGAGAGAGCCTCTCTCGAGAAATTTTGGCGCCCCGAGCGAACTCTGGGTGGGAATGGGAAGAATTGGAGAGAAGAGGGAAGAGAGGGTTGCGGCCGCTCAGTTTACGCCTCGTTTTAGAATTAATATCTCGCAAATAGCTTCCTCATTTATACTTCTTTGTTACTTCTTTTAAAATAATCTGTCAAAATATTCCGAATTGAGTGTTTCTTTTAAATAGATAACAAGCTCGTTAAAAAATATGGTGAAGAGCTCCTAAATATATCAGTTTTCGACGCCTACCCATCCATTTATAGCACGTTCTCTCAGTGAAAACGGAACCTCTTGATTGTTGCTCAGTTTCGCACGCCCCTCGTGTCACATCGTCAGCTTATTTAAGTCTTTTTTCTAACATTTTTTACTTTGAACTTATTCGTGGGTAAAAGCAAATAGAGCTTTCAAGCAAAATAATATCCATATCACTCGTTGCGCTTACTGCTTCCCAGCTATTTTAGATACTTTTCGTTGCACAAGATAGGCGATTCACTATTAGATTTTGACCGTAACGCTGTTTTGAGTTCGTAAATGAAGAGGAAGCTCAGTTTGCGCCCCTCGTGTCACAACATCAGCTGTTTTCTACTATTTCTCGGCGCGTTGACCTCACATGATGACTCTTGCGGGATGAGATTCAACCAATTAATACTACTTTTTTGGCGCTTACCTTTGCGCTGTGCGATCAAAATCAGAACGCTTTGAAAATAATAAAGATATTGTGAAACATAATTTGTGTTCTCGTGTTATCTATCTAAGCGTATGTAAATAGGGCGTTCTAAATCAACGAGCGATGCGTCTTGTGGTTATTAGATATCCGGCTTTTTATCTTCTTCACAATTTTTTATTCCAAAATATTGTTCATGTGAAACTGGTTACGTTTCATCACTGCCTCAAACTTGTGAAAGAACATCAATAGTTGAAATACAAAAAAAAAAGTGTTTCGCGTCTCTTAGTTTTTTTTCCAAGATTGTGATTGGAATTCGTTCTTTGGTCATGATTTGTTGTGCGCATCAGTATTTTCGCTTCTGCGAGTGTCCATCAATGGTCTCTTCACTGGTCTCTTCACTGGTCGCTTCTAGGGAAGTCTAGGCGGAAACACGACTGTTGATATTCTCTCGATTAAATATTTTCGTTTTTCTGTCCGGCGCTTCAGAGATCTCTTCATTCTCAATCCCGGACACTTTCCATCGGTGATAGTGACCAATCGCCCTACTCTCTACCGTAACCACATGCAGGTGTCTCTCTTTTGCGGCAATTATCTAGCTGATCCCTGTCAAATAACAATTTTGCGCTGTTTTTGATTACTGTCGTAATTGTTTATCTGTATCAGTATCTACAATATCCAGATGTTTCCTATTCCAGACATGCTCACTGGCATTTCTCTCAATCACGGCAACTCGACCATTCCACTCGGAGCTCGAACGCCCATCGACCAGCCGCCCGTGTACATCAACTTTGCGAGGTGACTAGAGCACGAGAAATGACACCGCCGTCTCTTCATTTCACACACTCTCTCTCTCTCTCGTCGAGAAGAGACGGCGGTATAATTTCTCAAGCTCTAGAGGTGATCATGTTATATTTTTGTTTCGACTGTTTTTGAATTCTGGATTTTGAGAAACCGTAGCTGAATTATCTATTTCACATCAGTTAAGTTTCACAGCTCGCTCTTCTTGAGCTGGTTGTGGTTTCAATGTGTCGTAGAAGTATTCTTCATAAAATATTAATATGTTATTCGGTTGATAACTCGGAATCGGTTCTCCGTTTCTACTACAAACCCTCTATAATGACCGCTCTCTGGGCCCTGGTCAGCTCGACTCATGTTTAGGACTGTCAGGATGAAGAATCCGTCTCTTCATTCCGCATACTCTCTCGTCACTCTGACCGGTGAGAGAGTACACGGAATGAAGAGACGGATTCTTCATCCTGACAGCTCGACTCATGTTACCCAGCTCTCATTACTGTTTTTCAAACTGATCTCATTCGGAAAAGAAGAAAAACGAGAAAACAATGACTGCTGTTTCCAGTCTCATTTTAATATTTCCTCGTGTTTCCGCGTCGCTTTTTCTTATTTTTCGGCCGACCAAAGCTTTTGAACCGAAACTTCATTATAGTTTCCACACTTCTGAACGCTTTAGTGTCACTTTTCAACTGGGATTATCGCCATCTCAGTCGAATTTCAAGTGGGATTTGTGTCGCTCTTAGTCGAGAGAAGGAAGCGTAGACTGAAATGCCCGTAACAAGGGGATGAGTGAACTACCGTCTGAAACTACGTTTCAAAAAAAATTATATCTCTTTTCTCTGACTGGCGAGAGATGCTCAACATTGTTCAACAAAGTATGGGATCAATTTTCTCATTGCTCAACAATCACCGATCATCACCGATTTATCTTCGGACATTTTTTTTTATAGTCATAGAGTCGCATTATTTTTCTCAAATGTACCTGAGACAAACTGTTAAGAAGTCTTCCTTCTTGATTTATGCGCTTCTTGAAACATATTTAGATGGAGGGGATAAGCTGCGACGAACTTACTCATAATACAAATTTTCGTTCGAATCTAGCCGGTTTCACTGTATCCCATTTCCGATTCTTGTTAACTCCTGCCCAGGTTGCAAACGTGTCATCAGCCTATGATTCTCGAGATATTTGACAGCTCTATCTTTCTCCATTCCCCATACTCTCTCGCTCTGTCTAACCGACAAGTAGAGATACACGGGTCGTCGTCTCTTTGTTTATCCCCGTCTCTCATCGATCAGAGAGACGAAAGAGAGTGTGTGTGAAATGGAGAGACTGCAGATCGCAGATCACTTGACAGCAGTTGTAACTTGAATGACGATGTGACAAGCGGGTCTCTTTACTCATCTATCACGCACTTCTTTCGACTCCATTTCTCTCGAGATTGCGCCGTTATTCTCTCGAATTCGCTCAGTTTCTTTGATGTGCTCGATTTCACGCGAGATCGATCGCTTTCAATTTTCGCTAGTTGTACCAATAGTAATATTTCGAATGCCGCGCCTTGCATCTCGAAAACTTTGATTTTTCCCGTACAACCTATGCAAGCAATGGCTAACTTCGCCGTCTCTAGTTGTAATTCTCTACGTGAAACGTATCCGCTCGCTAGGAGAAAGTTTCCGTTGTCAGAATATTAGACTTGAAATCTCCTCATATTTTGCTCGCCTTATCATTTTCCTTGCCTAGCATCTATCCATATAGTCCTCATATAGCAATAATTTCCTGAAATGATAAATTGATTGATTGATTGATTATCATTTTGACGCTATATCACGCCTGTCAGGAGAGAATCGAGCTAGAATGAGAATTTTTGGGATTGGGTCGAAAATCGTAAAATGAGTTAGCATCAAATTTGGGCACCTCCAGGGATGTCCTAGCATCCCCGAAAGTCCCATTGTCCAGAGATCATTTTGGAGCTCCCTACACCGGGTCGGTATCCTGGATCCCCAACTTCAACCGTTAATATCTCAGTTCTGGTGCACTTTAGAGGAAAATTGCTCCAAGACCAACCCCGGTTAATTTCTGATGCTCTATCCATCTGTCCCGGTTAGAGGTCATGAAAGTGAGGCTTGGCGGTGCTACACTCTTGGAAGCATAACTCAAAAATTTAGGTAAAGGGCTCGCTCTGCTTTCTCTATGTTGTGCGCCTCGTCGAGCTCTATCGAATGAGTGGTTTACGCAAAATATAGGTTGGCGGAGACGTGTGGTTTGGCCCCTCGAAAACTTTCCAATCATTTGAATTTATTTTACAACAACATTTCATCCCATTTCCTCCAAATCGTGCGGCGGAGAGGGGCGAAACTTATTTGATTTTCTCTCTTGTCTCGAAATTCCTATGTTCTTTGTTTAATTTTAATATGTTTCACACCTCTCCGCCGCACGATTTGGAGGGAATGGGATGAAATGTTGTTGTAAAATAAATTCAAATGATTGGAAAGTTTTCGAGGGGCCAAACCACACGTCTCCGCCAACCTATATTTTGCGTAAACCACTCATTCGATAGAGCTCGACGAGGCGCACAACATAGAGAAAGCAGAGCGAGCCCTTTACCTAAATTTTTGAGTTATGCTTCCAAGAGTGTAGCACCGCCAAGCCTCACTTTCATGACCTCTAACCGGGACAGATGGATAGAGCATCAGAAATTAACCGGGGTTGGTCTTGGAGCAATTTTCCTCTAAAGTGCACCAGAACTGAGATATTAACGGTTGAAGTTGGGGGTCCAGGATACCGACCCGGTGTAGGGAGCCCCAAAATGATCTCTGGACAATGGGACTTTCGGGGATGCTAGGACATCCCTGGAGGTGCCCAAATTTGATGCTAACTCATTTTGCGATTTTCGCCCAATCCCACCTTCAGCTCGATTCTCTCGTGACAGGCGTGATATTTTACAGTTCTGTGCGAAATGGGACACTTACAAAATCTACATGATGAACTGTTTTTGAACGAATTCCGTTGTGTTTCATCGACTGCATAATCGCTCTAAGTCACTCTGATTTCAATCTTGCTCGCATATCTGTGGCAAAATAAAGATAAAAAATCATGTACGTTCGGATTCAGATTTTCATGAAGCTTTCTTCAAAAATGTTCACCTTATTCCTAGCAAGGCTTGCGATCGGAGTCCGTCAACATCTTGAAATATCTACAGGCGCCGAGTATCAATGACTTTATTAGATCCGACAGACTTATTTTCTCTGAAATATGCGCCCTGCGCCCTTCTCAAGTCTGCGCCCTGCGGCAATCGCAGCAATCGAATAATAAGACGCCCCTACTTTCCCTCTACTCTCATCTGTCAGACTCACCGAGAGTGTACAGAAAAAAGAAGAGTTTCTCCTGCAATATAATCACAGTGAGGGTCTCTTCATTTCCCTCGGTCTCTCACCTTCTAGACAGTCCGAGAGATGACGCGAAATGAAGAGAGTGCCGTGCAATCGGATTCATCTGGGAAGCGCAGATGAGCCAAGGCCTACTAATACGTTGAAATGCCGACCTTCTTCGTATCTTCATATCCTACACTCTCTAGCAATCTCTAACCACCAAGAGAAAATGGATCCCGTCCCTCATCCGCTCCCGTCATTTCTTTAGATATTCGCCCCAGTGTATCTTCCATCCGGCTGCCTCGCGTTCCCTCGCCTCGTCTACCTCTTCACACCTCCGTTTCACGTTACATCAACACGAAAAGAATAGACGGCCGTTAAGTTGGATCATCTATCATCGTCCATCGTCTTCCCTAACCTCATCAATTATATCCTCACTCCACACCTTCCTTTCATCAACAAAAGAGGAGAAGAAGAACTGCAGTTAATTAACTGGTAGCAGGACGTCTTCTCCCTCGAGTTAGCGGAATTTCACCGAGCGTCAGAGTCAAACCCAATTCTCCCTCCGCGTCTATTAGACACCTCTTCACATCGTCCCTCCACACCTTTCATCAAAAGGAGAAGAAGAATAGACGGCCATTAGGTTGGATCATCAGCTCAATTTGTTGAAGATCGGTACCACTCACCATCTCACATTTTGACAAGCCTAACTCAAGTCCATCGTCATCTTCACTGATCGTCAGAAGTCGAGAAGCCGTCCGCGATGAAGGATGAAACAGACTGCGACCCGGTCTCGGCGGTGCTGAAGACGTGCCCGAATGACACCAGAGCGTATGTTCAGACAACTACTTGGTTTTAATGTTCTTTTGTACTCCGTGACTAGGGACCACCATCGATTATGCAAATCAGTGATTCATGACTCGGAATCCATCTCAAGTTATTAAACAACAGTATAGAATCATTTTTTGTTCAGAGAATGCCTACCTAAAGACTTTGGTTTTCGAGAAAATTGCAAATTTCTGAAAAGTTGGTTTTCAAAAACGAGAGACAATTTACTTTGAAGGTCTGTAAATCCAGAACAAAGAGTTGCCCGCGACTTCTGACTTTTCCTAGGGATAGACTAGGGTCCAGTCCAAGATGTGTTAAAAATTTAGCCAAATCAATGGGCTCCTACGATTTTTTTTTTGAGATCAAAGATCAAAATAATTACAAATATTTGGGTTTGAAAAAAAGATGGAAGGAGCCCATTGATTTGGCTAATTTTTTAACACGTCATGCGTAGGGCACTAGTCCATCACTGGGAAGTGTCAGAAGTCGCGGGCAACTCGTTTCACGAAATCTAGAACGATTTAAATTCAAAGTTTCTTCAAAAGTTGAGTGTTTTTGAGATATTTTCGTTAAAAAATATGGGAAGGAGCCCATTGATTTTTCCAAAATTTTGAGCAAAGTTGCTCGATATAGTGTACTAATGATCGTTGAAGTCAGAACCCGCGGGCAATCAGGCTCCTTCGAGATAATTTGCATCGCGTGGGCGCGAGTCGATAAAAATAGGATGGTGGTCCCTACTCCGTGACAAGAAAATATCGCTCAAAATCATCTTGCATTGATTGTAAGCGCGCTGTGAAACATATTTTGGAGAAGTGGGCATTTGTTCTGATTGCGCAGCGGGGATGATTAACTATAACAACGAACTGAGGTGGTTTTGGCAGATGATTTCCACATGGTTCCACACCAAGTAATCCGACACCTCATAGCAGCGCGTGCGTCACTCGAAAGTTCACACATCTGCTCGGTTCCTTGCTGCGTCCCGTCTCTTCAGTCCGCCTTATCTCTCGTCAGTCAGAGAAACGTGAGAGAGAATGGAGAATTGAGAGAGTCAGACGGGTCCGCCAATTCTGACGACTTTCCCACACACCGGCCACTTCCGGCCCGGGTCCATTTCTCGGAAAAGCTCAAACCACTAAAACGCAACTTTCGCGATCCAATGTCTCTATTTTTGATGTCAATGCGCATTATTGTTTTGCCTTTCAACAAAAACACTTGAGCCTTTTGTTTTCCTGGCGGCGCATCTAAGATTCTATTTTGTAAGTCCGGGTCGTGATTGAATTTTTCTCATAATTACTATCATCCGGTGCTCCGCAATAAGCAATCATCTTTCCTCGAATAACGTCTGGCGTGAAGTGAGGCGCTAATTGCGCCGCCGACGCGCCTCTACGTAGTGCCAGGAGATATATGAGGCGCGAGTTCCATTTCGCAAGCTCCCTCACGATGTCTGTCATGGCGAGAGATCGTTAAGAATCAAGAGAAGGGGTAACTGAGATCGCGGCAATTCATTTAGTATTGTCTCTCGTTCAATCCGACCTGGTGAGAGATCGTGTCAAATGCACTGAGATGAATCACGGAGAGTGTGGCAATTCATCTAACGTTGCCTCTCGCTCTCTATGACCGCACATGACATCGTGTGAAATTGAGAGAGCGAAATAGAGAACATGATTCCCCGAATGAAAAGTGTCGTGCAATGCGAGAGATTCAGTCAGTTGCCAATTTATTCAAGAGGCAACGAGATTTATTTGCTGCAGAAGTCACACATGTTTCTTGTCCACTTCAGCACGCACGTTTTTTTCGACAAAACGGAATTCAACGTTCAGTTACATTTCTTGGCGAGTAGAACAGACAGTTGCGAGCTGTGCATCGATATCATCTGTCTTGCAACTAGACTTTCAATCGTAACGAAACAACTAGTCGTTTAATAGGGAAATGAACCGCCTTCTTCACGAGAGACAGCGCGCAATGAGGAGAGCGATGGGTGATTTCCATAATAAACGACTAGTTGTTTCGTTACGATTGAAAGTCTACTTGCAACTCTTCTAGAACATGCTGCTAATGTTTCTTCATCGCTCGCGTAATTGTTCCATGTTGTCCACTTCGTTTACTCTCGCGTGTTTCCTGTTTGGAACCTAGAGAGCGGCGAGAGCATCAATGTTTCTTCCATTTCCTTCTCCTCGCAACCAAATAAGAGCGTAATCTAAGATAGAATCTTTCGTCATTTCCTCACACGAGCTCATTTTCACTACATTTGCAGCGAGACACGGATCCGCGTATTCATTGCATGTTCTCATTACTCTATTCTCGACTTGTACTACTCTATAATTCTATACGTGAACTCCAATAGAATTTGCTCCGATGTTCTTTTTTTCATTTCCGCGCACTGCTACGAGACATGAATTCTTCCTTATTACTAGGGTTAACCTTTCGGAAATCGGATAGGCCGAAATTCAACTGGCAAAATTACTCTCTTTCCGGAATGAGAGTCGAACAATGGACAATGGAGTTTCGGACAAAGAAATAGTTTCGGAAGAGTTTCGGAAAGTTCATTGTTCGACTCTCATTCCGGAAAGAGAGTGATTTTGCCAGTTGAGTTTCGGCCTTTCCGATTTCCGAACGGTTAACCCTACTTATTACATTCTTCATTTTCTTCCGCAATTCTAAACGTGCTCTTTTTCGTGGAAATGAACGTACTTTGCCTTGTTTTCCCATCGAAATTAGAGCATTTGATCCCATTTGGTCAATTTCCCATGTCTCAGCTACGAATACTTCTCCGAATCAGAGCAATCTAACTTTAGGCGCGTGTCTCCGCTATGTTTCTATTGATAGGTTTTGCAGTACGAAAAGAAACTGGAAATATTTTCTTCCCATGTCTCCATAATTATCTTTTTTTCATAATATGACTGGATTCGTGGGGCTTCAGAATTTCGTTAATTCCTGCAGTATGAAGGAAACATCCCAGTATGACAGATGTCGTAAATCACGCCCATTATTCGCCCGTTTTTTTCCATCGTGTCCTCTAAGTGGCGCTTCCCCCGGAGAGTGTTGTGAGTGAGTGATATCTAATGGTGTTCCTTCCCGCCCGGATTTCCTCTATTCTTCTCGATACTCTCCTTATCTCTCGTCAGTCGGAGGAAAGAATATCACAAAATGAATGATAGATACATCTATAACAGAGTGTTTTGACACGTAATGGAGAATCATTATTTATTCTCGACGGGATTTCCTCTTCTTCTTCTTCGTCATCCTCACTCATGTCCCACTTCTGCCTGCTCTCTCACTCTTTCTGACCGGAATTGAATTGGTTGAAGGGATGGCATTGTGGAGTCCTTCTTACGTTCGCGGAAATCTCTCATTTCCGCTCGGTATCTCCACTCTTCTATCATCGCAGTCATCGTCGTTCTCTCTTCTTCACAGCGCTGGATCATTATCTTCCATCCACGCATCCGCCTCTTAAATCTCTCACTCCCACTCGGTATCTCATCCCCTCTGTCATCGGAGATTCCATCATCTGCTCTACGGAGTCATCATCTCTTCCATCCACCCGCTCTCTCATCCAATCTGGGTCGCAAGGGTCCATTATCCGCCCCTCTCCCTTCCTTCCCATCCTTCTAGATGAAGTGGCTCCATTCCGTCGCAGCTCTCTCTTTCTCTCTGAAGGATCCCTCTCTCGGCCGGAGGTGAGGGCTGAGGAGGTGCAGTGATTCGGTGAAGAAGATAGTCTGCTCTCCACTTGTGACAAACTTCTTACTCACGCTGAAAGATCAATCCATCCTTTACCATCATCTTCGCTCAATCCGTCAACATCCTCTTCTCCCTGAGACTCTGGAGGATACTGGAGGAGGCTGGAAGATTCTTGAAGATCGCCAATTAATGCCACGAACTGTCATCAACACCTCTACCGGAATGACGACAGGAGGAGTGGAGATGCCGAATCTGTCGACGAGAAAGAGCGCGAGGATGGATGTGGTGGAGAGGTAATCTGACACGGATATCGATGTTTGCACTTTTTCAACAAAATTTCATTATTATGCGCTCCCTCATTGTTTCATCCTTTATCAATCCTCTCTTGAAGTAGTGCCACTTTTACTTCTCACCAATTTGCCGGATGCGACGTGGCGCGCTTTCTCGATATGTTTCAGATAGTGTTCATACTCCGTCAGCACGCGGTTCTTGTAATGCTGTAATCATTTCGCTCTTTAAATGATGAAATCATCCGGGTTGCCGTTGCATAGTTTCGTATAACCGAAAACAAGTTGCAATATATTTGCTACTCATATCGTGCTTTTCAAATGCTCAGCAAACTCAATGTGCTGGTTAGCGTATTGATTGTCTGGGAGAGAGAGGAAGGGAAGAGGTAGGGGGAGGAGAGCAGGTAGATCACTCTCCTCCTCCCGGCCTCTTCCTCCCTCCTCCCTCCACTCAGTTCGTCAAAGGTCAGCTACGAGTGGAACGGAAAATAATCTCACGATAACGCTTAATTAGATTGCGCAGCTTCCTCCCTTCCTTCATCCTATTCATAGTTTTTATTCTCTCTAGTCATCGATATGTTTCAGAAGGCATTACTAATTCACCTTCGAGTTTTTCATTTAGTACTATGACCTCTGTGCTTCAAAAAAAAAATTATATTGATTATATATTTTACCATTCTTTCTTTCACTGAAGGAAATTTCTCTTCATCCATTGCATAGTTTACTCGAAGCAACAGCCTGCCGGTCGCACTTTATTGGCTCAATTCCATAGTTTTCATTGCACATTTCGATTGCGCCTCTCCCTCCATTGGATCCTTTCTACTTCTCCTCGGTGAGAAGTAGGGATGGCCAAAACTTTCTGAGCGAACCGCTCTGCTCGCGAGTTTAGAGACAGGAATGAGTCCGAGAGAAAATGATCTCTCGCTTTCGGACAGTCGACTGTCCCAAAGTATTTAGAGCGTTTAGAAGCACGTAAATATTCACGAACTTCATTCCACGAGCTTTATATCATGTCTCTAACATTCTTGAAGGTCCTGTGCTGTCGATATTGAATGGTAAAAAGTCAAAATAATCAAAATGAAAAATATGTTTCACAAGAATTATATGGATCGTCATTTTGAAGTTGGGACAGTCGACTGTCTGAGACAGTTCACTGTCCCAAATTTTGAGACAGTCGACTGTCTCAGACAGCCCAATGGACAGTTTTGGCCATCTCTAGTGAGAAGCCATTTTAATCCGGAGCTTTCCGATATGTTTCAGCTAGTGTTCATAATCTGTCAGCATGCGATTTTTGTAGTTCCTCCCAGTCTGCGTATAAATAATATTGTAATCCGACCTAGGTTGACAGCCATTGCATAGTTTCGCAAAAAACGACAGCCGGTCGCACTTTATTGGCTCATTTCTATACTTTTCATTGCATATTTCGATTGCGTCGCTCCCTCCATTTCATCCTTCCTTCTTCCTCCTTCTTCTCTCGATGAGTAGTCATACGTTTTCTCTCGGCTCTCTGCGAGATTTTCCGTTGTTTCAAGATCGCTCCTCTTCTCCATTTCATATTCTCTAGCACGGGTTAGAGGCCGAAAGAGTTCAGGCGAAATTATGAGACCCCTTGCACCTCAAATCTCGTCGCGGGCAATCATCTTGCTCTCTCCAATACGTATTGTCTCTCAGCGGTCAGAGACGCGAGAGAGCAGTGAAAAGTGATAGTGCCAGCCACCTTGCACGTCTCCTCGCGTCCTCTTCCCTTACTCAATCATATCGTTGTGAGCTGCTCTAGTGCCCCCCGACTGACCTCTATGCTCCGGCCCATTCACTCGCTGAAAACTGTCGAATATGAGATCGAAACGACCGAGATACGGTAAGGATATGGCTGAAACGTAGTCAAACGAATCGCTTGAAGTGGTATCTCGTTTTACCTTGAACTCCGTGGCAGAAATTTTTCCGAGATACTAAGTCAAGACTAGAGCGAAGATGTCTAGATGATGGATGTATTCCCGGCTCTCGCGAGTTTTAACGAATGTCAAGCCCCGGACTCGTTAGTGTCCGCTTTTTCAATCTGTCTCCTCCCCTTCTTTTGCTTGCTCTCTAGTCTGTCAGATACCGCAAGATATCCACGAAAATCGAGAGACTCCAGCCATTGCTCATCTTTTTTCCCGCCATATGGAACATTTGGGCTCCCGAGGGACCAAAGTGTCTGGGCCCGCGTTTTCACTCGTTTTTCCGCCCGTCCCTCCCACTCCTCAGTCATTTGCTCAGTTGCTGTCTTCGATGACTCTCGCGTTTTGCTTACTTTTTCGATATTATAAAAGGTGAGAGAGTGCGCGAAAGGAGGAGAGTGCTGAATAAGCCCACCCGTTATGGCTATAATCCCACTTTGATGTGGTTTATTGGAAATCTCCGTCCTCCGGAGTAGGGGAAGGGCCAGTTGTCTTGAGTGGGTCTTTCTCGTTTTACATTCACTTGAAAATCTCATTGTTCTGTTCTCTTCAGATTATTAGGCTTAAATTTGGGTGTTACTTACTTCCGATCAGATCAACAAGTGAAACTCTACACCGGGAAGTTTCAATCTCATCCAATTGTATCTCATTCTGCCCCAATCTCCAGTCATTCCTCTTGCGTAAACGAATACTCTGCCGTGGAGGCGTTAGGGTTCGATCCTTTCGCTCTCCCGTTTCTTCTTTCTCCTGGTTTAGTGTTTCACATGTCCTCATAGTTGAGACTGCACTCTCCGCGTTCTGAGTTATCCCTCGGCAGTTAGAGAGACGAGAGAGTGGGCGGAATGGAGAGAGTTAGAGAAGAAGAACGGGCGCGATTGTAAACGCACTTGTGCCTTGCGACTCCTATCCATCGCCTTGTGGAAACTCCTTGAAGAGACCGACGAGCTTCCGGGAAGCAATTTTTGAACTGAATGTACTCTCGTGACCTCATTTTTGTCACACAACGCAGTTAGTACAAGAGTATCACTAGTTATTTTTATGAGTATGCGTTTCATGCTGCTGGAGCAGAGACTGTCTGCTGGGACCAATTAATTGGATTCATTTTTTCAACTGGAATTACTGGTGTTCATTTCAAAAGCTCGAGTTAACCGAACTGTGAAGCATACTAAGTTCGCGAAATTTGTGAATCAAATGTTCATAACCGGATAGGTTTCAGCATTTGCTCATCTTTATGAATTTGAGCCGTGTTTAGTGGTAGACTGATTCGCCATTTTAAATAAAAACATATACTTATGCTCAGCTACAGTCAAAATGACATAACACGCGTGTCACCTAAGAATCAGATAAAAAGCGAGGGTGCTGGTCACATATTTTGACCCCCTACTTTCTTTACAGTTTTCGATAGCCCTTAGGGTCCCTAAGAGGTTCGCTTCGAGCTTTGTTCGAAATTTTTGATTTTGAAGGCATGAGACGTCCTCAAACTTTTTAAAAACAAAAAAGTTCCATCTTTGAGGCCTTGTATCTCAGTCCAGAGTAGTCCTCGTCCTTAGCAGTGAAGAGATGAAATGCTCCAAATTTTGTGGAGAATTCGCCTGCACTCACGGCCCATTGATATCTTTGATTACATTTGCATAAATCGTTTTCATTGTTTCCTGCTCGTCAAAATTTCGGGCCGTAAGTTTTGAAAATCCTAATCGATAGAGCTCGCGAAGACGAATCGAATGATATGCAGAACATGCAGAAAATATATATGCGGAACGGAAATAGCCTCGATTAAAGCAATTTTTTCATCTCATATTCACTGTTTCAACACCTTTTCCCTTTGTTCCCCTCTCCACTTCACCCGCTCATTCCTTGTCGACGCCGCTCAATGAGAAGAGAGACAAAGAATAATTGGATTAAATTGAATCTTGGAAAGGAAAATCACAGAAATTAGATTGGAATCTGCTATTTTACGATTATTGCCGTTCCGCATATTTATTTTCTGCATGTTCTGCATATCATTCGATTCGTTTTCGCGAGCTCTATCGATTAGGATTTTCAAAACTCACGGCCCGAAATTTTGACGAGCAGGAAACAATAAAAACGATTTATACAAATGTAATCAAAGATATCAATGGGCCGTGAGTGCAGACGAATTCTCCACAAAATTTGGAGCATTTCATCTCTTCACTGCTAAGGACGAGGACTACTCTGGACTGAGATACAAGGCCTCAAAGATGGAACTTTTTTGTTTTTAAAAAGTTTGA
Organism: Pristionchus exspectatus; assembly: GCA_911812115.1. Classification (NCBI taxonomy): domain Eukaryota; kingdom Metazoa; phylum Nematoda; class Chromadorea; order Rhabditida; family Neodiplogasteridae; genus Pristionchus; species Pristionchus exspectatus. The sequence goes on along the minus strand of OU461587.1, from coordinate 3,806,501 downwards.
GGACGTCTCATGCCTTCAAAATCAAAAATTTCGAACAAAGCTCGAAGCTAACCTCTTAGGGACCCTATGGGCTATCTAAAACTGCATTCAGGACATTTTCGATTTTTCCGATGTGACCGAGTTTATTTGATTCTTAGGTGACACGCGTGATAATGTGAACCGTTTATGATAAGTTATGATAACTTATCATAAGATGTCATAAAACCATGATTGCTCAGCGGAGCCTCAATGGATCACGCTGAAATTTTGTATGGTAGTACAGTTCCTGTGCCCCGTCAAACTGACACTCTCAAAAAATCGATATTTCACACGCGTCGCGGTCGCGCGTTACGCGCGTGTGGGCCCCGAGTGGGCGGAGCCTGGACAAGAATTCGCGTTTAAACTAAAATCTCATTCTCAGGAGTACAAAACACCAAAATATTAATAAAAATCGAAATATTAGTTTGAACGACTAATAAATGAGTAAATTCGGCTAAGCTCCGCCCACTTGGGGTCATCACACGCGTAACGCGCGACCGCGACGCGTGCGAAATATCGATTTTTCGAGAGTGTCAGTTTGACAGGGCACAATAATTATGCTACCATACAAAATTTCAGCGTGATCCATCCGGTATCCGCTGAGCAATCATGGTTTTATGACATCTTATGATAAGTTATCATAACTTATTATAAACGGTTCACATTATGTCATTTTGACTGTACCTCATTAGTTAATACTGCGTAGTTTTGTTTTAGTAATCTTTCCGGCTGTAAAATCGTTTTGATTGTTGAATCAACTTCATCTTCGTATAATCTGCAGTGACCACTGCAGTGACCAAGACGAATGTGCTGTTTTGTTAGATATTTTTTTGCGAAAATTTGCTCATAGTCCCTTAGTACGCCATGAAACGTCCTAGTTTTGCCACTGTAAACCTGTTTAGATTGTGGCAGCAATTTTATAGTGTAAGCGTATCCATTGCAGTGACAAGATGAACGTGCCAGATCCTTTTATCTGTAGACTGTTAAAGAAGGTGTCCCACGAATATCTGGCTAATTGAGTTCTCGATGTGAGATGGCGGGTCGTGGCTACACGATAACACTTTCGAAACTCCCATGTTTTCAATTTTCGTTTGAGCTGAGATATCAGCAGTTGGCTGATTGCCAAGTCACCCTGAAGCGCAGGCAACGAGCTAGAGAGCATGCAAAATGAGGAGAGCGCTCCGCCTCACTTTGCATATCGGCGCGATTCGTGCCTCTCCTTCTTTAACCCAATGCAATTCTTACCTATTCTCATTATATCCAAATTTAAAGCTTTCATGACTCTGAATTCTTCTTTATTTTTTCCATTAACCTGAGATTTCAAGAGCCTCCTTTGCAGTGACAAAATGAACGTGCCAGATCCTTTTATCTGTAGACTGTTAACCCAATGCAATTCTTACCTATTCTTCCAATATCCAAATTTACAGATTTTTACGGCATAAATCTTCGTTGTATAACAAAAATCAAAGATTTAGTTTGAATTTGCAGTGACAAAATGAACGTTCCCGACCCATCCTCAGAGAGGGAATCCGAACTGGATATGCTCGTCGGGTTCTTCTTGATGAACGGATTCTGCGTTGGTGAGTCGACATTTTCCGAGATTTCCTAAACTTGCTGCTGCTAAGAAACAGTTTAAATACGCGCGAAACGTGATAAATAACCAAAGACATTAATTACCAAAGCATTGTAGACTCCAAATTAAATCGAAATTGTTCAGTTTTCTTCCTGCTCTTCGGCATGTGTGTCATCTTCTCGTGCATGCGGAAACGACCGCGATTCCTGGGAGGTGACAGGTGGGTGCTATTTGATCTTTGTTCTATAAACATGAGAAAAAAATCGTACTAAATGATGGCCTGGGCGTTTAGTAATAGACGTATTTAAGTAGCATGACATTGTTAGGATGAGCTACTAAGAAGAGATGTCTTCTTTCTATCTGTCTTCTATCAGCAAGATTTCATTGCCATTGTTTGAAATTTTTTAAGGAGACCGATAAGAGGAATACTGATTTGAGAAGAAGTAACGCGCATTTAAGAGAGTGGTGGAACATAACTTACAAACATAAATCAAACGAACATTATGCCCAGCATTCCCGGAAACAAAACCACTACAACCAAATCATTGCGAGGACACGAAGAATTCGTCTCTTGATTTTGTATACTCACCTGTCGGAGTGACAGAGACAACACGGGAATGAAAATGCCATTTCCCGCTTCGAAGCTGACTATTTGCAGACAGAAGAAGGCCGAGGTCGCTCTGTTCCCACCTGAGGAACAGCCCCCTCCGCCTCCACCAGCACAGAAACCACTGTTCAAGAGTGAGTGTTTTCAGAATTGTCATGTGCAGCGTATTAAATTCCTAATTGCAAACTATTAATGAGGCATATCTGAGTTCATGCCAGCCTACTATTATCTTCTAGGCGCCAGTTTCCCGTTTCAATATCAATATTCCGCGCGCCTCTGACTTCGTGCCTTCTTCCACCTCAAGCCTCACAGAAATCAGCGTTCTCGAACGAGTATTACGGCACCCCAAACTGTAGAGAGTTTGTCTGTTCGTCACTAAACGATGAGGTCGTTGCCATCATCGTTGAGTGATCACGTGAGCAAGGGCGAAGACTGCCCCTCAGACAGCTCAAGAGCAAACGCACTTTCGAGAATGCTTTTTCCACTCGTGTCTACCTAGCGGCATCCTTTTTCAAATGATTTGAAAAATGCCATTACAGCCCTCGTCACCAAAGCTCTTCGCTCCAAAGAGTTGCAAAACCTGAAGAAGGCGCCGGTGGTCAGTTACTCCTTAGCTAATTTTATATTTTTTCCAATTTTTTTAAAAATCAGCACATAATACTGAAATAATGTGCAGGTTCAATGCGATTCTGACGGCGAACCGACAATATGTAAAAAGTGAGTTCCCGTTTTCACTTTTTTCCGCGGTTTTTTTTCCTGTTGTTCGTAAACCTTGCCGTACTAATGGTCTGATGAGTAGGGCTGTCAGGATGAAGAATCCGTCTCTTCATTCCGTGTACTCTCTCACCGGTCAGAGTGACGAGAGAGTATGCGGAATGAAGAGACGGATTCTTCATCCTGACAGCCCTACTGATGAGCTTTCCTATGCCTCACTTTCCTACTTCGTAATTTCGCACCGTGTAGTTTGAAACAGAGTATTGTATCGTGGTAGCTGACCTGTCACCGCTTGTTTCACAATCCTCACACCTCTTTCCTGACAATTTCCCCCTACCTTTAACCTCACCCTTTCCAATACGTGTGTGTTAATCAACCGAACACCAAACTAGTTCCACATCGCAAGACGTATAGCAGATTGCATATAATATCTGCATCATCACCTCATTCGAATAATATTGAGCGGAATCTTGCCATACTTGCTTATCTCGTGTGTAGGGTTGGCTTATCGAGAAATTATCGAGAATGGTCTCTTCATTTCGCATACTCTCTCGCCGATCCGAGAAGTGAGAGAGCGCGTAGAATGAAGAGAGTCATTTCTCGACAAGCCAACCGTACTCGTGTGCGCCTAGTCGTGCTCCTCCACTAACAGGTCCGCATCGCGGAACTGTGAGGGTCTCCTCTTCGAGAACAGAATCCAGATGAGCGTACTGCGATCGCCGACGACGGGCAGAGAAAGCGTCAGGAGGGAGAGGTAGACCGTGAAAGTCTTCAAATTTGAAAATATTCATGAATGTTATCGATGCAATATACTAAACTTTTCGTCGACACACATTTTTTCATGAATTTTGAACTAGTGCTTTTTGAATAAAAAAGAGGTTACAAACGAGACACATCCGATGTAAGGAATTTGAAGGAACTATGAAACGTAGCTGGTGAATACTTCATAGTCGTTGATTGTTGAGTAACAGTGACGAGTGCCGTGTGTGAAAACAATTGTTTCGTACGTGTCATTAGCTTCTCTTGCTATCATCAGCACATTTGCGTGGACATTCTCGCTCATTCTATCGCACTTTTCTACAGTAACAACGAAATCATGCAACGTGTGGGTGCGTAGAGTGACTCTGTAATGTGAAGTGAACTCGAAAACTGGCATTCTCTCAATAAACGAAATGATGAAAAGTAAATAAGAAACACAATCATTGCAGAGTCGTCACCGAGGACGTTTCCACTCCAGAACCCTCCAGTTCGCTCATTCGTCAGAATCTCCTCGGGCCTTTGACCTTTGACGACTTGTACTACACTTGATCAGTTTCGCTTTCTCAGAATATCGAAATTAACCGGAGTGTTTTCCACTTTTCATCCACTGACACGTAATCACTTGATCACTTCATCTCCATACGGGATCGTCTCACAGAATCATGCGCTCGTAATAGAGTTCGAAATACGGGTCGCCGTCTCTTCATTTCACACGCTCTCTCGCCTCTCTGACCGGTGAGAGAGTGTGAGAAATTAAGAGACGGCGACCCGTATTTCGAAGTCTATCTCGTAAGGGTATCTCACGATTGAATCGGATTTCTCCTGTTCAGGGCTGGGCAAAATTTTTACGGTGTCTCGTTTCACAATGCTCTCTCGCCGGTTAGAGATAGCGAGAGAGTATTGCGAAATGAGAGATCCGTGAAACTTTTGCCCAGCCCTGCTCCTGTTGCAATAATTCATTGTTTGTCATCGAACTAAGTTGCTAATGTAATAAATACTGTGCGATTCAACCCCTACTTTGTGTGGTTCACATTGATATTTTTTTACATTCAAAATGGATCAGAATTTTGGAATGAGTTTCAATAATACAAGAAAGTCAGCGGAGAAATCGGTGATTGATGAATTCCTGTTTTATTAGAAATATTTTAAAAAAAACCAACATCGGAAATTGTACAGTGTGTCGAGATTCCGCCATTCCTCAAAGGAACCGCAGCTTCATCGATGAATGGATGAGTGGATTGAACATATTCATTTGCTACAACCATTTATTATTCCGGTTCTCGAATGTAGAGATATGTTTCACTCCTTATTGAATATAGATTCCAAAAAGTGACAACCAATAGACGGGGAATTTCGGATTTAAAATCGAGAATAGTGATCGCACCACCGATCAGATACGTTTGCCAATATATTTAAGAGAAACATCAATTCCGGTAAACGGATACTGTGTCGAGATTTCCCTCCTCTTCCCAAAGGAGCCGCTTCATCGATGAATAGATAAGTGGATTAAGAGGGTGAGGATTAGGGGGTTTCACAAGCGTTCCTTGACAAGAAGGAACGCTTGTGAAACCCGAGCTTGTCACTTCTCTCCTTTCCTTTGAAGCATGCCGCCGGGCGGCAAAACAAGCCAAAACAAGGCACAAACAAACAGTGCGGACAACAGTAATTGATGGGCTCGTGGAGTCGATGGAGCATGAGGGTCAATTGAGTGTTCCTTGATGTGAGTCTATCGCTCTCTGACAGTCTAGAGACTACACAAAGTGAAGAGATTGAGTCCTCCAGTCGATTGAGTTTGCCTTTAGGCGGGAGTGAGGCGCCAATACTGTCCTTACTTGTCTCGAGTGGGCCTCTAGTGGATCGACCAACAAAAACAACAATGATCTCTTTTCTTTCACCTTTCGGACCCTTTCATCTCAGTAACTATCGCCACTGGTTGACCACCCGTGGCCAACTACTCTCACTTTTTCGGCTAATCCTCACGGATCATTCGCTTTAATGGCTCATGAAGACAAGAGGAGCATTATGACCTAGTTGATGAGGAGTGGCGAGTACGGTAGTGGACTTTAGATTCAGTTCAAAGTTGTGTTCACACGAAATAATCAGGCGTGCTTGCTCATACTTCACTATCAAACTTAATCCACCTGTCTCGCTAAACTCTCCCACGCTCACACTTTCTAGCTTACGGCCCGGGCAGATCAAAAGGCATTGCGAAAAAAACGTGTGAAGGAAAAGAAGTGAAGGACTGAAGGGCAAGTGGGATGACCAGAGGGTGTGATTTTTTTATATTTCGAAATGCGTCCCGAACAACCTTATTTATCTAAGCTCAAAGTTGCATTCATCCATCATCCACCTGTTCCCACGCAAACTTCTCGACCGGTCACTAGATAATCAAGTGCGAAGGAATCATTTGCCCCCTTTGTCTTACGCAATTCCGCCACTTTCGGCAGTCCTTCTAATCACTATTCAAGACCACTTGTAAATACCGCAGGTCAGACAGCGCGAGAGAGTATGGGAAAGGGAGAGAGTCAGACAATGACCCTATCCATGACCACTGTCTGCTCCCACTTAACCTGCGCGTACAATATTGATGAACCCGGAAGAAAGGACCCGCCTGGAGGATTAGTGGGAGGCTACTAAACGGTCCTTGATTATGCTCGGCGGCGCCGAGAGCAACGGATTCGGCCCAATTTCGACAAAGGAGGAGGAAATGAGGAAGGATTACTGTATTCAATCTTCATTGGGTTACTCTCGAAGCATCGATTTGCTCCCATTCCATGAAGATGGTTGAAGAACATCTCTCTTTACGGGAGTACGATACTCCACTGAGGAATATGTTTCATCAAACGATAAAAGTAACTGAAACTATGGACATATCAGTCGTTGGCGTCCCGCTCTTTAAAATAATATAATCAGTAGTCTTAATAAATGTCTGAAAACAGACTGCGGAACACATCACGACATCGAGATTGATTATATTGCATTGCAGCTTCCCATTGACAAGAAACTGAAAAGGATACAAAACATTGGGGCTCGTGAGGCTCTTTTGGTGTAAAATAATCATAGCTCGATTAACCAGATTGATTGCATTGCAGCTGTGCGGGAGTGATTGCCGGATTACCACCATACTCATCAATTCCTCCCCCTTCTCTTCCCGGATTAAGACAGTGAAGAGCCTCTCTCTCCGTTCAGCCTGATCTCTCACTCGCCTAAGAAAATGAGGGAATGAGAGGATTAGAGTGAACCCCATTAGCACTCGAGGAGCTGTAGAAAAAACGGAGCTAGGGAGCAGGGGAAATCGAGAGAAAGTTCTCACGTTCTTTCCATTTATCCCATATTTGGCTCCCTCGAGCAATACTGCCCTCATGAAGTGTCCTCGAGTTATAGGATGCGTATCACACCTGATGGGGCACCTGATACCTGATCATCATTGAGGCACTGACTGATTGACAGATTGAGTTGTTACGCAAGCGATCCTCAAGCAAATAATTGCACACTAGGAGGGCGGATATCGGAGATGGGATCAGTAGATGGACAAACACAAGATGAGGTTCGTCATGGATGATAGTCTGTTCAGGGCAAGGATGAACACCCAGGATGGCAGTAGAATACACTCGGACGTGAGGGTATTTAGTCTAAAACATCCTATAGATGGAACTTGGTGGTGGATCTCGTGAAAAATCTGATCAAGTATGTTTCATCGCATTATGAAAGGGACGAAATCTGTATTCATCTCAATCAATTGAAGGCCCCTGCTTTTATAAAAAATATCATCATTTAACCAATTTCTGCTGTTGGGGATCCGACAAAGTCACCTCGCAACAACGCTTTACTTCCTTTCTTTCGAAGTAATTAATTTGTGAAGCCGTGTATCTTTCATCTATGTTTCACAGATTTCTAAAAGCCGACTAACTCACAATTCAAGCAGTTTTTTCCCAGCTCAATGCTTTAAAAATAACAATAATATTTGCTGATCGATTGTCATTCCGATTCATCGAGCACGCTCCTCGAATGCTATAAGTTCCGTTCCGGGTGTCCTGCAAGGTGGCCGTGCACTTTCACATGCGCAATTAAATGACCATCAGCTGCACTCACTTTCCTAATTGGCACATGTTGAGTTCCTACCGTACATCCTGTGTAATATTTGCCCTTCCTTCCCTCCACCCGATGGGCGTTTCCCTCCCTCTCTCTCTGTTCACTCTGTCTCTAGCTGGTTAGAGAGAGGCGTGGCTTCCTACCAGCTGAGAGAGGAGGCGGAGTGACCTCCTGGTTATCTGTCTATCCATAGCATAAGCTTGTCTGCCCTTAGAGCCAGTCGGTTGTCTCACCTCTCTCCATCCATCCATCCATCCTCAACGTCAAGGAACTTCGAGTCCATTTTCACTTCTTCCGTCAACATGGTAAGTGAACGCTAATTATGCTCCGTTCCCATCATTGTCCTCTTGCTTTGACCGTTGCTGCTCTCTATTTGACATCCTCTTGCACATTTCTAGGGCGAAAACATATCAAGTCAAAACTGCAATTAGAGCCCCGTTCTCACCTTTGTTCGCCCTCAGTGACCGGTGCAAAACAGCGCGCTCTCTTGCAAGCAGCTGCTAGTACATTCAATTATCACATTTCTCCTCTCACTTTTTCATGTTCCTTTCAAACTTAGAAATGGTTGCCCACTCATTGAATGCTTTTATGATCAAAAAGATCCAGTAATAAACCAAATTTCAGATGTTCACAATGTACTCCGGTCCCGATTCGGGTTTCTCCTCTCCCCTTTCCACTCTTCCCTCCTGCTCTTCATTCGATCCTCTTTCTCCATCGATGATGAGAATAAGAAGACGACTCTCGTATGAGTCTATTGATACTCCAGCGACAAGGGAAGCGGCGACTCAGACGGATGAGGAATTGTCAGGTACAGTAAGCATTTTAGTGCATTGGGATCATAGACGTGGGGGTAGGCGTTTGGGGGAGGGGAGAGGGACAGAAGCTTGTCCTGAAGAATAACTAGTAACTTAGAATAGAATATCTTCAGAGCCTTGGGGATCTTGCCGAATCTTATTCTTGGGACATTAGGTAACCTGACCTTTGATCTCGCCCTCTCTCACACCTGGATACAGTAGCGTGACAACACTATCTTCCAATATTTGGCTAAACCGGAAGGATGAAAGAGCCCTTCAGTGTCAATCTCGACACTGTTTGTGTAGGAAACATTGAGGGATGTTCCCTTTATTCGGGACTTCCGCACATCTCAGTTGTCTATAGGGATCCTACCGTAGCCTAAAGATACCGTAATCATATCAGTAATGCCATCAGTTCACGATAGGGATACTACCGTAACCTTCTTATCATCATCTCATTCAATTTCAGTCGATGACATCATTCGCTGTCGCCGAGTCGGTCGCAAACTTCTCGCACTCTGTGACGAATTTGACCGGGAATTCTTCCAATCAGCCCACAAATCCGAGGTAATTTACTCCGTTCCCAATCAATTATTCTCACCTTCTCTAATGCGCTTCTTCTCTGTTGCGCAATCATTCAAATTAGACTCCTGACCCCCTCTCAATAGCCCCAGTTAGAAGCGACTCTCTGCCTCTCCTCACTTGCCCTACTCTCTCGCTCTGTCTGACTGGCTTACCTTCTCACACCACTCGATTATGTCTTTGTGGCTACCGTATCTCATCTACGCTACCCGCGCAACCAAAGGGATACTTGAACAGTCCTCAATAGAGACAAAGCCCGAGATCGAATACTGTCGGACTCTCTCCAATTTGCCTGCTCTCTCGCTCCTTTCAAACTACTCCTGAATAAAGCCCCTTCAAGGTCATAGTTCCCACCCTCAAGAGATGGTTAGGATAGCGCCTCGACCATTCATAAACACCCCTCATCTCACTCCTTGCGCATCCTTTGTTCTATAATAGCCGCTCATCCCTATAATTGCAGTGACTTCTCGAATATCAGACCGTCATTTCGCTCATTACAGGCTGATTCTCCCTCTTCTTCCTCCTCCTCATCCTATTCTTCTGTCGTCGTTGATTTCTTTCGAAGCTTCTTCTGATTCCATCATGAAGATATCAATATGAATGACATTCCATCAAAGATCTGCGCAGAGTATGAAGAGAAAACGTGTATTGTATCCCCGTATGAGCATTGTGTGATAAATATGTATTCAATCTAGCAATCTGTCGTTCATGTGTTGAACAGAGTAGGATTAAGGAAGGGGTATTATTTCCATGTTGATCATTCGTCTATTTACCTCCGTCGTCGCCGAAAATTCTGGAAATATACATTGAATTGTGTCAATTTAGGGCAGCAGTAGAGTGGGCGGGAAGCAGTTTCTTCCGATGTACTAGCTTGATGATCGTTCATTTTACTGATTTGCCTCATTCCATCCATCTATCATAGCAGGAATCCACCTGTGGGGATTATTGTTGACTCATTAATCTCAGTGCTTGCTCTAATCGCGTGAAATGAAGTGAACACACCTAAGCTAACATTTGGTCAGTCATAACCCACTCTCCTCCTTTCCCTCACTCTCTCACACTCCCTGGCCTTCGAGAGTCCTCTCCTTCTTTCCCTTCAGTCTCAGAGAGTCAATGAGAAGCAATCCATCCTCTTCCCTCACACACAAACACACACACGTGTTCACTATTTGCACTCCATAAATCCGTTCAGTGATATGCAAATTGAGGTATCCACTAGAGATACTGTATCAGCCAGTCCTTAGACTATCAATAGGCACTGCATCAACAACCTTTGTTTCTCAAATGATGAGTGCTTCATTGTGTTCCCTATCACTCGCGTACAATGGCTACTAATCCTTGGACTATCAATGAGGGAACGAGTGGTATCTTACCGTATGAACTGTCATTATCACAATATGCTTCCATCTGCAAGCAATCTTCTTCCGTGTATCTCCTAGTCCGCCAAACATCTAATAGACTATCACTGTCCTACAGCTGTTAGGGCAATCCTTCCATTCTCGAACCCAATAATCGTTCCTGATAACTGCCATCCTGCCTCGAGGCATGGTCTGACTCTCTCCCTTTCCCATGGTCTCTCGCTTCTCTGACCGATGAGAGATCGGGCAAAAGCAAGAGACACAAATGATTATTCCTCTTCCTCTAATTAATGAGTGCTTAAATCGTGTCGAACAGCAAGTAATCCGGGGGGGTGGGTCTGGCACCAGGTGTACACAAACGTGTACAAGGATGGAGGGGGGGGGGGCTGTCTTTGTCTGGACTCTCGTGGGTACCAACCGGCGAGTCAATGAGTAAATGAGAGTACTGAGTGTTGTAATAACTGGCACGTTAATGCTGGGAACACCCGAGTTCAGGGATATTTTTGAGCATACCGTCATTCCAGTTATGTTTCAAAATTACTTCCTCTTTTCCTGTGTGCATTTGAAGTCGATGGTGTTCGTGTTGTTAATGGAAAAAATACAATCTTCGTCTACCAATGGCAGATCTGTAGTGACCTACTTACATATCCCATGTTAGACTACTTCCAACCCGGGGAACACATCCTGTAGCACTCTCCATCCATCCCAAGAGTGGTCGCTCAGAATAGGAGATAATTGATCTCTCATTATTTCAAATTTGATGTGTTTCAGCCCTCCTTATTCTTCTCGAGCGCTCAAGTTTTTTGATACATAGATGGCGGAATTGTGCGTGTCAAAAATTCAAGAATGTCATTTCAGTTCACGATAAGATAATTATGAGAGCTTTTCTTCTGACCACGCGCTGAAACACTACCCGCAAGGTTGGGAGGGGTCGATCGCAGCTGGAGATAATTGAAAGAAATACAGGTTGAAAACAACAGGTCACTTGTTCAGCTGAGTTTCAGCATTCCTTCTTCTCCTTGAGCACACATTACTTTCATTGAATCTTTTGTATGATAACTTGTGTACTAAGTTCACGACACCTCCCCCATGTAATATGATCGATTAACCCAGGAGGGTCGCACACAGCTGGAGATAGCTGATCTCCCGTGTCGTAATTCATTCGGTCACTCGATACTCGCAGACAGGAACAATGGAGAGAGAGAGGAAGGAGACTCCCCTGTCCTCCCTCACTCTCCCCGGTTAGAGAGGAGGAGAGGCAAGGGAAGGAGAAGAGGGAGGGGTTCTCTTCCCTGTTGCTGTTATTATTCCCTGTTGTTGCTGAACGATTAGCACCTGTTGAGAATATGACACACCGGCTGTAAATTGGTGAGGGAAACTAATGGGAACAGTTGCCAAGAGGGAGATCGATAGTGGGGTGTTGGCACGGAGTGAAGAATGCCTCACCTATCTATTCGGGTTTTTTGTTAAAATTAGGGAAAATCACAAAAAATTCCGAATTCACGTTTTTTCATGTAGAAATAATTCGGACATGTTACAGTTTCAGTAATTGGGATGTGTTTCAGTTTCTTTTCTTTTTCCCTCAAGGCCCTCGATTTCGATACGTTGAACATCGACACTTAAAAAAAAGAAACACGGTTTTTATCTGTCCGTTTCATTGCCATTTCCGGATTTCAACATCTTCTTGTTCAAGAATGGCAGAATCATTGATGATTAGAGATCATAGCTTCCGATTTCCTTCTCTCTCTTATTCATTGAGCTCCTTCCTCCTTTGTCTTCTCCCCTAATGACATCGATGTAATGAATCCATCACTGTCAATTTCCCTTCCAAGGAAGAGAAGACAGGATAAAAGACGACCCTCTTAGTCATTTGCATGCCGACACTGGGGAAAGTGATGAATGAGCGATTGATTCGACAGAGAGAGACTCAAGCCTCCTTTCGGGGGCATTTCTTCCCTATTCAAGTGATGGATCGAAGACAAGGGATCGAATTTATGGGCCTGAGAGGAAGATACAGTACATTCAAGGACCTAGGGATTACGGTACTCATCACGCTAGTCTTAGTCCAATTGTAACAGTAGTCGATAGCCACTTTCGGGGGTAATTCGAGATCATAAATGGTTGTCGGGCGCTTCTCTTTGGTGTTCTTACTCGAGAAAGGATAAGATGTGCAGAGAAGGCGAGAGAGTGTGGGAAAGCGAGAGAGTGAGACTCTTTCCTCTCTTTCTTCCTTGATTGTCTCATCCTTGGGGAGATATTTTACGACTTGGAAGGATAAAGAGAACCGCCTATCTTCTAACTACGTAATCTAATAAGTGATGACAGACGGGAAAAGGAAGATTAATGAGGGGAGACTAGCTTGATTTGGATAAATGACTGTTAGTTTGCGGGAATTATCGCGGTATTTTTTATTCCTTTTTTCGTCACAGAAGAACAATCTTCCAATAAGTACGTGCGGCTCGAATTGTATTCGACAACTTGCGAAGCACACATGAATTCACAACCGACTTATGCAAAAATCGTCAATGGTTCAGCGTTGCAGATCAGATAAATTCGGATATGTTTCATCGCTCTCTCATTGCATCAACTACGAGTCTTCGTCGATGTTGTTGACAGTCATTAGATATACCAAAATGGAGCACAGTGATCGATTACTGACTCTATTTATCGTGCGTTTCAAATGCTCAGCAAACTCAATGTGCTGGTTAGCGTATTGATTGTCTGGGAGAGAGAGGAAGGGAAGAGGCAGGGCGGAGGAGAGCAGGTAGATCACTAGCCTCCTCCCGGCCTCTTCCTAACTCCGCCCATCGAACGGTATTCAAAGGTTAACTACGAGTGGAACGGAAAATAATTTCACGATACGGTAATCTGCCCTCACACCTTGTCCCTTTCTTGTTCCTAACAATAGTCCGATTCGCATTGAGCAACACAACCTATTACCCGCCTGAGTATCCTCCATATGATGATGAGGAAGGGAGAGAGAGGGTGTGAATGAACCAATTATGAGGACAACCACTAATAGAGATCCGAGCACCTGCTTGAGAGGCGAATAGAGTCTGAATGGGATGATGAGACAAAGAGATGACAGATCGGCTATGGGTGTCAAGGAGAGGAAATGGCGTAACTGGTAAAAATGTCAGTGGGTCTGTTGATACGAGCACCTAATTTCACATATTGCCTCGCTCGCGTTGATTAGGAAACAATGAGAGGAGTGAAGAGAGTCTTGCGAATTTGAGATGAGCTTTCGATCCGACTCTCTGCGTAGAGTATGTAGAGTATGGAGACTCATGAAGTACAGAAGGGTGATGAGACAAAGAGGTGACAGATCGGCTATGGATGTCAAGGAAACACCGGGGGGAGGGGAGGGATGGCGCAACTGGTGAGAGATGTGATGATACCCTTGACTGATGGTGATAAAGATCTTTGAAACAGAACACCTGACCGGTAAGCGGAAGCCCCGGGTTCGACTCCCGGTCTGTGCATTAACCTTTGCTATCTCAAATAATGTTTATACCTTGAGCCTACTCGGCTATGACTAGAGTAATCACTCAGATCTAAACTATTTAGATCTTTGAGTAATCCGAATAGCATTGCGTAACTGACAAGATCGGAATCAAACGATGCCCAAAAACGAAATGGATCCACCGTTTCGAATATGTTTCATCGCTTGCTGATATTCTGGCGGTGCACTCTCATTTCGCTGGTAGTGACATTCTCGGAAATTAGACAAAAAGTAATATTATTTTCCTTTTATCATGCCTATGGCATCGTCATTCAAAAACTTTTCTTATTTGGGCACCTCAATGGAATGGATCCTGGCCTGGTGCCTGGTAGTCCTCCATAATTTATCAAGATGGTTTATCGACCAATCGCTTTTGCGGCAAGATAAGGTAGGATTTTAAGAAAAAGAGGAGGAGGGTGTGTAATACCGTATCGAATGCTGCGCATTGTAATTATCCCCCATCTCTAGTTGTAACATTCTTCCTCCCCCTATCGTATTTGACCTGTATTCCTTCTCTCGGATATCAAATGGCACTCATCCATTGGGATTGAGATGATTAGGGAGAGAGTGAGAAGCAGAGAGGTAATCATTATGTAAGAGTGAGGGCCTCAGGTGGGCATAACAGTCGGGTGTCGGGTTTCAGAAGATAATATGGATGGGTTAGCAAACATGGAGGCAGTGAGAGGTGATCAGTTCTCGGGTACGGTAATTAACTAATGTTAGATTAGAAAAGAGATCATTGCAGTACACGTAGGAGGATAGCTGACAATGAAGTATATTTTTTATGAACCATGTGGAATCGTTAACGCCACCACCGAGATTTGATCGTAATCGTATTGTCGTTGAAACATAACCAATCGTTGGAGCACTGCGATTAATTGTACTTATTCAGGAAGATCACCCAGATTATCGTGAGATTATTTTTCATTCCACACGTAGTTGTCCTTTGACGAACTGAGTTGAGGGAGGAGGGAGGAAGAGGCCGGGAGGAGGCTAGAGATCTACCTGCACTCCTCTTCCCTGCCTCTTCCCTTCCTCTCTCTCCCAGACAATCAATACGCTAACCAGCACATTGAGTTTGCTGAGCATTTGAAACGCACGATACCGCATGTGCAAAAACGGAAATGGTTGGATGCAAAAACGGAAATGGTTGGAAGAAAGGATTAATCTTGGATTGGGAAGGCGCTCCCGCTCTCTACCAGGTCAGAGAGGCGAGAGACTACGGGAAACGAGGAGATTACTAATAGGGTTGGCTAAACGGTTGCGACATTGCAACGTTGCAATGGAGGGGAGGGAGGGATGCAACGTTGCAACGAGAGGGCGAGGGGAGGGGGAGGGATGCAACGTTGCAATGGACGTTGCAACGTTGCAACGATTCGGTACCTTCCGAGCTCGGAAAACAGTTCCCGCATCAAATTTCACGAAAATTAATATGCAAACGTTAATTAAAACCATTTTTCATCTCGATATTCCACTGATTTCATCACCACTGAGTGTTTTCAAAGAAAGTTCTGTACAATGCTCAATTTTTCGTGGATATCTCAGCGGAAATGCAAATCGAGCAGCAAAGTAAAGCTGATTCAGTATTGTATGGTTGGAATAATTATCATTGCAGCATATTATAATCTCATTCACAAAAAATAGCGAAAGCTTCCGCGAGTCAGGCACATTGCCTTATGAAGCTTTGAGATGAGAAGCGCGTGCGCTCTAGTCGCGCCGGGTTGGGAAGAGGGGGTAGAGGAAGAGGGAAGAGGAGGGGGAGGGTTGCAACGTTGCAATGGACGTTGCAACGTTGCATCCCTCCCCTCCCCTCGCCCTCTCGTTGCAACGTTGCATCCCTCCCCCTCCCCTCTTCCTCTCGTTGCAACGTTGCAACCCTCCCTCCCCTCTATTGCAACGTTGCAAACACCGAATAGCCAACCCTAATTACTAAGGAGGTGGATGCAGCTGGCACTTGGATGGAGTCATTGAATCGTGCTTCCGCTTCCCTCATCGAGATGTAATCAGAGGGTTAGGTAGCAATTAGGATAGGATAATACGTTTTCGCGCACACAATGAGCGAAATCTGGACAATCACCATAGTAGTTCAGAAAGAAAAAAACAGATTTGAGGGATATGAACAAAAAGCATGAAACTGACAGTTGGAGGGAGTCATTGAATCGTGCTCCCTCACAGAGATGCAATCTGCGAGGTTGGCAGTAATAAGGATAGGATAAAGATACGCTATGGACGATACGCTATGGATTCTATAAAAGAAATCCAAATCTTTAGCAGTGAGATTGCAAAGAAATTTATGGTATATTTTTCATGCAACATAATAAAAGCGTTTGATTGAAAATGAATTGTTGTTCAACAGGAGTACATGAGATTCAGTTTAACTCGCTTCGGATAAAACGGGTTCTTTTCTTGAATGATGATTCGATAATCATTGACATGAGTTGCAAAATCGCCGTCAACAACGATTACGTTTAATCGATGATCGTCGAACGAATATACCTAAATTTTTCAAATTTTTCACAAAATATATCTTTTAAAAATAGTCGAACATACTTCGAAATTCTCTGTGACAGAGCAGTATTGGACGGTACGTTTCGGATGGAGGGTTCGCTCAATAGTTAGACCGAAACATGTCTTTAAGAAGGTCAGCTCGACACCCCTCTTTACAGGAATACTAAGATATTTGAGTTTTTCCTCTACAATGTTCTGAAATATAAAGTACTTCAAAAATACACAGGTGTGAACGTTCAAACCTTTCTAATCATACACAAGTTTTCTGCTGTTATCGAATTGCATTCGATACCGTTTCCGACGTGTAGTTTTTTCACGTTTTCTGTAGAAAGAAGCAGGTTGGAAATGTTTAACTGAGGTACTTGGAAGTCACCGCTTTCCTGCGAAATAGTACACTAACAAGCAAAAAAAATTCAATTGAGTACTAACCTTGTAAACATTTAATTGGTCCGTTGTTATTTGAAAAAGAGTTTCAAAAAGATGATTGTGCATCTAGAATATTCGCGTTACAGAAGGAATGGCATATTTAAGAAATCAACTTGCTTCGTTTGTGTCCATGAAAGCAATAATCAAAATTTCTTCAACGTCAGTATTGATCGCTATTCTTTTCAAAACTCCAGCCATGACCGAATCATAATCGTAAATTTTACGTTGACGATTTGAGATTGATATAACACACTCAGAAGGAGAAATCTGAATTTTTCAATATATAAAAAGTGTGAAGGAGCGAAAATTGACCCGGACAGTTAGTTGCCTAATCTGGCTCCTGTACGTGTGTAAGTAAATCTGATCCAATCTTTTGTTCAGGCACATTTTGAGACGATTAGGCTGATCGAGATAATTGAAAATGTCAACAATAATTTCGGTTGGGAGATCATTGAAGGATGTCTAAATGTAAGATTTTCACAACATCGCAACAATCTTGCGGGGAATACCTTTTCTATTGCGGTTATTGCAATTTTCAGTGAATATAAATTCATTATGGTGTAGACTCGAACCGAAAGTATTGAGTTTTTTAATATTAATTGTCAGTCACCCTAGCTTGGCACGGCTCATAAATGGCGCCAAAAATATTTGATTAAAAAAAACTCCACCATGGGGCAATCTCGCGCTAGGTATGTGACATTCTGGAATTATTTACACGATTCTCGTGAAATTATTTTTTTTTCTTATTTATTTCTTCTTCTCTCTCAACTTGGCATCTTGTCGTGTTTGTTAAATTGTTTAAAATAATTATTTTTATTTGACATCAAATACATCTAACTACAAAGAGAAGAAGACAGAGGGGCTATTAAATAATGCTAAAATCAAATAAAAATCGCAACAAAATTTACTATTTCAAAGCGCCATAATTTTTATTGAATATCTGTAAAACGAATAAAAATTAAATGATCCAAATGAATAAAAATTAAATGATCCAAAATCAAAGGAAATACTGATCGACAGGATAAGGTTGATTTAGCTTTACTCGATCGCGGAGGTTAAATGGCCTCGATTCGTGGATATGAATGTTATTTTCATTAATTTTGGTTGCAATACCACCTTCGACTATTCTAATGTTTAATCGACGATTTTCGAACGAATATAGCTTAATTAGTTGTAAATTAGCATTTTTCGGATTTAAATAATCACCTCTAGTTCCTCGTTAGCAGCACAGAATGTTATTGAGCGAGGGTGAGATACAAAGGCCCTTTCGATAGTCAGTCCGAAACATGACTCGATAAATGTCGTTTCGACACCCTTGCTAACGCGAACATTGAACGATTTGAGCTTGCAACCCTCTATCATTCTCTGAAATGTGCGGGAATAGAAACAATGAGGAAATGATGGACAAACCTTCCTAATCATACACAAGTGTTCTGCTGTTATAGAATTGCATTCAATGCCCTTTCCGACATTTAGCTCTCTAACATTTTCAGCACATTGAAGTGAGTTGGAGGTAAATTGAGGTATTTGGAATTCATCGCCTTCCTGTAGTTAGCACATGAAGTAAACCAATTAAATTGAGCAACTTACCTTGCAAACGTTAAATTTGTCCGCCCTTATTTGAAAAATCACTTCGAAAAGACTGTTGTGCACCTAGAAAAGTTGCAATTAATGTCGCACGAGTGGCATTAGTAATGTAACAAAGGCTCACTTCAGTTGTGCTCTTCTCAATAGTAATCTTAATTTCACGAATTTCCGTATTTATAGCTATTCTTTTTAGTAAACCATTTATGACCGAATCAGAATAATGAAGAACACGTAGGCCACTCGAGATTGATATATCGCACTTGTCGGGAGTAATCTGAACTGCTCAAATGAAACAATAGGCAATCATCAAAAAAATTGACATGTACAGAAAGTTGCTGCAATGTATTATTCCTGTAAGAGTGCAAGTAAATTCGATCCAATCTTTTGTTCAAACACATCTTTAGGCGATTAGAACGGTGAAGATAGTTGAAAATGTCAACGATAATTTCGGTCGGTAAATCATTGAAGGATGTCTAAATGTAACATCAATAAATTATCGCAACCTTTTATCGAGGAATACCTTCTCTATTCCAGAAAACGCAGTTGAATAGCTTCTCTTCATTTATCAGGAAGGTATACTCACTTGGGAAAGGTCAGAATATTTAACTTTATTGTCAGTTAGGACCCAAGTTTGGCGTGATGAATAGTGGGCGCCAAAATGATATCTAGATTCAAAAAAATTCCAGCTTGGGGAACTCTGGGAGCAAGTATTAACACTAACAAAAAAGTTTTCTTTCAAAATTTGTTCATGTGCATTCTTTCTTTTGACGTCTCGTTTTGTTGTGAATTAAAAAAAAAAAATAAAATAAAAAAAACATCAAAAACAATCAAAAACATCAAATACATCAAAAACACTGAAGCGAATAACATGATGGCGAGCATAAATGACAATTTTACTTTCATATTATCATTTTTATTATTTAATACCTGCAAGAATATGAGGAAATCAGACAAATCAAAGGAAATTCTTATTGACAGGGTAAGGCTTATTACACCGTCGACGATTACAATGTTCAATCGAAGTTTATCGAACGAATATAGCATAATTAGTTGACAATTATCTTTTTTCGGATTTAAATAATCACCTCTAAATCCTCATTGGCTGCGCAGAATTTGATTGTTTGTAGGTGGGATTCAAATGGATTTCTTTGTGGGTGCGAATCAATTTGACTGGTTAGACCGAAACATGACTCGAGAAAGCTCGTTTCAACACACTTGGTCACGCTCACTTTGAACGATTTAAGCTTGCAGCCCTCTATAATTTTCTGAAATGTGCGGGAATATCAGTTGAAATAACAGTTGTTGAAGGAGAAACCTTTCTAATCATGCACAAGCTTTCGGCTGTTATCGAATTGCATTCAATGCCCTTTCCGAGATTTAGCTTTCTAACATTTTCAGCACATTGAAGTATGTTGACGATATTCAATTGAGGTATTTGAAAGACACCTCCTACCTGTAAATAGCAATAGTTAAAATAATTAAATTGAGCAACTCACCCTGCAAACTGTAAATTTGTCCGTATTTATTTGAAAAATTGGTTCGAAAAGATTATCGTGTGTCTGGAAAACCAGAGTATTGCATGACTCACATTTGCTATAAAAAACGGCTCACTTCAGTG
This sequence comes from Pristionchus exspectatus, assembly GCA_911812115.1. NCBI lineage: Eukaryota > Metazoa > Nematoda > Chromadorea > Rhabditida > Neodiplogasteridae > Pristionchus > Pristionchus exspectatus. Next base: position 3,786,363 of record OU461587.1, on the reverse strand, counting down.
GTGTTCATCCGAATTATAATCATAATTTCTTCAATGTCCGTATTTATAGCTATTTTCTTAAGTACACGATCCATAAACGAATCGTTACAATAATGTAAACGATCAAAACTCGAAGATTTTTTAATAACACACCCGCCTGGAGAAATCTAAATTTCTCAATTTGTGCAACTGAATATAGCAAAAATATACCTTGACTTGTAGTTCACTTATTTTGTTTTTCTTCCCGTACGAAAATCCGATCGTGAAATAAATTCGATCCAATCTTTTGTTCAAACACATCTTTAGGCGATTAGGACGGTCAAGATAGGTGAAAATATCAACAATAATTTCGGTCGGCAAATCATCGAAGGAGGTCTAAATGTGCTATGAGATGCCGAAAAAACATGCCCTCTTCCTTCAAGAAACGAAGTACCTTTGATGTTCCGGTAATTGAATCTTGTTGAATAAAATGCATGTTCAATAGGAAACAAAAAAAAAGAATCAAATGGGCAAAGAAGCGTCTCATTGTCAGTCAGGCGTCATTTTCGAGTGATCATTATTTGACGCAAAAAAAATAGTTTTCAAAATACTTTCTTGATTGTATTTTTTACAATGATTGTATAGGTATAACTGTCAGTCGAGTTCATGAAGTGCACTTTATTTCATTCAAATTCTCATCCAACTCTCATCCATCTCATCATCCTTCTCACTCGTACAAATGCACTTGAACGACTTGGAATACTGGAAGATTCCACTGATCTCGAGGAAATTTCTCAGGGAAGTTCTGAAATAGTAATGCGTGCGACGATTGGACACTCCATAAACAAATCCCGAGCAAAAACACCATGAATATTCAATTTTTTCTTAGACTATAGGTATATCACGCCTCTCACCTAAGAATCGACTCAGACAAGCAGAACTTTGTCAGCGAGCCAAATTTCGCAGTTCAGCTTTCGACTGTTTTGGGGTCTACTAGACCCCACTAGACATCCTATGAAAGGATTAATGCCAGAGATCATTCCCGACCGAGCTGCAGCGCCGGTAAGCTGCAGCCTCACAAGTTCAAGACGAATTTTCTCCCCTTCAATGAAATCCTTGAGATTACTTTTCTGAAGGAGCTATGGCTACTTTTCGATGCTCTTTCGACCTGTGCAGGTCGTTTGTTGATATTTTATCTTTTAACCCTGTTAAACGTTATTGAGCATTATTGAAAAATCCAGCGCAAAAGCTGGGAATTTTATTGCTTACGATTGTAGAGCTCGTCAAGACGAATCGAATGATATGTCTGCGCTCGCATATCGAGGGGGGTGGGTATGGTTTCATGTCCAAAAACTGTCTGTCAAACTTTCAAACTTCTTTTCAACAGTCACTCGACGATTCATTCCACTCTTGCGAGTGAAATGACCCGGTGTCGACTCTAAATTCTCGATATGTTTCATTCGCCAATGTAATTTGAAAAATTACGACACGGTGCAGGGATGAAGGCTAAATGAAACATAACGTGAATTTTCATCTGACACCGGGTCATTTCACTCGCGAGAGTGAAATGAATCGGCGAGCGACTGTTGAAAAGAAGTTAGAAAGTTTGACAGACAGTTTTTGGACATGAAACCATACCCACCCCCTCGATATGCGAGCGCAGACATATCATTCGATTCGTCTTGACGAGCTCTACAATCTTATCGTGCGTTTGAAATGCTCAGCAAATGAGATGTGCTGGTTAGTGAGCTATCGATTGTCTTGGAGAGAGGCAAGGGGAAGGAAGGGGGGAGGAGGACACTTGATCTACCGCCTCCTCCCGGCCTCTTCCTTTCTCCGCCCCCTCGAACGTTCGTCAAAGGTCAGACACTAGTGGAATGGAAAATAATATTGCGATAAGCAATAAAATTCCCAGCTTTTGCGCTGGATTTTTCAATAATGCTCAATAACGTTTAACAGGGTTAAAAGATAAAATATCAACAAACGACCTGCCCAGGTCGAAAGAGCATCGAAAAGTAGCCATAGCTCCTTCAGAAAAGTAATCTCAAGGATTTCATTGAAGGGGAGAAAATTCGTCTTGAACTTGTGAGGCTGCAGCTTACCGGCGCTGCAGCTCGGTCGGGAATGATCTCTGGCATTAATCCTTTAATAGGATGTCTAGTGGGGTCTAGTAGACCCCAAAACAGTCGAAAGCTGAACTGCGAAATTTGGCTCGCTGACAGATTCAGGTCGATTCTTACGTGAGAGGCGTGATATAGCATTATGGCATCCGGCAACTGATTAGCAGTCAGACTTTCAAAGTTCGAAAAAATAACAGAATATTTGAACCGAGCTTTTCCAAAAACATAGTTGACACGAGACATCAAAAAAATAGTGAGACTAACAAACCCAGTGAAAACGGCATCCGGCAGCTGATTAGCAGTCATCGATTCAAGAGGGAGATTGTAGATCGTCAACGAGCAACCTTTCTTAGCAAATGCAGAGACCATCTGAATGTGTAATTCTTTTTTTTTCTTTTTTTTAGTTACAGTAGTCTCAGCCTCTCGTCTAATCCTAGAAACGGGGTTCGGCGAGGATGTTCAAAACAGTACCCTTTTTTGCGTTATCGTTGCTCAAGATTCCGGAACACTTACCTTATATCCCGGATAATTTGTGTACGTGTTTCCTTTGCCGCCTGAAGTTGCAGAAATTCCTCGATAAACCTATAGATATTTAATATTGTTGAGTGTGAAATCCAAGCGAAAAACTATCAAATCGTTCCGTAAGAATCGAGCACAATCGCCCATAGTCTGTGCCTGAATACGAAATTCATTTCAATTTATGAAAAATACACCTTACAATTTCATTCGCGCAAGTCACCGGACATATTGTTTTCTTCTGAAAAAAAGCTAATTTTTAGGCAAAAGGAAGTTGAAGGATTTCCCGAAACCTGTGCAATATAAAAGAACGGTGATCCGCAGAGCATGATGTTCGGATCGGCGGCCATTTGAGAACGACTGAAAGTATTTTATTTTGTAGAGTTCGAAATACGGGTTATCGTCTCTTGATTTCACACACTCTCTCGCCTCTCTGACTGGCGAAAACGAATAAGAAACACGTTACCATAATCGTTACGAGCAAGAACGTAACGAAAGGGCATCTTACCAACTCATCTCCTTCCCTGCACCGCCCCCAATGCCTCCGTTGCCCCCGTTGCCTCCGTTGCCTCCATTTCCTCCATTGCCTCCATTGCCTCCATTGCCTCCATTGCCTCCATTGCCTCCATTGCCTCCATTCCCTTCATTTCCTCCATTATAATATATTAAACCGTTCCGCGTATTCCGATTCCTATCGTTCATTTCACATTTTACTAGAGGGTCTCAGGACCTAGCTTTTGTTCCTAATCGTTTCCAAGAGGCACTAGTTCACATACTGAGAAAATGACAAGTTTAAAATTAATCAATAATGAGCAAGGGAATAAAACGTTCCGTATTATGCGCTAAACACCGTAGCTTCTCCGCTGAGCATTTAAATGCTAGGATACCTCCAGGTAAGGCTACCCGAGAAAGCATTGGACAGCCGGGAATGCAGTCCGTCTAACAGCTGGCCTTACCAGTGGGTCCCACCTAGCGTTGTCTTACGACGTAACTTTAATTAGGCTTCCAGTCGGTATTTATAAGAGTGATACGAAAGGAGAATACACGATGCGAGTGACCCATCTGACCCAGATAATGGGCACTCGCTAGACAAGAATAGAATTGGATACGCGACATAGGGAAGACTTATGACCGGAGTTCAAACTTGTCTATTCCGAAGAACCAGCCCGTGATACCCAGATTCCCTATTAGACCCAGACACGATTTCCCAACATGGATATGCGAAAAGTAGTCGGGAGGATAATAGACAATAGGCTTTCCTTCCTTCTCCCTAGCTCCGCCTCCTCTTGACCATCTGTCAGTACTCCTCTCTTGTGCGTATGCATAACGGTAAAATCGCTTGACGTGGATACACCCTTTTTTTTACCTTTTACCTCCAGTGCCTCCATTGCCTCCATTGCCTCCATTTCCCCCACTGCCTCCATCGCCATTGCCATCCGCAGTACCGCCCATACAGCATCCTATCTGAAGGGGCACGACGGGAGTTGTTGGTGAAGTGTTGCAGGTTGAGCCGACAAAGCCGCCCGTTGTGCAATCGGCGTCCGAGAAGCAGCCTGCGATTCACTAGGAACAGATAGCAGATATGCCATATCTGCAGAAGTACGAGTAATCGCCTTTGCATTGACCGTACTCTTTCTAAATTCAATTACGAATAACAATTCTTCGCGAATAACCTCTGCTATTCGTGAATAATCAATTGTTATTATCAATAATAATCAACAATATTCACGAATTCACAATATTCAATGTAACAATAATATATAATATGTATATAACAATGAATGTTGAAACAACAATAATAATCAGTTTCGCTAATTCCTGCATACCTTTCGCCCCGTCATTATCGCATGTCGTAAAGTCTGTGATGGCACTGGCGAACGAAACGAAAAACAGTGCGAGCAGGAGGATCGTCATTTCTGAAAAAAAAATGAAGTCTCTCAGTAATAAGGAAGGCATTAGGAAGAAGAGGACTATGAATGCGAGAAAAAGTCGTGCTTGGAATGAGAATTAACTGCTTCTCGCCTGCTTTGCTTTTGAACTGTTTTCGATGCGGAGCCAAAGTAGGGGGGTGCCTGAACAAACGGGAACACTCTCTCACTAACTGTAATCTCTGAGCGATAATGGAATGCAAGATACAGTGCAACTTGTAGGGGCTTCAAGCTGACAAAGTAATAAACTTTCCCAAAGTGTCGTGGTATCGGTCACAGAGTGGCACGAGCTTACGCTGAGGCGCGTGCGTTGTTTGGTCAGGAGAACTGGAAAAATAATGTGATGAATGGTCACAAATCTGAACGCTGATCGGCAATACATGGCGTACATTTTGATACCTCTAACAGCTTTATTGAGGTGTGCCCGGATCTGCATGTTCTCTCACTCATTTCCTCTTACTCCTCCTTTTACTATTTGAATTCGCAAACGTTCTTCTACGTCGTTGGACGCCATCAGTTGTCCACTTCGGTCAAGTGTATGTGTGCATGATTGAGAGATGTGTTCGAATAAACTGCAGATTTTTAAATTTGAAATTATTTTAATATCATTTTGGGGGCCCAGATTTCACAGAACATTATAAAACAGAGCTATTGCAGAAGGAACTTATATGGATTAGAGCATTGAACACAGCATACCCTTTTGGATTGAATGATTCCATTAAAAACTTCGGATATATTTCTGAGGGAATAGATCCTCTTGAAAAATCATCTCATCCATACCAAACTTTACCCATCTCTGATCTTCCGCAAAATAGCAGAGGAAAACGAAAACGAACACGAAGAAAACCAGCATACAAATGCACAAAAACTGCTCAAGAAATTGTAGATGAAATAGAAATACGAGATACACGTGAGCTCTTCATCTATGGTAGATCACTCAGACATCACGACCTTCGAAAACTGGAATATTTTACCGCTTCTACGGAATTCAACGCTTTGAATCACGAACTAAAATATAAGATTTTTTCAATTATTTGCCCACATTATTGGGAATCTAAAGCGACAAAGCAGAGTGATGACCGACCAAAGGCAATTTTAAAACTACAGTATTTCGGAAAGTTCATGGAAAGACTAAAGCTTACGAAACTTCTGAATTCAGATAGAGTTCGTGATGTTTTGAAAGAAATAACTGGAGATGTAAATAAGGTACCTCGTGTGCAAATCACTTACTCTCTGGGCAACTCGACTTCACAGTTTCTGTGCAACTATGGAAAGTTCCTGAGAAACTTGACCACCCAAGAGATTCAAACAATCCTAAGTTCCACATGTAATTGTCACAAATATCCAAATTTCGTGGATCCCCACTATAAACACGTCTGCTCAGGCAACACAACTATAATTAATGATTCTGAGCTAAGAAATCTCTTCGAAAAGGGAACCAAATTCCGAGTGAAAACTTTCACTGATCGAAAAACAATATTGGATACTGTGCGAGACTCATGCCAAAATCTATTTGTTAATCTCATTCGAAAATATAAACCTCCGAAACATAAATTACCTTCCATTTATGATGCATTCACTGGAATTATCTCCTATAAAATAAACATTAAATTAAAACTACACCAACATGGTTATGTACAAACAAAATCTCTTGTCAGAGAAGTGGCAGAGTTGCACAGAGATTTCGTGATCACCATGGTTGACAAAGCATCAGGAAACTACGCAATCACATGTAAGCAATTGTATCTTCAATTTATGGAGAAGGAGCTGAATACGCAAAGCACTGATGGCAAAACTTACGAGATCAGGGATCAACTTGATCCAGTCAACATCAAATTAAATCATGAGAAATTCACACGCAGTTTCGGTATTTCTCCGCAAACAGAAGGAAATCTGCCTAAAATTTACGGAATTCCTAAAATGCACAAGAATCCGATAAAGTTCAGATTTATAACTGGTGCTCATGATAGTACCCTAAAACCACTTTCTGTTGAATTGCAGAAAATTCTAAGATTTTTACATGGTCATTTCAGAAGATATTGCAATAACATTACCAGTCATGATAAAATTAATCGATTCTTTTCCATACAAAATACGTTCAGTGTGGTTCAGCAATTGAGTACAGTTCAAAACAAAAAATCCAAAATTTTCTGCGCTGACTTCTGTTCGCTGTTTACGAATCTTCCACATGATGTAGTGAAGGAAAAAATGTACTTACTACCTCTTCGACTTAATGTTCAAAAATGCCGGTTCTGAATACATCGTAGTTCAAGGAACAAATGTCAGATATGATCGAAATAACTCGAGTACCAGTGGAAGATCATATCACAAAAACGACCTCAAAGGAATTGTTGATTTCATTCTACGAAACTCTTTTGCCTATTATGGAGGAAAACTATATCAACAACGAAAGGGAATTCCTCAAGGCAACAACGCATCTCCTCAGATAGCAGATCTTACTCTTGCTGTCATGGAATACCAATACATTCGCAACAACATTCGAATTGGGCATACTCTATCATTTTCGCTAAATCGGACTTTTCGATATATAGATGATCTCTTTCATATTTCCGACAAAACGGACGAATTCATGAGAATAACGACCGATATGTATCACCATTCACTCACCCTAGAACAAACTAATACAAGTCCAAAAGAGTCAGCTTTCCTTGATATGTCTGTAACAGTAACAAATACTGGTACGGTTCAGACCTCATTATACAATAAGACCGATGATTACTCATTCTCGGTCGTTAGATACCCTCACTATGAATCTAATATTCCAATTAGTATGGGTCTGAACACGTTACATGGTGAAATAATTCGTATCTTCCGAAACTGTTCTCTATTCGAACATTTTTTGGAAAGAACTCGTCAACTTGCACATTATTTCCTGCAAATTAAATACCCAAAAGAAATCCTATACTCTAGGCTGTATTCAACATTGAACAGAACACCAGCGATATCACTAAAATATGCAGTTTGTAATAATGATATATGCATGCGTATTAGCGGAAAACTGTGATTTCTCCCTAATGAGATCTCTTTCCTTCTCTTCACTTCCCTCTCTTCCCTCCTCTCGGCAAGGGGTAGATCATTGATCTCTTGACCTTCCGATCTCTCCTCTCTCAATCTATCGATCGCTTCCCTTCTTCCCCCAGTTAGCAATCAGTCAAACTAGCGATTGGACGTTTCTTCCCTCTCTGTCATATTTGTTTATTCCACACCCACCTTTTAGCCTATATCGATATGAAATACTTACAGTCCCCGTTTGTTCGTTTGCGCTATTCATTGACTCGTTTTCGCGTTAGTTGTTTGTTGTTTACTTTGATCTTCTTCTTTCCCTATCTCTCTTGTTTCCCCACTTGCGAGGGGCGTCGTACTGACGAGGTCCACCTTTCGTGAGGCGGTTGGGTGTCTACGACCCAATGGACCGAAACATCCAGCCGCATTATTCTAGGAAGTTTTTCTCCTTTCCTTGACTTAGTTAGCAGTTTCTCTATTCTTCTTCTATTCTTAACCAAATTCTTTCTAATTGTTTTCTCAGTTACATTCTCTCACTTCTTATTTTCAACTTATAATAGAAAAAAACAATTCATTCTAAAAAAAACTGTGATGAATAACATTGCTGACAGAACTCTCTCGGAATAAAGAAGCAAAGTGATTGTTTTATTGGCAACCATCTAACACTTCGGCAGGAATCTGAAAAGAGCGCCCGCTAACCTTCCCTAACCACCACTAAACGCCTTCTAATATCATCGCGACCTTTCCAGTTAATTTCGCCTCCTATTTCGGAAATTCGCTGAATCACGATTCTCTTCCGTTCCAACTATACTTCAATTAGGGATGGCTCTGCATTTTCCGAACTCTTTCACCTCTCTAACCGACGAAAGTGTGTGAAAAGGGAGAATATATTTCGCGAAGGAACCCTCGCAACGCTTACTCATGCGCGCACTTTATCCTATAAAAGAGTAAAGTGTTCTTCTCGGGAGGCGCACGGCAAATCGAATTCCTATTGAGATTCTTATTGGATTTCGCTCGCTTACCATTTCTAAAAAAATTACGCAAATGCAAATGTTATATTTGTTGCGTGTTCTTTTCCTTTTTTTGGCCTTTTTGGAGGATCTCCCTATGATTTCCTAACCCTCTCCAGATGCCGATTCTGACCCTCATCGCCACTGGTCTCCCGGACGAACCATATAAGAAGCATTCCGCCCGAGTGGTTATGGACAGCCTGAATAGATGGGAAATCAGGAAGGTAAATAATAATAATAATAATTCTATTTATATTATTCATAATAATAATAATATTATATTTATCGAACATATAATTATCACGAGTCTAAAAATGAGTTGGACTGAGTGGGGTTCTTTTTTTGTTATTGTCAGACTCTTTAGATATTCTCAAAAACAAAATTTGAAATTTGTTGTTACAATAAAATAGAAATAATGATCCGTAATATCATTAATTGAGGCATTCGAAGACGTTCCCGAATGCGAAGTTGAGGAGACTGAGCTGTACGTAGGTGTTAAGAGACTCCCTGCCATTTTTGTGCTTGACCTTCTCGATTCACTCGGATGGAAAGTGGTCGGTGTGACCAGATGGGAAGGTTATATTTATATTATTAAATTTATTTTATTTCATGGTAACCCAGCAAGTGAACAAACTAAGAACAACTTTTTTTAATAACTTGAAGATTAAATTTAAAAATCAAAATATTAGTTAGCTAAGTGGTTGAGGAGGTGAACAGTCTGGGATCCAGTACATACAAACTAGCTACACCTAGAAAAGTAAAGATCTACTATAACGCTATGCGGGGAATCACTCAGCTGCCACTTATTATGACTGAAAAGTATTATTTCAGCTGAGATGACGTACGTCATGCAGAAACCTGAAGAGGAGGTGAAGAGGGTGAAGAGGATGAAAAAGGAAGAAGAAGATGATGAGGAATGAAGACTCCGTTGTTTCATTTATCTTATGCTCTCGTCGGCTTGATATATTTCCGACAGCCTGTGACTGCAAACGATAGTATATTTTTCCTGTTACTATAAACGATGAAGTCTCATTCATACCTATGCCAATAACGAATCGCGCTAACTGAATGCACAGTTCTGATCTAAAGAACAACGAACTTTGTTTCACGTTTAAAAAGTCAAAGGGGCGTCAACGGCTACTCGTGTAATGGAAAATATGCTCACGATAATTTTGCTGAGTTTATCATATCGATTAATTCAATATTCGGTGAAATACGTCCTCCTAACCACCTTTACCTTTACCTTTATGCGGTTTTGTGACTTCTTTGCATGCGGCCCGGAATATATCTTCACAAATCACGTCAGTCACGTTTGCTCAGGCGACGCGAGATCCATAGTGGATGTAGGAAAGCTATCAACTTTGATCGGTGGCCAATGCCTCTTCATGCCGCACACACTCTCTCCATCTTTAGCGACTAGAGAGTGTGTGTAATGAAGAGACGGAGGCTCATATTTCGAGCGCTAGTTGCCGATATTGACAAGCAAGCATGCACCTCCTCATTTTTCATGCTCACTCGCCTCTCTTACCATCGAGAGATCGTTCAAATACGTGATGTGCCGAATTGTCGCCACTACCGAGAGCACCCAAATATATGTGTGTGTGGAACTGTGAAGAGCGTTCACTGTGTTTGCGGATCATATCCAGGGATGCGGGCGTTCATTGATATCTCGAGAATAACAACTCTCCCGATTCTGCCCGCTCTTTCGCCAATCTCAATTGGAGCCAACTCGCAACGTTCCCCATTTCAGCAACTGACCAAACCACATGAGGTGGCAATACTACTGCATAAAAAGGTGCCGCTTTCACCGCATTTCAACGCATTTCTTCTCACTTCAGTGCAATACGAGTAATCGTCTCTTCATTTTCCCCACTCTCTCTCCGAACAGGGAGTTGAGAGAGTGTATGCAGAGACGATTACCCGTATTACGCACTCTATTAAGTTTGCAGTAGAGTTCTCTTATTGGCACTATATTATACTATCTATATTGGCAATATATTGCAACGTGATCTCTTATTGGAATTCCAATAACTATTGGAATTCCGGAACTGATTCCAATAAGAGAACCCTAGTTTGCACAGTGATGACTCACCGACTTCTCCTTCTCATCGGAGCGTCCTCGCTGTTTGCTGCCTGCAGCGCCCAGTGCTCCACCACGGACCATCCCAAGTGAGATTCGCCTTTACATTCCCGCTAGTCCTGCCAAAAGTTAGAATAATGGTATAATTGGTTTCGAAACAGTATAGATACTGCTTTTCAGCTGTGCGAGCTGGGCCAAGAATGGATTCTGCACCAACCCAGGCTATACGAAGGCTTACATTCAAACGTTCGTTCCTTACGATTTACTCTTTTCAGATTTTATGTTAACTTGATCTTTGCAGATATTGCCCGAAAACATGCACAAACTCGGGCTGCGGAACAACGTGTCCGGCGAATTCGACGCTGGTCTCACAAGTAAGTACATCCCTTGATTTTTTATTATTATTTTCATTTGTTTTTTTTTCACAATTGTTTTTTTTTCACAACTCACAAGTGTGTACTAGCCCGGTGCATTAGAGTTCGAAATACGGGTAATCATCTCCTCATTTCACGTGCTCCCTCCACTCTATGACCGGCTAGAGAGCAAGTGAAATGAAAAAAAAGACGACCTGTACTTCGAACACTAGTGCCCATACAGCAACCGAATCGAATGGTACTAGAGAAGGAGTAATTACTAGGGTTAAAGGTGGTGTCCCACGAATATCTGGCTCACTGAGTTCTCGATGTGAGATGATGGGTCATGGCTACACGATAACACTTCCGAAACTCCCATGTTTTCAATTTTCGTTTAAACTGAGATACGAGCGTTTGGCTGCGTGCCAAATGACCCTGAAAAGCAGGCAACGAGCGAGAGAGTATACAAAATGAGGAGAGCGCGCCCTCTCATTCCTCACTTTGCATAATCGCTCGCGCGGTTCGTGGGACGCCTTCTTTAACCGTTCGGAAATCGGATAGTCCGAAACTCAACTGTCAAAATCACTCTCTTTCCGGAATGAGAGTCGAACAATGGACAATGGAGTTTCGGTCAAAGGAATAGTTTCGGAAGAGTTTCGGAAAGTTCATTGTGCGACTCTCATTCCGGAAAGAGAGTGATTTTGCCGGTTTAGTTTCGGCCTTTCCGATTTCCGAACGGTTAACCCTAGTAATTACCCCTGTGTAAGGTGATTTCTAACTCTACTACTCCTCCACCAGTCTCCTAATTGTAAGATCGACTAATTGTAAGGACAGCCACAGGATTCGAATTATACTCATTTACAGGCAGTAGCAGGCACGAGATGTGCTGTGGGCACTAAACTTGTTGGAACCGTATGCTGCATCTACGGGAAAGATGTTATCGGTGAGGAAACTCTAGACATACTTCAAAATATCAGAGAAACAATGATTCGAAGAAATCATGTTATATGCGTTCTGTGAATGAGGATCGACCATTTGTTCCGAAAAGCTTTCATCAAGTGAAGCACACCCCTTCATTTTGCCTTAACTCTCGTCAGTCAGAGAAAGGAGAGAGGAATTGAGAGAAACATATCATACACAGTAGGGATGCGACTTCGGTATGCGGATTACGGCGCTTTGTCCCAGAAAAAAAAATTACACAGAGAAACAGTTGACACCTTGACACAGCATTCTTCTCCGACAGAGAAGGGGGAGATCTTTACATATGTACTTGCGCACTTTGCATGAATCGAACTACAAGGCCTGGCGGAGGGAGCGGCCGCTCTCCCCGCTCATTTTGAATTTTTGCAGTCCGATTACGGTGTGGCGGGAAAATTCAAAAGTTAATCCCCTTGTTCACCCTTTTCTGGAGAGAACAATGGGGGTCAGAATGCTGTGTTGAGAATCCTTCGCTCAGGCCCCGCCATCGGTATCCTCTGTCCCACTGGTAACGTCTTGGTGATGATTCCGGGAGGAGCAGCAGAAGGAGAATGTGCCCACCCGTAACTCAGTGAATAGTTATTATTTCTGAACGAATAAATATTGACACCGCTGTGATTTTTTTGTAAACGCACAGCTCGTTCCGCTTGAGGAAAATGAGTGTGAAATTGCCATGATAACGATCGATAAAGTTGCTTTGACAATGTCGTGAAAATGTGAACAGACAGAATATGGCGAGTATCAGTGAATAATTTGACTTGCTGTACGAATAAATATTGACACCGCTATGATCACAGTTGTCCAAGCCGCCGGCGACTTTTTTGGACCACGTATACGTGGTCCAAAAGGGGTCGCCGTCAGACCTGGACAGGCGGCTATGATTGTGACAAAGATTCTGCAAACTTAATCTGTGAATGTGTCATTCATGCAGGAAAGGGTGCTCGCATCATTGGAGCCACACTAGCTCGAGTAGGAAACATATAAAGGAAGTGCTCAACTCTGAAAGACAGCAAAATGTGGACGAAACAGTTATGCTATGTGTGTGGGATCTATAGAGAGAGAGAATAGATCGCTATCGTTTGTTCAGGTCTCGCTTCTCTCTAACTGGCGAGAGATCGAGAAAAATGATGAGTATAGGAACCTTTTTGCATATCCATGTTCTGTATGGCCTATGCCCTCCCTCGTGCAAATAAAAGGAAACCCTCTTGGATTTGACATCAGTTCACCCTTACAGTTAATTCAATACACCATGTTTCCCACACTCTTCAAACTATGCATCGTTCTTCTTGCCCTCCATACAGCTAACTCCTTCAAGGACTTTGCCTCGTGCGATGGGAACCCGGCGCTTGGTGAGTCATAATGTCATCGATAATTTTCTGAAAATGTTGAAACGATTTGGCACTGATTCGTGATTCGTTAACTTTAGAGAACAATAAAAACAGAAATGAATACGAATTGCTCATTTTCAGCGTGCTTCAACGACCTCGACTGCACGTCTGTCGGTAAGTTGAAATGACTACCAGTTTTCAATTATTAATCCCATTTTGCAAATGTAGATACAAGGTCATGCATCCACGACATTTTCCTTTAGCCGCTCCCTTCTGTCACTTCCCTGAGATCCCCGCAGTGATGGAGATGGGCTGCTGCCACGCTGACCTTCCGAAGAAAGCAAGTGCCAAAGGAAGCAGCAAATGATTCCGAGACATTTTTGTGAAAGCATAAAGATGAGTACTGATGTGGCTTGCAGAACCAAAAAAAAGTGGGTATTCGCTCGACGCCTGTTGCAGAATGCGTTTATTCAATGACCGGGATCGAATTCTTTCGAAATCGACAAGAATATCTGATTAGCTGCATATAGCATAGTCGCCGTAGCAGTAGGTCGGTCCGGTGTAGCCGTGCTGACTGAAAAATATGATACTAAAAATACAAGTGATCATAAACTATAACACTGAGTTTCTTTTAACGAATATTCAAAAATGTGCCGAATAATATGTGAAAATGACGAAATTTATGCCTACCTGCAGCATGCAATCGCTCCCCATATGATCTCACAGTAGATGTTGCAGGCGGGGACGTAGATGCCATCTGAATAGTCATTATCGCTTTTCAATTGTCTCTCGCTTCTGTGATCAACCAATCAAATAGAGTCAAATCATCATTCCGTCTCAGTTCCAATGATTTCTCGCCGATCACAGCTGCCGCTTTTTAATCGGTTGTATGAACAAAATGACTCACCCGAGACGGCAACGAGGATCAGGATGAAGAAGAGGAAGTTGATCGACATTTGAATGAAGAAATGAAACTGAATAAAAAGCATTAACAAATGTTAGACACGCTGCGAAAATACTATCGTAATTTTACACATTCACTTTCAAGCATATTCAATATTCAAAAGTCGGTAACGTTCAGATCCGTCTAAATCCTTTTATACTGCCCACATTTTAATTGTTTACGGAAACTCTGTGAACCTTTTGGAAATTGGAAGAGATATAATCCAAACGGATTATCCTACTTGAATCATGTGAAATGGAATCAAAATGAATCAACAAGATCTGTCTGTTGGTTGCTCGATGAAACCTGCAGATTTCACAAGATATCTGCGTTAATCTATTGCGAATGCAGAATTACTCAAGCATGTATTACGAAAAAGAACAGTGAGTGGGCAATACTTCGGACAATGTTTGATCGTTTTCTCGTATGCTCCATGAAAATAGCTAATTTTCAGTTCAATACTGTAACATAGGTACATCGGCACATATCATAGAAAATATAATTCCCTTTCTGCTCGAATTTTCGATCGATTTTATCTAGCATGGTTGTTGCTGTGCTCTGCGTAGTAATAAGCTGGAAACATTTATACGACAAAAGCCTCGCGAATTTATACGTTTTTGGTGCTTCTCGCAGAACGAATTTCCGATTGCTCTAACTTCGGTGTCATCAATTGCTTGAATGGAGGAGTGGGGTGGCAACATCCCATCTGCTTTCCTCCTAGAGGTTTAGGAGTCGGGTTCGGTGGAAAATGGCAGAAGGGCACATCTGAAAAATATTGATGAAGTTAGTATTGGAAAAAATAAAACAAATGCATGTCAGTTGTTCTAGTTGTTCTAGTTGAAGAAGCCGGGGATCTGAACGCCATTTTGAAAGGAAAAGCATTCAACAAATTTGGATTAATAGTAAAAATCGAAAATATATTCTCACCCACAATGTCGCAGTCGAGATCGTCAAAGCACCCTGAAAATGAACGATTTGATAAATTTATACGGAATACTTGAATAAAAAAGCGAGTTTTTTATTTCGACTTACCCAGTTTAATATTTCCATCACACGTGGCGAAGTCCTTGACACAGGTCGCCATGTTGACGGCAAGAAGAACGATACAGAACTTGAAGAATGCAGGAGACATTATGGGAGAGGGGTGAAGTATGAGTACGAGTAGTGATGCCAAATTCTTGAGTACTTCCTTTTATGCGAATCAAACAAGGGATATCTTGGCAAGAAATTCGTCTACTCTTTTCGCTCGGTTATCTCATTTCTAAGGCCGGTGAGGGAGTGGGTGAAATGAAGAGACCGTGTCTTGCTAACTCATCCCAAATAGAGAAGAAGGAATGGGCAAAACATGGTTCGTACTGTACATTTCTCTTGTTCTCTTGTTAGTAAGACAGAAACGAGCCCTGAACAAACGACATCGTTCTCTTCTCTCTACAGATCCCATACATTTATGACATAACATATTTTTTTACTTCCAGAGGACAGTCATTCATTAAAGGGGCTATTAGGCACCAATCAAAGTCGGTGGGTCCCACCACGGAGAGCCTGCATCATGGCAATTCTACCGTAGCTTTGCGAAATTATCATAGTAAAGGATAGCCACTGAGGTAAACCCCCTCTTCGCCTAGTCTTTGGTACCTCATCACACGGGGATTTCCCTACTGCCATACATGTTCACGACAAAAAAACTTTCGAGATCACGATACATTGAAATGAAGCAATGTTATCTCGATCTAACGTGTATCCGATTCTGGTTTATGAACAATGTTCGATCAGATGAGCGCTCTGAATTGGAATACTGCCGTAAACTTCGCCTCCTAGTATAATAAACTTGTATAATCTCTTATCTTTGCGATAAAATAATGCGCAACTAATTAAAGTCAATAGGTACCCAAGAAGTGAATAGCTAGTTGTATGAGTTTTTCTTTGGGATTCGCTAATCAATCAGTCTTTTTCTCTTCTTCCGACAGTCTTGCACACTGGGGCAGAGCTTGTGATAAACAGATACCTAATTGTGAAGGGAAATGCTGTTGTATTAAGCTGTTGATTTTATGAACTATCATCAATAACCATCTATTCGTTTGCTCAGCGCAGTCGATAGCACGATCAGAACCGTTTCCGTTTCTTCCATTTCCATTCGCATCTCAATTTCACGCCATCTTTCACGATTTCTGTTTGTAGAGAACGATATATCTTTCAGCTCTGAACAGCGATAGAGCACGCGAAATATGTAGACCTTGAACACCCCACTCTCAACTACCGCGTTTGTTCAGCGGCAACACGGTCAAGCGTGGCACGAATCCATCGAAAAAGTTATACAAAAGCCGTTTGAAACCCTTACTGAGTCACGTTTGAAATGGTATTCATCCTCCCGGTCGTTGTTGCCATACTCTTCCTTCACTCGACGAGCTGTGTCTCTGACTTCGCTACATGTGACGGCGACTTCACACTATGTAATGACCGAATTAACATATTTCCAGATTGCAATGGGGCTAGGGATCTTCGAACTCTGTGATCAAGGGCCAATGAGTGGCATCACTTAGCCTTTTCTTGTCGATGACATTCGCACTTGGTCGATGGCTCAATACCCTAATAGAGTTCTCTTATCGGAAAATGATTTTCAAAATAACACTAATGGATTTCCAATGGTCTCCTCATTCTTCACAGTCTTTCGTCGCAAAAGCAGTCTAATCCCCTTGTTCGGCTTATTGGAAATCCAGACAATTTTCCAATAAGAGAACTATGTACCCTAGACAACGTAGTTTACTGACAGCGAGTGCCTTTTCAATTGTCCCTTGCAGTCTGTTTCTCGAACGCTGATTGCCACGCTTCGGGGACCGGAAATCAATGTCTCTTCGATTCTTCTGCTCCCGTTTCTGGTTTCCAACTCGGATGTTGTAGTGCGAGCAGTGGCGGATTTGACTACGCAACCTGCAATAATGATGCCACACTGAGTAAGGCTCAGCTTTCAGTTTCTGATATAATTTAGTTTTTTTCCAGTGTGCTACAGCGATGCTGAATGCTCGTATGGAGCGGGTGGAAGATGTTTCGTTGCCGAGAACACACCGGTTGTTGGCGGGCAATCTGGATGCTGCAAGCCCAGCAGTGGTTTATTTGACTACGCAACATGCAACAATGATCCCACTCTGTGTAATATAACTTTTTCCAATCTAGTATTGAGTTTTATTTGCAGTTTGCGTATCGAACGGTGATTGCCAAGTTTCTGGAATAGGAGGCCAATGCCTCTCTGGTCCCTTAACTCCCGCATCTCCCGGCCAATACGGATGTTGTAGTGCGAGCAGTGGCGGATTCGACTACGCAACCTGCAACAATGATGTCACTTTATGTAATAGTACTTTATTCTAAACCAATATTAAGATTTATTTGCAGTCTGCGTAACGAACTCTGATTGCCAAGCTTCTGGAATCGGAGGCCAATGCCTCTCTGGTCCCTCAACTCCCGTATCTCCCGGCCAATTCGGATGTTGTAGTGCGATCAGTGGCGGATTTGACTACGCAACCTGCAACAATGATGGCACACTGAGTAAGGTTCACTTGCATACTTCCAGAACTGGAGCATACTGTGAAGGGCCCCGACCGGATTATACACACATCGTTTCTGGCCACTAATGTCTTCGATTCAGTGTGCTTCAGCGACGTTGACTGCTCGTATGGAGCTGGTGGAAGATGCTTAGCTGGAGAGAATACACCGGTTGTGGGAGGACAAGCGGGCTGTTGTAGGCCCAGCAGCGGCGGATTTGACTACGCAACCTGCAACAATGATGCTACTCTATGTAATATTACTTTTTACAAACTAATATTAAGATTTATTTGCAGTTTGCGCATCGAACACTGATTGCCAAGTTTCTGGAATCGGAGGCCAATGCCTCTCTGGCCCCTCAACTCCCGTATCTCCCGGTCAATTCGGATGTTGTAGTGCGAGTAGTGGCGGATTTGACTACGCGACCTGCAACAATGACGTTACACTGAGTAAGGTTCACCTGTTCCAGGTTCAGGGTCTTATGAGCTACATAGAATTATTT
Organism: Pristionchus exspectatus; assembly: GCA_911812115.1. Taxonomy (NCBI): domain Eukaryota; kingdom Metazoa; phylum Nematoda; class Chromadorea; order Rhabditida; family Neodiplogasteridae; genus Pristionchus; species Pristionchus exspectatus. Next base: position 3,768,086 of record OU461587.1, on the reverse strand, counting down.
CAGCCTGCTTCAGCGACGTTGACTGCTCGTATGGAGCGGGCGGAAGATGCCTCGCAGGAGAGAATACACCGGTTGTGGGAGGCCAAGCGGGCTGTTGTAGGCCCAGCAGCGGAATTGTTGATTATGTGACCTGCGACAATAATGGCATTCTATGTAATATTTCAATTGAATTCTTGCACTGATTACACATTTAAGTCTGCTTCACCAACGCCGATTGTACAGCTTCTGGAAGCGGAAGCCTGTGTCTGTCTGGCCCTTACACTCCCGTATCTACCGGACAGTCGGGCTGCTGCAGCCCATTATTTTTTGACTTCGCATGAATCGATCACACCGACAAACACTGTTCGAAGTTACCGAGATAAATACGATTATGAAACATGTCGATCAGCGTGGCACGCCGAATATCGATCATGGTGGAGCCATAGAGATCAGGAGAATGCGAGAAGTGGAAATTGTTATTTCTGACCATTTGTTCAGATGCGCGACTACAGTAAATATGACAAAATGTGAACCGTTTGAGACAATTTGAGAGAACTTGTCTCAACATTCCATAAAACAATGATTACGGAGCGGAGACTGAACGAATTTAGAAGAAATTTTCAGCATAAACTTATTTTTAGTGTCCGAAAAGCTGGACGATTTTGAAAATGCGAGAAAAGATCGCGAAATATGATTTGGGTTGAAGAAAATAAAAAAATAAGAAAATAAATACACTTATCGATGCACCATTGATACAGGCTACCGTATTTGCTAGCGGAACTGTGCATTTTTTGGTTATTTCTTTGAGTTCATGGTTTCATTTTTGGTTATTTGGTCGTTTGAGACAAGTTGAGACATCTTGTCTCAAACGGTTTACATTTTGTCATATGGGCTGTAGAGTTTCATCTCGAAACCATCGCCCACATGAATACTAAAGAGTTCCGGGGATTTCTTACCGTTTGTTCAGTTGCGTTTTTTTTTCAGAGCGCGGTTTCATATCGGCTCCATCTCGTGGTCTTCGCCCACATAAAATCGTCGAATATCGAGCCTGATTGAGCGTATCAGATTTTATAATTCCCTGTTTCTCGATGTATCAGATTTCATTATTCCCTGTTGCTCGTTTGCTCAGCAATCGCTATGGTGCCGACCACGAGTATTACTGTGCGAATATCGAGCTTGATTGAGCGTATCAGATTTTATAATTTTCTGTTTCTCGATGTATCAGATTTTATTATTCCCTGTTGCTCGTTTGCTCAGCAATTGCTATGGTGCCGACCACGAGTATTACTGATCCCGGAGTCTCCTCATATCGCCTTGTTTCTTCATCCTCTGACCAGACGAGAGAGAGAGTCGTCTATTGCGTCGTATACTTCTATTAAAGAAGTCGTTGACCCTCGACAATCACGAACTCGTCAATGGTTTACATCTCCGCTCTAATCGCTCTTCTCTTCTTTCCTTCTGTACTCTGCATCGAGGACTTCAACACGTGCGACCTGCGCGGCCGACAAGGTATAATTCATAAAATAGTAATATTCGCTCATCCTTCGCTATGAGTTCTCTCAGCTATGCGATTTCTGAAATGAAGAGCACATTGCAGCTTGTTTCTCCAACTCCGACTGCAAGGGCGGACGTGTCTGCGCATCCAACAACGAGGGCGCTCCGAGGGACTCGTTCAAGACTGGTTGTTGCATCGATAGGAATGTCGCCAACTACACCACCTGCGACGGCAACCATGATCTATGTAAGAATGTGGTCTTCCCTTTAAAAATTACGGTTATACATATCCATAAGATCCACCTGTTTCATCAAATGTTGTTGGTCTTCGTATTGAAACCATTTATGAGACACTATCTGAGAGAGCTCACCTACCACCGTACAGTAAAAAATAATATATTCTGCAAAAAATGCAGTAGGATCAACTTTTTGCGTAGAACTCGAAAATCGACCTCAAAAAGCCGTATCTCTAAAACTAAAATTCCTAAGGTTGACTTCATGGTGAGAGGGGTGCCATACAAAGTTTTTTGCGTGGCTTCCAATCATCCAACAAAGTATAAAATCTTTTAGATAATAAAAAAAGAAATGTTTTCACAAAAAAAAGTGAAAGGAAAACTCACCTGGAAAGGAAGTTTTGCCATTTTTTGAGAGAAAATTATTTTTCCTGGAAAAAAATGCATTAGCGGGGATTTTTAAATTCGATTTTCGGATTCCCCGTAAAAAGTTACATATACGGTAATTTTTTCAGAATTTTAACTTTTCCCCCTTTTCTTATTTTTGCATTCGAATGATACGGTAAAAACGATTTTCTTGTGTTTGGGAGGCCTACCTAATTGCAATTAATGAAATTTTCACGGGAAAAGACTCAAACAATATTAAAACGCCATATTTCGAATATTTATCACCATTGGACTCCAATCCACCACCATCATTTTTTCGGACCATGACCCGGGGTTCATGCTTCAGAAGTGGCAAATGACCATGAACCCGGGGTCATGGTTCAAAATAGACATGAAAAGTCATGATCGAGAAACTTCAATTGCTATATGCTGATGCGTTGCATAGTCCTTAAGAAAATTTCCACCACCGGAAATACCGTAATTCGGATATCGCAAACTGAGATATTTAAATAGATATCTAATTATTCATCTAAAAAATCAGTTCTCGATTTCGCAGCTTCGGATTACGGTATTTCCGGTGGTGAAATTTTTTTAGCGACTACGTAACACATAGGCGTAAAACATTTGAAGTTTCTCGAACATGACTTTTCAGGTCATGGACCACTTTGGAGGCATGCACCCCGGGGCATGGTCCGAAAAAATGATGGTGTCGAATTGAAGTCCAATGGTGATAAATATTCGGAATATGGCGTTTTAATATTGTTTGAGTCTTTTCCCGTGAAAATTTCATTAATTGCAATTAGGTAGGCCTCCCAAACACAAGAAAATCGTTTTTACCTTAGCATTCGAATGCAAAAATAAGAAAAGGGGGAAAAGTTAAAATTCTGAAAAAATTACCGTATATGTAACTTTTTACGGGGAATCCGAAAATCGAACTTAAAAATCCCCGCTAATGCATTTTTTTTTCAGGAAAAATTATTTTAGCTTGAAAATTTGAATAACTTTTTTTCCAGGTCAGTTTCCCTTTCACTTTTTTTGTGAAATTTTTTCTATTTATATTATCTAAAAGATTTTATACTTTGTTGGATGATTGGAAGCCCCGCAAAAAACTTTGTATGGCACCCCTGTCACCATGAATTCAGCTGTAGGAATTTTAGTTTTAGAGATACGGCTTTTTGAGGTCGATTTTCGAGTTCTACCCAAAAAGTTGATCCTAGGGCATTTTTTTCAGAATATTCTATTTTTTACTGTACGGTTGTTAGATGAAATCGTTCAGTTCTCTCAGATAGTGTCTCTTATGACCATTGGCTTCTACGCTTTTCAGTCTGCTTCTCGGACGCTAACTGTAAAGTGCCCGGCGCGCAATGCCTCTCGGCTCCGGAAACTCCTATTTCGGATGCTGGACTCGGATGCTGCGGCACGGTCCTGGGAGAAGAGGCAGCGTAGGGCTATTATTGAACTATTAAGCTATGACTAAAGAACAAATAAAATTCAGATGTGCCCAGATGTCTCGCGACCCGGAAGTAAACATTTGCGCTTCACCTCTGTTCACTACCGAGCAGGTTAGTTTAAATATCACTCTAAAAATCAATATTTAATTTAAGAAGAAAGAGCGCTGCCCGGTGACGTGTGCGGATGAAATTGTGGTGGGTTGTAAACTTTTTTCCTCTAAAAATTGGCTTATCAGGCGCATACTAACTGGGACTGCGCTGCGTATACAAACGTTAATGGAACGGTAAATTAACAGATTTTTAAATTAAAAATAAATTAATTATAAAATTAACATTAAGATGACAACGGCCTACACCTTTTTCCCGAACGACTTTACCTCAATTGCGCTGCAGCCTGAAGATACGGTATCTGAATAACGAGTTTTTCATTCTAAAAATAACCCCTGTAATACTGACTGACTGAAAAAAATAGTTGAAATCAAAAACCCAATCAATATTTGCTCAGATGGCCTCTGTATTCGCGAGAAACGGTTGCGTGATGTCGCTACTGAATGGAGGAAGGCTGGCGGCGGCTTTCGTAGGGTGCGTTTGTTTTAAATTCGTATGAAAACTCGATAACGAATGAAACGTAAAACGAGAATTTTGAATTTACAAAAATTTGCAGTACCAACTCGACCAACTTCTTCGATGTCTCTGGCGATGCGGAGAAAGCAAACCTACTCAAGTGCATGTGCCGATATTCATGATTATTATTGGCTGATCATATTGTCTGAATTGATTTTCCAAATAAATCTCATCGCTCATCGCCAGCTGCATTCAACACTTCACTACTAGGGTTAACCGTTCGGAAATCGGAAAGGCCGAAACTCAACTGGCAAAATCACTCTCTTTCCGGAATGAGAGTCAAACAATGGGCAATGGAGTTTCGTTCAAAGGAATAATTTCGGAAGAGTTTCGGAAAGTTCATTGTTCGACTCTCATTCCGGAAAGAGAGTGATTTTGCCAGTTGAGTTTCGGTCTTTCCGATTTCCGAACGGTTAACCCTATTCACTACGAGACCAGATAGTTTTTAATCGAGTTTTTAGATTATTTTTATAAGACCTCTGTGGATTACGACCGACTATCTGGGGCCTCCCGTAAAGGCGACGTGAAATCAGATGCCTAATGTGTGTATCTTGTGCGATAAATAAACATATACTTGTTTTTCCTTGTGTCGTAGCGTTAATTATTTAAATAGGATTGAGTGTCTCACAGTGCTAAAACCACACTGAGCAATTTTGAATTCAAATCGAAACCGCACGCATAGGCGCAACAAAGCGCGTGTCTTTCGAATTACCGCGTCGTTCATTCGTATGTGCAAAAGAGACGCGTCTCACATTCAAATGATTGTCAATTACTTCATTAAATCATTCTTCACTGCTCCTTACTTTCCTTATACGATTTCTTCTGTTTGACGTTCTTTTTCTCACATTCGTTCTTCACAAAACATAATTGTAATCCCTAGAGACACCCTCACCCCTTCTTGTATTGAACGCAAAGATCCCTATCCTCCCTAATAATGTTTGATCCTATAAATGTCGAGTGTCTGAAGTGAGGATAAGTGTGCACCAGTAAGATTTCAGATGAACAGGCTCAGAAGATATTTTCCAAGGCTCCAAATGGCGAACTTTTTCGGCCAAGATGAGAGCTGTCTTCGTGATGAAATATTTGAACTCTTTGAGGAATTGTCTGCACCTGGACTGGATGAAATGACAAAGGAATATGAAGTAAGTTTTTTTCAAGAGACATCATTATAAATAATTAGGGAATGACTCACATCAAGCAGTTAAAAAAATTATGACACCGCAATTCTAAATAATGAAAATTACATACAGTTCAGAGATATTCTACGAACTGATTTATCTAAACAAACGGGACAGTATAATTTCAGTGGGAAAACTTCTTTGTGTGCCTCTTCGCTCTACGGTATCATCCTGGAAACGAATGGATTACTGCTAAGAACATGACTGAACATGAGAAATGGGTAACTGAACCTGCATAGATATAAAGAAAACATGCTATCCATTAGGGTTAAATGGCCGGTATCGAGATTACCGACACTTCTCGAGCCAGACAGTCACAGATGAAAAATAGCGCGCGCTCGAAAAAGGCTTAAGCTCAATAAAATTGCAGCTCATTCGCTTCCTCCCCTTCCCTTCCCTATCACAGAGATCAATGTTCATAATCAAAAATGTTGCAGCTCGTTCGAGAACTATTTCCACTCTTCATTGCCAACTTTTTAGACAGTTCCGAGGTCATTAGGTTCTGCTTGACAAATGTTAGGAGGTACGTTTACGATACATGTTTCTAGTTATCATTTTCTTCGTTCAGAAATTCGCTTTCTGGACTTTTCCTTTTCCGAACTAAACTTCTCCCAGTATTTCGAACACTAGTCGATCAGGATTACGACTGGGTGCGTTTTCGATAAAATAAAATAATTTTTGGGACATATTTTATGATTATTGGAGATTTTCCTTTTTTCACCTCTTACAGAAATCACAAACACAGGTGCCACTCATGTGCTTGCTGGCACAGTGCGAAGAGCTGTTGAAGAACGAAATTTTGAAGGAAATGGCCGAGGACGGCTACGACTACAACAATGTGTGTATTTTTATTTCATTTTTATTATATATGCTTCAAATGTTCGTTTTCGTGAAAATGTTGTTTGAATGACGATATTTCAGCGTGAGGTCAAACGTTACCGGTCTCACTTCAAGATGAAGCAGGTAAGAAGGGATCATAAATGGTGGACTGCAGAGTACAAGAAAGAAACGGATTCGCTTGACTCTCTACTTGACCAAGTTTCATTGACTGATTAATCGATTACTCATACATTCATCATGCATAATAAAAAAAAGCTCTCATCCATACAACATATTCATTAATCATCTGACTTTTTTGAATTCTTACGCTAATGTAAATAAATCACTTTTTTTCCATTTTTCACGATTTTCAATACTTAAAATTTCACCAACGAACTTTATCATGGAAGTGAAGTTGTAGAGCTCGTTAAGACGCAGATTTCCCTATTTAAAAAAGTCTCTATCTCAATTTTAAAGAAGGCGTCCCACGAACCGAGCGATCGACTATGCAAAGTGAGGAATGAGAGGGCGCGCTCTCCTCACTTTGCATACTCTCTCGCTCGTTGCCTGCTTTTCAGGGTCATTTGGCACGCAGCCAGATGCTCATATCTCAGTTTAAACGAAAATTGAGCACATGGGAGTTTCGAAAGTGTCACCGGGTGGCCATGGCCCACAATCTAACATCAAGAACTCAGTTAGCCAGATATTCGTGGGACACGACCTTTAAAGAAAGTTATGATTTTTCGAAAATCCGACAGCTCCGCAGCCGTTTCTAGGGCATAAATGAGTTTACGGTCTATTCAAGACAGTTGAACATTCTTGGTCTATGGATGCATGAACCCTGCAAATTTGGGACGAATCGGAGCACTTTGAACAGTTTGTCAAACAGGGTCCTGGATTTCATGCTTTCTATTACATCAGAAGTCCTCTGATAAGTTTATTATCTCAGAGGTGTGACGTTTGTATTGCCTGAAATTTTGGGGGCATTCCTCTCGTCAAGCCGGTCCGATCTATACAGGTTGCTTAACTTGCATGGACCTCTATGGAAAGTTTGATTTTAATATTTTATTTATGAAAATTATGCAAACTGAAGAAGTATACAGGTGAAATAAGCATTAAAAACTACCCCGGGTACCATATTGGCTTGATTTTAGCGATTTCGATGGTCGAGAAATTCCACAAATACCGATTTCGACGCGACGTCATCTGGAGCCAACGAGGATCCAATGTGAAAAATGACCATGCTCATCGTCATCAGCACCCTCGAGAACCTAGAATCCTAGAGTTTCAGAGAATGGAAATCTTTGAGCTGTGCCTATCCAACTTTGCTCGATTCTTACGCAAACGGCCTCTTATTCAATTTTTTTCTATCATATTTCTTCTGAAAAATGCACAGCTCAGTTCACAAATTGAGTTTGATTAAAATGCTTTTATCATCGGGGGGGGGGGGGGGGGGGGTGGAGGGATTCACTGCCGATGCTTTGATCATCTCTCTGTTTACGGGCAAGTGCATGAGAACGACGGCACGAGAACGGGTGGAGTGATCATCTTGAAGGTGCCGTCTCCGAGGATTCTGCATTTTATGGTTAGCTATCGTGAAATTATTTTCCGTTCCACTCGTAATTGACCTTTGACTACCGTTCGATGGGCGGAGTTAGGAAAAGGCCGGGAGGAGGCTAATGATCTACCTAATCTCCTCCGCCCTACCTCTTCCCTTCCTCTCTCTCCCAGACAATCAATACGCTAACCAGCACATTCAGTTTGCTGAGCATTTGAAACGCACGATATCAATTATGAGTTGCCAGTGTTCGCGATTCACGCTGTCGAGTGAAATCATCGATGAAAGTAGCGAGAGACTACGCAGGAATTTAGAACTGTCCTACAAGCTGGAATTTCTCTGTTTTTTGGCCCAGGCAACAACCTCTCTAAATGCGTTGGGGGGTAGAAAATGAGAATGATAGGGAGGGGATACTCTGCGAGTAATGACTGGGCCAAAAAACAGAGAAGTGCCGACAAACTCACGGTGATCCACCAACGGGATTGAGTGGCATCCCGTCCAGATCCTGACTGAGATTGAGCGTGCAGCCACTCTTGACGACAACTTTGTAGACGGGCTGCAATTTGAGATTGTGCGATCTATAGAATTCACAACTCTCTTGTTTCTCACTCTCACTATCACACCGTGCGCTCGCACACAGGCTAGAGTTCCTGAACGAGGGATTCGTGTCTGATTCGTCGTCGCAATCTTGCACCGATCGGCGAGCCGATAGCAAAAAAAGACACGATTTCGCGATTAGGCCTGTCAGGTTGAAGAATCCGCCTCTTCATTCCGCGTTCTCTCTCACCGGTCAGAGACTCTTCACCATGACAGCCCTATTCGTTCGGGTCGTCGATCATCGTGGCGACCAACAAAACTACATTATCAAGAATCATCCCATTTGAATTGTAACTTGCCAGCTCCAAGCTGCTGGCTGTATGTTTCGCGCATTTACTTGTTGCGATAAAATATATATATATAAAAAATATTCGTGATCCGGACAGCCCAACTCACTAGGGATATCAATTCAATACCCAATACTCAGAGACAATACCAATTAATTGGGTAAATGGTACTGGGTTGATTCCTCATTTTCCGAGGGAGTGAACGGCCGCAAAATCAATTAATTGGGTATTGGAATTGGTCGGACACTCCTACAACTCACATCCAAGCCGAAGAATGTAGTCAGTGTCGGAACGGGCGCCGGCGTGTTGAGGAAGGGCGTCGTCGCTGTTCCCGTATAGATTGCAGCACACGCCGTGCTGGGAGGCGCCTGTAATTCAGAAAATGTCAATAGATGCAATAGTGGATACTCAGTGATTCTAGTCATTTCGGAGATACTGGGTAGGCTTCTTAGTAGTACTTCTTAGTACTTCTTAGGCTTCTTACTTCTTAGTAGGCTTCTTAGTTCTTAGCTTCTTAGTGGGTAGGCTTCTTAGTAATGCCTGGGGAATGATGGGCTGTTGCCCGAAACGTCACATTCGATGATAAAAGTCATCAATAATTTACCTTCTCTCTCTCTCTTGTCCCTTCCCCGGCATTACTAAAAAGCCTACCCAGTATCAATAGATGACGATAACGATGATCCAACTTTTCAACAAAATGATGATCCAACTTTTCCAAAAAAAATGTGATAGTGATGAGTATATCCGAAAGAGATGAAATAACAACGTGCAAGACATACCGGCAAAGTAGAGCAGGTGTTGCAACAGTATTGCTTCTTCATGGCTTCAGCATAGCTGGGATTAGAGCAGAAAGGAGGGGTCTGCGTCTGCCAGGAGGCGCAGCTAAAATGTAGTTCAAGGTTCAAGTTCTCTTAGATTTCTCCGTCTTCGAGCAGAAATAGTTTTCAAAAAAAAAAGTTTTCAAAAATAGTTTCAGGATGAATTTCAGATTAATCTAAATTCTCACTTGGGGTTGGCATCAGTACAGGGAGGCACGATCAATCCGCCCCCGGCTGCAGTCTGCGTACCGTCCGTATTGCAGAAACCGCAGCTGCAGTTTATGAATCAAATTACAGTCCGTGATTCGAATATGGTATGACATTCAACGCCAAACTACTTGTTACCACTTCACAGCGTGCCATTGAGGATCGCCTCCTTTGTTTGCCGCGGCGGACGTATTCTAATTCCCTAATCTCATTCTCCGCCTTCTCACCGAGAATGGAGCGGTGAAAAATGACAAAAATGGAGTATTTTTTCGTACTTTTTAATTTTTATAAAAATTTAGAGGGCCTAAATGAAAAATCGGAAGCACTCAAGTTTTAGATAAACCCTTTCCCCACCACCTTCATTTTTCCGTTTGTCTCTATCTTTCCTATGGACATAGGAGAAGTCCGCGGGAGCTCAAAAACAGATGTTTTCATGCTTTTCAACGACATTTTATTTTTTATAAAAATTTAGAGGGCCTAAATGAAAAATCGGAAGCACTCAAGTTTTAGATAAACCCTTTCCCCACCACCTTCATTTTTCCGTTTGCCTCTATCTTTCCTCTGGACATAGGAGAAGTCCGCGGGAGCTCAAAAACAGCTGTTTTCGAGCAATTTATTGATATTTTGATTCGATATTAATATTTCAAGGAGTCTAATTGGTAAGTAAGGGCTTCCACCTTCCAATCTTAAACATTTCTGAATGAATTTTGTGAAGAAGCGCGATGTTTCAGATATGTTTCACGCGAGAGCCTATCAAATTTCTCAATCATCGCTCCGCAGAGTGAGACATTGGGAAAATAGAATGAGTCGAAATAGGATTAGTGAGCGAGAGTGAAAAATGAACTCCGCCATGTAAATTGACCATTTGATCCTCGCTGGCACGCTGTGCACTTTCATGTACGACTCAAGCATCATCATAGACACTCGGAAAGATCTTGGATCTTTCCAGGACAGGACTAGAAAAAACAGAAAAAAATATAAATCTCACATTACTCCGCAGTACAGTTTGCGCTGCTCCAGCGGGGTTGCGGCGTTGGTGCAGTAGCCATTGGTCTTCCAGGATTTGCAGCTGAAATAGGCGATTTGCAACCATCAGATATTGCTCAAATCGTAATTATCGAAGACACTAGGAATACAATCAACCTAACAGTATGTCCTCGTTAGCACTAGGTCTAATTGTTTGTTGTGTTGTTTGTTGGATGCTAATTGCGACTGAAGTCGCGAAAGATGGGTGGTTGAAGTGTAAAATAGTGCACCCATCGAGAAATAGTGGCCCCACTTATAAATATTGGCCCCAAAATAAATATAGTGGCCCCCTCGGGCTGGCCCCCGAATAAAAATAGTGGGCCCCAAAAAGGGCATACTCACTTGGGATGGTCGCTGCCAGTGCATTGTGCTGCGGCGCCCGACACCAGAGCAAGAAGGACTACGGTAGTTGCTGCCAACTGCATACTGAGTTGAGTAATCCGTTTCCTCCCATCCGCCCTTTTATGGCGTTCCGAAAATGCAGGGGTGGGTAGTGGAGTTGGCACCGGCAGAGTTTTGTTAGGGCGAGAGAGCAGTGAGAATGAAGAGACGGCAGCGTTCGTTCCAAAATGGATGAAATCAACGTCAATGATTGAGCAGCTTTAAGGATACTGCAGTGAAAGATCGGCACACACTTCCTCAATCTCCGGAACCCGAACTCTACAGCCAACTTCGGCTCCTCATTCTCTAGAGAGAGTTGCCGACAGCTATCCAAACGATTTCTCTTTTTCTCTCACTTCTTTTTTCTCTTGGATGATTACCGAACGAGATCATGTTCCGAAATGGTGATGATAGAAAAATAACTCGAAGATTAAAGCTGATTTTTTCTTCTTTTCTTGTTAGAAGCAAATTCTTTGTCTGAAGGCTCTGACATTGGGCCACGCAGTAAAAGCAGAGTTTTCGGAATAGCGGGATACTGTTATAGAAAAGTTCATTTTGTATTGTTTTCGCGATAGCCAATTGATCATATCAATACTAATAACGCGCAATTGAAACTCCTCAAAGCCACAGCCATTACTAAAATGTACGCAAAATGTAAGATCAGGCAACATTTTCCACTTCTAGCTCAGCAGAATTGTTTCCTGCCTGATCAAACTCGGTGTGCCACTCCCACGATGGCACCGAGTTGCTTCGAACGGATCTCGCCACTAAAATAGATGAAACCTCTCAACAATCTATCGTCACTCTATGAGAGTATGTGCGAAATTCATAGACCGCACTGCAAACTGGGCGTAGAACTGAAGCTTCAGCAGCTGGCCACACACCGTAACAGTGTCAAAGTAGGGATGAAGAAGTCCAGTCAACATATAAAAAGCGATAGTCTACTTCAGCCGCACATGAGCTTCTGAGCTTTCATTTCTTCCATTCCTTGAAATCTCTTCGTCAAAAATGTTGATATTGCAGACAATGAGCTCTTCTATTCTTCTCATCATTGCCGCAGTCATCGCAACGGCGTGTGCTCAGTGCGGCCCGGCTGATGATGCCAGGTAAGCGGCATCCAGATATGTTCCACAAGGCGTTTCTGGATATGTGGGCGGGTGAACGGTTTCTCCCCTCTTCCTTGTTAAATTTCAAACTTGTCGTTCTTCGTAAAAAAATCTAACTATTGTGACAAAAACCCGAACTAAAAGAAAATTTCACCAGGTGCACCACCTATGTGCAGGGCGGCTTCTGCACCTCCAACTTCTACACGCTCGACTATCGCAAGGTGAACAATCCATCAGTCTTTTTAGAATGAAGAACCCGTTTCTTCAGTGAAGAGCCCGATTCTTCAATTGACGAGTCTGATTCTTCAATTGAAGAAACTGTTCAGTCGCTCAGACCATGGGTTTTTTTGGTTGTTCTTTGGTAACTTTTCATCATCCCAGGCCACTTGCGGTTCGGTCTGCAACCTCTGCCCGACGACCCCCGCTGCAGCGTGTGCTGGAACTACGGAGAACGCGAAGTGAGAGCTTATTTTGTGGTTCATTGACAGTCAATCTCATCCTACTTTACAGCTGCGGCAACTGGAAGACGAACGGGTACTGCGCCAACCCTGCCTACACCGATGCGCAGGTGAGGCTGATCTTACCCGATTCCTCCAGAGCAAAGAGGAATGAGAAAGGCTGGAAGTGGCGGAAACTACTGTGAAAAATAGTTCAATGCACGCACAACAAGGGCTATGTAACCTTACCGTCACTCTTACCTCGCCCTACACTTTCAGAAGCGCAATACATGCTGCCGCGCTTGTTTCATCCCAGCAACGGCTTGTGGTGCAATCTATGATTCCGTCGGAGCGATCACGGTCAACACGGGATCTACAGCAATCAGCGGAATGATGCCGATGCCCGTGCCGGTAAGCATTCACGAACAATTTTCAAAGAGTGATCGGACAAAAAAAAGAGAAAAAAGTAGCCCATTTTGACATCGACTTTCAAAAATAACAATAAACAACATCTTTCACAACCCATTCCACTCCCACAACCTGTGTGGTTATCTTTTTATCCTTGATTTTTATTATTATGAAATATTGTAGACCATCTCCAAAGTCTTCGTCAAGTCCGGCTGCACGATGAAGCTCTACAACGGATCTCTTTTGCCCGCAAGAGGATCACCGTGAGCTATTTCATTGACTATTTGACCATTCCACTGTCCGCCTCGCTTCTCTATTGGAAGTTCTTCTGTATCTTGCATCGGAATACACATGTTTTGGGGAAAAGTCTAAAAGTTCTTCACCAGTTCTCTTGCAGCTTCCGCGGCGCGGACAATTTCTCGACACTCGCTGGAGACGCGACGACGGCTGTTGCATACGAGTGCACTTGCCCGTAATTCTTCAAGTGAAGAACGAACGACCCGACAATGTAGCCAGGGGTTGCTCATAAAAACTGTTTCCGTATTTTTTTCTCCGAAAATTCAATGCCTGAAAGTTATACTGTCATGTACACAAAATACAACAATGAAATTTGATTGTTTTATCCATAATCATGAGGACGCAATAATGTGATTAACGCAAATCAGGTTGAGGAAATGGAATAGCCACCTTCCATCTACCGGAGGGCTTGGTTCTTGGAAGGGGATTTCTCGAGACATGGAGAATGCATGGCGGTAGGAACTTCGGGAGGATTGGCTATGCTTTCCACCATATCCACAGCATCCGGAGAGGGCACTCTACAGAGGGGACAGCATAGACAGTCTTGAACGTCTTTATCCACCCACATTTGCAGCACACAGGCAGTGCAGACAATATGACCACAACCGGGAAATGCGGACCGACTGAAGGGAATCTCCATGCAGATAAAACATTCTCTTGATTCGTCCTCGTACAGACGAATCCATTTACTTGCACTGCGACAACACCGACGATTATCGGCGCATGCGCGGCACACGATAGCGCCGCAGTCGAAACCGGAACAGATTCCTCGACGGAGCGGTGAGTCGGTGCCGCACTGTTGACAGGTGCGCGGAAACTGCTGACCACAGGCAACACTGAAAAAAATATTGATCTCATTTTTGCGATTTCCATTACCAGATGGGCGAGTGGTGTAATGCACCACTTCAATCGCCCGCAAGTAACTTTGACTACATGCTCCCTAGAAGACTGAATAGCTTGGGACCACGTAAGGCTCACCGTACCCGGCCATACCTGTGTACACAAGCAACCGCTTTGATTGTGAAAGCCAATTTACCTTTGCAAGTAATTAATAGGGAAATTCTTCTTAGATACAATCGGGTTGTTTAGCATGGTATACCTTCTCGCAGATGTCTTTCTCTGTTCGGCGATCACATACTGCCTCCACGCATCCAGGCCACTGTACTTGAACCACTCCATGCTCTCGTTGAGCGTAGCATCCAGCTGTTCGTATGTTGGAGGAGTGAGCGCTCGTTTCGCACCAGTGTCAAGCCCTAGTTTCAGTCTCTTTGAGGGCAGAGACGTCACAGAGTCTTCATTTTGCTTAGGGGCCATGAGAAACTGTAAAGTTAATATTGCACTTACGAAATCGTTGTCAATACTTGATGTGATGGGAAAAAAACGAATATTAGTGAGTAGAATGGACAAGTATGAATAGAAAAAATTCGCGTAATGAAGTGGTACGTTGAGAGAGAAAGGGTCGTCACCTTTCATGGAAAGCAAATGACATACTGATCTTTCCTTTACAACTATGAGCATCCAATCTGGAGACTCTGGAAAATAACCAGAGACGGACCAGAGGGTAGCAAGTAATTTTTATTACAATAAATCGGGCTCTAAGATCGGGAGAGCCCTATAATCAACCTGAAAATGATATCTGTATTCGAGAGATTAGATAGGCAACAAGCAGTGCCGGTTAAATTGGAGTTGACATTCAAGTTTTTCATTTCACGATATATGGAGGTGTGATTGCAATGGCTCCTATCCAACAACTAGTTGAGCGATTTTCGTTGATTGAACTAGTTCAATTATAAGAAATCTAACGTTAAATGCAAAAGTTGAAACGGTTTTCAACTTTTGCATCGCTCAACTAGTTGTTGGATAGGAGCCATTGCAATCACACCCCCATATATATACGAAATTTTTCTTCACTGATCAACGTCGCAGTTTTCTTCATCAAATCATGTACAGACACTCGTACACAACTCATAGCCAAAATAATATGTTTATCTTGGGGGGGAGGCGTATTCACAGCATGGAGGGATCGGCGCATTGGCCCTCGGCCGGTCCTCCCGGCACCACTACCATCACGTATCCGATAGGACAGGCACCGCCGATTTGAGGACCTGAATCCGCTATTTTCTTCATATTATGCGATAAGATTATGGCGATATAGCTAATAGTCTGATCATAAAAATATTACTAGTATACGAAAACGAACCAATGATGTTCGATGCAGTGTAGTAGTCGATGCAGCAGACCGATCCGAATAGAGTACCCGATGCGCACTTATTGTTTACTGCCTGGAAAGAGTTGACGAGTCGAGAAGGCCTATAGAAATATATTGACAAATATTTTTGGACAAAATATGTTGACAAATATTTTTGGTCACTTACATTAGATACAAATGTTGTTCCAGAAGGACAGGTGCAGCCACAGTTCTTGCAAGTCTTAGGGCAGTACCTGAAAATGTTGATACATCAGATCAATCAGAGACGCGTGTACGTGTGATGCAGTATGCCGCTTCAAGTAAATTAGACATACCAACATAATGAATGTGGAAAAAAAAGTAAATTTACTGTTGAAGGTAAGCCTTCGTGTAGCTCGGGTTAGTGCAGAAGCCGTTCTTGGCCCAGCTTGCGCAGCTAGAATTATTTTGTAAAAATTTTGATTTTGAAATTTTTTTAAACGTTTTTTTTTCAGAATATAAGTTAAAAAGTTAAACGCACTTGGGATGCTCAGAGGTCGAGCACTGGGAGTTGCACACCGTGACGAGTGTGGCGATACCGATTAGGAGGAGAAAACAGCGGGCCATCACTATAGTCTTGAGCTCAATAGAGTATGAATCTATCGCAATTTCAAAGCTTTTTATGCGGTTGTTATCTGACCCTATTGAGTTTGCTCAGGCGTGCCACGTTGGAACGTGGCAAGGGGATGGGTAGATCCTGAACGACATCGCAACAGTGGAGCATTGGGCTCTATTTCTCGTACTGAAATTCATGCGGTCTGTCCCAAAACGTCAGCAATTTTAATTAATTAAAATATAAGCGGATGTGTCGATTATCTAAATCAATTGATAATCACGCTATCAGCTACATTATCATGACAGTTGAGCCAGAAAACTTATTTGCAACTGATAAATGGAGACGAAATCTAGTTCAGCTCTGTAGATCAGGCCACACTTTCTCTGCATTCCAGCACCTGTTCAATCATTCCGTTTCGCTTTCGTTCGCTTTTGCCATTTTCAAAATTCTGATCAAACATGGCTACACCCTTTCCTCTAGTTTTCACTGGTTCCAATGTAGAAAAAGGCATCTCTCAGGGTATGCGCCTAAAATAGGGGAGAATCGGTCGGTTGAGTCGGAACATTTTTTTTCGGATTTTGAGGCTCCCGAGTTCCAAACTTTTTCCAAACCGTTCCAACTTTTCTCTCCCGAAAGGAAGCCGGCTGACCGAATTCCGGATTCGACCGATATCGAGCCTAAAAATATAGAAAAATACTGAAATTTGGATGGGCTTGGTTTTAAGGCCCGCTCATCGTTGCACTAATTGTATAGTAATCACATCAGTGTCATCATTTATTCGATCAGAATCAAAGAATCAAAGATCAAAGACACTTCATCTGCTAGTTGCGGATAGGTTCGACAGAGGTACGCATTCGCCCTCCTTTGCAGTCGGATCTGCGAATCCGTATCCTTTGGGGGCAGATTCCACCGATTGACGGACCTGCGTTGAGGCCGCTTTAAATGTGCCTGCTTGATCTTTTCGAAAAGGAACGGAATTGATGGCTTCCCGAACCTAGGCTGTTCGACGGATTAGTGTAGGATGTTGTACAGCAAACAGATCCTGTTGTTTATTGCCTGGAAAGAAATTAATTTTTTTTAATTTTCCGAGTCTACTTACGTTCGCCACAAAAGTCGTGCCGGCGGGGCAGGTACAGCCACAGTTAGCGCAGGTCTTGGGACAGTATCTGTGATGAAAAATAATATTTAATGATAATTAAAATAAACGTACTGCTGAAGGTAAGCTTTCGTATATCCTGAAAGCTTCGTATCAGTGACCGTCATGAAGATCAGTAATCCCGACATTGAGCCTGTTTCAATAATTTGCTCCGTAGCAAGGTGCGAAACAATTATCATTGATCGGACTTCGACCTGGAGACGAAGTTCCAAGTGGAAAATATTTTTCACCACGTTCCGTATGCACCGTGGCACAACTGAACAAACCGCATGGGGTCAAGTTGCCATCGCATAAAAAGGAATAGTAAGCTATATTTTCATTTCTACATTTAGTGGTCGGTCGCTAGCTTACTTCTCCATTATTATTGTTGACATGGACATTGTTGACACTGTATGTCATGGACGGCAAAAAATGTGCATCGGTAATGGCTTCATATTTTCCGATTCAAAATTCGCATTCCAGTTATGATTCTTGTCTCGATTGTCGCCGTTGTTGGCAGTCAGTGTTCGACTACTGATCACCCCAAGTATGCTTACAAATTAAAAAAAGATTGAAATTTGAGAAAAATAATGATTTTGTTTCATTCCAGTTGCGCGAGCTGGGTCAAGAACGGGTTTTGTACAAATCCTGGATACACGAGGGCTTACATTCAACAGTTCGTTTCGTATCATTGTTCATTTATCAATTCTTATTGGATATTGTTCAAGAAAAATTTACTATGTAAGCTATTTTCTTCGTTTGTATGAAGCGACGTGTTGGCATGGATGATGATGCGTTATAATCGATCTGTAATCCTGTAACAGATACTGTCCCACGGCCTGCACTAACTCTGGCTGCGGAGGAGGAAGTTGCCCGACTGGAACCGTTCTAATAGGCCCGGTAAGTGTAACATTAATAAATAATCAAAGAAGTATCCAAATCATTGTTTTTAGACAGTAAACAATGCGTGCTTTGGTGGCAAACTCGTCGGAAGCATGTGCTGTGCTACTGTCTTGGGTACTACTAATTTATTCGGTGTGAAATTCAGACTCTGAAATTGATCTATCGTACATCACTCCCATTACCGAACAAACGGCCTTTTCTACCTTTTCGGCCTTTTTTTCCTTTTCGCGAATTCGCGCTTAATATTCTTGTTTTATGTTTCATATTTTTTGTCCACCCCGATAACTGGACGAATACAAAAATTGGCCGGTGAAATATTATTTTAAATGGGTGAAAAATTACAGCCGCCGTACAGAAAAAGAACAGAAAATTTGTGATGACGTGGAGATTACGGTAGAGCCGTATTTTCATTGAAAAAGGAGGCAACGGCTCTCATTTTTCACCTATTTAAAATAATATTTCACCGGCCAATTTTTGAATTCGTCCAGTTATCGGGGTGAACAAAAAATATGAAACATAAAACAAGAATATTAAGCGCGAATTCGCGAAAAGGAAAAAAAGGCCGAAAAGGTAGAAAAGGCCGTTTGTTCGGTAATGGGAGCGATGTACGATACGCAAAAGTTGAACGAAATAACGAGAGAACAGTAACAGAAAAGGAATTCTTTCAACCATCCTGTATCCCGTATTCTGTTTCAACCATCTTTGGATGGGCCTAATAAGATGATTGTGGGTGATTATGAATGCTCCGAAAAAGTGACATTTTTTTAGGTCCCGCCGTCGGTGGAGTGTGCCCCTCGGAATATTTCCTATTGGGAGATGTGTGCGCCAAGTAAACTGTTGTTTCCGGGCACACATGGAGGAACGATGCCCACAATTTTTATGCATAAAATACTTTTTCAGTCATCAAATTGCTACTGCATTTATTCATGCCCATTGGAATGTTTGTGAATCGCATTCAATCAAACAGAACCGTGTAAGAAAAAATGCAACAAGAACAATAATGAATTTTTCAAAAATGTCAGTCGTTGTTGACCTATCGAAAAATAGCAGCAAAACAGAATGACAAATGAGAAATACTCATTTTCTCAGTTTATTTTGTTATCGGCCTACTCAAAATTTGGTGCTGATCGTATTCGAATTGAACCGTTTCAAAGCTGTTCAAATTACAGTTCTCACACCTTCTCTCTGAAGTTTCTCCAAACAGATACAAATAAAACAAATGACGATTATCGAGCGGAGATGAGGAAATGATTGGTGTGCTACGAAAAAGTGATAGAGAGAAATGCGGACTGATCTAAGGCAGAATCGTCTCTAGAACTCATGGACATAGAACATTGTATTTATTATCAATTTTGACAGAGACGTTTCAATTCGTTCTCATTTCGCCAGGCGCCTGCAGCAGTAGTCCTGAATGCTGATGGATCCGGTTGCGCACATTGTGTTAACGGTCTAAAAAATTATAAAGTTAATAATAGATTGAATTTTTAACACGTGATAAAAACAACAACAACAACAATAACAACATGGGTTTAACTTACAGGTCCGGTGTTGCTCCATCCAACGGGACAGATGCAATTGGACATCGGGCATGATTTGGGGCAGTACCTGTGAAATAAGCAATTTGTTTCATTCTATCTCTGTTTTTTTCAAAGCAGTCCTGTGAAAGCAAAAAAAAACAAAAAAATACCCACGTTTGAATGTACGCCTTCGTGTAGCCAGGATTGGTGCAGAAGCCGTTCTTGATCCAGCTCAGGCAACTCAATTTTTTTAATTATAAAAAGAAAACTTGAGCATTTGATAATACAACAACCAAATTTTACACATAACGAACGGCGATGGCCGATTTTTTTTCTGCATTGTTAAATCGAAAAACTCACTTTGGATGGTCGGTGGGGGAGCACTGGCTGTTGACAAGGGCAGCAAGTGAGACAACTCCAATGAGTAGGAGCAGACAGCGGGTCATTTCTACAATTTATAGCAATTCACATCTTAAAAGCTCGCACGGCGATATGATCGGCAGTAGAGCTCTAGCCTTTTTATATTTATCTATTATATTAGTATTTCGATCGCGTGCTTGTTCAGCCGCACCACAGTGGAGCACAATTTGGAAGGGATTTGGAAGGAGGGAAGGGATCCCATTTACGAACTTTAAACTTTCGCGATTTTTATCGAATCTTCATTATTTAAAAAAAGATTCAACAGCTTCAGTCTTCCATAAAATAGATCTGGCGCGATATATTTCGCTGGTTTTCGATTCCTCGATTTTGTTTGCCATTTGATCACTTTTTCATTCAAGATCTCTCCCCCTTTTTGGAACGCATTGCGGATTCACTGAGCAAACTCCATTGGGCCAAACTGTCATGAAATAAAATGGAACGACGCCTAGTGGCCTTGGCTTCAATTCATGCAGTGAACGATCGATTTTTCGCCTAAGTCGTAATTTTTTAATTAGTCGTAATTTTTCAGATGAATAAATTTTTGATTCTAGCCGTGATTTTTTCAACCCGCGAACTGGAGTGTCCGATTGCCCTAGCAGGATGTGAATAACATTTTTCACAATATTTCTTTAAATTCGTCTATTTTCAGAGCATTCTGTACGAACACCATCTATCGTCCGCTGATGCTGATCCAATGTCCGTTGACTTGTGGATTCTGCACTTCTGGATAACGCCATTGGTTGATTTTCAGTTAATAATTATTGAATTATGTTTTCCTTGATAAAGCAAAACGTTCTCATGAGCCTAACATTCTAATGTTTTTATAGCTCAGCACAGATTGTTTGAATAATTGATGCTTTTAAACAATTTATTTGTTTTTGATTTGATTCGTGAGTCCACTGACAAAGATATGTGAGGCAGAACCGAAATCGAATCCCGGAGAAATGGCTTGAATTCTTTTGAAGATTCGATATGCCGTAATCGTTCCCAGGACTCCTGGAACAGTGACAATTCATTTTAGTGTCGACAATGCTTTGCTCTATCAGCCGCTGAAGAGATTTTCAGCACTAAACAGTTAAAAAATTAGACTAATTTTTTTCGTAGCACACACTCTCTATCCGTTGTGAAAATGTGCGAAATGGGATAGGATTCTTGTTTGTGTTTGAACGAGAATGCTTACCGGCGGTCGCAACAAGCATGTACTTTCCATAAAATGTCCAAGGGACGGTGATGTCAAGATTGAACGGTGAATATAATAAAATGGATGACGGTCGACGATGAACGTGGTTAACGAGCATGAACTCGATCGTATTAAAACAACCTTGCTGAAAACATTGGTTATCCACTTATCAACAAACTGACGAACTCGTGAACCCGCGCTTATGAACCCTTTGAAAGTAACATTTTTTGAAACGCTCCAAAAAGTAGTTTATGGTCAAAAAGCTAGAGCTCAACAAAGCATCATGGAAATTTAACTCACCCAACTTTTGCCTGTGTCGCTCCAGGACGCTCTAATTCTCGAGTCAATGAGGCGAATTGTGAATCGAACCACATCTGAGATTCCGTTTACTTTGCCTTTTCTCGCCTTCTCTTTGCAGACAATACCAGCGACCGCGATTAGGTGACCCTTCAAACAGATAGCTTGCCGATTTTCGCCTTCTATCAAGATCACATTTACTCATTCTGACAATGAGTTCGAGGAAAAAAATCGCTAAGCTCCTTGCATATTGCGCCAAAACTCCTTGTATTTGCCTCAATCGCTAACTGTCTCAGAAATCAACTGACCACTTGCTCGTAGGAAATTTCTTTCGGATTATTCGTCTTGCTTCGCGCGAACAGTTCCATCGTCTAAAAAAAAATGTTTCTCCCCTTCTTTTAGAATGAGAATAGAGAATTATTTATAAATCGCATTTCCAAATTATGATTATTTGCTGCTTGCTAAATGCTTACATCGCAGTAAAAACCGAAAAGGAAATCGAAATAGGTCCACTCAATCCAAGACCACGCTCGGTATTCCTCGATCTGTGCGCAAAGAGTCCTAAATTCATTTTTTTTTCAATTTTTTAATTGATTTATTTTGTCCCACCTCATTTTCGCGTGTTCCTCATCTGCACCCACGGGTATGATAGGAGCATCGCGCCTGAATTTTCTTTGACTTTTCCTAAAAAGGGTCGAAAATAAAGAACTGGCTCTGATCACCGCATTAAGTTTTTCTTTCTTTTCTATGCATTAAGTTTTTCTTTCTTTTCTATGCATTAAGTTTTTCTTTCTTTTCTATGCATTAAGTTAAGTTTTTCTTTCTTTTCTATGCATTAAGTTAAGTTTTTCTTTCTTTTCTATGCATTAAGTTAAGTTTTTCTTTCTTTTCTATGCATTAAGTTAAGTTTTTCTTTCTTTTCTATGCATTAAGTTAAGTTTTTCTTTCTTTTCTATGCATTAAGTTAAGTTTTTCTTTCTTTTCTATGCATTAAGTTAAGTTTTTCTTTCTTTTCTATGCATTAAGTTAAGTTTTTCTTTCTTTTCTATGCATTAAGTTAAGTTTTTCTTTCTTTTCTATGCATTAAGTTAAGTTTTTCTTTCTTTTCTATGCATTAAGTTAAGTTTTTCTTTCTTTTCTATGCATTAAGTTAAGTTTTTCTTTCTTTTCTATGCATTAAGTTAAGTTTTTCTTTCTTTTCTATGCATTAAGTTAAGTTTTTCTTTCTTTTCTATGCATTAAGTTAAGTTTTTCTTTCTTTTCTATGCATTAAGTTAAGTTTTTCTTTCTTTTCTATGCATTAAGTTAAGTTTTTCTTTCTTTTCTATGCATTAAGTTAAGTTTTTCTTTCTTTTCTATGCATTAAGTTAAGTTTTTCTTTCTTTTCTATGCATTAAGTTAAGTTTTTCTTTCTTTTCTATGCATTAAGTTAAGTTTTTCTTTCTTTTCTATGCATTAAGTTAAGTTTTTCTTTCTTTTCTATGCATTAAGTTAAGTTTTTCTTTCTTTTCTATGCATTAAGTTAAGTTTTTCTTTCTTTTCTATGCATTAAGTTAAGTTTTTCTTTCTTTTCTATGCATTAAGTTAAGTTTTTCTTTCTTTTCTATGCATTAAGTTAAGTTAAGTTTTTCTTTCTTTTCTATGCATTAAGTTAAGTTAAGTTTTTCTTTCTTTTCTATGCATTAAGTTAAGTTAAGTTTTTCTTTCTTTTCTATGCATTAAGTTAAGTTAAGTTTTTCTTTCTTTTCTATGCATTAAGTTAAGTTAAGTTTTTCTTTCTTTTCTATGCATTAAGTTAAGTTAAGTTTTTCTTTCTTTTCTATGCATTAAGTTAAGTTAAGTTTTTCTTTCTTTTCTATGCATTAAGTTAAGTTAAGTTTTTCTTTCTTTTCTATGCATTAAGTTAAGTTAAGTTTTTCTTTCTTTTCTATGCATTAAGTTAAGTTAAGTTTTTCTTTCTTTTCTATGCATTAAGTTAAGTTAAGTTTTTCTTTCTTTTCTATGCATTAAGTTAAGTTAAGTTTTTCTTTCTTTTCTATGCATTAAGTTAAGTTAAGTTTTTCTTTCTTTTCTATGCATTAAGTTAAGTTAAGTTTTTCTTTCTTTTCTATGCATTAAGTTAAGTTAAGTTTTTCTTTCTTTTCTATGCATTAAGTTAAGTTAAGTTTTTCTTTCTTTTCTATGCATTAAGTTAAGTTAAGTTTTTCTTTCTTTTCTATGCATTAAGTTAAGTTAAGTTTTTCTTTCTTTTCTATGCATTAAGTTAAGTTAAGTTTTTCTTTCTTTTCTATGCATTAAGTTAAGTTAAGTTTTTCTTTCTTTTCTATGCATTAAGTTAAGTTAAGTTTTTCTTTCTTCTCTATGCATTAAGTTAAGTTAAGTTTTTCTTTCTTTTCTATGCATTAAGTTAAGTTAAGTTTTTCTTTCTTTTCTATGCATTAAGTTAAGTTAAGTTTTTCTTTCTTTTCTATGCATTAAGTTAAGTTAAGTTTTTCTTTCTTTTCTATGCATTAAGTTAAGTTAAGTTTTTCTTTCTTTTCTATGCATTAAGTTAAGTTAAGTTTTTCTTTCTTTTCTATGCATTAAGTTAAGTTAAGTTTTTCTTTCTTTTCTATGCATTAAGTTAAGTTAAGTTTTTCTTTCTTTTCTATGCATTAAGTTAAGTTAAGTTTTTCTTTCTTTTCTATGCATTAAGTTAAGTTAAGTTTTTCTTTCTTTTCTATGCATTAAGTTAAGTTAAGTTTTTCTTTCTTTTCTATGCATTAAGTTAAGTTAAGTTTTTCTTTGATCTTGAAATATTCAAAGTTAACCCACTTCCCAATCGTTTGCGTATTGAGCAGCCATCGTTGTTCGCTTTCGTTCAGATCCTTGTACCGGATTGCTATAATATTTGTTCGGACATCGAATGATTTACAAGAGCTCAAAAAAGCGCTCAAACGTCCACAACAGAAACAACAAATCAAACATAGCGCTCGCCTCAGATCAGGATCCTTTGTCCAAGCATATCCAGGAGGTATTAGCACGGGTATCACGAGAGAATGAAGCAACCCCGGAACAATTTTTTTCAAACGCAATTTAAAAATACCAAATTTTTATGGGAACATACCCTAACAAATAGAAATCGGCATGTCCGGTCAAATTGTCCCAAAGCCGGCTTTTAGGAAATTTCCGGTTCTGAACCCGGCTACAGCGTATCTCAGCTCCCAGATGAGCTAGAGACCTCTGGTTTGGCCCAAAAAATCCGGAAAATTATTCTGAAAAACTTTTATGTTTTGACAAAAAGTGTACGACCAAAAATAAAAATACTGTTCTCAAAAATATGAAAAAAAATAGGAAAAATATTTTTGTAACTTTTTAAAATGGGTGCATTTACCAATTTTTTATTGCATTTTCTGAAAGATCTAGGTCGATAGTATATAGTAAAAATAAAAAGACAAAAATCGATTAACCCCCTTTTTGGGGTTTCCGTGTCCGAACGTCGAAAATCGTCGTATTTTTCGTACTTTGCCCCACGAAATTAATCATAACTCGCTTCAAAATAAAGATTTTCTCGCGTTCTAAGTTGCGATGTATAGAGGGAAGCTTGATAGACAGTTCCTAACTGAAAAACTCATTTTTGGTCATTGCGCTCATGCGGAGATGTCGGGCGACCGAAAAAAAATAGTGTAACAATGGGGATACCGATTGCCCCAAAAAGTTAGTATCATTTTTTATAAAGTGTCAATATATGCCTTGGAAATCACCAAGCATTTGATAGAATCACACAAACGGATATCTAAAGCCAATTTAAGAAACAATGTTGGTGGATCATAACTGCACAACAATATTTTATCAGCTACAATTACAGATTACGATGTAGGAGCACTTCAGACTTCTTCATCATTTTTCTCATCATTAACAGATTCGGCTGAAACGACGCTACTGGCTACATCAAGATGTTTTACTCGTATGAAGATAATTAGCAAATCTGAGCATACCCATGAGGTATTTGTGCCCTGTATTTACAAAAATCTTTTCGTATCTATTACTATGTTATATTTCAACTTCTTCATGGTCGTAGCCAACACTTTATCGATCGTCTTCACAAAAAAACAAATCAATCAGAATCATCATCTTCATCGTCATCATCAGAATCAGTCAGCGCAATCATTTTATCCAGAAGAGCATTTTTCGTCTTGTCCGAAAGACTTTTAAACTCTGAATTTTTCTGAAACAGAAGATATATCGATTGTTAATTTATGCAGAGAGAATAATTAATTGTGTATTATACATTCTGAAAAAAAACAGTCGTGTAATCACCTTGAGTTGTACTATTTTCTTCTGCGAATCCAATTCGTCCAGACAATGGCCCTACAAATAATTAATTTGTTTCGGAAAAGATTAAGGCGATACCTGCAGATGTATGAGTCGGTACGTATCAGAGAGAAACAGTTTCTTTGACAACGCAACAGTAGTGGATTGGATGAGAAAATCTTCTGCAGTATCGAGCAAGGACTAAAATTCGATTTAATTGTTAAAAACTATGGTTATCGATTGTGTGTGTGAGAGGATTTATGTGACATCTGCGCAATTGAATTGGATGAAAATACAAACTTTGATTTGGAATCGATCGGCCAGCTTGAGAATGACATCGATGTTATCGGCTGAATTTAACACATTATATTCGTTGTTCAAACATTGTGGGTACCGGTGACTGAGTACAGCGACGGATACAGAACGCGCAACAACTCATTGAATTCCTGAAATAGTAGAGTTCGAAATACGTGTAATCGTCTCTTCATTTCGCACACTCTCTCGCCTCTCTGACCGGTGAGAGAGTTTGAAGAATGAAGAGACGATTACCCGTATTTCGAACTCTATGAAAGTTCGCGATAGAGGAGGGACGAACAGCCGGGAGCTTCTCGAGAATAGGGTACTCATCACATTGAGTTTGCTCAGCAGCATTTGAGGTACGCCCTATACTCGAAATTTTTTTTGTTACCTACCTTCGGATCTACATCCTTCAGCGGAATTTCTTGTTTATTCTTCTCATTGTATGGCCCATAGAACATGTTTTTGAAGACAGGCGAATGAATGGAGAGAAGCTGAATTATCATCACGACTAGTTGTGAAGAGAGAGTGCGAAAGTAATTAAGTTTTGGATTTTTGCAAATAAGAATCAAAAACGAATGTTCCCACACCATACCTCTTTGCTAACGTAAAACTTCTTGCCGCCCAAGTCCAACACCAGACCGTTATACGGCTCATTGGGAATATCGAAATCACAGTCCACATCAGTTCTGATAGTTGTATGAAATAGAAGCTCTATTTTGTTCTGTTTACCTAAATCCGATAGTTTTCTTTATCCAGAATCGAGCCTCGACCAATATGCCATCATCCACAACAAAACCCTGAAAGCAATTAAAACTGAGTTAATAATATTCAATTTATGCTAACTTTAGTTATGCTAATTAATGCTAAATGCTAACTTTAGTACGAATTGATTATAAATTACACAAAGCATGAATATTACTCATCGAATACAGGCGAATATGCTTACTTGTTCCATCATGCTCGTCCATTCGAGAACTATCGCGCCCCATTCTTCAAATTCATAAGTGAAACTGCTGTCTCCCTGAACGGTTTTGTTACTTCTAACCACCATTTTTTCGAGCTCACCATTTCTTCAACCACCGATTTGCTGCTATCGGTATGCACTAGGGTGTGCTCGTGGCCAACATCGACACTCCACATGCAGCAGAGGTATATTGTGAGTAGGGCTGTCAGGGTGAAGAATCCGTCTCTTCATTTCGCGTACTCTCTCGTCACTCTGACCGGTGAGAGAGTACGCGGAATGAGGAGACGAATTCTTCACCCTGACAGCCCTAATTGTGAGGAAAGGCACGCCCTCGCGGAGCTCCTTACACGCGAGAATCCGCCTATTTTATCGTGAAAATATTTTCCATTCCATTCGTAGCTGACCTTTGACGAACGTTCGAGGGGGCGGAGAAAGGAAGAGACCGGGAGGAGGCGGTAGATCAAGTGTCCTCCTCCCCCCTTCCTTCCCCCTGCCTATCTCCAAGACAATCTATAGCTCGCTAACCAGCACATCTCATTTGCTGAGCATTTCAATCGCACGATACATCAGCAAATCATTCATTTTGTGAGAACAGGTGCTAATTTCTTGATGGAAAAACAATCCGTTTTGACCCGGGCTACGACCGCTATGAATGTGGGTAGGGAATGAGAATGATAGTGAGGGAATACTTAGGGGCCACAAACTTCGCCCACTTTTGTGAGACACGATGTCGCCTAAAAGCGAGAAAACAAAAGCGCAAGCTTCATTCTAAACCAAATCGCTTGTTCTAAAGTGCGCTGGATAGCTACTGGCATTCCCAATCGATCGAGCATTGCCAAAACTGTGCATATCTTCGCTAAGTAGGTCAAAATAGAACTTAAACGATGGGAAGAGGCCGTTTTGACGGGTTGCAGTGTGAAATGTTTGTTTGGGCAATATTTTTCTGACTAATTCGAATATTTTAGGAATTTTAGAGAAAAAAATTGATTTTTTATCATGCTTTAAAAGGGTGCGCTTTTTGTTTGAAGATGCGCGGGAAGAGGCGAGCGAGAGAGCGGGGGGAGGGAGAGAGACACACGCAAATGAGGCTCCGCCCCTTCCCTCTCGTACTTCTCGTGCTCTAGCGCGGCTCAGAGACAAGATATTCTCAAAAAAGCATGATGATATTGGGTCCATGATGGATAGTTGGAACATACTTTAGACACCATTGCGTAAAATCGGCTGTTGTGGCCCCTAGAAAAACCGCCGAAAAAAAACAGAGTTTGCAACGAATCACAATATGATCGCTCCAACGGAACACTTCATACACATATAGGGAGCGGGAAGTGAAATATGGGGGAGACCCCCTCCCCCCCCAACAGCACTAGCGCCAATCTAATATAGTATTGGCCTAATTTCCTCGCGAT
Source organism: Pristionchus exspectatus (assembly GCA_911812115.1). Classification (NCBI taxonomy): domain Eukaryota; kingdom Metazoa; phylum Nematoda; class Chromadorea; order Rhabditida; family Neodiplogasteridae; genus Pristionchus; species Pristionchus exspectatus. The sequence continues at coordinate 3,739,601 of OU461587.1, read as the reverse complement.
GCTTCTCACCAAGGTATCCCTTGCACGTAGACTGGCTCTGACAATTCCCCCTCCACATCCAATTGGGATATTCCCTCCACAGCGAATCGAATAAAGCCATCTGAATAATTTTACAATCTACATTTATATTATTACTGCAAACGCACTATCAAATGATTCACTCCGGGTTTTCGCTTGTTCAATTTTTTCACTGATTGTGACAACACGTCCGATCCTGGCCATTTTGCAGTATCGGGACATTGACATTCTGAAATTGCTGTGAACATTTTTCTTGAAAGCGCAACTTTTGTACAACCAAAGGAAAATCAATCGTAGTATTGTCCGTACAAAAATCTTTACACGCTTCACAGTCGACATGATACACAGATAGATTACAATTGACATAACTACACATAACTACGCAAGACGCCGCTTAAAGTGGCGATAAATAGAAAGAAAAATTCATTTAAGCATGCCTGTTGGCGAAAGACCAGGAAAAAGCAAGGGAAGCGATGCCAGCGGGATGTTGTTGTTTAAGGTTGTTTCGGAATTATTCCGGTGTTCACTCAACAACAACTGAAGCGACGCTACTAGCTGGCTACAGCAAGTTGTTATACTCGAATGAAGATCAGCATTCCCATGAGGTATTTGCGCCATGTATATACTTGTTGTGTCATTTTTATCGATCGTCTTCACAAAAACATTCAATCAGAATCATCATCATCATCAGAATCAGAATCAGACTTAGTCAGCTCAATCATCTTTTCCAGAAGCGCCGCTTTCGTTTTGTCGGACAAACTCTTGTACTCGGGAGTTTTCTGAAAAAAATTGAGATTGATAATCTTTGCCGTTGATTAATTGTTATCAGCAATAAATATCAGAGGCACTATGTTGAGATCGAATCACATAACACTCTGGGGTCGTCTCTCGGGTCGTAAAGATCTCATCCGACATAGCGCCATAACAGATATCGATTATACAATTGCATCAGGTAATGCATTTACCTTGATCTTCTTCACGGAAGCCGGCGAATCGAATTTTTCGAGGTAATGGTTCTGAAAAAAAAGAAATAAAAAAAAAGAATACAAGAAAAATATTTCACCTGCAGATAAACGAGCCTGTACGTATCCGAGAGAAGCAGTTTCATTGACAGCACAATACCAGTCGAGGCGATGAGAAAGTCTTCGGCGGTGTCGAGTATAGACTGCATTCATATTTTTCTCTGACCGTTTTAATTAGAAGTTTTACCTTGATCTGGAACCGATCGGCCAGCTTGAGAATAAAGGCGATATTGCCTTCTGAATTTCATGTTTTAACCTTCATTGTTCATATTTTGATAGTACCGTTGACAGTGTAACGAGACGGATACAGCACGCGCAGCAACTCTTTGAATTCCTGCAAAAATATAATTATAAAATAATCAATCAATCGTTATCAATTCAGGGGATGGGTAAATGAGGATGGGTGAATGATAGGTGCTTGCCACCAGTTTTCTCCAAAAGAATTCGAGAGATCATCGCGCCAGCGCACTTTTGGTTGTCCTACAAAATAATATTAAAAAATAAATTACCTTCGGATCCACATCCTTGAGCGGAATTTCTTGCTTCTCCTTCTCATCATATGGCCCGTAGAACATGCTCTTGAAGACAGGCGAGTGAATGGAGAGAAACTGGCAATCGGTTTGATTTTGGCTGTGTTTTGGTTAAGATACCTCTCTGCTGACATACAATTTCTCGCCGCCCACGTCCAATACCAAGCCGTGGTAAGGTTCAGTGGGAGCACCGAAATCGATTGGCGCATCTGTTCTGGAATATGCAAGTCATGTTTTAAAGGTGGTGTCCCACGAATATCTGGCTAATTGAGTTCTCGATGTGAGATGGTTGGTCGTGGCTACACGATAACGCTTTCGAAACTCCCATGTTTTCAATTTTCGTTTGAGCTGAGATATGAGCATTTGGCTGCGTGCCAAATGACCCTGAAAAGCAGGCAACGAGCGAGAGAGTATGCAAAATGAGGAGATCTCGCTCTGTCTGTCCTCACTTTGCATAATCTCTCGCGCGATTCGTGGGACGCCTTCTTTAAAATTTCGTAATGCGTAGCGTAATCATTAGTACAGATCAGGGTTACGCATTCGGGATTGTCGGCAACTAACCCTCATCTCTTGTTCGACCCTATCAATCGCAGTCGAGCAACTCCAAACAATAATGGCATCAAATTCGTTTCGCTCCCGGGTATCGAATAATCTAGGGACTTATCAATAATCACGAGTGGTGCGTCCAATTTTCGTTGGAATTTTGATCCTCTTTCGTTTCTTTCAAGCTAGTGCGATTGAGAGGGGCAAGGGAAGAGGGGCCTGCAATACCGATCCCGAATGTGCAAGCCTAGTATAGATGGGACGATAATAATCAAATATGTAACTAAACAATTTTCTGATCAACTATCTCGGAATACCTGATTCCGGTAGTTTTAGTGATCCAGACACGAGCCTCCACCGTAACCTTGTCGTTCTTCACAAAACCCTGAACACGAGGCAAATGCATCTTGTCATTTGTTAATTTTAAACTTGATTTACGTTGATAAGACTGATAGGAAAATCTCTAAAAATCTGAACCAAGGGATCGTTCGCAATCGACCCTTTTGAATAGCGTGTTTAAATCTATATTCAAATATTCCTATTTTGAACCTTTTTAGAAATGGTGAAAAATCCATTGATAGACTCACTTTCTCCATCAATTCCGACCACTTCAAGGTGTCGCTTCCCAGATCAGACCTTTCGGAGTTGAAATTGCATACCATCTGAACAACAATTGTTCACTTTTTTAAACCGAAAAACTTACGAATTCCGCATCATGGTATGATTTGCTACTGTCCGGATGCAGGATGCTGTACTCGCTTCGAGCCTCGACGCTCCACATTTGCGATTTGTTGACCATGCAGCCGGTGTATACGTACAGATACTCTTCTTCGTCACTGTCATCCTTCTTCACCTTGGCCACCGTCACTCTCCTGCAAACAACAGTCTGGCCTTACCAGTGGGTCCCACCTAGCGTTGTCGTACGACTGTAAAATCGCTTGACGTGGATACACCTTTATACACCTTACTCTCCTGCAAGTGCTCGAAATATTGCACAAAATCAGGACTTAATAGAGGAGAAAAAATTATGTTACACTCTCATAATCGAAAAAGTCGGATTTGGGAAGATATCATAGTTAACATTTGCAACATTGCCCCTATTCTTTTCCCTCGCTTTAACGATTTTACTGCGCGATCGATGGAAGGCAACAAGAGGAGACTCTGTTAAAATCTCAGTCCACTACCTTATCATAAAATTCACAGTTCAAATTCACGCCTTTGTCTACCATGAGGGAAACACTGGCGCAGGGTCAACTCGCTATTTGGATGAGATACAGATATGGGAACTCACATTATTCTGATATGGTTGTCGATAGCTATAACACTACTCAGTAACTCGAACTTGCATGTTCCTCCTCCTGGTCACAGCGTGTCAGAGAGAGAAAATCGTGGCAAACGAAGAATCTAGTTTCTTTTTTCTGCCCTCTTATTTCTCCCCATCCAGAGTGATCAGCGCGGTCGGTTCACAGACATAGAGGCCAAAAATAGAAATAAGATCGAGTGAAACTGAAAATATTTATGTTTTCATGAAACATATTCGATTTACTCAAAAAAATTAATATTTTTCTCAAAAAGTAGTTTGCGCACACTACATTGGTTCTAGGAGCTCGTTCATGGAAACACCCACACCCGCATTATTTTCGGAATCCTCAGAACATTATCTAAAAAACTGTGCACTCAGATTTTCAACGATAGTGGACTTTTTTCGAGAATTTTAAGATTAAAGGTTAAGATCTCAAAATTCTCGAAAAAAAGTCCACTATCGTTGAAAATCCGAGTGCACAGTTTTTTAGATAATGTTTTGAGGATTCCGAAAATAATGCGGGTGTGGGGGTTTCCATGAACGAGCTCCTAGAACCAATGTAGGAAAGATGATATTGCTAAATTAAATTATTTAAATATTAAAATTTAGCTGATCAGTACACAACCGGTAGCACGAACTCATATCTCCCAGATATTTAGCCCCATTATTTCAAATTTACAAATTTCGGTCTTATCAGTGAGATACGGGATACGTTTCACAGATATTATTTAACTATTGTCATGCACAGTGATTTGCCGCTGAGAACAAAGGATTTTTTCTCGCTGACACGCTGTGCTGGTATGTTTAACAAGTGTCAAATGTGTACCAACCACGGAATGCCCTGGATGAGAACAGCAGGCGACCACTCTTTCACAAATTTGGTCAGTTTCGATACCTCCGCCACCTCGAAACGAATTACTCCGTCTGCAATAAAATTAAATTCATCTTCTCCTTCCACTGTTTCTAAGTAACGGTGGCAAACGTTCGTTAGAAATCCGCATAGGAACGGCCCTTCTTGATGTAAATGAAAACAAATGAACTTCGAAAACACACAATTAAATTCATCTGCTCCTTCCGGTTTGTCGCCATTGTTAGCAACATTTTCATCTTCCACTACTTCTTCTTCGATCCTGCGAACCTTTCTGGGTGGAGCCATTCTGAAAATAACCAATCAGAGTAAATTTTAAAAAAAAATCACCCTAGAAAATGCACGCTATTGCACTTGGGCGTAATAATTGAGCATTGCCACAGCGTGTCAGAGGTGGAATAGAGGCGGCGGAGACGAATTCACGTCTCTTTTTTTCTACCCCTTCACTTCTCCTCATTTGGGATGACTCTTGCGGTCGGCGGAGGGGGTGAAATGAGAGGGAGACCCATGCCAGTATATTTTATAGATCATATTTTGGAGAAACATATCTGTACAACCAAGAAATAAGTACTAAAAAAATCTGTTTCGCCTTTATCCACCGCTTGAAACTCAACTAATGGCGTAGATCGAAATATGAACTCAAAAGTAGGATTTCCAAGCTCAGTAACATGGAAACAAAGGCTTAATTGGAAAATCGGCAACATACAACTTTGAGACACACTAGTTTACTTCGTTCCTGCAAAAACCGTTTGTCATGAAAATAGACAGGAAGCTGGATAACTTTGGTCAAACATGCTTATTTTCGAGAAAAAAGTGCGATACAAAACACGATGCCCCGGTCTTAGAAGTGGAGAAACTCCACAACCAAAATATAGGATCTGTAGGCACATGGTCGGGGATCATCCTGGAGCAATTTGTATCGTGCTATTATGAAAACAGAAGCAGTAGCTCTGTATAAAAGCCTAATTTCGATCATTTTTCGCATAAAACAAAAGTTTCCCAATGCATGGGAAGTGATAGGAACAATCCGCCTGTGCAGGAAGTTGAGCAAACCTTGTTAGGAAAAGTTGTATTTTGCAGAATTTCAAATAAGGGCTCCAATTTTCGGTAGCAAAGCCGAACGTGGGGTCCTTCGTTTTCTTCCTGATGGCAAATCTAACAGTAACTTCTTTCCTATCCAACCAAATCGCTTCATTTTTTTCGCAAGATATAGGGCTCTACGTTGGGAACCGATTGCTGTATCATTCATGTTACATTTCCAACTCTCTTGTAAGCTAGGACGCTTTATTCATTGCGCATTTTCTCCTTCTCATTGACCGCTCCTCGCCCTCGAATCGAGCGAAATGAACCGCCGCGAGAAACAAAGGATCCGTCTGCTCTGACACGCTGTGATTGCACACTCGGGGCAAATAATGATCATTGTGATTATAAACAAACATATTTAAGTAAAGTAATAATAAAAGATGCGCTCAAAGTTGCAGGAACACACGTTTTGAAATGATCTGTTTCTAGTTCAAAGTGACCACATGGTCACTGAGCACTGCGAAACACAGCAATCCTTGTTCTCTATGGCACATAATAATGCAAATTCGAATACAATTATATGAATAAATAAGTAAAGTTCCATTAAACAACAACAACAACAATTACAACATTTTATTTGTCCGATAGTAATGGCGAATAGTAGAGCAGTCCAAAGAACCCCATCCGTCGGTCACGTTTGTGTTTTTCAGTAGCTATTTCCGTCATAAAATTATTATTTTTCGCTACAATCTTGTATTTTATATGTAATATTTCGAGTAATATTTAGAATTTATTTCGATTGTGTAAATGACAGGTGCGATCTGCTCGAATAAGAATAACGCAAATGAGCTCGATTGAAGCGATAATTGAAAATTACAGTAAGATCGAACCTGACCCAAATATTGTTTTTCTGTTAAGGTTTGCCTTCAAATCTTTCTTTTTTTGAATGAAACGCTTGGTCGGAGAATGGTCGGAGCGCGCAGGGTACGTCTTCAAGTCAGATTTTACATCGGGGTAAGAAGAAACGGGAAAAATGGGAAAGCGAGCGCCTGATGATAAACGAATCTATTGTTCTTATCTCCGTTTGAGTTAAATCATACCCATTCATCGCCTCTCCGATAGACGATCGATACGCGCTCAACAGCTCGAATAAAAGGCGTTGAAAGCATTCTGTTCTCATTTCACCCTAAAAAAATGCGAGTTCTCTACCTTATTTTACCTCTTCTACTTCTCGCCGAGCCCGTCTGGGGAACCGGCTGCGGCAGACGGATGATATCGAAGAGCAGGGTAATATATGGCTGTCGGGATGCCATGTCGTTCGCTCTATTCATTTAATTCGCTCTCTGCTCCGTGACAGTGTTGTTGACCCTGACTGTTCTACCGGCAAGGCCCATCGCTCTTACGTGTTCGGGGGATAAGCACCTGAAACGAGAGGCCTTTTACTTTAGTTGTTGCATCCTTCTAATTCAGATCATCGGTGGTAACGAAGTTCCGTTGGGCAAATGGCCCTGGCAAGTGAGACTGGGCATGGGTTGCGGAGGTCAGTCACATTATTTGATTTGTGTTAAAGCTTTAAGTCAAGCCGTAAAACTAAACTAAGCGGCTACACTTTGTTGCTGTACTAGATTGCAGTAGAAATAAACGACTTTACTTCTAGAAAGACTTCTTCTAGACTTCTTCTAGACTTTACTTTACTTCTTTAAAACTTTTTCTTTATTTTTTTATTTTTTTCAGGTACTATAATTGCCCGAAGATGGGTTCTGTCTGCCGCTCATTGCTTGTGGGGATCAAAATTCACAATGAATTTCGAAAAGAATTTTTCAGCCGGTTTCTCGGGATAGAACAAAAGAATATAACAGAAACTACCGTTGCCTACAGAACCATTAAAGGACATGGTAATCAAGGAGATAAGGTTAATTGAGTTAGGCGCCTTTATTCAGCTTCTTTATTTTTAGACGATTCGGTCGAAAAATATCATTGTTCATGAGGAATATGAGAGATATGATGAAGAGAGAGGTCGACAATTGAACGATATTGCGCTAATTGAAGTGAGTGTAAACAGGGAGAAAGATTATTGAAAGATCGTTTTAGCTGAGAAAACCCCTTTCATACAATCTTATGGTACAACCCGTTTGTCTTCCTTCCAAAAACACAACCGTTCCAAGGGACGCGATAGTTATTGCAACAGGATTCGGGCATTGGAACGGTGCTTACTTACTCGTAATTTACTATATCTAATTTGTAAGAAATTCATTGAATATCATAACTAATGGTTTATGCTGATAGTAATGAAAAATAACAACGTGCTCGTAAATATAGATACGGAACAAATCTTTATAGATCGTACTGTTGATGAAGATCTTAACCTGACGAGTACTAATCTTCTCGAAACAAATTTCCCACTGATTCCAAGCGATGTGTGCAGGTGATCTCTCTTTTTTTTAAAATAAATTTGTTTTTGTTTTTGTATTTAGCCCTTTTCTGAAGCATTTAAAAAATTATGGTCGTTTTTATTCGTAGTTATTACCTCTTCTTTGTCGTTTCAGTAAAAGAATGGATCATATGACCCGGAATATTCCTGCCACACAACTTTGCGGCGGCTCACATGGACATGGTACTGCCGGTGTACGTACGAATCATTATCGCAAAATATTAAAACGTTCCGCATATTCCTATCGTCTGATATAGTCTCAATAGGGAAACAAAAAGAAACAAACACTTATCACGTTAGCAATAGCATTTTGATAATTAAAGATCATCTGTTGTATCGTGAGATTATTTCCCATTCCACACGTAGTTGACCTTTGACGAACTGAGTGGAGGGAGGAAGAGGCCGGGAGGAGGCTAGTGATCTACCTGCTCTCCTCCTCCCTACCTCTTCCCTTCCTCTCTCTTTCAGACAATCAATACGCTAACCAGCACATTGAGTTTGCTGAGTATTTGAAACGGACGATAGTCGAAGCTTGAAAGTCTGAAACAATTTATTGTCTTTTTCAGGGAGACAGTGGGGGGCCATTGGTACTAAAGACGAAAGAAGGGAGAAAGGAAGCGTGGTATCAGGTCGGTGTTCGCTGTCTCGTATCCTCACACTGTTTCTTTCACTGTCTATCTCATTGTCAGGTCGGAATCACATCTTGGGGTGACAACCATATTCCCGCGCTCCATCAGCAAGACCTGCGGCCAGGTATGTAATTGAGTTGTAAGAGTTTCCAAGACATTGTTTCACGCATATAGGGAGACTATTGACTGAATAGATCAAGAACTCGCAATATCATTTTTATCACCATATCATTTTTAGGCGTTTACACAAACGTGCATGAGTACTGCGACTGGATTGAGAAGAAGACGAGAGGAGAGGCGAAGTGTCGCGATGCCAAACTGGTCGATGCAACAGCATGAACATATTAACATCCATTATTGTAATCGGTTTTGTCTACATGGGAATAAACTTGCATGATAACGCAGCAAATAAGTCCAATATCCATGTTTATCTTACTTGAAAGAATGAAAAACTAGCCGGGCTACGCCCGGCTAGACCCTGCGGGTGGCAAGCAGCCTGCGGCTGCAATGAGGCTCGCTACGCTCGCCAGCGTGTGCGCAACGCCGGGTTATGATAGTCTTCTGCGAGCGCTTCGCGTCGCCGGGTTGTGTGTTAAGGTTTTTATCCCAGTCATGTGCGAACGCTTGCGGACGACTCGTGAGGCCTTCCGCAAGCGTGAATATGTTCCACCGTACTAACTATGATCAAGCGAATCACGTTAATATTATATAAAAGTAATACGGTATTGATTTACGACAAAACTCATAAATCAGACCCAGTGAAGTACGTTTGGGCTAGTGGGCTACATTGGTAGATAAAATATTCACAGTCGCGGACAGAGTTGGCATCGTCCCTCGCGAAAGGCTCGTGGGGCCTCGGGCGATCCGAAAAAAGATGGGATGGGCCCACTGCGTGGCCCCATCCCATCTTTTTTCGGCTCGCCCTCGGCCCCACGAGCCTTCCGCCAGGGACTCGCAAGCTTCGCTCGCTACGCTCGCTCGCCAGATGACGCCGGGTTAAAAACGCGCACTTAAAAAACGCGTTAAACACGTTTCCCTATTGCGAAATATTGAAACATTATCAGTAAACATCGATTGGCATCGACTCTGAGCTTACTGTACTCAAAAACGCGAGTACGCACTTAAAAACGCATCAAAACACGTTTCCCTATTGCGAAATATCTAAACATTATCAGTTAACATCGATTCTGAACATTAGAATAAAATTCATGATCGATTCGGTTGAGTTTCAGCTGAAAATGGCTCGAAAAATAGGTTATTGCATCATCATTACGCAATATTGCATAGCGATGACGAAATTGATTAGTGAGTTTTTGAAAATTTCGATTACGGGTTGTTTGGTTCCAAGCACGAGCGATTTGGTTGAGATTCCAGTGAATACGGTGGAAAAAACGGATTATGACGAAATGATGACGAAATCAATTATCGATTTTTTTTCGAAAATTTTTTTCATGAGAAGTTGTTTGGTAAAGGTCCGAGGGGTGTACGATCGTTTTGAGCCGAGATATGAGCAAAAAATTTCGAGCGTGACAGACAAACATACATACATACATACATACATACATACATACATACAGACAGACAGACAGACGGACAGACAGACAAAATTTTTTTATATTACTTAGTAATAAAGATATGATTCCAATGCGAGTCTGCATGATTTTTTTTATCCGAATCAGGCTTCACTTTTCCTGCGAGATGATAATGAGCATCAATTCTGCAAGAATCACTTGCAACACATTATTCGATTATAGTTTCGAGTTAGAAAATAAATTACTTCCCTCGATACTCGTCAATGATTTTCAAGGGAACCCAAAGTATATGGTATCAAAGTATCTTCAAAAAAATATTCGGTTGTACGGCAAGATGAGCATTGAATGTCTTTCACTTCCGGGAAAGTCGAAGCGGAAAAAGGAAAACCGAGCGCCTTGCTATGAATGCACCTATTGTTGTCATCTCCTCTCTAGATAATTCATCGTCCTTTCATCGCCTTTCCATTAGACGATCGATAGGATTTCAACAGCTCTCATAAAAGGGGTTGAAATCACTCTTTTCTTCTTCGTTCGCTAGAATGCGAGTTCTTCTCTTGCCTCTCCTCCTTCTACCTCTTCTTTCCCAGCCCCTCGATGGTTTTGAGTGCGGAAGACGTCAGATGCTGATGAGCAGGGTGATATTTCCGTTCGGATGAAGGCCTATTAGTTTAACTGTCTCGATACTCTGTCAAGTAACAGAAATGAATGAAGGGGCATATTTAAGTATTCAAAAAAAATCCAGAAATCAACAAAAAAGTCAGTCCACCGTTTTTTTTCACCATTTTTCTAATATTATTATTTAGATCATCGGTGGAAACGAAGTGCCGTTGGGCAAATGGCCTTGGCAAGTGAGACTAGACATGGGTTGTGGAGGCAAGTCACTTGATTTTGATAGACTTTTTTTTGGAACCTTTTTGAAATTTTTCATCTTTTCAGGTACTATAATCGCACCTAGATGGATTCTAACTGCCGGCCATTGCTTGTGAGAACCGACGTCATTTTGCATTACATAACGCATTATTTAGCCGGTATGTCGGAGAATATTATCGATCAGAGACAACCGTTGCTTATGGAACCGTGACTGGATCTTTCACTGATGGAAATAATGTGAGTAGATTTTTTTCAACTGTATTGTTGTATTTTAGACGGTTCGTTCGAAGAATGTAATTGTTCATGAAGCATATGAGGAACTGGCCGGTGAGAGAGGGAAACTTTTGAACGATATTACGTTGGTTGAAGTGAGTGAATAACACTAAATTAATGATTCTAAAGACCACTTCAGCTAACGGAGCCTCTTCCTTTCAATCGTTTCGTGCAGCCCGCATGTATTCCGTCAAAGAACACAACCATTCCGAGAGATGCGATAGTTATTGCAACAGGATTCGGCCGTTGGAATGGTGAACAATTACTCGTAAATAAATATGAATTCTTTTAAGATCGGACTATTGCTGGCAACCTCAACCTCACGCATAAAACTCTTCTGGAAACAAATTTTCCACTAATTTCACGCGATTTGTGCAGGTGATTTAAACAGTTTTTTTTAAGTGGGAAATCATAGTTTTTCCTACAACATTGACAATTATGTTGCATGCAGCGATCGATTGAGTAACTACACCAAGAATATTGCAACCACCCAACTGTGCGGTGGCGCATACGGCCACGGTACTGCGCCGGTGCGATTTCCGACTTATAAGAATAAATAATCCTGTCAAAAATTTAAATTGTATATATCGCGCTTTTAGGGCGACAGCGGAGGTCCTGTGGTCATGAAGACAAAGGAGGAAGCGTGGTTCCAGGTAGAGAAAGTAGAGCCCGTCTCCTCGTTTTTCGCTTGCCATCAATTATGGCTGATGGCCCGGTGCCGGAAACTCCGATATCGAACCGTTTTTTCAATTTCAGGTCGGCATAACTTCATGGGGATTCGCCATCCAAGAGCAAGATGCTAGTCCAGGTAAAATCCACAATTAAGCAATGAATTTTCGACTCATATGCACGCTAGTGCACACTGCTAATCGGAATCTGCCCTTTCTGAGAATACTTTTCCGTAAAACTTTTGCGTACAATCAACAAGAGTAAGATGTTTAAGGAAAAATGCAATGGTATTTATCTCGAATATTCTTGTATAATCTCGCAAAATATGATTCAGGAGTCTACACGAACGTGCATGAGTACTGTGAGTGGATCGAGGAAAAAACAGGAGGAGATGCGAAATGTCGTGATGCCAAACTAGTCGATGCAACAGCATGAACATATTGATATCCATGATTGTAATCTGATATATCTAAAGGGGAATAAACATGCATAATGACGCGACAGATTTGCTCAATTTTTGTGATTTTCTCACTTGAAGATCAGGAAAATTCATTATGATTCCGAACAGAGTTATAAAATTTTTCATGAAGTTTGAATTCATTTTTGTTACAGCATGATAAAGAGTCTCATTCTACAAGGTACAAAAGGACACTACTAGGTAGTTAGAACATCGAGTCTTGTAAAAATAGCTTCTCTCAATTCTCATCGATAATTTTTCTCCTCAATTGAATGAAGCAGCGCAAATTATGATACATTGTGCCTTGAGGTTGTACCAAATACCACAAATTTGACACAATTTAGGAAATAGGTAACGACTACCTTTAATCAAAAATCGTTAGTTTGATTGCGCGATAAGAAGCATTGTCTTTCACATCCGGAAAAGGAGAAACGGGAAAAGGAAAAAAAAATGAGAGATGATGAATAGCCCTATTGTTCTTATCTCCTCTCGAGTTAAATCATCATCCTTTCACCATTTTTAAGCAAGACGATCGATAGGATTTTAGCAGCTCTTATAAAAGGAGTTGAAATCATTCTTACCTCATTCTTTCTGCCGAATGCTAGTTTGCGTCCCTCTTCTCCTTCTTCTTCTCTCGCAACCCCTGAGCGGATATGAGTGCGGAAGGCGACAGATGATGAAAAGCAGGGTATACAAGATTCATATAAAGCGACTGGATTACTCGGTGTCTAGAATCGAAACTGCTTCAATTGTAAGACGGCCGCATCGCCGGCTTGGCGAAGGGGAGGGGCGATGCGGCCGAGCGATGCGGCCGTCTTACAATTGAAGCAGTTTCGATTCTAGACACCGAGTAATCCAGTCGCCTTATATGTTCTGTTTATCGCCGTTGTTGCAACGAGCATATATGGGGGTGTGATTGCAATGGCTCCTATCCAACAACTAGTTGAGCGTTGCAAAAGTTGAAAACCGTTTCAACTTTTGCATTTAACGTTAGATTTCTTATAATTGAACTACTTCAATATATGAAAATCGCTCAAATAGTTGTTGGATAGGAGCCATTGCAATCACACCCCCATATATGCTCGTAGCAACAACGGCGATATCAACATTTCACCTCTTTATAACATTCTTATTCAGATAATCGGTGGTAACGAAGTTGCTTTGGGAAAATGGCCTTGGCATGTTAAATTGGATGTATTATGTGGAGGTACGATCATTTTAAAACATTTGATTTTATTCTAGATCTATTTTCCCCATTTTCAGGCACAATAATCGCCCCTAGATGGATTCTTACAGCAGCTCATTGTTTGTGAGACAAACGAGTAATTGTAAATTAAACAATAAATATTTTAGTAAGAGAATTGGAGAACCGGATATAAAAGAGACCACAGTCGCTGCTGGAACCGTTAATGGCTATTACACCTATGAAAATGATGTGAGGGGAGTTTTTTCAATTGCGTATTGATGTGAGCTTTATTTCAGACTGTTCGTTCGAAGAATGTAATCGTTCATGAAGAATATGACGAAATTGGTGACGAGAGAGGAATACAATTGAACGATATTACTTTAATTGAAGTGAGTGTATAAACGCCTCGCAACGAGATCGGAAGACACTCTCTCCTTTTCACACGCTCTCTCGCCGTGCTATGCCCTTCCCATCTCATAACGAGGCGGTGCGAGGCATTGCGGGCCCGCAATCCTCCCCCTCCAATTACGAGCCCGCAATCTCGTTATCGTTTAGACAACCCTAGTTTGGCGTCTCAACTATTTGTCTCGAGCCTAGACACATGGTCGTAATCTCGACTGTCTCATCCGATTTCACAAAATCTTAGTTGAAAGGACTCTTTTTTCTTCACTGTATTCATACCTGCTGTTCATTTCATGTGGAAATGTTGCCACCGAGATCACGGAAGTCTTGAGAAATTTTTTTGATTTCAGCTGGAAGTGCCGCTCTCATACAATCGCTTCGTACAGCCCATCTGTCTTCCCTCCAAAAACACAACCATTCCGAGGGATGCGATTGTTGTTGCAACAGGATTCGGCGATTGGAACGGTAACCGTGTATTATTTTCCATTTCTCGCATTGCTGATCTTTACCTCCTTTCTTCCTTGGATTCGATATCTCGCTATACAGAACACTGAGTTGGCTGAGTATTTGAAAGGTAGATAATCATACTCCTCAATAATGGAGATGAGATGTGTCTCCGTGTGTGTGTGTTCGTGTGTTTGTCCGCGGCGAGAGCGCCAGAGAAGGGGCAGACACGCAGAGGAAACACGTTTAAATATATCGCGCGCGTTTTCTGTACTGTGTCTCCGTGTGTGTGTGTGCGTTTTCTGTACTGTGTCTCCGTGTGTGTGTGCACATTGAAGAGACATCCAGACGATAAGACCCCGCCGAAGTCGGCTCGTAGATAAGTAAACAATTTTTGCAAGATCGTGCTATTGCTGGAAGTTTCAACGAAACGCATAAACCGAATCTTCTTGAGACGAATTTTCCGCTGATTCCAAGCGATGTATGCAGGTGATTTGATAATTTTTGATTATTATGAAAGTTATGTTTCATTTAGGGTGAGAATGGAATATATGGCTCAGGATATTCCTATCACACAGATTTGCGGCGGCTCACATGGACATGGGACTGCCGTGGTACGTACGAAATTTTTTTTTCGGAGAAATCTGCTCATCGCATGAAAGTTTTTGCTATGTTTTTTTCCTGATATGCATTGCTTCACCTTGATGAAAATAATGACGAAGATACTTAATTCACATTGTCTTGAGCAACCACTCATCCGCATTTTCAGGGAGACAGCGGAGGCCCACTGGTCATGAAGTCGAAAGCTGGAAGAAAGGATGTGTGGTTCCAGGTGCCATTTTATCTCGTATCTGACAGTTTATCTCGTGGTACTGTTTTGTAGCGTCTAGCTAACTTATTTAGCGATTCGGCTTGCGCTAACACCGACACCGAACAAGCATTTGTGAAAGGGTTTAAAAAATATATTGTTTTAGGTCGGCATCGTTTCATGGGGCAACAACACTATTGCACAGCTCCATGAGCAAGACGCGAGTCCAGGTAAGCCTCCTCTACAAAATTCCGTTTCACGAGATTACGTACACATAGAATATTGAATGGATAAATCAAAATTTCGTATCGACTTTATTACAAGAACTGCGTTTGATTTGACCTTTGCGAGTAAGCGCAAAATTCTTGTGATCATTTCAGGTATCTACACGAACGTGCATGAGTACTGTGACTGGATCGAGGAAAAGACGGGCGGAGAGGCGAAGTGTCAAGATGCCGTACTTATCGATGCTACTGCGGGAATCTAATGCTTTGTCATTGAACAATTGAGCAATCAGTATAAATATATACGCAAAAAGTGTGTCCATTTTGTTTCGATAGAACTTTAGTATTTTGGCTTATTTCTTTATTTATGCTTGTTCTCAATATAGAAAAATACTGATGCCATCAACGGAAACTATATTCTCGCAGTTGCATCAATCAATTCCGCATCATGGCAGGTCGCCTCTCCTCCCGTCTTCTCCTCAATCCAATCACAGTACTCATGCACGTTCGTGTAAACTCCTGAAACATACTTGCGAAATTATTCGAGAAAATTCTAGTTGAATACTACTGTATACTTTCCTTTAACTTTTCCTTTCGTTGACATCAAATTACATGAGCTAACGAAATTCGGTCATTAGTCTCACCAGACATATTACCTGGAATAACATCTTGATGATGAACTTCGACCTCGTCGTTATTTCCCCATGAAGTTATGCCGACCTAAAAACAGTGGGACGTGAGCAATGGATGCTGGACGTGATTGTCGACACACCGTAAATAATTAACAATCCGTCTCTTTATTCCGCATGCTCAACTCTGCCAGGTGAGAGAACACGAGGATTGAAGAGATGGTATCTCTATTTCCTACCTGGAACCAGGCTCCATCTTTTGTCTGCATGACCAAAGGGCCGCCACTGTCACCCTGAAAGCGAGCACATTTTCAGTTATTCATTGTTTGAAATAATTTTTTTAGATCGATTGATAACCTTCGCTGCACCGTGACCGAACGCGCCGCCGCACAGTTGCGTGTCGGGAATATTCGATGATTTATTGTCAAAAACGGTCCATCGCTCGCTGCATGTGCAATACAATTGTCATGACTAGTGCTGGCTTGGCAAGAAATGGCAATCCTCATTTCACATGAAGTGGCCATGTTTAACCGAGCCGTCCCTTGTCATAACTCTCTTGTCAGAATGTTGTTATCATACGACATGAGGCTGAATTCGTACAAAATAACATTATCACCTGCACAAATCGTTAGGAATTAGCGGGAAAACAGTTTCGCGAAGGATATTATGGTCGGTTTTGTTGTAGTTGAGAGGAATTGCGCGATCTAAGAACAACTTTGATTTTGTTTTTAGAACCATTCGTACCGTTCCAATGGCCGAATCCGGTAGCGAAAACTTGCGCATCTCTGGGAATAACAGTCGATTTGGAAGGAAGACAAACGGCCTGTACAAATTGATCAAATGGAAGGGGCTCCTCCAACTGAAATTGTAATTTTGATTGAAATGCTAAATTTTATGTTTTATTCACTTCGATCAGAGTTATGTCGTTCAGAAATTCCTCATTATCTTTTCCATATCTTGCGTATTGTTCATGAACTATTATTGACTTTGAATATACCGTCTAAAATACGAGTAATTTAGTCCAAGTAAGCTAACTCGACTAACATTTTTTTCCTCGTATCCATTTTCACTGCCATAGATAATGGGAACTCTTTGTTCAATATCATTATCCGCATTTTCGGAATTCTTATCATTTGAATCCGCAACATCCGATTCCCTTTTTCGTTTATTTTCATTTTCCGGTTCTACATACTCCGGATCCTCAGACGTATCTTCTGGACCCTCATCCGTATCTTCCGGATTTTTATCCGTATCCTCCGGATCCTCATCCGTATCCTCCGGACCCGCATCCGTATCCTCCGGACCCTCAGGAGTATCCTCCGGATCCTCAGGCGTATCTTCTGGACCCTCATCCGTATCTTCCGGATCCTCAGGCGTATCTTCCGGATCCTCATCCGTATCCTGCGTATCCTCAGGCGTATCTTTTTGACCCTCATCCGTATCCTCCGGGTCCTCATCCTTATCCTCCGGATCCTCATCCGTATCTTCCGGACCCTCAGGCGTATCTTCTGGACCCTTGTCCGTATCTTCCGGATCCTCAGGCGTATCTTCCGGATCCTCAGGCGTACTCTCCGGATCCTCAGGCGTATCCTCAGGTCCCTCAACTTCGGGATTCTCAGCCGTATTCTCGGGATAATCATCCGTATCCTCTGGATCCTCCGGAACCTCAACCGTATCCCCCGAATCATCACCGGTATCCTCCGGATCCTTCGGATCCTCAACCGAAACCTCCGTATTCGAGACACTAAATATAAAAAAAATGTGAAAATCAAATATAATTTCAATCATTTCTCACAAGCAATGAGCTGCTGTTAGAATCCATCGTGGAGCGATCAGTGTGCCTGAAATGTTTTTTTAGATAGACTTCGTATCATTTGAAATGGTCAGTAAACACAAAGTACACACCTCCGCAACCGCCATCAACTTTTACTTGCCAGTAGACTTTCGAAAATAACGTAACTAGTTATTTCATTCCGCGTCCTCGCAAGTTATTGGAGCGGTTCGTAACTAGTTACGAAACTCGTAACTAGTTACGAAAGTTTTTCATAACTAGTTACTTTGTTTTTATTCACTTTTCATGAAAATTGTGAGATAGTGGCCGAGAGATCATGAGAGAGGTCGGGAGATCGTGATACTAGTGTCAGATCGTGATACTAGGGTTGGGAGATCGTGATACTAGTGTCAGGTCGTGATACTAGGGTTGGGAGATCGTGATAGGGTTGGGAGAGATCATGAGAGAAGTCGGGAGATCGTGATACTAGTGTCAGATCGTGATACTAGGGTTGGGAGATCGTGATAGGGTTGGGAGAGATCATGAGAGAAGTCGGGAGATCGTGATACTAGTGTCAGATCGTGATACTAGGGTTGGGAGATCGTGATAGGGTTGGGAGAGATCATGAGAGAAGTCGGGAGATCGTGATACTAGTGTGAGATTGTGATACTAAAGGACGCGATACTTAATCAGCCATGCGGGCATCCTAGGTGAACCATTCAACCTGAAGTTTTTCGTAACTGCTCGTAAAGAAATCTCGTAACTAGTTACGAAACCGCTCCAATAACTATGAAGAGTGAGGAATGAGAGATCAATAAACTCGTTCGTAACTAGTTACTTCGTTAATAAACTGTTATTTTCGAAAGTCTACTTGCCAGGGCCATTTGCCGGGCTCAGCCTCGTTGCCTCCGAAGATCTGAATTCGATGGATTGTAAATCAATCTTTAAAAACTACTTTTATACAGTCTTACCCTGCTCTTGAGAACCCTACTCTTGCGCCTGCCACAATCCTGTCCCAAAACTGTCACAGTGCAAAGAAGGAGAAGCACGAGGGAGGTGCGTACTCGCATCCTGGCGAAGAGTGAGGAAAAATACCCTAACCATCCTTATATTGAAGAGCCTCGGCACTAATGTTGATAAGTCGGCTCGCCACTCTCCTGATTTTGCCTATCCTCTCGTATATCTGGACGGCAAGAGTGCATGCAAAATGAGGAGCGTGCCGAAATGTCACCACTTTTAGACACAAATCATCCACCCACGGAAAAAGCTGAGAAAGATGGATGATTTATCACAAGAAGAATAGGACACAATACCAACATTCATTCTGCCAATTTGCCATCCTTTCCGCTTTTCCGACCGGATGTGAAAGAATGGCACCAGAAATGTGGACGCAAGTGTCCCCTACTTGTAGGAATATTTCATTGTTGCCACCACAACTTTGATAAATGGTGCGCACTTGACTTGACTTGAAATGTCTATTGTCTACGCATGCTACAGGTAAAGGTGTATCCATGTCAAGCGATTTTACAGTCGTACGACAATGCTAGGTGGGACCCACTGGTAAGGCCAGCTGTTTAGATGTTATTATTTCTGCACGTCAATCGAATGTCGGGCGAATTGAAATCGACGCTGCTCGATATGATGATCAAATTCATGCCCGACAGCGATGGAAACTAGATCTGTCCATGATCTCTGGTCAACCATCATTTCACGTCGTTACGCTCTGCATCTTATTCCTCGAATGAAAATTTGTTTTTGTTTTACTAATTTAGATTTGATGGCATGAGTGTATGCTAATTCCCGCCATGATAGTGTTCGTATCTCGAATTTATTTGAACCCGTTCAATGACCCAATTATCAACGAGTGTGACATCCTTTCACTATTATCAATTATGCGAGGATAAAGATCTCTCCATTCACTCGTCCTTTCTCTCTCTCTACACCAAAGAGAGCAACAAAGCCATCATTACGACGCGGTTCTGTTATTGGTGTTGTTGTTATTGCTGTTCTGGATAAAATATCGTTTCAACAGCGTTTCCAGAATGGATCCACCGACGAAAATACGCAAGATCGAAGGCGAATCAGCTAGGGTTCCGCAAGTGACTCACTTTTGGAAACCGCGAACAAAGGAGAGAGTGATGTTTCCATTTTTAATTGGAAACGGGAAACGTTTCCCTCATTTTACTATGCCCTTTCCCTTGTTTCCATTCTTCGTACGTGAGAGAAGGGGGATAAAGGAAACGACCCCCCTCACTTCTCGCCCCTCAGACCGTCAAGAGCGGTGAAGAGAAGAATGAATTCTGAGGGAAAGAGAGGGAACAAAGGGAAAAGAAACACTTCGAGAAACGTTTCCCCTCTCATTTCGACCGAGAAACGTTTCCGAGTGAAACACGAATAAAGGAAACGACTGTTTCATTTTGCGTTTCTGTTTCGAAATGTTTCACTTGCGGAACCCTAGAATCAGCACGAAGTTCCGGTAAATCGCCATTCTCTAAAAAGTTGAACACAAATGAGTTCAAAATGATAACGTTTTCTCAAATATTTCCTTTTGTGCTCAAGCTAAATACGTTTTACAGATTGCGTGATTGCGTGATTGTGATTGCAGATTGCGGAATGAAATGAAAAATGGCTTCAAACTTTCGAAAATCTTTCGAAGGGGTGAACCATACCTGTGGACTACTCTATTTTTTGCGCAAGCCACTCATTCGAAAGAGCTCAGCGATCTCTATAAATGGCAGAAAAAATTAAAGGTATTTACCTACCGTTTTGTAGTTGTGCATGTTTGCGTGTAGCACCGTTCAGAAGCAGTTTCATGAGTTCTAACAGGTACAGATGGATAGAGCATCAAAAACTACCCGAGGTTACTATTGCAACATTTTTTCTCTAAAATGCACCAGAACGGAGTTATTACTGCTCAAAGTCGGGGATCCAGGATCCCGACCCTGTGCGAGGAGCCCCAAATTGAATTTTGAACACTGGGATTTTGGAGGTTGCTATGATATGCCTAGAGGTGCCCGAAAATAATCATAACTCATTTTATGATTTTCGCCCCATTCCCACAAATTGCAAATTTAGCTCGATTCTCTCGTGACAGGCGTGATATTGACCCGAAAGTGAAATTTTTTTTGAACACATGTCTCAGTTCAAATCACCTACAAATACAAATCAACTACACATTTTAGGAATTCCGAGAGCTGCTTCAAGTGATGTATCCTTCTGAACATCGCATCAATTGTTCGAAAATTTGTTATCGTTCAAATTTTTAAGCATGGAAAGCATTTTATTTTCAGATGAGAACGCTGGCTTTTTGCTCAAGTTGGCAGACCGCTTTCAAATTAAGGTATTCTTCTGACACTTAAACTATATTGAAATCTTGCCATCAAATAGCATATTTGAGATTCTATTCGATAGGGCCGAGAGCTACCTCGTGTCCTCATTAACCACCCTTGAAAACGCAGAAAAGTTACTGTTGTCCGATAAGTACAGATTGGTCAAGCTCCAGGTGAGGAAGAATTGTATGTCTATCTAGATGTAAGATTGCTTTCAATATTTGTCAGGACATCCGGATTGGGATATTAGAAGTGAAAAGGATGAGAAAGAATGACTTGGGATATATTTCGAATGTCTCTGAACTTTTCATTTAATTTTAAACCCTTAGTATTTCAGGGACAATGCCTGAAGCAACTCAAGTGGCCTGCGGATATAAGGGATATGAGGGTGAGATCTGCTTAGGCGAGACATTGGGTTTTCTTTGGAATTTCTAGGATTGTTGCGCCCTTGCTAGAAATACTGTGCCAAACCGGAAGAATAGGAAGCAAAATCCTATTGACTTTGCGAATTGACAATTAATTCTAAATCCTCTTCAGAATACCGCCCAATACGACGAGATGTCCGACGCATTGAAAGCGACAATGCTGGAAATCATGTGCGAGTTGACGGAAAAGGCAGAAAACAGAGACTACGACGATTATAGCGACTATAACTAGATTTAAAAAAAAATATTTCGATGATATCTATTGTTGTTCACTTCTAGAATTTCTGTAAAACTTTTATCAAAACTCCTTAGCCACGATTTACGATCTTGTCCTACCAACCTATTCTTATGCATAAATAATCTATATTCTACTATATTTTAAATAGTCTGATCAGGCAATCGGTCATTCTTGTTGTACATTATATACGATTTGACACACATTGTTCAAATATTTTTGCTTCGGATGTCTTCTAGAGTTGCTTGTTACTTGCCTGAGTACCATGCTCACGTTCAGTTAGCGGTGAAGGCCAGGATCCAAGTCCCAAGTTCTTCTCCAAATGCCCATCATTGCACGTAGTGTTTACTCGCTGACTCATATCTCCAGCATTGCAAAATGCGAGAGTCAATTCTCTCCCTCGCCTTATCTTTCCACCCTCACACATGAGCGTGTCGCCACACGTTTTCCTCTCTCGTTTCTCTAGTCGTTTCGCGTTTTCCTCAAACAAACACTCCTCTTTATAGGAGACAATCTTCCTCAGTTCGCTTCTAAAGGCAACTACCAATCCGTTTTCCTACTCAAAATAGTGCATAATGGCTCGAACAGCGCATCCGCTAAAGAGACCTGCCAAAGGAGCTTCTTCATCGAGGAGGAAGGTGAGCTTTCAAATCATAACGATGAGTTCTTACCGAAAGCGCGTTGATTGAATAATTTAATGATATTTCAGAGACCTCGCAAGACGCCCCATCTCGACTCTCTCGTCATTGAAGTCAAGTGTGATGCACGTGTTTTCCCTTTGTTTAATTCCAACACATTTTTATAGTGATACATTGTTTATATTATTTTTTTTTCTTCGAAATTAGCCATATTGTCGTCACTGCTTGTACCGGAAAAAAAGTGATCGAACCATTCCAGCACCTCACTTGCTCGTTCCTGAGCATCAACCGTCGGTATTGTGACGAGGCTGTCGAAATTTTGAAATCTAGATTGTCGGAGAAGCTAACAGCTGCTAAGGTTGAGCAGATTGGACACTTGCGCATCGCCTTGCCGGTTTGTTATTTCTCTTCCTTTCATTTTTTGGCCTTTTTTCCTTCTTTTGTCTGCAAGTTCCTTCTTTTGTCAACTGTCAAAAAAAATCCCCCAATATAAACATCACAAATGTTAAAGTAATTTATTTGTAGGGCCACATCACTGATCTGTTCGAATTATTCAACTCTTTGTCCATTCAATTCAGCACTTTGGAAGTGGTCACAACCATCCACTCGCTTATTACCGATAACTGGATAGTTACTTGGATTTCTGATGAATTTGTGATAGGATGATAGATTCAGAAAGAACTGTTGTGCTGTTTTTTATTCTTGATTATCTCTTAATGAAGGATTATTTTCAGGGTTGACAGCGCGCTGACCCTTCCGACATCACCAAATGTACGACTGCGCCTGTCCGAAATGTACGATGGCAAGACGGATCTTGTGGCGAGGATTATCGACCAATTACTTGTGTATGGGAAGGCCTCGATTGAGTTACTTGACAAGGTATTGTCTGTTAAATTATAATTAGATATTCGTGTGATTATTCCAGTGATGAATTGTACAAAACACATTGATAGTAGTTCAGGAGTCAAATCCGTACGTCGATCACAATCTCATCACGAATGAATATTTACTTGAATTGGCGAAGAAAGTGCGAAATGATTTCGAACTGCACGCTTCCTCCACACTTCTGACGGCTGATGGAATTCTTGAGGCCGTAGAGGTGAGTATTTCCTCGCTTTCGTATCCAGGCGAGCTATGGTCAGCCAAAAGTCTTTGTCCCTAAAATAGGCGATTTTGCTAGAGGTTTTTTCTGTGTCGAAAGTGATATTGGTGAACTTTGTTGTTTCGTCTTTAATGAATAATATTGAAGGCAATGAACAATCGGGAAGTTCCCATCTGTCTTCAATTCCAATTGGAAACGAACGCGAGGGAGTTCAAGGCGGCCATTCTCGAAAAATGGGGACTGACTGAAGTCATCGAAAGAGAATTCGATGAGTTAAACGTTCCGAGGACGGCGCCGTTAGAAGTTGATGGATTTACGGTAAGAGTGAGAAAAAAAAATAGAAAAAAATAAAACGCTGTTGAAAGAAAGGGTCTGCAAATTGAACGTTGAACGGCAGAATTCCATTAGAAAAAGAAAATTGGTTTCATTCCACGGTGACAATGAACGAGAATCCATCTTCATTTTTCCAATAAAACTCATTACAGTTATACAACGAGGGTTGCGAGAACCTCTGCCTCTTCGACGGTCGTATCCTGTTGAAGATGCCCACAGAATTCGTGCTCAATGGGAGTCTAGCGAACAAGAATGTGCATCCTCATCGAATCACGATTGAACGTGTTATGGATAAGAAGAATCATGTGATGTCGTTTAGAAGGTTCGTTGAAGTGAAGCATAAATAATTTGAATTGGTCTTTTTTTAGAAAATTCAATGTAGTCAGTTCTAAAATGGGAAAGAAACCAGATAATTAGTTAATTTTGGGTCAAATCATGTTGAAGCAACAACAAAAGTGCACAAACAAGCAGGAACTGTGAACATGTTTATTAGGAAAGATCATTGATGGTTCGTAATACTGGTATTGCGTCATACATGTTCAGTGTATCGATAAATCGATAAATACTTTATAATTTTCACGAGTATTCACGGCATCTATAGAGAGCAAGGTATAACAAGTACGTAGCAGTACATTTAAAAAAAACACTATAGTGGCAAGGACATGGAGGAGAAATCGGTCTCTTCTCGGTAATCAGATTACCAATCGCATTCACTTGATCAACTCGAGCGTACGCACCAGCAAGAGGGCTTTCGTGTTTTCAGACATTTTTCCGAACTCACTCGTTTCCTAAAAATGGTCGGATTATTAAAATGGTCTGATCGCGATCTCGACTAAAAAATGTCGAATGAATATATCCATTCTGAAAAAGAAACACCTTGATCTTCTTCACATCCATGGGTGCAGCGATTTTGACCATGCAATCATCCTCAAATGTTCAAATTGTGAAATATCATATTTCTTTCTTTAAGCGCACCTGGAGCTTAACGAGGCGGTACTGTTCAGCTAGAAGCAGTTTCTTTTCCAAAGTCATCTCGGATGATGAAATTATGAAATCTTCTGCCAGATCGATAATGATCTTAAAAGAGCATTCAATTACAAAAAATTGGAATCCTGCTCCTTACTATGAAGTGCCAATTAGATGAAAAAAGTACCTTAATTTCAAAACGATCGGCTAGCTTCAGCATAATGTCAACGTTCGCATCTGAACAAAATATTCAGTTGCTTCAAGGTATCGCTATACCTGTGATTGCATTTCGAGAAGGATAGAGAGCATGAAGAATTTGTCTAAACTCCTGAATTTAAAAAAAATTGTATAAACTATCTCAAATAATACCTCGGCATCTACATCTTCCAATGGAATTATCTTCTTGCTTTTATCAATAAATGGCCCGAAGAACATGGTTTTGAAAACAGGCGAATGCATTGCGAGTAACTGAATTCACTCCTATTTTATCTATTTTGAATTTTATTAAATTTTAATTCATTGTGACATGGCTTCGTAAGTAAGCTAGCGAGATGAGCAAAAAAAATGCAAATTTTAAAAATGTACCTCTTTACTGACATGGAATGCTTCGCCATTGAGCATCAGTACAATGCTATTATAGGGTTCTGACGCCGATTTATAATCGAAACAAGAATCTTGTCTGAAAATAACAAATTTTCAACTTTCCACATAAAACCTCAACGACTAACCGTATTCCTGTGACTTTTGTGATAGAGAATTGGATTTTTATCACCAATTTATCGTCTTTAAAGAAGTCCTGAAAGACGAAAAAATTTCTTTAAAAAAATCGGCACTTACTTTTTCTACCAAATCACTCCAAATAGCTATACCATTCCCCCTGCTGCTGTGTTCGTAATCGAATGTGCTCGGTCTCTGTAACGGCATTATTCCGTCTTCCACTAATATAATCTAGACTCACAAGCGTTTGATTGAAAATAATGTTGTTTTCATTTTCCGGGTGAACAATAACTATCGAATAATTTGCGTTTATGGTCCATAAAAGCGATTTCGTTTTTGGACCATGGAGATATACATGGAGCATATCCACACCATTTCGATCTCTTCTACTTATCGATGCGTACCTGTAATATGTATTATGTATACAACATTCTAAACCCCAAAAATCCCGACACGAATGAACTTCAATTTCCCTCTCGATTCAAACAATAATTTTATGTAACGTTAATGTGTAAAATTTTGCGAAACTCATCCCGATTTTACTCGACCATTCGGATGTACAATAGAATGAAAGCGTTTCAGCGACTTATTATGTTACGACTTATAGTTTGCAGTTTGTCCTGACCGTGACCTCTCCCTGTTCTGCCAGCTCAAAAAGCTGTGTGTACTTTCAATTCACCCGCTATAGCATAGACTAGAGTTCGAAGTACGGGTCGCCGTCTCTTCATTTTACACACTCTCTCGCCTCTCTGACCGGTGTGAGAGTGTGAAGAATGAAGATACGATTACCCGTATTTCGAACTCTAGCATAGACTGCAATCCCTGAAAATGTCTAAATTTCTCACCAGTCTACTCCTCGCACTTTGACAGCATGAGTGATCCTGCAGTTGCTTCCCAGCGTCGAAGCATTGTTCAACGCGAAATGAATGGTTCCCTCTGATGAATTTTTCGGTATATTATAGTACACAGTGGAGTAATTTGCTAGGAATTAGTTGCTTTTGACTAATTTATGTAGGGACTATATGATAAAATGCATTGTAATTGATAAAGTGTTTAACGGGGGCGAATTATTTACCGGGAACATTTCCAGTTTCTTCGACACTTTCCTCGACTTTGCGCTGTTTCTTTGGAGGCGCCATTCTGAAATAGTAGTGTACTAATAAACTAAAACGTCAAAAGAAAAAAATAGAAAAAATGAAATTATTATTATTATGGTCCGCTAGTATTAGCGCCCTTTCCTCCCTATGGTTATATCAAGTAGTGATCGTCTAAGGAGCTGTGTCCGCGTGTCAGATTTATTATTTTCCACTGCAAAGTTAATATTTTCGTGCTTACTTCTGACTTTTGAAAATGTTAAAGAAAGTTGTTCAATCTCTAAACCTTCTCGAAATCGATGACGCTTGAAACTTAAGTTGGAACTTTCAGTTTTATTTATCCTCTTTGACTTCTTCTGCTTTTTTCTCGGTTTAATGAAAATTCTCATCGTTTTTATACCGATAATAGGATTTGTTTACGTTTATCAGCACATAAATTTTACAAAATTACAAAAGAAACATGTTTTTGGAAATGAAATTAAGTAGAGATACTGCTGGGAGGAGAGAGATTAGAAAGACTTCCTAAAGAAATGCGGTTGGATGTTTCGGTCCATTGGGTCGTAGACACCCAACCGCCTCACGAAGGGTGGACCTCGTCAGTACGACGCCCTTCGCAAGTGGGGAAGCAAGAGTGATAGGGAATGAAGGAGATGAAAGTAAACAACAAACAACTAACGCGGAAACGAGTCAATACTTAGCGCAAATGAACTAATGGGGACTGTAAGTATTTCACATCAAAATAGGCTACAAGGTGGGTGTAGAAAAAACAAATTTGACAGAGAGAGAAGAGAAACATCCCATCGTTAGTTTGACTGATTGCTGACTGGGGGAAGATGGGAAGCGGTCGATAGATAGAGAGAGGAGAGATCGGAGGGTCAAGAGATCAATGATCTACCCCCTGCCGGGAGGAGGGAAGCGAGGGAAGGGAAGGGAAAGGAAGAGATCTCATTAGGGGGAAATCACAGGTTTTCGACAATACGCATGCATATATCATTATTACAAACTGCATATTTTAGTGATATCGCTGGGGTTCTGTTCAATGTTGAATACAGCCTAGAGTATATGATGTCTTTTGGGTATTTAATTTGCAGGAAATAAAGTGTAAGTTGACGAGTTCTTTCCAAAAAGTGTTCGAATAGAGAACAGTTTCGGAAGATGCGAATTATTTCACCATGTAACGTGTTCAGACCCATACTAATTGGAATATTCGATTCGTAGTGAGGGTATCTCACGACTGAGAATGAGTAATCATCGGTCTTGTTGTATATTGAGGTTTGAACCGTACCTGTATTGGTCACTGTTACAGACATGTCAAGGAAGGTTGATTCCCTCGGACTTGTATTAGTCTGTTCTAGAGTGAGTGAATGGTGATACATATCGGTCGTTATTCTCATGAATTCGTCTGTCTTGTCGGATATATGAAAGAGATCATCTATATATCGAAAAGTCCGATTTAGCGAAAAGGATAGAGTATGCCCAATCCGAATGTTGTTGCGGATGTATTGGTATTCCATGACAGCAAGAGTAAGATCTGCTAATTGAGGAGATGCGTTATTACCTTGAGGAATTCCCTTTCGTTGTTGATATAGTTTTCCACCATAATAGGCAAATGAGTTTCGTAGAATGAAATCAACAATTCCTTTGAGGTCGTTTTTGTGATATGATCTACCACTGGTATTCGAGTTATTTCGATCATATCTGACATTTGTTCCTTGAACTACGATGTATTCAGAACCAGCATTTTTGAACATTAAGTCAAAGAGGTAGTACATCTTCTCTTTCACTACATCATGTGGAAGATTCGTAAACAGTGAAGAGAAGTCAGCGCAGAAAATTTTGGATTTTTTGTTTTGAACTGTACTCAATTGCTGAACCACACGGAATGTATTTTGTATGGAAAAGAATCGATTAATTTTATCATGGCTGGTGATGTTATTGCAATATCTTCTGAAATGACCATGTAAAAATCTTAGAATTTTCTGTAGTTCAACAGAAAGTGGTTTTAAGGTACTGTCATGAGCACCAGTTATAAATCTGAACTTTATCGGATTCTTGTGCATTTTAGGAATTCCGTAAATTTTGGGTAGATTTCCTTCTGTTTGCGGAGAAATACCGAAACTGCGTGTGAATTTCTCATGATTTAATTTGATGTTGACTGGATCAAGTTGATCTTTGATTTCGTAGGTTTTGCCATCAGTGCTTTGCGTATTCAGCTCTTTCTCCATAAATTGAAGATACAATTGCTTACATGTGATTGCGTAGTTTCCTGATGCTTTGTCAACCATGGTGATCACGAAATCTCTGTGCAATTCTGCCACTTTTCTGATAAGAGATTTTGTCTGAACATAATCATGTTGGTGTATTTTTAATTTAATGTTAATTTTATCGGAGATAATTCCAGCGAATGCATCATAAATGGAAGGTAATTTATTTTTCGGAGGTTTATGTTTTCGAATGAGATTAGCAAATAGATTTTGGCATGAGTCTCGTACAGTATCCAATATTGTTTTTCGATCAGTGAAAGTTTTCACTCGGAATTTGGTTCCCTTTTCAAAGAGATTTCTTAGCTCAGAATAATTAATTATAGTTGTGTTGCCTGAGCAGACGTGTTTATAGTGGGAATCCACGAAATTTGGATATTTGTGACAGTTACATGTGGAACTCAGGATTGTTTGGATCCCTTGGGTGGTCAGGTTTCTCAGGAACTTTCCATAGTTGCACAGAAATTGTGAGGTCGAGTTATTCAGAGAGTAAGTGATTTGCACATGAGGTACCTTATTTACATCTCCAGTTATCTCTTTCAAAACATCACGAACTCTATCGGAATTCAAAAGTTTCGTAAGCTTTAGTCTTTCCATGAATCTTCCGAAATATTGTAGCTTTAAAATTGCCTTTGGTCGGTCATCACTCTGCATTGTCGTTTTAGATTCCCAATAATGGGGGCAAATAATTGAAAAAATCTTATATTTTAGCTCGTGATTCAAAGCGTTGAATTCCGTAGAAGCGGTAAAATATTCCAGTTTTCGAAGGTCGTGATGTCTGAGTGATCTACCATAGATGAAGAGCTCACGTGTATCTCGTATTTCAATTTCGTCTACAATTTCTTGAGCAGTTTTTGTGCATTTGTATGCTGGTATTCTTCGTGTTCGTTTGCGCTTTCCTCTCCTGTTCTGTGGAAGATCAGAAATGGGTAAAGTTTGGTATGGATGAGATGATTTTTCAAGAGGATTTATTCCTTCAGAAATATAGCCGAAGTTTTTAATGGAATCATTCAATCCAAATGGATATGCGGTGTTTAATGCTCTTATCCAAAGAAGCTCCTTCTGCAATAGGTCTGTTTTATCCTTTCCGTGATCGAGAATTTCTACAGTGAAAGAATATCTATTGTGAAGGGGCTCTTTAAAATGCTGACTGAGGAAAGTTTTTAGATGGCTACTTTCGAATGAATAACTGTGCTGTGAGATTCTTTTCTTTAATGTCTGGGTAGTCTCACCAACATACTGCATGGAGCAGACGGTACATGTAATGAGATAAACTACATTTTTTGTCATGCAATGATCTTCAGCTTCTTTATTTGTGAGGAAAATGTCTTCTGTAATGTTGCTAATAACTCCAATTCTGAAATTAGTAATTGGACAGATTCTGCACCGCTTATTACCACAAGAACGACCGGTGTGTGAGGTGTGGTTTCCGAGAGTGACGAGATTTCTCCCGTACTCTCTTCCAATGAATTTGGAACTTGTTGATGGTTTGTTCGCGTTTTTTGTGTTTTTAGCGGGCTGTTGAGAGGGGATGCCCATCCCTTACTATGATTTCGATCGACGGACATTCGGTGGGACTGCCACCGTGGCGTGACCCCTCTATGGTGGGAGAACCACATATTTCTGGCTCGACTACTCCGCCACCTCCTCTCCGCCGATCTATGGATCAGAAGAGACGACGATCACTGTAGTCTGGAATTCTGATATAGGGAGTTGAAATTGGATCTATGTGTTGAAGCCAGTTGAATCATATTTGATTACGATTGGTATTTCTAAGAATGAGAGGGTATAATGAGATTGGAAGGCGGGATTTAGAAATTTGGTATATGTAAATTGAGATTAATTTTCCGAAAGGCGAGAAAAGCCTATGCGCATGAATTTCTGCAATAATTTGTAAAAGAAAGGGTGTCAGGAACCTTTTGTTCCCTAAATGGGAATAGGAAGAGAGCACAGAAATATTGAGTATACATGACACCAATCCTTCGCAGAGGATATAGGGAGGTATGAGCAGCGGCCAGAAGAGTGTGTAGTATGGAGTGAAGTAATAGGTTATAAAAGAATACTTATTTAAGGGAATAAAGATAATGCTTGGAAGAGACAATATATGAATACATAAATTAAGTATTGTCAAAGGTTATTGTTTCTATACTTTTGAGTACTTTCAAATAATAACGTGATGTATGTATTTTCCATGTGCGCGTTCATGACCACTTATCACTTTGCCACCACTTCGAACTTATGTGAATTGTCAACGATAATTTTGATTTTCCAACCGTCGAATCCGAATTGACGAACTGTTAAGTTTCCGCAGACCATCACGGCAACCCTCATCGACCACCGATTCTGAATTGCAGCCTCACTTCGCATCCCATTTTCGAATTGCTCCAATTCCTCGATAAAAAATGGAATGACAAGCGAGACCGTTGCAGTGTTTGACATGAAATCGGGAAGCGCTTAACAAATTATAACATTTTATTTGTATCATCTTTTTGTCACACGAACCTAATTTGATAACACTCCACTGGGCGATAGGTAACGTGTTAAACTCGAGGTAGAGATTCTTCACCGTATTAGCCCGCAATACGTCGGCCACATAGGATCTGTAACGAAGAGATGCAAATTGAAATTTTTCGAATACGGACACTCACCCTATTTCTGAATCGAAACCATCAAAATCGGACACGGTCATTTCATTGACAGTGACGCCTCGCATTGTATCTTTTATAATGCGCATTTGCTGACAATTTTCAATATTGAGTGTTTCTATCTGAGAACATCGAGCAAAAAGTATCAGAATATGATCCGAAACCGAGTGGAAATAACCACGATAAATTTTAGGCTAAAAACACGGTTCTTTATAATGAAAAAAATGATAAAAACACCTGGTTAAAATATTTAAAAGATTCTGCATCATAATACATTCTTCCCCAATGGGAAATCCCAAAATATGCGGCGTAGTCGGGGTTTGCACGCGCGGTAACATTAAACTCGTACTCCGGCACAAAATTAAACACGAGCGATTTGATGATTGGAAGATGTGCTCGAAAACTCAGAACCGATACGGCAACAGGGTTCCAACGAGGTGATATCTTTAAACATATCTATCTGAGATCAATTGGGATGTTCTGAATCAAGCCAAAGTCAAAAATAGCGCAAAGTTACGCATATTGAAGTGCTCAAATCCCGAAAATGAAAAGACCTTTTTTTAAAACAGTATTTCGAAATTCCCTACCATACGAAATTCGTCAACGGTCTCCACAGGCAACATTCTAACAACTTTGCGAATGATATCCGATGGTAAATTGCCGAGAGTTACCTCGGCTCCATGGAAGACTTGAAACACCAATGAACGGAGAAAAATTTTATGACGAAAAAATATGGAAGGATTGAGCGTTGGTGACGCGTCAGTCATTGGCTTTTGACGCCTGTTAGAAAACTGTTAGAGAGCGCAGCGAGCTTCAGCATATTTTTGAATGAGGAGTATCGGAAAATGAACGCTTCAATTTCAACTGAGCTGTGTTCAAGTGTTAGTTGTTGTATATTTCACGAAAGTACTTATTCTGCAATTCGTAGAGCAACTCCTGCGACAAAAAAAAATGTGAGAATAACACTTGCAGAACTTATACCGATTTTTCTATCTTTATTCTGTTGTATTTAAAGTTCCACCCCAAAGTAGTTTATTCAATTATTTGGCAAAAAGGGTTACTTTAGGCGATACAAACATGATAAAGAATATTCTCGTGTAGCTGAGTACAAAAGAAGCAAAACCGAAAATGTCTTTGTTCCACGATCACAGATTGCTCGTCGCAACATCAATGCGCATACCGTACTCCACATGGAATACTTTGGCCGATACGTTGCAGAATTTAATGAGAAAGTTTGCAATATTTTGGCAGCTATTTCTCATTGAGACAAAGCTCATTCCAAGGGCATAATAATCACATCGAATTTGAAATTCCACAGAGGCCAAATTATGCCCATTTTCACTGAGAATGTGTTTGAGAAAGTGACCGAGATCTGAAATATTCATCGCATTACTTTATATCGTTCGTTCGTGTAAGATCCGAGCAAAACGATCAGGCACAGCTCAAATGTCTCAATGTCAACAGAACCGCCGTCGTGATTTTCACAGAGCCTAGACCCATTTGTTGTGCTGTGCGAGGCCTCCTCGATTCTTACGCATACTGCCCCATATTTCAGAAATTGACTGTCAGTCAGGTAAAAAAACTGCTGTGTCGTGCGCTTTATCCTGCGTTTGAAATGCTCAGCAAACGAAATGTGTTGGTTAGCGAGCTATCGTTTCCTCTAGAGAAAGGATGTGGGATGAGGACAGACAGATCACTAGCCCCCTCCGGAACGTTCGTCAAAGGTAGAGTAGCGCGTGGTATGGGAAATAAACCTCGACAACCTCTAGCAACGACGAGAGCCTCCGCAGTAGTGGATCCGAGAATCGTGAAAACCAATTTCTGAACAGCATGGAAGCTCATGAAATCCCAGAGTCCAGCACTGAAAATGCAACTGGTTTTAACCTATAGGCCTACAACTTAAAAGTGATAATGAAAGATCATAAAAGGGGTTTCATCATTTCTAGTAGCGAGCCAAATAAACAGATAAAAAGTCTGTGTAATGAAAGGATGGCTATACATGAATTCTCACCTGCGTCCCATATTGAAAGACAGAAGATTCGGAATGACCAATTCTGTCATGGCACCGAAACAAGGTATGAAGTCCAACTCCGCAAACTGCGCGCTCCCTCCATCAATTTCGAATTGTTCAATAACCGAGCATCGCGAGAACAATCTTGTCAGAAATCTTTTCAGCTTGGCACTTTCCGTATTTTTGTTGAATTGCTCTCCAAATTGCATCACCTGAAAAATTACTTTTACAAGAGTTCCTGGGAGGCAAATACCATGTTTCCATCCTTGTGTTCCCCTTCCTCATCACTACGGGTGAACTGCCATTTCGACACTCCAAAATACGTTGCGTATCGATGCTCAATATCGATGCAGGGCTGGTAGTCCATTCCCGAGCGGAGGCAGAAATATTTGATCGCAGGGAGGCGAGAGCGATCGTGAAGAAGTGAGGGAGCAATAGAGTGCCATCGCTTAGTAATCTAAATGGGGCAATAATAAATTATATCGTGAAATTATTATCCGTTCCACGCGTAGTTGACCTTTGACTACCGTTCGATGGGCGGAGTTAGGAAGAGACCGGGAGGAGGCTAGTGATCTACCTGCTCTCCTCCGCCCTACCTCTTCCCTTCCTCTCTCTCCCAGACAATCAATACGCTAACCAGCACATTGAGTTTGCTGAGCATTTGAAACGCACGATAAATTGGCTACGCCTCATTAGAACGAATTGGAAACCGAATGAATGCAATCGAATTGGCCTCACCAGTCGAATGCTGTCGATCGATCCCAACTCCAGTCCAACAATTTTGCGGATCACATCAGATGGTAGATTGGAGAGGGTCAGCACAGTCGTTGCGTGATCAAACATTGCTTGACGACTTGCAAACAATTCTAATGAAATGTAACTGATAAATAAGAATGAGCGCGATTGAAAAAATCTCCTTTTTATGCAAAACGAAACCCAGTGTTATGTATGAAGGCCGGTTTAGGACTGACCTCCATACATTGTGGTGTGTATATAATACGCGTGGAAGTAACGGATAGTAATACTAATAGTTTATTACATACGGAACAATGATAAGAGAGAATAGGCTAGTGGAAAGGTAATGGGGAGTGAGGTGGTAAGGATACGCGCCTTACATTGGGACCTATACGGGCCAGCGGGTATCCTCTAAACTACCAACCATCACGGGTCACATGGGAACCAACTCGCTAGCTAGGCGAGAGGGAACAAACACGTTATAACAGGAAAGTTCTAGAGCAACGTGATACGCAGCCTGCGTGGCTGCGTAGGTTGACGATACTACTTACAGTAATACTTGAGTGGGGTGTTGTGCTAGGTCAGACACATGACTAATGCTATTACACAGCACCTCCGCAACAAGATATGAAATACGAGTATTGAATATCTGACGAATACAGTAGTCAGGTGGAATGACATCAATATCGTAAATCGGATAGGGTAGTGAAATCAATGGGACTCATTGCGAGTGTGTATCTTCTGGTCGTTCTCCACCTCTTCTGTGGGCACGATGTTCTTCGACGATTTGTCGTTGACGATGCAGTTGACACTCGAACACGTTGTAGATGTAGTTGCACTTGAACACGATGACGATGCCGTTGCACTTGAACACGATGACGATGCCGTTGCACTTGTACACGATCTTTCACAATGCAGTCTCGATGACTGTTACTCATGATGTACGGTAGTACCCTTAGCGAACTCTCCATTCACTCTACCGACATCTCGTCTCTCGGACACCCCTCCTCTTCTTCACAGAAAGAGAGTGAGCCGAATACTTGATCTTCCATCCGAAGATCACCAACGAATCTCCGTGCGTTTCACACTACGAATCAGACACCTTCCTTATCTCCATTCCGGAGATAGTGTACCGATAGAATTACACTATGAGTTCACTTGGTCTCTCACACTTCATCATCAGAGTAGTGAGATAATCTTCTAATCACCATCAATCTCATACTCATTCATCCCACTTCCTCTCCTTCCTTCTTCAAGAAATGACCACATTTCTTACAACTGAGAGTATTGGTGAATGAGTAGATCTGCCACGATAGGCATACATTCGTGATAGGATCCACTGATTCCTCCACATTGGGTTACGGTAGATTTCGCACACACTCGCGAAAACAAGAAAGCGAACACGGCGGTTCCATGGCATCTCTGGTAATCCCTTCAAGATTATCCAGTGCACTTCCTTCGCATTCCCATACATTTACTGCAGTCCCGAGGACTCACAGTTTGCGCTACCACCTAATGGTCTCTCGGTAAGTTAGCGACTTTCGGAGTGGGCACATCTCCAACAGTAGTCTCAACAGTTTAGTCAGCCCTTGATGTGTCTGAAATATTCACTGTTCCATCGTTGCATCAACTTCAACACGTGAATACACATCACAGAAATTCGATCATGGAGAAGTTGCTTCCTCTCTAATGAGTCCAAACAACCTCCGGTTTCACAGGGTTATGCTCTGTCCCTTCCTGGGATCAGCATCAATTGCAACTTTCGACTAGTGCAATGCTGTCCTGTACCGAGTCCTCTCCTTCGAGTTCACTCCCATATTGATCATTCTTGATCACCTGATCGATTTCTCGTAGTGTACCTGCCGGCTGGTTTATTGGGTTTTTCACCTCACAGCACCGTCCATCGTCCTCGTGGTTACGGTCTGCCAGTCCGGTCTCACATTGTTCTGAACATTCCATCCAGTATGTGTAGTTCTCCGGGAACTTGATACACTCGACTACTGCACATTCTCTTCGAATGATTAACTCTGGTTCAACTTCAGAACCATACCACCGATTTTAGTCGAATTATCGGGGTCGAGCAACTTGACCACTTGTTACTATTCCTGTGTGTCATCACATTACAGGCTGCTCTGTGAATCTTGAGTACCTTAGCATCACCAAATTGATTGCTCTTGGTCTTCATCCAACAGAGTCTTTCCATCACCTCTGTTACTGCCAGCAGCAGAAACAGTTAACCACTCTATCAACTGTTCACATCCGGTGACAGTGATTGCCAAACACTTTCTCTCAACAGTTTCATTACTGTTATACTTCTTGTGAAACAAATAAATGTTCACTTTGTTCCATTATTACACACCTCGTGCAATAATCTTATACTTCCACTTGATCAGTAGTTAACAGTACACCCGCTGTCAACTACTCATGCTTCTCAATTTGTGTTATTTTCTCAATAAAATTCAGTATCGCAGCAATTTGGACGATCTTATATCCAATTACACCGAATTTCATCATGATGATTATGTGCACCTCGCACTCTGATATTCCTCCACGGAAACGGCTTGACTACACCTCGCAATCAGCCTGAGTGAATTACAATATCACTCAAATATCAGACAATCATTAATCACTCGTGACTCCTCTTCTTCCTTCTCAAACCACTTGGAAATGCACAAAAAGTATCCACTTTTCTTCAAAAAGTGGCACAACCTGGTGTCCTTTGACTACCAGTTGTATCAGCCACGCTGATTACTCCTTGTTACACCAGGCACTCGTGCCTCCTTAACTGCGCCGGAGCGTCTTACGTTATCCACTGGTAATTACTGATTTCATCACTCCCTTGAAATTCACTCGAACCGCAGCCTAGCCATGCACGAAATGAAAATTTCGGCATAGCCTTCGGCGCACCGTATGAAAATAAGGTACCCAAATAGTTCGCAAACAACTCCGAAAAGGCTCAGTGGTTCGCAAACCCCTCACTGCCTCACCGCGGTTCTCAAACCACTAACTCAACTTTAAAAACAAAGGAGCAAAAATGAGGTCGTTACCGGAACGAAACGTGATTGAGCTTACTGAATCCGAAACGAGTAGAGAGTTGCATTGAATCAGACGGAAGAATGAAATTACTACCTGGAAGTAGATTAGGACACGAAATAAACTAAGAAAAACAACACAAACTACGCAAAATATTCAATTTGCGCGAGCAAGTCAAACAGCCTGAACGCCAATGTTATGTATGAAGGCCGGTTTAGGACTGACCTCCATACATTGTGGTGTGTATATAATACGCGTGGAAGTAACGGATAGTAATACTAATAGTTTATTACATACGGAACAATGATAAGAGAGAATAGGCTAGTGGAAAGGTAATGGGGAGTGAGGTGGTAAGGATACGCGCCTTACATTGGGACCTATACGGGCCAGCGGGTATCCTCTAAACTACCAACCATCACGGGTCACATGGGAACCAACTCGCTAGCTAGGCGAGAGGGAACAAACACGTTATAACAGGAAAGTTCTAGAGCAACGTGATACGCAGCCTGCGTGGCTGCGTAGGTTGACGATACTACTTACAGTAATACTTGAGTGGGGTGTTGTGCTAGGTCAGACACATGACTAATGCTATTACACAGCACCCAGGAAGCGGCTGTCATCAATTTCGTCTTCAATTATTAAACTCTGAGTCAACAACACATAAAAACGGAATAACACTTGTGCATACATTCAAAAAAATATGGAAATTATGGAACGTATTTAGATAGATCGTAGATTGTGAAAATAATACTATTTTTCAGCAGTCAACTTGATTTATTTTTATTCTTAGATTGATTTTGCGTCCTTAGATCACATCCGAATCTCCTACTGATACCTGGCCATTTTCCATGAAAGTCATCTTTCACGCTATAATAACGAAGTAACACAATCATGTTTTGTTTACCGAAATGCACATTCAATTGATCAACGTGTTGTGCCTTTGTTACAAATGTTTAGATAGATGCGGACATAATTAAATGAATATTCGAATCTTATAGTCAAAACACGATCTAAATCCATCAAAACACCATCTAAATCGCTTATTCTCCCGTTCCAATCATCCCGAAGCTCCCCATGTCTACTCAGTGACCCTTCATCCTCGTAGGACAATATTGATACTGACATGTTCGGAGGTATCGCCATCTTGATCACATTAGATAAATCTAAATTAAAAATTTTCATTTTTACAATGATCAACGGTTAACCGGATTTAATTAATTTCCAGTCCTCAGCGGGCGACTTAATTACAAAGGCAAGATGCAGATGCTGAACCGAATGGCTCCGAATAAACTCCGAAAGGGTCTCACTGGAATTATCGTCCTTTTCTTGTGATTTACGATGATATTAAATATTATATGTTTGTATATTAAATATTATATATAATATATATGTTTGTGCTCCAAGTGTAAGTGCACTTTACGTGGTAAGATTAAGTCACTCACGTTAAGGCCGAATCAAACCGTGAAAGATGAGTGATTGATAGCGTTTTCACGACAAAGTTTCGCAGCGTGCTTTTTACTACTTCAAATCTTTCGTATGCGGAAGCATTCATTTCAAATTTCTCTACAATCGAGCAACGGGCGAAGAGTTTAGTGAGACAATTACTCATATTAGTCAGAGCCGACTCCTCATCTGACAATGTGCGCATCATCGCGTCAAATTCAACAATCTGAAGGCAAAATCGACTATTTTTCTCGCAAAAAGTAGAAGACAATGATTGCTGAAAGGCGCACCTGGTTAATATCTTGTTTGCCATATGGTTTGAAGCTCCACCGCCTTGCTCCAAAAAAGTTTCGGTATCGGAATGGTATGCGCAATGTCAGATACTCGAGTCGACTGCCCGAATTCCATTCGAAAAGATTGATTGCGGGAAGGCATTCCCGGTTACAGAGAAGGGCAAGAGCAAATGCATTCCACTTGGGAGAAA
Source organism: Pristionchus exspectatus (assembly GCA_911812115.1). Lineage (NCBI taxonomy): Eukaryota > Metazoa > Nematoda > Chromadorea > Rhabditida > Neodiplogasteridae > Pristionchus > Pristionchus exspectatus. The sequence continues at coordinate 3,700,518 of OU461587.1, read as the reverse complement.
TCTGAAGCGTTTATAATTATCACAGTCACTTAAAAAAAAACACCTTTCGAAAGTAGTCAACTGTCTCAAATGGAAGCATGCCCACAATTTTGCGAATGACATCGGACGGTAAGTTGCCGAGAGTGACCTCGTCTCCATGGCAGACTTGGAACATCGTATTCTTGAGGTGAAAGGGACCGAGAAAAATATGGCAAGGAGACGAATCCTCTCGAAGAATCGGCGTCTCACTAGCGTTCAACGCGGTTGTCATCAACTGGAGGGAGGGAGGAATGTGGAAGGTACGAAGCAAAAAAACCTGCGAAAAAAAATCAGGCGCGAACCTGATCAAGGGAATTCGCGTTGAGCTCTTGAACGTGACAGCTGCGTCCTAAAGACATCAAATTCGAACACCTGCTTGCTCCATTTTTGAGTTATTATTGAGTGAAACTTGTCCATTTAATTATTTATTTGTATGTTATTTCTAATTGCATTTTTTTTTAAATCACACTTTTAAATACGTTACAGAAGTCGAAATGGGAAATAAGAAGAGCATTCCGATCGAAAAGTCTAATGTGAAGACAGAAAATGACGAACAGAATCTCACGGACTTGCCATCGGATATAGTCCGAAAAATCATCGGAACGGGATTGGAATCAATTGACAACTCGCGGAGGGTGACATTTTTCAGTTGATTTGAAATGTTTTGTTCAATGGGAAGCATTGCTCTTTCAGATTTCACATCGGTGGAATGCAATTGCACGAGAGATATTAAATGATAGAAAGAAACTTCCAGCAATCAGCAAACTTTATTGGTTCTACGCGTATGGCGAGACAATTTTCGAATCTATCGTGTCTGCACATATACCCCACCGCTACGGGCCTTATTTCGGGATTGCTGGCTGGACAAACCACCGTTTTGAGGATTCCGTATGATGCTTTGATGTTTATGCATGTACATAATAATTAATCAAATAGTGTATTTCAATTTTCAGATTGTTTCGTTCGCGAAAGGGTTCAGTCCAGGCTACGGACAGAGAAACAGTCTCGCTCAAATCTTTGCCCGATGTTCGATTGTCGAAGAATTTGTGATTTATGATAACCAGCTGTTGGAAATCAAAAGATACAAAAGGCCACTGCAGGGCGCAATAGTAAGAAATCTTACAGTCAGGTTCATTAAACTGTCGAAGTTCACTAACGAAATCTTGTGAGTTCAAAGAAAAGGTTAACACGTTACGAGGGGAGTATCATGAAAAAATAGTTGTTTTTTTCGAGAACCTGATTCGAATGAAATTGAGAACGATATTAGAATGCCGAAGTTTGGAAGTTATACACACATTGTAAACCGATATATTCGTCCTCTAAGTATCAGGAGAAGAACAGGGGATAAGAATTCAAATCTTTTTTGCAGAACTTATGGGGAGAAAGAGAAGGTTGATCAATGAATATCGTTGTGTTGCTTTCTATTGATTTTTGTTTGTAACCGCATGATTTTCCTTTTGAAGAAATCTGATATACTCCTTGGAAATTTGCCAAAAAACCTTGACAATTTTCCAGAATCTTCCACTATAAGTTCATGATACTCCTGCTTTTTCATTAAAATGACCCATGTTAATAATAAATTTAGAAATACACTGAAAAGTTTATTGCAAAACCATTCGGTTGAGAAACTTGTCATTAAATTTGCCGCCGTCCAAGCATTTGAGTGGTACAAAATAGCAACAGGTTATTTCTTCTCGTATTTGCATTCGGTCAACACTTTAAAAAAATTATAATTTAGTGCTGGATGAGTTCATTCCGTGTGTTTATCAAAATCTGGACTCTATTGAGCTGCGTTTTCCTTTCAATCGCATGGAAATGGAAATGAACAAAGCACAGATAATGAACGTGTGGCAACCACGAATGAACTGGTTGCGTAATGAAAAAAATCTGTCTGTGTCCCTCGGTATTGACTTGGCCGATGTTGTCATAAAAATGAAGTAAATTATACATAAGAAAACGTTCACTTCACTGAATTATGTTATCGTATTAACCAATTGTATTATTCAAACGAAAAAATTGAATGAAAATAAAATGAAAAAAATTCAAATAAATGAATTTCTTGTATCCGATTGAAAACTAGCGTCATCTGGATTCAACCCATCCTTCCCCTTCTTTGCTGTCGCAGACAATCTAACCAGCACATTTCGTTTGCTGAGCCTTTCAAACGCACGATCACATCATCGAGTGGAGGAAAACTGCGCAAAGAAAGAACAAGATCAATCGGCGCTTGACCGCTTGACCGAGGGAAGACGAAAAGTGGACCGTGCTACCCAGTGGCTTGAATGACCTTTAGAGGTATCAAGAATAGAGTGTCGAAGTAGACATGAGCTACCCAGTGCTTCGCTTCTTTGATCTTTATAGGTGTCAAAATTGATATTTTAGAGGTGACAAGATGGATATACAAGAATGTTTGAGATATTTTTTTACACTTTGCATTCCAAATTTGACGGTTTTATTTTCCAAATTATTTTCCAAAAAAAATCCAAATTTGACGGCGCCCTTCGAAAGCGACAGTCGCTTCCCAACGAGCGTCCTACGAAATTCAATGTTAGAGGCACCTCAGCAACGGTAGATCGACTCCATCTTCTCGGTTTGCACCTTGTCTTGTCTCTCGATGTCGAGTGAAGCAATGACTCTCGCGAAGTTGCCATCGGATATAATTCGGAATATCATCGGCTCAGGACTCGAATCAATCGACAATATGCGTTTGGTGAGGCTTCTTACAGTCGTTTTTTTCGCGTAGAATCATGTCTATCAGATCTCGCATCGATGGCATTCGCTTCTCATGGATCGACAAATGCTTCCGCCCATCAAAATGTTTTGCTTGTACCATTCCAATGGTGGCGGTTGTGTGCCGATGGTTTCCATTGCATCGCGTTACGAAATTTTTTTTAGAGTGGACAACTGGACTAAAAGTAAGGCTGGTCAGGTAGGTCTTTTCAAAGGCAGAGAAAATCTGTAATATGTGCTACCGCTGTTGCTCGGATCGTTTCTTTCATTGAAGGCTAACACAGACTGTAAGTATGTGTGTATACAATTTTTTTAGATTCAAGAGTTCTCAAGGCACTTCGATGTTGTCGAAAAGTATACAGAGTTGAAAAAATGTCTGTCTAAACTGTTCGCACGGTCGTCCCGTGTTAATAAATGCAAGTTTGCCTACTCGAAAGCAGACTATTTACTGCTTATAAAGCCTATTCTACGTGATATTTGCATACAAGAACTGGAAATCGGTGGCCTAGTGGAATTCTCCCAAAATCAAGAGTACGCATTGTTTTCTTTGACTTGAGAAGGTTTACGACTAGTAATTGATTTGTTTTAGGTATTTACTAATGAAATTAATTTGGAAAAATTCGGTCCAGAAACTCGTCCTTAACTTTATGAGTCCGGCTAAAACGAAATGGATCGATAGCAAGCGAGGTTGGGCACAGTCTGAAAGACTTCTTGACAAAATGAAAACAACGACCCCTGTTTAAAAAATGATTGTATTTATAATTGAAGTTTCAATAATTATACCATAATTGCATAATAGCATAGCTTAGATAGCATACCCTCAAATAATAGTTTAGCCTGTTTTATTTTCTTCTCTCAGGTCTAGCCAAATTTCTGCCGCTTGCCGCTCACGAGCTATCCAACATTGATCTTGTATATGGTTTGAGTGAATGCGAGCAAAATGATGAAACTGGAAGAGATATGTGGACGACAAGAGTTAGCAAACTGGCGGAGGAAACACAGCTAGCTATCAAGTTCAAAATGTCTAAGTACATCTTCCGAATCACAATCGAGAAATAATTCAATTTGCAAATTGCTTCGATCTTCATTTGATGTCGCCAATTTAATCTTTAAAATGTTATACATTTTCAATCTGACGTGTGCGAGTACGCACTAAGAATTGCTATCATCGAAAAATAAGTATGCTACTTTTAAATCGGATCGATCCAAATATTGATTTCTATTCGAATGCAGCAAAAAAAAAACAATTCTCGATTTTTTTTCATTGTTTTCGCATAAAAAGTTTAGCTTGGCCTGGGTTAATTAGATAGCTTTATCTCAATGTGTCAGTGATCAGTACTTTTTCTGCCAAATATCGGACAAATTGCGGCGGAGGGCGATTATTCAATCCACTAACAACAACAATTTTTGCATCGTTTACTGATTATGCCAGGAAATCATCCGAGATGCATGAATCAGCATGAACAATTTGATGATACGATAAATGAAGAGAGAACTTCTGCTGTTTTATAGTGCAAACTTGAAGGTTGACGGTTAGTGTGATTTCAAGAGCGACAGCCGCGTCTCTGAACAAGCGTTCCGCGAAATGCAATGATAGACACACCTCAACAACGGATTCCATCTTTTCTTAGTTTGCACCTCGTTTTATCACTCGATGTCGAGTGAAGGAATGAATCTCGCGAATTTGCCATCGGATATCGTGCGCAATGTCATCTGCTCAGGCCTTGAATCTATCGACGATATGCGTGTGGTAAGTCTTCTTTATACTCTGAAAGGTAAGAAAACAACTAGTCGATTAATAGGGAAATCAACCATTGCTCTCCTCATTCCGCACTGTCTCTCGTGAAGAAGGCTGTTCATTTCCCTATTAAACGACTAGTTGTTTTGTTACCTTTTCCGATAGAGGATTCTAATAGCTATTAGAAGCAACTTCAAACGAGCGATTAGATTTAGCAGGAACCTTACTTCCTCCATTTTTTCGGCGAAATCATGTCACCCGAAAGTGGACGGAGTCTGTGCGGCCTACGTACATATAATAACAAGCCTATCAGATCTCGAGTCGATGGCATTCGCTTCTCAAGGACCGAAAAATGCTTCCGCCAGTCAAACGATTTTGCTTCTACCATTCTAGCAATGAAGCGTTTGTGCCGATGGTTTCCATTGCACCACGTTTAGGGGCCACAAGCTCCGCCCACTTTGGTGAGACATGATTTCGCCAAAAAGCGAGAATGAAAAGCGCAAAGCTCGTTCTGAACCGAATCAATCGTTCGACATCGCTATGGATAGCTCTCACCATCCCCTATCGATTGAGCACTGCCCAAAATTTGCATATCATCACTAAGTAGATCAAATTTGCATTTTAAAGAAGGGAAGAGGTCGTTTTGACGGGTTACAGTGTGAAAATTTTGTTTGGGCAGTAATTTTCTGACTGATTAGAATATTTTAGGAATTTTAGAGAAAAAATTAGAATTTTAGCATTGCTCCCTGGCTTGCGCTTTTTGGGCGGGGAGAGGCGTGCGAGAGGGCGGGGGGAGGGAGAGAGACACACGCAAATTAGGCTCCGCCCCTTTCCCTCTCGTCTCGCCTCTCCCTCCTCTTCCACAGTGAGTTGCGCGCCACTTCTCGGGCTCTAGCGCGCCTCAGAGAAAAGATATCGACAAACGGTAAAATGTATGATGATATTGGGACCACGAGGGATAGTTTGAACACACATTTGGCCCCATTATTTAAAATCGGCTATCTGCGTTGTGGCCCCTAACCACGTTACGCAAAATATTTCGGAGTGGACAAGTGGAATATTAAAAGTACGGCTGGTCAGGTAGGTTTTTTGTAAAGGAAGAGCAAATTTGAATTTGAAAAATTTGTATTTGCCAAATACGTATTGTTTAGTGTCAAGAGTTCTCAAAGCACTTCGACATAGCCGAAAAGTATACAGAATTGAACAAATTTCTGTCTAAACTGTTCGCACGGTCGTCGCATGTAAATATATTCAAGTTTTTCTACTTGGAAGTCGACTATTTGCTACTCATAAAGCCTATTTTACGTGATATTCACATACGAGAACTGGAAATCGGAGGCCTAGAAGAATTCTCTAAAAATGAAGAGTAAGAATTAACTTGACTTGAGAATGTTTAGCGCTGCGTATTTTTTCAGGTTTTTTCTAACGAAATTCATTCACGAAAATTCGGTTCAGAAATTCGTCCTTAACTTTGTCAGTCCGGCTACAGCGAAATGGGACGACAGCAAACCAGGTTGGCATACAAATACACCCCCTCCTAGACGACTGTTAGCCATTACGAAAATAACGGCCCCTGCTATAAAAAAGATTGCTCTTGTATCATAATTGAAGCTTCAACAACTAACTATATGCCAAAAGTGCTTCCAGTATACCCTCAATATATTACAGCTGGGCCTTACTCTCGGAAATATTAGTTTGGCCTGTTTTATTCTCTTCCTTCAGGTCTGGCGCGATTCCTGCCGCTTGTCGCGCGAGACCTACCCTCCATTGAACTTGTCTATGTTTGGAGTGGACGGGAGCGAATGGCGAGATTTGCTGAAAGCGATATGTGGAATGCAAAAGTTACCCAACTGGCCGAAGAAACACAGCTAAATATCCATGCTGACGTGTCTGAATACGCACTCAGAATTAACATCGAAAAATAATGATACTGTTTGTAAATATTACTGATCCATGTTCATGTATTTTCTATTCGAATGCATTTTTTTTCTTTTTTTCTATTCGAAATCGTTTACTTTTCTGCTACAACATTGTTCTAAAAATAGTTGCGCTCGTTCAACAGAGACTTTCGGAGGCATGAATAGTGCGTTTTTTGTACCTATTGTAATTGCCCTTTCAACAAGATAACTGCCACAATTTTGGCGCAGTATCGCAACTCGAATAATTTTGCGGGAACTCGAATTCGAAAGACGCCTCTCTTTTTATCTTGTTTTCATTTTATTTTTTCTGCTGTTTCTTTCCAATTTTCGCCTCTTGATGTCGACTGAATCAATGAACCTCGTAAACCTGCCATCGGACATTATTCGTAAGATCATCGGCGCAGGGCTTGAATCAGTGGATGAATTGCGATTTGTGAGCGGATTTAAAAATACCTTTTTTGGGTTGTTTCGGCACTTGGGCGAATAAGAAACGTCAACTATTTTATTTACTCGTTTATTGTGTTTTGAACGCCCTGCGATCATAAAAATATTCTTGGTTCTCATCCAACGGTTCTCACTCTATCATCTCTTTCAGATCTCCCACAGATGGAATTCATTCACCAATTCGTATATCAGTGTTCGAAAAAATCTTCCTTCAATCAAAGTTTTTGATTTTTCTTTCACCAAAGGTGATAGATCTAAGCCGAATGTTTGGATTTCCTCGGGATACGCAGAGTATTTTGGTCTGAAGAAATGGAGCAAAACAGGGAAAGACGTATCTTATCAGGCACGTTCCCAGGGTTTTTTTTACTTCTTGAAAATATCATACGTTTAAAAACAGAAAGACAACTTATTTTTTAGAATCGAAAGTTCGCAAAATACTTCAGCAGTGTCAGATCAAATGTTTTTCTGAGAAAAAGTATTTCCAAACTATTCAAGCGTGCTTCAAGCGTCGAGAGAGTCATATTAAGCTATGCAGGAGTCGACTGTTTTCGAATTATAATGCCTTCGCTATGCGATGTTAGCATTCAAGAACTGGAAATGGGTGGCCTATTGCATTTCTCCAAAGAAATCGAGTAAGTGCTGTTTGCTGATTCAAAAACGCTTTAATTACTGCGTTTTTGAAGAGGATACGGAATTAAAACTATGTTTGCAGGTCCTTACTATTGACTCTCATTCGATCCCATTCCGTTCAGAAACTTTTTCTTAAATATGTCAGTTCTGCTGCAAATGGATGGACGAATAGTAAACCAGGTTAGCCATCTCAAAAGTTCTAAAAGAATGCAACACAAATGATTGGTATTTCGACAATCCAATCTGTCGCGGTAAAGGCAAGCGCAGTCGGTCCCATGACTGCAGCCCGCACCGCGGCCACCAGTGCCGAGTACCATGCCTCCCATGTTGGCCGGGGGAAAGAGAGAGAATAGTTTATCGACACTACATTTACACAGAGCAGGGGAGGGAGGGGACACCGACTGTCAAGCGAGACTACTCTACTGAGGAACTGTTGGTCCCTTCCGACTCTTCCCGAATGGGCGGAGTCGGAGGGAAGGAGAGGGGGATTATCATATGAGGTTCAGACAAGGGAGAGGGAGTAAGAGGGAAGTAGAACTTGGGAGAGTGCAGATGATGAGGGTGAATGAGAGGCAGTGTGGTGATATGGAACGGGAAGGGGCGCAGAGTAGTTGTACTCTGCGCCCTCAGTGACGGGGTATAACATCCCGTTACCCTCGGTAGGCCAGTCCCTGGCCTTTTGATAAGATGGCCGGTTTGAAGAATGAAAGGGAAATGAGAATATGAGTATATAACAGACTGAATACTATGGACTTGTTGCAGAAAAAGTAGCGTTCTGAGGGATAAGAGTATGAGAAAAATTGGGAGTTGATGTGTATAGTATGTGATTAGTTGATAGAGAAATCATTAATTGTGAAGAGTGGTGTAGCGGAAATTGACGGGAGTAATGGGACCAATTATAAATGAAGTGGGATAGGCTATAACACGATGTGTGATATGTAGAAATAGGCTGGGACTGGGCATCGATTCTGCACTCGAAGCAAGAGGGAATGGGTAAGAATTGAGTTATTATGATAAGAGAAGAGAATAGAGCAAGGGTAATCAAATATTTGCAAAAGAAATAAATGGGTACGAAGAAATTACGAAGAAATTAGATAGCATTGAAAACGAACAGTGTCCCCTCCGGACTTTGGGAAATAAGGGTATGAACTTGTTTGTCGATAATCTCAAGAATTAGACCTACGGTTTCTAAAGGGGTCAGAATGTGGTGGGTCTAGAGACGTACAGATAAATTCTACTAAGTTCTAGAATTACTGGACATTATAAAAAAATAGGGAATAGAAGTTTTATGTTGATGAAGAATTGAACAGGGAGATGGGGGGGGGTGAATAGATGATTGAGGGGTTGGGTTTATCCTTGAAGTGGCAGTAGTAGTCGTCATCAGTGCGTTGTGCGAGGGCTGCGGCGGGCAACGGTAGTCGCATCGGGCGCATCGGTACAGCTCGGGAGGGAGGGCGAGTCTGAACGGAATCTATTGGACTCTGAGAGGGCAACCGGACATGACCCGGCAGTGGCGATGGTCACGGCAAGCGTCGGCTGTCACTCGGTCCATCTCACGGTACGAGTAGACGACTCAGTGGGCACGATGAGTGTCATCTCGTCATCATTCGGCCTCGAGACCTCGACCACGACCTCGAGATCATCAGGCAGGGCATCGAGAGTGGGCTCATCAGAGGAGAGATCAACGAGCTGCGGAACCTGGATATAATTGATACGGGGGAGGGGACGGGGGCGCAGGTTGTATCGTCCTTGCACTGCGGGTGCCATATCTTCCGGCTCCGTATCCGTCTCTGTCTCCGATCCGTCGCTCCGGTCGCTGATGTCATTCGTTACGATCTTGTCCTCCTCGACCTCATTGAATCGGACTGTGAGATCCTTATGCCAGGTCGTCGTTCTCCCGTTGATCTTCACGAGGAGTCGACCCGATCCTTGCTCTTCGATCACTCGAGCTGGGCCGATGAATCGTGCAGTCAACTTGTTCTTGCGTGGAGGACCTCGTAGCAGCACCGCTTCTCCAGGAGCGAAGTGACGAGGTTGTGCCGAGTTCTTCTGGTCGTAGTGGGTCTTCGATCGCCTCTTCGCCTCATTAGTCTTTTCTCCAATGATCTGCCACACTTCCTGGAGGATACGGTGCGCTCTTGAGATTGGCTCCTCAAAGTAGACTGTTCGAGGTGTAGCCAGTGTCGCATCCTCCTTCATCCGTGCGGATCTTCCGAAAAGGGAAACGAATGGGGGAAGCCCGGTAGCAGTGTGGGAGAGGTTGTTGAGGGAGAATGAAACGGAAGTGGTCAATTCGTCCCAGTCGCATTGATCTCGATTGACGAAATGCGCGAGGGTCTCCTCTACTGTTCTGTTGACTCGTTCCACGGTGCCGTTGTTTTCCCCTCTCCCCTCCCCGGGACCTCCATGTCGCGGTAAAGGCAAGCGCAGTCGGTCCCATGACTGCAGCCCGCACCGCGGCCACCAGTGCCGAGTACCATGCCTCCCATGTTGGCCGGGGGAAAGAGAGAGAATAGTTTATCGACACTACATTTACACAGAGCAGGGGAGGGAGGGGACACCGACTGTCAAGCGAGACTACTCTACTGAGGAACTGTTGGTCCCTTCCGACTCTTCCCGAATGGGCGGAGTCGGAGGGAAGGAGAGGGGGATTATCATATGAGGTTCAGACAAGGGAGAGGGAGTAAGAGGGAAGTAGAACTTGGGAGAGTGCAGATGATGAGGGTGAATGAGAGGCAGTGTGGTGATATGGAACGGGAAGGGGCGCAGAGTAGTTGTACTCTGCGCCCTCAGTGACGGGGTATAACAAATCACAATAAGTGGGAAGTGATGGAGTTTTCATTTTTGTGATTTTTTTGTTGTGAAAAATTCTCAGGGATGCGTTCAGTTTATTAACATTGTTCTGAAAAAATCTGTCTGCTTAATAATTGACTATTTTACTCATTCAGCTCTTACCCATTTTCTACCTCTGGCTGCTCTCGAACTTTGCTCCATCGATGTTGCTTTTCCTTCGAATGACATTGAACGCGACATGTTTGATGCTAACAGAAGAGATATTTGGCAGTCGCGAGTGGATGATCTCGCTGAGAAAACCCAACTAACTTTCAACAGCACAATTGACGAGTTTGGAGTAAAAATCAACATAAAGCAATAATATTGGCATTTTAAAATCGATTCGATTGTCTTTCCAAGCATATTACTTTTCAAGTTTTCGTGCATTATTTTTTCATTTTTCATGTGAAACGAGCGCGAAATGAATGTAAAGAACTGGTCGAATAAACAAAATTGGATATAAAAATTGACGTAGGAGACGTATCCGTACCAACATCTGTATCATCATCGACAAGCGGGCTCCACGAATTTTTAAAAGAGCGAAGAACGCTGAGCCTCGTGGTTCACTGCATGTTCACCCATAAAATGAATGAATTTACTTGTTATTCAACGATTTTTTGAACCATTAAACACATACAATCAAGGAGGGGCAAGAATATGATTGTCATTATGAAGAAGTTTCTATGAATTTATCGAATAGGTGAGAATACACGCGAATACACGCGAAATAAAGATGCGCTCACCAAACTTATGCTCGTTTCTCTCGTTTCTTCCCCTCAGCCCCTCCACATGTTCTCCCCGAAAGTTTACCTTTGCCTCCCTCCTCCTCCCCGGAAGATCAGCCGAAAGTCAGCCGTTACTCACTGAAGAATCAACAAGAACTCTATCTACCACTCTGTCTGCTTCTTTCTCTTTTAACAAATTTCAAGTGAGAGTTCGCACACTCACCCAATCGACTGAAAAGTCACTGACATTCTAGTTGTTACTTGCTTTTCATTTTCTTTCTTTTTTTACTATGGGACCTGGAGCAAATTTCGCGCGGTTAAAAATACGCTGATCATGGAAGTACCGTCACATTCACCGTTTTTTTTACTTTTTTATTATTTTTTTATTTTTATCCCTGTTCATCAACAATGTTCTTCAGTAAAAATGGCGGCCGACAACTCCGCTCCGTGGTCGCGATGGGATGCTCCAGGTATATTTTTTGTTGTTGTTATTTTTCAACATTTTCTTTGCTAAAGTAGTTTTTTTGTCAAAGTAGTTTTAAATGTTCGATTCTTTCAGGCTTCCAATACGTAACCACCAACACGCAGCCAACTATCCAGCGCGTGTTCGATCCCAGCAGTGGAAATGTCTACTACGGAGTGAACAATCCTGTCGTGAGGAGGTAATCAATCTCCAATTCAATGCACTTGCGTCTTGTCATTTGGGACTGTTTGGGTGACTAATTCATATTACAGATTTCATATCTTCGCCAGGTTGGATGTTTTGTGAGAAAGAGTTGACATTTCAGTGCATTCGTGAAAAGAGATGCGGCTCAGTTCTTCACTCAAATTACCTCTGGAGGAACACTCGTGGATCAGCGAATCAACTGTGAGCATCTCTTATTTGTTGTTTTATATTCTGAGAAGTGTCAATCGATGAAACCCAGAAATCGCAGCCAAAGCTCGGTGATTACTCACACTGAGAAATCAGTTCGCTTCCTCCCGTCGAGTGTTTGCGACGAATAGGGTTAGTGGCCAGCTTACGGACGAATATTTGCACAGCGAGTGAACGGCATAGAACAATTGCAAAAACAAACTAACAAAGTGGATGAGGGGTTGACCAGTGATCAGAAAAGTGGCAACCATGAATAATTATTTCCAAGCAGAGAATATATGGAGGGTTTAAGTCGTCTCGCCGGAATCGACCTGTTTTTAACCCTCAAAAATGGTCATTTCAGTCCATTTTGACTTTTGTGAAATTTCAAATTGGTGCGCGTCTCAGCAACTTATTTGAGACATGCGCGTCGTGCAAGTCTTTTTTAAACTTGCGTGCTCCATCTGGTTTTTTTTCCGTAGCGCTCGATTATTGCCATCTGCTACCACTACTACTACTAGCTACATTGTAATTGTATTTAGAAAAAAATATTTTTCATGCATTTCCTTTTTTATTAGAGTGTTTAAAAAAAAGGTATGATGTGCTATTGATTACTACCGGCTACGTGGAGCGACAAATGTGCTTGGAATTGAATTCGGGGATTTGATGGGGTCATGATAAAGAAAACCCTTCCTTCGTGATAAATGAGTTTGCTGCTTGCGTGCCTGGGATATTATCCCAGACACGCACAATTATTGTCTGCGTGGTCAATTTCTTTTTTTTCTATTTTACAGGGAGAATGAGCTTGCTGCCTGCGTGCCTGGGATATTATCCCAGACACGCACAATTATTGTCTGCGTGGTCAATTTCTTTTTTTTCTATTTTACAGGGTGAATGAGTTTGCTGCCTGCGTGCCTGGGATATTATCCCAGACACGCACGTGTGAAAGAAGAGACGCATAGGTAAGGAACAAAAGGAAAAATTTATATCAACAGGAAAACAACAATAAATATTACAGACCTAACGTCGACAATGTACTGACAAAATGTGTTATGATGCGGAATGGTGGAACAATACATGAAAAGTTCATAAAATTCATAAATGATTCAAAAGGAATTATTGTCTTATTACGGACTACTAAATCTTATTCATTGAATTTCGGGGGCCACTCTACACTACAAAAATTCCAAGCTGTATCAATGCTATAAATGCTCTCATATTTTAATTCGAAACGGTCGAGTTCGTCATGAGGCTTTACAATAAGAGAATTGATTTCAGAACGGAGATGCATTCGTAGCTTCACAATCCTTTCGAAATTGATATCGTTTTGATGGAACTAAAACCAAACGTTTTTCACTGCGTTAACTGTATATATACGTACTTTGAAAGTGACACGGTGAAGCCCGTGCAAGTATATAATGATTCTGTTCGTGTTGTTTTCAGGTGACGCTCTTAAGGCTATCCATCTATTAATATATAATTATCTATATATATTTATTTTAACGTTTACCTTCCGATGACGTTGGAAAATGCAACCATTTGAAGATCGTTGATCCTTTCTAGAGGAGAGAAGTGAGTCGTAGTATTTTGATTGAATAGGGGGTTGTTTGTAGCACAGTATCTTGCCCACTGTAGTGTAGGGTGGCGCTTTAACAGTCAGTTATTCGAAGGTGTTGAGAAGGGGCGTCACCTGTTGTTTCATGTGGTCGTAGTTACTTGAAACGAACTGGGATTTGTTGAGGCAGTACTCTTGTGCATCATTGTTGTACCTAGCGAAACGTGATGAACACATTGTCAGCGTTGCTGCAAAAAAAAAATTTATTTTTTTTATCTGAAGAAAAAGAAGAAGATGCTTACCTCTGAATACGGAATCTCCGATTAATGTTTTAATAAATCCTTCATTATTATATGTATTTAGATTTAGATTCTTGTCTTTAACTGTATACTTGTTTTTCGTTATTGACTTATGAACAACAGTCATGTATCGAGTTCCGTTGTTTTCGTTGGGGATTTTCTTGATGGAAATTAGGGACAAAATGAGGAACGACAACATCCTTTCATATTCGATACGACCTGTGGATGATTTCTTTTAATTCCTAATGATTAACAACTTGCAAAACACATACCGTCTTCGTTGATATGTTTTTGTACAGTGTGCCGTAGAACGTGACGTGGGGATGATAGTTTGTCGTTGGAAGGATTATTTACATTGTCGATTCTTGAAGATGACTCCGTATTCTCTCCGAGTGCTGAAATTTCAATGAAAAAGGTAGAGGCGGGTAATGTAGACGTACTTCTCCAGAATGTATGTTCGATTGAATGAGGTTCCTCGTCGGATTGCCTGTCCTGAAGTTGTGAATAGAACCTGTCACGGCGTCTGGGCGCTCCATTCCACATAGTTAGGTGCAGTAGCCTTAACATGAATTCGTGTTGGTTGGGTGTTATCTAGTTTTGATTTTATGCAATATGTTTCACGCTGATTTATAGAAATGGTGGGGGGGGGACTTACTCTACTGCAATGTCTGCGAGAACTGCGTAGTCGGATTCCTCGCGAGCGTGGTCGTACTGTATGAATCGATATAATTGAAGAATGCTGAAGTTGTGCTTGTCGCGTCGTTCGTTGTGGCTTGAGGTTGATATCGTGTCGAAAATCTGGATCAGATGGGATTCCTTAATTTTCTTAACATTTTTTTCCACCCGGTAGTCAGTGCACTCCAACGCTGTTGCCACTAGTCCAGGAATGAGGAGTCCCGATTTGGAGCACATTAATAGGAAACATGCTAATTCTTGAGGAATAGTTGGAAAAGCTGCATATAAGTACTTGGACATCGTTGTAAGTTCAAGCTTGCCGCAACTATTTCTTTCGTAGATACCGGAATACATTAACATTGTATTAGATTGAGAGATCGAAGTTTCGTTACGCCTGTGCGTTTTGTAATAAGTTTCCTCTTCTTCGTCCTCATTCTCATCCTCTTCGTCATCCTTATCTTCTTCATTTTCTTTCATTTCTTCTTCATTTCCTTTCCTTTTATATGCATTACTTTTTTCTTTTCCTTCGTCGTCTTCTCCTTCGTTTACTTCAAACAGTTTCATTGTAACTTCCTCCTCTTCTTTATCCTTTTCTTCCTCCTCTTCTTCTTCCTCCTCTTCTTCTTCATCCATTTCTTCATCCTCTTCTTCTTCGTCCACTTCTTCTTCTTCTTCATTCACTTCTTCATCCACTTCTTCTTCTTCTTCGTCCACTTCTTCATCTTCACACACTTCGTCATCCTCTTCTTCCTGCAGTTCATCTTCTCCGTTTGATTTTTTTTAAAAGCCTTTTCTCCTTTACACTAACACAGTAGCTAATCAGTAGCTATTCCGAGAACTTTTTTTTAAAATTTGTACGAGATAAAAAAGATTTTTGTAGATACCTGCGATAGGCGCATCCTTTTTGGTGATTTGAACAAGGGCTTTGATTTCCATTTATTCGATAAATGTACTCCAGCAATTCCATGCATCTAAGTAAATATGATTTTTGTTAGTGACGTACAATGTTAACTGCAATACCAACCGGAGATTGAGAGAGGGTGACTTGACTTGGTTTATAGCTGAAGTAATCCTTTGTGAGTGTTTTGATTGCTTGGGCGTTGGAAGTGCACAATATGTACATTCCACTCTTACGATCACCGTGTCCAAAGAGACCTGTGAAATGAGGATAGAAAGAACATATCACATAAAATGAGAGAAAACCTGTCAACATTTCTTGGCGACATGTGATTTGCTTCACTTCCGGAATAGATAGTTTATTGAAATATGTTGAGGCGTTGTCAATAGAAATACCAGCATCGATAACTACTGCTACATTTGGATTCCGCATACCTCTGACAATTTCGCGAGTTCCGATTATCTTAAAACTAGTTGTTCGTAATTTTGTATACAGTGTGTACAGTGTTATATGTAAATTTGTATTTTTTCCAATGTTATGATTGCTCATAAATTGTATAAAAAAAGTTCGTTAGATGCAAAATCAAAAAAAAGTGCTTAAGATGCAGAATCACCTCTTGGTTGGACTTACCACTTTGCCCGCCTCCCATGTGGAATAAGTTGAATAAATCTTGCTTGATGTGCTTGTTGGAAAATTTTTAAAGTTTGCCATCCATTTCTTGTTTGAAAGCCTATTCTTTGCAGTTTAAGGTTTCTCTTTAAAAAAAAGTACCTCACGATATCGTAATATTTGAACGGTTTTCTTTTCTTATTATCGTCCGTACTTCCGTGTGGATGTGTGTATTCGAGATCACGATTACTTCGTAACCGGCGTCTGACGTGTTTGTGTATGTATGTGTTGCGGAAATAAAAAAAAAACGCCTACTCGATATGGCAGGCGTGTTCTGCTGACGCTGCGATTACTACTATGTCGGGAATTCTTTTCGAAGCCGTTGGAATGACCCTGTTCTCGCTATAACGTTCACTGTTGACAGTTGCTTTAGCGAGGAACTTGGCCATTTCATTTAGTGCCACTTCTGTAGCGATCCTGAAAAGATACGGGTTCATTAACCTTTCAAGTTGAAAACAATTATTTAATTTACTTACATGTGCTCGTATCTTGCAGCAAGATGATGTCGCTTATCGTGGGCACTTGATTGCCATATGTTTTCGAGCACATCAAATTCATTTCCAGGATGTGTAAAGATGTGTAGGTATGTCCTTTGCATATCCAATAAAGCCTTCTTTAAGTTGGAAATGGGCGATTTAGTCCATGTAAATCTTGAAGGAAGCGTAGCCGGTTGATCGTATATGTACTCTTCATCGTAGGGATCAACAGCGCTCAATTTGTTGAAGTTTGTATTTTAGATATATTTAAGTATTACCTCACATTGATGTCCATGGGGCTCGCTGGATTCATTGTACTGTTGTCTAGGCATATTTTTCCTACCAGAATGGTTGCTTCGGGATCATGTTCGACTATTCTCGAGGCTATTCTGAAAAGAAAATGATGGTTGTGTCATGATGGTGGTGGGAGCTTACGATGTCCACGAGCTTGAACTCGAGTATTCTGTGCCATTATTCAACCACGCAACTGTCCGAATGCAACGATCTTCTTCCAAAGCGTGCATTGCGTACTCGAAAGCCTTTAAATTAACTGTGATAGCTGTCAAATTTTTAAGAGAACGCAAACTTCTGTTTCCTTACAATTTGATCGTCTAAAGGAGAGAGACTTTCCCGCGCATCAATGATGATGAAATGGAAGAAACCGGTTTCAATGATCTGATTTATTCTTTTTTTATCTATTTCTGCAATACGTTTACACAATTAGTGTCGAGCGTACCGTGTGAGCGCCGATGGAAGTCACAATAAGCAAATCGACTGGACTTTCCGGTTTAATAGTGAAATTTGCGATTTCCTTGTCTTTCACCTCCATCATCGGTCCTGTTAATGGCTGCGACGAGCACGCAATTCGCCATCCGCATTCAGCAAAATTCTTTAAAAAAAATATAAAAAAAACAAATGAATATGTATGTTACCATATGTAGCTCCATGAGCATATGCTCGGCTGTCATAGCGTTGGGCACCACAATGAGTATCCTTTCCGTTTCTTGTTTTTTCGATTCGTTGGAACTACTCTGCGTGCTGTGTTTCTTTCGACGCAAATCGTAGTAGTTTATAATTGCCATCATTACCTGAAGATTGAAATATTGGAAATACTTATATGTGCTTAAACTTACGTGAGATGATAGATTCGTATCTGTTTCTTTCAGCAATGAATAGACAAGATTGACACGATATTTCATTAACATTCTTGTTATATATTGCAATGAATTATCGTCCTTCAGGTGTTCACCGTTTGGATAGTTCTTTATAATTGCTTCCAAAGGAGCAGCTATCGAATACTTCTTTAAGGAGGTGGTAGGATGGAATGCGTCAGAGGTTGCCCATTTCACAAGATCCGAATCAAATTCTGCATCAATCGTACTCGTAAATGGCCTCGAAGTTTCAATTACTACACTATTCTCGTAAATTTGGAATAATGCAATGTTATCTGCTTCTGGTGGAAGAGGTATCTCCTGGGACATGCGTGGCATAAGAATGAAGGTGTCCTTTTCGACTGTAAAAAAAAAGCTTGGATTGCACATGAACTAATACAAGACGCAATTCAACTGTAAATAAAATGAATTTTAATACGCACCTTCCATTTGTTGGTTGTTCCTTCTCCTTCCTTATTCGAGGTTATGTTTTAGATCATCGAAATGACGAATAGTTGAAAGGGAAAAAATATGTGTGGAAGATATAAGACACCTGAAAAGAGAATTTCGAAAATAAAAAAGTCAAAACCGCGACGCGTGCTTCTTCGTGCGTTGCGGTCGATTTGATAACTAATTTGCGGTTACAGCTCTGCTTGCCGGTTCCGGTAATTTTCTTATCAATATTTTTTTGACTCCTATTTTGGTGCCAACAGTACTAACAAACTTATTATTGTTCGCTTTTTTGATATAAGACTTTTAGGTATTGGTGTGACGATTAATAACGCTTTACAATTTGTAAACAACGTAGTCAGCGGCGGAAATACTGTTGTCGTAACATGTGTGTCGACCGAAGCGCAGACTGACTGTTGGCTGAAGTGGGATCATAATGCATTTAACCAACAAAAAAAAGGTATGCTTCCAGCGATCATACGCCGACGCCAATGCGTGTGCTAGGAATCAATTGACATAGGCCGGGACTGCTGTTTATTCATTACGTTTGTGTACGCACTGCACAAACTACACATACAAAGGTGTTGGAATGAAAGGGGGGGGGGGGGAGAAAGGAAGCCCGGGCCTAATTTTTTTGTTTACTTATTCTACAAACTAATTACTCTAAATTATAGATGGAAGTAAAGAACACAATTACATGGAACAATGATACAACACTATAACGCTTGGTTGACTACATTACAAATAAAACATATCTACGTTAACGATGCGGTGGACTGCGGCGGATGTTAATTCTTATCACAATAATCCCATGCGTCCACAATCATGGCGATGGTCGCATTGTCCACCATCTCAGAGGGGTTGGCAAGGATAGATGGAAGAATTTCGCGAAGAGCGAGACGCAGCTTGACGATGCGCACAAAGTTCTCGTCATAGTGGTCGAACTGAAACACGGTTTTTTTTGTTGGTTATTGGGCTTGGCGATCACATTCACTTACATGGAATTCGACATCGTTCTGACGTTCGGTGTCAACGCCCATACATCCATTAAGCGAGATAATGATTTTGTTTGGGAAGTTGTCGTCATCTCCATTATCGTCAGCACGCCACCTGTACATTTCACATATTCCTTATTCATTTCCCCATTCACGTACATGCCATGGATATTGGCGAAAACGGCCATTTGAAGGTGATTGAGGTGGTCAAGGGGTGAGTAGAAATCTGCTCCATTCATTCTGTTTACCTTCAAGAACGGCGATAAGTTTCGCTACATAGCTAATTGTATCACTAACCATGCCAGGAGGCAAGTGAGTGTTGTTCGGATCGATACGAAGATTGTGAGGGCGATCATCCGAAGTGAATGTATATCGCGCCCAGGGTTTGTTCGACTTCATCTGCATGTTGGAAATTGAACTATGTTGATGGAGGAAACTGTGGCATGCTCACGTATTGGGATGTCGAGTTAAGAGTTACCACGCGCTTGCCATCGTCCACGGTCACTTCGTAGTTGCCGGTAGCGTTGGAATGAAGCGCGAATCTCGACGACGTCATCGTCATGAGTGCTGCAATGTTTTTTTTTGGCATTACATTTCAGTGATTCATACGTGATTCGTAGGTTGATTAGTGTTTCTCGCTTTGCTCACCTCGAAAGAGCGACTCTCCCCTTCGGTTGGTCGTGAATCCGTCCTTCGCATTAGTGTTCAGGTTCAGATTCACGTCCTTCGCGGGACACTCGTCGTAATCGCTGCTCGTTGGATCGTATATGTCCTCCATTGTGAGACGATCGACAATGCGGTCCTCATCGGGTATGATGGAAGTTGCCGCAAGCGTTCGAAGTAGCTGCGCCATCACCAGTTCACATTCATAACGGCCTGCAAAGAAACTGCTTACTCTTCCTTTTTAACTTTTTGACTCACCATCGTTTTTAACGTAGCGAGCTACGACATGGACAAGAGGAGTGGTTGTCTGTTTGGGTGCATTGACATTCAACATTTTGTTAATCTGTGCGTTCGTTTCGATCACATTACTCGAACCACTGTATTCGGCAATCAGACGCTCGCGTTCTGTGAAAAAAAAGATTATGTTTTTTTTTCGATTTACAAACCTTACTAACTAACTAACTATGTTTTTTCGATTTACTAACCTGTCAGGTTAACGACATCGGCAGTCATAAAAAATGTCGCGTCATCTTTTCTTTTTTTCGGAAGAGGAGGTGGAGACGTGCTGATACGGGCTTCGAATGTAGTTCTGTTTCTCGGTGCTCCGTTCCACGAGGATTGCAGGACGAAGAGTCTGTAATAGTTGTCGTCCGTTTCAGTTTCAAATTGAAAAACCGTCTAATTTTCACCGGCACATCATTTCGGTGGCGAGCAGGAAGTCGGAATCCTGATTCTCCGACAACATTGACCGGTACAAGTCGATCGGAGTGATGGAACGAGTTTCGCGAGTCTCATCGTGAACACTGGTGGAAATGGTCGCAAGTGCCTGCAATAGCGACCTATTTAGCTATGAGGGAGAAGGTGGGGGGAGGGGGTCACTTACTCTCCATTCCGTACACTCAAGCGCCGCTGCTACTAAACCGGGCATGAGAATTCCAGTCTTTGCACACAGCACCAGGAAGCATGCGCACTCGGGAGCGACGGTTGGAAATACTACGTTGCAGAATTTGCCAATCTTGGTAAGGCGTTCCACTCCGTTCTCCTTCTTAGAAAAACCACAACACTGGGACTCAGCAGACAGGGAAATAGTGTAGTTCGTTGAAAGACGATGCATGCTGGAACTCATGAAATATGCGTACATGGGACACATACTGCTTAAGCGTACAGTCGAGAGGTAGCAAGCCTGATGTATCGTTTTTTACGTGATAAATGTTCGCGTTCGCTTACAAGATTGGCGGAGAGAACGAAAGGGTCCGATTGCAGGTGGTGCGTTGGTACGAGTACTTCCTTTGCGATTGTTTCTGGTGCGCACACTATATAAATTCCATCTTTGGTGTAGGTTTGCATTAAGTCTGCGAATTGAGGTTATGTAAGTACGTATAACATACGCACGGGTACCTTTCATTGAGTCGGCTTCAGATTTAGATGGAAAAAATTCGGTTCGATTCAGACCGGCTCGCTCGATGCGGCTGCTGTCAATCGTATAGTGGGCGTCAATCACAAACGCGGCCCGTGCGTTGTACATTCCGCGAAGGATGGAGCGCGTTCCGATAATCTGATAAAGATGGATGCAGTTGTATGTGTTGGTTTTAAGTTGGACTTTGTCAACTCACAATTCTTCCTTTCTTCCACTCACGTCTGCCGTTTCCCGGTTTCATGTTGAAGCTATTCTGTACTGGTGTCACCCTTTCATTAGTAATCGACAGTGGCATCCATTTCTTGCTTTGCAATCTGCAAGATACCCTTTAACAGACGCCACATGGGAATAAAACAAAGTGTTATCCACCTTATCACGTTATGTGTAATTACGTTTCTGTTTTGTGCGTTGCCGAACGACCCCTCCGTTGGCGTTCGCAGACTGCGCGGAATGTAGCAGAGTCCGTCTGACTTTACGATGTTTTCTCTAAAAAAAATATCACTCATTTTGTTGGCGGACCTCTCCTTGCGATAACACTATACTCACTCGATAAGTTGAGCGTGTTCAGGAGATGCCGCTACCACGACAATATCGGGAATTGCGACGTACATATCACGAAAATCTGATAATGGTGCATCGTTTCCGTCAAATCCAACCGAGCACACTGCTAGCTTGATTAACTCTTCAATGGCTACGTCTGTCGTGATCCTGACATAGTTCGATTTCTTCTTCTCTTTTGGATGCAAAGGGTAGCAAACGCGACTTACATGAATGGAAAACGAGTTGGAATGAAGTTCGGTGTTGTGGTCGACCACACATCACGTGGGACGTTTGAGAATGCTTCACATGCGGCATACGCGTCCGAGTATGCTTCGAATTTGCGTTCGAGTAGAATCTTCATCGTTGGGTTGTCAAAAGGGGCGGGGTCCATTTCGGAGTTTTCTTCGTGTGCTTCCATCGCACTGTGATTGTGGCAACGAATTATATTAGTTCTTACACATATTGTATCACCATGTTTTGTACGGATATCGCCATGTTCCTACATCGTAGTCGTCTTTTTGCAATTGTACTATGTCAATTTTGCGTTCTTCAGACATTGCATCTTGATAATTGGTCATAGTTGTTTCTAACTGTCTCCTAAAAGATGTAGTGTGCCGCAGTGTGCAAACACATGGAACATACCTCATCTCATTCTCTTCAGTTAACACAGAATTACTTGGTAACCATATGATGGAACGTCCGCATCGATTGGCGTTGATGGAGAATGCAATGCGCATCAGGGTCTAGAATGGTTGGAGCCTTATTTGTATAACTCAGTTCTACACCTATTACCGCTCCTTCAATGCACTCCTTCTCCATCAATCTCGCGTCTACAGCGATGTATCCGAAGTGGCCTCTGTCGATAAGCTGACAAATATATTGTTATGTTACCACCAAATCTGAGGATTTCAGAATCTTATTTCCTGATTAATAATTTTTATATTTCATGTCAGCATTGCTCACCGCGTGTGCTCCTTCGAAAGTTGTAACGAGAATGTCGATGTGAGTGACGTCTGGGTCGAAAGTCATCGTTTTGTTTGCGATCACATCGCAACTATATGGTGGATTAATCATAGTTTCAATTGGTCCCGTGATCGGATGTGTTGCTGCGGCAACTTTCCATCCGCGAAGGACCTGATGATGAATAATTTACTCTATCTAATATCCTCTAATGCAATCTAATTAACGTAACGATATCATCTGTATACGGCTACACCCCCACCCCCTCCTCCTTGTTTAAAAAAGTATTAGTTACCTCGGATGCGTCGTTCACCACTGTGTAGGCTGTCATAGCGTTGGGTACGATGAAGAGCACTTTCTCACAATCATAGATGGAAGATGATTTCGCTTTTATGTCGTTGTAATCAGCGTCAACTCCGTTCGTCAAACTGGACTCGTATTGCGCCTTTCTCAACTCACAAATATCAGTAATTATTGGCAAGAGAAGCTGCAAGAAAAAAAAATCAACCAACCGTGCATAAATGTGGAGACTCACATTAAACGATGACAATTGGTGAGGATATGTCGTGGTGTCGATACGATTCTTGAATGTGTCGGAATTTCGTATGAATAGCATATTGTGCTCGTGCAGTTTAGCTTGTATTGCTGTTAAGCCTGCTCGGGAGAATGATGGATTTCTGGTGTTGAGAAAGCGCACTTGCACTTGAAACCACATCTTGTTTAGGTCGTAGCGTATACTTGTTGGAAGTGAGAACATTGGCGACGGGTCGCCGTGATGGAGTTGTGCCCATTTCACCGTATCCGAATGAAGCGGCAGCGTGTTGTCGTAGTCGTGGTGCGGACACACGACAACGGCCGTTGTCGCTGACTTTCGAACATTGACAGTTTGCTCGGCTATGTGCGTGGGAAGCGGGAGTAAGGGAGCTTCTACTCCCCTTGTAGCTCTGTGCCCACCACGGCGGAAATACTGTTGTCGTAACATGTGTGTCGACCGAAGCGCAGACTGACTGTTGGCTGAAGTGGGATCATAATGCATTTAGCCAACAAAAAAAAAGGTATGCTTCCAGCGATCATACGCCGACGCCAATGCGTGTGCTAGGAATCAATTGACATAGGCCGGGACTGCTGTTTATTCATTACGTTTGTGTACGCACTGCACAAACTACGCATACAAACACTACACATACAAAGGTGTTGAAATGAAAGGGGGGGGGGGAGAAAGGAAGCCCGGGCCTAATTTTTTGTGTTTACTTTTTCTACAAACTAATTACTCTAAATTATAGATGGAAGTAAAGAACACAATTACATGGAACAATGATACAACACTATAACGCTTGGTTGACTACATTACAAATAAAACATATCTACGTTAACGATGCGGTGGACTGCGGCGGATGTTAATTCTTATCACAATAATCCCATGCGTCCACAATCATGGCGATGGTCGCATTGTCCACCATCTCAGAGGGGTTGGCAAGGATAGATGGAAGAATTTCGCGAAGAGCGAGACGCAGCTTGACGATGCGCACAAAGTTCTCGTCATAGTGGTCGAACTGAAACACGGTTTTTTTTGTTGGTTATTGGGCTTGGCGATCACATTCACTTACATGGAATTCGACATCGTTCTGACGTTCGGTGTCAACGCCCATACATCCATTAAGCGAGATAATGATTTTGTTTGGGAAGTTGTCGTCATCTCCATTATCGTCAGCGCGCCACCTGTACATTTCACATATTCCTTATTCATTTCCCCATTCACGTACATGCCATGGATATTGGCGAAAACGGCCATTTGAAGGTGATTGAGGTGGTCAAGGGGTGAGTAGAAATCTGCTCCATTCATTCTGTTTACCTTCAAGAACGGCGATAAGTTTCGCTACATAGCTAATTGTATCACTAACCATGCCAGGAGGCAAGTGAGTGTTGTTCGGATCGATACGAAGATTGTGAGGGCGATCATCCGAAGTGAATGTATATCGCGCCCAGGGTTTGTTCGACTTCATCTGCATGTTGGAAATTGAACTATGTTGATGGAGGAAACTGTGGCATGCTCACGTATTGGGATGTCGAGTTAAGAGTTACCACGCGCTTGCCATCGTCCACGGTCACTTCGTAGTTGCCGGTAGCGTTGGAATGAAGCGCGAATCTCGACGACGTCATCGTCATGAGTGCTGCAATGTTTTTTTTTGGCATTACATTTCAGTGATTCATACGTGATTCGTAGGTTGATTAGTGTTTCTCGCTTTGCTCACCTCGAAAGAGCGACTCTCCCCTTCGGTTGGTCGTGAATCCGTCCTTCGCATTAGTGTTCAGGTTCAGATTCACGTCCTTCGCGGGACACTCGTCGTAATCGCTGCTCGTTGGATCGTATATGTCCTCCATTGTGAGACGATCGACAATGCGGTCCTCATCGGGTATGATGGAAGTTGCCGCAAGCGTTCGAAGTAGCTGCGCCATCACCAGTTCACATTCATAACGGCCTGCAAATATCATATCATATTTTTCTGTTGCTGTTATTATTAACGTTTTTTGCAAAAAAAAAGATGAACAAATTGCAATACCATCATCTTTAACGTGGCGATTGATGACACTGCGTAATTTAGTAACATCCTGCTTCGCATTGACGATTCTCTTTATTTCGTTGTTAATTTGCTCGTTGGATTGCACAATATCTCTCGAACCGACATTTTCAGCGACGAGAAGAATGCGCTCTACAACAATCACAGTTTTTTTTTTGGTTGATTTACCAACCTTCTTTCTCTTTTTTTTGCCTCTCCCTTTTGGAATCCTCATTATTCTATTGATATTGCCACCCTTGAGAAAGTCCAACATATCTTCACTCGCCAAGTCTTTTATCGCTGTTTTCCTTCTCCTGACTATCCCCTATCCCTCCCCTCATACCCCAATCGTCTCAAAATACTTGGCCTGCGCGCGCTTACCGAGAGGAGAGTCATAGGTGATCTTTGTATGACTCATTTAATTATGACTGGAAACACAATTATTCCTCGTTCTCTATTCTATGTATACAAGCCACAACGCGACAGAACTTCTTCCTTCGGAATCCACAAAGAGCTCACCACGAGCACTCCACGATACCATTCATTTCCACTCAGAACAGCACGATGGTACTCCCAACTCCCTGTCACAATACGCACTGCCCCAAATATCCGAGTATTCAAGCGTAGACTTGCTGCACACCCCAATATCGCTGACCGTTCCAAACTCCCCTAATACAGGAGAGTTCCCCCCCCCCCACCTCCAGTTATATCCACCTCAAATGTACCATTAATATCGTCGCGCCTCGGGCGTAGATAAATTATTATTTTTTTTTCTTACCGTTCAGGTTTGTAATATCGTCCGTCATGAATGGCCTGATTTCTGAGGCCCTTCTTTTCGGGGGAGGAGGCGGAGATGTGCGGACACGTGATTGAAACGCTTTTTCATCTCTCGGTGCTCCGTTCCATGACGACTGCATGGTAAGCAGACTGCGATGGACAATTCAAATACCAACTCAATATGGTCCATCCCTCACCGGCACATCATTTCGGTGGCGAGCAGGAAGTCGGAATCCTGATTCTCCGACAACATTGACCGGTACAAGTCGATTGGAGTGATGGAACGAGTTTCGCGAGTCTCGTCGTGAACACTGGTGGAAATGGTCGCAAGTGCCTGCAATAGCGACCTATTTAGCTATGAGGGAGAAGGTGGGGGGGGGGGGGGGAGGGGGTCACTTACTCTCCATTCCGTACACTCAAGCGCCGCTGCTACTAAACCGGGCATGAGAATTCCAGTCTTTGCACACAGCACCAGGAAGCATGCGCACTCGGGAGCGACGGTTGGAAATACTGCGTTGCAGAATCTGCCAATCTTGGTAAGGCGTTCCACTCCGTTCTCCTTCTTAGAAAAACCACAACACTGGGACTCTGCCGAAAGCGCATTCATGTTGATCACATGACCTCCCATTTCGACATCCGTACGACGGAAAGCTATATGTCCATGCATGATCGACATTGCGTCGATGTACTTCATCGACAGGTGATTCGCCTGACACACAAATAAATATCATTAATTATTATTTTTGTCTCACCAGTGACGGTGACAGTTCCGGACGAGGTGATCCTTGTTCTTCGTTGTTGGCAATGCCTTGTGCGACGTCCTCTGTTGTACAAATCACGTACACTCCTCCCGTACAATTATATGCGAGAAGCTCTGCAAAAATAACATTTTTAATCTTTTTTATTGATCTTTTCTTTAAATCTTTTTATTGACAAACCATGCGATGATTCGTTTGCGGATTGTGTTGCAGTGATTTTCGTCTTGTTGAGACCGCATCTGCTGGGATGTTCACGCGTGATGCTGTAGTTCGTTTGAAGGACCATTGTCGCATCAGTGCTCACAATGCCTTGCACTTGCTTACGAGTACCGATAACCTTTGAGGATTATTTTATATGAGAAGCAATGGAAAGCAGTCGATCTTACGATGCATCCAGATTTCCAATGTGCATTGCGATTCTCATCATCTTCAACATTTACACGTGGTTGATATGTTGGAACGTGGAGTAGCGATGGTTTAGCGTAATGCGGTACGCCCATCCATGGTTGGCTTGGGAGTCTTAGTTGACTGATTGGGAAAAAAAATAAATTATTAGTTACCTGATTACGTGGTGGGTGAAAGTGATTCTTCCGGTGACACGACCAAACGCGCCCTCGGTGGGAGAGCGCATTTCCTTAGTGATGTAGCAGAGAGCGTCCGAATTGGAAAGTTGTAGCCTGAATTTCACATGTAGAAAATTTTAACGATATCATTTCTCTTACTCGAGGAGCCTTGCATGCTCTGGAGATGCTGCGACCATAATGATGTGGGGCATCGCAAATGTGGGCCCCCTTATGACCCGGTTATTGAAGTTGGAAGGTAGGTGTCCATCGGGATCGTCGAATCCAATATCGGTTAAAAGTGACTTCACCATCAGTTTCGCCGTAGCTTCTGCCGTCATTCTGATAGCAGGAATACATTAGAATTTTTAGGTAAACTCGCGGGGGTACGTGAATCAACATGAGGCGTTTAGGAGGAGGAAGCGTATACGCACATAAATGGAAATCGAGATGGAATGAAGTCTGGCGTTGTGTTCGCCCACACCTCAGTGGGAACTCGAGAGAACGCTTCTACTTGTGCGAACGTGATTTTGTAATCATCGTAATGTGTTTTCATTGCTACGGAGATATCTTCGGCACCTAAGCAGTTGTCGTCGCTGTACGGATCCATGGTGCTGCAATGGCAGAATATAGCAAGCATTTGTGTTGCTAATCATCACCTAATTCTGTGTGTGTTGTTGGTCTTTGCTTTGGACGCAATCTCGAGATCCTCATCAATTAAATTGATAGTATTCATCCTTTGTCGTCCAAAATTGCGTGAAATGAAATCTCCATGGACTGTTAGGTGTTTAATATACTCATATTCGCACGTGCTTAAATCAGTAAACATTGTACACGTGTTCACAGAACAACAGAAAAAAAACCAAATGTACCTGTACCTGTTCGGTTGGAACTTGACGCCGATGTTGGAATATTTCGGAAGCCATACTATCACACGGTGACATCTTTCACCGACGATAGACATCATAGCGTGTTTGAGCGTCTCAATTGATAGCATTGACTTTTAGCATATGAATTAACTTCTTCCTACTTCATTCTCGAGGAACTCCTTTTCGCACGCCCTTGCATCGATAGCAATGTAGGCGAAGCAGCCCCGGTCGATTAACTGAAGGGAGATTGAAAGTGATGTACGTAACCTCGTAAATGTCATAAACGTAAACGTACCACGTTAGCTCCTTCAAGTGTTGTAATCACCACGTCAAGACGAGTTCGTTTCAATATGAATGATATCGTTCGGCGTGGTACTGCGTCCTGCCATATGGGTTCAGAAGGCTCGAGTGGTCCAGTAACAGGATGTGTTGCAGCTGCCGCTTCCCAACCGGCGAAACACTGAAATGAGAAAACAATGGAAGTCGCCTGTTTTCTTGGCTTGCAACTTACATCATTCAAATCAATTAACGTGGAATACACTGTTGTAGCATTCGGCACGATTACAAGAATCTTCTCACAGTCGGCGACGGAAAGTGTTGACTCGTTCTTCAAACGTCTGTATTCTTCTTCGCTTCCGGCCCTGTATAAAAAAATTGCTATTTAATGCATATGATATTTTGGTCAAACGTTATATGCTAATGAAATTATCAAATGAAATGTACACTTACTTATCCCGTTGTGCCGTTCGCCAGAGGAAGGCACATCTGACTATCGGAAGAAGCATCTGAATTATTAATAGTGGTAAACTAGCGCATTGTTGTGGAGTTGCTTACGTTTGCAGTAACTGCTTGGTTGGAATTCGCCTTCAACGCTTGCATTATGACGATGTCGTTGTTGAACAGTCTGTTGCCCATTTCGGTCAAAAAGGCGTCAGTGAACACTACTTGTCCAAACGGATACTTCGTCAAGAGTTGAGTTTGAATTTCTTGGTAATCGTAACGGGCACTTGTTGGAAGATCGAAAGTGCGGCTGGGATTGCAGCTTGCTGCACTTGCCCAAGCGATAGTATCAGTGACTGCATCGAGAGTGTTGTTGTACTCGTGATCGCGTACACTCTCAACGGCCGTTGACGTAGCGGGAAGTCGAAACTCGATGTGTTGATGGACGAGACGTGGTGGAATTGGGATGTAATGTAACCGCCGTGTGACGGGATGATAATGCCGTCGTAGCATCCCTGAAGGGAATATAGTTTGATATTCGAAAAGGCAGAGAAAAAAAAGGGAGGGAGGGAGGGAGGGAGGGAGGGAGGGAGGGAGGGAGGGAGGGAGGGAGGGAGGGAGGGAGGGAGGGAGGGAGGGAGGGAGGGAGGGAGGGAGGGAGGGAGGGAGGGAGGGAGGGAGGAGGGAGGGAGGGAGGGAGGGAGGGAGGGAGGGAGGGCAATAGAGTGACTGTGCACACTCTACTCGGCCTATATATGTTGAAGGACGCATGCAAATCGTCTAGTTATTTGCATTTTCAATAGATTTTGAATAGTAGAAAGTAGAGTTCAAAGTAGAAGGACAGCAATTGCATTAATTGTGGTGCAAACGCAATAAGACTTCCCGTTTGGTTATTAGCAAAGCATAGGTAACGCTGATAGTGACCGTGGACACGTCTTCATACTTATCATGGAGCAGTGCTTCCCCGCTAACTATATTTATGCAACACAATACGCTTATACAGCTACCGTGTGAAATGGATGAGGGGGATGCAGCTGGTGCTTTACACGTAACAATGAATACTAAAAAAAAGTGACGTCAAGCGTAGCTTGGGAACACTGGATCACACACAATAAGCAAGGAAAAGACTACAAATAAGTAAACTACTGCAGCCAGTGTCTGACACGTACTTGCTAACTACAATAAACAATGCACATTACAAAAAAAACCTAAATTACAGTTGGAACTTTACACGAAACAATGAATAATAAAAAGAAGGGAGGAGGAGGGCTAGATGAGAAATATTATAGGTGACAATTGAACGGTTTCGATACAATGTATGTTCATGACGCCATTCTCCATTCGCGCACGATGTCAGCCACAGACGCATTCATAGCATCCACATTGATAGCTGGGTTACTTATGATTGTTGGAAGAATGTTCTTGAACTGATTCCTTAGTGCTACGACGCGATTGAACGTTTGTTCGTCGGGCATCTGCAAATCGTAACATTACAATTGCATCGACGTGTTGCATCTACTTGTGTATGTGTTACCCCCCCCCTCAGAAAGACTTACTGGCACAATTGTATCCACACTGTTGAGATGAAGAAGAATTGCATAAGTGACTGATCCTTGATTCTGATTGCGTAGCGTGGTCCATCTGAAGTTCATGTACAATTCATTCTCACATTTGTTTATTCTACTATATATTTCCTCACCTTCCGTTGATGTTGGCGAATGTAACAAGCTGTTTCTCGCTTATGCGATCGATAGGTGAGTGAAACAATCTGTTTTCTCCGGACAGATGCTCAGAGTATGCAGTGGTAGTGGAGTACCTGCCGTACATAGTTTGTCCGTTGGAAAGTGAAGGTGGCGGCTCGAAGATCTGTAAATATTTGTTTCCATTGCACAACAGTGTATGCTTTTTTTTTGAAGTAAGTACTTGGTTGAAGTAGTAACTTACATATTTCGAATTTGACGTCACTTTCCTTGTACTCTTGCTCAACGGTTCCACCTTATAAACTCCTCTTCCACTGTCCGATGTTGTTATCATCGCGAATCGTGACGAAGTCATCGTCAGAATCGCTGACATTAGATCGTTTAGTAGAAGTTGGCAAGTTAAAATGGAAAAAAATATAAAGGAAAAATGCTTGCCGCGCATTAGCATAAATTGCTCTTCGTCCGGAACGTTAAGTGAAAATTGGTCTCGGAATTCTTCAACGCCACCTCCCCTATCTTCCCGGATGCAATTAGAGATAACGGAAGACGGATCGGGAACGAATAGGCCAGCGATCAGCGTTGACAGTAGTTGGGCCATAGTAATTTCCCAATCGTGCCTTCCTGTACGTATCGGTTGCAATTAATTTGTTCGCGTTTATGGGTCACAAACCATCTTCATTTATGTACTTTGTAATCATGTACGAGGGGGTAGCGGTAGGACATTGAATCGCACGTCCCGCGGTTCGAACTTCAGTTCGTACTGCATGGAACTCGAAATGATCGTGCCACTGGCTGGTATTGATTAGTTTCTCGATTGCTGCAGAAGAATTAGCATTAGGTTTATCGCATCCTTAGTGGAGCATCCTTACTTGGAAAATCATCAAACGGTCCCAATATGCCGTTGTTCGAAGCGGTCATCGTTGAAAGTCTTGCACGCAACACTTTTTCGGATCTTGGCGCTCCACTCCAACGGGTAGCCGAGAGAAACCTGTGATTGAATGA
Source organism: Pristionchus exspectatus (assembly GCA_911812115.1). Lineage (NCBI taxonomy): Eukaryota > Metazoa > Nematoda > Chromadorea > Rhabditida > Neodiplogasteridae > Pristionchus > Pristionchus exspectatus. The sequence goes on along the minus strand of OU461587.1, from coordinate 3,668,937 downwards.
GGGTATATGCAATGGACTACGGCGTTTTACGTTCGTACTTCAACATGAGTGCAGCGATTGTGCAGTAGTCCGAGTTCGGGGTGAAATCGTTGAACAGCGCATAGATATCCAATGAGCTTGTCCGCTGACGCTCACGGTTTTCGTCATGTGGACAGGTGGAAGTAGAATTTAGAACCTAAACAAAATAAATAATGTCATTTTGGAGCATTGTTATTATGTGAAAGGGGTTTGCACTAACCCGCCATTGAGTGCTTTCCATAGCGGCAATTATAAGTGAAGGGATGACAAGTCCCATCTTGGAACACATAACTAGAAAACACGACGTTTCCGGATGGCAAGTTGGAAATAGGGTGTGACAGAAGCGGCCACTTAGCGTTAGACGCTCAATGTTTCTCTGCTGGCAGATGATAGTGAATCCGGAGTTCAGGGATTCCTGAGACAGCTCCTGCACCCTCGGGCGCGGGTGGTTGCTGTTGCTGCTAACGTTCGAGAGGTGGACAATCTGAATGTTGGATGGGGGGTTTATGAGGGATGGGGATTACGTCAACTATGAAAAACTGGCTCACCAGTTCTCGCTTGTTCCTGTTGAACTCGTGAGAGTTATCGTTGAAACCTGTAGCACATTCTGCGGGCAGGCACATCACATACATTGACTGCTTTTTGTGCTTAGAAGTCTTCAGTAGCTCTGAAATTGAATGAGTCATGGAACCATTTCTGAAATGTGTAACGGTGCCTACCTCTCAGATTGTGTCGCTGTCCTCGTTCGACAAGTAATCTGGTGGTGTTCATTCCAATGGGGCTAGCAATTGCCTCGTCCCGTATGATGGAAAAACACGAGTCGATTACGGCGAAAGCATTTTCCTTTCTTATTTGTCTCACCATATCACGAGTACCAATGATCTGCGAAATCGTTAACTTGAAGTCGTTCACTCATATTTATTTTATAGTTCTTACCACTTGTCCACGTTTCCATTTATAGCCATATTCAGATCCAACTTCCGGCGCCTTGAGAGCATTCGATGATATCAGCAATTGCTCATTAGTCGTCTTGTGTGCGACGGGCATCCAACTTTCGGTTGGGAGTCTGAGTTGAGAGAGTGAGTGCGGTGTGGCAGGCAGATAGAGCTGCTCACCTGGTAACTATATGCGTAATGACGTTGCGGCTGCCAGCATGGCCGAATGGCCCTTCTTGATCCTTTCTCTCTTCTTCGGGAATAAACTTGAGCGCGTCCGACTCAATGAGACGTTTCCTGATGTCGCTTGTAGCGCTAATAACTGAGATTTTGGAACGTACTCAATAAATCGAGCGTGATCGGGGGAGCCAGCGATGACAATAACATCAGGAATACAATCCGTAGCAGTTGGAAACAGTTTCTCGTCGCGGGAAATTGTATCAAATCCGATGGAACATGTGACCAGTTTGACCATTCCATGGAGAACCACTTCGTTAGCGAGCCTGTACATTTGTTTACCAAGTGTCCTCCCGTTTCAACAACACTCACATCGCAGCGTAACGAGTTGGCAGTTGTACTGGAAATGTGTACGAGCTCGCACCGTTCCAAAGGAGGTCAGGAGTTAGATAGAATTCGCGTGAAGTTCTGCCGAACAGTTTTTCGTACACTTTGGATGTGTCAGCAATCTTCTGCATGATGGACGGGATGATTCTCGGAAAATTGATGATGTCTGGATGGTGATTGCGTGTGTACGGGTCCGTTGCGCTGAATGATAACGTTAGCGAGTGTATTGGGGAGGGTTATGATGGCATATGACATATGAAAGAAACCGGCACATACTACATATCAGGTGCGGAGGTAGGAGAGTTGGAATAATTGACATTTTGCATGTTCACACAAACTTCACGGAACTTCATCTGGAGACCTTCAGTGAACGCTTTCATGTCCCTGCGTTCATGCGTTTTGGTGGCAGTTTCCTTTTCAAGATCAATATCTCTTGCTCACCTATTGAAGTTGGTCAATTGAGCATCAATTTCGGGAACTCGCGACCACAATATTACACGATGACATCTTCCTTTTGCGCTACTTAATATAGCATGACGGGCTGCCTGAAATGCGTTAATGAAACGATATATGAGACACGCTTCTTCGTACTTCTTGTGCGAGAGATACCCCGTCCGTATGTTCATCTCTAACATCAATTATAATATATTGAAATTCGCCCTTCTCCATGAGCTGTAAAAAGGGAAAAATTAAGTAACGAAAAAAAGAGGCATACATACTGTATGAGCTCCTTGAGCGGTTGTGATGAGAATGCGCAGACCGTGATTTTGATGTAGCGCGATAGCGGGAGAGAGGAAGTCCGACGTTGTTCGTTCATTCTTCTCGATTTCACCGGTAATAGGATGACTGCTCATTCCTGCTATCCATCCATCCAGGTTCTAAAATATATAATGATAATGATAATATAATGTGGTACAGAGTCTTCTTTACGTACCTCTTTCACATCTGATAACGCGCTCGATGCTGAAGTTGAACTGTTCGTAATAACCAGTGTCTTCTCGCAATTACTGATTGAAGTTTTGGAAAGCCTTAGTTGACCGATCTTGGTATTGCCTTGCTTCGCTTGATCATCGAACAGACGTTGTCGAGAGTTCTTCATGCATTCAATGATTGGCAGCATCATCTTAATGATACGACAAAGATAATGTGTGAAGAAATGTAAATTGTAAACTAACGTTGGAAAGACCTCCGACCCTTCCATAACGTGATTTTTGCTGCACGATGGAAGTAACTTGATGAGTTTCAATTGCAGCGGCCGTGTTCTCGATGTCTTTCTTGTTCAGAAAAGTTTCCATGTTTGGATTAGTACGGAATTTGCTGACAAGTTTCGCAGTGTCGTATTTTCCGGACCACGGAAATTCACACAGAACATTAGAGTATTGTTCGCAGGCCCATGCTAGCGTGCCAGATCTGATGGAAATAGGCTGTCCAGTGTCTTGTTGTACAGAGCCGCCGGGATCATCGTGCATCTCCGTCTGGAACGTATACATACGTGCATGGTCGAGTAACGATGGATACGCATAGATGACAATACGTTGGAAGGAGGGGGGGGGGGCGTTAATGTGAACGTTTATGGTTGGCTAAACGATCACGACATAACAACGTTGCAATGGTAGGGAGAGGGTTGCAACGTTGCAAATTGTAGCAACGTTGCTACCTCTCTAGGAATGGGCAGAGATAGGCGAGAGAGCGTGCGAAAAAAAAGAGAGCCCCCCCCCCTACCCTCGGCCTCTTCGTTGCGACGTTACTACCTAGGGAAGCGATATTGCAACGTTGCAAACACCGAAATGCCAACCCTAGTACGCCGCACACAACAACGCGAGCAATGCTTATCGATCTGAATACAAGTGTGAGGAACAGGAGGGAAGAGGGGCTACACACGTCTACATGCTAATTGCGCATGTAAATTGAGTTATGCAAATTGAGGCAATTTGACTTCAAATATGGCACCGAGTTCACTCTACGGTTTAAGAAACAGTTCAGCGAGCGACAGATGTGAATGAAACAGAATGAAACAGTATTTATTTGCGCGAGATAAAAAATGAGAAAGAAACAGAGGATGAACGGTCTAACATTTGCATGTATACAATTAGTGGAACGAGTTAGAGATCACAGTTGTCTGAAATTGATGGGTTGGAAGGAATATTAATAGCTGGAGTGAGTCAGAATGGCATGGCAAATTGCAGTTAAATTAGGGAGGGCGTATTACCAAAATACAAAAACGATAACGACAATGATAACAACAACAACAGACATACACATGAACACGTTTTCTCCTATGTACATAATTTAGGTCAACATTTCCGCTTCGCATGACATCCAAGCGACAACAACATGTTGAGCCCATTCTTTGTGCTTGCCTGCCTCGGCGATTGCGATTGATTTGGATCGTGCGACCGATGACTTATCAAAGATGGAAGCAAGTATGAGTCCGAGATTGGTGCGAAGCTGTATCACTCTTTCGAAATTGGGATCGGTTGTCGAAAACTGAACATTGTTCATTGATGTTTCGATTATCTCGCTAAAGCCCTTACCTGGAAAGTCACTTGATGAGGATCACCGAAGGCGCTGTTGTACGAGATCGTTAGCTCGTTGAAGGTGCCCATTTCACGTTCGACATTAAAACACACTTCCGTTCTAAAAAAAACGACAATATACAAACATGTTACAAACTTGTTGTTTTCTTCGCAATATACATACGGGGCGTTGATGTTGGAAAATGCGGCCATTTGAAGGTCGTTTAGACGGTCGAGCAAGGAGTAGAAAATGTTCGGGCATATAGAATCACTTGACATGGCGTATCGCGCCCATTGTCTTGCGTGAACATGGACCTGCGTAGATTTAACCTGTGGCACGAGTGTATTGTGCATGTATTGGTAACCTTTACAGATCGGCTTCGAATGTGCACGAGAAAGTCAGCTCCCGGCAATCTATTCGTGGAGATGTCAAAGTGTCTGGTTTCTGATGATCGGCATCGCGCAAATCGGGACGATGTCATTGTTAGCAGAGCTGCAAATAAGAGTAGAAAAAACCGATGAACTAGTGGTTTTTCGAAATTGCACACGTTTCAAACTGTTTACTTGGTTTGTTATTACCTCTGAATAATGCCTTCCCATCTTCCGATATTTTGAAATCATGTTCTTTTCCGAGTGTATGAAAATTGTGCGCCTCGCTTAGAACTGGAGACACGCATTCTTCACGTGCATTAGTTGGAATGTGACAACGTAAAATGCTATTAATGATTTCTTCTTCGTTGTCGTTAAGAACGTTTGCTACGATTATCGATTTTTGCAAGTGTGCTAGGAACACTTCACAATCGTGTCTGTCTGTAAATGAAATAGATAATAATATGATGTAAACCTCATTATCTCTTACTGACCTCCATCCTTGACAAAACCACAAATAAGCTCATCGGTTGTGTCCCTGCCGAAAAGTACTTCATCAATAATTGTATGTTTCTTGGAAACGTCGGTTATGGTGTAGTCCGTCTCCGCACGATATCGGTGTACGCAAACTGAGACATTAAATTTGTGTGTGTGTGTCGCTGACGCGTGCAAAGGCAGTCAGTATGTATATGATCCACGCAATTCATGCCCATGCCATCCACGCAACAAATGTTGACTGACCTTTTGTGCGCTCGACTCCTCGCCAAAAATTATTCGGAAATTTATCAGCATTTTTTGCTGCAGACGCAGCCGCTTTAATGAAGCTCTCCGTATCTCGAGGAGTACCGTTCCATTGGGTAATTGTCAACAATCTAAGAACAATAAATAAATGTTAGTAGCTTGCATGCTTGCATTACGCTAGGGAAAAAAAGTATAAAAATGAGCTCACTGCAAGAAGAGTTCGGTTGCTGCAACTGTATCTGATGGCATGTTAGAATTTGAGCACACTTCCTTGTACAAGTCAAGTGTGTTGAACTCTTGACGCTCGTGACTCTCGTCATGTGCAGACACTGAGATGGAAGTAAGTGCCTGCAGTTTTTAACTAATTATGTCCACGTACTACAGAGGTAAAAAAAGGTGCTCTGAATTGATTGACAGGTTGATAAATTATGCTGAACAGGTTGATAAATTATGCTGATCCTACTTACACGCCATTCTGTGGACTCCATCGCGGCTGCCACTAGTCCGGGCATCAGCAGGCCCAAGTTGGCGCACAGTATAACAAATGCCGATATTTCGGGATTAATAGATGGAAAGGCGTTGAGGCACAAATTTCCACTGGTTGTGAGTTGTTGGCTCCCGTCTGAGCAAACAGTGGCAAATCCGGACATGAACAATGGGTTCAGGTGAAGACGATTGGCGTCCGAGTGACAGAGGTTGCTGGCAAGTGAAACTTCCGTGAGATGGTGACTCTGTATTAAAATATTAATGATAAACTATCTAGAATATCTAGATATAGCGAAAGGTATTAGATGGAGAATTAACAGGGACTTACAATGTGCATGGGAAGCCAGGGGTTTCCGTGACAGTTCAAATTAGTTAAAATTCCCTGCGCAATGACGTTGGAAGTGCACATGATGTACAGAGGACGCTGATTGTGGCCAAATCGAAGTAGATCTGAATAGACGTATATTAATATTTTGATCCTTGGCCTAAAAAAAGATGTGAATTCACCTAATAGAAGTTCCTCTCTTCGTTCAATATGAGTCAAATAAGGAACGTGAAGTCCGACACTTCCATTATATATGTTTCTTATATTAGTACATGAATCGATAACTACATGCGCATGCGGTTGATATATTCCTTCCATGGCTTCGCGTGTACCGATCACCTCAATTATTGTACATCATTAGACTTCAACCACAGCAATTAAATACAATTTGTCCTTGTTTCCATTGATCAATTTTCTGGAGTTCTTTCCTTGATCGAATTGATGACGTGGCTATTACGTTCTTCACATTAGTGCGACTCCCGATCCACTTGATACTCGATAACCTCAAGTAAATGTGTACCTTGTGACGTACACGTACGCGATGTCAATATTACGTGATGTCAATATTTTTCATACCGTGTAATTTTGTGCGTGATCACATTTCTCAATCCACCTTCTCCAAATTTTCCTTCTGATTTTTGCCGTAGGTATGTCGGAATGTATTTCAGGCAACTCGATTTGCGAAGTACACTTCTAAATATTTTTTTGGCTAGTTTTATCTTACTGTTTTGGAAAAAAATAAACGTACTCCAACTCAATAGCATGCTCTTGCGACGATACAATGACCAGAATGTCCGGAATGTAATTTAGAGGTGTTGGAAACATAGCTGCATTTCGTTCGTTGTCATCGAAACCAACACAGCACGTTAGCATTTTTGCAGTTTCTTCTACAGCAGCTTCCGTCAGTATGCTGTAAGTGGGATAAATGTTAATGTAATGATTATTTTTCCAAAAACGTTGCACATATGTTATAAGGTTCACGAGTTAAGTTTTATGCACCCACTTACCGGACACTACGCGCCAATTGTTTGCCGTTCTCGTACTCGTGCAATTGACCGACTGGTAGTGGTGGAAGTAAGTTTGAGTTCTTCGCTGCATTTCTGGGTTTGTATTCCGCCAACTTTTTCTTAGCAGCATCGATAAATTTTGATTGATAAGGAAGCTTCGAGAGGTGGTTAACTGGAGATGAAGAATCCATAGTGCTAAAAAAACGCAATGTCATTCTACGATGATTTATTCCGGTTCAGCACATGTGTGGGCTATATGGTCAACTCGAATACCCTTTTTTTGTTAATAAATACACGTGAAACTTACCAAATGTTAATTGTTGTCGAAATCTCTTGATGGAAATAATGTGGATCGAGATTAGTCTCAGTTACGGCTCGTGTGAGTTTTTTTGATAATGAAACTCTGTCGATAATTCTACAAATAAACGCAACTTGAGCAGCACTAACCGTAAACTGAGTTACCTCTTCCAATTTGTGTCCTCCACATCGGTTTTTTCTCCATGTTAGAAGTCTTCCGCAGCGACCTTCACTTACTGCATGCAACGCGTACTCGAATGCCTGGTGTAAATTAGTAAGCACATCATACTATAATTGAATGAACATACGACTTGAGCAGATTGCGCTACGTGTGTACTTCTCGCGTCAATAATGATGTATCCGAAAGTACCGCATTCGATTAGCTATAATGAATGACATTCGATTTGACCAACGACGTGAGCACAATTTCAACAAATTATTTACCGGGTGAACGCCGTCAAGTGTGGTAATCAGTACTAAGCGGTGTGCGGTGTTGGAATGTGGTGAAGTAGATGATGTGCTCAGCGAACCGGTGATCGGATGACTGGACATAACGACGCCCCATTCGGGCATGACCTGATAGTATTTATAAATGTGTACGTATCCCGTCTTTTCAGCCGTTTTTTTTAGAAAAAAAAGTATACTGTGAATACCGTGTTCAGCTCATCGAGGGCGGCGCTAGCTGCCGCTGCTGTAGGTACAATAATCAATACTTTTTCGCAATCGAAAATGGTAGGTTCATATATTCTCAATGAGTTGTTGCCGAATGTGTTCGCTTGCTCTAATCGCAGATCTTTGAAAATTTCCAAGATCGGAATTAGTACCTTAAATTTGGATTGAATTATATCAAGTCAAAATGTAGATGAAACCCACAGTAGACAGCAGCTTGGGTACTTCTTTGGAGAACGCATCGATAAATATGATAGAATTCTCCTCGATTAGATTTGCGTAGTGAGCAACGCATGACATATCACGTAGGTGAGGTATTTGAGGATATGCATTCTTCACGTGAGCAAGCGCAATTTGAGCGTTATATCTTGAGGAGTGTGGTTGGAACGGAAAGAAGTTGAGCTCGTGCTCAAAAGCCCATTTCGTAGAATCCGTATGCGAGAGTAGCGCAGCGGTTAGCTCCTTCTGTCCGTCTCCGTCCGTCTGAATTGTAGGTTGGAAGTTAACTGGCGCGGAGATCTTGTTCTTGGTGGGTTGAATGTACACTTGATTTAAGTCCCCTGAAAATAAAAAATGAAATACAACATACATAACGTTTGTCACTGTTACCTCGTGTGTTGATCATTTTGGAAGCCGCGCAGTCTGCTATGATAGGTTGATGGTGGAGGCGCTTGTTGGAAACCTTTAAAAAAAGATGTATTACACAAAATGTAGATAGAATGCAAGGCAATGTGTTGGTTGCACCGGTACACCAAAATTAAAAAAAAATCATTGGAAATTTCTTTTCTTATTGGGAAATAGGGATCGATACGCTGATGAGCTTCGACGTCATAGTTTCCCGGGGATCCGCAAAAGGTCGAGCGAGCCCGGGGATCCGCAGTGGAAAAAAGAAAATAACACTACGCTGCGAACTGTGAGGACGCATTTTTAACGAAGCCCATTCCGCCGATCCGCAACCCAAGATGACAGGTAGCTTAGCAGTGATTTGGACTATTACTATTCAAAAAACCTATTTCGTTAGCTGTGATCGAAAGAATAAACATTTGTGAATATGTTGGAAAGGGTATCGAATCTGAATAAAAGAAAAAATAAACGAATAAAACTAAAAATGTGTTTCATTCAAACCGAACCAAACCTTTCAAACCGGGAAATAAAATTTCAGAGCCGGGCAAAGGTTTTTGGTGATAAACGTCAAAATGCGGGAATTCAAATATATATAATAATAAGGTCGTTAACCTTTATTTCTACATTAAAGATGCGATATGTAATAGAATGAACTATTTTTATCACGGAAATTGTTATCTGAATCGACATCTTGCGGCTAATTCCCGTAACATCATAACATGCGATCAGGTTTAATAAGGTGGAAATTAGCGGTGATAAGGAGCAGCACGACAAGCAAGTAATATCATAACACAATTGAACGTAGTCGATACAACATAAAGAGAGATATCTTCGAAATTATATCCGATTTGATGGCGGCAGCGTGTCAGTCCAGTTCTCCCCAACGAAGAAAATTGGAACGGAGTGTCATCGTTGTCTTTTATCTCAAAGGACTGAGTAAGCAAAAAAATTTTTTTGAGAACCATACACAAATGAGATAGTTTCTATTTTGAATTAAACACATAACAAATGTTCCATTCCATAGCGAGTAACATTTCATTAGTAGCTGTCATAAATTAAAGAGAACATATTAAAATAAGAAAATAATGCAATAAAAATTATAGTATATGAAGGCGAGCAATATGTGAACAATATCAATTGAATGTGTTGAACGCAATATGCACATTCGAGTGATTTCCAAGCGTTTGAAATTAGAGAAGTGGCTTGATTTATACGTTGTGAAATAATGTCCGCTGTGTCCGTTGCGATAGGTGCAATGATGGAAGGTAGGAGTTGACGGAGAACAGTTCTCAGTTTTACGATCTCGTTGAAGTTTTTGTCATCTTGATGGAACTAAACAGTTTTTGTGCGGTAAAATATGGTATACTCCATTTGCATCATGCAATGTGTACAACATACGAGAAATTTGATATTTCCTGTCAACTGGTCAGAAGCATTACATGCGATGGTGATACAGTTCTGTTTTCCGTTATTCACACCTGTCCGCTCCACAGACCATCTGAACAAATGATTTCATTTCAGCGAACAACTTCGAACACATAGACGTTGACTCACACTCCCATTACATTTGCGAATGTCGCCACTTGAAGATCAGTGAGCTGATCCATCAAGGTTCTTATTTTGCGTTTGTCAACTGATCTGTTCGATCGAGCGTACCGAGCCCATGATGTATTGTTAAGGTGAACCTGTTATAATTGATTTACTTTTTTAATAGTAATTTCATGACTATCACCTTATTTGTGCTTCTATACTCCGGGTACACGGAACATGCTTCGAACTTGCTATGCTCCCCTTTCACAACGACGACAACATGACGTTTTTCGTGCTCATTCCATTTAGCGAACCGTGAAGAAGTCATTGTCATTATTGCTGAACGAAAACCACATATTAACAGCCAGATATTATGTATTCCGCAAAATTACCTCTGAACAGATGTTCGCCTTGTTCACTCATAGAATATGCATCCGGGTAGGCCGAAGTGTGGACGTTGTATGTCCCGTTAAGAACGAAGACTTTATCATCCGTTCCATTTTCTAGATTTTGTTGTACACGTAGCATCGGATTAACACATTCAAGTTCGTGAATTAAGTCTACCATAACTCGCTCAAATTCATGTCTCCCTGAACGGATATTTATACTTGTACAGTTGTATTACACGTCATGAACGAACCGTCTTCTTTCACGAACTTATTAACAAGTTCGTGAAATTTTGAAAATCTTCCTATTCTTTTGGGGTTTTCTTTATAACATTGTCCACGTACGTCGAACCATCCGAAATCCATGCGCCATTCTTCTTCTTAAGAATATAGTTGTATTACTAATTCCATCTACGAGCCGCGTACCTTGTTGATTCATAATGCCATCCCAGAATCCAGCCCGCATGTTGCTACTCGAATTGAAACTACTCAGTCGGTTTACGATCGCGGAAAATGTTTTTTCATCTCTTGCCACTCCATTCCAGTTCGTCTTGAACATTAATCGGAAAAAAATATGTATTGTTATTATGAATCTCATATGGTACACGCACTCGCACATCATGTTCGTGGCTGCTACAAAATCGGAAGTGCACGGTCGACAAGTAGTAGTATTCGCTCGGTACACGTCCAACGAACTGAAGCGCTGTAGATGCTGACTTTCGTCATGATGAGAGACAGAGATGGAAGATACAGCCTGACGGTAGAGGAATCGTATAAGATTTACATGCACTTTGCGGGACTCACGCGCCACTCTGTAGACTCTAATGCTGCCGACACGAGTCCCGGCAATAGCAGACCCATATTGGCGCATAACATAAGGAAACAAGCGTTTTCCGGATTTGTTGTTGGAAAAACTTGGTGACAGAAACGACCAAGCAGAGTTAGGCGTTCCACACCTTTCGCGTCTATTTCGGAAAACCCGTTATTTTTGGAAACACGAGAATAATTGCGCCACTCGGGCACTAGCTTTCTCCTTGTTTTTCCATTAACGGTTTCAATGAAGTGCAATTTTGAGAGATGTAATGCCTGCGAATGCATTGTCTCAAACAAGCTATCACTGTGTTCAGTACCAACTGATCACTCTTCATATGATTGTACATTTTCTGCTCGTCTTCTGTTGGAAAGGTTACTAATTCTGTCGCGAGTTCAACAGATGTGCACATCACATACATAGTAGTAGGGTGGACGGAGTCATTTAATAAGTCTGAATTGAAGATTAAATATGCCCCGACAGAGGCCAGAGGGAAAAAACCATACCTTGTGCAAGACGAAGTCTCCTCTGTGACATGTAACTGCTGCTAAAAGCACAATCAAGACCATGTGTTGATTGACGAGCACTTATGGACAGACAGCAATCGATAACTGCGAATGCATTAACATTGTTCATTCCGAAAAGTTCGTCCATTGTACCAATGACCTAAACAAAAAGTAAAAAAATCAAAGCATGATAAAGAGAAAACGCTTACTATATTTCCACTTAAAAAATCATCGTGACCATTACAGTACAAATCGACCGGTGAACCATGTTGTGCATCTCTTGTGAAATAATCTACTCCTTTCATTATTCTTCAAATATATAGGGTAATTATTTTATAAAAAGTAACCCATGGTGAAGTCACCTAACAATGCGATATGTGACGACATTTCGAGACCCTGCTTCTCCAAATGGGCCATCCATGTGCTTCCTTGCATTCGATGGAATGTATTTTAGAGCCTCAGAAGTGCGAAGATTTTTCCTGATACGAACCCATAATATTCAATATTTAAAAAAAAACCACACAATCCTCAACGCGAACGAAATCACTCGCTCTCACTCAAGTTGGAAGGCATGTTCGGGAGAAGCCGCAATGACGAGTACATCCGGAATTTTTGCGATTGCATTTGGGAAGAGTTCAATGTTTCTGTTGTGACCGTCATAGCCACAGTTACAAGTGATCATCTTCACGATTTCTTCAACAGCCACTTCAGTAGCCAACTGAACACTACTCATACTATAAGGGTCTTGGAACCCTGAAAGAAGCAAGCAAGGTTACTATAAAAAAACAGAGGTCTGAAATGAAAACAGATCTCTTTATTTTTTACTAAAAGTTATTTTCATTATATTGAGACCATATTTTCACTTCTGTTTCATGATAGGAACCTTGTTTGCCTATACAACAGGGTTTTTCTTGTAACAGCGAGAGAAAAAATGCTAACATGGTTGCATAACGTGAAGGAGCGCTACGGCCGCGTCCTACAGTCCACATTTCATAAATATTACTGAAGCCTTCTTCAGAGCTTGCGATATTGTATTGCAAATTGTGTATGCGAAATTTTTGAATAAATTTTCCCGTATATCATTGATTGGTAGTTTGTAGAATGTTCGTTAGTCGGACAACGAAAATCGATGACACTATAAAGGAAAGATGTCTTTGATTACAAATAAACATTAAGCATGCTTGCCTTTTCAAAACTGTAGCAGGTCTTGTCGGGAATTTCGGATCAACGTGCATTCTGTGAACCCCTTCTTGTTGTTCGTGTCAAACGTCGATGGAAAGTCAAGTTTCACGCTAAATGTGTACATCCTGTATTATGGTAAAATGAGCAAAACGAAACTCGTCGTAGGTCGAGATTTCATCATCAGCAAACGCAATAATGCGTGCGCATCTCTCCTGCTTCACCGCCATAAATGCGAAATCGAAAAGCTGAAAAGAATTGCTCAAACCGCATCGAAGCTCAATAACTTCACTACATTTTTCGCACACTGAGCGTCACAGCTGCTCCTTGTCAATGATAATACATCCCAAATATCCGCGTTCCATAATCTACAAATAAATGCTTTTCTCTGTAATAAAAGGAAAAAAACTCACAAGATGCGCTCGTTGGAAAGTTGTGATTAGTACATCAACATGTGTGTCCAGCCCGAACGGTGAACTACACTCCGCTAGTCCAGAGTTGGTTTGTGCACTGTATTGATATAGCCGCCCGATGGTTGAATTGAAACTCAGACGAACGGTCCACTTCACAAACATCTGTACGCGATTACTGTATGGAAAGAGAGGATACAAACACTCACTGCTCCAATTTCACACAGGGCGCTGCGGGCTGCTGCCTCGTTCGGGCATACGATCAACACCTTTTCACAATCTTCAATCGAATGAGAACGTGCGTAACGCTGCTTCAGTTTTGCATATTCCTCCGCGCCAAGCTCACGAAGCTGCTTCTCACGACGATTGCGATAGTGACACACCGCCATGAGCATTGCCTAAATTTATGCTCAACAATGCTGACGACAATATGTAAGAGGGGGGGGGGGGAGAATACTTACATGTGACAACTTCATACGATGAAGCTCATTATTCTCCAATTTCGGTTTAATTATAACCACGAAATTATGGTCCAACGTCTTAGCACAATCTTCAAGCTGTTCTTTCGATTTGAAGTGGTGTGAGTTCGGAAAAGCGGACTCTATTTCAGACATGCACTTGTCTGTTTCGTATCGAGTGCTTGATGGAAGGTAAAATTTCGGAGAAGGATCTCCATTGCAAAGAACTGCCCATTTCATGACATATGAGTTAAGGTGAACAGTAAATGCGTGCGATCGTGATCAGGCGCATTCATTGCGACTTCAAAGGTAGCTTGCGAGGATAAATTATGGTAGGTTGAGGACGACCTTAAATTTTGATATAATATATACATATATCCTTTTTTTTAAACTAACCACGAACTGCTGGTAACCTGCATCTCTTGTCATCGCACACGTACAAATATCAGTTTTGTTGTAGATGCTAAATGAAACTAGATTTACTTTTCCTGTTTTATATAATATTACAAATTATTTCATATATTTCAGGTGACTTTAACACCCATATTTTTTAACTATTACATTAAAAATGCAAATATTTTTATACTTTTCACCGCAATATACAT